>HG995291.1:4537216-6005893 GCA_905332915.2 Hecatera dysodea | reverse complement strand
GATGACAAGGTGAGGCTTACTTTAGCCCGCTCGTCTTTCTGCTACAATTAATCTATATATACAATAAAATCGTAAACTTGCTGTATCTGTACATAAAAGATACAGATAAAGATCATTTATTTGTCCAAAACATGAGTATGCACACACATGGCACATTAAATATTTTTACATCAAAATAAAAGTGTTCGCGACGATGCGTCTTAGCTACATAGTATAGGTAGTTATAGGTAGCTATAGTAGTACATAGAATGTAGCAAATAAATAAAACCGCGACTACATAGTATAGGTAGTTATAGGTAGTTAGTTAGCACATAGAATGCTGTAACAGATAAAGGTGCATAGTATAGATAGTTATAGGTAGCTATAGTTGATACATAGTTTGTTATTGAAATAAAACACATTCGTTACAGTCGTTTGCTTTCAAGAGGCAGTATATAAGCCCTTGGAGCCTTTATTTCTTCCAAGTAAATAGAATATAGTTAGGTAGGGTATCCTATCCCTTACACATAACAGTAAACACATGGTAACCCTGGTAATCGAAGGTATATAAAGGTAATCAAGGTATATAAAGGTATATAAAGGTGATCGGTGGTATATAAGGTAATCGAGGTATATACACACACAGACAGACATACATAGGTAAATAGAAAGGGCTTGGTAATTTGAGACTTGAAATATTAGGTCAAAGGTAGTCGCATAGCTAAAAGCGACACTGACCAATCACAGAGCAGGAGGGTGCTGGTACGTGATTGGTCAATGGTTTTTGATAAATAGCCCTGGTGAAGGTATGCACAAAAATAAAACACTTTGCATCTACCCTCTTCCTTTCCCGAAAATACAAGTCTAGATTCTAGACTTCTAAATGTCTGAAACAGAACCGCCTTGAAAAATCCTTTCAGGGGATATATAGATGTTTATAGTGTATGCAGGCATAAAGCCGTAATTTAGGTTTAAATAAAACTGTTTATTTTCATCCCCCTGAAACATATACGCTTATAGAGTTGCAACCCCTTGAGTGACAGGGTTGAAACATATGTAGTTTTGTAGAGGGTTGTCGTATCTATAGAGATACATATAGCTGTATAGCCCTCCTAGCATAGTTTTACGGTAAATTCACCCCAAGTAGGTAATAGCTTCGTGCCTACAATAGTTTTGTATAGTTTTCGGCATCCCACCCCTACATGGAGGGGGATGAAGGGGTGAATTCGTCTCCGCTGTATGGAGCCTACCGAGGGCTATCCATAAAGGTACGACAACCCCTACTCACATAGACCTAAGCCTAGATATAGCATAAAATCTAGAATTGTCATAGTGAAAATTAGCGTTACTAAACTTCATCACACACGGTGATTTTTTGGGTGTCGATACGGTATAGTTGCGCCGTACAATAGTAACATAGAAACTTTAAGAAATTTGTAGTCATTTGCAAGATATTTCGAATTTATACCTAAATGTAGAATCATATAGTCGCGAATTTCACCCTTCAAATCGCTAAGTGCATAGTGAACAAGTTAAATAGTGTTTTATTGTGACTTTATTGGTAAGCCCTCAATACCTACCCCTATATATTGTGTGAATAACAGCAAGTATAGCAAGTATCAACTAAGGGTTGCATCCTCATGGCCCGTAGCTTATAGACGGAGCGTCAACGCGTCTGGATCATTTATACCTAGGTGGGTTGTCACCATACAGTCCACTTTTGAAGAATAGGATAACCTACCCTGGCCACCCTACAGTCCAGTCGATCACGTCCGCCCCGTACATTTTCTGGTCCATTGGAGCCGGATATTTTGAAGATAGCCTGATCTAGCTATTTGGAAGTTGGATTTACCGAACCACGCAGCTACCCTGAAGGCGCAACCCCTATTTTGAAGTCGCACCCCCTTGAAGAAAAAACTACCCTTCAACATTTCAAGACACGAAGGGCGTCCCTAGAAGCTGAATAGAAGTCGGACCTTGAAGAAATCATCCCTTCAAGAAAACTACCCCTAGGCAGATTGATGTTGAAAAATAGTGAAGCAACAACATAGAAGAAATTTAATCAAGCTGAACTTAGAAAATTTCGAACGACTTCACACTTTGAAAATTTTGAGGGGTTCCGACACTTAGAATATTTTTGAAGATTTTGAACTTGGAAAATTTTTGAAGAATTTTGAACTTAGAAAATTTTCAACAATCCGGGACTTGGAAAATTTTTGAAGAATTTTGAACTTGGAAAATTTTCAACAACCTGACACTTAGAAAAGTTTTGATCAAGCGGGACATAGAATATTTTTGAAGAATTTTGGACTTAGAGAATTTCAATCGACTTCACACATAGAAGATTTTGAACAGTCTGGGACTTAGAAAAGTTTCAGTCAATCCGAACTTAGAAAATTTTTTGAAGATTGGGGACTTTGAAGAATTTTGAAAATTTGTTGAAAAATTTTATTTTTTGGAAACTTGGATTGAAGTTTCACCTGAGGCTTACCAGTGGACTACCGAATAGTTTTGAAGATTCATTGAAGACTTCAACAATGCCGATCACGAGGTCGCATGGCAAATCATCCGAGGCGTGGACAGTTCCGATACAGGATCCAGCCGAGAGGGTTCCTGCTATCCATCATCAGGTGCCGCCGCGTTCGCCTTCATCGTCTGGGACGGCGCGATCGATGCAGCAGCGCAGTGAAGACGTGTCTCCGCCTGCTGCCGCTGAACGAATAGAACAGATAGAAGCTTCAGCAATAGAACGAGTACCTGCACCATTGCCGACAACAGTACAGAAACAGATGCCATCGACCTCAAGGAAGGGAACCCGCTTTGAGACGACTTCAGATAGTACAATGAAGCCGTCAAATAGAAAAGATAGCCGAGTCTTGCCAATGACTACCCGGGGTGACGCCCGTATAGAACATAGACGTCCGCCGTCGACCATTGACAGGTCACCGCGGTCATATAGAAAATTACAGAAGGCTCGCGAAGACTTATTGAAGATTAAGTTGGAGCTTGCCCAGTTAGCACTTCAGAGAGCCGAACAAGAGTCGGACGAAGAATATTTGGACGATAGAAACTCAAATGAAGAGTACGTGCGTTCCTGGCTGGAAGAGGCGCCTGAACCTGTTCCTGATCAGAGAGAGACCAACGCCGCCGAGGGGGACATCCGTGATAGTCGACAGCAACCGCCCCCCCCTGTGGACTTCGAACCAATAGTGGACTCTCGTCGAACGCACATAGATCCAGATAGTGCTAAACAGATAGAGCCACCACCTATGAAGAAAATAGAAGACGATAGGAGCGAGGATAATTTACGTCCATTCGTTACGGACCTTACGGCTGCTATAGCATCTTTAGTTGACAAGAAAACAGAACAGCAGTCACAGAATTCCTCCTCGGCGTCGAAGGTCATTATGACTTTACCGAACTTCAGTGGTGCGCATACAGAATGGTTGTCATTTCGAGCCATTTATGAAACAACTCGAAAATATTTCAACGATGTCGAGAATACAGCAAGACTTAGAAGAAGCCTGCATGGACGCGCTTTAGAAACAGTCAGTTCAGAACTCATCGGCCATGCAAGACCAGATGACATCATGAGGGAACTCGAGCTGCAATTCGGCCGACCAGATTCGATAGCACAGGCCGAAACAGATAGATTGCGAGGACTGACACGATGCAGTGAGAATCCAAAGGATATTTGCTCATTCGCAAGCCAAGTGAGGTGCGCTATAGTAACGCTGCGAGCATTGAAGAAGGATCATTACCTGATCAACGCCGAGCTCATGCGAACCTTGACAGAGAAGCTACCGAACTCGATACGTGTACAGTGGTACCGTATATATACAGAAAAGTACCAGTCCTTGCCAGACTTGTCGCTGTTTAGCGAATTCATTACCGAACAAGCTCGATACTGCAGCGCTTTCGCTCCTGCTGAAAACATCAAGACAGAGGGCTCATCCAACCGACGCACACCGCAGCAGAGGACTCACACAACAACAGAGAAGTCAGCAAGCAAGTGCCGACTGTGTGAGAAGGATGGCCATATAGAACGCGATTGCTCGAAGTTCAAGAATAGTAATAGTAACAAGAGATGGGAAATTGCGAAGAATCTAAACCTGTGCTTCCGTTGCCTGAAGCCAAGAAGAGAGCGGCATAAATGCAACGCGAAGAAGTGTGACGTCAAGGGGTGTACAGCCACGCACAGTCGGCTACTTCATTACGACAAGAAGCCTGCTGCGGTGGCAGCCGAAAAGCCCAGACAGACCGAAGTCAAAAAGGAGCCCAAGGAGACAGTCGCCAGCTCAAGATCATCGTCGAATCACGCCTATTTGAAGATCATCCCGGTCCGGGTCATTGGACCGGCGGGAGAGGCATCTACGTTCGCCCTACTCGACGATGGATCGACCGTATCGTTGATCGATGAAGACATCGCCGACCAAGTCGGAGCCGAGGGCAAGATCGACCCACTGAAGATTGGTGCGATCGGTGACACCATGATCGACACTCCTTGTTCGAAAAGAGTCACAGTGACACTCGCGAGTCAGCATAGAAATAGGGTGCCGTTCAGAGCGCGCACCATACCGAAGCTTAATCTCGCGTCACAGACAGTCCGTGAAGAAGATGTCACACATTGCAAACATCTCATCGACTTGAAAGAGCAGCTAGTCTATGATGTTGGCGCGCCCAAGATTTTGATTGGCCAAGACAACTGGCACCTTCTCCTTGCCAGTGAAGTCAGAAGAGGCCCCAGGCACCAGCCAATAGCGTCATTTACAACGCTTGGATGGACGCTACATGGCGCGCACACTAGAATACTCGGTCAGCAGGTGCATTACGTCAGCGCATGCAGAGAAGATAGAGAAAATAGAGACGACAGACTGAACGAGCAACTTCGTGAATTTTTCGCACTCGAGTCCCTAATAGTTAATCCTCGGCGTCCAGATTCTGATCCAGAGAAGCAGGCTGAAGACATCTTGAAGAGACATACCAAACAGTTGACAGATGGGCATATAGAAACAGCTATGTTATGGAAAAATAAAAACTTTGAAATGCCCGATAGTTATGGGACAGCACACAAGCGGCTGATCTCTATAGAAAAGAAGCTCGACAAAAATCCGAGTCTTCGAAATAAATATATAGAACAGATGGACTCGCTCCTTTCAAAAGGGTACGCAGAAAAAGCGCCCAAACAGACCACGCCAGGAAGAACCTGGTATCTGCCTCATTTCGACGTCTTCAATCCCATGAAGCCGGAGAAGTTTCGAATAGTACACGACGCCGCAGCTAAATCGAATGGAATGTCGCTGAACGACTTCCTACTTACAGGACCGGACCTGTTACAGTCGCTGCCCGGCGTCATGATGAGGTTTCGTAGACATCCGATAGCCATTTGAGGTGACATTACCGAAATGTTCATGCAGGTCAAAGTACGACCTGAAGATAGAGACGCCCTCCGATATTTGTGGAGAGGCAATAGAAGAGAAGGAGCCCCCGACGAGTATTGAATGACGTCAATCATATTCGGCGCGGCAAGCTCACCGTGCACGGCCATATTCGCGAAGAATTGGAACGCGAACCGGCACATAGAACAGCATCCAGAAGCAGTAAAAGCAATAGTGAAGAACCATTATATGGACGATTATCTGGATAGCTATAGAACAGTTGAAAAAGCGACACATATAGCAACAGCGGTGAAGAAGATACACCAACAGGCTCGTTTCGAAATTAAGAAATGGGTATCTAATGACATCGACGTCATACAGAAAATAGAACCGTCGCTTATAGAGACAGAAGTCGTCGACATCGGCGACCATACAGAAAAAATTCTTGGCCTAATATGGAGACCAAGAGCAGATACGCTGGGTTTCAATCTGAGCCTAGCCCGATTACCGAGTGGCGTATTACAGAAGGAAGTGCCCATAAAGAGAGAGGCGTTGAAAATAGTGATGTCACTATACGACCCACTCGGCCTAGCCTCACCCGTAACGATTCGCGCCAAACAGATACTCCAAGAAGCATGGAGAAGAGGAGTCGACTGGGACCAGCCGTTCGACACAGACTTGGCCACAGCATGGAGAAGTTGGGTTCAACATCTACAGAATTTTGCACAAGTCACAGTACCAAGATGTTACCCAGGACATAGCGACGCCATAGAAACGCAAGTCCACATTTTCACGGACGCGAGCGAAACTTCGTACGCCGCAGCGGTGTACTGGCGTATCTCTACAGAAGATGGCAAGACTCACGTGAGCCTCGTCATGGCCAAGGCAAAGGTGGCGCCACTCAAGCTCCAATCGATACCCCGACTCGAGCTGCAGGCCGCGGTGATGGGGACCCGCGTCGCTGCAGCTGTCATCCGAGAACACGGAGTCAAGCCGGCCTCCGTGACGTACTGGTCAGACAGCAAAACCGTGCTGACCTGGATCAGAAGAGGAGCTCGAGTTTACAAACCGTTCGTCGCGCACCGCATAGCTGCCATAGAAGAGCATAGTAGAGTCGAAGACTGGCGATGGGTGCCCACTAAGAAAAACATAGCAGACGCAGCCACTCGTAACGTACCACAGCACTTTGATTCGACACACGAGTGGTTTTGTGGCCCCAGCTTCCTGTATGAAGAGTCGACAACATGGCCAATAGAGAAGCCTCCACTAGAGGAACAGACGGGTGAGGAGCGAACCTTAGTCGCTATAGAAAATATAGATAGAAGACTCACAGAAGTCATACCCGATCCAGCAAGATTTTCGAAATGGGAACGACTGTTGAGAGCGACGGCGACAGTACTACGCTTCGTCGCCAAATGTCGGCCGCCCAAAGAAAACACGTTCTATAAAAGAACGAGGAAAAATATAGAAGCGGATCCGGATTGGAGGAAACGTACAAAGACGGCAGTGCCCCCTCCTGCAGCATCAGTGACGTCCCCAGTGACGTCAAAATATAGTTTTTTAATAGAAGCCGAATACCTCCAACAAGCGGAGAGGTTACTCGTGCAAGCTGTACAGCAACAGATGTTTTCCCGCGAGTTGACAAGTTTGCGAGGAAACGAAGAAATAGATAAGGACAGCGCCCTACGACCGTTGCAAATAGAATTGAAGGATGACGTCATACGCCTCAGAAGTCGTATAGATAGAATCGACAAAATAACAGAAGACGTCAAGCGCCCACCCATATTACATGGCGACCATCGTATAACTCAGCTCTATATAGACTGGACACACCGCAGCTTACAACACAGTGGAACCGAGATGACCATCAATGAAGTCCGACAGCATTACTGGGTCGTCAGAATGAGACCCACAACGAAGATGGTAGTGACACGTTGCTTACCGTGTCGCATTAGGAAGGCGTGCGCACCAGTACCAGCTACAGGCGACCACCCCAGAACGCGTCTAGCTCACCATCAGAGGCCGTTCACATTCACTGGACTCGACTATTTCGGTCCGCTATCCGTTACAGTCGGTCGCCAGCATCAGAAGAGGTACGTGGCTCTATTTACGTGCCTGACCACCAGAGCGGTACACCTGGAAATCGCCGCAAGCCTCAGCGCAGACTCCGCGATACTAGCACTGCGCCGCTTCGCTGCACGCAGAGGATGTCCAACAGAAATACATTAAGACAACGGCACCAACATGCACGGTGCCGACAAAGAGCTCCGAGACGCCTTCAAAGAAGAGGCAAGTCGCCGAGGCATAGTATGGCGCTTCATCACTCCGTCAGCGCCTTTTATGGGTGGCGCATGGGAGCGCCTAGTCCGATGTGTGAAGACAGCATTACAGATTATACTTCACGAAAAACACCCACATGAAGAGGTGTTACACACACTGTTGTGTGAGGCCGAATATACGGTCAACAGTCGACCACTAACCCATATTTCAGTTCACAGTGACGATGACGAGTCCATCACGCCGAACCACTTCCTCCTGGGTGGTTCAGCCCGGCTGCCGACGCCTGGCGTGTTCACAGAGCACGACATCGACAGCAAGCGCCACTGGCGGCGCTCACAAGCACTCGCCGACCAGTTCTGGCGCCGCTGGGTACGTGAGTACCTACCCGAGCTCCAACACCGGCGGGAGCCCCATAGCCGTGGCCCTAATCTGCAGGTGGGTGATCCCGTGCTCATCGCAGACGGCCAGCTGCCTCGCAACACGTGGCCGCGAGGCCGCATAATCGCAGTTTTGCCGGGCGCTGATGGAGAGGTCCGGACAGCTGAGGTGCGCACATCCGGCGGCACCTTAAAGCGTCCAGTGAAGAAACTTGGCCCACTACCCAAGTAAGACAACAGCAGGCGATGCTGCTCCTACAGCTCGCCAACCAACAGATAGATGGGTGACGCTGCCAACACGCGCAGCTCGCCCCCCCGTGCGGGCGTATCCAGCCCGCTACCACCTTACTTTCAGCGGACAGTGAGAGAGTGATGCTGCCCACCGGCGCAGCTCACCTCCCGCGGACATGTTCGGTCCGCATTCGGCTCGCGTCAAGCGAGCAATAGCCGGCGATGCTGCTCTCACAGCTCGCCAACCAGATAGATGGGTGATGCTTCACAGCTCGCCCCCCGCGGACACATTCGGTCCGCAATCGGCTCGCATTTTGCGGGCAATAGACGGCGACGCTGCTCCCACAGCTCGCCAACATAGCGGGTGACGCTGCCCACAGGCGCAGCTCGCCCCTCCGCGGACACATTCGGTCCACAATCGGCTCGCACCTAGCGGGCAATAGCCGGCGATGCTGCTCACACAGCTCGCCAAATAGATGGGTGACGCTTCACAGCTCGCCCCCCGCGGACATATTCGGTCCGCAACCGGCTCGCATTCAGCGGGCAATAGCCGGCGATGCTGCTCTCACAGCTCGCCAACCGATAGATGGGTGACGCTGCCCGCAAGGCGCAGCTCACCCCACCGCGGACATATTCGGTCCGCATTCGGCTCGCATCAAGCGAGCAGTAGCAGGCGATGCTCCCACAGCTCGCCAAACATAGATGGGCGATGCTGCCCGCAAGGCGCAGCTCGCCCCACCGCGGACATATTCGGTCCGCATTCGGCTCGCATCAAGCGAGCAGTAGCAGGCGATGCTCCCACAGCTCGCCAACCGATAGCTGGGCGACGCTGCCCGCAAGGCGCAGCTCGCCCCACTGCGGGCGTATCCGGCCCGCCGCCGCCTTGCTTTGTGCAGGCGACACAGCAGGCGATGCTGCTCCCACAGCTCGCCAACCGATAGATGGGTGACGCTGCCCGCAAGGCGCAGCTCACCCCACCGCGGACATATTCGGTCCGCATTCGGCTCGCATCAAGCGAGCAGTAGCCGGCGATGCTCTCACAGCTCGCCAACCATAGATGGGCGACGCTGCCCGCAAGGCGCAGCTCACCCCACCGCGGACATATTCGGTCCGCATTCGGCTCGCATCAAGCGAGCAGTAGCGGGCGATGCTGCTCACGCAGCTCGCCAACATAGCGGGCGATGCTGCCCAAGGGCGCAGCCAGCCCCCATTGCGGGCATATTCGGCCCGCCACCGCCTTGCTTTGAGCAGGCGATACAGCAGGCAATGCTGCCTACACAGCTTGCCACCGCAGCAGGCGACGCTGCGCGCATTCGCAGCTCGCACAGACAGCGGGCCATCCGGCCCACAGCTCGCACATTTGCGAGAGCCTACGCAACAGCCTTGCGACTGCAGGCGACCCACAGCAGGGAAGCGGCAGACCGGCGACTGCACAGCTGCGTCGAGCGCCGGCATCGAGCACCGGCGCCGCGCAGCGGGCGACGTGGCTACAGGCGTCGCTCACCGGGTTTCTGCAGCGCCGCGACGTCATCGCACCGAGTCATCGCTGCACTGCACGGCGGGAGAGATGTTCGCGACGATGCGTCTTAGCTACATAGTATAGGTAGTTATAGGTAGCTATAGTAGTACATAGAATGTTGCAAATAAATAAAACCGCGACTACATAGTATAGGTAGTTATAGGTAGTTAGTTAGCATATAGAATGCTGTAACAGATAAAGCTGCATAGTATAGATAGTTATAGGTAGCTATAGTTGATACATTGTTTGTTATTGGAATAAAACACATTCGTTACAGTCGTTTGCTTTCAAGAGGCAGTATATAAGCCCTTGGAGCCTTTATTTCTTCCAAGTAAATAGAATATAGTTAGGTAGGGTATCCTATCCCTTACACATAACAGTAAACACATGGTAACCCTGGTAATCGAAGGTATATAAAGGTAATCAAGGTATATAAAGGTATATAAAGGTGATCGGTGGTATATAAGGTAATCGAGGTATATACACACACAGACAGACATACATAGGTAAATAGAAAGGGCTTGGTAATTTGAGACTTGAAATATTAGGTCAAAGGTAGTCGCATAGCTAAAAGCGACACTGACCAATCACAGAGCAGGAGGGTGCTGGTACGTGATTGGTCAATGGTTTTTGATAAATAGCCCTGGTGAAGGTATGCACAAAAATAAAACACTTTGCATCTACCCTCTTCCTTTCCCGAAAATACAAGTCTAGATTCTAGACTTCTAAATGTCTGAAACAGAACCGCCTTGAAAAATCCTTTCAGGGGATATATAGATGTTTATAGTGTATGCAGGCATAAAGCCGTAATTTAGGTTTAAATAAAACTGTTTATTTTCATCCCCCTGAAACATATACGCTTATAGAGTTGCAACCCCTTGAGTGACAGGGTTGAAACATATGTAGTTTTGTAGAGGGTTGTCGTATCTATAGAGATACATATAGCTGTATAGCCCTCCTAGCATAGTTTTACGGTAAATTCACCCCAAGTAGGTAATAGCTTCGTGCCTACAATAGTTTTGTATAGTTTTCGGCATCCCACCCCTACATGGAGGGGGATGAAGGGGTGAATTCGTCTCCGCTGTATGGAGCCTACCGAGGGCTATCCATAAAGGTACGACAACCCCTACTCACATAGACCTAAGCCTAGATATAGCATAAAATCTAGAATTGTCATAGTGAAAATTAGCGTTACTAAACTTCATCACACACGGTGATTTTTTGGGTGTCGATACGGTATAGTTGCGCCGTACAATAGTAACATAGAAACTTTAAGAAATTTGTAGTCATTTGCAAGATATTTCGAATTTATACCTAAATGTAGAATCATATAGTCGCGAATTTCACCCTTCAAATCGCTAAGTGCATAGTGAACAAGTTAAATAGTGTTTTATTGTGACTTTATTGGTAAGCCCTCAATACCTACCCCTATATATTGTGTGAATAACAGCAAGTATAGCAAGTATCAACTAAGGGTTGCATCCTCATGGCCCGTAGCTTATAGACGGAGCGTCAACGCGTCTGGATCATTTATACCTAGGTGGGTTGTCACCATACAGTCCACTTTTGAAGAATAGGATAACCTACCCTGGCCACCCTACAGTCCAGTCGATCACGTCCGCCCCGTACAAAAAGAAAAACGTAAGGAAAAAGATATAGAATACAAAAATGTTGTTTACCTGTATGTTTGTGGAAGAATCACGCGACAAACACTGATCGGATTAAAAATCTAGGTAGTTAAAAATATTTATTGTTATCACGAGTTTTATTTACAGTTTATTTCATGAAAATTGACCCTCACAATCAAAAGATATTGAATATCTAAGATTAGTAAGAAAAATTATAGGTTGCTAAGCGTTGCGTTACCCGCAGAGGGGTTCTTACAGAATAAAATATATATATATAAAAAAAAATGGTTAGATATAGAGATAGATAGATTAATTACCCAATGTAACTACTATTTTGGAAACTCACAAAACAAATCAAATGTGTAAACTCTCTTTCTGGAAGAAATATTTTTTTTTATTTTATTTTATTTTTTTTTAAGCGTTGCGTTGACTGAATCCTGCACGCATGACGTAAAAAGTACAAAACCTTAGTAGATATTTTGTTTTATATATAAGAAATTACAATATATCAAGCTATAAAACATGACTCTACGATCAATAGAAGCAAAGCGTCAGTAAAAAATATTGCATTAACGGTTTTTTTTCTCTCTCGTATGTGACGCACATAAAATATTCCTTCATTCATTGCATACTATAATATCACAGTACATTTATTGCAGTACAGAGAGCTTACAGATTAATAATAATATTCCTATATGTCAGTTTAATCCTATCAAATGAATCATTCAGACGTACATAGGTACTAGGTAGTTATGTGTGCCAAGAGATTAGTGCCACATGATCGATTTTGTTATCCTTGTTGGTTGAATGCAGATAGTTGAATGGAATCTTGTAGATACATATATCGGGAGTACTTAATATTATTATTATGTGGGCTGTCATATAAGGTGTATACAGAGTGTTCCAGAAGTGCGTGGTTCTTTACAAAGGATGGTGTTCTGTGTCTACTATACGGTAAAGAAAAAAATATACATATATATTTAACCTTTTTCATAAAAAGCGACCACAAAAAAAAACTACAAAAAGTTATAAAACAAATAATTAAATCTTTGAAGGACCCGTAAAGAACTATTCAAAGCACCAGTAGCAGAAGGAAGGAAGGAAGGAAGGAGGATTGCAGTCGAAGGACAACCGTCTGCGGGGTGCCAACTGAAAACCAGCGCTGGGTGTCTGACGCCCAGTGAGTGTGCTGAGTTGGTAACCCTTTCGGTTCGGTCACGCTCGGCGCATTCTGTACTTTGCTTCTCCTGTAATTTGTGTTTGTAACCGATGTGTTGTGTCTGTCCTGAATAAAAGTTTTTCTATTCTATTCTATTCTATTCTCCCGACTGCAATGAAAAGATTGATTTTCAGTTTTCTTCTTTTGGTCACAATGACGTTTGAATTGCACACTAAGTATTATAATCTATGTATTTAGTACCTGTTTTGTGCCCATTCAACATAAAATCATTACCTTGTTTTTATCTTTTTTGTTTACTTTAGGCATTGCAGGTGTTTTATTTCTGTTTTAATTATTTGTTTTTTTATTTCACCCTTATATAAAATATTTATTTATTTATGTACAAGGAAAACTTACAGCTAACAAAAACAGACAAAAGTGAAAACGTACCTAGTCACCAAAAAGTCAATTACAAATCCTCACGTATGTGTATAAGAAACTCACAAACATACATACATACTAGAACCCTGAAAACATAATACTCTTTTTTTTTGTCAGGTGTGTAAAAATAACACTTTTTAAGCAGCAACTGACTGCGTCAGTCAGTGGCATCAAATCTGTGATAGAACTAAACTAAACGTACTAACATGCATTAGACTGCTAGAAACGGTTTTTTTTTTTACTTTTAGTAAGTTTTCGACCTCGGGTTTCACCAATTAAAATTAATTATCAACGTAAACCTATAGTACCTAAAAATAGTATACCCCTTTACACCCGAGGGTATACGATAGTGCGAGTAACTTTAAAAAAATCTGAAGTCCGCGCGGATTCATTTTTGCGAACGCAACCGACGACGATCGATCGTGAGAGATGTGTACTTTACGTGTAGTGGCGCCCGAGTCGTAGAAGAGTTGTTAGTTTGTCTCAATCGGAAGTAAAAGATGGCTGCGTATTTTGATCCGACCGGTGGCACGTGTAAGTATTGTGTTTTACTGTCTATTCTTATATTTTGAGTATTGTTTTTGTTTTATTTTACAATATAAACACTAATCTAATGAAATACAAACTATTTTTGCTATTTTGGTTAGTGAGTTAGAAACAAATTGTACCTAAACTTCAAGTAGCACGGTCGTGGCCCTTCGGTCGTAACCCGATAAATTGATTTGAACTTAGTTTTTTGTTTATTGATATTTAGTTGGTATTGTGGCTAAGTAGTTGTTTTTTTTGTTTTGTTTTAGTGCTTCCTATATCTGATGACCGTATCTTCGAACTCCTTGGCGATGGAAACGAGTCAGATATTGAAGAATTCCACGACGAAGAAGATTCAGAAACTGAGCCGCGTGTACTCGCTGAACTTGTGGGCGAGGACGAGTATTCTGAAGGTTCAGGCGATGAAATAGAACCTGAACCTGTAAGTCAGGTAACGACCCCAAATAGGGGACGCTCTCATAGTACTACTTCGCGGCAGATTAGACGCAGAGGGAGTTCTCGTGGTACTGCTTCGCAGCGAGTGCAATCACGGAGCGGACGTTTTCGTACTACGGCAATTCAGCGAAATCTGCAGCAACATGGTCATGGAGACACCTGGAAGAATATTCCTTTTAACGATAAGCCACATGAATATACTGTAACTGTACCAAAAAACCCAGTTCGTACACCATTTGAATATCTTCAAGATTATTTTGATGAAGGTTTCTACGAGGATACTGCTCGGTGTACAAACTTATATCACATGTGGAAGACTGGCCAAGCACTCAAAACTACAAAAGCGGAAATAGCTAAAGTGTTTGGTGTGCATATTCTCATGGGATGCCTTCCGTACCCACGAATGCCGATGTACTGGCGAGCTAATATGAGGATTGGACTTATTGCCGACAAAATAGTTCGCGACCGATTTTTAACTTTACGCAATGCTCTTCATGTAGTTGATCACGATCAACCAACTGAAACTGATACTAACAATCCACTTTGGAAGGTACAACCGATAATCAAACGGGTGCAAGATACCTGCAACAAACTGGAAAGAGTTCCGTCCTATTATTCCATAGATGAGCAGATGATACCTTTCACTGGCCGATGTTCTTTGCGTCAGGTCGTTAAAAATAAACCACGACCAGTAGGTTTTAAAAATTTTGTTCTAACTACAAGCGAAGGTCTGATGCTCGACTTCGAGATTTATAGAGGCGCTAATACAATGTTTGCTGATACGTCTTTAGGTCTGGAACCTTCTGTCATACTCCATTTGACCAGAAGTGTCCCTCCAGGAAGTTGTGTGTATCATGATCGTTTTTTCACTACGGTACCTTTATTGGAAGAAATGAATCGGAGAAATATATACAGCACTGGCACAATTATGTATCGCATAATAAATAATCGCATCCCAGACCGAGCCGCTTGCAAATTCAAACAAGATTCGGCTATGTTTCGCGGAGAAAGTCTGCATTACACCAGGGATTCAACTATCATCGTCAAATGGAGGGATAACAAGTCCGTGATCATGGCATCTAACTGTACAGGATCTTCGTCGGGTACTATTGTCAAACGTTGGGATAAAAAACAAAGAGGTTACATTGATGTAGCGGCTCCTAAAAATATCCAACAGTACAACCAGCACATGGGAGGCGTTGACATTCTCGACCAGCAAATGGTTAAATTACCGTACCTTCATCAAGACAAACAAATGGTCTTTGAAAGTTATTACACACTTTTTGGATTTGGCGTTAGTCAATTCTTGGCGACTATACAGAAATGATTGCGTAGCAAATGATTACCCGAGAAAGGATGTAACGTTTTCCCAACTATGTTAATTTTTGTTATTCTTACTACATTTTAAAATAATTTGTGATCTCATTTTTGTTCCTAAAAGTTTAAATAACTTTTATCTGTGATTTTAAGTTTGACAGACGTTGCCTTTGTTTATTTTAAGAATTTTACTGATTTTTGATAAATAATTAGTTAGAAGAAGGTTCAATTTATTGTCAAATGATGAAGACTGATTAATGAAGAGGTTATCCAAATAAATAAATAATGATTAGTACTTCATTCGTTGTTATTTTTTGAGAAAAATCAAATTAAGACGATAACACTCACTATTGTGAGACTTGTAGGTTATACCTAAGTGCCACGATCGTGAGGGCACGTTTTCAGGAAAACTGAAAATTCTGAATTTTTCGTTGCATTTTTCCTAGCTTCCTTACACTCCTAGAAATGCCCTCAATCAGCTTTTTCTTAAATATTTGCAACTTTTTTTGTTCGGGTGTAAAGGGATACCATGACAAAATTATGAACGTTATCTTTTACAGTATTTTCTTTGTTCAGTCTTTCTCTGTGGTATACTCTCTGGAAATTAGTACGGCAACTAACCGATTAATATTCACAGTTAGAAAAAAATAAGTATTAAACTAATATAATAATTTCTATCTTAAAATAAACTAATTTCTATCTCTTTAAATACGAACAACTTTTTATAGTCACTTACTCCATTTTCCTATGACTCAACTACCATCGGTCATCGACCTCTTCGCATAAATCCGCGCTAAAACATCAGGACATCGGCTACACGTCGTCTTGACAAAGAAAAACTCTTAAAGAACAGTTTGGACACCATCTCCCGCCCACCCCCGTGGTACCCTTCACCCCTGTTTGGTCCTGTCATGTCCTCATCCCATTGAAGAGTTATGGAGAGACCATTTATAATGCTTGTGGACGCGTGTCAAGGGTTATCAAAAATCTGACCACTCCGGTCACATTTTTTGATAAATATTTTAAAGAACAAATAGGTATTTGCTTGCTTTTACCTTTCGGATGAAGTACAAAATACTTTTATAAATATTTATTTGTTTATGCCTCACTCACACTAGAAAATACGTAAATAAATCCGTTAGCAAAAGTGCGTTCGGTTTAGCCGCGAAAATTTCTGCAACAGCGAGTTTAAAATCAACAAAATCAAATCAACGTTTCCAAATATCGCCTTGTATTAGTAGAAACGGGCATTAGGCAGTTTTTCAGGGATATTAAGTATTACTGTATATGAAAGTTGCTGCAAACAAATGCATCTTATATTTGAGCATAGGTTTAGCCCAAAAGTAGAATAGAGAATACATTTTCAGCACTTACATCTCATTGGCTCCGTTGTGCGTTGTTACTCTTGCTGATATAGCCAGCCGAGCTCCACCCAGCAGTACAAAAACTTCCTGGGGGCTTCACAGATTTCACGAAGTGACCTCACCGTTGCGTTGCAAGGACTTGTTCACGATGAGAAGCCTCTCGGCCTTGCATTCCGGGATAATGTTGGCGACTGATTCTTCGGTGCCAAAGCAACCTCTGCAGAGTGGGCTGTTCGTAGCGCCTATGTAAAAAAGTGATTTCTTTAGAATAATCGACTTTAACCCCAATCAACTTGCAAGACCTTCTTAGATTATTATTTAACCCACTCTTAGTTCCAATTTGTAGTAACGTAACAATTTTCCGTCCCGTCCCAAGATTATTGCGATAGCTGTGTATAAGTTCTGCAAACCTCATGATAACCGTACTGTCGCGCGGATGGCCTTCCATAAAATTGTAACCGCGATGGATAAGTTAGAGTGTGTCATTTTACCAGCATTTATTATTGAAATACTTTAGGAATAATTGTGACTTCGTCTGCACACATTATTAGTTTTTTTAAACACGTATCCTTCGTTCTCTAGTTTATAATCTTCTTTTTGTAGGGGCATGTAAAAAATTTAGATCTGTGTTACCTCCTTTTTTCCTTTCTTTGTCTACCTTTTAAGAAATGCTTATACAGCTTCAAACTAATGCACAATAAACCTAGATACAGAGAAGGGGCCTTTGCACAACAGCAAAAAAAAACTAAACCGTTTTCGAACTAAACCTTTGAAGACAAACAAAGGCCCCTAGTTTCTGTTATCAGCAAGTAACATAAGCTTTATTTTATCCCCGTATTCACACGAGGACCGGAAGTTAAAAATATAGAAAAATTTAAATTACAAGACTGTCAAACAGCTTTTACTACTGCGAGTAGTTGAATGAGTTTTCAGCAGTCAATAGCACCTGATTTGCGTTTAATTTATAACCGTCGATAATTTATTTCCGGATACCGAAGGTTAATCTACCAGTTAACCCTCAAATTCTGGAAATGCTTTATATTATATTGAGTCTCCCTTTGACAACGGTTTAGCATCCCATGATTAAAAAAAAAAATACAAACATTAAAGCTCCTTTTTCGAGCAGTCGTGTAAAAATGGAAATGGTCCTTCAAATTAAACCGCATCAAACCTCGGTCGGCAATGTGTATTATTCATGATTAACATTATTAAGCCTCTTTATACAGACGATGGCCGTCATTTAATCTCTTCCTTAAATTAAACACGGAATATTCAAGAGCGGGTCATTTGTTTTTTTTTTTAAATGGATGTAGGTAAGGAGGAATATTAATATTTTTAACCGACTTCTAAAAAAGGAGGAGGTTCTCAATTCGGATGTTTGTATGTTTTTTTTTTTTTTTTTTTTTTTTTTTTTTTATTGTTTGTTCGCGCATAACTCCGTCGCTTGTCAACCGATTTGAAAAATTCTTTTTTTGTTGGAAAGGGTATACTTCCCAAATGGTCCCATGAAAATTTTATCGAAATCAACCAAGCGGTTTTCGAAAAATCAACAAAAATCTAAAAAAAATATGTACATTTTCTACATTGATGACCTCTTTGTTTACTCTGCGAAGGAGCAGTACGTTTTTTTTACACCAATGTGATTGGTTCGTTTAAGTGGGGGAGGGGAGGGGGTGTAGGTACCACTAAAAAGTGAAAAATAAAAAAACTTTTTACAAAAAATAAAACCGACTTCTAAACAAAAAAACCAAAAAGTATAAAATAACTTTAATTTCGGAAGTCGGTGTGTTCAACAACAAAAAAGCAACCAAAAACACCGAGTTCCGAAATTAAAGTTATTTTATACTTTTTGGTTTTTTTGTTTAGAAGTCGGTTTTATTTTTTGTAAAAAGTTTTTTTATTTTTATATTGCTGGTGTTGATATAGCTACTTAGGTTGCCATTCATAGTTATATTAAAGTGGAATTCTATTGAATTTGCTTTAATATCATAGGGTACTTTTTATACCAAAAAAAATATACGATTTGTCTGGTATAGGACATGGCGTAATCCCGCGGGAATAATACTATATAGCTAATTAAATCAATAAAAAATATATAATATATATCGCCGGTAATTGAATAAGCTTTAACAAACTCGTATCCTAGATATAATAAGACTTTTGCAATGTACGCTAGTTTGATAAACAATCCTAGTAAAAAAATACTTACGAAACAGATGTACCTAACAAAGCCAAATAAAAACAAAATTGTTTCATCCGTTGGAAAAAGACCAAAAAATAAGTCTACTTGTTTTCGCTCAACAGTTATTTTGTCGGTATTTTGCTTTATTATATATGCTTTTTGCTCATCTAACTTTTTTTGAAATATCACTTGTTTTTCACTCAGTTTGTTCGAGAATTAATTGGTGGATGTTCCAATCTCTCATTTCAATACGTAATTTAAGATGGTGTTGGAACGACTTTATTAAAATAACTCGTATTTAATATCTCGTATTAAAAAGATTGGAAGGTAGGAATATTCTAGGGTAGTACTAGCTATACAGGGTTATTTGTAAAACACCAACAACCTCTTAAGAGATTATTGTACTCATCATTATGAACAACTTTTACTATGGGACCAAACCTGAAATCGCGAAAAAAAAAACAGCTGTTCCCTACATTTATGTTCGTATAACTCATCAAAATGTAAGTAACAGCAATTTTTTTTTTGGATTTCAGGTTTAGTCCCATAGTAAAAGTTTTTTATGATGTGATGAGTACAATGATCTCTTGAGAGGTTGTTGGCGTTTTACAAATAACCCTGTATACTAAAATGGTAGGACAGATACAAGTATAACTAATTAACTGGCCAGAACATCGCGAAGAAGTGAAGAAAGAAGAAAACTCATATAATCTGCCAGAAATGACGCACAAAAAATAAATAAACAAACTTAAAAATAAATAAAAAAAACAACTTATCGATTAAAACTAAAAACTGTGTCAGGACCAGACATCAGGGCCTGCGAATGGCGAGCTATGGGTGGCTCGCCGTCCGATAGCAACCAGGCCCGAGACGACGGCGCGTCGTGTTCCACGCGCGCCTCAAAGAGCCGTCAGCAAAGAAGACGGGGCCCGTGCCTAGCTAGGGTTGCGGAATTTGTTCGAAAGAGTCACCGCGGCTCTGGAACGCAAAGGGCACAAGCAGGAACACGGGTGGGTTTTAGTCAGTAAGAGTCTGACACTCCCTTCCGCTCCGCCCAGAGCGGGAGAAGTCATTTGATGATTTCCCATCCAAAAAAAAAAACAAAAAAAAAAGGACCAGACATCAACTACCACGAGTCTCAGATCACACCACAGAAAAAACAGAATACAGTCAATTTTTAGTCTATGACGTGACATCCAGCACCGACAGACAGTGAAAATTTCAAATCTAAGTAGGCATAAATTTGAATAATATACAAATAACAAAACTGTAATAACTCACAAATAGAAACATTACCGCTCCACAGTATCACTTTCCATAAAAGGGCGGTAAGAAGGAAATTAACACCAGTCACTTTCTACTCTACAGGATTTTTAGTATCAAAGTTCGTCAATTGATTTCGGCACTCTTGGGATCTATCCAAAAGTGAGAATAAAGAATCCATGGAGCTGTGTGGGAATAGGGTTGAAAGCTGTGACGTCATAAGACATGAATCAGTGTTGAAACTCGCACTGAAAAAGATAAATCCTTCAGTAATGACTTCGTGTTTCGCTAGTGGCAGGACTGTTGTTTTGCTAAGATTTATTGTGAAGTTTAGAATTGTATTGTCAGTATTTTAGAGAATGAATAGGAAGTACTTACATATATACAAGTTTATTTTATTGTTGCCACGCTTTTAAGGACAATGACTGCCAATGATTTGTAAAAAAACTTTTGTTTATACGAATATATTGGTTTTTCCGTTTGTATTAAATTTCGTTTGAAAATTAACAGTTTCACAAACGTATTTCCTCTTTTTACGGTGTGTTTATTTTCCATCAAAGAAAATTGCGGGTAACATTCTAAGAACTAAATGTAAATAAAAAATACGCTTGAGAAAATCGCGGCCAAATTCGTTTCCCGCTTGTAACGCGAGTTATTTTAAAATTAGGGATCCCAAGATCAAGAGAAAGTAATTTAATTCAAAAAGTCCACGACATTAAGCCATAAAGACCAGTAATAAAAAGATACAAACGTCCAATTCTACGACTTTTCGTAACTTCGGAAGTTCACATAAAAATGTTTCGGACCGATTTTCTTTATTATGATATCGCTCTGTAATTTTATTGTTTCAAACTGCCAGCAAACTTCTTCTATAATTAAGTAATAACATATTTTTTTATTTATTAGATTTAAGGATCACCAACTAGTGTTACTAGTTGGTGATCCTTAAATCTCAATCCTCAAAGCAATAAAAAAACATGCGGAAATAAAAAAATGGTACAGTTAACATTATCTAATTGCACACTGAATTATAGGCAACCACATCTTGCGAGGCAACCATGGTTGCGTAACATAATATCACATTGACTATATTGCTTAGTGTGATTTGGGTCCATGACTATATTGTCCAGGTTAGACAACGAAGTTAACCCGCCGCCCCCTCCGCAAAAAAATGTCTGAGAAACTTTAACACATTCTGTAGGTTAGGTTAGTTAGAATTTTCCCAAAGCCTATAAACGTCTTCCGGGTCTCATCTTTCTTTGCATCAAAATCAGCATGGTGATTTAGGAGTACAAGCGCAACAAACAAACAAACTTTCTGTCGCATGAACTCCTAGGTAGCGTTTTTATAGCAGCGATAGGAAGTTAATAGGAACATTTCAGGTTTCACGAAGCAATTAGCTTTCATTCATGCTGGTTCTCACTTTTTTTAAGCTGAATACACAATAATATTGGTCAAAGCACTAAAATCTTTTTGTTTTTTTTTTTTTTAATATGAGTTGCAAAGGTTTTTGCTATGAATTCAAAAGAGTTTTTTGCACGTGCGACTGACATTAGTCTCATCTGCACTATGCAATCACTTGGCGTATTTCCAAGTCAACATAACATGAAAGAAAAATTAGTAGTCAAATGAACTGTTATTGAAAGTCCTTACTTTATGAATGTAAAACAAAATGTGTTTTAACGGAATAGGTATTGATTGTAATGCTACGAGAACGGTTACAAAGCCAAATTTACTATAAGGGAAGGTTCATATCTGACGGAACATGCGTCGCGTATTATTGGTCGCGTAACGCCAGAACAGACAAATGTATAGAAAAACACTTGACCGTTCACACTCGACGCACTAACGTATCATCGGTTGAGTGTGAACGGTCAAGTGTTTTTCTATACATTTGTCTGTTCTGGCGTTACGCGACCGATAATACGCGACGCATGTTCCGTCAGATATGAACCTTCCCATATAATGTCAAAGTTTTATAGGTTATCAGGCTTAAGTTTGACAAATTCCTTTAAATCGGGGGCCTTTCCTTGCCCTTGACTTGATATAACCCTTTTTTTTGGATGGGAAATCATCAAATAACTTCTCCTACTCTGAGCGGAGCAGAAGGCAGTGTCAGACTCTTACTGACTAAAACCCACCCGTGTTCCTCCTAGTGCCCTTTGCGTTCCTAGGCCAAGGTGACTCTTTCTAACAAATTCCGCAATCCTAGCAGGCACTGACCCATGGGTGTGTCTTCGTTGCTGACAGCTCTTCGGGCTTGGTTGCTTTTTAAATGTCCTTTTTACAGTAATTTTCTTGTTATGAAAGTACACTTTTTTTCTGCAATCTACTCGCACGTATTGACCTAAAGCAAAAAACCCCGGACCTACCAAAAGCAGTAAAGTGTGGGTAATCTCAAAATTAATTAAGTCAACTATATTACTGGCGGTACATCGTAACTCTTAACACCTCTATCGCTGCGGGATACCTCCTAATTGCGGGAAATGAACGAAAATTTTTATAGACCCGTAAAAGTCCTTGTCGTAATAAATTGCTACAGTTCATTGCACCCTCAGTATTTCTGATAGTCGTTCTAGGGGTTCTGTAGTTCCGTATACAAAGCGTGAAAACAGGATCCCATTACCAAGTCTATGGTGTTTCTGTCTGTCCGCTTGTTTGTTACTGGGCTATCTGGATCTTTTTAACTGCATAAAGTGGCTAATATGGATATCGCTGTATGGAATTAATGACCAGCAAGTATTTTAAGTTAAAAACGTGTGAAGTCACAAATCCCTGGTTGGGGGCCTTAAATTCATTTGAGGCCACCACAGGATTGTCCGGTTGAGCAGTAACCAGCCTTAGTGTGCTGAACTGCGAGTGGTCCATTCAAAAAGTAAGAAAAAATCAAGTCACAAACACACGTGTTTGTCAAAGTACAGTTTCTCAAACTGTGCTTTAACCTAAAAAAAATACCTTCTTTATAATACGTAGTAATTAATACATGTGGATATATTAATTTAGAAATCAGTGGTTAATCTGGCATATAAAATCTTTTCTACCAAAAAATTCAACCGACTTGTAGTCGGTGCTTTTGTTTATTTCTTCGTATGTTGACACCGATTTTCGAAATGAAAGTATATTTATAGTAGTGTCTTTATTTAGAGGTCGGTTGTATTTTTTTCAGAAAAACTTTTTAATTTTTTAGTGATGAGTGCCCTCCACGGCTAATCGTATTCCTTCACAACGTATGGGAAGAGTTCCATACCTATCTCCGAAGTTCTTCATCAGATCTTCACAAACTAGAAAAAAAACCCATCGAAATCATCTATCTGGTACTCCCTTATTTCTCATAAAATTGTTTGTCCGAAAATCATTATCCATAACACGTTTGCTATAAACTACAATAACCATAATGTTCAAAACCCCGAAATTTTGGTTAGCATAATTATCTTTAGTTCTAAAAGTATTCTGTCATAATATCGAGTACTATAATAATTCAATCTCCTAATTTTGGATGCCCTAAAGTCATATGTCCTAAGTATTGTGTTGAATAATGTGTATTATTCCGAATGTTCATTTATAATAAATATTTTAATCTTAAAAAATTTGCTAAAAATAGGTTTTAGTGACAGAAACGAATCGCTGTAAATCCGCCTCCACGTAGTCTTGTCTGCCCTACCCCTAGAGTGTAATTTAAAATCGCGTAGGCGCGGAGGGGCGAGGCGGCCCGCGAGTTGAGGAGCAGGTGATTGTAACACTCGCGGTGGTGAGCGTTAAACACATCTGCGACGATAAACTCGCGTGGGACCGCCGGAGCCCCGCAGCGCCGGAGCCGTGACAGAAACCATGCCTGCTGCATGTTGCGTGCTTGCTTGCATGCTGCTTGCTTGCATGCTGCTTGCTTTCATGCTGTTTGCTTGCATGCTGCTTGCTTGCTTGCATGCTGCTTGCTTTCATGCTGCTTGCTTGCATGCTGCTTGCTTGTTTGCATGCTGTATGCTTGCTTGCATGCTGCATGACTCCTTGCATGCTGCATGACTCCTTGCATGCTGCATGCTTGCTTGCTTACAAAAATCACAAATGTTCACAATTAACTGCTTTATTAAGTACATGTATAATATATTTATTTACGTAATATATAATAAAAAAATATAATGCATCATCAAATATTTTTAATTGTAACAAATGAGAGAAGCTTATAGCAATTGCTTTGTTATACGTTCTAAGAATAAGTATTATTTGTTTATTTGTAATTTGAATTTAGGACTTATAACTTTTATTGAAAACGGTTTTATATATTTTGTATATTATTGATTGTAATATTTATGACAAACGGGTTTAGGACATATTATATTTAGAAATTTTAATTTTATGGCATGAGATATTAGGTGATATTAAGTTCGGGTAAGTTATCATTCGGACAAATGATGATTAGGACAAAAAAAGTTATGGCTCTTTAAATTATGGATAAAAAAGTTAGGTAATATAATAGAGAACCCATCTATCTTCCAAACCATCGTATACAGTTCTTAAGAACATCATCAATGTGTTCGAAGCCAATTAATTACGCATTATTAGGGATACATAACTCAAATACTAGTCGTCAGATCTCGCTCAAATGGGACCACATGACAAGCACCAGCTTTCGAATGTAAAAGGAATCATCAAAATCGCTATACCCAGCAAAGAGTTATGACGTTAGGATGACACACACAAAAAAAAACACAATTGAATTGAGAACCTCCTCCTTTTTTTAAGTCAGTTCACAAAAGAAGGTAAAATGTACCGGAAAGCTACGAATAGAATCGAGCCCACTTAGGTATTCATATTGCGACTCACACTTGACTGGTTTTGGTTTATTTTTTGTTTTTGCATTTACACATTCTTTTGTTTTCAGTCTACGCCGCCGGAGGGTTGATTAATACGGAGTTCGTTCGTAAGAAGAAGAAAATGACTTCATTAGAAACTAGCATCGCCCGCGGTTTCACTCGAATAGTTTTCATCGGAATACGGGAATAAAATATAGCCTATGTTACTTGCTGATAAAGTAACTTTTCAATGCATGGTGTAAAAATGGTTAAAATCGGTCCAGTAGTTTCAGAGCTTATTCGGTACAAACAAACACACAAAATATCTTTCCTATTTATAATATAAGTATGGATATCGAATCTTTATTTTATAGATGATCGGTTGGATGTTACTTTACCTCTTTAGATCATCATCTACCTTGCTTTTGGACCTGCTGCCTACCAGACCTCCACAACTTAATAACTGGATAACACGGTCCTTCTTGGCAAGACTGCAGTCAGATTTTCAGGCTTCTGGCAATTTGTAACGACTGCCAAAGATCTACAAATGATAGCCGGGATCAAAGGCTTACATGCTTTCCGAGGCACAGAGGAGTCTCAATATGTTAAGATGGTCACCCATCCACAGATTGAACTTGGCAAGCGTTGATTAACCTTGGAGGTCCACACGTGCGGCTGTTATTATTGAGCCACAAGCTTTAGTCTTGAGATAAACTTTTTTAATTAGATAAGTCAAAATGACTAAATGGCATTTCGGTAGTGCCACACCGTTTTGATTTTTCGACAATCACTGTCTCTGAAAAATTCTGCACTTTGTCTACATAGAACCACTTACGTGCTCTAAAAATGAAAAGTCCATTTACAGTGACGTTTTCCGCTAAAGCTTTCGACTTATACTTCCATTGATAAATGAAAATCTAATCTGCGGTTGACAACCAACATTTTATCTCGTGTCCGATCTTGAGGGTCGCCAGTTCTAAGTATAGTAGTCTTTTATACATTTTTTCTTTTACACACGACAGAAGTATACTCTGAAGTAGTATCCAACTATCTGGTTTCATTTATATATACCTACTGTAACTTCCTACCAACCTATGATTGCTTTACCTGCAGTTAATCTATAGTACTTAATATTATAAAGAGGAAAGATTTGTATTTTTTTACGTAACGAATAAACTCAAAAACTACTGGACCGTACATCATTGTGTTATATTCTTACACCAAAATAAACCTAAAACAGCTAAGCCTCAACTACCTAAAACCTTTTACCAACCCACCGTTCGAACAAAATCGCGTAAAAACTCGCTTACGGAAACTGTTTTTATACCTCGAAAATGACACTTTACCAGCTTTATCTTATGGAGAAGTTATGCGCCCTTAACCTTGCCCGCCCTTGACTTGCAATCAATTCTGGTACCCGGGTATGTTGCCAACAGGTTTTACGGTCCATTTTATTGCCCGGATTTGCCCGGGTCGCGGATATCCTCAAGCTTCCTTGTCGCCGACAAAAACAAGTTTTCAATAAATAAGAGTATTAGGCTGCTTTTATACTGCTTATGGACTGCTATACTTGTATGTTGCTTACGGAGATGTGCTAAGCTATGTGCGAGGTAAATACGTGTTTTATAATGACTAATAAAGCTTAGCACCTATGATTTTTTTACAGGATATAAGCTAAGAATGCTATCTAACCCAGGGATGCACGAATGGACAAGCTGAGTATACAACTTAAAAATAAAACAAGCAAACAGTTCTTGTGCTAAATGCATCTACAAAGCCAATCTTACTCGCTCCGCTACGTACGGAGGGAGTACACTAAAGCTATAAACACACATAAAGTAGGCGCCACATCAATTTGCAATAAAGTATATTTAAACTAACCCTGATTTTTTAATTTTCGCGTCCGGCCCTGGTTCAAACCATGGTCCGGAGCCAGGAGACATGGTAAGCGGTTGCCTCCTTCTGCGAAGCAGTAATGCTAGCGAAGGAGGAGGCGAAACGCGTGCGAGAGAGGGAAACCTCACGCCCCAGCCGCCGCAACAGAAGAAGACGCCCCGGGCGTCGGGAAACGCAGGGCGATTCCCGGCCACCGTAGGCGCGGGCCTGCGGATAGCGAGCTATGGGTGGTTCGCCGTCCGATAGCAACCAGGCCCGAGTCAACGGCGCGTAGTGTTCCTCGCGCGCCTCAAGGAGCCGTCAGCAATGAAGACGGGGCCCCATAGGGTCAGTGCCTGCTAGGGTTGCGGAATTTGTTCGAAAGAGTCACCGCGGCCCTGGAACGCAAAGGGCACAAGAAGGATCACGGGTGGGTTTTAGTCAGTTAGAGTCTGACACTCCCTTCCACTCCACCCAGAGCGGGAGAAATCATTTGATGATTTCCCATCCAAAAAAAAAGGTTTATATCACTTAGTTTTGGCAAAAATATATAAATGGTTTCATAGCTTAGCTCATCTCTTTCACCGCTTAGTTACTTAGTACATCTCTAGTAGACAGACAGCCTTAGAGGGACTTTCGATCCGGTCGGATTACGTTCTAATGTAATAGTATTGGGTGTGAGAGGATTAAGTTGTCCCGGAACAGTATGTTTTTGTCGGTTTCCCGTACGTAAACTAGGTTATCGTTTCGTGAGTAACGTTAAATTATATTCGGAGGTATTTGAAGCTGATTTAATATAAAGGGCTAAATAGAATCGATTTCGATGGTTATATGTAGTTCTATTAATCCACCTTCTAAAACTTTGTTAATGGTTTAACACCGTGCTGTTACATAATTAATATTTCGTGGTAGTTGAAACTGATTTAGGGTGAAGGATCAATTATATGGGATCGAGATAATTGTACCTATTATAGCCAATTTATTATAAAAAAAACTTTTTACAAAAAATAAAACCGACTCGGTGTTTTTGGTTGCTTTTTTGTTGTTGAACACACCGACTTCCGAAATTAAAGTTATTTTATACTTTTTGTTTTTTTTTTTGTTTAGAAGTCGGTTTTATTTTTTGTAAAAAGTTTTTTTATTTTTCACTTTTTAGTGGTTCACTCCTAGCTAAACATACATCACAGCGTACGTGGTATAAATTAGTGTAAACAATAAACAAACATGCGATTTCAGCTATCCCGACAGATTTGCTATCATTTATTGAAATTAACAAAACAACCGCTTGTTCGATTTCGATAAAATTTTCATGGGACCATTTGGGAAAAAGAATTTTTCAAATCGGTTGGCAAGCGACGGAGTTATGCGTGAACAAACATTAAAAAAAAAACATACAAACATCGGAATCGAGAACCTCCTTCTTTTTTAGAAGTCGGTTAAAAAGACTTCTTGTTTATTTATTTTTTGCCAATTACGGAAGTTACCATAAACCATCTTATTACGTTATCAGTGGCCTGTTTAAATGCCTCTAGAAAAGATCAATTATCCTACTATGATTTGCCAATGCCATCATGAATCCGTTATGAAGGAAACGGAATATTACTGGACCGGAAAAATTCCTCCGCTTCGCTGGCCACTGGTAATGTGCCCAAAAGGCTGGCAGCATTACCACATTGTCGGCATCCTTTATCCAAGGTAAAAGCTGGTCGGTAATCGGGTGGATTTAAATTCGAGCAACAAGTATCTAGGGTATCCATAGCCTCAATAAGCACGGTACATAAAAATCATTCAGGATATTTCTGACTAATTTATTAGTGCCATGAACCGAGTATATTAATGAGTAATTTTGTGGACGCGGAGGCCGCCCATGCGGTTGGAAAGAGAAGCTTAAGCCCAAGCTTGGTTGTTCAAGGCTACATTTAAAAGTGACGAAAGTACATGACGGATGATGTCGTCCATTTTATCCAAATGTAAGGGTGCTTCCATAAGTGAGAAGCATGACGAAAGTATGTATGTTAATTTACTACCAAAACAGTAGTAACGAATTTTGAAAATGAAAATAATATATCTAGTTTTAATTTCCGCGAATATTAGTGGGTTGCAGGTATGCACCTCCCTCCCGCCCGCTTTATTATGCACATGCAAGATTACAAGGCAAATGCAAGGATTTTAAGCACATGCAGGAAGGCAAAGCAAAACCCAACACCATTACCGACACGTGTTTCGCCTCTCCACGAGGCATCCTCAGGGACGTGTTGACTCGCTGACCGTTGAGTTGCGACTGAGAATTTAGTTTTTTTTTTTTTTGTTTTTTTTTTTTTTTTGGAATGGACCACTCGCAGTTCAGCACACTAAGGCTGGTTACTGCTCAACCGGACAATGATGAGAATTTAGTACAAGGCACCCCCCTTTTATACACTGCCACCGTTGGTTACTTGTGTACAACTACCCACAAACATTCGCAGTAAAGGGGAAGAAACCAAATTCGTCTGGTCATTCAACAGTGCAAAATTATTATTATTACTATGTTTAAAAATCTCTAATTGTTCCAAAACACACAGCCGGAAACCCTTATCACAAATATGTAGTATATTAAAACTATTGTTGTCGCGCAAAGAATGGCCGGTATCAATTAGATGTTTCGCGAAATTCGATTTGTCCGAATGGCCATTTCTATACGCGGCAACATGTTCCCTATACCTTATGTCAAAGTTACGGCCCGTCTGACCCACATACACCCCGTTGCATTCATCACAGACCAGCCTATACACCCCAGACTTTTTACTATTTTCTAAAACATCTTTTCCGTTACAAACACGGCGTATATTCTGGTCCGTTCTGAACGCTACATAAACGTTGTTTTTTCTAAGTAAATTACTAATCCTATCTGAAATGGGGCCCATATAGGTCAGACTGGCCACATATCTATTAATATTAGTACGCGGACATGCAAATAATAGTGAACGAACCCTTTCTTTCTGCTTTTTACTAATTAAACTGTCTACCATTGACTTTGAGTAACCGTTAGAAATTGCGATCTGGTAAATAATATTAAGTTCTTTTACATAATTTTCTGCTGAAAGGGGGAGGGCAAATAATCTATGAATATAGCTGCGGAAGGCGGCTAATTTATGTTGAAGAGGGTGACAAGAAGAGGCTGGTATTGTCGTGTCAGTGTGTGTCGGCTTTCGATAAATTTGGAAATCTAAGTTACTATTGTGTTTTGTGATAGTCAAATCCAAAAAGTTAAGGGAGTTCTGGGACTCTAATTCTAATTTAAATTTAATTTTTGGGTGAGTTTTATTTAGTTTTTTTACAAAAAGGTCTATTTGTCGAACGGTACCATTCCAGCAGATAACTATGTCATCTACATATCTATAATAAAACAGAATATTAGGTTCGTTCACTATATGTTTACATTCAAAGTTATCCAGAAAAACCTCCGCCATTAGTGGACTTAAAGGCGACCCCATAGCCAACCCTTCCTTTTGAATATAATATTGGTTATTAAATCTAAAATAATTTTGTCTCATGCAAATACTAGTAAGGTTAAGTAAATCCGCAATTTCCCCAGGATGTAACCGTTGCTTCTCAAATTGGATACCCAGAATACGTAAACAATCATCGATTGGAACATTCGTGAATAAGCTGTCAACGTCTAAGGATAACAACTTTGCATTGGAAGGAATTTGGATATTTTTTACTTTTTCAATTAAATCTAAACTGTTCTTTAAACTATATTTGGGTTTAAAAGAAGATCTACTTCTCAACAAAGTGTTGAGACGTTTAGCTAAATCGTACGCTGGGGCACCAATGTAAGAAACAACTGGACGTACAGGCATGTTATCTTTATGGGTCTTGGGTAGACCATACAACAAAGGAGCCCTCGGATTCATTGGAACAAGGTTTTTTAATTGGTCTTTTGATATGTATGACGTGTTTTTAATGGCATCCTTTATCTCGAGGGCAAACCTCCTTGTAGGATCCGCACCAAGACGTTCATCGACGACGTCGACGACGACGTTCGTTCGTTCGTTCGTTCGTTGATCGTTCGTTCATCTTTATCGGTCAATTCAGGACCGTATTAACCAGAATGATTTAATATTAACAAAGGCTGATAAGGGAAATTCTGTCGTCATTTTGGAAAAATCTGCCTATACACAAAAAGTTAACGACATCATCCTGGGGGAGGATTTTGAACGTCTTGGTGCGGATCCTACAAGGAGGTTTGCCCTCGAGATAAAGGATGCCATTAAAAACACATCATACATATCAAAAGACCAATTAAAAAACCTTGTTCCTATGAATCCGAGGGCTCCTTTGTTGTATGGTCTACCCAAGACCCATAAAGATAACATGCCTGTACGTCCAGTTGTTTCTTACATTGGTGCCCCAGCGTACGATTTAGCTAAACGTCTCAACACTTTGTTGAGAAGTAGATCTTCTTTTAAGCCCAAATATAGTTTAAAGAACAGTTTAGATTTAATTGAAAAAGTAAAAAATATCCAAATTCCTTCCAATGCAAAGTTGTTATCCTTAGACGTTGACAGCTTATTCACGAATGTTCCAATCGATGATTGTTTACGTATTCTGGGTATCCAATTTGAGAAGCAACGGTTACATCCTGGGGAAATTGCGGATTTACTTAACCTTACTAGTATTTGCATGAGACAAAATTATTTTAGATTTAATAACCAATATTATATTCAAAAGGAAGGGTTGGCTATGGGGTCGCCTTTAAGTCCACTAATGGCGGAGGTTTTTATGGATAACTTTGAATGTAAACATATAGTGAACGAACCTAATATTCTGTTTTATTATAGATATGTAGATGACATAGTTATCTGCTGGAATGGTACCGTTCGACAAATAGACCTTTTTGTAAAAAAACTAAATAAAACTCACCCAAAAATTAAATTTAAATTAGAATTAGAGTCCCAGAACTCCCTTAACTTTTTGGATTTGACTATCACAAAACACAATAGTAACTTAGATTTCCAAATTTATCGAAAGCCGACACACACTGACACGACAATACCAGCCTCTTCTTATCACCCTCTTCAACATAAATTAGCCGCCTTCCGCAGCTATATTCATAGACTAGCTTCTGCCAGCGACTTCGTCCGCTTGGAATAGTTACTTTACCCCCGATTTTGAAACTCTCAGCCCGATCGGTTTAAAATTGACAAAAGATAGACATGCTGTTTCGGGATGTTTTTTAGATAATTTTATGTAGATGACTTCTTCCGTTTTCCCAAAATTTTCCTTCACTGCTCTGCTCCTATTGATTGTAGCGTGATGAAAAGTATACTATAACCTGCCCAGGAGTATGAAGAATAATTGCACCAAGTTTCGTTAAAATCGGTCGAGTAGTTAGGCACCAGTATCGATCACTAATCACCCCCTGATAGTTATTTTGAAAATATATTCCTTGTACAGAATTGACCTCTCTACAGATTTATTATAAGTATAGATTATTTGCCCTCCCCCTTTCAGCAGAAAATTATGTAAAAGAACTTAATATTTTTTACCAGATCGCAATTTCTAACGGTTACTCAAAGTCAATGGTAGACAGTTTAATTAGTAAAAAGCAGAAAGAAAGGGTTCGTTCACTATTATTTGCATGTCCGCGTACTAATATTAATAGATATGTGGCCAGTCTGACCTATATGGGCCCCATTTCAGATAGGATTAGTAATTTACTTAGAAAAAACAACGTTTATGTAGCGTTCAGAACGGACCAGAATATACGCCGTGTTTGTAACGGAAAAGATGTTTTAGAAAATAGTAAAAAGTCTGGGGTGTATAGGCTGGTCTGTGATGAATGCAACGGGGTGTATGTGGGTCAGACGGGCCGTAACTTTGACATAAGGTATGGGGAACATGTTGCCGCGTATAGAAATGGCCATTCGGACAAATCGAATTTCGCGAAACATCTAATTGATACCGGCCATTCTTTGCGCGACAACAATAGTTTTAATATACTACATATTTGTGATAAGGGTTTCCGGCTGTGTGTTTTGGAACAATTAGAGATTTTTAAACATAGTAATAATAATAATTTTGCACTGTTGAATGACCAGACGAATTTGGTTTCTTCCCCTTTACTGCGAATGTTTGTGGGTAGTTGTACACAAGTAACCAACGGTGGCAGTGTATAAAAGGGGGGTGCCTTGTACTAAATTCTCAGTCGCAACTCAACGGTCAGCGAGTCAACACGTCCCTGAGGATGCCTCGTGGAGAGGCGAAACACGTGTCGGTAATGGTGTTGGGTTTTGCTTTGCCTTCCTGCATGTGCTTAAAATCCTTGCATTTGCCTTGTAATCTTGCATGTGCATAATAAAGCGGGCGGGAGGGAGGTGCATACCTGCAACCCACTAATATTCGCGGAAATTAAAACTAGATATATTATTTTCATTTTCAAAATTAAAATGGATTTCCGCAAAGTAACGCCTGACTCAATCAATTTTTTTTTTTTTTTTTTTTTTAGTAGTAACGAAATTAAGGTGATTACCAAATACCTACGTGTTTATTTAGCGGGATCTTTCCGAAATGTCATTAAAATTGTGTATGTCTTCCTCAGCAAAATCGAGGAAAGATTGCTCAATAATTGGAGACCCAAGGGGGTTTTTTTTAAATAATATTATTATTGTACATAGGTATAAGTATTTTTATGATTTCATTTTTTAGAGCGTTTTTTTTTATTTCAGATATTTTTAATTTTGATTTCTGTAGCTATTGCGTAAGTGTCAGTGGTCTGTCGGTAGATACTGTCAGATAAGATTAATTCACACTTCGGAAGGTTGAGATTTAGTCCTATAACATAGAGATGATTTATTAAACTTGTATAGCATCAAAAACCGTGTCTACAGCATATCCTAAGGTTCCATCATCTACATACCAAACATTTTTGGAATTTAGCTGTCGAATGATTGGGTGACTGGCCAAACTAAAAATCACTGGCCCAACAACATCACCTTGTTGACGTCCAACAGCGGGTTTCAGAAGGTTTTCCCAATATAAAAATTTAGATGGATTTCCAAAGATAATTGATAATTTATGGTACTTACTTCTATTTTAGTTTAGCCAGCAAGATGTTCCTGTGTTATATTTTTCCTTATGTGGTGTTCATGTGTTTATTGAATTGAACTTGTTGTTGATGTTAACCTTCAGAACAACCTCTCCTTTATCAGAATTTAAACAGGGTTATGAAATGTAATTAAATTAAATTTAAGTTACCCCAAAGAACAGTTAATTTATATTAATTATTTTATTTATGTCACGACAGGTTATTTTATCTATTACCTAGATTTATAATTTGATTCTTATTTATATAAGTAGTTTCATTTCTTATTTAGCAAGTACACTTTAAATCCAGTTTCAAGTGTCATGCATTCTAAGGAAATAATAACATTTATTTTCCAAATATATAATTTGTCTTCCCTTCTATACGGAAGTGATACTGAACATAATAATACCCGCATCTGACTCAAGCCTTTTTGTCGCTGAGATAAGCGTGGTCGAGGACCTTCCATAACAATTTGAACTTAGTACCTCTATGTTGGTAAATACAAGAAAAAGTTTGTTTTTCATTACGTACCAATGGCATCATGATTCCAATGTGAGAGAGAGACGGAGCTATACAGGGCGAATCATAGATATAATAAACAAGGAGATATGCCCTGTAGCCGAAAATGTATCGGAACCTGTGTCTCCTGTTTTGCCCTACCACCCGGCAACTACTACGAATGCAGTTCAGTAAAAGCAATAGATACGCAGTCGCGCACACACCCACATTTTTGAAATCGGACTGTACTACACAATCAATTATAAACCATAGCCTAATAAACACAGCGTATATTTACAGTACACCGTGCAACTTACTCACACAAAAACAACGCTGGGTATCGTTGTGCTGTGCAAAAGCAATTTATTTTACATATACGCTAGTGATTGACTTATCGATTCTAGCATTTATTACACACGCCATGCTGCCCATGTATAACAAATAAATAGCATGAATATGTTGACTATTTTAAGCAAAGGTCACTAATATATTATCTTAAACATGCCGATTACTATAATGCATTCGAAACTTTATCGAAAGTAAAATACAATTACCATAAAAAGTAAGGAAGTAGCACGAGGATAAGGCATAAACACGATAATTCAAAGCCAAAAACACTTGAACGATTATTTACCAAAAATTTATTGCAATCTAAGAAAGTTTGGTACACTTTTGTAATATTTCATTCAACAATCGACATTGTTGTCGACAGTGTATCTGCACAATTACATCACTAACTCGCGGCAAGAAGCAGCGGTCGTACTATGCGATACATCGGCTTGCTAAAGTATCGTTTTGTGATTTTTACATTGCTCATCCAGTCACTTAGCGACAAACTTAGGTAGTGGTTAAGGAGCAGTGTATTCATTGTAATATGTTATTGTCGCTGTGACATTTGAAAACAAAAATAACATAGTATAAGCAAGAAATATTTTACGATTTGTTGTTTTTCATGATTTTAAAGACAAATATAGTAAAATACTTGTATTTTGATATGGTAAGTGATTCCATAATTAACAAAGTTTTGGTTTATGCTTCGGTTTTTACAAGAAATCACTGAACAACACGGCATTCTTATATCTTATCACGCTCACGGTCGTAAGCGCACTAGTTCGCGGATTCGACCATTGCGTAAGACATGCTCGCCCAGAGCATGTCGCGAGGACACCGACACGCCCCCTTGCCACTTCTCCTGTATTTTATATTTCTATGGGGCGAATAGTACTATGCCTTTTTTTAAAAGGTTTCAGCATAGCAATTATTGTGTTCTTGTTCTTATTGACATTATATTTAAGAATATTTGACATTATGTATGTATATTTAAATGTTGCGCTTATTTTTAAAAACTGTTTTAGCTGTATACCTGAATTTTCTTGGAATTTTAATTAATATTTCGTAGTGTATTTATATGTAAATTGCACGTGTCTATATTCAACACAATGTTAATTATTTTTATGAATAAATTTTATAATAAAACTGAACAGTAGCCGTACTACGAAGTACCAATGCTATCATGATAAATCCATCATGATTTCTGTGTCAGAGAGAGACGGGCTTACACAAGACGAATAGCACTATCTCTTCCCCTCACACGAATCATGATAGCATTGGCACTTCGTAATACGGCCACTGGTAGGGCTGCTGAACTGTTCAGATTCATTTCTCAATTTATCCGGTAGAAGGTACAAATCTACACGGATTTAATGAATAGTTGCAAAAATGGTCACTATCGATCCATTTTCAAGTGTCATGCATTCTAAGAAAATAATAACATTTCTTTTCCAATGCCATACAATCACATACTTCGTCATCTTACATTCTACTCGGAAATGACACTGAGCAAATAATACCCACATTTGACTCAAGCCTTTCTGCAGGCAGAGATAAGCGTGATCGACGACCTCCCATAACAATTGGAACTTAGTACCTCGATGTTAGTAAATAATAGAAACGGAAAGTTTTTTCATTTTCTTTTACTTTCGTCCTGGGAGGCGATTAGGTGTCCCTGAGGAATGATTTGCTGTAGTAGTTTGAAAAGTTTGTAATTTATTGGTTTTGTGATTATCTAGCAATCAATAGTAATGTCGCACTGCATAGACTACTTGGCTAGCTTGGATATTGTAACACCAGGGAACCTCGCTCTTGGTGTTGCTTATTATGCTAATGAATAAAACACGGATTGGGATTTAGAAAATAAAAAAACAGACCGCGTTCCGTATTCCGGCCCCGCCGACGAGGCCCATCGCGATGCCCCCGTAACATCCCTCCCCGACTTTTGCCTAACGAGCCAGCCCGCGCCGCTGAGCCATTAGCGTTAAATCCCTTAAATAATAATAACCAGACCCAGCCTGTCCCTTGCTGCCCCTCTCAATGACCCCGTTCAGCCGAGGCCCGTATCCCACAGAGGATGCCCTTAGCGAAGCGGTCATTTAGTTTTTAGTAGTTTTTAGCCCTGGCTGGGGGCCTTAAATTCATTTGAGGCGACCACAGGATTGCCCGGTTAAGCAGTAACCAGCCTTAGTGAGCTGAACTGCGAGTGGTCATACAAAACAAAAAAAAATGTAAGAACGCTACTACATGACTTTCATATAAAACAAAGCATGTTTTCCGTATTCATAATTTCAAATTCCCTTTATTCTTTTGCCACATACTTCTAAAGTTCTATCGACAATCTTGTCTGCCAGTAACTCGCAGCCAAGGAGGCTACCATCATTACAATATATTTATTTAAACTTTATGTACAATAGTGGTACATGGGTGGACTTAATGCAACAAGGTATTCTCTACCAGTCAACCTTTCAACAATATATTGGTGTAGTATGTTATAAATAGTATATTTTACTAGAAACTGTTAGATATCTATATGTATAAAAATACTACTTTGAAAAATGAAGAGTAGGATTCGTCAAAAAATATCGGCGGAAAAGAAAAATAACATGAATACATGTTATTTTTCTATCAGTATTTAAAATAAAACGTCATTTGTATTGAATGGTGCATGTGGAGTGACGTTCCATGCAATTTGTGTTATCCCTGTTTATCATAGAGTTCACAACTCCGTCATTAATTGGTAAATGATATTTATTTTGATGATCGTCATTAATTGGTAAATGATATTTAGTTTGGGCTTTAGCTAAAGCATAGAGTCAGGAGTGTAGATATCAGACGCAAAACTAAACTCACAGACATCCTTACAAATATTGACCAAACAAAATGGAGATGGACAGGGCATATGCTCCGTTGTAAGCATGAAAAATGGAGCAAGCAACTAACAGTCTGGTATCCAAGAGATGGGTCAAGAAACCGAGGTCGCAAAGTGAGAAGATGGGAAGATGATCTTAAGATGACTCTAGGTCCTCTTTGGTTCAGAATTGCAACCGATAGGAAACAGTGGAAGACGTTGGAGGAGGCCTATGCCGCAAGGCACACCGAAATTAGGGACCTAATTGTGATCAATGCATTAGTGATTATTTAGAAGAACGAAAATTGTAATATTTCGGAATAAAACGCTTATTATTATATTTATTTTGTAAGTAGATTGAAAATAGCACTTTTAGATGTCATTTAGATTTTCAAACCTTTTTTACTGCGCCTTGTTATTTTAAAGAAAAATGTACAAAAAATCCAGCCAAATATATCACGAAAAGGTTAAAGGCAAAATTGATAAGTCAAGAAATTAAAAGACAATTAATTTCTTAACTTATCAATTGAAAATTGGCCTTCTTATCTTCATAGACAAGGCCTGTGCTCCACCATTGGAAAAGTTATCGGCTAATTCATATTGTTTAATGCTTTAACTGAAGAAACACTTGGCAAAACTCGTGTCAACGCATCTAATTTTCAATTCAACGAAAACGACTGTACAGGGTGAACTCAATCAAGACGCAAACCACAACGACCCACCACCTAAGCCACCCTTAACTGAATAGTTTCAATCTCGAACGGGATTATCTTCAAACAATGGGGCGCAGCTTCTTTGTAAACATTCAGCATTTACAAATCCTTATTACCTACAAGAACTGAATAAGATGGGAAAACATTTAAAATGAGTAAAATACTATTGAAATATGTGGTGGTCTTAAACTGAATTGTTGCAGAACTTATTTGTAATTGAGGAAAATTCAGCACTTACAAATCCTTATTACCTACAAGAACTGAATAAGATGGGCAAACATTTAAAATGAGTAAAATCCTATTGAAATATGTGGTGGTCTTAAACTGAATTGTTGCAGAACTTATTTGTAATTGAGGAAAATTCAGTACTTACAAATCCTTATTACCTACAAGAACTGAATAAGATGGGCAAACATTTAAAACGAATTAAATCGTATTGAAATATGTGGTGGTCTAAAACTGAATTATTGCAGAACTTATTTGTAATTGAGGAAAATTCAGCACTTACAAATCCTTATTACCTACAAGAACTGAACAAGATGGGAAAACATTTAAAATGAGTAAAATACTATTGAAATATGTGGTGGTCTAAAACTGAATTATTGCAGAACTTATTTGTAATTGAGGAATTTGAATACACGTACTTACTGCTAAAAATTGTATTTTTATGTCATGATGAACCATGCTTAGACGTCGACCTTGACCAATGGATGGGGTCTATGATGGAACGACCAAGCCCATAAGGTATCTGTTTGCTTTTGCCTCGAAGGCTGACAAGTTTTCGAATGAGCAATTCAATGATACCCCACACAATTATGTTTGTTGGAGTTTATTTTTTCATCCCTCTGTTACATGTATGGAGGGCCACCCCTAACTTTTTTTTTTCACAATGTTACAGCATTATTGAAAAGCAGTCAACAGGTGGCACCTACCTACCAATTTTCATTTATGTGGCTTTAATGGTCTTCGAGTAAAACGGCTGTGACATACGGACGGACGGACAGACAGACATGACGAATCCATAAGGGTTCCGTTTTTTGCCATTTGGCTTCGGAACCCTAAAAACCAGTGCCCAAATCTTGATTCGAAACTCAGTAGTCGTACAGTTCCAGCTTATTCAGGATCATTATGTGGACTGCTACCATCACAATTATCTGAGTAGAAATTTTATTATTATCATCGCCTAAATACAGTTTAAGTACCTAACTAAAGTACTTCAGTCAGTTAAAAGAATTATCTTAAACGAGAACTAAAAGGTAAAGTAAACCTTTTAGTTTTATTATCGCTGTTAGTCTTACTAATGATAAGCTTTGTGTCTAAAGTACTTAGATGCTTCAATTTGTGTAAATCTTTAGGCTCTTCAGTAGGCACATTTTATCTTACACTAGTATAGCGACCCGACTTCACACAGTAAAGCGTATATATCTAAGCTCACAGTTAGCATGATTTTTTGAGATTTCTTCACACGATTATCATCTTCAGCTTTTATCCAATTAAACATAACTTCAGTGAATATTGAAACCATCTTCATGAATTACGCCGTCCATTGGACGGTCTTCGGGTCCTTCGGACAGTAGCGCACCAGACACAACATAGGCTTGCGAAACTTTACACCCTGGTCCACATACTTTTTCTATAGAAAAATAATTCTATTTTTCTTGGTTGGGACTGCAAAAACCATCAACCAACAGACATTTGAGACAATTCCATAGACGCACTCACTGTCATATCGAAGAACATGCAAGAACCATGGCTCCTTTTCCTCAAAAACGATAAGTGCCACGATATTAGTGAAACCTTTACAAAATAAAATTGAAGCCATCAGAACAAATGGGCTCGACCATTCGGGAGCTACATCAATTTCTGTGAAACCTATTTCAGTAGATGTCACAAAAACTAAGGGTTACATTCGGTCAGTTATTACGTGATTTTTTTGGGATATTTCGAATATATCTACGAAAATGACAGAAATCCGCACTTTTTCAAAGGTTTTGTTTCGTTGAATATTGCTTTGGGATCGGAATATTAATTGAATATTTTCCTCAATCGCCTATAACAAAATCATTCCTGAAAATAATGTTGACCAACAAAACATGTACCTATGTACATAGTTTTTTCTCGATAATTCATTCATTCATTTTTTCATTTTTTTCTCCAAGAGTCCAAAAATTGAACTATTGAAATATTGGTACAATATTGTAATAATATAGGTACATACCTGCTACATACATATTATAAACGTCACCAGATTCTTGCAAACACCATAAAATTGTGTATAAACTCTTGATATATTGTGAACAGATAATTTTAAATAGAATAACTTTAATCCAAATTCAAATCTTTTAAATTTTATTGTACAACTGCAAGAGGCTTCGTCGCGTGAGAAATTCGGAAATTATACCAGAGAACAAAATTAAAGAATAAAATGTCTATGTGGCAGACATTCAGATTCATTCAGCCGTTCCCGCGTGATTGAGCAACAAGCATCCAAACATGCAAATGTTGGCATTTATAATTAGTAGTAACATTGTTAACACTTTTACTCAATAAGACACGGACATTATCGTAATCCCTGTTTTTTTGAGTAGAAAGACTACAGTCTCAAACGATTTTACGTTTCAAATGTTTGTGAAAACCTGGTGACATATTCAATAACACACAAAGAATTAAAAAGCGGGAGTGTTGGGTGCACGCATATGTAATTTCAAGGCCTTAAGTCTGCTATTGCAATACTGTCAGAATGGTCTATCATTAATTTCAAAATTGTTCATTTTGGCAAGTTTGGTAATCTACGAATATAAAAGCGTCACTATGACTTTCCATTGGTCAACCACTGACACTCCATTGAAAAAAATGGCATAGAATGACAAATGAATGTAAAAACATAATTATATAAAAGAAATCTGGCATGCAAGTAGTAGTTTTTCAAAAATCTTTTCTACAAACGGGTATTATAACAATGGTAATACGAAAATATCATTCTACCACGCTTCTATTACAAGACCATTGACCGACCAATGATCTACCATTATGAATTTAGCAGATTACGAACTTTTAGCAATATGACAATGGGATCGTGTTGGAATGACGAATTTATAAAAATAACAGATTTGGGACCCTGGTAATTAATTAATCGAAGCCACATTGAAAATTAACCTTTTAAATATTCAAGTGCACTTTTTTCCAGGTAAAACAGGACAATGATTCAACAGCACTTGAAAAATTCTTAAAACATAAAAAATGTTATGTTTCCTGTTTTAAGTGCAGTATGTTATGTAATAAATCACTCGTGCCGAGTAGTTTATATAAACAGTGTAAAGTATCTGGGCAACTCTATAAAAGATTTTGTTTATCAGAAAAGGTAATCTTTCTACAACACATCACTGAGTTAAAAATATTTTTTTTAACTCAATGATGCTGTTTTGTAAGTTGTGTTAGGTAAACAAGTTTTATGAATAAACTCGGGGTCTTATAAGATTGGAATTAATTTCAATTGATTTCCTAATGCTTACAATAATTTTACGACTATGGCACTCTTTTCATTTAGTCTTATCATGAATCTGAAAGATTCATCATTATCATCATTTTTTCGTGATATTCATTTTTCACTGCTGAAAATAGAAAATCATCATCATGCCATTGCCATATCGACCGGTATTAAGCTTGCCTTTAAGAAATCCCTACGGATCGTTTTGACATGGAATCGAATGGTTGTGAATAGCTTTGGTCTCCCTCAAGGTGGCAGCAGTTAAGAAAATTGGATTAATTTAATAATTATGAAATATCTAATAAAAAATTTCACTGAATCAGGAAGTCAGTTTTAAAAACTAAGTAATCAATCTTTTAGTTATAAGAAGCGATCATTATTTTCGAAATAAACAGCTATTGTGAGAGAGCCTCGTTCTTTTTGTAATAAATAACTTATAATATCTTTTGTGTGGGCAGCAATAACGTAACGCACTGAGTGATCGATGGTGAACTGATTGATGTACTGACAATTTATGGGGTTCTTAATGGGCTTAATTTTTATATTTAGGCTATGGCTTGGTTCTACTCTTTGTAGCTCTTTAGTAAACCTACATCGTGATGGCATGTACTTTTCTGGTTGATTCTACAATTAGAATACATGTGTATATAAGTATAGATAGGACGATCTGATTGAATAAATGATTCTTAAGTTAATCAGTTTGTTAAGTTTAATACTTACTAATCCGGTAAAAATATTTAACTGATAGGAAGCTACACTATTATTGCTTACTATAGGTTTTTTGTCATCTTGGAAAATCTTATAACATGGGCAGGCAATGACAGCGAAGTCGCGCGAAAAATATAGTAGTAAATATTTATAAGGTACATATCCTTACAACTGCAAAAGTATTACATTAACTCACTAGATTATGTTAGATAACACGCTTCCAATGAACTGTATCTTGTATTAAATACGTATACTTTTGGACTCAATCCAAAACAAAAGAGATTCATTCAGACAGACATTTTTAGCGACCAACTCGTCAAGAGCTCGCTTGCGTTTACAGCCCTTTAAAATAACTTCAATAATTTAGTATTGCAGGATTATTGTAAGGGTCAAATAATAGTGGATTGGTAGCAAATGCTGTCTTAAGCATAACAAGCATTATCATGCTTTTAAAGTTCCCACTGCTGGGACTCGGACCTCCTCTCTAGGAGAGGAAATAGGCCGTAATCCACTACGCGAGCCCAGTGCGGGTTGGTGCATGTCACATGTGTTCGAATTTTCCTTACAATGTTTTCCTTCACCGTTTTGAGAACAGTGGTGATGAAATGAATTACATACAGTAATGCGCCTGGCTAGGTTTTAACCTGCTACTTACAAATCGTAAGTCCGGGCCGTTGTTACCACACGGCCACCACTGCTGTCAATAATGTAAAATTAAATATTCAAACGATGCGGTTAGTTCTGATAAGCTAAATCTGTTTTATATTTGGGAAGACATTTTAGGAAAAAAATTTGACCCAAAAATGTCGGAATCGTTACAAACATTAAAGTAGCTCAGAAATATGTTTATTTCCCAGCTGTGTCATTAATAAACCTTCGTTTTGTTTTAATTAGCTATTATTAGCCTACTTTACGTTGGTGTCAAACAAAATATTGATAGAAACAGTATGCACTGTATATTTTGAATGATACAAATATAAAAAATATCACGTCATTTTATTCTGAGAACTCATTTCGAGAGACTTTTGAAGTTGAGCAGTTTAAAATAAGTGAAGGTACTCGTATGTATGAACGACAATAATGGGCTAAGCCAATGAATTCTTGGAAAATAATGTAAGTGATGTTCCAACAAGCACGTGGGTAATAATCACCAATCAACCTCTAATTCCGCTGTTATTACTCTTCAAGTTTTAATCAATATCACCCTTTCTTGGTCGAACCGATAAGATTGTACTTTTCTTTTTTAGGCGGGACCCAATAGGTTACCGAGGCAGATCACAGACCCATTATGAAATGTGGTTACACCTTCTTGGACGTGTGTGCACAAATAAAACTATTCCAATTTAGGTCTTGTTGACATTTGTCAGATTTGTTCTAAATTCAAATCTGTAAATCACTTCTTTTAAGACCAATTCTTTAAAGGCGCCTACAAATAAAAAAGACGAGACTGTTTTCAAAAGAAAACAATGCATTATTATCAGAAACTTTCCTGCCGTCTATTTTTGTATTGTACTCACGAGGAGCTTATATCATTCCAAGAAAGCTTTAGGTACTAATTTATGGATCTTGAAATACTTAAATACATTTTCCTTAATGTAAAAGTGGGAATGCATTTTTTACTCATCAATTTGTTGCGTGTCGTGATTTTACATAGGTACATCAAATTCATTACATTGGACAATAGAATTTTAATAAAAATGCGTCTTCAGAATCAAATTCGGGCTTTGTTTCAAGACGTCTGTAGATAGAAGCGATGTACCAAATCTTGTTTTTTTTTTTTTAGAAATATACATCGTGTAACAGAATAAACGCAATATATCTTAAGGGATTATTCTACTTATCATTATGAACACCTTTCATTATGGGACCAACATTGAAATCGCGAAAAAACTATCCAGTTGATAGTTTTTTCCCAATACATATAAGTGCGCATAACTCGCCTCTGCCTACGTCTGTGTTTCCGAACACATTCAACCCTAATCTCTTCAAAGTTAGAGTGAACAGGCTTCTTCTGGGTAAGCTCATTCCATCGTCGACGTTGTCTCTGTCACCTGCGACCTAGACTAGAGTCAAGAGAAAATCTATTTCACAATAAAAAAAAATACTCGACGAAATGTAATGAACAGCTGATTTTTTTTTTCGCTATTTTTTGGCAAGTCCCATCGTATATTGCAAAATAACATTATATTCATACGTACTAAACAACACAGTATAAGAACAAGCTGTTTGTAAATGTAATAACTAGCGACCCGCCCCGGTTTCGCACGGGTGCAATACTGATATTAAATCTCTACTATATTAAGCGTGTATTATAATTATACTAGCAGTGCCCCGCGGTTTCACTCGCATAAGTTTCGATCCCTTGGGAATATCGGGGAAATTATACTACGTGTTAATCCTGGTTATAAACCATCTGAGTGCCAAATTTCAACCAAATCCGTTCAGTAGTTTTGGCGTGAAAGAGTAACAAACATGCATCCATACTTACAAACTTAAGCGTTTATAATATTAGTAAATACAAATACAACTTCCTCTTGATTCACTCTATCTATTAAAAAACCGCATCAAAATCCGTTGCGTAGTTTTAAAGATCAAAGCATACATAGGAACAGACAGACAGCGGGAAGCGACCTTGTTTTATACTATGTAGTGATGCGCGTTGTATTTCAGCTTAGCTCTTGACAAAAAAAAAACAAATAACATTTTTTTTGTTTACAGCAAGTTTCTAAATACACGTATAGGTATAATATATAAAATCAAAATCAAAATCAAAAGTCATTTATTCAAACTAGGCTGAGCGACAGCACTTTTTGAACGTCAAATTTTACATAAAGACAGTCCCCCAAAACGCCCACCCGTCACCACTTCCTAGTGTTTTAGCTGGGAAGAAGAAGTGGCGCAACAAACTCCCCAGCAACACATCTGTCTGTTGCGTTTTAAGAACTTGAATTTATACAATAGTATGCAAAGTCATTACATGCCAAAGGTAGGAAAAAAATCAATTATCCAACATGGAAATATTAAATCAATTCACTATAAAAACATTGTAAAAAAAGATTGACCTACATAGTCATAAAAATTACACAAAACAAAATATATACATATATATATATATAAATGAACTCATATAACCTGTCATAAGCTAAATTATAGAGAAAGAACATGATAAATATGACATTGTCTTGCGTTCAACACAGCGACCAACTATCTTTGTCGTCTAAATAGTCATTAATAGAATAGTATGCCTTCGAACAAAGGTTAGATTTAACTTTAGCTTTAAATGAGTTAAAAGGCAGGTCAAGAAAAGAAAGCGGAAGTTTATTGTAAAAACGGATACCGAGCCCCACAAATGACTCATGGACCTTACGAAGTCGGTGGGAAGGAGCATGTAGCTTGTGCTTGTTTCTGGTGTTAAAGTTGTGGATGTCGCTCATTTTACAGTATAGATGTATATTTTGCCTAATATACAGAATGTTTGCAAAAATGAATTGAGATGCTACTGTAAGAATTCCAATGTCTTTAAAAAGTTCTCTTAATGAAACTCTAGGCCCTAGCTGATATATTGCTCGCACAGCACGTTTTTGTAAGACAAATACATTTTGTATATCAGCAGCTTTTCCCCACAATAGAATACCGTAGGACATAACGCTATGGAAATAACTAAAATAGACTAACCGAGCTGTCTCAACGTCAGTATACTGTCTCACTTTCCTGACAGCGTAAGCGGCAGAACTGAGCCTTCCCGATAAACTTGATATATGTGGGCCCCATTGTAGTTTGGAATCGACAGCAATTCCCAAAAAAAAAAAATAGTCACTATTTATCAAAACATGCACGCATTGCAGCATTCCAGTATCTGAAACAAATCGCTCCATTCATATCAGACTAATATTGAAACGTCGAACATCTGACACAGATGTGTTGTTCGACAAATAAACCAGCATCGCAAATGCATTACGAGAAAGTCCAGCTACCAAGGCGTGACGTCATAGCACTTTGTTTCGATCTCGGATGAGACTGTCTGAAAGGATTGATATTTTAATTGATTACCCACATGCTATTACAGAACATTCTTTTGACGATTTTTAGACTAATGATCTATTAGCCTGGATATAAAAGTAGCTCAGAAATGTTAATAGTATGGGAAACAGGGTCCCAGCTACGGAAGGTCAAGGGCTCCAGAGAGAGGAACGAACCAGGTTAGAAGTACCGCTGTTGACTAGGGATAGCTTTTTAAGATGTTGGTCGAGTCAAGCACGTCACTCGCGCCGCTGACTCGAGGTGGCCCGCAGAGGCGGGCTGGCGCCAGCCGGGGATTACTGAAGTCGCATACGTTCCCGCGATCCCCGGCGTAGGTGAGAGATGGAACACCGGGGTGGTTTTAGTCAGTAAGAGTCTGACAGACCCCTCCGCCCACCCCGGGGTGGAGGACATCCATGAGGATTTCCCCCGATACAAAAAGGCTCGGCTAACACGACACGAGTCCATATCCCACTTGTCAACAATCTAGCGAGCCAAGTTAAGATAATATATTATATGATTTTAATGATAATTTCAAATAGCACTAAAACTGTGAAATGTAATCTTTTTGACGTTTAAATGCTTGTCTTGTGGTCAAAAACGCGATTGCCGAGCGTGACGACTTAAGTTTGATTCCCGATGGGCCAAAACATGTTACTTGAGTTTCCCATTATTTCACAGTAGCCCGACATTTGGAAGTTTTTGATGTCACGTTCAGCATTTCTACAGAATCATGACCATAACTTATAATACTAGCTGCTTCCCCCGCGTTGTTCCAGTTCCCGTGGTAATACGGGGATAAAATATGACACTCCACAATAACTCAGCTTTCTATTAGTGAAATAATTTTGAAAATTGGTTCAGTAGATCCAGAGATTACCCCTTACAACGTCACAAACTCACAACCTCACAAACTCACAAACGTTACCTCTTTAAAATATTAGTAAGTATAGATATATTTTTAACAAATTTCATCTAGCTCACATAATTTATCCCGACACTTCAACTATTCCTACATCAACGACAAATTAAGGATGCGTGCGGCGTTTGTAGTGAACAATAAAACGGCAGTTAACAGTAAACCAACTATGTCAGAACATGGTTACTGCTTTACGTGTTAACTGCGACCTCGTTTACTTGAACTATCTCGTTTTATTTACTACTAGATCCTGTATATTTTTTGTGGACAATTTTATCAACACTGAGAAACTGCTAGGTTTTGTTGAATACAGAAACGGAAAAATTCACTCCGTTTCATGAGGTAGGTATTTGAACATCTTAAAATAAATCTATTATGAAGTAGATTTTTTGGAATCTCGATGGCTTCCCTTTTTTATGGAAAATCATCGAATATCACACTCTTACTGACTAAAACCCACCTATATTCCTCGTAATGCCCTTTGCATTCCAAGGCTGCAGTGACTCTTTCGAACAAATTCCTTAACCCTAGCAGGCACTGACCCTATGGGGCCCCGTCTTCTTGCTATTTTCACAGAGGCGCGCGTGGAACACGACGCGCTGTCGACCCTGGCCATGTTTTTATCGGACGGTGAGCCACCCATAGCTCGCAATCCGCAGGCCCTCGCCTCCTAGAATGAAAGAAATAAAGATGGAAAATTTTCTCATGAATTTCACTTGATAAGGACGCCGCACGATACATAGAAATAATAATAGAATTGGTATACCAAAATCAAAACGTGTGCGATCACGGTTGCTCTTCCGATAATCGCCTGTCAGGCAGAAGGCTGTATCTCGGCAACAGAAATAGAATAATAGTTGATTTTTTTACAGAGTGTGTATCTATATAAGTATTGAGGCTCTAATAACAAATATTGCAAACAAAATTAAATATACTCCGAAAGAATATTGCTGTTTCAATAGGTATATTTACACTTTTCTTATATGTGGGTTCCATACAATAAACTTTCTTTTTTTTTCAGTTTTGCACGAAAACCATCGCGTGCGATTCTGATATATACTTGGTTGGCTTTAGAAAGATATTATTGTAAATTTTTATTGTTCTCGTAAACGCTAGGCAATATGGCTTCGAAAAATACTATTTTTATTGTTATGTCTCATTTGACGAGCTAGCCTGTATAATCCAAAAATGATTAGATGAACACTTGCCTAAAGAAGAACTAGATTTGTGTAATCCGGGAATTATAAAATCTCACTATTTTTGATTTCCAGTGGTTTACCCAACAAATATCGATCTTTGTTCAATAAAAACAACACGAAAGAACGGACCTCATACTACAACTGACCCACATAAGGAATAGACACAATATTACAAAGGCACAATACCGCTGCATCATTGAATACAATAGAACTCTGTCACAATATGTCTTGATCTCTGAATGATACTGTTTTGTGGCTATGTATGGAACATCTGTTATGTATTTGTTATTAAATCGTATGTTGACCTAGTCCCCCTTCAGTTGTTTTTGGATAAATACAGACTGATTTCTTTATTCACAACTAGGTCTTTGGCGCTGCTTCGCTCACATTAACATGGGTTATCGTAAAAAAAAAAAAACTATCTGTATACTAACCAAAATTTACAAAAACAGCAAAAAGTTTGTGAAAAGACAGCAAACCAAATCTAATGTAGTTAGGAATAAGAGCCTAAGTTGGTAATCCATGAGATATGTAAGTCTATGCACAAACAAATTCAACACAACCTTTCTTTTAAAATCAAGACAAACAAATCTTAATGAAAACGAAAGATAACGTAAACTAAATCACAATAAAACCTTAAAAAAAAACGTCCGTCTACAATACGCAAAAAAATCTCTAATTTAGAATCTCCTCCTTTTTTGAAAGTCGGTAAAAACAGTTTTCTTTCAAGCTTAACCGTAGTAAACTACCTGAAAAACAAATCCAACATACAGACAAAGAACTTTCACTGAAGCGACTAAAAGCAATAAAAGTAATGGGTTTAACAAAAATTATTTGAAACAATATTTTCTCTGATAAATTTTAATAAACCATCCCCCTACAAAGCATAATTTCCATACAAAATATTCACATCATAAACATAGGATGAATTACCGAATTTTTACGGTGATTTGACATCAGAACTTTCAGACCCCCTCAACATACAATTTGCGTCAACATAACATTATTTTCTTCCGTTAGTTTTTCCACACCATATACCTTGGTAGTTTTTGAACTTTTCGCATATATTTGAGACTAGCTTTTACCCCTGATTCACCTGACTTCGTCATTGCTTTCTCACTGTTGGAATTCGTGACTCCGTTTCAAATTCTACTAACTTGTGAACAGTTTTCATCACCAACTGCTATGATATTTGATCCACCACCTGACTACTGGTTGTAGGTATTTTCCCCTCCCATCTCAAAATTACTCATAATTTTGTATGAAACACTCTTTGGGCTTCTAAAAATATGATTCGTTTATCCTCGCATTGAATCACATTGCAGAAATTTTAGCAATGCAGCACTAATTACTTCTGATTCTGCTACTTCCCAACATCCGCAGCGTGGTTGAGTAGTGGCCCACTCGCTTACAAAATTACATACTAGGGTGGGTCGAATTTTTATTTTTTCTCGAATCCATTTGTAATAGTGAAAATATGTTGTCATATAAGATCAATTAAATACCTGTAAAATATTATTCATTTATTTTTAGTGTAATAGCCCGCGCATCGATCCCCAAGTTTAATAAAAACGTATAAAATAGTGGTGTTAAACAACGACGTCTTAAACCACTTAAAATAATATTTTTGAACTAAACGCATTTTATTATGTTGCTATTAAGTAACAGAGAGTTATTAAGTCCATTATTGTTTACCAAAGTTTTGTTTTTATAACTTTGAGAGGATAGTCAAAAGGTGGTCGCGGGCGTATCGCGTGTAATTATTTTAGTTTGCTTTTAGTGCGACAAAAATATTATAAGAGTACGATGGCTTACGCGTTTAACATTCATTACACTATTTTCTCTTACTAAACTAAAAACATATTATGGAAACTAGACGAAAAAGTTATCAGTGCCCTATATTCGGGAGTGTAGGAGATATTAAGGACAATCTATTGCCGACCTATGAAGACGTCATGAAATATTATGAGTGGAATAGATTACAACTTAAAATTAGAAGAAACACTATCAAAGAACCATACTTTTTAGATATTGCTGAGCTTGCATCTCAAAAAGTAGAAGAAGTGTGGAGAAAATCGTCTCTTCCTACAGTATCACACACAAGAGTAATTCAGCAATTAAAGGCTTACCATCTGAAGTACAAGAGCTTCATAAAATCTCTGAAAAGATTATCAGCTGATCAAAAGAATGATTTTATGCAGAGTTCTATTCGACATTTTTTCCTGTAAATGTAAACAAATTCAACTGTGTTGTTATCCAAGAGAAAATAAGGTAACACAAGAAGAGAAGGAGTTTTTACTTGACCAAAGACAGGGAAGGAAGATGCGAATTGGCAGCATAGATCGCATTCTTACCACAAAATTACAAAAAAAAGGTAACACGAGCTTCTAAAATAAAAAAGTCCAGTTTGAACATTAACAAAAATTAAGAAAAGTGTAATACTGAACAGCAGGAGTTAATGTTATCTTCAAGTGAGTCTGAACGCAGTACTTCTCCGCCTGATAAACTAAATTTGCCTTCCACGTCACAATTAAAGAAACAAAAACCAATATTAGTGAAAAGTTTACCTAAGTTGTTAAGAACCTGCGATCGTTATGGTATTTCTGACAGAGCAGCCGCTGCGATTACTTCTTCGGTATTCCAAGATATATTTTCGGATATTGAAGTGGTTGATAAATCCTAATTTTTAACTTTTTTTATTGTTCATGAATATTATGTAATATTTCTTTATTTTCTATACATTTATAATTGTTCTTTAATAAAATATATATTTCTAACCAAACGTTGTTTTTTCAATAATTCCCGAAACTTTGATTCCCATGCGCGGGCTAAAGATATGACTTAATTTAACTTTTTATTGCTAATTATTTTTTGTTTAGTCCTAAGACAACATAATATCACTATTAGAAAATGATCAAATAACTTTAATTTTTGCCCATACATCGGTGACCCACCCTATTACATACTGGTCAAAATCATAAACCTCCTTTTGCTTCGCCACAACTCGGTAAAAACTGATTTAGTCACAAACACAATAGACAAAGAGGTTTACATTTTACTAGAATATTTTTGAAACCACTATTTATCTCTGATTTCATTTCGTCTGCGCCAAAGTGATTAATTAAGAGCTGTGTTTGGCCTCTAAAAAAAGGATTGTGCAAGTTTAATTTTCTGGCTTGTTTCTCCAAAGCCGAGAAGTTTCGTACATTAAACTTACTCAATACACACAGATAGACACAGACATCATTCTTCTTCATAGTGTAAGCATGGATGTGTTAACAAAAAAGCAAATGCCCTATCTATTCCACCGTTATTGTTATTCGTGGTGATAAGTTTTTATGTAGGCACGCCATGGCCGCCCTTCCCCTTGACTGGCCTTGACTCCATGTTAAATAGCGTTCCGCAGGATATCAGGATGTTTGGGACGTGGGACAGGGTCAATGACATGGAGATGACGTAGGGATTGTGTTTACTTATATGTTTGTTATCGCGGCGAGATTCTTTGCGAGGTGCGTTTTCTCTCATGGTTTTCAAGACATACTCATATCTTTTTTGCGTACCTACCATAATGTTTTACAAGAACAGTGATAATGTTCAAACGGCGGATCGAATGGACACGTAGGCATTTTTATTTCGTCTTGATTTTATGGCTGTGTTGTGCTGAACTGTATAGATTAGTTATGCGAGAACAATCCAAAGCACAGTGGCTTATAAGTGGAAATATAGAACGGCCGGCTCGTAACGTGAGAGGAAAATCGATGGTGGTGATTGGTTGCGGTGGCAGTGGTTGAGTGGATTGGCTGCTGCGCTGCGTGTCGTGGTTTCGATCCCCGCAAACAAAACGAAACGAAAACAATATTTGTGTGGCCTACAGATTGTTGTTCCGGGTCTGGCTATTTGTGTAGGTATGTGAGTTTGTATGTTTGTAAATGCACCCACGACCGTGGAGAAATTCCTAGTGTGGGGTAACGTCAAAAAAAAAATGTATAGTCAGCATTAAGAAAACTGTCTTTACCAGATTGTTGGCGCGCTAAGTTTGTATTACGTTAAGAATTCATTAAAGTAAGCCTAAGGTATATTAAAAAGCTTTGGATCCCACACCTTATTTAGTAACAATGAGTTTCATTTAAAGTTTACAAGAGTTTAATTTCAATCGAACTCAATTCAAATTATTATTGTTGTTGAAATAATAATTTGCCTAAAGTTTTATACGTGCGTATTGGGTTATTTCTGGTATATTGGGGTCCTTGATCCGGAAATAATTTAAATTAACTTAACTGATGATGCTGATTGACTCGTTTTCGACTTTTCGAGGGTTTCAAGAATAAGTTATATTTTTCTTTTTTTTCTGGATGGGAAATCAAATCGCTTCTCTCGCTCTGGCTGAAGAAAAAGGGAGTGTCAGACTCTTACTGACTAAAACCCACCTGTGATCCTTCTAGTGTCCTTTCCGTTACACTTCTTTCGAATAAGTTCCGCAACCCTGGCAGGCCCTGACCCTATGGGGCCCCGTCTTCTTTGCTGACAGCTCATTGAGGCGCGCGTGGCACATGACGCGGTGTCGACCTGGGCCTAGTTGCTATCAGACGGCGAGCCACCTATAGCTCGCTATCCGAAGGCCCGCGCCTTCGGCGGCCGGGAATCGCCCTGCGTTTCCCGATGCCCGAAAAATAAACATACGAAAGGATGATACGATCAATAATTTCTAAAATAAGATTTTCATGAGACCTACCTACGGATTTCGACAGTTATTTTTAAGTCCAATGTTATATGGAGCGAGGCCATTGATTTTTCTGGACACAAATCCAAAATCCAGGTTGCTGCTAAAATTTCTGATGGAAAATAATGCACCACAAGGGCATATCAAGGGCGAATTAAACCCACGACCTCATCTATAGCATCGGTGCCAATCAAGATTTTGCAAAATCCTGCATGATACTAGTTACTAAACTCAGTTTTTAATAATTTTGTATATATCAGGACCCCCAAAAGTCATCAATTCCAGTCTGATATATGTTGAAATGTATATAATTCAATACTAAACTTTAAATGTACTGTAGACAGTTTGGTGTCTTGCCCTAATCGATATAAACTCTAAACGCAGTGCCCAACTCTTAAACTTAGAACAATCGGTCTCGGTTTCCGTTTTATTACCCTGTAGTATTGGCGACGACCAAATAATGTTCGGCACGGTTTTAAGATTCAACCATAAACCAGAGTTCATCTTGAAAGACAATAGAATGTTTATGGCAAACGATTTTAACGTTAACAAGTGCGTTGACCGAAAGCTTTTGGTGTTAAAGTCGACCGTCCACTGCTAAGATGTGTAAGAAAAGTTATAGCATGTTGTCAGCTCTGTTCATCTGCTTAATAATCAGGATGGGAAATCATCAAAATCAATGGGCAATCTCCGCTCTGGGCGGAGCGGAAGGGAGTGTCAGACTCTTACTGACTAAAACCCACCTTCTTTTTTTTTAGATGGGAAATCATCAAATGACTTCTCCCGCTCTGGGCGGAGCGGAAGAGAGTGTCAGACTCGTGACTAAAACCCACCCGTGTTCCTGCTTGTGCCCTTTGCGTTCCAGGGCCTAGGTGACTCTTTCGAACAAATTCCGCAACCCTAGCAGGCACTGACCCTATGGGGCTCCGTCTTCTTTGCTGACGGCTCTTTGAGGCGCGCGTGGAACACGACGCGCCGTCGAAAACCCACCTGTGATCCTTCTTGTGCCCTTTACGTTCCAGGGCCGCGGTGACTCTTTCGAACGAATTCCGCAACCCTAGCAGGCACTGACCGTGCCGAGACACCTCGGCTGCCATTGTGAAAGCTGGCATTTTCAAAATATACCATACAAACCGCGCGTGTCAGTTAATGCCACCATCAACTCCGGACATTCACGAACTGTGACAATTCTGACTGATACAGAGGTTCGATGTGACTTCATACAACGCGTAGCTAAATACAGCTTATATTATTATGTGACCACCATGCAAAATTCAGTAGTTTTAGCTCTATATTCTGCTAAAGTTTCGATATAAATTGTATGATTGTTTTTTTTTTTCTAAATTTAAGTATTCTGAAACTGCTATTTTCTCTGTATTAAAATCATTAATTATGATTAAAATTTTAACTGTTGATTCAATGTTGCTGGTGACTTAGCCTATAGTCCTAGACGTGAGTAGCTTAGCATTCGACTGCTGTGGAGCGACGCCTTAACGCTTTATTTTCAATTTTGAGTGATGAGTTGCGAGATGCATAGTTGCGATGGAAATCTTAGTAATAAATCAAGATTCACAAAATTAAGAATATTGTGACCAACCACTTACTCAGATTGTGGCCATTGTGTCGCAGTGGCAAAGGTTTTGCTTGTTGTCTTATTAAAACCTTCGACGAACAAAACAGCTTAGATTAAAATAATATTACTTAATTAATTTTATTTAGAAAATAGGTGCTTAAAAAGTAAACGCACCCACGACACAGGAGAAATTCCTAGTGAGGGGCAAAGATTTTGTTTAAAAAAAAAAAGTTTTTACATAAAGTAAACGATTTATTTTCAATTTTGAGTGATGAGTTGCGAGATGCATAGTTGCGATGGAAATCTTAGTAATAAATCAAGATTCACAAAATTAAGAATATTGTGACCAACCACTTACTCAGATTGTGGCCATTGTGTCGCAGTGGCAAAGGTTTTGCTTGTTGTCTTATTAAAACCTTCGACGAACAAAACAGCTTAGATTAAAATAATATTACTTAATTAATTTTATTTAGAAAATAGGTGTTTAAAAAGTAAACGCACCCACGACACAGGAGAAATTCCTAGTGAGGGGCAAAGATTTTGTTTAAAAAAAAAAGTTTTTACATAAAGTAAACGAGTAGCTAAAATTATTAGAGATTTATGAATTTAGGAGATAGTTGAAACTTATCATGATATTAATAAACACTATCTACAAAATTAAACATAACGCTACCATTCATAAATCCTGCCAATAACAGAGCTACCAAAATGTTCTAACACTGCTTAATACATTGATAAATACCGCGATACGATACCATACATCAATTTGATCGAACTTCCATCCTCAAACTAGGTCAATCTGCCCAATATTGTACATATCTTTGGATTCTGCCAGGCATTTTAATCCAATCAAATAGTGAGATTTGATCGGAAAATAGTAGGTATGGGCTATAGTGTCGTAATGTAAAGAACCCATGGATGGATGTTAACGCGGAACTTCCGCACGAAATCGGGAAGGTCAAAGTCAAAGTGGCGTGGCAAAGTCACTTTGGCCTTGACTACAAAAATAATAAAATCGTACGTCCGATTAGTCAGAAGCCTAAAATCTATCACCACTCTTGTGCAGGACATTTTTTTACCCAGTTACTGGGTTGTGGAGTTGAGTTAAATACTGACACTTTGCTGTATCCAGTTAGACTTGAAGCCGACCCCAATATAGTCACAAAAAGGCTAGAATATAATAGAATACTCTACTCTTTATCATGCACACCATATAAGTTACAGAATAAATATAGCTGAAGAAAACATTACATAGAGTGACATAAAGCGGCCTTATATCCGGTATAAGTAATATTTTCAAGACAACCTTTGTATGGATTTTAAAGAGAAAAGGAAATACAGTACAGAATTCTTAGGTGTACTAATTATATATACAATAAATACATAATAGATAAATTTATGTAATAAAATTATGAAACAATAAGCATAGAACCCAAAAGAAAAACCGATGAAAGAGAGAGGTAGCGATTTTGACCATTCTTTTAAAATTGGACAAAATTTGAGCACGTCTTAGCGACACAGGCAAGGCATTCCATAACCGCACCACTTGAACAATAAAAGACGTGTCATAAAAGATGTTGGAATGCATCGGGATCGCTAGTTGCAAATTGGTTGTTAGAAATATTTATTTTATGAGTCATTACGAAAACTCATAGGCCTCTCGCCCACTTTTGTAGTGATGCAGTCACGCGTTCGCATCGATATAGTCGCGATGCGGTCGCTAGCTGTTTGCCCTCGCCCACGCCACGATTCTCAGTCGTGATGCAAACTTGATACTGTCGCGGTTCTATCGCGATGCAAACGTAATTCAGTAACGCTACAAAAATGCCAGTTGCAAGATTGACTCCGTTGAAGCAACATTTATCACGTTGTATTTGGTGCTGCTTTTACGTAAGCAGCCGAAGTGTGAGGCAATGATGCTTGGTTCTTCCCTTACGCGCCACCCTCCTTCTGCATTTGCGTCGTTACAGCCGCAATGCTGTAGCGCGTTAGTAGCGCGTTGGCGTCTCTTCTGTAGCGCGTTGCAAATGCGATTGATGCGCGTTAGTAGCGATGCTGTCACGCGTTTAAGAAACGCGCGACTGCATCGCTACAAAAAGTCGCTGAGAGCGAGGGGCTTTAGAAGGTAACCAGACTTTAAAACTGGAAGTGTGAAACACCTGTAGCGAGCCCTCCTAAATTTTATTTTAATGAAATATGTATATGTTTTGGTATTTGAAAAAGATAAAAAAAAAAAACTCTTTTACTACGTAATGAAACACCGCGTCTCAACCGTTGATTTCTACCTCTGGTTAAGCTCTGTATCGCCACCTTCGCAAAGATAGCATATATCACATCCCTAGTATAAACTATAGTGGGTCTCTATGAGGTCAGCGATGACGTCACCATCCTTGTGCCCTTTTGCGGGTTATTCTATAAGTTTCGGCTTACAGACATCAAACGGGTCCCCGATGCCGCCGATGCTCTAAATTACATATTATTATTGAGTATCTTTCAACGATATCTATATTACGGGTGACTGATCTTGAAATAAGAAATTTTGGTTAAAGTATTTTCGTATGTGATGTGAATCTTATTTTAGAAATGTTTATTGAATATTTTTAAGGAGCTTGTGGATTGATAATAAAAACAGGTCAAGTGCGAGTCGAACTCACGCATGAAGGGTTTCGTATCGTCGGTGTTACAATAATCCACTATCAAACCGTTGAAATGAAGTAAAATAATTCTAAAAAAAAAAGTTTATTGTATTAGGAACCCAATTTTTTTTTGTGAATACAGCAATACAAATTCTGTGAGCATTTCAATTGTCTACCTGTTACTATTGTTAAGATCTAGCAAAAAATGCAAAAAAAAAACCTTTTATTTATGACTTATATTTCGTTCCCGTTGGTTACCCTCTGTGTACGGAACTCTATCAATCCGGTGCTGGCTATTAATTGAAGATATTTGACAGTCGATATGGCTAGTTGGAAACCAGGAAATCTGACACATCATGCAAAGAAGTATCGTGAATCCCAGTTACTGGGATGTAGAAGTCATATATCACACCAAAGAGCTTACAATTCTCTGCGCATCCAGTTTAACAATGCCTTCAGGGCGCTGTTACGTCTGCCGCGCTTCTGCAGTGCATCAACAATATTCGCAGAGTCACGCACAGACGGCTTTGATGCCACCTAGCGCAATAAAACAGCCCACTGCTAAGCAGATTGCGTGGGGGCAGTAACAGCATTCTGAATGTAATAGGCAATAAGTTGGACAACCCACTGGTATGGAGCCCGACCCAGAGGACCTAGTCTCTTTTAGTTATTAGATATTAACATAGTTTTAAGGTATATACTAACAATGAAATGGATCAATGGTTATCTGAATAAAAATATATAAATATATACTAATATTATAAAGAGGAACGATTTGTATGTAACGAATAAACTCAAAATCTACTGAACCGATTTAAAAAATTCTTTCACCATTAGAAAGCTACATTCACCCTGAGTAATATAGGTTATATTTTATCCCCATATTCCTACGGGAACGGGAACTATGCGGGTAAAACCACGGGGCGCTGCTAGTAATAAATACCTATAGGGAGTTGCTCCATGTAAAATATTAGCTGCATTCGGTGGGACTCGGGATCGACCTCAACATAGTCAGGAAAAGTCCAGGCAGATTTTTGTAGAGACTGCCTCTATAATTATTTTCTTATGGGATTCGTAATTACGTTTGAGAAATCGACAGTTCATAGGTGTAACTACTATATGTATAGCTATAGGGATTGTGCCATTACACATTGCATCAGCTGTTTACATTAGTGAAAAACAATCTATTTATATGATAAAACTAAGTCGGTTTGTTTACGTAGTTCCCGATATAAATCTTTTACGGATTTTTAAGGTATTGAGTGACTTACATGTTGTAGAAGGTCGACGAAACCAAAAACCAACAGCTGAAGTAGGCAAGTATGTAATTTGTGACTAACGTTAAATGTCTCAAGAGAATTTATGCCTTATACAGAAACTTTGATGAGCCAACAATGTTCGCCAATAATCCAAACTTTGTTAGGAATGTTGGTCATAAGTTTTCTCTTCTTCTTCTGCTGGTTTTCTTTGAACTTTAATGCATCAATCTCATTATAAGTTTATGTTGTTCTTATATACTTGATATTAATCTATACTTTTGTACAGATTTCACAAATAATGAATTAATAGAAAAAATTAATATATCATTCATTATTTGTGAATAGTATCTTGTTTCGATCACTCTACTTTGTTAAAAACTTTATAATTAAAAAAAATAAAAAAAAAAAAAAAAAAAATTGATTGAGTCAGGCGTTACTTTGCGGAAATCCATTTTAAATTTGAAAATGAAAACAATATATCTAGTTTTAATTTCCGCGAATATTAGTGGGTTGCAGGTATGCACCTCCCTCCCGCCCGCTATATTATGCACATGCAAGATTACTGGGCAAATGCAAGGATTTTAAGCACATGCAGGAAGGCAATGCAAAACCCAACACCATTACCGACACGTGTTTCGCCTCTCCACGAGGCATCCTCAGGGGACGTGTTGACTCGCTGACCGTTGAGTTGCGACTGAGCATTTAGTACAAGGCACCCCCCTTTTATACACTGCCACCGTTGGTTATTTGTGTACAACTACCCACAAACATTCGCAGTAAAGGGGAAGAAACCAAATTCGTCTGGTCATTCAACAGTGCAAAATTGCGGACATGCATATAATTGTCACTATTATATGCATGTCCGCGTACTAATATTAATAGATATGTGGCCAGTCTGACCTATATGGGCCCCATTTCAGATAGAATTAGTAATTTACTTAGAAAAAACAACGTTTATGTAGCGTTCAGAACGGACCAGAATATACGCCGTGTTTGTAACGGAAAAGATATTTTAGAAAATAGTAAAAAGTCTGGGGTGTATAGGCTGGTCTGTGATGAATGCAACGGGGTGTATGTGGGTCAGACGGGCCGAAACTTTGACATAAGGTATGGGGAACATGTTGCCGCGTATAGAAATGGCCATTCGGACAAATCGAATTTCGCGAAACATCTAATTGATACCGGCCATTCTTTGCGCGACAACAATAGTTTTAATATACTACATATTTGTGATAAGGGTTTCCGGCTGTGTGTTTTAGAACAATTAGAGATTTTTAAACATAGTAATAATAATAATTTTGCACTGTTGAATGACCAGACGAATTTGGTTTCTTCCCCTTTACTGCGAATGTTTGTGGGTAGTTGTACACAAATAACCAACGGTGGCAGTGTATAAAAGGGGGGTGCCTTGTACTAAATGCTCACAAACAGTTCATTCCGCTCCCGACGCCCGCCCGCGACGGACGTGCCGCTCTCCGCTGCTCTCCCGTTATCGTGCTCAGTGTCGTGTGTGTTCGTTTCGTCACGCTCCAGTCGTGACGTCACCTGTGGTCGCCGACTACAACCCTTATCCGAAGCCGCCTTTTTCAAGGCAGTGGACGACTCCGTTTCTATTTCGGAGGGTCAACAAAACGAATAGTGCCCCTTCTGGGAAAATCCACAGTTTCGTGGTCCTTGGTGGGATACCTCACGGTGCCAACGAAACCAAGGGGTGTTGACCCGATACACCGGCCCAAGCCCCTTCAGGGCTAAGTCAAATCGGAAGGGCTTTGGTACGCGGCCTTGGGGGCTTCCCTAGTCGCTGCCATCTGTCTAACCCCGCTCTCTTTCAGCATTCACCCGGTGTGGTTGGGTGTCTCAACCCCTTCACACCGGACCGGTCTTCTGACCCTAGGGCCCCACTGCACAATAAGAACGGCAGTGGGTTTACAAGCTTAGGGCACACAAAACTAGGCACTCACCTCCCTGTCTACACCCGACAGGGAGGGTACACATCCCCGGGATATCCCACCCGGGGAGTTAGGAAGTAGGAAGCGCTGGGAGTCGCGGAAACGTTGCTCCCGGATGCTAGATAGGAATTAAATCCCCCCCCCCCCCCACCATGACGGACGCTAATTTATTAGAGTTCGTCAAGGACACCGTCCTCAAGGACACCGGAATCACTGCCAAATATGGCGATCTGATAGTAGAGGCGCTCTGCAGGGATCAGGACCTGGTTGCCAAATTTGGCAGCGAACTTGCCCGCGTGCAGCAAGAAGGTCAGGTCCCTGAGAGCCCTCTCTCCCCGCCGCCTACTGAAAAGCAGGCATCCAAGAACTGGGTACCCAAACAGGTACCCATCACCAAAAACCCTGCCCCAGCCCCCACGACTTCCGCGAAACCGGCTGTTGTCCTTAATACAACAGTCGGCGCCGCCACCACCCAACCCGCTACCGGGAACCAGAGCCCCACCGATTCCCGTTCATCCTCCCCAGAGGAAATGGACATTGCCGCGCCCTCTGAGCCATCTGATTCCTCTTCCTCCGAAGACGACTTCCAGGTCGTAGCCGGAGGGAAGAGGAAGAAGAAGAAGTCCCCACCCTCTGAGCAGGCCCTCAAAAAGGCCGCCCCCACCCACCCCTCCCCCCCGTCTTCAGCCCCCCAATCCCGCCCCTCCTCGGCAGCTGGGTCCTCCCAGCAGGCAAGCCGATCCGCCAGCCCGATGGCGGTTGAGGCCTCAGTCCCCAAAACCTCAGCCCCAAAGGTCCAACCTCCGCCACCCGTGTTCATTCACGACAAGGCCAAATGGACTGAGGTGTCCACTGCCTGCAAGGCCAGGCAAATTAATTATACCAATGCCCGAGCTGTTCAGCTGGGCATCAAAGTCACTGTCCCGACCGCAAAAGACTACCGAGAGTTGCACAAACTCCTCTCGGGCAGGAAAATCCCTTTCCACTCTTTTACTCTCCCCGAGGACCGTCAGACACGCGTGGTGGTCAAAAACGTCCCCCGTGAAATCCCCACGGCTGAAATTCTCAGCGACCTTCAGTCGCAGAGTATCCCCGTAGCAGAGGTGCACCGAATGCACCGCCGAGGTGGAGAATCATACAATATGATTCTGGTCGTCTGCGATCCGACAGACGGTCATCACCCCATATTCAACATCTCCCACATCTGTGGCCTCTCAGGCCTATCCATCGAAAAGCCCCGCAGGAGTGGCATCATTGGCCAGTGTCACAACTGCCAATTGTACGGCCACTCCCAGCGGAATTGCTTTGCGAAGGCACGATGTGTGAAATGCCTGGGTGACCACGGCACCTCAGACTGCACTCGCCCCAAAGACCCGTCCCAGTGCGCTGAGCCGCCCAGCTGCGTCTTATGCGGCAAGTCTGGCCACACGGCCAACTACCGTGGCTGCCCAAAAGCGCCCAAACCCACCGCCCCCAAGCTAGCCAAGCGCGCAAGCGATCGCCAGCAGAGGGAATGTCCTCAACTGGTAGGAAAAACTACCACAGCCCTCAGTCCACAACGTCCCAGCCCATGGAGCGCTCTCAATCACCAGGCCCACTTTCCGGCCTTGAGGACCAGCGCTCCTGCCCCCAAAACCACAGAGGCCCCTAAGGCCACCCCTACCACCCAGCCCACCAAAACCATCCCGGCCCTCATGGACGTAGCGCTCCCACGCCCCCCCTTGACAGAGGCAACCCGCGCCACAGTCCCAGCCCCTGCCCCTGCCTCAGCGCAAGCCGCCACTATCCCAGCTGGTGATGTGTCCAAAAACATCATTTTGGTCACATACCAAGCTTTTTACTCCCCCCGCGCCCTAGCCATGGCCGAGGCGCTTCAAAACTGCAGAGGTGACCACTCAGCAGTTTTCCGCGAGTTCGGTGACGTCGTTCACCACGTCCAAATCTACACAACCCTTACCCACCCATAATGGATAAGTCCCGAGTAACGTGTAGGTTCAAACCGACAGCCCTCCGGATAGGGTTTTTCAATGCCAATGGCCTTAGAGCCCAACGTGATGAGATCGCCTTATTCCTCCGCGACCATCACCTAGACATCTTATTAATACAAGAGACCTTCCTAAAGCCTACCCATCGGGACCCCAAAATTGCCAACTATCGCATGGTTCGCAATGATAGGACCCGCTGCCACTTAGGAGGTACCCTAATTTACTATAAATCGTCCCTATACTGCATTCCTATGGACCCTCCCTCCCTCGAAAAGTTTGAGGTCTCAGTCTGTCGGCTAGGTATGACAGGACACCAACCCGTCACGATCATCTCAGCCTATGTCCCACCCAACAACTCCGTGGACACTCCCGCTATGAGAGATGACCTGACTAAACTTCTTGGCCTGAGCGACTCCGTCATACTGGCTGGGGACCTCAACGCCAAACATCCTTCCTGGAACAGTCACACGACCAACCCGAGAGGCAAGGTAGTGTTCGAACTGTGCAACGTCCTGAATTTCGATGTCATCGCTCCAATGCATCCCACCCACTACCCGCACTCACCTTCCCACTCCCCCGATGTACTTGACATCGCCCTCCTCAAAAATGTCAACCTTCGGTTACATTCTGTAGAGACGCATGACGAGTTAAACTCGGACCATAGACCCGTGATCCTGGAGCTTGCTCCTAGATCAGGGCCGATGGACCCTACCCAGACTCCTCCCACCCGAATGACCACTGACTGGCGCCAAGTAAGCGAAAAGCTGAAGGCTACCACGTCACCCCATCTCGACCAGATCCCCGACCTAATCGAGTCTGTCGCAGACACGACAGCCGCGATCAATTCACTCACGGATCACGTACAATCTGTCCTGAACGAATGTTCTAAGGAGTCTCCGGTGGTGAGTGACCACCACTGGAAACTCCCGGACGAGGTACGTGAGCTCGTGACTGAAAAGAACGCGGCTGTCCGTGCCTACAGCGCCTTTCCCTGCGAAGCCAACAAGGTTCACATGCGCTACTTACAGCGTAAAGTAAGTAACAGCATCGCTGAACTGCGTGAAAGTCGCTGGGATAAGTTGCTGGGCGACCTCGAACCCACCCATCAGGCATTCTGGGAACTTCAGAGGAAACTACGCGCCTCTGAGGTTGCCTCGATGCCTCCGCTCACGCGTCCCGACAACACCGTCGCCTTCGATGACGAGGACAAAGCCGAATGCCTGGCCGACAGTCTAGAGTCCCAATGCTCCCCCAGCTCCCAACCAGTAGACAAGGCTCATCTCGATATGGTGAATGCCGAAGTCGAACGTAGAGCCTCCCTCCCACCAGTAGAGGACCCCGATGATCCCCTCCCCCCCGTCACACCTGATGAGGTGAAGGAGATCATCGGCCGTCTCAAACCCAGAAAAGCCCCGGGCTCCGATGGGATCACCAACAAAGTGGTTCGTCTCTTCCCGGCTACCCTGATCATGTTAATGACCGCCATCTTCAATGGCGCTCTGTCCAACAACATGTTCCCACAGACGTGGAAAGAGGCTACCGTCATCGGTATCCCCAAACCTGGAAAACCCAAGTCCTCCCCGTCCAGCTATCGTCCCATCAGTCTGCTCAAAGTCCTAGGCAAGATCTACGAGAGGCTTATTCATAAGCGTCTCAAGGATTTTGTCGAAGCCAAGAGCCTCCTCCCCAATGAGCAGTTTGGTTTTAGATCAAACCACTCTTGTGTCCAACAGGTCTACCGTATCGTTGAACATATCAGCGCCAAATACCAGCGCGGTCTCGTTACGGGAGCCCTGTTCTTCGATATAGCGAAAGCTTTCGACAAGGTCTGGCACAACGGGCTGATATACAAGCTATACCAGCTCGGTGTGCCGGATCGTCTCGTGCTCATCTTACGAGATTATCTGTCGAACCGCACCTTTCAGTACCGGATCGAAGGTGCTCTTTCGTCCCCACATCCCATTCGCGCCGGAGTACCCCAAGGCGGTGTTCTCTCCCCCCTAGTGTTCTCGCTATTTACTAGCGATATTCCCACTAGCTCTAAGACACAGCTAGCTCTGTTCGCTGACGACACGGCGATATATTGCTCCGGCAATAGTGAGAAGGCAATAGCCGGCCACCTCCAGAGATCCGCAAACGCACTAGGCGCTTGGTTCCGGAAATGGAGAGTGGAAGTCAACCCAGAGAAGAGTCAGGCGATCTTGTTTTACAAGCCCAAGACTCGTCTCTTCCCCCCCCGTCCCAGTCCGATCACGTTATTTGGCAAGCCGATCCCCTGGGTTGAGAAAGCCAAATATCTAGGCGTGATCCTCGATCGAAAGCTTACCTTCAGAGAGCACATTAAGACGGTGCGCAATCGTGCCGCATTCGCTCTCAGTAGGCTTCATTACATGCTGAACGCACGCAGCAAGTTATCCCTGAAAGGCAAACTACGCATTTTCACCACGTGCATACGTCCAATAATGACTTATGCGTGTGTAGCCTTCGCACACGCTAAGCCCCGCCAAATCCATAGGTTGCAGGTCATCCAAAACTGTTTTCTCCGAAAGGCTACGGGAGCCCCGTGGTACGTTAGAAATGAGCGTCTCCATGTCGACCTCCGTATCCCCACCATCAAACAATTCATGAAACGTATTTCCAAGCGTTTCATAGAGTCCGCTGAAAAGCACCAAAACCCCCTTATCGCGTCGGCCACCCGATACACCCCCTCCCAGATCAGCAAGATCCGCCGACCGCGGCACACCCTTGTCGAGCCCGATGACCCCATCACCCTGACCCAAGAGAGTAGTAGGGAAACCAGCACTCTTAGGAAAAGCAAACCCAGAACGCGTTCCGTATTCCGACCTCGCCGACGAGGTCCATCGCGACGCCCCCGTCAAAACCCTCCCCGACTTTTGCCTGACGAGCCAGCCCGCGCTGCTGAGCCATTAGCGTTAAATCCCCTAAATAATATCAATCAGACCCAGCCTGTCCCTTGCTGCCCCTCCTCAATGACCCCGCTAAGCCGAGGCCCGTGTCCCACAGGGGATGCCCTTAGCGAGCGGCCATTTAGTTTTAAGTAGTTTTAAGCCCCGGCTGGGGGCCTTAGAATCTAAGGCAACCACGGGATTGCCCGGTTGAGCAGTAACCAGCCTTAATGTGCTGAACTGCGAGTAGTCCATTCAAAAAAAAAAAAAAAAAAAAAAAACTAAATGCTCAGTCGCAACTCAACGGTCAGCGAGTCAACACGTCCCCTGAGGATGCCTCGTGGAGAGGCGAAACACGTGTCGGTAATGGTGTTGGGTTTTGCATTGCCTTCCTGCATGTGCTTAAAATCCTTGCATTTGCCCAGTAATCTTGCATGTGCATAATATAGCGGGCGGGAGGGAGGTGCATACCTGCAACCCACTAATATTCGCGGAAATTAAAACTAGATATATTGTTTTCATTTTCAAATTTAACTTTATAATTACCGAATAATTTTAGCCTAAAAACGTCGAAGTCTTGCTTTGATTTTGTTGTATCATGAAGTATATTCTATCTGTCTATCTATCCACTGCTGTGTGGAGTGGTGACCGCGTACTTGTTGACGATGCATTGGAAGGTATCCTTCAATGGGAACCCGCTGGGTGCGATATGCACAGCACTGGTCGAGATGGCGACACATGGAGGAGACCTATGCCTAACAGTGGACGGTCATCGGCTGAAATGGTGGTCCTGTTGAAAATTTTCTCCCTACGAGCATTTCAAACACGAACGCCTACATTCACTTGGTCATCGAACCACATAAAAACTTCAAATATTTAGACATACTTATTTTATGGATGGGAAATCATCAAATGGCTTCCTCCGCTCTGGGCGAAGCGAAGGAGAGTGTCAGACTCTGACTGACTAAAGCCCCTCCGTGTTCCACCTACTGTCCTTTGCGTTCTAGGGCCGCGAGAACTCTTTCGAATAAATTCCGCAACGGAGATAGACAAACCGCGTTTAAAACTTACCACGTGCCATGGCAAAGCTACCGCACCTATTGCCTCGGGACTACATCAAAGGTACCACAAGCCTCATTATATCCAATGTTGGGTACCCCAAAGGATTTCAGATCTAGCACGTATAATTGTATTTCATTTATTTGGTTGGGTTTGACGACCACAAATTGGGTGGGTACCTATTCAAATATAAGGAATAGTTTCGTTTTGTAAGTATTTCAATTAATTAACATTAATTGTTAAGTTTAACACGCATGACTCGTTAAATGTTCCTACTATGGCTATATTACTAGTTTTTTCCAGTGGCGTCGCTCCAGTGACCCTGTCTTATATGAACCGTAAATTTTCAGGATGAAAATATCCTATAAAGCTAGTGCACTCAACAATAGTGTAGTGTTACGCCCGATTATGACCTATGCGTGTGCTACTTTTGCGCACACTAAGTCGTACCGGATCCATAGGTTGCAAGTAATCCAAAACCGATTTCTGCGGAAGGCCACGGGTGCCCCGTGGTTCGTTAGAAACGATCGACTCCATGTCGACCTCCGCATTCCAACTATTAAACAATTCATGAAGCGCCTTAACAAGCGTTTCATTGAGTCCGCCGAATCCCATCAGAACCCTCTCATTGTATCGGCCGCCCGGTACACTCCCTCCAAGATTAGTAGGATTCGCCGTCCACGGCACTCCCTAGTCGAACCCGACGACCCCATCACCTTACTTCAAGAGAGTAATAGGGAAACCAGTACGATTAGAAAAAACAAAAACAGACCGCGTTCCGTATTCCGGCCTCGCCGACGAGGCCCATCGCGACGCCCCATAATAATTGACCCAGCCTGTCCCTTGCTGCCCCTCTCAATGACCCCGTTAAGCCGAGGCCCGTATCCCACAGGGGATGCCCTTAGCGAAGCGGTCATTTAGCTTTTTAGTAGTTTTTAGCCCTGGCTGGGGGCCTTAAATTCATTTGAGGCCACCACAGGATTGTCCGGTTGAGCAGTAACCAGCCTTAGTGTGCTGAACTGCGAGTGGTCCATTCCAAAAAAAAAAAAAAAAAAAAAAAAAAAAAAAAAAAAAAAAAAAAAATAGTGTAGTGTAGTGTATAATAGAATTAATTTGGAAACGGAACGAAGAACTTTAAATAAGTAAGGTATTGGTCTGTCAACGAATTCGTCTTTTACAAACATTTATACAACCATACAAGCAATTTCACCTCTAACACATAGTTTTGATAAAAATTTGTTTCCAATTTGTAATACATTATGTCCTTTCGGGAATAATTTGGAAAATTTTATGACTTTAACTTATAACTAGACGTACCTGCCTTTTAAACCAACACCGCAAAGGAACTCGCGTGACTAAAAGTAACACGAAACTTTTCAACAAAATCTTTTGTATCTAATATTATACGAAATAGTGTTGGTATCACGTATTGTCCACTAATGTAGCCACCGTGTTACAGACCGTATTGTTAACTTAATCGCAAAAAGCTCTTAGGTTTATCTCAAACAAGGGACAGAAGAATTTGGTCCTTATTTTGGTCCTTATTTTGTTCCTTTGGTCCTCCAAGGTTCTAATCGATCGCTGTTTGCATCTAAACGGGATGCTCCGTTTAGGGTCAGATTCTATCACGGCACAAATTATTTTGTGCCTGCTCTTGGGGAATTCGCAAAGTATTTTATGTAGATCGATCGTTTTCTTCTAGCGTTTTGTAGAACAAAATCAGAGAATACCCCAATGACTCGTATTGTGTTCATTCCAATTAATCTGATGTATTAAACCGTATGTCATGTGTTCACAAATACGAGTTGTAATTACAGGCACAGACTCTCCAAATATCCGGTAAGTTTATTTTACGTCATCGTTTAACAAAATTACCTGTCTTGGAAGAAAGATGCAAAATTTGGTCGCAAAAAGCCGATAAAATTTTTGACTTTCTGGAGCAGAATTGGACTGATACTGAAAAAACGCTACTGTGAAACCGCTAAATTGTAGCCGTTAATCGATGCCAATGTAAATTACCCGACTACGGCAAAGACAAAAGGAAGGGTTACTCTTTTTTTTTGTATTATGTATACCATATCTTAAATTAATTTGTTTTTTTTTTTTTCAAAAGCGAATATATATTTTAAGTAATTATATATTTTTTTAATCTAGCCAACTGGAAGTCCCTAAACGCGGAATACGTATTCGCTCAGCTCAATCCAAACCCCGCTCATCTTTACACCTCCACGCCTTCTAATCCACGATTACATTATGACGGTTGACGGGTTAATCCGCCGCCCGATTATGTCCAACCGCTGAAGTTAATTACATCCGCCTAAGATGCCATCAACCCGTGATTATACGTCAAATTGATATTTCGGTGCAAACGCCTTCCATAAATATGAAGGAGGATGCTCAGCACTTCATTTTACAGCTTTCACGGATCTGGTGTTTATAAACACAAAGTTTATGCTTTTATGTGTATTCAATAAGTAGTGTTTGCATAAAAAAAACATAGTATTGTAAGTTAAAGTCAAAAAAGTAAGATGTAAAAGGTGCCTTATAATATTGGCACTTTTTTACGTCAAATATTCAGTTTGAACATAAAATATTATAGTGACTCTAGTTTTTATTCGCAAAGATTCAGAGATTCAGATTCTCATAGTGAAGAACAGACAAGAAGCTGCATAATTACACATTTTCAAATAAAGTTATCAATTGATGTTACATTATGATAGGATGTTATAATTTTCTATCGATTTACTATAGTTTGGATACAGTGGAGGGAGGCTTTTTTTCTGGATGGTTAATCATCAAATGACTTCAACCGCTCTGGGCGGAGTGAAAGGAATGTCAGACTTTAACTGACTAAAACCCACTCGTGATCCTTCTAGTGCCCTTTGCGTCCCAGGGCCGCGGTGACTCTTTCGAACAAATTCCGCAACCTTAGCAGGCACTGACTCTATAGGGCCCGTCTTCTGTGCTGACTACAGGCGTGCGTGGAACACGACGCGCCGTCGACCCGGGCCTGGTTATATACTATCGGATGGCGAGCCACCCATAGCTCGTCGTCCGCAGGATGGAGGGAGGTCTTTGTCGAACATGTGACAATATGTGCTGTGCTATACGTAAATGATTTCTTCTTTTAATATTATTTACTAGCTTTTGTCCGCGACTTCATGCACATAATTATATCCCGTTCGTCCCTTTCCCGTACAGCCTATAACCTTCTTCATAAATGTGGCTGTTATATACAAACATAATAAACGAACTCTTCAGCTTCAGCAACAAACCTACTACAGTATAGTCTTCCTAACCCAGAAGTTGACTAATTAGAAAGTGCCTTTTTGCATAAATTCAGCCTGTGTACTATACGAGTATACATAAACTTTAGATAAAAAATTTGCTCAAGAGTTTCTGTCAAGTTATCATCAAAACCATTGTGTCGTCCACTGCTGGACATGGACTTCCCCCATGTCAGGTCATGTGTAACTCGGATCCAGCCTTCGCCAGGTCATCAGTTCATCTTGCAGGAGGCCTTTGAACACTGCATTAAAACCTTTTGGCCCCATTGACTATCTATACTTATAATAAATCTGTAGAGAGGTCAATTCTGTACAAGGAATATATTTTCAAATTAACTATCAGGGGGTGATTAGTGATCGATACTGGTGCCAAAAATGCAATCAGTAAAATTTTTGTCTGTCTGTCTGTCTGTCTGTCTGTCTGTCTGTATGTTCTTTATAGAAACAAAAACTACTCAACCGATTTTAACGAAACTTGGTGCAATAATAATTATTCTTCATAACCCTGGGCAGGTTATAGTATACTTTTCATCACGCTACAATCAATAGGAGCAGAGCAGTGAAGGAAAATGTTGGGAAAACGGGAGAAGTTACTCCATTTTTTAAGCTTCCGTCGCGTGTGTAGCCTTAATGGTTAAAGTTGCATAGAATCAGCTAAGAAAGGATTTTGATTAATTCTACCCCCAAGGGGATAAAATAGGGGATGAACGTTTGTATGAAACTTTGTCAATTTTAAACCGATCGGGCTGAGAGTTTCAAAATCGGGGGTAAAGTAACTATTCCACGCGGACGAAGTCGCTGGCAGAAGCTAGTTTCTATAATAAAAAAGTAGAATACATCTACAAACTCGCAATTTTACAGGAGAGTCTATTTAGTAAAAAATAGAAGGACCATTTTGAGAGTAATGAATGGATCGACATGAATTTTTCTATCATGCGTTAAAGTAACATTATTTATTGATTATACTAGTGACGCGCCCCAGCTACGCATGGGTGCAAATATTTACCCCGCTGAAACCAATAGAGGGTCCATACGATAGAGATTTCCGTAAACTTCTGTAGAATTGTCTGTGCAAAAAAGCAACGCAGACAATTGTCGCCATGATAGATTTTATGTTTTGTTCAGAGTTCAAAGTCTGTACAGACAAAAGTTCGTATCTTGTCTTGTGTACCTAATGTTATAAACTTAACAACATCTAAGTAAAAAACCTTCATTTTCTATACTAATATTATAAAAAGAAAAGATTTGATGATTGTTTGTTTGCATTGAATAGTCTTCGAAACGATTGAACCGATTTGAAAAATTATTTCACTGTTACTTACGTTGCCTGTCAGGAAGTTACACTGTCCCCGGGTGACTTAGGCTATATTTTATCCCCATGTTCCCACGGGAACGGGAACTACGCGGGTGAAACCGCGGGTTGCTGTTAGTTTGTCAATTAATCATTGTCGCTAAAATACAGTTGTTCATAATTATGTATCTACTTTGCTGCCATCAATTTGTTCAGTCAAGAAGCTACTGCTATTTTCAGTACAGAAAGTTCATTTTTGATAAGCAGGCAACAGGACCCGAAAGGGCCCATCATTAAAGGGGACCCACTAATGTGCCGATTTAAATTAGCTTCAGTAGGCCATTTTGAAGTCAAAAGGACTTGGCGAGTGGCGAATATTTGTATAATTTCTATTAGTTCCGGCATTTGTAGGTATGTACATATTCTTCATACCTAAGAGGATACTAAAATTGTACTAAGGCGCTTACTTAAATTCACAGGTGATTTTGCCTCTAAAAGAATTTCATAAATCAGGGCAGCCCATCCATTTACAAACGGAAAACTAAAAACGAATAAAAAAACTTGATTCCCAATCATAATGTATTTCTTATTTAGGTATTTTTTATTTAGGTATTTATTTATTTAGGTATTTTTTATTTATGTATTTATTTATTTAGGTATTTATGTTGAAATATAGAATACGAAGTCCATGGAGGACACAATAAATAGTAATTAACACGTCATTTGACTCAATACGAAATGCGGTTAGAAACTACACAAACGACTTTGATCTCATTTTAGAACGATGCCGCGATGTTTGCGAAATACGTAAACAATACACACGAATAAAATACTAAGGCGCGTCGTATCAATTTTAATTCAACTTTATATTTATTTTAGAAATGTAAAATTCGTTTAAATTTACGTTTTCAGTAAGTACAATTTTTTACTTTTCTTCGTTTTTCATGAACATATTACGACTTCTTAAATGTTGAAGAATGTGATTATTATTTTACAACACAATTAAAAATCTCGGCACGAACTAATATAATAAATATTGATACTATAGTAACTATACTTATCCAATTTTTTTTTATTTTACGTGTATTCTTTTCTTTTCTTTTTCTGAGAAATACTTTATTCAAAATTATATCTGTCTATCACAATAAATTCGTCACATACGTGTACAGTCGATACGTAAAGCTACAATTTGTCGCGTACAGACGAGACCCGTCTTCGCTTCAGTTTTCAGCGTTGACGCGACTCTTAAATTGTCAGCCGTCTGAGTCGGACGGACGCGTAACCGGCGTACACTCGCGTACTCTCGAATATAAAAAAAAACTTTCATTCAAATATTTATATAGTCCTGTGGCTTAGATTAAATCTAAAAAATAATTATTAATAATTGTCGTGTTTTAACATTTTCAGTGTGTGTTTGTGTAGTGATTAAAACTTTTCGTGTAGATTTAAGATTGAAAAAGTTGGGAAGCCGACGACATAGTAAGTACCCATATTTTCCGTCGAAGTTTGATAAATTACTTTTAGGGAAGTCCTAAGAATGTTAAGGGGGAGACGTAGTTTTTTTTCCACGTTTTTGACAGTTCTTTTTTTTTCAGTTTATAGGGTTCTTTGGTACGTTGTTAGTGTCGTGTCTACATTTTGTTCGGTTAACTTTTAATAATGGTTCGTGTATATATTTATCTTTTTTCAGCGGTCATGTATGACAATTTTCACGTTTTTCAGCGACGATAGTGCAGAACTTTGAAATATTACTTATAATTGTACTTTGCGGCTAACTAATTAACTTTGACTTAAAATGTTCCCTTAACAAACGAATTTCATAATAAAATTGCAGGTACTTAAATGCGGATACATGTATGTACCTATGTGTTGCATTCAGAATAACTATGTACCTATTTTGTTTAATTGCAAGATTTTTTATATATAACTCAAGATTCTAGATATTTAATAACTCAGACATCTGAAAACTTCAATTCCTTCTCAGTATCAAATACTGCCTTTATCACTTAAAAATCTAAATATAGGTACTATTTCAATTTCAATACAATGATCAAACAGGTAGGTTACTTAAAGCGATGTGAAAGGGATATTTGCCGCGCAACAAAGGGATGCCGCCCTTCCTGTCTTTTAGACTTATAAACAAGTAAATATACATTTTGTTTACAGAACCATTTATTGACTTTGTTGACAATATAATGGCCGTCAGTTTTATTGGGCGGAGTGAAAGGTTATAAATTTGTTTGTTTGAGGATAAATATTTAATGGTATATGCACCAATAACGCGAAATCGTTCATCAATAACGATATATATATATAAATATAATACTGATAAACGATCTTGTCTTCTTTTTCCTTTGCTCTTGTTGATGCGATCGATTTTCATAGAGAGCCATTTAAGGTTTATCCAAGCGCAAGAGATACTTTTGAAAACATGACAAGAGAAATAAATCAAGCAGTGCAGGATTTCCTTTTGTACGACAGTTAAATAAAATGCCGACGATCTTTTTAAGTAATCGCTCTTGGAATAAAATAACATCCTAATAAGTTGACCATCAAAGTTAAGCAACGCTTAACAAAAGGTTGATCCTTTATTACACGGCAAGATTCCTTTGTGCCTTGGAAAGCACGTTACGCATCCGGGCCTCAAGTCTGTTATTACAATAGTGCCAGAATGTTCTATCAATGATTTCATAATGGTTGATTTTCACGATTCTGGTAATCTACTAATTATATAAAAGCCTCATTATGACTTTCCAATGGTCAACCACTGACACTCCATTGAAAGAAATGACATAGAATGGTTATCTCGTACATCATGACAAATGAATGACAGACGTATGGGGTTATCAGCGACCTACCATTAGAACGTCATTGTGCAGTCATTCCTTTTAATGGCTCGGTTATCAAAAATTATTACGAGACCACTGAAAAACCAATGATCGACCATTATGAATCTAGCAGATTACGAACTTTTAGCAAAATGACAATGGGATCGTGTTGGAATGACAAATTTATAAAAATAGCAGACTTGGGGCTCTGAACCCTAAAGACTCCCAGCTTACAGTTATCTGGAAACACAGACTCCAGCAGGGAATTTCACTCCTTAGCTGTACGCACAATGAATATGTTCCCAAAACGTTTTGTGCTTGTGGGTAGGATGCCATGTAAAGGTGGCACATTGCCATACGTCTTGTGGTTCGATGATGGAACGGGCTTGGTGGAATTAAACTATGCAGTTCTGTCGCACATTCCCAAAATGCAACTGATAGAAAACCGACAGACTCGCAACTCTACGTCGATATTCAAGACTTTAGAGATTCGATTCGACGACCTTATTATTTGCATAAGCATATAAGCATAATCAGCCTTTTAATGTTCCCACTGCTGGGACACAGGCCTCCTCTCTAGGAGAGGGAGTAGGCCGTAATCCACCACGCGGGGCTAGGGCGGGTTGGTGAATGTCACATGTCTTCGAATTTTTGGTTCCAGGACATGCCGGTTTCCTCACGATGTTTTCCTTTGCCGTTTTGAGAGCAGTGGTGATGAAATGAATTACACAAAGTAATGCGCCTGGCTGGGTTTTGAACCCGTGATCTACAATTCGTAAGTCGGGGCCGTTACCACTCGGCCACCACTGCTCTTTCTGCTTATCATTACCGATTATCTAACCTAAATACCTTGATGAGGTAACTTAAAAACATTTTTTTATTTTTTATTTTACTACTTTGTCATTGTGATAAAAAGTATAGTACGTACACACTAGTAGTAGTATACTCACACCGAATTCTAACTTTCTAGTGTAAAGCGTCTCTGAGCTAAACCGTGGACAGACAGGCAAAAAAACATAGCGAAACTATAAGGGTTCCTTGTTGACTGCGGAACCATAAAAAATAGGTTTATTGAATTCTAGGTAACCGTTCGTTTAACAAACATTATGGACCTCATAACGCTCCCAATGCTGGGATACACTCACGGTGTATTCCTTCGCCGTTTTATGAACCGGTATTTTTTTATTAAAAACGTGTACCTAGCGGATAAAATAAGATTTTATATTTTATTATCATAAACAAATTAAACTAAAACAAGAACTAAAAAAAAACGTAGATGATTACTTTTATCTTAGTACTACTTTGTAACAAGCATGTTTTACAACCAATACACAAATTAGAAAGAAGACTCAAAAACGTTTAGTAAAATAATTAAAGAAAAGCCTAAATCTCTGCTGACATTTCAAGAAAGATAATATAGTCTTTACCTTTGTACTGAAGGTATTTATGGCACCAGGTTTCCACATAACTTATCCTTTTGAAGTTATGCATGCCATCCGCGTAAGGGACAGTACCGTTGCCTACACATACAGGTCTCTATTACATTCTAATGAAGCAATTTACAGACTAAAGTAAATCTAATACAAAAAGGACTTTAGTTTGTCATAAGATCTAAAATTTTAACTATGTTGTATTGATACTCAATACTCAAATCATTTATTTCAATTAAACCCTTTACAGGCACTTTGAATTGTCAAGTCGAAAGAGGTGAAACTATCTGCACGTTCCAAAGCGTAGATCTCTATGGAGAAGAACGTGCAAGAAACTCCATGGACACTCTTTTAAATCATGTTCTGTATTACATAACTTTTGTTACATCCTTTGGTGCTTCTTTAAGTGAGGACAATGCAAAGAAAAAAAAGGAAACTATAAAACAATTCAAAGTATAAAGATTAAATTAAGTCAGTGGCAGTTAAGAGTCTCAACCTGAAAAATTGAACTTTTACAGTCATAAATGGGACCTCCCATTTAGGTTGTAATCAACTATAAGAGAAACTGGCTCCAGAAATAGAATTAGTCGGTTGTATCGTACTAATAGAGGAATTTGTTCGGAAGAGTCACCAGTGCCCTGGAACACAAAGGGCATTTGGAGGAACACGGATGGGTTTTAGTCAGTAAGTGTCTGACACTCCCTTCCGCTCTGTCTAGAGCGAAAGAAATCATATGATGATTTTTCATTCTTAAGCAAAAAGGTACTACCTCTATAACCTAGCTCAGGATTCATGATTTCACTAGTGTAGGCGTAGGTATATAAAATCACTAATTTTTTTTACGCTCTCAATATTTCGTCAATCTTTAAACTACGCATCTTTTACCAGACACTATTTTTTAATAACATAGAAGAATTATATTTGTTTTTTTTTTTCGCACCGCGTTTTTTGATGATAAACGACAACTCTATTAACAAACACCAATTCTTAATAATGATGAAGCTTGAAACTTTTTTACGTCTCATTTAACAGAACCACATCCTACCGAACACCCAGGTTATCGGCCTAGTATTTTAATATGATTGCACAAAATCCAGTTTGAAATCAACAATATATTGCTGTAAATCAGAGCGTCAAATGCAACAGTACAATGTTAATGTGCCCACATTTCCCGTGAACGGTCGTTGTAACTGTACGACACGAGTTTATAGGTGGTATTCTGGCAATACGCCAATTTTGCATAAAAATCCTATAACACGAAAAATAAGGCTTCAGTTTCCGAATTGGGCTGTAATTTGGAGTTATTTGTAATTCTATGTAAAGGAAAGATACGATTATAGGTAGTCTATGGTGAGATTTAATAACGCAAAAGTATGTGCCTACTGAGTTTTGAACGAAACATTTTTTACCATTTATTTTCAATGTGTTTGTTGAAGAAACAGCCATCCAGTTGATTTAATAAAAAGCTTTTCGTGGTCTCACACACACATGTTTTACTAACAGATGGGCAATCCTTGTTTTTTTTAGTAGCGTTCTGTTAAGCTATGCCTTTGTGAAGTGTTGCTTAAAATATATAATCCTAAATAATTTAATTGTAATTACTAATGAAATAGTTAAAACAATATTTAGATATACGATTTAGAACGAAAATATAATAACCTAGTCGGCAATTATACATTTGTTTGAGCCGTTTGGTGTTGAAACTCTTGGACCGTGGGGTCCGAGTGCTCATACGTTTTTAAAGAAGTTACTAAACGTTTAGTTGACACTTTGCGTGGCCCAAGGGCTGGCTTTTACTTCGGATAGAGGATTAGCATTGCCATACAACATGGCAATGCCGCCAGTCTATTGGGTTTACTCCCAGTCGATAGTGATGCGGACGGACGAGTTTTTTGATGCCATTTTGTAGTTTTAGTTTATTTTTAGGTTATATTCACTTAAACTAAAAAAAAACTTTTAACAAAAAATAAAACCGACTTCTAAACAAAAAAACCAAAAAGTATAAAATAACTTTAATTTCGGAACTCGGTGTTTTTGGTTGCTTTTTTGTTGTTGAACACACCGACTTCCGAAATTAAAGTTATTTTATACTTTTTGTTTTTTTTGTTTAGAAGTCGGTTTTATTTTTTGTTAAAAGTTTTATTTATTTTTCACTTTTTAGTGGTACCTACACCCCTTCCCCTCCCCTACCTAAACGAACCAATCACATTGGTGTAAAAAAAACGTACTGCTCCTTTGCAGAGTAAACTAAGAGGTCGTCAATGTAGACGTAGATATTTTTTTTTAGATTTTTGTTGATTTTTCGAAAACCGCTTGGTTGATTTCGATAAAAGTTCATGGGACCATTTGGGAAGTATACTCTTTCCAACAAAAAAAGAATTTTTCATATCGGTTGACAAGCGACGGAGTTATGCGCGAACAAACAATAAAAAAAATAAAATAAAAAAAAAACATACAAACAACCGAATTGAGAACCTCCTCCTTTTTTAGAAGTCGGTTAAAAATAAACTAAAACTACAAAATATGTTATATGTTGTATATGTTTAATGTTTATTTATTGTTGAAATCAACATAAAAATAAAAATAGGATAGCGCTTTTGTAGAACCTATTATAATAAGTTTTAAATAAAGTGATTCAGAACGTGTGGCTCTTTAGGACAATGAGCAGAGCTGACTGACATAACCGTTGAATTAGACGACGGCGGTACCTATCGCTGACTCTTGAGAATTGTTAAGTTCCGAGAAGTGCGGAAAGAATTTAAAAGATTTCTCTTAATCATTGATTTGGAAATCGTTAGCAAATCAGGGTAGTAAGAGTCTGCATTTGCGACGCATTTTTAAACTAACAAAAATTATAATTTCCCTGCATTTTAACAAATTTTGGTTATTGATTGTCGCTGAAATTATATTGCGGCTTGAATTTGAAAGTACGAGTACGTAGCAGTATATCACTAAATCCTCACACAAAAACATGTTTTCTACTACTAGTACCAATGATTATATTTAAAAAAAAAAAACGTTGCCCCACTAGGATTTACTCCTGTATCGTGGGTGCGTTCACAAACATGAAAACTCACATAGGCAAGACACCCAGACCCGGAACAATTATCTGTAGGTCATATAAACATTTGTTCCGTGCAGGGATCGAACCCGCGACATGTTGCGCAGTAGCCGAACGGTTAACCACTGCGCCAACCATGTCGTCATACTATTTATTATTTAAATTTAACAATTTTTTACTTTTTAGTTAGGCCATGCCAAAATTTGGAATTCTGCCCGTTCACCCGCTGTTACTTAGCTTAAGTTACGTGGTTATGAACAAAGTTATCCACAACAATTTCGAACAACCCTTACCATTGCCTTCTAGGAAAATGGGCTCGTTTTGGATAGTTAATAATGAGAATACCCAACCTAATGATATTTTAATAATATCATACTTCGATTAACAGCTCACTTGAAAACGTTCTACCAAAATTCCATGAAAATTATAAATTAAATTATCAATGATCGAGAACTCATTTTGTAAACTTGACTTTTAAATATCATATCCAGTATTTTAATTCATAAGCAAGTGTTGTGTCAGAGAAAGTGTTGTTTTTAAGATTTTTTTTTCATTCGGATCTCAGTCAAATTTGACAGAAATGTATAGAATTTGAGGCTTTTTTTTAACAGAATGCGACTGAGATATAAAAGTGAACGTCCTAAAGTCCTCTGATGTGTGTCAGTTGGACTATTGTAAAAAAATTGATGATTGTTACTTTTAGGTGTAGTAAAATCATCGCTTTTTCCAATCATCAGTTTTATTTCAGGTATGTTATTTAGAAAGAATATACCTATAGTATTTTACACAAACATCGTAAAAGAAACGCCAGAAAAAAGAACCGCAACAACTAATGACTAACAAAAACACAGTCGGTAATTTACTAAAACGTCTTTAAACTGACCTAAAAAAAGAATAACTCTAAGCTTTTGTGGTTTAAAAGAAGGGCACGCGACAGCATGGCGGCGCCGCACCTGATGGTAAAACGGTAGCGTGGATTAGATAACTGTTTAGCGTTGGAAAACTCAAATAGAAAACTGAAACCTCTTCTAAACATCTTTAAACCTCATACAAATGCCGCTAGCATTCTCTTTCAGTATTTTTTATTCCAAAACAACACTAGGTTGGAAGACCGATTACTTTGGGTCTGACACTACCTTCCGCTCCACCCAGAGCGGGAGAAGTCATTTGATGACCATCCCACGACTCCTGAACAAGGTACTACGGGAAATTGTAAATGCACCCTGATACATACGAAATGATGACCTCCATCGGGACCTAAAAGTTGAGTTCGTCAAAAAAGTAATACAAAAATCGGCAGAAGCTGAGAAGCAGAGCATTCAGAACGTCGAAACGATTCAGCTTCTCGACCGCGCGGACATAGTGAGAAGACTAAACAGAATTAGTGTTTAGTTTTCGTGATATGTAGCAAAAGTGTAGATAAAAACAAGAACGAAGTGAATTAGAATTATAAGAAAAGTTTTATTGGATACATTCTTAGTAATTACAGTTTAGGTTTAAATTTAATAACTTATTAATCTATATAAAGGGGCCTTTTGATGAACGCTAGACTAAGTGGAAAAAGTCATATAATTGCAATCCTATGTAAGTCAATTATTTTTAATATTTTTTTTAACTTAGTCCTCGTTGTGAGAAGCGTCATTCTTATTTTTCTAAATATACAATACCACCCGTACAATAATATGTATATAATGTTTACATAATAAAAAACAAATTCAAAACCACCCGTTATGGAGCTACGATGACGTAACCACACAGATACATACGACAAACTTATTATACGGGCGTTTTAGAGACCGAGGGTTAAAAAATAAATAATTCAAACATGAATTGAATATTCCCATCTTCGAAACCGCGAGTCTTTCAACGATAATATGCAAGACATTTGCGATCAAAGAACGCGTTTAGATAAAATTTATAAATGAAGACGCGGCAAAAGGATGTATGGGTGAAAATAAAGTAGCATTTTGTGCCTACTTTATGCCATAAAACATAATACGAAATTATCTTCCATGTATGAGCTGCGAAAATTTTACGAAATAACTTAAGCATGAAAATTGGTTTTGTCTTACGGTTAATTGAATTTTAAATCTAAATCATAATTGGCAAATATAGATGTAGCTATTTTAGGTATATAGCTGCCTAACAGTTCGAGGAGTGCAAATGTAGTGTATGTAGATAATTATATACTTATGATTACTACTATAATAATATTGTTAATATGTCTTAGTTAAGTTAGTATAGTATATTTTATTTAAGTTTCCTTCTCTGTCTCTTTACACACTGTGTCTACAGCAGTCTACATTTATTATCCCACTCTTCTGTCGCAGGTCTGCTGGAAGAAATTTCTATTGAAAAAAGCAGTACCTTTGTGCTTTCGATTTTGTACAAAATTGTCTTTTTTTTAAGTATCATGTGTGTACATAAATATTATATTTTTTTTTTATTTTTTTTTTATTTTATTTATTTATTTGGGAAAACAAACAATTGTACAAATGTATGTTACAGTCAAGTATGGCATGACATATGGGTATATGTACAATCCACGACGTTTCCACATATTACTTGTGTACATTATTAATTAGGTAGGAAAGTAACAATTACATTTAAATACTATGACAAACACTAAGCTTATAAACTAATGAAGATTTATTTTGTTATTTATCATCGCACAAACTCTCAATAAATTTTTTTCTTGAAATTGCTTTGAGATAGAAAGAAGATATCCAAATGACAGAAGTGCTTATTATACATTTTTACTAGTCGACGGAGTGGAGCTCGCTCACCAGCATTTGTTCGACTCGTAGTCGTTGCAAAAAGCGGGTAAGCACGAACCTCCCGTCTAATTATGGTTCTAGGGACGACATAAGAAATACCATTTGTTAGTTCGATACAGTTAAACTTATTATGAACCAATCCGTGAAGTATCATGGTTTGAAGTAGTAGGCGTCTTGATTGCAAGGAGAGCAATTTAAACTTTTTTAGTGACTCCACGTAAGACAGGGATGTGAGGTGACATTTATATTGCATAGCTCGTATATATTTACGTTGAACGCCTTCAATAGCTTTAACATATTTATCGTAGTAGGGGTCCCATATTATACAACCGTATTCCAGCTGCGGGCGAACCAAAGACTTTAACAGTTGTAAGTACGTAGCCGGGCGTTTGAAATCAGTAGAAGCTCTCATGACAAGGCTGTACATTTGGTATGCTTTTGAGATAATCTTATCTGTGTGTAGGTTTAAATGTAGTTTACAATCCAAAAGTATTCCTAGGTCACATATTTGTGTTTCATTTGTAAGATTTTCTGTACATAGACTATAATTGAATCGAATTACTTTTTTATTTTTTGTAAAGTTTAAGTATTTACATTTTGGTATATTCAATGCAAGTTTATTATTATAACAATATTCAGTTAATCTATTCAAATCCTCTTGGAGAAAAACACAATCTTCAGAACTATTAATAGATTTAAAAATTTTTAGGTCATCAGCATATAATAAAAAATTACAATAATGGAAACAGTGAGCAATATCGTTAATATAGATAAGAAATAACAAAGGCCCAAGAATTGATCCCTGTGGCACACCAGAAGTGGCGATAAATATATCAGAGTGATATCCATGGGTTACTACTGTTTGAATACGGTTGTTTATATAAGAATGAAACCAGCGCAGTAAATTACCTCTAATTCCATTAAAAGCAATTTTATTTAATAATATTTCATGGTCCACCCTATCAAACGCTTTTTTAAAGTCTGTGTAAATTACATCTGTTTGTGTCCGTTTGTCCATGTTATTAAATAAAAAGTTAGTAAAAATAGTTAAATTTGTAATGGTTGATTTCCGTTTAACGAAACCATGTTGTTCTGATATTAAATTTTGTTGAACGAAAGGGTAAAGCTTAAGATGAATAAGTTTTTCAAAGAGCTTAGCAACTGCACATAGTATTGAGATTGGCCGATAATTCTCAACATTCTGCCTGGAGCCGTTCTTATAAACTGGTATTATGTTAGCCCTCTTCCAGATTGTGGGAAATATTCCAGCGCTAATACTCTTGTTGAAGATTAAGTGAAGTGGCACGCATATAGTCTCAGCTGTATTCTTAAGAAAGCTAGGAGGAATACCGTCTGGTCCCGGTCCTTTAGTACTATCCAATAATTTTAATTGATTGAGGACTAATGAGAGGCTGAAGTACATACTATCCAGGGCAACATTATTGTCTTGAATTTGATCATGTGCAGGAGACCAGCAATGAGTGAGTGTCGAGGGCTCGTACACTGATTGAAAGAATGATGAGAAAAAATTACATATTTTATCTGGGTCGTTAGAAGACTGACCACTATAATACATTTGGGATGGAATGCCGGACTTACCTTGTCGATTAGCTATATAAGTCCAAAAATATTTAATATTTTTGGGGATACTATCTTCAACAGTTTTTATATACTTACGATAACAATTTTTACACTCATTACTAAAACGGGTGCGATATAAAGAAAATACCTCATAATCCGAAATGTTTCCATATTTTTTCCATTTGGCCCATGTTTTTTTTTTTATATTTAAATATGTGGATAAGGGCAGGTGAAAACCAAATAGGGAATTTAGCGTTTTTAGATTTTGACAGTGGAATACGGTTTTTGATTATGCCATATATGATATTGTAGAATATTTCAATAGAAGTCTCAGTCAGTTCATTATCTAAAGTTAATTTCCAGTCAACCTCTTCTATATCTTTATTAATTAAATTGTAATCTGCTTTATGATAACTATATTTAGGCGTGTCTAGAGATCTCATTTGGGTGTATCTTAATGCTATAGACACGATCGTGTAAAATGGAGGGTGGTGGGTGTCCACCTGAAGTAAGTTCTGATGAGGTGTATAAACGTAGCAAATAGTGTTTGAAATAAGGAGGTCCAGTATGCGATTGTTAACATTATTGAGGTGGTTAAATTGTTTGACATCATGAATTGTCATAAAGTCCCGTAGTAAGTTACAAGAAGGTGATAGACCGGTACAAGTCAAAAAACTGTGAGAGGAGTTTAGTTTTACCCAGGCAGCATCCGGTATATTATAATCACCCAAAAGTATTAAGTTGTCAATACTTATTGAATTGATTATATTATTAAGTGTTTCAAAGTGTGCTTTATATGCAGTACTCGGTGAACTACTAGGAATATAGGCAGCACTAATCAAGTTTTGTTTCGTATTATTAGAACCAGGGATGGTGACTATCGTATGTTCATAAAATTTACATGAGTTTAAGGTATTATGTTGGGACAAAGAGACACAAACGGGGTTCAACTCACTTAATACTGCGATAAGTACACCCCCTCCGTCAGATTTATCAGTGGCAGCACGGTTACGATCACATCGAAAATATATACTTATATGTCTCAAGCGCATACGTCACACATAAGGTACGAGCTGAGCGGTCAGTCATTGCCCGAACGTCAGCCCGTGAGCATTTGTTGGTGCATAAGTGGACCACAATAGTATTCATTGAGTAGTTACAACCAGCATGATACATTATTTTGTTATAATGTGGGTAAATACTACATTATATTGGTGGTTTTACTTTCACAGTCTACTTGTACAGGCGATGAGATATGAGCTAAAAAAGATACTATAGACTAAGAGCTACAAAAGCTGATTTTCTCTGATATTTGATAATTCATACAGCCGTATAAAAAAAACTTTAATTGAATCACTTACAGGCACTTTTAGATTGTCAATATTTCCCACTCAGAGATATGGGACCAAGTTGGACGTTCCAAAGCGTAGACCTTCATAGCGAAGATCGAACAAGAAGCTCCACGGCCACTTTTTAAATCAATCAATATTTATACTTACTCATTTTGGAATCATAAGTAGAAGAAAACACGTGTGGGATATACCTACTGTACCATCCCTGTGTATTGATTTCAAAAAGTTCTACGTTTAAAAGATTTTCAAATGATCACGGACAATAAACGGTTGGTAATCTTTTACGGTTCAAGCGCTGCAGTTATACGAGTAAAATGCCTTGCCTGTGTCGACAAGGCGTGTTCAAACATTGTCCATTTTTAAAACAATCGTCAAAAATCACTACCTCTCTCTTTAATCCTTTTAACTTGAGTTCTGTGCTTTTTGTTGCATAATTATTATTGTATATATTTATCTGTTTTGTAGGTATTTATTGTAAATGTATTTAGTATACCTAAGACCACTTACAGTACTATATTTCCTTCTCTCTTTAAAACCCTCCAAAGGTTGTCTTGAAAGGACCGCTTTTAGCGATGAGGCCGCCCATTGTGTCTCCCTATGTAATGTTTTATTCATGTATATTTTCTGTAACTTATATGGTTTATATAAAAAGAGTAGTCTATTCTATTCTATACAAAATTAAATCCATAAATATAAATTTAAAACATCGCGCTATCATAATAAAAATACCTCCATTAGTGGATAAAAGTGATTAGTTTGATAATGACACTCGTAGTATCCCACAGCTGTAAATGACACGTGTTTTGGTGTCATGGTGGGGTCACTGGGGTAAAATTACCCAGGGTAATTTTCCACGAAGTATTACCCCTGGTGGATTTTTCTTTTATTCAGTAACTTAGTAGCCTGATGTGTGATTAAGAGTTATTAAAGTAATCAAATTTTAATTGATGTTCAGATAATAATTAATTTTGTTTTAATTTTATTGAAGACGTTGAATGTAGAATACATTTCGAATACTTTTTACAAATTTTAATGAGAGTCTATTTTTGTATTCCTGAAATACTTTTTAAGTTTGAGAACAATTTAGTATAATTTTAAGTAACCAACTATCAAAAAAATAATAAGAATAAAATAATTCAGCTTTAGGTGTGAGTTTTGGTAAATGTCAGAAATAAATTCAATTTCAAAGTTGACGGCACCGTGACCTACCTCCTAACAGAATCTTTTAAATCAATGACAGTCACCAAATAGGTACCCAGTTACAATCGAAAATAATACATAATTTATTTGCAATTAGAGTGTTTTTAATGAGAAGGTTGTATGTGTTATATTATTTTTGGGTGGTCGAACAAAATTATAATCATCAATCATAAATCATTTATTTTGCGATGAGGGTAGAAAATAAGATGTTAGTGTAAAGGCGGTTACAACACACTCTTCCTTACGGCATGCAAAATCAAAAAACAGATTTATATTTACTCAATTATACAACCATGTAAACAAAAAAAAGTATAAAAAATGAATGTGTATCAATAGCCTTTCTACATAAACTAAATAGGAAAACAAGAATCTATATTTTATAAATGATTGATTATTTTACTTGCGTTAACAGGATTATATAAACAAGTACAAACAAGTTAATTAATAATTTTTTATCAATTTATTTATTAAATTTATTTCAAATAAGTTATGGCACTTTTAAAAACATAATCTTAATATTTACAAAATACAACTTAACAAGATATAATATAGAAAAAAAATTATAAAATAAATATTTATATATATTTATGCAAAAAAAAAGAAAAAAGGAGGAAAGACTCTTAGAGCATCAAAAAATTCGTCCACTACGCTATCAACGGGAAAAGTACCCAGAATACTGGCCGCATTGCCACGTTGAATGGAAATTAAAATTGAAATAAAAATATTAAATTAATATAACATTATAAACTTGTCGTCGTCAGATATGTATATCGTATATTTCGTCGATATAGCGTATATTTCGTTGGTCATTCAATCTTCGCCCGGGAAAACCAGTGCGTCGCGTCGCGACCCATAGTTTAGGAAATATTAATCTAGAATTCTAGTTCTTAGGCAAATTACTGAAATAACCTAAATAGGTACTTATATATGTACACAATTTTCTTACCTACATTTGTTTTTTTTTTCTTTTCAAAACGGGAACCCCATTTCTCACGTTTCATTTCACACAATCGTATAAATAACACTATTAGAGGCACTAAATACGTCAAATTCTACCTTTAATTTTGTGGAAGTAAGAAGAAATTACATTTTTCGAGCCATGAAGTGCTGGTACACACGTTATAAAGTTACGCGTTTAGACCGATATTAAACTACTAGAAGCGCTGTAGAAAATGATCCATTAATAATAATGGTTCAAGATTCAAGATTCAAGATTCAAAGCATTTATTTCAAATAAACCCTTTACAGGCACTTTTGAATTGTCAAGTCGAAAGAGGTGAAGCTATCTGCACGTTCCAAAGCGTAGATCTCTATGGAGAAGAACGTGCAAGAAACTCCACGGACACTCTTTTAAATCATGTTCTGTATTACATAACTTTGGTTACATCCTTGGTGCTTCTATGTGTGAGGACAATGCAAAGAAAAAAAAAAGGAAACTATAAAACAATTCAAAGTATTAAAGATTAAAACAAGTCAGTGGCAGTTAAGAGGTGACCAGTCTCAACCGACGGCGCCCGTTCACGAACATGACGCGTGTATCGGCACCATTTAGCTCAACCATTTTGAAGGGAACCGAATGATCCAATGGTTTAAAGATAATTGTTTCTAATTGAGAGAGAATTGAGAATTGAGAATTGAATTAATTATTGAAAATCGGAACAAGGACCCCATTATTTGGGTTATGGTGAACATTATTTGTACTATATAGTTGTAAATATATATTGGATAAATATTTTTAATTAAATGTCTTGGAATAAAAGATGACAAATTTCAGCAGTTTTAAAAGAAGAAGGAATGAGAGAATATATATGTACCTACATTTTGTCACAAACAGAAAAACACCACGTATCATACATATTAGTCAAAAAGCATCGAAATGAATAAAAGCCTAGATTTTTATCTCACCAAATTGTTTGGTACATCCGACATTTTATACTGGCGTAAAAAAATCTTGTATTTTTAAGTCGGTAGTTCGAAACAATCATGCGTAGCCCATGAACATGAAAAAAAAATCCAAACATAAATAAAATTACATCACAGTTGTTCTTCCCAAATTACAGAGTAAATCGTACAGAAAATTGCACATAGTCGTGAACATTTTAACCCTCTAAAATATATCTAATGAAATAAAAGTGACGCTGTAGAATAGAAAATACTATAATATTCCCGTAGTTTTGTATCAGTCTCCATACAACACTGTTCTTAATGACGCAACCATGAACGCCCCAATTTGTTTTTGGGTTAAGCTCTACAATATAAAAGTTAACAACTAAAAGAATTTGAGTCAAACTTTTTCTTCACATTCTGTTTCCGCAGCAGTTGTTTAAATTAATTAATCATTTTCTATTTATAAGATGAGATATTTTTATGCTATGGGTGGCTCGCCGTCCGATAGCAACCAGGCCTGAGTCGAAGGCGCGTCGTGTTCCACGCGCGCCTCAAAGAGCCGTCAGGGTTGCGGAATTTGTTCGAAAGAGTTAAAGCTGAAGACCGCGACCCTGGAACGCAAAGGGCACAAGAAGGATCACGGGTGGGTTTTAGTCAGTAAAAGTCTGACACTCCCTTCCGCTCCGCCCAGAGCGGGAGAAATCAAAAGGTGGATTAAATAATAATCTTTCTTTTCCTTCTCGTCGAGTTATTATGGAAATACAATTATAAAAAGATCTTGTCGAGGATTCTGCTTTGCATTTAAAAATGATATCGGTTTCTGGAATAACTAACCTTTTCTTTTTAATGAAAATAGTCTGAGAATTAATTAATGGCTTTCAAATATTTGAAATATCTAGCAAAGTTATGTTTTAATTTCCAAAATAAAATTACGTTTTTTTAGTATTTTTTCCTAAGATTACAGGAATTAAAAAAGTAGAAAAACTTAAATACCTAATCTAGGAAAGATTAGGTATTTTAGTTTTTCTACTTTTTAAGCGTGTTATTAAGCGGTAAAATGGATTGCTTATACGTTTTTAAATTATTAATAGCACTGATTCGATGATATTTTTTCCTGAAACAAAACTAAACTATCGCTAAATATCATGAGTTTTTTTTTAACAGTAGGAAATCCTCAATAGGGTTTTTTACAAAAAAAAAAAAAAAAAAACTAATAAGTCCGTCGGATAGATTTCCAAAATAATATTAGACACGTATTTTTTTCGTTTTTCAAGTAAACCAAAAATGAAGACGATGCAGTGCGTTGAAAACTCGTGTGAAGTCACTACTCGCAACAATTTATTACCTAGCCGTGACGTCACAAGTCCCCACTCCTGATCTTTGATGCTTTTTTTTTTCTTCAGTCAGTTTTATAAATTTGATAAAGGAAAAAATACGTGTCCAATACTTTCCATAATTTAACTCACGGGTTAAACATAACCATATATTTTTTACTCAGGAAACATCCTGATTGTCGTCTTCCGCTCTGGGCGGAGTGGGAGGGAGTGTCAGACTCTTTCTGAATAAAACCCATCTGTGTTCCTCCATAATGCCTTTTGCGTTCCAGGACCGCGGTGACTACCGAACAATTTTCGAATATCATAAGCTACTTCTTTTTCTCGGAAAAGTGCACGGTATCTCTAGCATAGACCACGGAGCGAGATATGCCTCGGGCAGGTATGTAAACTAATTGTCTATTAAAACTTTATATTCAATACTCACTTAGAAATAAATAGATCTAGGTTAATTTTTATCAATTGATGGATGGTTCGCCTCCATTGAAAACAAAGAATTTTAATTAACCGATATTGTCATTTTGAAGGACAATTCAGAAGAAACATGTAGTTTCTATTTCTCACGACCTTGCATTGTTGTAGTCATAAAAGTACTTTATGGCGAGAAATTGACATCGTATGTATGTACAGATCTTAGTCGAAGGCTCGAGAGGTCGAGAGTTAGAGACTTATGAGTCGAAGTAATAAATAGTGGCTAGCATTACATAACATGTATACACAAGTCTGAAGTCTTTATATAAATAAATGTAGTATAAAAAATATCCAATTAATATTTCCGAAATCTAGTCTTGCAAACTAGCTTCTAACTTACTCAATTCCTATGTTTAAGCTAAATCTATATTTTGTAAAAATTAAGAAAAATTGTAATTTTTGTAAATTGTAGAAAATTAGAGTTAGTGTCGTCAATTAAATGGCAAAAGAGGGCAAATAAGAAGATTTTTTATTATAGCGTTAAGAAAGGACTGTGTTCTCACCATTGACACGAATCCCACAATCACAGCGATCTGGCATGCTTAAAAGCCGTTCATCAAAATCCTCAAACAGATTTTGATTTCTAACAAGTCAAAAAGTTCTTGTGGGGTAGACACGGCATCCTTACTCGGTAGAGTTTTTTTTTTTTGGAGTATGCTCCATGCGGCACGCGTCCCATGCGTGCTCAATTGGTCTAAAGTCTAGCGATTGAGCAGGCCACGACAGAACGTTGATGCGAGTATCGGCAAGAGTGCGTATTATGAATCGTAGCAGTGTTATTTACGTTTAGGTGTTATTCTAGTGTTAATCTTTTTTCTTTTTAGACCGTTTTAGCTACATAGATGAGGCTGGACTACTTAATTATTTTGTATATAAGGTCTTGAACTTTGATCGTAGTTTTGGAGAAAACTCCAATCTTGCGTGTTCCGTCTCTGTAAAAATTTAATTTTGTATTGTATAAAAAAAGGTTTTCGTTACCCTTACGGCCGTCTGATGAAAGTATCAAAATTTCTCATGAAATTATTTTGTAAATAACTTTTGTTTAAGGTTTAAAGGTGTAGGTAGGTACATACGTACCAAATTAAAGGGTCACGCATTGTTTAGAGTTATTATAATTAATCTGATCCTATTGCTCTAGATAGCAACTACTTAATTTAATTTAAACCTAAAATCAAGTGAAATTAATTGATTTGCGTTTTGAACCAATTCATTATTCAAATTTTGCAATTAAAGGAATCGATCATTTTTGTACGGGAACTGGAATAGCTACCAGCCGCCATTTAGTTTTTTTTTTAATTTACGGCGCTCGATTAAACATTAGTAACTAATAAAACAATTATTAGCAACATGGTGCCCTAAAGTGTCAAGTTGTCGAGAAATTTGCGGGTAGGTAAAGTCGACTGAGAACAATGAGAATTTATAATAAAAATTTATAAGATTTATATGCAGTAGATTTTAATAATAGTTCTCGGCTTGATTTAACTATTTACATCCTAAACAAAACACTAATATTTTGCGAAGTTCTTAATAAAGTGGTTTCCAGGTGTTCTAATTTTTACTTTTTCCAGTAAATGGTGAAATCGAGTTGGGAACGATTATTTGAATTTTATCTAATGTATTTACGCACATCAATAATATTCATTTGAAATTGTTGTCATATGACAAATTAACTTTCAAATCTCTCGGCAACGTGACGCAACATATTGTCTTAGAGACACTATGTTGCAATATTTTCTGTTAAATATATACTTATAATATTCACAGTCCGCGCGATACCTATAGAAAAGCAAAATATCGACCGGGTAGCTACATATGTCACAAAGGTTCTATCGCTTTTCATATTATACAAACTACCAAGTCCTTAAAGAAACGATTTTGAGAAATTTTGAGTTTTCTATAGAAAGTGAAAATCACTTCCTGAATTTAGAAAAAATATAACATAATTTAATGTCCGGGAAAAGTAAATGCTCTTAATTTCAAGCTAGCAATTCTAAAGGAGACTTTTTTTGAGCGTGTAATGAAATAATGAAAATATTATATACCTCACGAAAAATTCACCCTGCACGCCTTCTCGTACTCAGTTTCAAGTAATTTTAAAAACAGGGAAAAACATAACGCCATTTTTGTGACAGTAAAATACGAATTAAATTTTTATTACTCTAATTATAGATTTTATGGCGACAATAGTTTTGGCAATAACTGAATAATTTCATAGTGAACGCATTTATTATGGAATCCGTGTTTACGATCGGGTTATCATTATAACAGATGTTGTTGAGCTGTCAATGTAAAGGCGATTGTTTGCGAGTGCAGTTCACAATCCCAGAATTTTAGAAGGCCGATTTTTCAACTGTGATATTTTTACCAGATAAATGAAAATGGCCTTTTGCCATAATATATTTTCCAAAGCAAATCTATCAACCGCCTTATTTATTCCTGAAATAAAATTTATCTGGCCTCGTACTAAAAAAATATCGGAAATAAAATCCGTTTTCATAAATATACATTCCTTTGGAATAGTTTCATGAAAGCGTATTTGGTTTTGTAAAAGAAACCCCGTAAATTTCTTACTTTATGGGCTGCGTACAAAGTTAACAATGTGAAAAGTAGACCTGAAACTTTGTGTAGATTTTATTCTGAGTCATTATTTTTAACGAAAACTATTCAGTTTCTATCTAAAAGGATATCATTCTACAGATAAATGATATTTGTTTTGTAAGCAAATAGGTAAATAACAGTGATTTAAACGTCAATGTCTTATGATCGTTTTAAACAGCCTACTTTCCTAGCTGACTACCCTGAGAAGAAACACCGAAACAAACTCAGAGATCAAATTCTCTTTTGAAGTCCATACAATTTAACCATGTATTTCGATGTGTAAGGTGGACTTTTCAGGAAAGTACTATACTGAATAGCGTAAACCTGTCGACACAGTGCAAGCATTTATCAGTTAACGTGTAGCTCAAACTTAGAACTATGAGGAGCTCAACGATTTGACGATCAATGCTAAAGACATTTAAGGAGGCCACATAAAGAAATGAAACCACCAGGCTAACATGAAATGAACCCCTAAAATAGCGGTCTATATTCTCCTGACATCGACAATATGAGGACCTTGCAGATCAGTTTCTGAAATGATATTTTGAGGAATAAATCAAACAGGTTTGAGTAGGCCTGTCCAGTCAATGCAAGCCTTGGTCAGCAGTCGAGTAGCTCAACTTAGAACCAATAAGGAAATCAAAATAAAAAATCAAGACATTTATTCAAACCCTTTACCAATTTATTCGAACGTTAAATCTTACTAACGACAATTCCCCAAAACGCCCACCCCGTCACCACTTCCTAATATTACAGCTAGGAAGAAGTGGCGGAGGTAAATCGTTTTTTTTTTTTTAGAAGAAATGCGTGCTCAATATTTTTTGGTAATCACACACGCAATTGGTTGAGTCAAGGAGAAGCGTACTCTTCTTTTCATTTATCTAGCTTATAAGTTAAAACGATCATTAAATGTCTGTTTTTACAAGGTAATTTTTATTTCCAAACATTTTCTATCATAAATTACCTCCATTCCCTTTTCGCTTGAGCCGTACGTTAACAAAAGCCTGGTTTTAGTTAGTAAGAAACTAATTTATATCACTATGTCTCACACACAACTATTTTCTGGGACTAAACTTGTCAGACTAAAATACGTACATATTATGTTCTATGTTATTCGCAGGTAAAACGCTGTGTTATTATTTCTTTGATAAATGTGCAAGATTATTCATTGTTATTTGGTAGAATGTTTTAGTTTTATTTCATTTTAAAAATTAAAATAGTGGACTATGTTGTAAATGTTTAGCTAAAAAATCTTTTGAACTAGGACGTTGAAATAACCTTATATAAAAACGATTGCATCTCTTCTCATTAATCAAGCTTATAACTTAAAACGAATATGAAAAGAAATTGTTTTACTTTACAAAGTACTTTTTATTTAAATTAACCCTGTATAATTAATTGCCTGGATTCCCTTTTGACTTGAGCCCTACAGTAACTACTTTAAGTAACTAAGAAACTAATTTGTATCAATATGTCTCTTACATAGAACTATTTTCTGAGAATAAGGGTGGTTTTCCACCTCAGATAAAAGAGGTAGCCTGGCGCTATGCGAGGAAAATTCTACCAATAGGATCACGTCTTTAGCTAGCCTGGGTTATTATGGTCTGGTTGAAAAGGTTTAGCGAAGCGAGGTATTTCTACTTACAATAAGGCTAGAGATGGGTGATACACATCTTTATTCAAAGTCATCATCTCTGATGTGATGGGTCTGAGTAAGGAATCATCACACGAGAATTGTGTGTGTGAGCAAAGAATATATGTGTCGTAGCCATAGAATTAGGCCACTTCATGATATGGCATGCCATTTCATGAAATGTCTGGCCACTTCACGAAATGCCAACTTCACTCCGCGAAATACGTAAAGGGAGGTGAAAAGAGTCCGCTACGCATCCTTGCACCGCTCAGCTATTTACAGCTTTGTTACGCATTCTAGCATCGCGCAAATTTCATCCACAGTTTTGGTGGTAATATTCACAGCGTTGCGAGGCATTCCTCGCTCCGTTGCGATCTCACACACTCTGGAGGAAAAGCACCCTAAATCTTGCCATTTATTTAGTCGCGTCAGACTAAAAGATATATTTAGTTACTAGCAGGTAAACATAGTGTACAACATTCCTTTGACTTATGAACAAAATTATTCATTGTTAGTTGGTTTTATTTCGTTTTTCTCTTCTATATTTTTGTAACGGGTAAAACTTTTAGTTCTATGATGACATTTGACAAGTGACTATAAGATTATAGACCACGTAACATTTTGGTAGCAATTTCGCTGGTGAATTGTCACTTTGTATAGAGCCGTCTGATCGCACGTTTGGACAAATATTAGTACGGCCTATAAATGTTGTAAGGTGTTTTTGTCCGTGTAAGATATATGGTTGTTTGTTTACCGTTAGGATAAAATAAAATATAGGGTCTAAGTTCTTCAAGAACAGCAAAACAGGTCACTGCTCTATTTAGCTTAGGCTCCCGACTGCCAATAGACGACCTCAATTTATTTTCTTAAATTGTCGATTAAATTGTAGTCCAAAATTATAGAAAGGAGGAAACACTGTTGAACATTATTGTGATAGAAAATAGCCACTTATTGGGAAACCTAGCATTTTTTTTATTAGTTAATACAGTTCCACTTAATTGGGACAAACTGGGCTAGGACCTCCACCAAGAACCCTTCTACTGCGCCTCCTCGAACGCCTTCCCGGTTACTTACTTACATATGTAATAGGGGATTTTCGGTAGTCTGTTTTAGTACAACATTTTAATCTATGCCTAAAAACAACATCAAAATTGATTATTAAATTAAGCAGCAATTAGCATTCCAAATATTGGTATGAGGAAGAATGAGGGCGTGGCAGAAACATCTCGCTATCTTTTTGTACGCGTGTAATCTAATGACGCTAACTTGACATTTCAGCAGCCCTACCGTAACGTCTTAAATCCATCATGCTTCCTGTGTCAGAGAGAGACGGAGTTATACAAGATGAATAGCACTATCCCTTTTTCACACTGAATCATGATAGCATTGGCACTTCGTTGTACGGCCACAGTACGTGCAACTTTTTCTACTATTTGACAGATTTCCATTTTACCAGAACTATTGTCATCTGCCTAGCCTTTTCCCAACTATTTTGGAGTCGGCTTCTAGTCAAACCGTATTCAGCTGAATACCAGTATTTTACGTGTTCTGGATTCCGCCTACCAGACCCATTAACTGGGTAACACGATACATCTTGGCAATACTGGAGTCAGATTTTTTCACTTCTGACAATCTGTAATGACTGCCAAAGATCTACAAATTACAGCCGGGGCCAGCGGCTTAACGTGTTGTGCGAGGCACAGTGTATTTAGATGGTCACTCATCCACAGACTGACCGTGGCAGAAGTTGCTTAACCTTGGGGATCAACCCGTGCGGCTCTTATTATTTATAAGAATGTTAACATAATTAGGAACAGGTTAAAGGAAATCTGGTTTTGTTTCTGGATAATCACATTTTGATAAAAAATACGAGTCTAAACCCTTTTATTTTTACCTCAAACTGGTAAATAGAAAGAAAATTGATATCAATTTCTGTATAAAAAGGGGAACTAGGTGAGTAGGCGCTTACCATAGATACCAAATGCGACAGTACCGATAAATATTCTACACAAATGTTTTTTCTTGACGAGTCGATTACCATAATAAATGTGTTCACCTTACTTAAGCCACAGTTTAATTTATGCGAGAACCTTGTTTCGGAAACACAGAATTTAGCCAATCTACAGCAAAATAAATAGGAATATTATACACAGCAACTGAATAATTTTGACGTTAAAACTAAATTGTCTTGTGGGTTTTGGTAACTCCTTGTGCCTGTTTGTGATTCATAGTAACTTTATTTATATTACTTTATATACTTTATACAAAATTGTAGCAGATTACCGCATACGTCTGTCATTCATCTGTCATTATGTTCGAGATTACCATTCTATTTCAATGGAGTGTCAGTGGTTGACCATTGGAAAGTCATAATGACGCTTTTATATTAGTAGATTACCAAACATGTCAACAATTATGAAATCAATGATAGACCATGCTGACACTATTGTAATAGCAAACTTGGGGCCCTTCGTCATAGAAAACTGGAATTTATCATGTAGGTTCCTTAGTGAGTTTAGGGGAGCACTAAGAGATAAATTCTTGAAATTTTTACAGGAGCGTGAAAAAACTGGATATGTGCGTACGAACGGCAATCACTAGTTACTGCTGAAGTCTGCTCTAGGCATACCTTCCCAGCAGACGAAGTCGAATGAAACTGAACTCATAGTCTCACAAAAGGGTCTCCGCAACCAAAAACGACAAAACATTTGATTAGTTAAACAATGAAACGAAATAAAAATACTTTTGTTTAATAACACTGATTGTCAAATAATTAACTCAGTGAGAGTTAAATTATTTACAGATTATTTTATGTCCACGCTGGAACTAATCTGAATTTTTTCAGTCACCTTCAGATCTGCAATGGTCGTAGTAACAGTGAAAACATTGACTTCAACGAGAAACTTTGCCGTATTGCAATGTAAACCTTCATATAGGGGTTTCGGGAATATGTAGCGTTAGATAGATCTCTATTAAGTGTCGAATGAATATAAAAGCCAACTAGCATTTATGGGCTCCACTTATCTAAAGCTTAACACTGTTGCATACGATAGTTGGAACCGCTCAAATTTGAAAATAGATATCAAGTGAAAAATTATATTTTGATCGGCATGGCACATCAAGAATATGGAACCTTATAAGCTGTTAAGATATTGCTCATAAATTCTTCATAATATATATCTCTAGGGCTTCCGAGAAATTGCCCAGAGGACACGGTGGAGCATACGGTGGAAGTCTGTCCTGCTTGGGCAGAGCACCGCCGTGTCCTCGTCGAGGCGATCGGTGCCAGCGACTTCGCGCGTCCGGCCCTGGTTCAAGCCATGGTCCGGAGCGAGGAGGCATGGGAAGCGGTAGCCTCCTTCTGCAAAGCAGTAATGCTAGCGAAAGAGGAGGTGGAACGCGTGCGAGAGAGGGAAACTTCATGCCCCAGCCGCCGCAATAGAAGAAGACGCCCCGGGCGTCGGGAAACGCAGGGCGATTCCCGGCCACCGTAGGCGCGGGCCTGCGGATGGCGAACTATGGGTGGCTCGCCATCCGATAGCAACCAGGCCCGAGTCGACGGCGTGTCGTATTCCACGAGCGCCTCAAAGAGCCGTCAGCAAAGAAGACGGGGCACCATAGGGTCAGTGCCTGCTAGGGTTGCGCAATTTATTCAAAAGTGTCACCGCGGCCCTGGAACGCAAAGGGCACAAGAAGGATCACGGGTGGGTTTTAGTCATTAAGAGTTTGACACTCCCTTTCTTTCCGAGAAAATTACTAATTAGTTGAACTTAAATTTCGTTTAACAAAATTACCAACGCCATCACTTTAGTTTAAAAAGTGATTTTATTGACAACATACCTCTGCAAGGAGGAACAAATTTGCTATGATTTTCTAGTTTGTACTTCTGATTAATTAAAAGAAATCGTACACAAAGGCCTACTTACAAGAATACCTACGGCAGCACTGACATTCTACTCAGTGTCACGAACCAGAAACAATCCTAAATTGAACTACCTTATTTCACTTCACCAAACCTGGAAACTTTCCAAAAACATTCACAGAATCGATTTCCAACAAAAATGTCCTTAGTGGTCTTGTAAATTGTTCCCATGACGATGTAAAGGAGTCAAACATGCGGTAAATTCATTCCCAGTGCTTTCGTAAAGATTTAGCGTGTGGTACGAGTGCGAGCATGACATTGATCAAGTGCGCGCGTAAGGGGAAATACGCCTTTAGTTTACGCTTGTCGTGTGTGTTCATGAATAAACTAATGGTTAAGTTTCTAGTGTTGTAAATGGATAAAAGCAATGCAGTATATATGTAAAGGGAATGAGAATTTATTAAAACCTCTTCTGTTTTACTTACCAGCACCGTTGCACAGAACCGCTAAAGGTTGAAGCAAATTTTGCTACAAAATCCGGTAGTCACTTAATTTTGTAGTAGCGTACCACTCTCGATCGTAAGACGGTTCACAAAACATACAGATTAGATAGGTAGACAAATTTCTAAGCAAAAGTCCGCAAGCATAACAGCCATAGATATCTGTTACATTTTATAAAATGGTAAAACAGAAAATAAATCTTATTTTCAAGTTTACTTCTATCTGCAAGATCATCGGCCATCGAAAGTATAGTTTATTTATTAATTAAAATTTTATACATAAGTAAAAAACACTGTCTAAAGGCGGATTGTAGATTATGTTATATTTAGATAGGCATTGCTTTGCAAGATTATTTTCTTATTGGCTTTACATAAGCATTCTCTAGTAGGCGACTTCTGGGCACGTCACAATTTTCGCGACAAGTCCCCTCTTTGAGGACAGGTTGAAGAGATGCCATGGCATCCTCACCTCAAATAAATTTATATACTCAATATAATCATTCGTTATGTGCATGTACATTTCTTATATCAACTGAAACTTATTTGAAACTTGCTACAGTCAGCGCGCCCGGGTAAAAGTTGAAAATTATCGCGGCAGAACATACTGCCAAGATGAAAAGTATCCTATGTCCTATTCCGAAACATGGTTTACAGACAGAGATACTTTCACTTTTATAAATAGATGAAATAATTAATGATGCCGATGTAGGTAGGATGATTATAACAAATGAAAATGATATAGATTAAATCAAATTCAAAAATGATTAATTAAATCAAATGTAGCTTACCCGATGTCAAGTGAATGCGCAGTCCACTGTGTTGCACCAATTCAGGTATTCAAAAAGTGTTTTTTTGTTTGTTTTGAAAATTACTACCACTTCACATATGTATAGGCAGGTTACTGTGAATATCCGGAAATTCACAAAAAACGGTCATATCGAAACTAAATCATTCATTATAACTAAAGATAATAAATAAAAATTATATCATACGAAGATATTCCATCAGTATTACCGTACCGTAGTAAACAGTACACACCCCTCTCTGGGGAGCATTAAAAGGCCTTTAAAAGCCTCAAGTTGTCATAAGGTACTGAATCCAATTTCTATTTTCCTAATCAGGATAACACTATAGATACCACAAACTGTCAGTGAGTTAATTTGATTGTAACCCCTGATAAACAAACAAAACACGTGTTGTGTACGTATTGACGAAGCTTCGTACATCAAATATTCTACCCTCATTCTCGTAATATTAAATTAAATAACGTAACACGGAACATGATGTAAATTGAAAAGGGACTTGTCTTCGAAATGACATGACTGTAATGTTTCATAACTGAGTTTTTTATGTTTTGTTTATTTTTTGTTTTATTGACAAATGTAGATAGGTATTCTGACAATGACTGAGTTATTTTATTTTTGTTGCAGCGGCAATAGTATGACACACTTTCTGCAAATTGAAACTAACTACCTTTTACTCATGTTCATGAGATATTGCGAGTGAACAGACGAACGGACCGAGGAGGGTTAGTACTGAGGTTATCTTTCAGGTACAGTATAGAACGCTTACAAGCACTGTAACCGAAAGACAAAAAGTAATCTCATTAATGCTCTGATTTTAAGGTTCCATAACTCAAAAGGTAAAACAGATACCTTTTAGGATCATTTTGTTGCCCGTCCATCTGTATGTCAGATCTATAGTCCCTTGAAGCTGTCAAAAATCAAACTTCTAAGTTAACGAAACAAAGGATACGGCTATGCTCGGTGTGTCTCTAAGAGATTGCATCAGAAATGAGGTGATCCGTCAGAGAAGCAAGGTCATCAATATAGCCCACCGGATTAGTAAGCTGAAGTGGCAGTGGGCTGGCCATATTAATCGTAGAACCGACAACCGTTGGGGTAAACGAGTTCTAGAGAGGAGACCGCGTCTCGGCAAACGTAGTGTAGGACGTCCTCAGGCACGGTGGAGTGACGATTTGCGCAGGACGGCTGGCAGAAACTGGATGCGAGAAGCCGCAAATAGATCTAAGTGGCGTGCAATTGAAGAGGCCTCCAGCAGTGGACTGCAAGAGGCTGTTGATTGATTGTTTGATTGAGTTTCCTTTGATGGTTTCTAAGAATATTCATCTCCCAATTGTCACTCTTCTGTTTGTGTTGCGATTAAATGATTCGATGATTAACATGAATTCTCTTGATCTTACTATCAAGAAGATCTGTTGGGGCTCTTCAATAACTAATAAATTATTCGGTCAAGTGCTGATTTTTCAATAGGGATGTTTCCTGAGGAAAAAAAATATGATTCTATTTAGTCCGTCGGTTAGATTATCGAAAAATATTGGACACGTATTTTTTTGATTTTTCAAATCTATAAAAAATAACGAAGATAAAAAGCATCAAAGATCAGGAGCGGGGCTTGTGACGTCACAGCGTGCTTCAAATTGGAGCACGTAGTGACGACACACAAGTTTTCAACGCACTGTATCTAGTCCTCGTTTTATGTTTACGTGAAAAAAGAAAAAATACGTGTCCAATATTTTTTAGAAATCTTTCTGACGGACTAGTTAGATTTTTTTTAGTCAACTACCCTAATAGAACTGAAGAATATAATGGGTAATTGATATATTTCTACACAAAAGCTTTTGAACCACCATTTTTATGCTTTTGTATAAACTGAATATTGGAAAAATCTGCCGAAAACCAAAAGGCATATTCATCGACATTTTCAAAACATTTCAGTAATATTTTCACCACGTTTTCAGAAAAATTATTCATCAAAAGAAATAAACAAATAAAAAATGCACACACCGTCCTTTTCAGTCGTTAAGTTAGTTATTTCTAAAATTATTTGTGGAAATAAATCTAACCTAACCTACCCATTTTGCAAGTTTTTTTGAACTGCAAAAATGTTTATTCCTAACTCGGGTCACTTGATCGCTCCAGTGAATTGATATTTTCTAGGTGTGTATTATGTCAGATTCAGGGCGAAATGAGGTGACCTATTCTAGATGGTAACGCAGTTACCACTTATACATACGTAATATGAAGGTCAATATGAAAAAGACTTTATTGAAACAAAATACCCGACGACCTTTGACCCTGTTATATAATATTCTTATGTAAACTAAACAACTGTAGATACTTTCACTTCGAGTAAAAGCTAAGTTTGGATATACGACACGACTTCATAGTTATTTATTTATTATACACAAATTCCTTGAAAGTAATAATAAAACGATTTTTAAAGACTCATATGACCTACCTTTTTACTGATGGGAAGTCATCAAATGACTTCTTCCGCTGTGGGTGGAGTGGAATCGACTGTCAGACTCTTACTGACTAAGACCAACCCATATTCGTTATGCCATTTTCGTTTCAGGGCCGCCGAGACACTTTCGAAAAAATTTTGTAATCCAAGCAGGCACTGACCCTATGGAGCCCCGTCTTTTTTGATGATATTTCATTGAAGCACGCGTGAAACACGACGCGCCATCGATTCGGGCCTGGTTGTTATCGGTCAGCGATACCCATTGCTCGCCATCCACAGGCGCGCGCCTTCAGTTGCCGGGAATCACCCTACACCTCCCGACGCTTGGGACGTCTTCTTCTGTTTTTACAGACAGTCCAATAAAACTTTTGTCTACTTATTATTATTACACAGATAGCATGAAATGTTCCGCTGCTGGGAAAAGGCCTCCCTCGATTCTTATTGTACCCGATTTTGAGTCACATCCTGCCAGTTCCCATGGAAGACATCCAAGTCGTCCCGCCATGTGCCATTGCCTTCGCTGTCTGCCGTGGCCCCGTCTCATTAGTAAGCTAATAATTAATTTCAGGGCACCAATTTTATGTTTTAAAGGCCCACCTCTCGATGGACATATGGCAGACATGTCCAGTCCAGACACATTAATTAAAAAAAAAAACAATTAAGCTGGGCAGCCTTCTGAGCCACGTCAACGGTCTGTGCTTTTGAGCTCGGTATCGTCTACTTCCCACCAAAACTTTGATCAGTTGAAAGTATAAATATGTTTCTATTACCTATTTTATTTGTTAAATATGTAATCAAAATGAAGTAGCAAGATTGAATTTAAGATTTAGATATCATATTTATTGTTCTCAAATTGTATCAATTCTTCAACTTCGCGCCACTAAAAGAGTAGTATTTTAGTTACTTTATGTATCCATGTTTGCTGTATCATAGTTTTCGGAATAACTTCTTCCACAATAATGCATCAATTAATTTTCACAGATTTTCTACCCCTATTTTCTTTATAGCAGTAGTACTTGAACAGATTTGAAGTAAATTACAGGTACTTAGGTAAAGTTACCGAGTAATAAAATATACGTATAGCCCCCAATAAATGAAGGTAGGTACTTATTGTCAGCACCGTCGCCTTTTAGTAATTTAGTCAAGAAACTTAGTTCATTCTGGTGAGAATATTTTGATAACAACGTTGTTTTACGATAGTTACCTAGTTTATTTGTAAAGTTCATAATTGAGAATAGGATATGTCAGCAGGATTTGAGGCTGTAGTTTCATGATTTATTTTGGTATTGATCTAGAAATTTTCCAATTAGTTTTTACTGTTTTTGCCTGTTGATAAATTCTTTATTTTTGCCACATCGACTGTTAAAGATTTTTAAATTATAAAAAAAAACGAAAAAATAACGAAAAGCACCGACTTTTGCAGTTAATCACGATAGCTCTTTGGTAATACTGGTGTTACATTTTCGGGCTTATGAAGTTATGACGGACTAGTAAGCCGCCTATTTAAAAAAACACCTAAAAATATCATACGATAATAATAAAAACAATGACCTTCACCTGATCGTCAGTCTTAATTACACAAATTAATTTCAACGTAATTACTCATTGTTTTCATTCAGTGACTTGTAAAATTACCTTAAGCATAGAGAAGTACTTACTAAAAAGCTTTGATCTCGAAAATCAGTAGCTTTCATGATAGATGTAAACAAATTCATCCGGAAATCAAATCCAGTTTTCATTAAGACCTTGTTTGTGCCTACTGCCTTAGCATCAAATTATATCTTGAATGGTGTTTTAGTATTCTACCCATGTAGGTTTTAACTACGTAATTGTTAACTTAAATGTTTACAGGATGATTGGTAATTAAGTGCGTTCCTTAAAATGGGTTACTTTACTTTACTTAGAATCGTCAATTTAGCTCTAGTTTAACCTATTTCAAGGAACGCATTTAATAACCAATCACCCTGTAGAACCTTACGTCTTATACAAAACGAAGTGCATGAACAGCCAAAAATCTGCTGTTTTTTTTTTTCTTCTATCTTTTCTGTAACATTTTTGTGTACATAATATTCTATCCTACTAACTTATTGATCTAGTCTACTGAGCATAGAATCCTTCCCCGGTTTTGCAAAGATTTATACGATTTTACTATAAATAAACACATCAAAAGTATCTAGGGATCAACATATATTTTTGCAATAACTTTTCTCCTGATTGATATTAATTAAAATTTTCTTTAAGGATTCATCAAATAAAGTGTTTTCGTTTGTCACAGTAACGATAAACCAAGTCACCTTTGCATTAATAAAGAAATTTGCCATTTTCCTAATAAAGGGATTTTTGACATTTGAACCACTAACATTAAAGTTCGAAAAAAAGACTGAAATAACAGTTTTCTTTAAAATTTTATTGGGTAACTTAAACAATTAATAATCCGTGTTTCTACCGCGAACACTAACAACACAAGAACATCGGTTTGGCATACTCAAAATGAGTTCATCCAAATCACGCTGTGGAATGGCCGCCCATGTTCGTTGCAACAACAAAAAAAGGTCTTCTTGCGACTGGATACCCTCCATATTCGGCAGAGCTCTTCGCTTACCTTGGCTGAGCGCCATGGAGGACGGTATCGCTGCACCACACGGAGACAAGACCGATACATTCAAATCTTAACTCGAAGAGCTCCAACAATAACCGCCATGATGTTAGCCGTGAGGCTTCATCACTCTTCAGGGAACTTAATTAGCGACCAAACAGTCAGAAACCGCTTGCATGAAGTGAACCTTCATTCCCGAAGACCGCTACGGGTACCACCTATAGCAATGCACAATCGTAGGATTCGATATCAATGGGCTCTTGAACACAGAAATTGGGCAGAAGAACAATGGCGTTTCGTGTGCTTTTCTGATGAGTCTCGTTTTGGTATGAGACCGGATACAAGACGTATACGACACTGGAGAACCCCTGGACGCCAACAGCGATTAAAATCCTGCCAGGAAGTCCATCCTTATAGTGGTGGAACCATCATAGTATGGGCGGGTATTTGGATCGGCGGAAGAACTGAGTTGATTTGGATCAGAGGCAACCTCAACGCTCAAATTTATGCTGAGACGATTGTATCAGACGTCATCGTTCCTCTACAAGTGCAAATCGGTCCCTTATTTCAGTTAATGCATGATAATGCACGACCGCACACCGCAAGAGTTGTAAGACAGACTCTCGCCGCAGCTAACATCAATGTCCTGCCCTGGCCTGCTCAGTCGCCAGACTTGAACCCGATTGAGCATGCATGGGATATGCTACAGAGAAGAGCTCTGCCGAATATGGAGGGTATCCAGTCGCAAGAAGACCTTTTTTTGTTGTTGCAACGAACATGGGCGGCCATTCCACAGCGTGATTTGGATGAACTCATTTTGAGTATGCCAAACCGATGTTCTTGTGTTGTTAGTGTTCGCGGTAGAAACACGGATTATTAATTGTTTAAGTTACCCAATAAAATTTTAAAGAAAACTGTTATTTCAGTCTTTTTTTCGAACTTTAATGTTAGTGGTTCAAATGTCAAAAATCCCTTTATTAGGAAAATGGCAAATTTCTTTATTAATGCAAAGGTGACTTGGTTTATCGTTACTGTGACAAACGAAAACACTTTATTTGATGAATCCTTAAAGAAAATTTTAATTAATATCAATCAGGAGAAAAGTTATTGCAAAAATATATGTTGATCCCTAGATACTTTTGATGTGTTTAGTTTTGCTCAGGTCGTGGCAACTATCAATTTATGAATGTTCTATACACTTCAACGCGCATAAGCATAATCAGCCTTTTAATGTTCCCACCGCGCGCTGGGACACAGGCCTCCTCTCTAGGAGAGGGAATGGGCCGTAATCCTCCACGCGGGTCCAGTCAGGTTTAGTTAATGTCACATGTCTTCGATTTTTTGTTTCTAGGACATGCCGGTGTCCTCACGATGTTTCTCCTTTACCGTTTTGAGAGCAGTGGAAGCAGATGAAATTAATTACACAAAGAAATGCGCCTGGCTGGGTTCGAACCCGGGACCTACAATTCATACCATCGTTACCACTCGGCCACCACTGCTCCTTACACAAGGGAAATCGAGAGTGTTAATATGCAAGAAGGAAGCAACGAGATTTCAAAAGACAAACAATTGCGACGAATAGATTAAACTATTAGAAACACACGTTGTCGTAGTTTCTTGGAAATAATTAACATAGTGTGCGTGAAACTTCCCTCTTTCCGGGTTATCATCTCATTTACCGATGTTCCCACACGTTTTGTAGAGTAATTAGTTAATTTAACTTTAATTTGTTTGTATGTTATCCTGGTTGGCTTAGCTTTGGCGGAAATGGTGAGATAAAAGTTAATTGTGTTATTATGTGATCCTTCGTAGTGTAATGAAAATTCATGCAGTTTTATTATCACACATTATTTACTTTTTTGGGATTATCAATTTGATGTCATCGCTGAAAAACTATCGTTCGCAAATAAACAAACGTTCGTTCGTATCGTTCTCAAATGAATAAATGTGCTATATACTATATACAGCACATTTATTTATTTATTTATATAGCACATTTATTTGTTTGTATATATACTATGTATACAAATGCAGATATTTTTTGTCAATAGCTGCCTTATGAAGAAACAGCCCTCTGTATTTGCTTGTGCACTGGCCGTTGTAGTTTTTGTCAACACCCTGATAAAGTGATAACGCTATCGCAGAAACTAATCCTGAAAATACCTCGGCAAAACTTCTTGCATCCATTTTCTCAATCCCTTCTCCACAATCACAGCGATGTCAGCTTTTCCAAGAGATTGCACAAAAACTAATCTGGAAATTCTATCGCCTTAATCCGATACAATGTTTCAAGAAATAACATTTAGTTTCACACAAAAGTGAGCAATAATAGGATCCAATCAAGAAAGAAAACTCAATTTTAAGGGTGTCTCGGGGAAGATTAAATTATCTTTTTTTTTTTCTTAAACTTGGCAAGGGTATATTTTCTTTTTACGCGTTAATGGTTACGTGTTGGATGAAAAAGTAGTAAACTCGAGTATTTAAGTGTTCATATGCTTTCATATGCGTTTGAATTCCCAAACAATCTTATCAGAGTAAACGGGAGATAACTCGATGAATTATTTTTTTAAAAGAGAAGAAAATATTGTCTAAAATATGCTTTAGACATTATTTTCTTCTTTCAAACATAATTGAAAGCTTCATGACATTCATTACACACAAAAACCAATTTCACACTTGCATTTCATTCAAACGGCATACAGCTCAGAACATATCTTCATAGGCTACCAAGATTAATTAAATGCATCTGCCATTTTATCCCACGATATTAATAGGCGAGCAAAAATGCCACATGCCAATGTCTGCATCCGTGAATATAGAATAGGCACGTAGATCATAGGTATTCATGCAGGTGTACGATAGATTCCTAACGCTTAGAACCTGTAATGAATTCTAGTGTAGGTGTGGTTGTAATCTAGATATATGGGATGGCTATTCAGGTAAATTCGTGCATTGTAATGTGTTGTTTTAACATAGAGTTGACATAAGGCCAAATTAACCGTTGCGTTGCATTAAAACAGAACGCGGTCCGAAAATTTAAACCGCGTTCAAGTGCTGTGTGAGTGTCATCTCTGATAAGGAATACTGATTAATGATACTAGTATTGCCGTCTTTGTAAGTTATGCAATGTCGATAAAACCGTTTTCAAGTAATTCTGTCTCATTGACAGAACTGTCAGAGGCGGCGAAATCATTAAATGACTTCGAAACTTTGAATTCTAACGTCAATATCACTTTTCTTGTGTTAAAACTTTCGGTTTGTCTGCGTTACTATTGAAATGTTATTTGTTATTACGGTTTTTTCCTATGCTATCGAGTTTTTTTTTTTTAATTTACGATTTTTTCACTATAATTCTCAGAATGAGTTTCCGCCAAGCTCGTAGAGATGGTATGTCTCTGGTAGAAATTGTAACAAAATTCGGAATATTCAAACTCAAAGCATTTATTTCAATTAAACCCTTTACAGGCACTTTTGAATTGTCAAGTGAAAGAAGTGAAGCTATTTGCACGTTCCAAAGCGTAGATCTCTATGGAGAAGAACGTGCAAGAAACTCCACGGACAATTATAATACAACACAACAACAACATATATGCTATAATGATTTGGTTTTATCATTTTCATTATTTACTTATAGGCTGTCGTATAACAGCAGTCCTATTAACATTTATTTTTTTATGGTTTATTCTCTTTTTAAATGCAAATCTGACTGTGACTGCAGTGTATAGGGCTTTCGCAGTACACTAACTTTCAAAACTCAAACTCAAACTTTAGTTTCTAATAAAGTCTCATAGACGGCAGCACTTTCTACGTGGCCGTTCTTTATAGTCGACATGCTTCTCTATTCCTTTTAATACTTACTCGATTTTATGATTCGAATCTAACTCGATGAAGCGAATTTTTAGTATTTTACATAAAACGACCATACAGCTATACCACTTGTATCAGATTTTCTGGCTACTGACCACCAGTAAAGACTGTCAAAGATCTACAAATGAGAGCCGAGACCAACGGTCACAGAGTATACCAACAGTTTAGAGTAAGCACGTTAAGGCGGTACCCTGACCAAATAACCTTGAGCATTCGTTCCCTCTTCGCCGCACCCGCAAGATTCGTAGCGATTACGCTCAGATTTTGTAGTAAAATCTATATAAAATCAAATTTTCGAGTTAAATAAAAAATAAAACTAGCAAAATGTTTATTATTAAATTACCTATCCATTACTTTAAGTAGCAAACCAAAATAATGGTTATTTTACGAGGAGATGCATTTTAAAAATAATTCTTTCTCATTTCTGTCGTTTCGTTGCGGCTCTATAATTAAACATTGCGATTTAAAAATAAAAAAATAAAACTACCATTTTGGAGTCAAGATTATGTAGAAATTTAATGTATTTTTTATTTGTTGATATTTCTAATGGATAATGAGAAGATGGCTCCTAAAAACTACACAAAAAATTTTTTTTTTCCTTTTAATGTTCCCATTGCTGGGAAATCGCGAAAAAAATTCAGCTGTCCCCTACATTTTGATGAGTTACCTATACGAACATAAATGTAAGGAACAGCTGTTTTTTTTTCGCGATTTCAGGTTTGGTCCCATAGTAAAAGTTGTTCATAATGATGAGTACAATGACCTCTTAAGAGGTTGTTGGTGTTTTACGAATAACCCTGTATAGTGTATAGTATTGGCTATAATTTTAAGCCCTAAGTTTAAAAAGTCCGAAAATAGTCATTTCTTTCAAGTAATTCTTGTGATAATTACTTTGAAGAATGAAAAACCTAACTTTTAAATTTCGCGTTGAGACTTGTTAGAATGCATACAAACAAAAGAATTCCTAATGAGCGGTCCACTAATTATCCAGACGCATTACCTTATGGAAAACTAAGTTCATTAATTTGAATTTAGATATTGATACCACGCTAACGCCACGCGCCAGCTGAAACACTTGTTAGTTTAAACTCTCTTAATTTTCAGCAAAGTTCACACACCAGTCTAAAAATAACCAACGTTCATATTAACCGAGTTTTGAAACAATTCAGTTCAAAGCCATATCATACCATCATCCTTTTAACCTATTTCTTGAGCACTTCACTTAGTATTCTGAAACTATCTTGTACTGGCTGGTATTCATACAAAAGGAATTTCACAGTCGTTGAAAAATCCAATTTGTCGTTTTATTTAAGAGAGATGAGTTCTTGTGGAATATTATAAAGTGGAGGTAAAAGATAGTGAATGCGATATGCAATATTTATTTGAAATATTATAAAGACGATTTGAATTTTGATTGGAACTATGTCTATTGAAGTCGACCAGGTGTACTTGAATGAAAAAAAATCCATTGTGAATTGAATATGGGAACAATTATGAGCATATATTTTTTCCCTATTTTAAAATAAAATAATAATTTTGAAGTTATTCAAGAAATTAGATAAAAAATATTTTTTATCCGAAACTACTGAGCCATAAATGTTGAAAAAAATATGTAGATAATACCTAAAGATTACAAGAAAACCAATAAGAAGTCTTTAATTATACAGCACCATGTCATTAAAATGAGATTCGTTTGGCACGCGAGTCCAACTCACACTTGGCCAGTTTTTTATCACTAGCAGCGGCTCGCGGTTTCTCCCGCATTGTTCCCGTTCTCGTGGCAATACAGGGATAAAATATAGCTTATGACACTCCATAATAACGTAGCTTTCTATTGGTGAATTAATTTTGAAAATCGGTTCAGTAGATCCAGAGATTACCCCTTACAACGTCACAAACGTTACCTCTTTATAATATTAGTAAAGATGACTCACTTGGCTGGCAGAGCTATCTAAGCTCACGGCCTAAATAGTCACTTACAAACAAAATCTCCAACGACAGTCTGAAGAACTAAAAGACAGTGTTTGTTCAAAATTGGACCTGGACCAGGCGAGCAGTAGTGGACGAGTGGTAACGGCCCCGACTTACGAATTGTAGGTCGCGGGTTCAAACCCAGCCAGGCGCATTACTTTGTGTAATTAACTTCATCACAACAAGGACGGGGAGGGGAGACAAAAATCATGAAATTCGTGTGACCTAATTTATGGATGGCCCCTTATTTGTTTTTAATATCTGTATTGTTTTATATAATTCCATAATTTAATTTTTAATGTGTACGCTACATAATAATTTATTATAAGATTGTGACTCTCTGTTCGTGTTGATACTTACTGTAAGTGTAGAGAGTAATTGAAAATAAATAAATAAACATATATGATATTATAATAAATGAATCATATTCAAGACCAACATCAATGTAAATATCTACGAGTATTTCTGCAACTTGGTTCTACATAAAAGCACCGTGAACTTTCACTACAAAACAATGGGTATGTAAAAGTTTTGACGTTCCAGTTTTGCTTTTAACTCTTTTATATTTTCTTTGCGTTGCTACAAATGTGAAAACAAAATAGTACGCTGAAGCTTTTAGTTCTGCAAAACATATTTCAGAAGAACAATCTTGTATTTCAACAAAAAGTCGATCGATAGGATTGTATTCTTAAATTGAAACTGGGGCAATATCAGAATTTCAAACAATATTATCGAAGCCAAGCCACTGTGACATTGCCCCTATATTTTGCAAAGAGCGTTCACTTTGCGTTCGGGAGTGCTCGGTCATTTTCGTGAGCGTCCGGAATTCTGACTTGAATAACAATGGCGGCCTTTGCACTGCACGCACGATTTGATCCAATTTTGAATGTGGATACACTATCAAAGATATCATATCTAAAGTTGGAACTACTGCGCTGAAGTTATAGTCGTTGTAAAATACATTTTCCGTGTTAAGAAGTCAAGTGTGTGATATATGATCCATTATTCTTAACCTTACAACGCAATTTTCGTAAAAGTATATTTCCTTTTACCTCTTAAGTTACAAACGTCATGTTCTTTGAAACCAAAAGACGCTCTCGTTTAATCGAAAGTTTATCACTATCTATGTTCTTGGAAAACGTCTCAAATTTCGTCAAGGTTGAAGATATTAATTATCTTCGTAGAAATGTCTATCCCTCGTTTGAATTTCCTAGAATTCACGGAAAACAGCAAGCATTCCTATCTAGCGAATATGTAAAACTAACGCCACACTAAAGATACAGCCACATAGCGATATAGATGAGACTTAGAGACCCAAAGCTTCTCCGCCGGGATTATGGCGCCGAGATATTACGCCGAAAATTGGAAGGATTCCCCTAACATCAGCTAAGCGTAATTTTCATAATTTGTGGTTCTTTGAGGGTGGCTAAAGAGAATATTGAATAGTTTAAGTTTATGACGTCACACACTCGGTACCTAGTGACGATATTGGGGCAGTTCTAGCTAGCTTATTAAAATAAACAGTTATTATTTTATAGCTACGACAGACAACGTAATACGTTCCTTTCTTGGCCACAAACGGCCGTTTTCACTCACTCTAATAAATACCAAAATTAATGCCTAAAAAGAGTAGACAGAGTTACGACCCAACTTTTAAGTCACAGCTAAGAATGACCTAGCTACAGCACCTTTGTGTTGGCAAAAAGGGCGATCAGAAAGGAAGGAAATCTGTATATTTTTTCTTTAATTATCCTGTTATTTAATACTTGAAACATTTTCGTACCAACAGCTTTATTAAATTTCTAGACAATACAGTTAATCAATTACCCTATTTATAACCACATAACAAAAAGAATTAACGAGCAACCTTTGAGAAGATTTAAAAAGTACCTTAAAAATACTGGCTCAAAAATGTTATTACACTGTTACAGATTTTTTAAATGATACGTCTATCTAGTTTGTTTTTTAAATAGTTTTAAGTAATAAACGAGTGTTTTAAGTTGCAAAAGTTTTAACACCTAATTGTAGGAATTAATTACCTCATTACAAATAATTCTATTCTATTCCTTTTAATTGTGTACTTAATCCTATGTAAGAGTTAAAAGGTCAAAACTTCGCTCTCATTAATCCAACTCTAATAACTTTGTATATTTTCACTTTTATCATCCAGTCACTTAGTACTAGTTTATTATAATAAATATCGAAGGAAATACCATTCAATAAAATAATTAATAACTCTGTCTTCACTTCTGGTTGACAAAGTCAAAGCTCACTATGTTACGAATTTAGTTGATTGAAACAATTAACCAGCAATGTCATTAAAATGAAAATCACCGTTCAGCATTACTTTGATTTATTAAAAATCACGACAAACGTTTGAAAATTTAGAATAGAATAGAATAGAATACTCTTTATTATGTACACAAGCTAATTTGGACTCTTTGAGTGAGCTTAATAGTGACAGCACACAAAAGCAAGAACCTAATTCAGTAGACTTTACGAATTAATGTTTTTTTGCGTTCTAGGATCGCGTGGAATGTGTCAAAGTCTTTATTTGTTCCAGCGTGAAAAAGAAAAAGCGCTACATGTATTCAATAGCGCCATCTTTGTTTTTCATGTGCCAAATGGGAACGCTTACAACACAACTCACAAGTCACAAAGTTCCAGGCTAACTGACAGTTACGCAAAATATAATGATCTTAAGTTTTGGCCTGGGTCTCTATCTGTCAGAAAACGAAATTATTCGCTACTTTGTCTTTTTTATGTACTTATTTGTGAACGTGATGATGACGTAACTGTTTTAGGAACCGGAATATTTGGGGCTAACATTATATTAATTGAAGACTAATTATTATTTGGCTGGGAATATACTTCACCATATCAACTTCTGCGGAAATAAAAGACATGATAATTATGACGTTTAAAATCTAACCATGGATGACCATAAAATAAAAAATGTAAACATTATAAACTTATCAGCCTTTGCTCGCGACTTCGCTCGAGTCTATATGGATTTTCGCAAATAATTAGCTAATATCTGAATAGATACATCTATCTCTGTAGCAAAATTTGATTCAGCAATTGAGACGTAACAGCGTAACAAAAAAACAAACCTCACATTTGTATTTATAATATTTCTAGCTTTTGCCTACGACACGGCGTACGCGCACTTCCCATTTTTCCCCGTTTCCGTAAGACTTTCAGGAAATCCAGTTCCCCAAGGAAGCTTTTTTTTATGTATGGGAAATCATCAAATAAGTTCTACCACTCTCGGCGGAAGAGAAGGGAGTGTCAGACTTTTACTGACTAAAACCACAGAACAGATCTAAAACCCATCCGTGTTCCTCTTAATACCCTTTGCGTTTCAGGGCCGCGGTGACTGTTTTGAACAGATTCCGTGACTCTGGCAATTCTGGCAGTTGTCAAATTTCAGCTTTTACTAGCAGTAGTTTTGTCTGTGTGTTGTCTGCCATTCACTTATCATTAAAGGAAGACTTTTATATTTACTAATGATAACGTCAGGACAAAAGTAGTTAAGTAACGGATTTTTTGCTGAACAAAAAATTGTATTAAAATAATAATTGACCGTTTTCGAACTTAAGCGCTAAAAAGAAAAGTTTATGACTAACTTTCTTTTAATACCCAAAAACGTAATTACTATAAAATCAAGCAAAAACTACACTTTTCTTAACTCTCACATTAAGCCAGTCCGTTAATTCGTAAAATATTTCGCCGTCGAGACCGTCGTAAAAACTTTTTTTTTTAATCCAGACGAAAAATGCTAAGCGAGGGCGAGAGTAACGCCCCTAAAGCAATTGTGTGTTTTCCCTCCATCCTATAACCTAAAAAGGAACTGCTTATGTCATTGATGGATTTTCGTTTGAGGCAAAGTAAAGAACGTTGACTTTGCCCCTTTTACTGAGTGTGCCTATTTCGTTGTGCTTTATTTCACAAAACATATTCAAGTGTGTTTGTTGATTGCCTTGTGAATTTGTGTCTATATTTAGCATAAACTTAGAGTCAGAGCAAATATATGATGTCTCTTGTAAAATTTTGCATTTATATAAGGTATTGTTTACAATAAATTTAATAAAAACTTAAATATAAATTTACAAGCGGAGTAAAAAGGGGGGAAGGGAGAAAGACTCATAGGGCATCGAAAAATTCGTCCACATCGCTGTCAACGGGAAAACTGCCCAGAACAGCTTGCCGCATTGCCACGATGAATGGCAATGCTAATTCGTTGACCAAAGAAAAGGCGAGCCCTCTGGTCACGTGAAGAGTCGACTAACTGCTTACTGATTTCGCGAAAAAGTCGATGAGCACCCATGGTATATGACCCCACCTAGTGTTTCAACCCCAAACGGGTCAAATATATACACAATTGTCTGTCTCTTGTTGATGTATTTTCTACATATATTAAACAGACTATGTGAAGAGCTTCTTAATCAAATATTTTCCATGTTCTCTCACCGAATTAGTGCAAATATTTACCGTATCAAATAGCATTCAGCATCACATACACACTTAACTTGATTTATCTAACATAGGCACATGCATACCAACGACTTATTTACAACTCAATTCAATACTATGTAACAACAATAATTACGAGTGGATCCTGTGTAAACAACTCACTTAAACCTCATGCATATCAATATCATTCCCTGAGTAAGTTTTCGGATATTTAAAAATATCCTTCATAAGTTTTTAAAAAGGCTTGACACCTGCTAGGGTTGTCTGCCAGAATTTATACGAATGAGTCAACGTAGCCCTGAAACCCAAAGGGCATTAGGGGAAAAACGGATGGGTTTTACTCAGTACGAGACGGGGTCCCATAGGGTCAGTGCCTGCTAGCGTTGCGGGATTTGTTCGAAAGAATCACCGCGGCCCTAGAACGCAAAGGGCACAAGAAGGATCACGGGTGGCTTTTAGTCAGTAAGAGTCTGACACTCCCTTCCCCTCGGCCCAAAGCGGAAGAAGTCATTTGATGATTTCCCATCCAAAAAAAAGGGTATTTGTATCAAGGTTTTTTATAGGCAAAGACTTCCAGTATAACTTTTACTATTATATATAACTTTTACTATTAATATACTATTTTTTTTACTATTTATTATTTATAGATTTATTTAATCTTCGTGGTGAGCATACAGATCATCTCCCCACCGCTTTCCGAGAAATACAATCTGTACTTATCTCAAGCACATCAGTTACTTAATAACGCGCAGGATTTCATAAACACTCCTCTTAGTAACCACAGCTTCCATACTATATTACACCATTATTGCTTACAAGTATTAAGCGCTTTTATTAGCTACATGACCCAGCCATATTAATATAATCGTTCTCCGTGAACATACAAAAGTAGTGCTATCGCATAAATGGCCTTATCTAACATTTCATTAACAGAAACAGTAATACGGAACCTTATTTATTCTTAGTTATAAAGTGTGACTGGGTAAACTAAAGATACATAGATATATTGTAGTATCCGGTTTTAGTGAGATACATATAAAACGAGGCCTTCATAATTTATCTAGTTTTTCAATAAATAAAATTGTATAGGTTGCGGGTACTCCAACTTTTTCTAGGTAAGCCCCAGACAAAAATACAGATTCGTCACAATTAAAAAGCAAGGTAAGGAATGCTATTGACTATTGAAAACTCAATTACCCAATCATAGCTACACAACAGGTGATTGATAATATTATTTGTTACAGTTTTTTTTTATTTATTTTTTTCTACCCCATTTAGTATTTTTAGTACTACCCCATTTAGTATTTTTGCAGGAATCGAACAAATATGCTGAATGTAATGAAACATTTCAGGCTTATTCCCAGGTCATGACCCTATTTCAGCATTTTTATTGCGTTTAGTATGTCTGTCAAAATTTGTAAACCTATTTTATTTAAATTACTTGTGAAGTTCTTCTTAAACTCCCATGTTTAACTAACCATCCTGTATACTACACAAAGCTCTATCTCCTCGTTCGTAAGCACTATTTAGCCCGGACTTAGCCCCCACGCTTTAATTCAAAGTTACGACACGACTCTTTCGCAACGGCTAAGAATAGCCCACGCTTACTGTACCTTTGTTTTACACGGGGCGTCCATAAGATTATGTTAATCTCCTTCTAATTGTAGAGGTCGACTTGTGTAGATGGTGTTTTGTTTCATAAAAGTGGTGTTACTTTGTAACGCTGTGCAGGTAAGGAGGTTAACGGTAAGCGGCCGTTTTAGAATTGAATCTATTTTCGTAGATATTTTAGCTACACTATATATTACGCCATCCAGAGCTACAGTTATATATGTCGGGGAAAAAACAGGCAGGCTAAAGTGGAAGTAGGCTGGTTATGTCGCACGAATGCACCTGGAAAGGTGTGCGAAGATCGTCACTCACTGGAGGCGTAAAAGACATCGTCGTCGAGGTCGACCGGGACGAAGGTGGTGTGACGATCTCATCATCTTTGCCGGGAAAACTTGGTCAGAGATAGACCAAGACAGAAAGATTTGGAAGGAGAAAGGGTCTTGTGTCCTACTGCTGCAAAGGCCTCTTAAGGCTTCAATCAATCAATCAATCAATCAAATCAAATCATTTATTCGCATAGAATGTAGGTACAGTACAATTAAGTTGTTATAAAATATAGTGAGCCGGGTACATTCTGCCTAAGTTTTGGCATGCAAAATTTAATAAATAATGTCAGTTTCAATTAAAATTCGCTATTGAGCACAAAAATAGGTATCAAATTATGTCAATAATATTAAATTGTTGGAATGTCACACACAGGATTAAAATATAAAAAAATAAAACAAATAAGATAATCAACTAATGAATAACAGAATTTCAGTATTAAAAAAAAAAAAAATTAATAAGGATATTATGAGTAAAATTACAAAAATAGGAAATGATTCAAATAAATAATTTTATCAAGTTCGGAGTAGATATTAAGGCATGTAAAAACTATAGACCTGTTGGAATATCACACATAGGGTCATTCAAAAAATCACTTATTGAATAGTAAGTAACATTTCTGTATCAAAAACGCCTTGAGTTTATTTTTAAATTGTTGAAGAGTGTAATCTTTTATGCTGTCTGGTAGTTTATTAAATATTATTGGACCCATGCAGAAAACACTCTTCCGTAGTAGTGCTGTTTTATAACTACCGGTAACTAGAAGGTTTTTGTAATGACTTCTCACGGGACCTTTCTTGGCATCCGAGAACGTAGCAAATAGTGCTTTATTTCTTTTAACAAAAATTGCAATTTCTAAAATATACAATGACGGAAAAGTAAGAATTTCCAAAGACTTAAACAGAGGCTTACATTATACATACAGAATTCAAATTCAAATTCAAAGCATTTATTTCAATGAAACCCTTTACAGGCACTTTTGAATTGTCAAGTCGAAAGAGGTGAAGCTATCTGCACGTTCTTAAGCGTAGATCTCTATAGAGATGAACGTGCAAGAAACTCCACGGACACTCTTTTAAATCATGTTCTGTGTTACATAACCTTGGTTACATCCTTGGTCGCTTCTATATGTGAGGACAATGCAAAAAAAGGAAAATATAAAAACAACAGACAGACAGAGGTGTTACTAAAACTAAAACTCGCCAAACTTTTACGATCGATGGATAGAGGTGCTCTTTTATATAATAGTGAACCACCATATGTACATATCTACTACTTATATTTAAACTTATATATATTTATTTCAACAAGACAATTAAAAGGCACTTTTGAACGTAAAACATTTTGAAAATAAAATATTATAGTGACTAGTTGTCCATTCGCAAAAATTTTATTCTTATGGAGAAGAACAGACAAGAAACTCCATAGTTACTCTTTTCATATATAAGTTTTACAATATTTTGTAAACATTAATCAATTGATTATATGTAAGGACGATGTAACACGTTGACAATCGTTTCAGCAATAAAACACTGACTAATTTTAATAATTGTTTTAGTCCGCAACACCAGAGTCTAGTTTAAATGAGTTTGTGTACCGAATTGGATACACGGATTTGGCACGACCATGCCATGTGTACCAAATAGTGTACAGTAGACTGTTGTCATCTGAAAAGCTGTAGTAACGAAAAACGGAGCGGAAAAGCGAAAAGCTGTAACAACCACCCGGTGTATGTGGCAACAATAGAGATATTTCCTGAGTGAAAAATATATGATTATGTTTAGTCCGTCAGTTAGATTATAGAAAAATATTGGACACGTATTTTTTCCTTTATCAAATCTATAAAACTAACGAAGATACGAAGCATCAAAGATCAGGAGTGGGGGCTTCTGACGTCACGGCTCGGTAAAAATTGTAGCGAGTAGTGACGTCACACGAGTTTTCAACGCAGTGTATCGTCTTCATTTTTTGTTAACGTGAAAAAAGAAAAATACCTGTCCAATATTTTTTGGAAATGTATCCGACGAACTAATTAGATTTTTTTAGTTAACTACCCTATTGAGGGAGACTTATATCCAACAGTGGACGTCTCTTGGATTTAATTATTATAATGAGCCATTTCGGAAGAAGTTTAGTTTATCAGTAGTATTATTTATTTTTATGGCAAACATCATGCTTGGCGCAAATAAACAATTTTTCTTTCTCTTCTTCGTTCTTAAAACCCAATGAACCTTAACATATTCAAAAAACTTCGACAATCAATTCACAATGATCAAACAAAACACCCCCTTAAATTAATTCATGAACCCTCATAAAAGTCGAACTCATCCCCAATTTATTTCTCTAAACTTACAAAAGCAAAGCCAATTGCGAAACAAACTTTTACGTTTATTTACTATTTATTATATATTTTATGGTACATCAAAAATAACACAAAAAGTGGACTTAAATAAAACTATAACAAATAAAATGGTCGGCCGTATCATATTCCGCGATCTCTTCCAGACAATCTGGTATGGACAGTATTTGCCTGGACATGATATGGGGCTGTCATTGGTGTAACAAAAACCAATTTAACAATAAGAATAATTATCTACTATATAAAAATAAGTCGGGTTTTCCTTCCTGACGCTATAACTCCAGAACGCACGAACCGATTTTCACGGTTTTGCATTCGTTGGAAAGGTCTCGGGCTCCGTGAAGTTTATAGCAAAGAAAATTTAGGAAAAATTTCAACAGAAATGCGGGAAAATCTTTTTTCATTTTTTTTATATATGGCAAAACAACGTTTGCTGGGTCAGCTAGTCACATAATATAATTTCACAGTTACCTACATACATATTGCCATATAATAGATACATAAACACATACATACCAAGTATACAGGCAGTATAATTAAGGAGGACTATCGATATTCACAGCCATAGGTAATGGTTTTTTTACGTCTTTTAAATACAGATAACGACGAGACAGCGCGTCTTACTGGGTCTGGCAATGCATTTCACAGACGAGCAGCCTGTATAGTGAAAGATTTACCCAAGGAAGTTGTGGAATGAATCATCATCTGCCTATCCTTTTCCCAACTATATTGGGGAATACATTTTAAGTCGCAAATTTTTCGTTTGTACTTCCTTTTCCCTTAAATATACATCATCATCTGCCTAGCCTATTACAACTATATTGGGATCAGCTTCAAGTCCAACTGGATTTAGCTGAATACCAGTATTTTACATGGAGCGACTCAACCAGCTCCAACTGACCTGACTTATGTCCGATTTTTGGCTTCTGACAATCCGTGACAACTGCCAAAGTTCTACAAATGACGGCTGGGACCAACAGCACGAGAACCGATCATTAGTTCCTCTCCAAACCTTGACATTGGCAAAATCATCGTTAGTTAAACGATGGAGCCACAACACACAAAAAAAAAGATCTTTCCATATATGGCAGTGTTTCCGTAGGTTAAGATGGTCCTCTCAGCAACCAATCTCAGCAAACGTTTAACCTAAAGATCTCCCATACGGTGTTATTTAGTCATGAGCTCCTCTAAATACGAGTACACTTAGATCACCATTTTATTGTATCACATTTTAACTAGTACCAATGCCAAGGCAGTGACGTAAATCTTAATTAAACGAACACTGGACGCCAAGGTTCAAGAAATCAGGACCGACTATGTACCGTAAAAGAGCTTACACAAATTGAATTTGTTGGAAGATATCCCCTCCAAGTGCGATGAATAAAGACAATGCTTGCGGGAGAAAAATACAGGACACTATTGGAGATACGTATAATAAAACAAATTGCGATTTTCTGTCTGTCTGTACGTTAAATGAAAATCTACCGATCTGAAAAATTTCAATGTTTCTTGAAGATGTTAGAAAAAATCAAGTTTTGGAGCTTATATGTTCGTTTGTAGCTTTTGCACGCGGCTTTGATCGCGTTAAAGTAGTCTATAACCACCTCCAGGCGACCTATTATGACGTCTTAAATCCATCATGATTTCTGTGTCAGAGAGAGACGGAGTTACATAAGACGAATAGCACTATCTCTTTCCCTCACACGAATCATGATGGCATGGGCACTTCGTAATACGGCCACTGGTCGATAAAATAATTTAACTCAGGAATTGGTTCAGTAGTGCCAGAGTTTACTTCCTACAAACAAACCCACAAACTTGCAAAAATTATCTGTTTATAATATTAGTGTAGATATACAGTGCTACCCGTACAAAGCCGGGGTGGGTTGCTAGTTGGAGATACAAACGCATTCTGTGGAAGGAAATATTCTGATAAGTCGACCTTCATTTTGAGCCTTAAATCTGAGACGAGTTTCGGTACAAGATTGCCTTGTGGTGAATGTTCCAATGAAATTGAAGACTTAATTCGTACCGCTTTTTGGTCTAGTGGATGTGTTTTTTGTCAAAGTATTGCAAGTGGGAGTGGGGTCAAAACTCCGGACTTTTGACCTTTAATAGTCCCACTTGCAATATTAATCCGTATCGGTTTGTCGCCACGCACTTAACCCGAGTTAAGGCTCCTGCAGACAAGTGCATAAAGCAAGATAAATATTATGTCCGTAGTAATCATTTCCATGAAAAATAGGAGGCACGTTGATATCGCTTTATTGCAAGTAAAGATTGTTGGTCCTTTTTTTCTGGATGGGAAATCATCAACTGACTTCTCTTGCTCTGAGCGGAGCGGAAGGGAATGTCAGATTCTTACTGACTAAAACCCACCCGTGGGTTCGGCTTCCAGTCAAACTGGATGGAATCGTGGAGCGGCTGCCTACCAGACCTCCACTACCCACACGGTAACATGGCACTTGTTTGAGGACTCGTGTCAAATTTTCTGGCTTCTGACAAGCCTTAACGACTGTCAAAGATCTACAAATGACAGCTGAGCTGCTTTCTGAGGTACGGAGAAGTCTCAGTATGTTAAGATGGTCACCCATTCACAGACTGACCTTGGCAAGCATTGCTTAACTTTCGATGTCGACCCGTACGGCTGTAATAATTTAGCCACAAGCCTGGTAACGAAAGTAATTAACACATATATTTCATGAAGTTAGAATGAAAATACTTTATCATACTAAGTTGAACTGAAAACACAAAAGGTTTATATTTAAAGATCGAGTGTACTACAGGATGTGTAAAAGTTTTAATTAATAATGTTTGAAAACAACCTCCCAACCTTCATATTGAAGTAGACTGTCAGAAAAACGTTTTTGCATGACAAGGTACTTGAATATTAATTGCTTATTGTAAATTTTGTTCTACTGAAAGTAAATTGTGTAATAATAATTATATTGTTCTCTTCTTTAACTTCAGATATTTTAAAGTACAACATTATTTGGCAAAATAAGATAAATATAATTTTCATGAGATACATAAAAAGCTTGGATTTCAAAAGTTAGATAATTGTTTCTGGAGGAATAAAAACGCCAGTTTGAAAGCCATTCAATAGAAAATGTCAAACATCATCATCTGCCTAGCCTTTTTCCAGCAATATTGAGGTCGGTTTCCAGTCAAATCGTATTCAAATAAATTCCAGAATATTTACGAGAAGCGGCTCCCTACCAGACCTCATTAACTGGGCAAAACGGTACTTCTTGGCAAGACTGGAGTCAAATTTTTCTAGCTTCTACAAATGAAAACTGGGAACAACGGCTTAGCCTGCTCTCTAGGAAATATGAAAAAGTCAAACGATATTCATTGTTTAAAAACCAATTTATAAAAACCAGACCTAAATGATGAAATATTTTAGTAAACGTTTAGACGTCTGAATATTCTCCTAAGACAAGTCCTGATTTGCTATACAGATTATACTTTCGTAAAACCCAAGGTCAAACTTACTCTGCGAACATGCGATGAAAAGCTTCTAAAAGATCCTATCAGATAGGTACCAGCTAGTATTCAGCAAACATCTTACAAAATAATCTCAAAGCAATTTAAAACACATTTAGCGTATTTTGATCATTCAAAGACATTCATTTATCAAGGAATTTATTCAGAAATCCAGACAAGGTTATGTACTGTATAAAAGACATTGCTGACCAAGTATTTTTGGAGTCAATTTTAAAATTCAACAAACTAAAAATAAAGGTCCATACGTACAGCACTAGCCGGGGTTGCGGAAGTTGTTCAAAAGAGTCACTTGGACTGCAAAGGGAATTAGGAGGAACACGTTTGGGTTTTAGTTTCGGTGAGGAGCTCGTGGTTAAATTATAACAGCCGCGCGGGTTGATCTTCGAGGTTATGCAATTCTTGCCGAGGTTGGTCTGTGGATGGGTGACCTTATGGTGATGGTGATCTTAACATAACGAGACTTCTCCGTGCCTCGGAAAGCACGTTAAGCCATTGTTCCCGGCTGTCATTTGGAGATCTTTGGCAGTCGTTACGGATTGTTAGAAGCCAGAAAAAATGACACCAGTTCTGTCCAGGAAGTACCGTGTTCCCCAGTTAATGGGTTGTGGAGGTCTGTAGGCAGCCGCTTCACGTAAAATACTGGTATTCAGCTGAATCCGGCTTAACTGGGAGCCGACCCCAATATAGTTGGGAAAAAGGCTAAGCAGATAATGACGGATGAGTTTTAGTCTGTTAAAATTTGACACTCCCTTCCGCTCCGCCAAGAGCGGAAGAAGTCATTTGATGATTTCCCTACAATTTTATCAGCATGACTGCGAAGTCTAGGCTTCAAAAACTCAGGGGTTTCATGGCGATATGCTATAACCACTTGAAAAGTAAAGGAAGGATTGTAATTATAATTCTTAAAGTAATTTTATTCCCACAAAGGGATGTTAGTTGGTACTTTATCTGACCGTAACCGTTACTTTGGTTTGTTCCGGGAGGGATGGAAGATTTAGGTGATTCCATTAAAACAATTGAAATTTCGTTGGAAATTGGCTTGGGTTTGCGTTTAGTAGTTTAATTCGGGACTTTTTCGGTAAATATTGTATTGAGCTCCTTTTATTCTTTTAAGCTTTGTCTATACTTATAGTAATTGTACATAAGCGAACTTAATGCGACAAGATTTCTCCATTTTACTACACTTTTTTTACTATTTTTGTTTATATATTGTGTTTTCCAGAATGTTATGAAGAACGAGAAACTCGTTCTTAGGCTTTTTCCATGAAACTGTTTGAACTCATACTGGTATTTTTCAAATTTAGAATCTTCTGATCAGTATTTTTATTAAATCACGTGGTTAGATTGTTTTCTGTTTTTTGCTTTATATACTCAATATACATATTTATTTCCATTCCGCAATGTGAACTTAAGTGATAGGTACATAGGTATGTATAAAATATACATAATTTTAGGTCATTATGGACCCTGTCGGGCACAGCAAGAGTACAGAATTTATTTATAATTATATTTATGGATATGTATGTGTGTGTAAGCACTATAGGGAATGTGCAGACACTATAGGTGGCAGCACAGGCCAAATATTTACATCGTAAAAGTTTCAGATTTGCAACACTAGATGGCATAATCTACGCCCTGCACGTTCCCTATACGCATAGCATAACTCATTTTTTTAACGATGTAAAATCACAATAACTCGTTCCGCGCGGACCGGAAAAGTGTGTCAGACTCTTACTGACCAAAACCCACCCGTGCCCCAAAGTGCCCTTTACGTTCCAGGGCCGCGGTAACTCTTTCGATCAAATTCTGCAACAGCAGCCTAATTGCGTCATACAAAAATGAATGCGATCGGTCGCATACCTATGATTTCATTTTGGCATTGCAACTCTATTTATTGCATGTTTTACGTTTTCGACCAGATGTTTTATGAACACATGATTGAAGGCAACCCGTACTAACTTAACTCTCCGAGGATAATAAGCGTGATGTTTAGTCTATAATACTATTTATTTTATCCTTATCATGACAAATCCCCGTCGATAAACGCCAGCCAACAAACAAAAGACAGCAATAACAAATAAATATTCCAAATACAAATATAATTCAGTCAAAGGCAAAAATACGAGCCAATTATACCAATTTGCCACAAAATATAAGAAAAGTTGAGTCGCAAATCAGGCGTAATCCTCTTAGGAATTAGTTACGACATTTTTATATTATTATACAAAGCTTTCTTGTTAAGCTCCGGATATTGTGTATTTTAAAAAGATTTTCTTGAAATAATTGTAAGAAATGAAATTCTGGGTGAGTTATGTTATAATAAATATGTAGGTACCAACTAACCTATTTACTTTCACATAACTTACATATGCAGAACATTATAATCTTAAACTAGAATATCATAACCATAGTGATAAAGTTGTTAATACTTGGATTATGTTAAGAAGATCATAGCCTAAAACGTAAAAAGGGTCTGGACTGGCCACATCTGCCACATTTCACAACTGGGCGAAAATAACCACTGACTTCGAACAGCTAAAAGTAGCGGTAGGTCCAAAAGGTGACAAGTTAGACTCCTTTTTAAAGGCTTGCCAACATTCAGTTATGGAGAGATAAAAGTGAAAGGACAGTATACAGCTCTTTGCTGTACAGTGGAATAAAACTTACTAATCCAAACGTACATAGATTATTTACTACTAAACAAGTAATGTAATCCAACTAAATCAAACACATTACGCTGTAGTAAAGAGATGTTGTTTGAAATTAATTGAAGCAAATATTTAAACATCATGCCATCGATCAATAAACAGACACTCGCGAGCAATAAACTGGAATCACTTCAACGTTACTTAAAACATTTTATTACAATTTCTATACAATGAGCAATGTAATTTATATTATTATAAATTTTCAAGATTTAAAATTCATTTAATTTTCTACCAACTTCGAAGCTGTTGACGTTTTAATGAATAGGAATTAATATGAAAAGATACAATTTATATTTACAGCTAATGTTATATGCCCTTCAATATTTTGTGCCAGGAGAGGTAGAGCCAGAAAAGTTATCACATTTTTTTTGTTTAAACAAAATATTAATTCAGCAATTCTTGCGTGATTCACTCAATTCAACAAACATTCAACCATCCAACCGAACTTTCTCTTTAAATTGTTGCAAGATTATATTATATATACATTCAAGTACGACTTTTCACTGAAAAAAAACTTTTTACAAACAAAATACAACCGACTTCTACACAAAAAATTAAAAAAGTGCAAAATAACTTTAATTTCGGAACTCGGTGTTTGTGGTTGCTTTTCCGTTTTTTGAACACCGACTTCCGAAATTAAAGTTATTTTGCACTTTTTTGATTTTTTGTGTAGAAGTCGGTTGTATTTTTTTGTAAAAAGTTTTTTATTTTTCACTTTTTAGTGGTACCTACACCCCCTCCCCTCCCCCCACCTAAACGAACCAATCACATTGGTTTAAAAAAAAGCACTGCTCCTTTGCAGAGTACACTAAGAGGTCGTCAATGTAGACAATGTAGATATTTTTTTAGATTTTTCGAAAACCGTTTGGTTGATTTCGATAAAATTTTCATGGGACCATTTGGGAAGTATACCCTTTCCAACAAAAAAAGAATTTTTCAAATCGGTTCACAAGCGACGGAGTTATGCGCGAACAAACAATAAAAAAAAAAAAAAAACATACAAACATCCGAATTGAGAACCTCCTCCTTTTTTAGAAGTCGGTTAAAAAAAATACGGAAAGCCTATGAAATCCAAGGTCAACTTATACTGGACAAGTATAGCTTCACATGTCGTAGTCTGTACTCAGAGAGACCTATCTAAATGGATATTATTGTTCTCCTACCCGAACAACCCTGTCATGTTCACACGTCGATTCAAATTGGTTTGTCGTAGATTTCAATTTGTTTGGTTTTTCCGATTCAAATTGGTTGGTTTGAAAAAGTAGCGGGGAATTGAATTTCGATAGCCATAAACTGCAGGCAAAATATTCGTACGTGTGTTGCATTTAATCAATACTATAACTCATTTTGTATGCATCACGGAATACATTTTAGGTTTCGATACCTCAAAAGGAAAAACGGAAACTTTATGGGTTAACATCGTTATCCATCCGGTCATATGTTTACCGAAGTTTTTGGACTGTGACAGACGGACATATTGGCTGACTGAGATTGTTCCGTGTTGCTCGCAGAACAGATGGTCAATGGAGCCGAAAAGTTCTAGAACATTCCAGAACTTTTCGGCTCCATTGACCATTCTGTTCGGCCGCGTACCGGAAGACGCAGCGGTGGAAGGCATCGCACAAGGTAGGACGATGACCTGGTGAGGGTCGCGGGTAGCGGATGGATGCGAGATGCACAGGATCGGTTGTTGTTGCGAGACTTGGGGGAGGCCTATGTCCAGCAGTGGACATCTTTCGGCTGATATGATGATGATGAGAGTGATCCTATAAGGGTTCCGTTAGTACATTACGTACGGAACCTGCGTACGGAACCCTAAAAAGGTAGGTAGAAAAAGTAAAGGTAGGTAAAGTTAGATAGGTTATTCCACAAAAATATACTTAAGGAACTTGTCAAAATATCGCCTTCCTTCTTTATTATTTCAAGAAATTTCTAGATGAAAAAGTAAAATTGAAGTTCGTAAAGTGTAAAAAAGTTTCTCTGACGTCATAGTCACATGCTTGCTAGCATAGTAAGTAATTTTTCTTCCGACCGGCTGGTTCATGAATGAAGTATGTATGTACTTTGTTCTTGAAAACACTTCCCACTTATTTGATGTAACATGGAAGGAGCTTTTTCCTTCACATAAGTAAAATATTGGGGAAAATGTTGATCATTGCTTCCACTTAATAAGACTTACTTGATTATAAGGCTACATTTCCATTTGTAACCAGCTTGCATACAAGTTGTATTACACTGCGGGGTACCGAGGTATATATATAGTATGATCAATTGCTCGATCATGTCCTACAATGGAATTTAACGACATTGAATTGAACGTGCACGGAGTAAACTATGTCATCTAGTGTTGCAAGTCTGAAGCTTTTATGTTATAAATATTTCACCTGTGCTGCCACCTATACTAAGTTTCCTGCACCCTCCGTTTAGGGGAAAGTGCACGAAGTAGACTGTGCCATCTAGCGTTGCAAATTTGAAACTTATAAGTAATATATACTTGACGTTGACGCGTCTGTGCTGCCACCTATAGTTTCTACACGTTCCCTATTACGACACGGTTGTCGCAGTGGGTTTTTCTGGTGCAGTAGTCGGGATTGACTGTTGCACTGAGTGTCGCGGGCTCGATTCCCGCACGTAAATTTTTTTTGTATGGTCCACATTTTTGTATGTTTGTGTACGCAAGCACGATACAGGAGAAATTCCAAGTGTTGGGCAACGTTTTAAAAAATTATACATACATTAAGTCTGTTTGCGAGTTGGAGACCAGTAAAGAATTATTCTGAGGAACCGTCCCCCGTCTGCAATGAAAAGATTATTTGTCTTGTTTTTAATTTTTTAGTTCACTTTTTGACATGGCAGGGGTGTTTTTTTTTGCGAGGCTCCCCTTTTTATTTAAAAAAAAAGTCAGCCTAGCCTTTGATACCCAGGATATCTCAACGCTTCTAACGATACCACAAACATTGATATCGGTCAAGCCGTTAAGAAGTTATGGTGAAATAGAGCCACTCACAAACATACATACATACAAGAACCCTGAATACATAACACTCTTTTTTTTGGGCAGTCGTGTAATAACACTTCTTTTTTTGGGCAGTCGTGAAAAAAACAGTAGGTACTCGTAATAATGGATATATTTGTCCCTTTAAGAAAATATACCACGAACTATGATTGTGTATGTTTTTTTCGTAGCTTTTCCATTACAGAACTAAATTTATTTGAGCCGTTGCTTGAGTCAACGAAAAGCTACTTTTCACCAGATTCGCACTGTTACATACACAATGTTTTCCATAGTTTCCTGTATTTTATGCCAAGAAACATAATACCTTCACCAAATAGATAAATTTGGTTAAGTTATATGCGTACATGGTGAAATCCTGCCAATTTCAGGAGGTATGCTTGTTTCGCAACCACAGCACTACCATAGGGAAAAGTTTAGTGAATGTTTTCCGTTGTTAACTTAATAGGTTAACCAGATTCCTGCCAAAACGCTCTCATGATACACGGAAATGTGATTAGTCTTTCGCAAACAGAACTAGAGCTAACTTTGAATAACCTTCTACAGTAACTTTTGGCGAAAATTGGAGTGTGGATTGGAGTTTTGTGAAAATTGAATACCACATTCGAGCTTCCCTACATGGAGATAGTTTTCAAAATCTATGTATGTCTGTTTCAAGTATGAAGTGTGAAAGTGGAATTATATTTATAAAAACTGATAATTGAAGTTTCTCTTGCGTAGACCGTATTGCTTTACGAGCAGCTGCTTTTGGACTCGTTGACTATAATAAATAATAATAAAATCTCACCACATTATTTAAATATTACATGGAGATTAATAATAATATTAAAATATCTTATAATGTTGTGCGAAACTGGTGCCTAATATAGGCTATAATAACCTGTGTTACAGGACCAGGCGACCTATTATGACGTCTTAAATCCATCATGTTTTCTCTGTCAGAGAGAGACGGAGTTACACAAGACGAATAGCACTATCCCTTTCCCACACACGAATCATGATAGCATTGGCACTTCGTAGTACGGCCACAGGGCCTCAAGTCTCTAGGGTTGTGGAATTTGTTCGAAAGAGTCACCGCGGCACTGGAACGCAAAGGGCACTAAGAGTCTGACACTCCCTTCCACTCCGCTCAGAGCGGGAGAAGTCATTTGACATGATGACACCCCATTGATAGAAATGGCATAGAATGGTTATCTTGTACATAATGACAAATGAATGACAGATGTATGCGGTAATCTGCTAAGATTTTGACAGTTCCTTTGGTGACCTACCATTAGAACGTCACTGTGCGCTCATTACTTTTATTAGCTCGGTTATTAAAAAGTATTATGAGACCATTGACCGACCAATGATCGACCATTATGAACTTAGCAGATTACGAACTTTTAGCAAAATGACAATGGGATCGTGGTGTAATGACGAAGTTATAAAAATAGAAGACTTGGGGCCCTGGTTCCCACCCCGAGTAACACTGTCAGGATGTACCAAAACAATACACTGTAAGTTGCGGCAAGTATAGTGTGAGAAGTAAGTAAAATGAGGATGTGTATTATTCTGTGAGAGGGTTTGTCTGTGTAGTGTTTGATAGCATAACATTGGTAGGCTTGTATTTGACAACAATCTTATGGAAAGCGATAATTTGGTCGACGATGAAACACACTTACTTCTTGCAGACAAGAGATAATAGGTTACTTCTAGTAAGCTGCCAGAAGTAACCTATACACTCTTGTTTTAAATACTCCAGGTGGAATCCGTAATATTGCCAGACGAAATATCGGTAGGTAATTCCAATATTACCAATTTGTTTTAAAAAAAAGTTTTATATATCCAGTTTAAATCTAATTGCCGTTAACCCCTAATTCCCCTGATTTCCCTTTTTTTTACAGGGGAAAATACTCATGGATGTCCTCTACCCTGGGGCGAGGTCTGTCAGACTCTTACTGACTAAAACCACCCCGGTGTTCCATCTCTCACCTTTTTTTTTTTTTTTTTTTTTTCTGGATGGGAAATCATCAAATGACCCCTCCCGCCCTGGGTGGAGCGGTAGGGTGTCAGACTTTTACTGACTAAAACCCACCCGTGATCCTTCTTGTGCCCTATGCGTTCCAGGGCCGCGGCAACTCTTTCGAACAAATTCCGCAACCCTAGCAGGCACCGACCCTATGGGGCCCCGTCCTCGGTGCTGACGGCTCCTTGAGGCGCGCGTGGAACACAACGCGTCGTCGACTCAACCTGGTATCGGACGGCGAGCCACCCACGCTCACCGTCCCCAGGCATCAGCCACTGCGCGATAGCACAGCGGCCGACTTGTCTCTGGAGGGGGCCGAAATGGGACCATTACTGGCACTCCATCTCAGCACCCTCCCGAGTGTTGGGAGCCGCAGCACCCGCAGCAGAAGCGGCAGTGGCGGCGACAGAAGCCGCGGCGGCGGCAGAGGCGGCGGTGGCGGCGGACCTCTTGCCCCTGGTCGGGGCGGATGGCGCGCAGGCCCTTCCCCCAGCCCAGTGCTCGGCCGGCTTGCCAACAGCCGCACATGCACTGCAGTGCGGCGTGGCCTCGCACGAGCCAGCCTTATGACCGGGCTGACCACAGCGGAAACAGAGTCCGCTGCGGTCGACCTCCGAGGGGCACATAGCTCCCGTGTGGTTACCCACACGGCAGCGGTAGCACCTCAGAGGTCTGGGTTCCAGCAGTTTTACCCGCGCAGACACCCATCCCACCAAGAGCCTTCGGCCCTCCGACACAGTTCTGGCCGCCGTCACGGGGCAGCTCACCACAAGGGTTTGCATGCCCGTGTTGTCAGGCCGGAGGGTGCCCGCCTTGACGAGCTCGGCAGAGCACCCCCCAGTCCTGGCGACGGCGGCCACAACTTCCTCCTCCGTCACGGAGTCATCCAGGCCCACTATGCGCATGTCGATGCGCTTAGTCGGCCTGGACACCCGGACCTCGTCCGCGGGTAAGACCGCCCTCAGCCTTTCGACCAGGGCGTCCGCGAACGGGCCACTCTCCGCTCCAGCGAGCTCGAGCTTGCGGGCACCGGTTAAGGTCCTCCTGACCCCGATGCCCCCGCTGATGCCCAGCTCTTGGAGGCTCACCGCCTCCTTCGCCCGCTTCAGTACGGCGAGATACGTCACGCCCCTCTGTTCCGCTTCCGGCTGCAGTGTGAGCACTACAGCCGCGGATTTCGGGGCGCGAAGCCTCGCCGCAATGGCGTTGGCCTTCCGCCGCTGCCTCCTCGCCTTGTTTTTGGCCGCTTTCGCGGCCCGCCGTTTCTGGCCAGCAACCTGCCACTCGGCCTCGCTGACGTGTAAATCCAAAACACTGTAACTCCAAAATATCTATTTCGTGAAAAGGGCTTTTAAAGTTTTTTTAGGTTTTTGGTACGTTTTGGATATATATTTGTAACACATTATATAGTGGTAGGTACCAAATGATAGGTATTTTAACGTCTTATCTAACCATCTAAATTTTACGTCCATACAATCTATACAATAAGAATTAACTAAGCAAACGTGTGTTGGTCCTACACAACTTAAATAAATATATCCAATTGTTTGAGAAAAACACTGTATGTTTAGTTACAGTGTATTGGTTTTATGAGAATAGAGCTAATGTATCGAGAGACAATCCCGGAGGCACAAATGATTTGTTGAAAAGTACGAGTTTTCTTGAAAAAAAGTATTCTTTTGTAGTCAATAGTGGCATAGAAATAACTTTTTGCATATCAACAGTATATAGCATATCTCGTCCTTTAGAATTTTCACACTTTTCTTCTATTGCTTTCAAATCTCTTCTTGAATCTCTTTTGTTTTCTAAATGTTTGCTTAAGTCTATACAGTCATAACAATTATACGGTAGAGGTAATATTTTATGCTTTAGCTCATGGTTTCTACATTTTGTGGAAATATCTTGAGCTGGCTCTGCTGTAGAAAGGTTAATTAAGCTTTTTGATCATGTGGTGAAAATGTGCCCAACTACAAACTTTCCGGTTTTTCTCTTGACAGTGTATTTAAAATTCTTTGTACCTATATGGATGTAAAGTTCACGCCTAATGGAAGATATTTCCTGGTTGGTGTATGTTGTATATAATAGTGTGACGGTGTAGGTTTAAACTTCAATATAATTTTTTTCATCTCGTCTTCATATTCCACAGAAAAAGCATTATAAGGTGTGTGACAACCTCTAGGATCAGGAGCAGCACTAATTTTAGGATTTCTATTTCCAGTCTAGTGATTTTGCTTCAGAACAGCTTGGACTGTTTCATCGTTACTGTACCCTAAGGTATTTCAAAAAAAGGTTTTGTATACTTTGAACTCATTAAGAAACCATGTTAAAATATTGTGTCTCCTTGAGTTGGGACCAGCCGTTTTGGTTGCCTTGGACATCTCTGTCAATCCATGCACCAAAACTGACCGTAAATGATCTCTCTGCCCATATCGGAGATGTTAAGGGGACAGTTTTTTTTTACAATTTTGACAGGGAGGTCTCATGGGATGTTTTCTTGTTTGATTTGCCAAAATAAGTTTAGGATTTCGACTTCAGTTTAACTGGTGGAGCATAAGATTATTCTAGGGGTTCACACGGTAATATAGCACTTGACGTATCGAGACGTTAGTTACATACTGGTCCAGTATCAGCATTTAACTCTTGCAATGATGGACTCTCTGAGCAGGGTTGGTAACTTAAATCCTTACATAGTTCTTGAATGGTACCTAGTAGAAGCAGGTTCTGGCAATAAATCAGCGTAGTTGACGTCGCCACCAAGATTGTCAGCAATACACTCATTTATTTGAGATTCACTAAGGGGTATCAAGGGGCTGATATTACGTGAATCGAATACATTTGTGGAACTATCATATTCAATGCTATCACAATCGTATGATTTATTGATACCAGGACGCTCCTTATTACTACCGTTAAAAGTCTCTTTGTCGTTTAATACACTGTTTAAGCCTGAAGCCATTGTGGTACATGGTGAGTTGTTGTAAATTGCTTTTGGACAAATTCACTAATAATCTATTACGATATCCACTCATTTTTAATTCGTCGAAACTCATATATGCAAACAGATTTAACGAACGCGCTATGAATCAAAACACCGTCCGAGCAAGAGCTCACGACTACTAACAGTTGAGCTCTCGCTCCTCTCACCGCGCGTCTCGCACGTATTACGCGTAGAAACGTTACGCCGCGTGCGGCGTGTCAAGATTATTTGGTTATTGAAAACACTGTATCTCAGAGTTTCGATAATCTCGCGCAAACTTTTGAGCCAACACACTGTAACTTCAATTACAGTGATATGCCATACCAAACCATAAGTGTAAATAAAATACAGTGTTTTTAATGTGCTCATATCTCCTTCTACATACTATAAAATGAAAAAGTAATGATATAGGGATATGTGCCTGCCTCAAAAAAATCATATGAGCACTATTAAAGCAAAACACTGTAACTCGAGTTACAGTGTATTGGATATACACGTCAGCTCGGCCGCAGGAGGGTCCGAGGGTGGGGGTGGGGGCGGCTGCGGCACCACTGGCGTCGCAGCCTTAGCCGCTCCTCCAGCCTTCCTCCCACCCCTCTTCGCCGGGGCCGACTTGGTCGTCGCCGGCGTCGTAGTCGCCGGCGTCACAGGCGCTGTCGCTGGCGCCGGCGCGGCTCCGCCCTTGGCCTTCGCCTTCGCCTGGCCAGACGTTCCTGGGCCGGCAGCCACGGCGGCCGCGTACGAAGCCGCCTTCTGCCGGCCCTGGGGCCTCTGTGTCGCCGCTAGTGGGGGACGCCGAATCATGTCCTCCAAAACGGAGAACTGCTTCTGGTAGGGAGCCAGCTCCTGCCGCACCAGGCTCCGCACCTGGCTCAGCACTAGGCTCCCCTCCAGCGTCGCCGGACTCGGCCCCCCCTGCGGCTCCTCCGAGGCCGCTCTGGCCATGCCAGCCAGGTCCCTCCGGAGCGACTCATTCTCTGCAATGAGTCGCTCCGTTACGGCCGCGAGGCGGGCGATCTCCGCCCGCAACTCTGTCGCCTCTCCGGACCCGCCGACGTTGGCCGCCGCCGCCGCCATAATGGAGGCTTTGGCCGCCGTAATGGCCTCCCGCTTGGAGGACTGCTTTCGCTTGAAGGCCACAGCGCGGATCGCGGCCTCCACGACCTCCGCAAACTGGGCCTTCTTGTCCTCCACAGTGGGACGCACCTCTCCCGGGGCCTCCGAGTCGTCGGAGTCGAGAGCAGGCGGAAGAGTAGAGGGAGCCCTACGACCGCTCCCTCCAGGGCGACGCCCCTCCTCCACCAACCTCCCGGCCCGACTCTCCACCTCCCGGGTAGAGGGAGCCAGCCCCCTCCCCGCCTCACAGCCCCTGCCCCGCCTGGCGGTGGGGATCTTGCGGGCGGAGGCATACTCGCCCTCAGAGGACGACCCGCTGTCATCCTCCCGTCTGGGCCGCTTGCGGAAGAGCTTGACGCCCTCCACAGCAGCCCCCCCTCCTCTGTCTCCAGAGCCCGCCGAGCTGACCGTTACTAGGTCTGGCGCGGAGCCGGAATCCGACTCCGCACCACCCCGGCGCTCAGGCGAACCCTCCTCTTCAAACTCGTGCGCCATCAGCTCCTTAAACGAAGCGGATCCGGATGACGACGATGATTCGGAGCCTCCTCGGCTCTTGTTGCCACTGGCAAGCGGAAGGTCTTTGTTGCCCACCCCAGAGTACGGAGGGCAGCCCGCCGAAGCGGGGTGGGATTCCCCGACCGCTGAGCAGTCGGGACCCACCTGGGGACTCATTTTGCAAAGATCTTGACTCATTTTTTTGTGCCTTTTAAGGGTGCGGTCCCTGTTTGCTCCGCCCCTTCTCGGGGCCCACTCTCCTCACCTGACCTCTCCACCTGCTCGCTGCTCCCACAGTCACGTCTGATGATCAGACGCGTACCAGAGAGCAGCGAGCAAGCGTGTGTGTCTCTCTTGGTCTGATCCCTCACTTGCGACCTTCCGGCATGAGTGGCTCTACCGGGAAAGCTCGCAAGATCATTGGGACGCTCAAGCCCCACCACGACGACAACGTGGAGACACATTCGGTGGGGTTCCATCTCTCACCTACGCCGGGGATCGCGGGAACGTATGCGACATCCGTAATCCCCAACTGGTGCCGGGCCACATCGAATCAGCCTAATTTCCCTAACTGAACCTAAATCTAATAAAGCAAAACAATGTTCCAGCTTCCGTTCCTTCCAAAAACCGAGATCACAAACTTTTTTTATTTGCTAAAATAATTTCACAAATTTTCATCTTGTCAATCGTCTTTCATCATTATTTACGTTATCCTCCAAATGAACACTAAGAGGAAATTAATAGATTATAAGAGGTCCTCTGAGGTCCTTAGCCAAACTACTGCACTTTTCCTTTTGCCAAAGACCAACATTTGTTTTATCTTTACGTTTGTGACGAGATTTGGGTCATTCGGGATACGAAGAATTCGTCAGATTGCTTGTTTTATGATAAATTCAATTGGTTTATTTGTTGATTGTACCTTACTCCAACGATTTTGATATGTTTTACTAAAATAGACTCGAGAAAAAGTATGAGATATATAGAAAACTTTCAACCCGATACATGTAACTGTAAAAAGCTTGGTGAGGATTTTTGCTGCCTTTTTCGTCGTGTTCGAGCAGTTTTGGATGTCTTCGAAATAAAAGCGTGAGGTTTGTCTTTGTAGGTTTATTGGGAATCCCTCCATAGACATACAATTTTTTATAACATTATGTCATAGACAAAAAATGCAATAGACAATTTAATGTTTCCAACAGTAACAAAAACAGCTACTTGTAACTCACACTTATCTCATTCTTTCTCTAATTGTGTTAGTTAAATTTTCTTCTTAATTTTCCCCGAAGAAACGCCTGTTTCCAGAAGTTACAAAAACTTAACTTTTTTTCTAATTTTCCATTTTAAAGTTCCAAAACAAATCCAAAATAAACCACTAATCATTCTCAAATCCAACAAAAGCTTCTGACATAACACAGACACAAAATACCAATCCTTCCGCAAAAAGTTCGTCAAAACTTCAAACAAACCAATTAAAAACTCGTTTGCAAATTACTAATCTACTCGATATTGCAGTGGCAATACATCACAGTTATAAAACACACCTGCGTTGCCCACAAGGTGAATTAATTTAAATCTCCACGGATAAATTTTGATAAATTAGATCATTTTCTCAAATACCAATTGAATTGCTGTCCAAATGATTGATTGCATTCGACTTCTTTTCACACTGCATTGAAAAACCTACCTTAGATTTGAAAGAATAGAGTCACAATTTCAATGGGAGAGTTTGAAGAGGGTGAGAACACCTGTGTTTTGATTAAGGGGTCGTTTTATAGGTTATTCGGGAGTCATAGTGTTAGCAAAGTTGGGCGGTTTATCTTTGCCGCTGTTTGAGAACTGCTTTAAGCTTTACGAGGACATGTTAAGTCAGGATGATGAAGTTGATTTAGGAGCAGGCACTGGCCTACTTACCTAGTTACTGTCCCTTGATGAAACTAATAATGATGTCGAACGATTCTTGAGACTTTTTATTAGTACTATATAGACTTTATCACATCTATTCAGTTAACTTTGCAAAAAAATAAAATAGATCGTAAATTTTAGTTTATACATAGACCCGACCGTGTTTCCAATTGTATTTACAGCTTGACTAAAAATCAAGACTTTATTTACTATTTATTTATTATATACTTTACTAGCGACCCGCCCGGCTTCGCACGGGTGCAATGTAGATACTAATGTTTCCTCTACTATAATATGCATGTATTATACATATAAACCTTTCTCTTCAATCACTCTATCTATTAAAGAAAACATCATTAAAATCCGTTGCGTAGTTTTAAAGATTTAAGCATACCTAGTAATATAAGGACAGAGAAAGCGACTTTGTTTTATACTATGTAGTGATAATTGTACGCCTCATAAAAAGAACAGGAAAAAATTTACAAAAACAAGTTTACCATGGGTTCATCAACTAGTTAACTTAAATATACTTTTAATTTTGAAATAAAATGTATGTGTTACTGAAAACCGCATCAGCATCATTTAGAATGTTTAGGAAATCAACGCAGTCCCAGACACGAAAAGAAGTTAACCTAATGCGATATAATAAAATAAAAATAGGTCAGTTAACATTGAAACTAGATAGAACTCGACAGATACATAAAGAAAATAATCATTACGTCATTCACTCCGATATGATATCTAAAAGAAACCCAAGCGTCCATTAACATGGTTTTAGTACGCTCAAAGAATTCCTAAACGTTCCTAAAACAAATTACGGAATGTAGGCCTCAAATAAAATCATCCGGGTAGGAACAAATTTATGTCTTATTCTTGTTTTCTTTATTTTTCTTAGGCATTTATATTCTCTTACTTGCCGAGTGACGAATGGCTATTATGTGTGAACGATTCACACAGATTCTTTAGTCCTCCTTTGTTTTTCTTAAAGGAAATATTACGAAGACATTTTTTTACTGTTGGGCTAAACAACGAAATAATATAATTTATCATGTCTTTAGGTACCTACTCACCGATGGGTTAGGCAGAGGTGTTCTTTAGCAGCAGCTGTAGCTTTTTAATTTGTATTTAAGTTGAAATTAAATTAAATTTAAAGACACAGGCCTCCTTTCTAGGACAGGGAATAAGCCGTAATCCAACACGCGGGCCCGGTGCGGGTTGGTGAATGTCACATGTCTTCGAATTTCGGTTCGGTTTCCTCACGATGTTTTCCTTCACCGTTTTGTGAGCAGTGGTGATGAAGTTAATAATACAAAATAATGCGCCTGGCTGGGTTTGAACCCGCGCTCTACAATTCGTAAGTCGGGGTCGTTACCACTCGGCCACCACTGCTCTGTCAATTAAATGTTGAAAGATGGCAAAAGACCGGACGGCATGTCGATCTTTCCATGAAGATGGCTAGGCCATTAGTGTGGGACGCTACTTGTGTCGATACTCATGCTCTATCCCCTCTTCCTAGCTCATCGTACTGTGCTGGCGCTGCCGCTGCGGCTGCGGAAAACTTCAAGTGGCGAAAATATAATAAGCTCGTTGGTAGTTATATTTTCGAGCCGTTTGGGGTTGAAACTTTCGGGTTGTGGGTTCCGAGTGCTCATAACTTGTTTTAAAGATTTGTCAAGATGTTTAGTTGACACTTCGTGTAACCCAAGGGCTGGTTTTTCATCATCATCGTCAACAGCCTGTTGCAGTCCACTGCTGGACATAGGCCTCTCCAATGGCACGCCTCTTAGACTATTTTCGACTTCTCGCATCCAGTTTCCGCCAGCCGTCCTGTGCAATTCGTCACTCCACCGTGCCTGAGGACGTCCCACAATACGTTTTCTGAGACGCAGTCTCCACTCTAGAACTCGTTTGCTACTACGACTACTCTTTTACCGTGGATAAAGGATAAGCATTGGCATACAGTGAGGCAAAAATAGGCCATGTTCGACACGGGATTGGAAATCAGAACCTCATGTTCAACAGATACGTTCGTAACCGCTCTAGACCAAGAAACAAATTATGAGAAAAATCTGTTTTACGTTAAATTTCTAACTTCATTAATAAATATTCAATGGATGATAACTTTCTTCATTTATGGAATATATTAGTATCTTATAATGAAATGCAGATGAAACCTTTTTTCAATAAAAGACCCAGGTGTTACTATTTTAGTATTTTACATATAAATGGATGATCAGGATGATAAAAAAAAATTACTACAGTATTCGTATCAATTTGACAACCATTCATTCAAATTTGCGTTATTTAAGAGAATAATAACATTCAAATATTTAAAAGTGGTATTTAGTATGAATACGCACGTATCTGTACAGTTTCATCTAACAACGAACTCCGTATTTTTTCAAAATACATACTTTATCTTGGTACAAGCTTAGTCTACCTCCTACTGTATGGATTGAAGTTAGTAACTATATGTGTGTTAGTGTTATGTTAGGAGTGAATGTCTTTAGGATACCTGCAATTAATCAAATTTATTTATTGAATGCATAAAAGCGGAACTTGAACATTCTTGAAATTTATTTGAAAGTAAGCTGTTCAGACTAGAATTTTATTTAACTTTAATGAACAATATTTTTAAGTTACTTGAAAAACCCAAGGAAACTATCCAACTTGGGACCAAATCAACGTGCTAGTTAGAAAATCTTCGATCACCGGTCTGACGAGGCAAACAGTTTGCCTCAATAAAAATAAATAAATGAATGTATATCTGTATATTAATGTTACGAGCTTCCGATTGGTGACAATAAAAACAGCCGATTAAATAACCAAAAATGAAACTTTAATTACACAACACCAATTACACTATAAACTTACTAATTTTTAAACACAATCGCCTAATTACTTTAGTTCACAGTTGAAGATATAAGCTCTCCAAGTTATCACTTGTATCGCTAATCCAATACTGACCCGGTCGGTCTTTTTTTTTTTGACGTGGACCACTCTCAGTTCAGCACTCTACGGCTGATTACTGCTTAACCGGACTTGGTATGTGCCGGCCGTATATAGGCCGTCGGGTACTTCCAGAACCTTCCATTATAGAAAGTTCCAGAAAGTTGGCATACATATCGGTCGCGACTGACTAGGGTTCGAGAATTCTGACTCTACTAGTTCTACTACTCGATACTAGATAGAACTAGTGGTAGCGAATTGTGACGTGCAACATTAATATTACCAAGTACATAGCTGCCGTCTGCAGCTCCAACCCGCAGGCATCAATATATCCTTCAATATGGTTATCATTTATAGTGTATGTGTAATTCTATTTTATAGACCAATTTAATCTCAAATTTCATAAAAATTCATCAATCCATCCGTCCCAAAAACTTTAACGTTTAGCGTAGCAGGATTCGCCTGTTTCAGTAACATTGAATGAATAGCAGAAAATTTTTAGTTAGTCCTACTTACACAGCAAAATGTATAAAGCTAAAATATAATTTTACTAAGCAATGCATGTTTTGTAATCCCTTAAAGCGTTTCATTTCAAAATTTAAATAGTTTCAACTAAAACAGCCTGTATTAGTGAGCGGCACGACCTTTCCAATGAAACTGAACTAGAATTGTTATGAACACCATTACACACTAATTGTTCGAGAACAACTGATCCCTTTTCGACTTTTAGTTCCTCTATAGGGCATCATCAAATGACTTGATGAGTTTATCTCCATTTTAGGGCAAGCTTGCCTTCAACATCATATTTTGCAAGAAGATGGAACTTATCTGACTATCACAATCCATTTTATGGATATCATGATACCTTTCAGTAAGATTGTCAATCTATACTTCATATATAAAGCTGAAGAGTTTGTTTGTTTGTTTGAACGCGCTAATGTTAAGAACGACTGGTCCGATATGAAAAATTATTTCCGTGTTAGATAGCCCATTTATCGAGGAGGCCTATAGGCTATATGTCATCACGCTGGTGCCAACATGAGTAGAAGCGTAGCACCAATGAATAATGTTACAAAATAGGGGGTTAGTATAGTAACTATTCCATGAAGTCGCGTGCAGAAGCTAGTGTTGTATAAAAGACCAACGGCTTGAAGAAGCGTCTTGATTTGTAATGAATATAAACCCATCTAAGGGTCGACCTTGGCTTAATCAGGAAGTCATGTAATTATTTATCCAACAAACCTTTAAAAGCCCTGTATTTTATATCAACATGTAACTTCAAGTTTAATCCACTGTTATTTCTGAACTTACCACGTCTTAAATCACATAAAGTATTTCAAAATGAGCTAAAACTAGGTACTTATTGTTACAAGTATAACACTATAGTGCTCCGAGACTTAATTCTGCCCATTACCTTTTATCAAAGATTTCATTAGAGATACTAGATTAATTTTGGGATAAAGTAAAGATTAAACTTGGGACATCGCATATAAATATTGTTCTTAATAGAACATGGGTGTTTCTTGGAAATGGTCTTCTAAATGGTTCTTGGAAAAGGTCTTCAATGAAGTTTAGGTTTGTATTTATTTTAAGAGCTGTAAGAGAACGCTTACTTTTCATAATATCTCATACCTCCTTTCAACTTTTTAATCTTGGAAATTAACGAAACTATTTGATGGATATTTAATTTTATGATAGATAGATAGATTAATGATACAAGGTAATTCTTAGAATTTTTTCGAATAACAGTTTAGAGAGAGAGAATTGTTTTCACTTTATATAAAAAACTTAAATATATTGCTCTTGGTTTCTTGGCTCGTTTATTGTTTTGGCGGGATTGAATGAAATACAAGGAAATCACGGTTTCTGTTAAGTAGAGAACAAGCTCGTTTAGCGGTAGAAAGGAACGGGTTATATCCTGCAGGTGGTCGTAGAACAGATAGCAAGGAAACTTCGGTAATAATAAATAGTGGACTGCATAGTATATCGTTTAAAATAAAATAAAAGTAAGCAAACGGTCGTTATCAAAATTGTACAAATTAATTCTGAAATAAAATTAGGTAGAAATGAGTGTGCGCTCGGTAAGGCGGACGATGATACATACATTGTCGTGTCTGCGGGCCGTTGAGCGCTTGCAGCTTGCGCTTCTCCAACAAGCGGTTTTATTCTTTTGGTCAAAATGGTCACTCACGGGTTCGAAAAGTTGATCCCACAGTCCTGCGTTTGATGGTTCATCATAGCACTCAAAATTTGCGAAATTGTAGTGCCTCGTACACACACCCAAAAATCAATACTTAAAGTTGACGTCTGACATCCTGTGGCCGTACTACGAAGTGCCAATGCTATCATGATTCAGTGTGAGGGTAAGGGATACTCCCCACCGAATGTGTCTCCACGTTGTCGTCGTGGTGGGGCTTGAGCGTCTCAATGATCTTGCGAGCTTTCCCGGTAGAGCCCCTCATGCCGGAAGGTCGCAAGTGAGGGATCAGACCAAGAGAGACACACACGCGAGGAAACCCGCTCGCTGCCTTCTGGTACGCGTCTGCTCATCAGACGTGGCTGTGAAGGCAGTGAGCGGGTGGGAGGAGAGGCCCTGTGATGGAGAAAGGGCGGAGGAGTAAGGGACCGCACCCTCTAAAAGGAAAAAGATGGAACAAGGCTTTTGTAAAATGAGTCCCCAGGTGGGTCCCGACTGCTCAGCGGTCGGGGAATCCCACCCCGCTTCGGCGGGCTGCCCTCCGTACTCTGGGGTGGGCACCTAACGCCTTCCGCTTGCCAGTGGCAACAAGAGCCGAGGAGGCTCCGAATCATCGTCATCCGGATCCGCTTCTTTTAAGGAGCTGATGGCGTACGATTCCGTAGTGGAGGGTTCGCCTGAGCGCCGGGGTGGCGCGGAGTCGGATTCCGGCTCCGCGCCAGACCTAGTAACGGTCAGCTCGGCGGGCTCTAGAGACGGAAGAGTGGGGGCCGCTGCGGAGAACGTCAAGTTCTTCCGCAAGCGGCCGCGACGGGAGGAAGACGGGGTGTCGACCTCCGAGGGCGAGTTTGCCTCCGCCCGCAAGATCCCCACCGCTAGGCGGGGCAGGGGCTGTGAGGCAGGGAGGGGGCTGGCTCCCTCTACCCGGGAGGTGGAGCGTCGGGCCGGGAGGTTGGTGGAGGAGGGGCGTCGCCCTGGAGGGAGCGGTCGTGGGGCTCCCTCTACTCTTCCACCTCCTCTCGACTCCGACGATTCGGAGCCCCCGGGAGAGGTGCCTCCCACTGTTGAGGAGCAGAGGGCCCAGTTCGCGGAGGTCGTGGAGTCCGCGATCCGCGCTGTGGCCTTTAAGAGGAAGCAGTCCTCGAAGCGGGAGGCCATCAGCGCGGCCAAAGCCTCCATCCTGGCGGCAGCGGCGGCCAACGGTGGTGGGACTGCCTCAGAGGAGGCGTCGGAGTTGCGGGCGGAGGTCGCCCGCCTCGCGGTTCTTACGGAGCGGCTCGTTCGGGAGAATGAGTCGCTCCGGAGGGACCTGGCGGGGTTGGCCAGAGCGGCCTCTGAGGAGCCGCAAGGGGGGCTGAGTCCGGCGCCTCTGGAGGGGAGCCTAGTGCTGAGCCAGGTGCGGAACCTGGTGCGGCAGGAGCTGGCTCCCTTCCGGAGGCAGTTCTCCACCCTGGAGGACATGGTCCGGCGCCCCCCAACAGCGGCGACACAGAAGGCCCCAGGCCGGCAGAAGGCGGCCTCTTACGCAGCCGCGGTGGCTGCCGGCCCGGCAACGTCCGGCCAGGCGGCGAAGGCCAAGGGAGGAGCCGCGCCGGTGCCTGTGGCGCCGGCACCTGCGACGCCGGCGACGACGAAGTCGGCCCCGGCGAAGAGGGGTGGGAGGAAGGCTGGAGGGGGAGCGGCTAAGGCTGCTGCGCCAGTGGCGCCGCAACCGCCCCCACCCCCACCCTCGGACCCTCCTGCGGCCGAGGCCGAGTGGCAGGTTGCTGGAGAGAAGCGGCGGGCCAAGAAAGCGGCTAAGAGCAAGGCCAAGAAGCAGCGGCGGAAGGCCAATGCTATTGCGGCGAGGCTTCGCGCCCCGAAGTTCTCCGGAGCTCGCCGGAGTGGAGAGTGGCCCGTTCGCGGACGCCCTGGCCGAAAGGCTGAGGGCGGTCTTACCAGCGGACGAGGTCCGGGTGTCCAGGCCGACTAAGCGCATCGACATGCGCATAGTGGGCCTGGATGACTCCGTGACGGAGGAGGAAGTTGTGGCCGCCGTCGCCAGGACTGGGGGGTGCTCTGCCGAGCTCGTCAAGGCGGGCAAACTCCGGCCTGACAACACGGGCATGCAAACCCTTGTGGTAAGCTGCCCCGTGACGGTGGCCAGAACTGTGTCGGAGGGCCGAAGGCTCTTGGTGGGATGGGTGTCTGCGCGGGTAAAACTGCTGGAACCCAGGCCTCTGAGGTGCTACCGCTGCCATGTGGGCAACCACACGGGAGCTATGTGCCCCTCGGAGGTGGACCGCAGCGGACTTTGTTTCCGCTGTGGTCAGCCCGGTCATCGGACCGGCTCGTGTGAGGCCACGCCGCACTGCAGTGCATGTGCGGCTGCTGGCAAGCCGGCCGAGCACTGGGCTGGGGGAAGGGCCTGCGCGCCATCCGCCCCGACCAGGGGCAAGAGGTCCGCCGCCGCCGCCGCCTTTGCCGCCGCCGCGGCTTCCGTCACCGCTTCTGCCGCTACTGCTGTGGGTGCTGCGACTCCTGGTTCTCGGGAGGGGGCCGAGATGGAGTGCCAGTAATGGTCCCATCGTGGCCTCCTCCAGAGATAAGTCGGCCGCTGTGCTTTTGCGCAGTGGCTGATGCCTGGGGACGGTGAGCGTGGGTGGCTCGCCGTCCGATACCAGGCTGAGTCGACGACGCGTTGTCTTCACGCGCGCCTCAAGGAGCCGTCAGCACCAGAGACGGGGCCCCATAGGGTCGGTGCCTGCTAGGGTTGCGGAATTTGTTCGAAAGAGTTACCGCGGCCCTGGAACGCAAAGGGCACATGGAGGAGCACGGATGGGTTTTAGTCAGTAAAAGTCTGACACTCCCTACCGCTCCACCCAGGGCGGGAGGGGTCATTTGATGATTTCCCATCCAAAAAAAAAAAAAAAAAAAGGGTAAGGGATACTGCTATTCGTCTTGTATAACTCCGTCTCTCTCTGACACAGGGATCATGATGGATTTAAGACGTCATGGTAGGGCTGCTGAGCTCGGAATCAGTTAGGTGAAATAAATCGTACGAACGAAGCTCAGAATATAATTTGCTTTTGAATATTTGGGTTCAAATAAACCTCATGGGGCCTTACGAAATGTCAAAATATAGGTGCACGGTGCAAATGAGGGCTTTAAAGATGTAAGATTTTTTCTTTTTTTTCCACATTTTATTAAAAAATAGTACAATACATTAATTCTGCCAAACTGCATAACAGTTTGGCAGCTACTAATACTTATCTTACTTATTTAAATAAGATAAGTACTAATTTCTGCAGTTTTATAACCAGCCACAACAAAAAAGGACTATCGTATAGAATTATATATATTTATTTATAGACTAGATACATTTTAGAATTTACGCCACCCCTAGGTGGCGATAATTCTAAAATGTTCCACTACTATTTAAACGCAAGTTGTCATCATATGTATATTGCGATATTTTAACGTTAACGTTAATTAATCTAATGTCAAAAAATATATTTATAATTGGCCTATAATTTTGGCACGCCAGTGTATTTTAAGGTCGGTTTCCACTTTACGATGCAGCTGAATTTAAACACCAGCACTTAAGCGTTCTATTATTCAATGAACTTTTTAGAGTGCGCTTATTCGGTGAAATGTTAAAAACTATTCACCGTCTATTCTTTGTCTGCAGGTACTGTAACAACAAGATGTGAATGTTAGCGTCATGGCGGAAGATTACTGTAATAACTGCAGCCTCTACGCTGAGATCAACGACACCGTTTACAGAAACATTTCCGGGAATGAGACTACCATCAATAAGTTCTATTTTTATCAGGTAAGAGGACTTTTAGCCCTTTTTATTTTCCAAAGAACTATCTACGTAAGACAAAGAGATATTCATTATATCAGAAATAGGGGTTGTGAAAAACAAACAAACAAATTTCATATGTACTGCCGAAATGTCACATAGTTAAGCATTTTGTAGGTAGGTCTTACTTTTGGCATTGGCCGAATAGTAGGCATCGGTTCTGCTTTGCCATAAATGAAAAAAATAGAATGAATCAGAATGTTGTGTGTACATACAACATTCTGGTTCACACTATTAAAAAAAAAACGGACGTTCTATTTATTGAAAACGACTGTCAAGAGTAGTCTTGACAGTCGTTTTCAATAAATACAACGTCAGTATTTTTTTTTTATCAGAAGATCAATAAGATTTTGTCCAGGGCCGCAAGTCTGCTATTTTCATAAATTTGTCATTCCAACACGATTCCATTGTCATTTTGCTAAAAGTTCGTAATCTGCTAAATTCATAATGGTCGATCATTGGTCGGTCAATCGTCTCGTAACACTTTTTGATAACCGAACTATTAAAAGCAATGACTGCATAATAACGTTCTAATGGTAGGTCACTGATCAAAGGAACTGTCAAAATTTTAGCGGATTATTATAGATTAATTTACTGTGATAAATGCAAAAGTTTGGATGGATGTTTGTTACTCAATCATGTCAGAATGGTTGAACGGTTCTTGATGAAGTTTGGAACAGAGATAGATTATAGTCTGGATTATAAGATATGATAGAACTTTTTGTAGGTACTGGAAGTATGTTCCCTGACGATAATTTTCAAATTCGCATGGGCAGAGCTGCGGGCGACAGCTAGTATGGTACAGATTGGAGAGGTCTACGTTCAATAGTGGACAGTGGTGAATAAATTATATTTATTTATTTATTTATTTATTTATTTAATTTTAAAGAAGGCTTACAGACTAATCAACCAATAACACAAAGACTGTAATATTAACAAATAGCTAATAACAAGCCTCCACATATAGGTAAGGAAAATAGTCGATACAAAAGAAAGTACATACAAGTTCAAGACTCTGAAACTACTCTGTTGTTCTGCGGTATATTTGGGTAGGTCTTTGAAATCCTAGCAATTATAATAATGATCATTTTATTAAAACAAAACGTTTGCAAAAATAGTTTTAAGCCACGTGGTGCAAATGTCACACTTTTACCTACTTTTTGAGTTAGTCACAATCACAACGCGTTGTCGCTGTTTTGCCAAATGCCTCTCTCTCTTTTATTTTGCGTGGTAAATTTCAAAAATCACTAGCATTCTTTTGTTTGCTAAAGTCTTGAAAATCCGATAGTTACTTTTGTTTTAGTGTCACCTCAAGCACATTTTCTAAATGAATTTTCTCATTAAAGCTTGTGCCATTAAACTTAATGGCCTGTCAAACTGTCGCGGCAATAAAATTATATAAATGAACCTGATGTGTTACCGATGGGTGGAAGGGGGGCAAGCGGAGGGCAAAGTTTAATTGTGTGTGAAAACTCACAACTAACGCTACCTATACTTATGGTTCTCTCGGCGAAACTGTTTCAAGCTTATTTTTCATGACTTTGATTAAAATAAACCACTTACTGTTTTAAGAAGTTTTGTTGAGCTTGCAAACTTTGTTTTAGCTAGTAAAACTAACTTCAACTTAACACATTGTATACTCATTATTATGGATCAATATTATAAAAAAATATACATTTACTGGGCATAAACTTAAAGCGACATAAAAATAAAAATATTAAGATTTGTTTTCGGTCCAATAAAAAAAATAGTGTGTCAGATGGTTCTGAACAGTTCCAATGGTGACTGGCAACCGCTGCCTGATACTGGTTGCCAATTAATATCTAAAACAAAAAAGAAAAGTAAAAAAAAGTTCTGTTCACTACTTCATCATCTGCCTAGTCTTTTTACCAACTATATTGGGGTCGACTCCCAATCAAACTGGAGTCAGCTGATTACCAGACTTTACGAGATGAAGATAACATGGTATTTCTGGGCAAAACTGATGTCAGATTTTATGACTTATTCTGAAAATCAGGTTGGGAATTATTTGGAACACAGGACGGTGATTTGGATTTCTGAAGAGAAATTCAATGTCATGCTGGAGCGAGTACAAAATAAAAAAGACCAAGTGTCTATTTCAAACTTCATGGTGTTTACCCATTTTACCCGCTGATGTATCCTATACTTTTTGTACTTGTATGGACCCCCCCGACTTTTGCCAAACAAGCCAGCCCGCGCCGCTGAGCCATTAGCGTTAAATCCCCAAAATAATATCAACCTGCCCCAGCCTGTCCCTTGCTGCCCTCCCTCAATGACCCCGCTATGCCGAGGCCCGTGTCCCACAGGGGATGCCCTTAGCGATCGGTCATTTAGTTTTTAAGTAGTTTTAAGCCCTGGCTGGGGGCCTTAAATTCATTTTAGGCCACCACAGGAATCATCGGTTAAGCAGTAACCAACCTTAGTGTACTGAACTGCGAGTGGTCCATTCAAAAAAAAAACTTATATGGTGAGGTATAACGAACTCAAAGTGCGCCGGGGATTTATACTCGCGGCGTATGCACTAAAGCACCTGCGTGGAGTAGCGCATAACTCGGGTGTGTTGCGTACCTGAAGCTGTGCGTACCAGACCGATACGTGTGGATGCGGCAACTGTCACTGCTGGCCGTGCCTGCTGTCAAAACCAACCTGCTGTCAAAACACCCCACACCCGCACGATATGTGTTCTAAATCCGACTTCATCTAGCTTAAAATGACCAGAAATACGTATATTTAACGTGTAGATAGAAGTGTTATGTTTAACTTACTTACAGAATAAATATCATTTATAAATAAAGTGCATGAGAGGATTGACATATTTTCATGCTATCTGAGTGAATTCGCAAGTTTTGTTAATGTTAGTTATAAATATGAATAGTGTTTAAGTCTGATTTTAAATTTAAGGGTTGAAGGGTGAACTTTAAACTATTTTAGCGCTATTAAATAAGATTCAATAGCGTTAAAAAAAGTTTAATATTCAGAAAATAGTTCGATTTTCAAGTAGTAGCCGTAACTTGATTTTCCATTTTTTTTTTGTTATGTTTTTGAAAACCACTATTGTATTGGGTTTATCCTGTAAAGATACGTGTATGTTTTAATCCGTAACGACTGGCAAAGATCTACGAATGACAGCCATGACCAACGGCCAGTGGCGTGCAGTGGTTCGAGTTAGGGTAGGCCAAAGAATATGTCCAAAAAAAAACACCATATTATTCAGGGTTGAAATGTGGTTATTTTTTTTGTTTTTTTTAATAGGCTATTTAAAAAAAAAAACAAAAAGACTCATTTCATTAAAAATCAACCCTGAATAATGTGGTTATTTTTTAAAATTTATTTGGACATTTTCTCTGGCCTACCCTAACTCGAACCACTGCACGCCACTGCCAACGGCTTAACGTGCTCAGTAAGCGATGCTTAACTTTAATGATCGACCCTGTTATATTACAGCCACGAGTTCTTACTTCTTCATCTTGTTAATTACTTAAAACTTTGATTTTCCTTTCGTATTCTTGGTTAAGAAACTAATCACCTAAATTCATTAAGGTGGAGTGCAGGATTAATTGCAAGAAGCGTTCTCCAAACTGAAGTATGGGTCTAGACTAACTCTCTGAATTCTAATTTATTTAAGACTGACTTCATTTAAGGACTATGAAATCACTTTGTTGGTGTAAAGAGCATTTTTTATTAATATTCTTGAATGTTTGTATTGTTATTCTCTTCTAAATTTATCTCGCCTTATTTTTTGGTACTTTAGCCATTGTTTAAAATCATTAAAACTTTTTATGACAACTTACGTGGGAAGATAAAAACAATCTCAATTTATTGAGGTGTGAAAAATGTAACACAAACAAAAGTTAATGAAGCCTAAGTAATAAAATTACTTCTTAGGTAAAACAATTTTATAAGCTTTTGCCCGCTTTTGCTTTTTTTTATCTCTGTATCAAAATTCCTCAAAATCAGTTGAGTGATTTAGGCATGAAAGCGTAACAAACAATTAATGTCACATTTATAATTTCTTAGGATTAATAAAACTTTTATGACAAATAAAATACTTCTTAAAAAATATAATATTCAATTTGCAAAATGACTTCAACTATATCATTTTAGTAATTTAATTTTGAGCACCAACAACTAAAATTCAGACTACGTAAGACATATTCCACTCATACTGAATTTCTAAAATTCTATTCTTGTCTCTAATTTAGTAAGAAATTTCAAGATCCTAAATGCACTTTGCTCTTTACTGAAAATTACTTGGAAGAACTAAGTATTCACACCAAATACAGAACAACTTTGACACTCAGACACATTATTTTAAAGTTGAAACTATGTATGTTTTTTTACTATACATTTGACTAAAACTGCTAATTAAAAATAAAAACAATTTTACTTGATAAATCCATCGGTGGTTTTAGTGATAAATGTAATAATGACCACTAAAATAACGATTTATTTTCAATGAATACATATAAGACTTATATATTATCATCCAAATAATACATTTTTCTTCAGTACGCCATCCTATCGCTATCAGATCGTTTTACCACGTCAACGCAAAAAAAAACATGTTCTTTTTCATAAGCGTCTACTTTTGCGAATAGACAAAGAGTCACTATAATATTTTATTTTTAACCCTTTACCGCATTGTGGTTCATAAGTGAACCAAACCATATTATCCTAAATATTTTTAAGTTCCAAACTGATTTCCTTGTTTTATGCATACTGTGTCAAATTCGTCCCATACGAGCTTCATTTTATTTATAAAACCGCCATCTATGAGCAAGTTGTGTGAACTATTTTCTTCGTCAAAGTCAGTTAACAAGTACAAACCGGTCCGGAGCAAGTTGTTGATTTTCAAAATTGTGTAAAAAATACAAATCTCGGTGATAGTGCTTGAAAATAAATACTACAGGAAAGAAAATAATCTAAATATTGATAATTAGGTAAGTTTTTATTGTTTTATCATATAATAATTAGTTTTAGGTGGTTCTAACTGAATGGAACAAATTTGGTACAACATGCAGAAATATTCTCTCTTCCTTTGTACCATATTAGTGCCAACATGCACCAATGCTATGTAAAATTGCTTAGCTTGTTTTGTGATGTACCGTCATTTTGTTATTTACGTGGTTTATCCAAATTAGATCCAAAAAAAAATATCACCGCATATTCTTCCATATGATAGACATGACTGTAGTTAATGCATGGCTTTTATACAGGCGCAGATTTGAAAATGCTGAGTCGTGGCTTCCTTTAGCCGATTTCAAGTGCGCGGTAGGTGAAGATTTGTGCTATGCCTATAAACCTGCAACGAGTAGTAAACGTGGTCGACCATCATCCAGCGTCATGGAACAATCCATTCAACAAAAAAAAATGAGAGGGCCCATAGCAATAATGCCATCTCAGGACGTTCGTTTAGATAAGATGGATCATTTGCCTGTCTGGTCCACTAGACAGCGCTGTAAGGTCCCTGAATGCAATGGTAGATAACACGTGGAGTGCCGAAAATGCAAAGTCAACTTTTGCCTCAACGATAAAAGAAATTGTTTCGAAGTATTCCATACTACATAATTTTTACGATTATATTTCATAAGATTATTTTTATATTGATTTTTGCTCAATGTACCAAATGTGATCCAAAGTAAAAAGTGTTAAACTTAATTTTCTGCTCAATGTACCAAAAATGATCCAAAGTGGAAAAGTGTTTTTTTTCTAAAACTATTCAATAAAAAGAAAAATCCTGAAACACGTGTCCATTTATTTAGTGTTTCCTACCATATATATTTTTTTCAAACTTAAAGAAAAAATCATGCAGTAAAGGGTTAAACTGTAAACTTGACATTCAAAAGTGCTTTATAATGGTTTAGTTGAAATCAATGAATTGACTTTGACATATCGCACCTCCGGTGCAACACTGTCACTTTTGCAAAAACTTTATTTTTCAGGAGAAGCGTTTAAAGATTTAAAGTCGGTTATGGCACCCTACAAACCGCAACGACATTTACATTTTCACGTTGAAACTATAAGTAATATATCAGTAACATTATTGAATCTAATGCAGAAGTACTTTAGGGCGCTTTTATTATATTTTGTTGATTTTTGAAAAATTGCAAAAGTAGCAGTGTTGCCCCGGAGGTGCTACATATCTACATTTCATCAGCCATACTTGCACACCGGTTTCGATAAACTCATCATTATGAAATAATACATAAAACTAATCAAAAAGTGAATGTCAATGTTAATTTTCATTGTTTATACAACAATTCTATTTGTATTACAGGAAATATTTTTTCTAACTATTTAAGGGATCATTATTATTTCTCTTACAAAACCGACTTTTTTGTGACTCCTCAATATCTTTGCAGTCAGCACAACTGGCGATCTTATGGGTGCTGCTGGTGACCATCGTGGCTGGGAATGCCACGGTCGTGCTGGCACTCTTGCTGACCAAGTCCAGGAAAAGCAGGATGAACTTCTTCATCATGCAATTGGCAATAGCAGGTGAGTTTATAAACAAACTTGTTTTACTGTTCCTTGCTATCCCACTGCTAAGCAAATGGAACTAACCCTAATAGTACGCATATAAATCATCTCGCCACTTTATTCTTTGCTAGCCACGGGGTCTCCCGTCTTTAGCAGCTCATGGCGTTCAGAGTCGGGCCCAGTGGTCATTGTTTCTTACACTGCCTCTTAATTTGGCTTAAAAAGATCTCGATGCTGGATATTAAGTGTTGTCTTTTAACCGTTATGCTGCTTAATGTATCTACTGACGGCTATAATTCTGTTGGACCATTCCAATGCATAATATATGTATCTTCTTTTTGATTAGTCTACAAAAAGATTCAATTTCAAATCAAGTGTCAAAAAATCATTACATAAGTATAAGCATAATCAGCCTTGTAATGTTCCCGCTGCTGGGACACAGGCCTCCTCTCTAAGAGAGGGCCGTAATCCACCACGCGGGCCCAGTGCGGGTTGGTGAATGTCACATGTCTTCAATTTGAGAGAGCAGTGGTGGCCGAGTAGTAACGACCCCGACTTACGAATTGTAGGTCGCGGGTTCAAACCCAGACAGGCGCATTATTTTGTGTAATTAATTTCATCACCACTGCTCTCAAAACGGTGAAGGAAAACATCATGAGGAAAGCGGCATGTAAGAAGTATGTTTCAAATCAACTAACAAAGCGAATATTTTTCAGATTTGCTTGTGGGGCTAATAAGCGTTTTGCCAGACTTAATACAACGGATAACAATCACGTGGCTGGCTGGATCGATCACATGCAAAATGATGAAATATCTACAGGTAAGCCACAAACTATAAGACTAAGATAATATTAATATTACGTGGAATAAAAGCGATTTTAAGTACCTTTAAAATATTCTATCATTTTGCGCCAATGTTGTATCAGGATACCTTGAGATGTTGGGATGGTGTATACGCCTGAAAGATGAGGTTCTTACGTATCAACGTGATTATTATTTGAAGTAAATTTTGAAGCTTCCTAAGAACACAACTTTGTTAATAGAATACCCTTTTAATATTGTGCGTTGATAAATAATGAGCAAAACTTATATCGATAGATTAAAATATTTTTTAAAAGTCATTAAAATGTCTGGAACAGTCATTCTCAGTCTCAGCACTAGTAACATAATTGTTATAAATTGAGAATACTCGCATTGTTCAAACGTAGTAGTTAGGATTTTTTTTCTTGATTATCTTTAGTTCTGTTTTGTGCTACTAACATACTTTTATAAGTTCTAATTACAAATACAATATGGGTGATTTCCGCAATAAATGACTGAATTGAAATTTAATCCTGATCAATCTTTGTTTATTGAGTTTGATATACACAACGTGTAACAGAATAAACGCAATATCTCTTACGGGGTCATTGTACTCATTATCATGAACAACTTTTCCAGTGACATACACATGTTTGAGCAATAAACGAGTTTTCCTTCTTTCTTTCTTCTTCTTCAAATAAAATTTCTTATTCTTAATCATTAATAAGTCTGTTATTTTTGTAGGGCGTCGTCACATATTCTTCGACATACGTGTTGGTGGCGCTCAGTGTAGATCGATGCGATGCGATCACTCATCCAATGAACTTTACTGGGAGCTGTAAGTATTCCTTTTGTATTATATATTATTGATAAGCGTTAAATGTTCATGTTTCTGTCGAGGCAGCAATTCATCTTCTCCTATAGATCGCTAATCACCATCATCTCAATATTCACCTCCTTCCACGCTTAAAACATTTCTGAGGAAATGTTCCTGTTTAGTAATAATTCATGTTAGTGTAATGATATACGTATTTTAACTTCAAAAATCGTTTAGGCTTCACCAGTTTTATGGATGGACAAATCCATGAAGCTGGTTTGCAATTTCTCGAATGCGGGAGCTTTTAAAACCCTACGCAATTTACAGCAAGGTAGGGTTTTTACAAAATAGGAACATGATATTTTACCATGTTGCTTTTTAGAGCCTAGCAAGTCTAAAAAGTTTTTGTATGAGTTAAGGAAATTTATTGAACTTATATAAAAGGGATATAAGGAAAGCTCAAAGGCCCCGTTACTTTCCTAACATTAAAAGTACTACCTTTTAATGTTAGGAAAGTAACGGGCGATGAAAGTCACGTGAAATGGGGACACACTTGTGTTTTCAGCCAACAAACTCCCGTTCTAAAACTACATAATACTTTTATGACATTGCGAAAAGTTAGAAAACTTCAAACTGCTTCATCCAAAAATAGATACGTGTCGTCCAGAACTTGGGAAATGGCGTCACAGCATCCATTATTCTGATAGACATCACACGTTACATTTTTCTGGCAAGTACTCGTACGTTCGACCTGATAAAACGCAAGAACAGAAAGAGAGCTTGCCAAAATAAAATACTGTATCAGTAAAACTTGATATAATATAAGATAGTGGAAATATTCTCGATGTCCTAGAAAATTCTAAGCGATCAACTGAGTTGTAGCACTCGCAGTGGATCATAACTTAGCCTAAGTTAAACTTAAGGTATAAAGCTGACAAACTCCAGACAACTGTCGTTGCATATTTTGCAAAGTTTGCTAGTAAGCAGGAATTTGTTCCGTTAACACTGTTACCAGCTTTGTTTATTATTACGTAGTCAATTGTTTTCTTGAACTAAATTATTTTTATAAAAAGAAGATGGAGTGTTATTCTTTTGTTTTTGTCTAGTGTTCTTCGAAACTCTGAGATGTCTTGAAATCGTGTTCGGTATTTTACTTCATAATACTGATTTGGGTCATTCTGATACTTTATAACGGCATTTTAACTATTTTAAATCATTATTATTTTCTTTGCTTCCTTGTTACCTTTTCCCACCCTTGATGATGTGGTCGTCGATGAAGCAGAGTCGACTAGTATTAACCTATTCACTCTTGACTTAAATACTTCTAGGATATAGCATTTTCTGATTTTATTTACTGATTGTTGTTTTCTTGTATACAGGGCGAAGAGCTCGAGCTCTTATCCTTGGTGCGTGGTTTGTCAGCTTCCTGTTCTGTGTCCCGATGCTGTTTCTTTTCGACGAAGCCAATGTTGAAGGTATGTATTAAACCATAGCAATGTAACTCTATATGCTGGACCATTTAGCAAATATGGAGCTAAAAAAAAAGTTTCGAAAGAAAACCTTCCAGTAAATTCTTATGTGGTTGTTATAGTTATTTGGCTATTATATTAATCTTTTTATATCGCGCGCCAGTCTTTAATTTTCAATTTTATGTTATAGAAAAAAAATCTCTTCTAAATTTATCGAGAGTTTATAATCAATCTGGATATTTTATCACCTAACAATGTTTGCAAAACGACAGAAATGTACCTATATAAAACATATTTTTAAGATTCTCTAATATCTACAAAGCTAGTAGTGAAGACTTTAAAACGAATCTAGATGTGATGTGTGAGGATAAATCCGAATTTAGTCAAGAATACCTACGCAGTATGTGCAGACAATCTAGTAGTCTGGCTTTTAATAACACAGTAAGCTCTTACAACTTAATCGGTTTTATTTTATGAGGGTTCGGGTGAAAGTCTTAAAACTAAACATCTTGCTGGAGTATATCGTGTTACATTTACAATAGTATGCAAAACTTTATATCTGTCTTTGTCATCGTAAAAGTGTTTCGAAAGTGATCCTCACACAGCATTCCTATTATTTTCAACACAATTATGGAAAAGCTAGGAGAATACGTCTTATTTCATAAAATTTTATGAGGAAAATTGTATTTGTTGGCAAACAAAAAAATACACCTGAGTAAGTAAATACAACAGAGCAAATACAAAGACCATCAAGGAAAAAGTCAAGAAAGTCAAAATGACGTCTTAGTTTAGAAAAATATCTTTGTAAAATTGTAAAATGTTGACAACATCCACCCACCAATAGATGCAAAAATAAATTTGTCTGTTCATTCGTTTGTTATCTTCACGTAACGAAATGAAATTAAACTAAGCACACGGCGAACGATGCGCGATGATTTATATTTTCACACGAGTGATTCCGCTGGTAATAGTTACATGCCCATATAAAAACCCCAAGCTTACATCTTACCCTAAACTGGGGCCGTACCACGAAGTGCCAATGCTATCTTTTCTTTTCCTTTTTTTTTCTTTTTAAGCTATTGCATTTGCATAGCTTCTATTGCGGGTCTTGAGCGTGGCAACCGAATCCAGAAATTCCGTAACGAAAATAACCTAACACCGCTACGTCATGCGATTAGGCCCCGCCTTTTTAAAATGGTCGCTTCGTTACTGAGCTATTATGTCTCCGTCACCGAGCCGATCCGAACGTCTGCGTTCGGAAACAATCGGTGGGACAAAGTTAAGTGAAACGTATGTGATTTACATTAGTACAGTAACCCAGGTGAACGAATCGAGACCATATCACAATGACGCAGAGTACTAAATATATAATTGCATAAGTTGATAAAAAATGCTATGCAATAGCTTTACCGCGGCAGTCCCCGAGTGCCACATGTATTTTTTTATGTTGTCTTTTATAACTCCGTCTCTCTCTGACACAAGAAGCATGATGGATTTAAGACGTCATGGTAGGGCTACTTGTATTCCATTCTAAACGGTCCAATGCATTCCAGGTATATACCAGTGCTGGTCTGGCATCAGCAAGCTTCAATGGCGGATATGGATGACAAGCGTCTTCGTATCGTTATTCGTGGCCCCAGCACTTACCATATCTGCTTGCTACGGGGTCATTGTAGTCACGATAAGACAGAAGAGCAACCGAGTGTTGGGCAGACGGGCTACAGCGACGAGGCAATGTAAGTATGATTTAGTTAACAAACCTATTTGGTTTTTCTTTTCTTTTTTTTAAACGTTGCCCCACTCTAGGATGTACTCCTGTATCGTGGGTGCGTTCACAAACGTGAATACTCACATACGCAAGACACCCAGACCCGGAACAATTATCTGTAGGCCATACAAACATTTGTTCCGTGCAGGGATCGAACCTGCGACACCTAGCGCAGCAGCCGAACGCTCAACCACTGCGCCAACCGTGTCTTCTTACTTCGAGACTGTTTTACTTTACTTTAACTTTTACGCTTGAAGCTGTACTTATGTATGTGGTCTAACTTTAGAAATGTTGTGTTTTCTCGGAACAAAATGTAGCCAATCTTATACTTTTCGGACTAAAGACTATATCCATTTGTTGCTCTGTTGCTGCACGACAAACGTATTTGCGCATTGAGGTTTAATTTCATTTCATTCATGAGGACATTCAGCAACGCAGCCCCCTGCTACATATAGTGGGTTTCTCACAAGTTGCACCAAAAAGGTCAGTCCTCTGTCAGCAGCATGTCATTATCATCTGGCATTGCCATCCAATATGGCAATGCTACCAGTGTTTCGGACATTTTTCTCATTGACAGCAATCCGGACAAATTTTTCAACGCTCAGTGTGTTGCATAAAAATAAACAAATATTTATTAGTATATGTTTACACATAAAATAATATAAAAAATTAACAAACAAATGATTCGGAGCATCTATCTATCTAGCATATTCTGCCCCACTGCTGGACTGCCGGACTGTTATATTTACAGACAGGGTTCATGTATGTATGTACATATTATATATGTTTGTGAGTTTCTTTATTCCACCATAACTTCTAAATGACTTAACCGATATCAATGTATGTATGTGGTGTCGTTAGAAGCGTTTAATTATCCGAGATAACAGTGAAAATTAAAAAAAAGGGCCATGGTTCAATAATAAAATTGATTTTTTTTTCATGAAAATTTGTTTTTTAGTTCTAAAATTATGTTTAGTTGACATTTTGACATGGCGGGCGTGTTTTTTGTTTTTTAATTAATTCCACACAACTCCGTCCTTTGCTAATTTGACCCTTTCGTTATGAATGAATTAAAAACAAAATCATCCAGTCAAATGTCAGTCAAGACAATCAAAGTCACTGTGTTGGTAAGTGATGGTAAGGGACGCCACGAGTCGAGATATCTTTTAAAAAAAAAAAATATCCGTTATCTTATGTGACTTATGTTATTAATTAAAATTGCACCAGTATCTAAACTAAAACATAGCAACTTCTCCGGACGACCTCCAGCATACCCCTCAACAACTTTTTGCTAAGTTTTAGCGAGTCACACTTAATTAATTAAACTAAGTAAGTAAGTAATTAGATTTTTTTGGTCATCCCTAAGTTGTAATTTGGGTAAAAGTTTCTGAGAATGTAATTCGCTGGTTTAGATTATGTACTCGTAAATAGTTGTTTATGTACGCTAAATGTAGGATAAATTCGATTAGTGGTATATAAATGTATTTGTGACTTAGTTCAGCCGTAATTTTCCTGATTAATGTGGTAAGGTGTTTTTCCGCTGGTATCTAAAAGATAAGGAACTGGGTAGTTCTGTAATCTTACTTCCTACAAGTGAAATTTTGTGTGGATAGTTCGATAGAAATGAGATGAAGTTTATTTATTTGCCAGAATATAGATACTTACATAATGACCTGGTAGAATAATTTAGTCTCACTATATTCTATTTATCAGTAGTACAAATATTTCTAGTAAGTACCTACATGCAATTACATCAAAGTCATTAATATAATTAGGCACATCTATACTAATGAGTTTAAGACTTTGTTTGTTTGCTTGAACGCGCTAATCTCAGGAACTGCTGGTCCGATTTGAAAAATTCTTTCAGTGTTAGATATGTAGCCCATTTATCGAGGAAGGCTATATATTGCTACGCTAAGACTAATAGGAGCGGAGCAGTCATGAAAAATGAGACACGAACGAAGTAGCGCAGGCCAGTTAGTTACATTATAAAATATATTAAACTAGTTTATTAAATAAATGATGAATGATATTTATTTTATAAGTAGGTTCAACATAACAGTTTTACACATCAAATATTTCTGGTCATTTAGGTCAGATTATATCTCACATAAGTTTGTTGCTCTATCGCTCAAAATGTACTGGCTGGGTTTTTTTTCAAAACTCCTTGCCGTGGAAGGAAGGATAAGCCATTGGTCCCAATATCTGAAACTAGCCTTGCCAAGTATTGTGTAATCCAATAACTAGAAGGTGGCGGTCAGATTTGCAATCACTCTTTATAAATTACTTGTACCGAGCTATATCTAAATACAATCAAAGTTGACCCCAGTCGAGATAAAGCTAAGCAGATTTACGGCCAAACCCAATAATCGATCTATCACATACTGGAGATAGAAAAACAAATGAAACAACAGAAAACCTACATCATTTTTCTGTTGTTTCATTTGTTTTTCTATCTCCAGTATGTGATAGATAGGTTATTGGTTTCGGCCGTAATTTGATATTCTCAAGCAACTTTCTTATTTTCGCTATACACCAAGAAGAAGAAAAGCCAGAACCAAACATATTAATCTTACCAAAATAAATAATCCTAAACCAGAAGAAAATAACAAAACATTGGCTAAAGTCAAGGTCAAACCGGAACGTGCCAAAACTGACGATGTCTGAAGTCCATAAAGTATCGCCTGCAAACCACTCCGGATTTATGTCGAAAATAAAAGGTTATCCCACTGTTATTGAATAGTAAACGGAGGTTCAGAAAAGAAAACGATAAACTGAGTTATGGAGGATTATTTTGAAATGAGGGGAGTATAAAATGGATTTTGTAATGTTGTATGATAGGTTAGTAAATAAAACGATTTAAATCACTACAGGCTATTTTTTTTGGTTAGGAAATCATCAAATGACTTCTCCGATTTGGAGGGAGTGTCAGACATTCCGCAACCCTAGCAGGTACTGACCCTATGAGGCCCCGTCTTTTTGCTAACGGCTCTTTGAGGCGCACGTGGAACACGACGCGCCGTAGACTCAGGCTTAGTTGCTATCGGACGGCGAGGTACCTACAGCTCGCCATCCGCAGGCCCGCACCTACGGTGGCCGGCAATCACCCTGCGTTTCCCGACGCCCGGGGCGTCTTCTTCTGTTGCAGCGGCATGAGCGTGAGGTTTTACTCTCTCGCACGCGTTCCGCCTCCTCCTTCGCTAGCATTACTGCTTCGCAGAAGGAGGTGACCGCATCCCATGCCTCATCGCTGCGGACCATGGTTGAAACAGGGCTGGACGTGAGAGGTTGCCGCCGCCGATCGCTTCGACGAGGACAAGGCGTTGCTCCGCCCAAGCAGGGCAGATCTCAACCTTATGCTCCACCGTATCCTCCGGGCGATCCACACAGCGTTAACACCCGAACGTGTCCTTCCGCTGGATCCGACACAGGTACCTTCCGAAACAGACGTGTCCGGTGAGCACCTGCGTCAGGCGGAAGGTGAGGACGCCGTGGCGTCTCTTAACCACTCCTCAAAGACCCCCCTTTATCACCGCAATGGTGGCGTGCCCAGCGCTGGGTTGCAGCAGTCGCTGTCTCCATACCTCCATGAGATCCCGCCGGAGCTCCGTTCGCTGCGCAGCAATTTGCCGCGGCAGCAGAGTTTCACCCCGGTGGCGTAGCGCCTCCACGCGCAACGCATAAACGTGCGCGAGGGCTCTCGCTTCCAGATCCTCGGCAGCAATCCGGCAAGGAGATTCGCCGCCTCGCCGGAGCCCGTGCGGTATACCCAGACCAGCTGAATGGCCATGACCCTTTAGGATGCTACCAGGTGGACTTTAGAAGGGGCATAATCTAAGTACTCGCTCCATAGTACCCCTAAGGCTACACTCCTACCATTTTTCTTCGTATTTCACATTTACCTAACAGAAAATAAGTAGAAAGATTTATATTAATTTGTTCTTCTTTACGTGGGTCTCTGCTGTCGTGGGTGTGAAAATAATTAGTTGGGATATAAAGATCGCTTAATAAGAAGAGCCTTCATGAATACGTACATAACACAGTTAATAACGAAGACACCCACGCGAAAACATAATTGAAATCATTTATATTCTGCGAAGGATACGGACAAATATAAAACTTTTTACAAGTGTGTCGTAAATTACAAACCATGAAACCGATGCAATTTCACATAGCCTAAAACTATCGATTTTCCATACGATATTAATTATGAGGTGAATATTAAAAAGTCCTTTTTTTTCTGTATGGGAAATCATCAAATGACTTCTCCCGCTCTGGGTGGAGCAGAAGGTAGTATAAGACTCTTACTGCCTAAAACTCACCCCTGATCCTTCTTGTGCCCTTTGCGTTCCAGGGGCCGCGGTGACTCTTTGAAACAAATTCCGCAACCCTAGCAGGGACTGACCCTATGGGGCCCCGTCTTATATTCAAAAGTCCTTCCGTAGTGCGTACCTCCGATATCCCTATTTAAACTCCAAAGTCAATATTCAATACTCAATACTCAATTCTTTATTGCATTCCACAATGTAGGCTTAGGTGGTAAACATTTTTGAAGGAAACAATCGTGGACCCTGTAGGGCACAGCAAAAGAAAAATATGTACAGGAGATGAGGACTTATTATCTAAATTATTCTAAAAACATTTTTGTTTATTTTATGCAAATTTCAAGGATTTATCATTTAAATAATCGTTGACACTGTTGTAACATTTGCTTAATAATAGTTTTTTTAATTTGTTTGTGAATAGGTGGAGCTTTTTTTCCTGTCTTATTGATTCGGGTAACCTGTTGTATATTTTTATTGACATAACCAGAGGGCTTGTCGAATGAATTTTTAAGGGGGATGTTGGTAGGTTGAGTCGTGATTTATATCGGAGTGTATATCTTGTTTGTATGTTTTCACGTTTAGTGTAGAAGTCTTGGTGTTTATGAGCGAGAAACATGGTAGGGTTAATATATTTAGTTTCATAAAATGGGGTTTGCAGCTATCTGTTTGTTGTATATTCACTAGGATACGGATAATTTTCTTTTGAATGGTGAACAGTTTAAGTGCATCTGTACTGTATCCCCACATTATAATGCCATAGCTAAGCCATGCATAAGCATAAGCGTAGTATGTAACTAGGGCAGTCTGTAAATTTGTGGTTTTTTTAACTTCACGAAAAGCGTATAGAAATCTTGAAAGTTTAGACTTTATTCTTTGTACCTTTTTTTTTTTTTTTTTTTTTTTCCTGGATGGGAAATCATCAAATGACTTCTCCCGCTCTGGGCGGAGCGGAAGGGAGTGTCAGACTCTTACTGACTAAAACCCACCCGTGATCCTTCTTGTGCCCTTTGCGTTCCAGGGCTGCGGTGACTCTTTCGAACAAATTCCGCAACCCTAGCAGGCACTGACCCTATGGGGCCCCGTCTTCTTTGCTGACGGCTCTTTGAGGCGCGCGTGGAACACGACGCGCCGTCGACTCGGGCCTGGTTGCTATCGGACGGCGAGCCACCCATAGCTCGCCATCCGCAGGCCCGCGCCTACGGTGGCCGGGAATCGCCCTGCGTTTCCCGACGCCCGGGGCGTCTTCTTCTGTTGCGGCGGCTGGAGCGAGGGGCTTCCCTCTCTCGCACGCGCTCCGCCTCCTCCTTCGCTAGCATTACTGCTTCGCAGAAGGAGGCGACCGCTTCCCATGCCTCCTCGCTCCGGACCATGGCCCGAACCAGGGCCGGACGCGAGAGGTCGCCGCCGCCGATCGCCTCGACGAGGACACGGCGGTGCTCTGCCCAAGCAGGGCAGACCTCCACCGTATGCTCCACCGTGTCCTCCGGACGATCCACACAGTGATGACACCCGGACGTGTCCTCCCGCTGGATCCGACACAGGTACCTCCCGAAGCAGCCGTGTCCGGTGAGCACCTGTGTCAGGCGGAAGGTGAGAACGCCGTGACGTCTCTCCAGCCACGCCTCAAAGAGGGGACTTATCGCCACAATAGTGGCGTGCCCAGCACTGGGTTGCGATAGTCGCTGTCTCCAAACCTCCGTGAGATCCCGCCGGAGCTCCGTCCGCTGCGCAGCAATTTGCCGCGGCAGCAGCGTTTCACCCCGGCTTAGCGCCTCCACGCGCAACGCGTAAACGTGCGCGAGGGCTCTCGCCTCCAGATCCCACGGCAGTAATCCGGCAAGGAGATTCGCCGCTTCGCCAGAGACCGTGCGGTATCCACGGACTAGCCGAATGGCCATGACCCTCTGGGCCGAGACCAGGTGGCGCGCTGGCAGTCGCCTTAGCGACAGCGCCCACACTGGGGCCCCGTAAAGGGCCATGGACCGCACGATCCCCGCGTACAGCCTCCGGCAGGAGGCGTTTGGTCCCCCCAGATTGGGCAAGAGCCGCTTGAAGGCAGCCCCAGCCCGCCCCAGTTTGGGTGCCAAACGTCGGAAATGCTCCGCGAAGTTCCACCGGCTATCGAGGACGAGGCCCAGGTACCTCATCGTTGACCCGACGCCGATGTGAACCCCTCCTACCGTTACCTGGGTTCCCGGTGGTGGCCGGTTCCGAGGGCCATGAAAACACATGGCCTCGGACTTGTGTAGGGCCACCTCGAGACCCAGTTGCCGGATTCTGTCAACGACTATCGCAACCCCGCGTGTCATCAACTCAGCCGCCGCCTGGTGCGCCCCCCTTGCGCTAAAACCAGCGTGTCGTCAGCGTAGCAGACTACGCTGACGCCGCGAGGGAGGTCGGCGCGCAGCACCCAGTCGTAGCCGATGTTCCACAGGGGCGGCCCCAGAACCGAACCCTGTGGAACACCGCACGACATCTCTCGCCGGTTCCACTCTCCCCGGTGACCGGGGTAGATGACGGCTCTATCCGTCAGGTAGTCCTCGACCACGCGACGGAGGTAGGTTGGCACCCGGTGATACCGGAGTGCCTCCCTGATGCAACTCCAGGGCAGGGAATTAAAGGCGTTGGCGATGTCAAGGGACACCGCCACGACCACCCTACCCCGGGAAATCGCCTCCCCCGTCGTGAGGGCTCTCACGCGCATGATGGCGTCCACCGTCGAGCGCCCTGTGCGGAAACCAAACTGGTTCTCCGCCAGATCCGGCCCAGCTCTCACCAAGTGCTTGACGAGGCGGTTTGCAATTACTCTTTCAAAGAGCTTGCCCACCTCGTCAAGCAGCACGATGGGCCGGTATGCGGACGGAGAGTCCGCAGGGCGCCCTGGCTTCCCAATGAGGACCAGTTTCCCCGTCTTCCAGCGACGTGGGAACTGGCCCCTCTCCAAGCATGCGCTTAGGAGCCCACGTAGTCGAGGCCCGAGAGCCTCCGAGGCCAGGACCCAGGCTTTCCCAGGTAAGCCATCGGGTCCTGGGGCGGTATTTCTGGCCTTGAGCCTATTAACCGCCGCTCTCAGGTCTACCTCGGTCACCTCCGGAGTATCGTCGTCGTCGGTGTGGTCCGCATCAGGCACCGCAGGTGGCGGAGCCATGGGCGGGGGAGCATGGTCCCCTCGCAACGGGAACAGAGCGCTCACCACGTCCTCCACTAGCTGGGGCCGGAGACTCTGCGTCAACGGGGGGGCCCAGGTGCGGAGTTTGTTCCGCACCATTTTGTAGGGCCTTCCCCACGGGTCCCCGTCCAGAGACTCCAGCAGCTCTCTGCGAGCCAGATCCCTGGCCCGCAAGATCCCCGCTTGGAGGGCGGTCTTCGCCGCTCTGTACTCCTCGTACAGCTCCGCCTCCCTGGCCTGCGCATTCGGAGGGCGAATGCGAAGCCGGCGATGCCTGGTGTACGGGCGACGCGCAGCAACGCACGCTTCTCTCAGCGTCGTCAGCTCGCGCGACCACCAGTACACCTGACGGCGGGCGCGTCCTGGCCGGACCCGGGGCATTGCCACGTCGCATATACCCGACATGGTCTCCCGGAACCACTCCACCTCATCGTTGATGTCCGCAGGCCTGTCCGGTGGTGACACCCAGGCCTGCACGATCGAGGCTTCCAGGAGAAGCTCCCGGTCCAGCTGCTTCAGCGCCCACCGCGGACCACTCGGGGTCTGTCGGACTGGCGCGCTTGAGGTCTGGGCGGAGACGTCGAACCGGATATACCGGTGGTCGGAATAGGTCTCCACCTCCTCCACAACACGCCAGTCGACGACACGCGGCGACAGAGCGGGGCTGGCGAACGAGATGTCCACCACGGAGTCACCCCGCATCCGCACACACGTGGGGACAGAACCCCGATTAAGGACGACCAGGCCTGTCTCCAGGGCCCAGTCCTCCACCATCCTACCCCGTACGTTCGTATAGCGGGAACCCCAAGCCAAATTCTTGGCATTGAAGTCCCCGAGAACAAACACGGGGAGGGGACGATACCCGACGACGACGTTACGCAACTCTTCAAGGGAGTTGTGGAACTCGGCGAGAGTTCGATTCGGGGAGAAGTAGACTCCCACCACTACAGTCTCCCCGAACCGTGCTGCTACGCACCCCTGTCCTCTCCTAACACACTCGAGGGACGGGGTACCGGCGGCGGCCGACGAAATCAGGGCCACTGAGCCGTCTAGGTCCTTCACCCAGTCCTCCCTGGGTGGGACGTAGTACGGCTCAGCGACTACAGCGACATTAATCAACCACTGCGCCATGCTCTGGAGCAACAGGTCCTGAGCAGCGGCGCAGTGATTGATGTTCGCCTGGAGGAGGCGTAATGGAGCCGTTATTGGCATTCCATTACGGCCTCCTCCCGGGCCTCCTGTGGGGCCGCGGCACTCGCAGCGGCGGCGACAGAGGCGGCGACGGAGACGGCGGTGGAGGGCTTCTTGCCCCCGGCTTTGGCGGGTGGAGCGCAGGCTTTGCCCCCAGCCCAGTGTTCGGCCGGCTTGCCAGCTGCCGCACATGCAACGCAGTGCGGCGTGGCGCTACACGAGCCGGCTTTGTGACCTGGTTGACCACAGCGGAAGCACAGTTCGCTGCGGTCAACCTCTGAGGTGCAGAGAGCTCCCGTATGGTTGCCGACTTGGCAACGGAAGCACCTCAGAGGTCTGGGTTCCAGCAGTTTGACCTGCGCAGATACCCATCCCACCAGAAGCCTTCGGCCCTCCGAGATCTTCTTGGCCGCCGTCACCGGGCAGCTTACCACTACGGTTCGCATGCCCGAGAAGTCAGGACGTATGGTGCCTGCCTTGACTTGCTCGGCAGAGCACCCTCCCGTCCTGACCACGGCGGCCACAACCTCCTCCTCCGTGACGGAGTCGTCCAAGCCCAAAATGCGCATATCCACACATTTGGTGGGCCTGGACACTCGGGCATCGTCCGCATTCAAGGACGCCCTGAGCCTTTCGGCCAGAGCGTCAGCGGTCGAGCCGCTGTCTGCCCCAGGGACCTCCAACATCCGGGCACCAGTCATGGTGACCCTAAGCCGGAGGCCCCCGACGATGCCGAGCTCCTGGAGGCTTACCGTCTCCTTCGCCTTCGCAAGCACTTCGCTATACGTCACGCCCCTCTTGACCGCGTCCGGCTGTAGAGTGAGCACTACAGCTGCGGTCTTCGGGGCGCGGAGCATATTCGCGACGCGTCGCTCCTTCTGTCGCCGCCTTCTTGCCCTCCTTTTGGCCGCCCTGGCTGCCTTGCCCGCCTTCTTTTTCTCCCCGGCCACTTGCCATCCGGCTTCGGCAGGGGGGTTAGAAGGCGGGTCAGAAAGTGTGGGCTGCTGCACCGCCCGCGCTGGGGCTTGCGCCGCCTGTGCAGCCGCTCCACCCTTCTTCTGTTTGGCCGGTACCGGTTTACCCGGTGCCGGCTTCGCTGGTGCCGACTTCGCCGGCCCGGCCCCTCCCTTAGCTTGACCGGGCGAAGCCGGCTTGGCAGCCACAGCGGCCGCGTACGAGGCCGCCTTCTGGCCCGAGGCCTTCGAGTTCGCCGCTAGCGGAGGGCGCAAGACGATGCCCTCCAGGACGGAAAACCGTTCCCGGAAGGCGGCCAGCTCCTGCCGCACCAGTTCCAGCACCTGGTTCTCAGCCGGCGCGAGCTGGCTTTGCCCCTGCTTGCGCCCTCCTTGAGGCGGCCCCTGAGAGCTGGCTCCTCGGAGTCCGGCCAGGTCTGCTCGGAGCTTCTCGTTCTCCTGTCGGAGAAGCTCCGTGGCGGCAGCCAGGCGGGCGACCTCCGCCTGCAGTTTGGACGTTGCGTCCGACTGCGGTGCGCGGTAATTGGCCTCCGCTGCTGCCAAGATGGAGACCGCCGCCGCGCTTATGGCCCTGGTTTTGGACGCATGCGTCCTCTTCAGGGCCACATCGCGGACCGCGGCCTCCACAGCCTTCAAAAATCTGGCCTGACTCTCCTTGCCTGAGCCTCCAGCAGCGTCCGGTTTGTCGCCGGAACCCGCCAGGGGGAGTGCCGGCCGGTCTGACTCTTCACCAGGGTGGCGCGCCTCCTCAGCGACCTTCGCAGCTCGCTGGGCAGCCTCCCCGGAGACGTGTCCCCGTCCCTTTCCACCTTCTCGGCCCTTTCCTCGCCTGCTGGTTGGGATCTTGCAGGCCGAGGCCAGCTCACCCTCGGAGGTCGACCCCTGGCCTTCCTCCGGTCTGGGACGCTTGCGGAAGAACTTAGAGTTCTCCGCACCCTCTGCAATCCCACACCCAGCGCTCCTCGCGCTCACAGCGCTAGATGCGGAGTCAGAGTCTGACCCCGCATCCCCCCGACGCTCCAGCGGATGCTTCCTCCATAACTTGGAGGAAGCATTCGCTGGTGCCCCGGCGCCACCCGACACTTTGTCAGGCGCTTTATGGTCGTAGCGGATCAGGTCCTCAAAGGACGCTGACCCGCTGGAGCCTCCTCGGCTCTGGTTGCCACTGGCTATTGTTTGTTTATTGGTATTGTTTATTGGTTTGTTGTATATTCACTAGGATACGGATAATTTTCTTTTGAATGGTGAACAGTTTAAGTGCATCTGTACTGTATCCCCACATTATAATGCCATAGCTAAGCCATGCATAAGCATAAGCGTAGTATGTAACTAGGGCAGTCTGTAAATTTGTGGTTTTTTTAACTTCACGAAAAGCGTATAGAAATCTTGAAAGTTTAGACTTTATTCTTTGTACCTACGTGTGGTTTCCAAGTTAAATTTTTGTCTATGGTTATGCCTAATAATGTGAATTCATTAACTGATTCTATATTATGACTGTTAAAAGAAAAAAGTACATTTAGAGGATTTTTTTGGTGGGGATGGAAGGTTATGAGTTTTGTCTTTGTAAAGTTGATTTCAAGGTTGTGTTCGTTCATCCAGGTTATTATTTTGCTAAGTATTTTGTCAAGGGTACTATTTAGGTTTATGTTGTCATGACATTGGGTGAGAATGGAGATGTCGTCTGCAAACAAAACGCAAGGTCCGTATTCGGCTATACATTTTGGGAGATCATTGATGTAAATGAGAAACAGAAGACATCCAATAACACTTCCTTGTGGTACCTATTGATGCGTTAATCTCCTTTCTCTCAGACCGGAACCTTTGAAGTTCGTTTATATTGTTATTGAAGTATTCTATTTCTACTAGCTGTGCTCTATTGTCTAGATAAGATTTGAACCATTCATGTGCTTTACCGCGGATCCCTAATCTATTTAATTTATTCAATAAAATACCATATTGAACTTTATCATAGGCTTTAGTCATGTCAAGCATTAATCCTACTGCGTATTTTTTACTATTTATTATAGTTAGGGCTTCTTGTATAAATTTATAGACTGCTAATGCTGTTGATCGATTTTTCCTAAAACCGTTTTGGCATTCGTCAAATATTTTATATTTTTCGCAGAAATTGTACACGCGTTTGCACATTGCTTTCTCGAAAATCTTAGAAGCTGTAGGCAGTAAAGCTATTGGACGGTAATTACTTGGCTCTGTTTTGTCATTCTTCTTGTTGACGCCATAAACGTCAATCTAATAATTTCCGCAAACCCGCATTTCGAAATTATAAAAAAATCTCGCTAGGCTGACATTTGCCCCACCTTTTCCCCGCACCCCGCATGTCCTACCTTGTATAAAACCACTGGCACATCCACGCTGGCCTCTTTTTCCGACAAGAACCACCGCGGCGACAACTCGCCACAGCACGGGGGGCCCCCCCGGACCGTCATCCTAGCAGAACCGCTGATTCCACGTGGACCATCGCCAGAGCCAGGAGCTGTGTATTCCCAGGTCAGTCCTATTCCAGTTTTCCCTCCTCTGGTGAATGTCAGCCCGCGATACGCGTTAAACCGCAACCGCTTTCAAATCCACCCCATTATAATTTTTTTTACACTAAATATAATTCTCCCATTGTTTGGTCCTTCGAGCCGGATATACCTATACCGCTATTTATTGTAAAAAACCGCATTTTACGTAGGCTAGGTTCTATACCTTTACTACAACCGCTAATTTATTTTACCGCTACCGCCTCTTCACTCCCGCTATCTATAGTTTCGTACTGCACGAAAATATAATATACCTAAACCGCTATTTAGTGTAAAAAAACCGCATTTTACGTAGGCTAGGTTCTATACCTTAACTACAACCGCTAATTTTATTTTACCGCTACCCGCATCTTCGCTTCCGCTATCTATCGTTTCGTACTGCACGAAAATATAATAATTAGTGAACAATAGGTGTCTCGAAGTGAATCATTTGTGTTTAATCTGAAGATTCGTAATATATTTCGTTAATCAATTACGCTTCACCGCATTTTAACGCCTTTCTGCTAGGTACCGCCATCTTAGGTTTTATAAATTGCAAAAATGGAAAATATCGAAATTAAAATTCTAGAAGCCAAAAACCAAGCAATTTATGAACGTTTAACGTCGCTTTATGACACATATAAAAATGTTCCAACGTCAGGTGGACTTCTGTCCACGGAAGCATTCATGGCGGACACTGAAATTTTATCCACAATAAGGCAAGAATTCATGGCTAACCTTGATCAAATAAACATCCTTAACCTAAAACTAGATCCCAAATATAAAATAAATTACAATACTTTAACGGCGTTCGACGGTATCTATACTCGTTTGGAACGATCGAGGTCACTTGTCGCTACAGGTGATCAGTCCGCGCAAACTGATAACGCCGCTTCTCATACTAAGGTTTGTTTGAAACACCCGCCTATACAGATTCCTACGTTTGATGGTAAAATGGAAAACTGGCCCGTATTTTACGAACCATTTAAATCCAATATTCATAACAATAGCAGCCTCACTGATTCTCATAGGGTTCAATATTTAATAGGTAAATTGTCGGGTACCGCTTTGCATTTAACCGCAGGAATAATACCGTCAGGCGATAATTATCAAGATATTTGGAACAGTTTAGTTAATAAATACCAGGATGTAAGGGCCCTAGGTTCTCATTATATTTCAAATATGTTTAATATGAAACCAGCCACAAATAATTCTGCATCTTTAAATACATTTATTGAAAGTTTTCACGCATCTGTTTTGGCTTTAGAACAATTACAAATTCCAAATTTAAAAGATTTCATTTTATTAAACTTAGCATTAAAAAAGTTAGATTCCACAACTGTGCATTTATTCGAAATGCATAAGCGCGATGTTGAGATTCCTTCTTATAAGGATCTTGTTGATTTTATTAAATCTCAAGCGAAAATACTAGACCGATCTGCGCCAACCACCTCGGCATCTAACAAAAATAATAATAATCGATCACCGCGTACAGTCCACTCATTCATTACCCGCGATAACAATAATTCTAAGCCCGCTTGTTTATTTTGCAATAAATCAGACCATTCGCAAATCTATTATTGTCCATCATTTAAATCATTAGACGCTAAATCACGTTTAGAATTTGTAAAAAATAAACGCGGTTGTGTAAACTGTCTCAGCACTATGCATACTGTTTCGCAATGTAAGTCTACCCACGTTTGTAAAATATGTAGTAAACATCATCATCACACTTTCTTACATTTAAATAAAAATGATTCTTCATCCGTTATTTCGTCTAATCCGTCTGATTCTCATCAGAACAGTGTCGTAAAAACGGAGTCGTCTACCGTCAGTAATAATAATACGCTTTGCGCCTTTAATTCATCACGCCATACGGTTCTCTTATCTACTGCTCAGGTTTACGTAAACAACAATAACAATCAACATGTGTTAGTTAGGTGCTTAATTGATAACGCTTCACAAAATAATATTATTACTTCTGCCTGTTGCAAAAAGCTTAATTTAAACATTATTCCGCTTACAAATTCATTTATAAAAGGTGTCGGGTCTGCGTCCCGTCCTATTGATGGTTACGTAAACATGGTCATTAGCTCGAAAGATAAACAACATTCTTATTGCATAACCGCTCTTGTCGTTAATTGTATTACAGATAAACTGCCTAATATGAATGTTGATCCGTCTATAGTAAAACACTTAGTGAATTTGCCGTTAGCAGATCCTACGTGGCATGTGCCCGGGGATATTGACTTGCTTATTGGGGCACAATTGTACCCATTCTTATTATTAGGTAAAACAATAATATCACCTCCCGCTCCGTCAGCCATTGAAACCGTATTCGGGTACATTTTAATGGGTGATATACCCGCTGTTCGATACGATCGTAACCCTGCGTCCTCCGCGTTCAACACCGCTACTTATTTCACAACGTGTGAAAATTACTGTTTCATTTCGTTGGATGACTCGCTTCATAAATTCTGGAGTCTCGAGGAAGTTCCCGAGAAAACTTTTTGTAGTCCATCAGAGATTGAATGTGAACAACAGTACTGTGCTTCAATATCACGTGATTCTACCGGCAGATATTGTACCGCGTTACCTTTTTGTAGGGATCCAGATTCATTAGGAGATTCCCGTTCTGTAGCGTACCGTCGTTTACTTTCGTTAGAATATTCTAGATTACGAGATCCTGCGCTTCGTGCTAGTTATAATGAAATTATTCAAGAATATTTGGATAAAAATTATTTAACGGAAATAGTTTTCAATCCGACCGTGGATCGCGATAAGGGATACTACATACCGCATCATCCTGTTGTTAGGCAAGATAAAGTGACTACTAAGGTTCGCATTGTCCTCGACGCTAGTGCAAAATGTCATAATGGCGTGTCACTTAATGACATTCTGCACACAGGGCCGAATTTGCAGGCTGACTTATTTTTATTATTATTAAAATTCCGCTTATTTCCAATCGCGATTACCGCAGATATAAAACAAATGTATCTTCAGATTGCTGTTACTAATGAGCATCAAAAATATCAGAAAATATTATTCCGCTTTAATACCGCTGAGCCTGTTCGCGAATTTCAATTTAATCGGGTTGCATTTGGGCTTAAATCTAGTCCGTTCTTAGCCATGCGCACAGTGCGCCAGTTAGCGGCAGATGAAAAGCATCGTTTCCCACGGGCTGCTGCTGTAGCTTCGCAAGAACTTTACATGGATGACCTGGCTACATCCATTCCTTCTTTGGAAGAGGCTAAGGTTCTATCCAGCGAGCTTATCGCTTTATTTAAAGCTGGTGGTTTCGATCTTACCAAGTGGGCAAGTAATTCACAAGAATTGTTATCTACCGTTCCGCAATCCAACCGCGCTTCTATAAACTTTTCAGATAAGGATAATTTAAAAATTTTAGGACTTAAATGGATACCCTCAGAGGATAACTTCACTTTTACTACATCGGATTTAGATGAGACTTGTACCAAGAGATCTATTCTCTCCGCTATCGCTCGCTTGTGGGATATACTGGGCTTTGCTGCGCCAGTGGTACTGTTTGCCAAATTACTTATAAAGGAGTTATGGGATCTTCACATCGACTGGGATGACACTCCACCACAAGCTGTCGTGTCGCGTTTTCAAAAATTTAAAGAGCAATTGCCTCTTCTTTCTTCATTAAAAATACCGCGTCACTTGGCCGTTTCTAATAACTGTATAATAAACATTGTTGGTTTCTCGGATGCGAGTATGCAAGGTTACGGCTGTGTCCTGTATTTACATGTCACTGATTCCGATGGGAACACACACGTACGTTTGGTGTGTGCTAAATCCAAGGTCGCACCTGTGAAAGTTGTCTCTTTAGCTCGTCTTGAGTTGTGTGCCGCTCTTCTTTTATCCAAACTTATAAAATTAATTAATGATACTTACCGCGCTCGCGTAGCAATCAATAATATATATGCTTTCTCCGATTCTAAAATTGCCCTCTCGTGGATTCATTCTTCCCCATATAGATGGAACATTTTTGTTAGTAATCGCGTAGCTAAATGTCAAGAAAATCTTGATTCGAAACACTTTTATCATGTTAGTGGTAAAGAAAACCCGAGTGATTGTTTGTCTAGAGGTCTTCTGCCTGAACAGTTACTATCACATGATTTATGGTGGCACGGCCCCAAATGGCTTCAATATCCCATATCAGAATGGCCTGTTACTCCGTTTACCCCTACCTCTTGTGACGAATTACCTGAATTCAAATCGTTAACACACAATACGTCCGCTTCTCTAGAATTGATTTAATTTATACTATTTCACAGAAATTTTCATCTTGGAATAAAATCTTGCACATTTTAGTTTACATACTGCGATTTTTACGTATTATTATTCCACGCAAAGATTGTAAAAGTGTAATTACCGTTCCGGAGTTGAATAAAGCTGAAATGTACTTAATCCGTTCTGTGCAAAATCATCACTTTAAACAACTGTACACAGACATTCAAAAGGGTAATTTACGCTCGCCACTTAAACGTCTCGATCTGTTTATAGACGAAAACAACATCATTAGGATCGGAGTTAGATTATCTAATGCAAACCTTCCTTATGAAGCTAAGCATCCCGCTTTATTACCTAAACATGATAACATTACTCATATTTTAATAGATTATTTTCACCGCGTTCATTGTCATACTGGCTCCAACCTTCTGAGTTCGCTGCTGCGCCAGAAGTACTGGATACTCTCATCTAGAAGCGTCATTAGGAAAAGAGTGCACGCTTGTAACTTTTGCTTTAAAACTTCTCCTTCAAATATAAGTCCAAAAATGGCCGACCTGCCTACTTGTCGCGTACAGGAATCGAAAGCTTTCGTACATACTGGTGTCGATTACGCTGGCCCAATTAAAGTAACATTATGTAGGCGGCGCGGTCAAAGTCAAAAGGCTTATATATGTGTTTTTATATGCCTTGTTACCAAAGCAGTTCATATTGAACTGGTAACTGATGTATCTTCTGATACATTCATTTCCGCTTTTAAACGGTTTATATCTCGCCGTGGACCTGTGTCGTGTTTATATTCAGATAACGGAACTAATTTCGTTGGAGCAAAGGCTCAGTTACAGAACCTACTGTCTGATTGTTACCGCATTGAATGGAAAATGATTCCTCCCCGCGCTCCACACTTTGGGGGTTTATGGGAGTCCAACATTAAATCAATTAAAACCCATTTATACCGTATAATTGGTTCTCAACTTCTCACTTACGAGGAGCTTCTGACTGTCCTCATTCAAATTGAGGCAGTTCTGAATTCGCGACCACTCTGTCTTTTATCTGAGGAGCCGTATCCAGAACCTCTTACACCCGCTCATTTCATTATGGCCTCACCTTTAACTTCACTGCCTGTCGAGAATGTTCCCGATGTGGCGAAGTCCCTTAATTGTCGGAAACAATTATTAGACCAGATGGTGTGTAGCTACTGGAAGAGATGGCGTTCCGAATATCTTCACAATCTTCAGGTTAGACAGAAATGGTTAACTCAAGTAGACAATATAAAGGTCGGTACAGTAGTTCTTATTCATCAAGACGATATTCCCCCGCTACGTTGGCCAATGGGCATAATTACTGAAGTATATCCCGGCAGAGACGGCAATATTCGCGTCGCGCTAGTTAAAACGGATACCGGGCACCTCAAAAGACCTATTGTAAAATTGTGTCCATTACCATCCCAATAACTTCTTATACAAACATAACCTCCAATTGCTTCTTTAACTTTAGTCAATAATTTATTTTACTTTAACATTATATACTCGTTTACTTTTGCTTTGAGAACACTGCGTATTCTCAAGGCGGCGGAGCATGTTGACGCCATAAACGTCAATCTAATAATTTCCGCAAACCCGCATTTCGAAATTATAAAAAAATCTCGCTAGGCTGACATTTGCCCCACCTTTTCCCCGCACCCCGCATGTCCTACCTTGTATAAAACCACTGGCACATCCACGCTGGCCTCTTTTTCCGACAAGAACCACCGCGGCGACAACTCGCCACAGCACGGGGGGCCCCCCCGGACCGTCATCCTAGCAGAACCGCTGATTCCACGTGGACCATCGCCAGAGCCAGGAGCTGTGTATTCCCAGGTCAGTCCTATTCCAGTTTTCCCTCCTCTGGTGAATGTCAGCCCGCGATACGCGTTAAACCGCAACCGCTTTCAAATCCACCCCATTATAATTTATTTACACTAAATATAATTCTCTCCCACTTCTTATGTAGAGGTTTCACTAAAGCTATTTTCAGCTGATCAGGGAATACGCCATCCTCAAATGACTGGTTCAATAATTTATGAAATGGTAGTGTAAGCTCATCGGCGCATTGTCTGAGTAGACAAGGTGGAAGTTCGTCTATGCCGTGACTTTTTTTATTCTTTAGTGTTTTTAGCATAATATTTATTTCATAAGGATCTGCTGGACTGAGGAACATTGTGTTTTCGGTTTGTGAAAGCACTGGTGTACTTTTCGACTCATCGTTTGTTCTTACAAGACTTCCCTCGCCTATGGATGCAAAAAAGTTGTTAAATATATTAGCTACTTCCTTTGGGTCCGAGGTTGTTTTATTGTTATATGTTTGTAGTTTTATGTTAAATTTGTCTTTTTTTATCGTTTTATTGGTTCGCTCGTTTATTATATTCCACATTGTTTTCACTTTGTTAATAGACTTTTTCATTTTATCAATATACTGTAGTTTTTTTGCTGTCGTTACTGATTTTTTCAATACTTTTTCATATTTTTTATAATGTTGTGATAGTATTGGGTTATTTGTTTTAAGTGTAAGTATTTTTAATAATCTCTTATTTCTGCAGGAGGTTTTGATACCTTTAGTTAACCATTTTTTCTTGAAATTAGATTTTAATTTAATTTTACGTATGGGTATGCATTTGTTAAGGATATTAGTTAGCGTATCATTGAATGCTTTATAATTATCATTCATATTTTGGCCTTTTATTATTATTTTATTCCAGTCTATAACTTGTAATGATGACTTAAACTTAAATATATTTGTATCATTAAATAATCTCTTTTTTGCGTACCAAGTAGGTTGAGATGTGGTTATATGTGATTTAGGGATTTGTATTGTTGTTCCGCTATGATCTGACAAACCAAATTCTTCAACGGTTGTGAACATTTTATCTGTGTTACAGTTTGTGAATATCAAATCCAAGCATGTAGATGTAGTTTGAGTAATACGAGTGGGTTTTTTTATGTGTTGTGTAAGTTTGAACTCTGACATTAGATATAAGAATTGACTAGTTTTCCTGTTGCTCTCTAAAACATTTATGTTAAAATCTCCACCTATTACAATATTAAATTTGTAATATTTATTGTATATATAGTTTAAGATAATTTCAAGTTGACTCATAAATATGTCTGGCTCTCTTTTATTCCAATATATCGCTAGTAAAAAAATATTTTCTTTGGGTAATTCAATTGCACATAGTTCAATAATATATTCTATGGACATATCTCTAACATCATTTCTCTCTCTAAAATCGATGTCATCTTGGACCAGGATGCAGACGCCGCCACCTCCTCGCGTTTGTCGGCAGTATGATGCAGCTATTTTATATCCGCAGAATTGTAACATGCTTTGTTTTTCGCTTGATAACCAGGTTTCTGTTAAACATATTGCGTTATATATTGGAACTTCGATGAACGCTTCAAGTATGTCTTGTTTATTGTAGATACTTTGTATATTTTGGAATAATATGTTAAAGTCATACCTAAGTGTTAGAAATAATAACATTAAAATAACCTAAACATGTTAGTGATATTAAAATAATAACAACTATTACAATAGGTAACATTCACAAATAAATAACTTCACTAGCCAGAACTTCCAGCCGAGATGCCTACTGGAACAATAAACAACACGACAGCCTAACCTGTCAACAATAGGCACTGATGCATATCTTTTACGCATTTATTAATACGTAACACAAATGTCCGCAGTCATTGCAGAGATATCTTCATCATTAAGATTCCTATATAAACTTCAGAATAGGGATGTTTCCTGAGGAATAAAAATATGTTTAGTCCGTCCTATTTAGTCCGTCAGTTAGATTATCGAAAAATATTGGACACGTATTTTTTGTTTTATGAAATCTCTAAAAATTGACGAAGATAAAAAGCTTCAAAGATCATGAGTGGGGGCTTGTGACATCACGGCGTAGTAAAAATCGTCGCATATATGCATGTACTTCATGGGCCCAGCACTAGACTAGAAAAGGCCTATTATATATATCAATGTAATAAACAAAGTTAATAATGGGCTCTGAGTGCTCATCGAGTTTTTCGTGAAATCAACAAGCATTTAGTCAACATTTCATGTGACAAAAGGGCTGGCCTTTTCTTTTGTCTACGAATCCGTTTTGCCATTCAACGTGGCAATGCGGCCAGTGTTCTGGGCACTTTTTCTGTTGACAGCGATGTGGACGGAGTTTTCGATGCCCTATGAGTTCTTCCCCTCTTTTTACCTCGTTTTATGTATACTTTCTATTAGCTTTTATATACTTCTAATAAGCTTTTATGTACAACAAAAATTAATAAGGTAATAATGGTATATTTTTATTGCAGATAGTGACGACCTGGACAGCCGGCGAGCTAGCAGTCGCGGCATCATACCGAAGGCTAAGATTAAAACCGTCAAGATGACCTTCGTTATTGTTTTTGGTAAGTTTCTTTAACCTACGGTAGTTTTATTTTTATTTTTAGGGATCTGTACCTCAATAGGTAAAACCGGGACCCGTATAGGATCACTATGTGGTCCGTCTGTATGTCTCTTCGTAGAGACACTTTATCTACTATAACGCGTGGAGGCATCGAATTTAAATTAAAACCATATACCTGACTATATTCCTGAGCATACCTACAGTCATTTGAAGCTGTAAAAAATAAAACTTTTAAGTGAACAAAAAAAAGTTGCGCGAAAAGTTTAGCGAGAATACACTTTTTTTTTTAATCACTAACATCTTTTTGGAATCTGGTCGGCTAAATTGTAGTTTTAGTTCTGCCATATTGTTATTCCACATTGAGTTATATAGTTTTTTTTTACAAGTCTCAATAGGAAGTGTCTAATATAGTATGAATAAAATTAGTGCCAGGTGATTGGTAAAAAAATTACCTTCAAATTACAAGCTTCCAGTTTTCCATTGCGAAAAAACTTGCATGACGTGCAAAATATTCGTGTCTCAGCAAAATTATGCACCAAAGCAAACATTATTTTCCCATTATACTACAAACATGTTATTCCAATATTTCAGTTCGTTAACATGTTATTAATATAATGACTCATTCGTGTTACAACAACACGTCACAAGTGTGAGGGACAGACACGCATACATACAAAAATATAGGAGAGTCATATCATTAAAGCGCAAAAAACGTATGTGTGAAAAAAATATTGTGTAAAATTTGTCAAGAAATCTGTGATTCTGATAATGAACTTTCAGTATCATTTCAATTATTTTGAAATTTAACGTGGAATGACAAAAATATGAAATATAGATATTATGATTCCTAGATAAATAAATACAATTATATATAGTGCGTCACTAATATTATAAAAAATAAAGGATTTGCTTTATCAAATCAATACAATTTGTGAAATATAATCAAGTTCAAATAAGAATCAATAAATGAGCTTATTTCTAGATAAAAAATGGTAGGTACTTAATTATATAATTTTTTGTTTAACTGGCAATAGCTAAATATATGTCCATTATATTTTGTTTAAGAACACAGCGAGTCATTTGTTTCTCAAACAATATCTTTGTAAGGAACCCATATGGATTGTATGAAAGGAAATCTAAATATTAAATCAGCTCCTTAACAAATATATAGTTTACTTTATTTATTTAAAAACATAATCTTTATATTTACAAAATATAACTAAAGAAGATATAATATAGAAAATATATATAATTATGTACAAGCGGAGTAAAAAGGAGGAAAGACTCATAGGGCATCGAAAAATTCATCCACATCGCTGTCAACGGGAAAAGTGCCAAGAACACTGGCCGTATTGCCACGTTGAATGGCAATGCTGATTCTTTGACCAAAGAAAAGGGCAGCCCTCTGGTCACGTGAAGAGTCGACTAACTGCTTACTGCGTACAAATATATTAGTTCCAGAACATAAATTGTATGTGATAGGTTACACAGAAAATTAATGGCTGATGCCTCAGAAACGGAGGAAGTGTTAGTTAAGCGTTGTATTAATTTAAATTAAGTTTACAGAGGAGAGGATTTGCCCCAAGTTTGGCCTTGAGGAAGGTCAGGAGATAAAGGCAAGTATTGAAATAGTTTACTATATGGAAATTGTTTAAAACCTAAGATAGCACACCATCAATTTATCGAAACTTAAATATTTACCAAAACAAAAATAAAATGAAAATGTTTAATTAAAATATTATTTGTTAGTTTTTAGATACACGCAAAAAACAGGGGTTTTTTTAATTTTAAATTTTACCTTTATTTTCTTCTTTTTAAAGTAGGTATTAATATTAGGATAATGGAAGACGATGGAAATTGAGTTGAATATCCAAGAATAAATCGAAATTAATTAAGTCTAATTGATCACATTTTATTACCCACCATCGAAATCTAAACCTTACCCTAACATGGTCATGTTCAAAGTCATGGTTACCTTACCATGTTCTTTCAATATAATTGAAGTAACACGGTACCAAATTTCGAATCGATAGGACATATGGAAGGTAGTCAGATTTCCTCATCAATTATTAAAGATCTGATGATCTTCAAACGGAAAATCAGGTCATGGTTACCTTACCATATACTTCCAATATCATTGAAGTAACACGGTACTAAATTTCGAATCGATAGAACATACGGAAGGTAGTCAAATCCCCTCATCGACTATTAAAGAGCTGATGATCCTCAAACGGCTGAACAGATTTTCATGAAACATGGCTAAATACACCATCGGTTCTTCCGTTTGGGACCTACGATACCACAGACAGACTCGTTAAACTTATGTATACCTACCTTCTCATTTTGCGTTTGGGTTTAAAAATAAAATATTTTTAAGAGATAAAGTCAAGTCATTCATATATTTTGTATAAATAACTAGACCCATTGCACAAGTTAATTAAAATCTTTTTTTCTAGTAACAAACCAATAAAATAGTATGACTATCGTTGAATGTCTTAGAATAATTTGTATAAAGAAAAATATATATTAACTGTGGCTTAGGCAACGGAAGCGAAGCCGTAGGAAAAGTTAATTGAGCAATTAAAATATTAGAAAATTAGAAGAGTGTACCTAATAGGTTCTACTACTATTAGAAATCTTACAATAAACAAACTAATGTCGTCAGTAAAATATCTAGGTGCAAAAATTGAGTGTGTGTGTGTTCGATATGATTCTATTTCAATCTGTCAACCTCTCAAACCCTACTGAAAGTCGTTGAAGTCTCTCAACCACGTCTGCAGACAGTAAAGCCATGTTACGTCACAATAAACAGACTGTGAAAAAAAAATATAGCCTCCATTCCTAAGAATAAATAAGACGAGCTAATAAAGTAGGATACCGAGACACGAAGAGCTCGCAAACACAAATATCGAAAAACTAGATTACGAGTATTTTTAATAGAAACCCGAACTTCCGAGAGTACAAATAAGCACTACAAGTGAAACTCTACGTTACTTTTATTTTATACGTCTCAATGTATCCATATCTAGTGGAACACAATAAACGCAATACCTGAAACGGGTCATTGTACTCATTATTATGAACAACTTAACAATGGGGCCAACACTAAAATCCAGTAACTAAATTGTGAGAAATCTTCAGAAAGTAGATGCTGATAGTAGGGTTTAAATACTATACTAGCCTGGGGACGGTGAGCGTGGGTGGCTCACCGTCCGATACCGGGTTGAGTCGACGACGCGTTGTGTTCCACGCGCGTCACAAGGAGCCGTCAGCACCGAGGACGGGGCCCCATAGGGTCGGTGCCTGCTAGGGTTGCGGAATTTGTTCGAAAGAGTTACCGCGGCCCTGGAACGCATAGGGCACAAGAAGGATCACGGGTGGGTTTTAGTCAGTAAAAGTCTGACACTCCCTACCGCTCCACCCAGGGCTGGAGGGGTCATTTGAAGATTTCCCATCCAAAAAAAAAAAAAGGGTTTAAATACTAGCAGCGTCCCGCGGTTTCACTCGCGTTGTTCCCGTTCCCGTGACAATACGGGGATAAAATATAGTCTATGTTACTCAAGATGAAAGTAGCTTTCTAATGGTGAAATAATTTTTGAAATCGAAACAGTAGTTTTTGAGTTTACTCATCACAAACACACACACACACACACACACACACACACACACACACACACACAAATACAAATCTTTCCTGTTTATAATATTAGTGTAGATTAGTTTTACCTCGCGTAATCTGATGGGATATCAAACACATATGTACAGCTAGTGATTTAAATAAGTACACTATACTCATCATCTGCCTAGCCTGTTCCTAACTATTGGGGTTGGCTCCCAGTCAAATCGGATTCAGTTGAATATCAGAATACGTGGAGCGGCTGCCTACCAGACCTCCACAACCCATCAACTAGGTAACACGGTACTTCTTGGTAAAACTTTCAAGAGTCAGATTTTCTGACTTCTAAAACTCCGTAACGATAGCCAAAGATGTAAAAATAACAGACGGGACCAACCAACGGCTTGACATACTTTCCCAAACACGAAGGAATCACGATATGTTAAGATTCCAACCGACCCATAGGCCAACCTGGGCAAGCCTTGTTTTGAAGATCGATCGAAGCAATTTTGAAGATCGATACATGTGGCTATTATTATTTAGTCACGAGCTCAATTAATACAGTACAATATACTATATATTCATTCTCGAGCAGAATATACACACGTCACACTTTTCTTTCCCCCATACGCAAAGGTCAAATCTCTCAGAAAGCCATAAGAAATGTAAGAGCCATCGCGATATGACAAGAGCCACGAAAACTGACGACAGTAAAAACTGTTTACGACCGACCATCATGTCTAACTGGGAGGAATTGTTGTCATAAAGCTTCGGAAACCCAACTCAAAATAGCCATAAATAAATTAACAGATAAAGTGTTTACACTGGGCGAAGATCAGGGTGAAAATTTCGTTTAAAATGTTGAGGTTCCATCGAAAAAGTAATTGGCCTTGATCGTTGACCTTGTTCCAGTGATTTTTCTCCTGCATTTCGAAGTTCTTTGACCCTGCGGTCTTTGCTTAAAGATACTTCGAGTTATTCTCGTTATCTTCAAGTTCAGAATTTTGACCGTATCTGAAATTCTAATTAAAATATATGGTGTTTTTATTTCAAGAAATCGAGTTCCTAATGGCCTGTTACAGAATAAATAATATATTATACTCGTACAACGTGAAACATAATAAATGCAAAGCTTTAAAAAGGGTAATTTTACTCATAATTTTTAACACTATGGGATCAATTCCAAAAAGGAAGTGATTGCAAAACTCGACAAAATGTTCTTTTACAAGTTCTATTTATAAAATTATTGCTCTTTGGCTAAGCCGAAATATTTTAGGAAAAATATCACCAACATTAACGTTCGTTCGCTTTTATTCTAAAGCAAGACCAATCGGTTCGCCCCAATTTTCTTTATCTTCGTTTACTTGCCTGATGACGCGAATTACCATAACATTATTAAGAACATAAATATCATCGGATCTATAAGGATTTGTTTTTGTCTAGAATTTTCGATTATGTAACATTCTTTATCTCGTTATTTGAGATGACTTATTAACACGTCTCACGTCCTTTTTTGTCATCGGATGTTGTTTATTATTTTATGGAAACCTTACCAACCGAAAAACATTTTTGAAACTGTTTTTATTTCTATGTGTTGGGTCAAATGCCCTTCCGATAAATAATAATAATTTTGCAAGTTGGTTTAACATAACACTTTTACCAGTCAAACTTTTTCGTCAATTTAAACTAGCCGGCCGGTGTTTCCTAGCTGGAACTCTACTGAAAACTAGAGAAAGCACATCAAAACTCCGAAGTCAGTCTTTTAAAATCTAAACAGTAGTCAACGTTATGGTCTATTTAGGTTAATGTCTGAGGTGGTCTTTTGAGGAAAGGATCATACATCTAATAATAGTAAGTACCTTATAGAATCTATGCTTACTGCTTTTTCATCATAAAAATATTCAATTTCATGAAAAAATACAATAAACAGTATACATACATATATACGCCCGTTCATATTCGTTTCGTTTGTTCGTAGTCATTTCGTTTTTATTTATTTTCATTTGTTCGTATGTGTCACCCGTACATATTTTTCACTCAATCGGGTCTCTGAACTTTATTGAACGGCAACTTTCAGCACACTTTCATCCCTGTATCAACGCGGAAAACTCTAGAACTCGAATATTACATTTTACTCGTGACGTAATAATATCATGACGTCATAATCACTCCCGAGCGAGAGAAACTTTTAAAAAGCTTAGTTGTAAAACCGGACAGTTTTATTGGATAATCTCGAAAGAATATTGTTCGCGCTATAATAACTTTGGGGATCTTATTAGTTCAGCGTTTGTTCCTTATTGTTCCACGGAATATGATGGAATTTTGTGACGGTTTTAGATTTGATAAACTTATAAAAAATATTTAGTGGCAAGGCAAGCCAATATAATGGTTTCTCCAAAACATTTGGGAGAAGAGGTCCTTAAAATACTCTTGTAATAAAAGTTTTCCGTAATGATCTTATTATTTTTATCCTTCCGTATTATTCTTATAATTCCAATATATATAAATCTGTTTCAAATTCTTAGGAATTGGTTCAGCAGTTTAGATGTAAAAAATAGACAGAAACTCAGAAAGACTAACACATTATTAGGAAGGATTTGTCAAGTAAAAAATAGTCTTAAAGAATCACCAAAAACAATACAACCCACATCAAAACGTTTAAAACCTTAATCAGCATTTCTGACATGCAGGTATCCCGCACAAAAAAAAACGCTTTTTTATCCAAAATAAATGTGCCACAAACATTAATACATCTTAATAACCCACAGCCATTGTTTTTAAGCCCCCTAATAAGCCCCAAGCCCCAATCCCTCATTTGTCTTTATATCTTACATGATGCGAAACCATTTAGCCCCAAAATCCCCCGACCCATGGTTCTTTTCATGGCATATAAAATAATATTAAGCTGGCATTTGCTCAGTCACTTTTTCCCTTATTAAACACACCATACATCTTTCAATCTAATAGCCAGCGAGGTATAAAAGGGGCACAGGAATAATTCAGCGGTTATGTTGCCAAAACAATGAATTATTGTTAGCGATTTGAACTTTGACACAGTTTGAATGTTTGTGCTCTGTGAGAAATAGAGAGCTTAAATAAAAAGTATATTTAATTTAACAATTTATTTATTTCATAAAAAGTGGTATAGTCTGTTACAAAGTAGAATGACAACTTAGGGATAGCTACATCTGAGGTAAGTAGGTAACAATACAATTTACAATCTGATGTCTTAGCTAGGTTACTTAGTAGCCTGTATTAAAGACAATCAGAAGATATGTTAAGATAAAGGTCACAAGGTTCTTCCTGTAAGTTCGTACGCGTGGTTTAACATAGGTAATCATTGTGTATAAGTGAAAGTATTCAACTGACTTCCATAAATGGAGGAGGTTCTCAATTAGACTGTATTTTTTGTCAAGTGTCCCGATTTTGTCAAGTGGTCCCATTTAAATTTGATTGAGATCTGATGACTAGTATTTGAGTTATCCCTAACAATGCGTGGCTTCGACTACATTGATGATGTTCTCATTCACGGTTGTATTTTTAGGAAAAAATCTTTTTCTCGGCAAAAATCAAAAACACGATTTATATACTCCAGAAAAAAAAATCGTCTGTTTCCAAAGTATTTGGTCGAGTAACGCGAACAAAACTGAATTGATTTTATTTCCTGTTGCCTGGGAAAATATCATTCGAAAATTAGAATCATTTCAAATGATATTTTACAACAAAAATCTCACTCACTAATATATATCTTTCACACAAACTGTAACATATACTAACGTTAAATAGATTCCCTCGTGAATGAGCAAATATATCTAAACAAATAATTAAAATTGTTTGCATTTAGCTAACCGAAATTCAAACAAGAACTAAACAATTATTCGAACCAGTGGATACCTTGGTTATACCGCGCGGTTGATCAGTTACCCTCTTCGCTTGAATTAGCCCGGTTTGCTGATGAAGCTAACAATGTGCATGACCTCAGTTCAATATGCAGAATGAAGAATGTCCGGCGGTTTGATTCCATTCCCTGGGACAAAAGCAAAATTACTTTTAATAGTATTATCCTGAACAACTTCAGCATAACATAATCGTTGCAATTTGAAATGCTTATTTTTTTTTACTTTAAATTTAGTTCTGCCACATCACATACATTGCACAATTTAAAACAAGCTTAATAACAAAAAAAAATCACGAATGCACCTGACAATTAAGGAGTACGCAGCGCTCATTAAAACAAAAGTGCTGCCTTGAAATAATAGGTATTCTCTTACTATTAGGACTAAAGATAAAATACAATATTTTAATATTACAAGAAATTATTAAAACTTGATCCTCTATAGAGGAGCTCATGGCTAAATAATAAGGTTGGTCTTCAAGATTAAACATCACTTGCCGAGGTCAGTTCAGGGATTGGGAGAAATACCCTCTTGCCGTGTCATCATCATCATCAACAGCCTGTTGCAGTCCACTACTGGACATAGGCCTCTCCAATTGCACGCCACTTAGATCTATTTTCGGCTTCTCGTATCCCTTGCCGTGTAAAGTACGTTAAAGCCTCCCGCATCCAATCTGTCACCAGTCTTGCCAAGAGGTTTTGTGCTATTCAGTAACTGGATTATGGAATTTAGACGGGCAGTTCCTCCATATACTACGACTAGTTAGACTGACCTCTGAGTCTAATATTTCTAATTGAATCACTATTCAGATTCGATGTGGGACTGAGGCCCGTAAAAAGACTCGGTCCAACATCCAATTTGACACCAGCCTTGCCAAGGAGATTCATGCTACTCAGTTACTGGATTATGGAGATTAGATGGGCAGTTCCTCCATATACTAAGACTAGTTAGACTGACCTCTGAGTCTAAAATTTCTAATTGAATCACTATCACTCTATCGAACGAAATCTAGACGGAGTATTTCCAGCACTTTGCCTTATGAAATACAATGGAATAACAGTTGAGTAACATGAAATGGATGATTCAGTGATCTTTCGTATTGTATGGTTACGTAACCTAATGGTAATAACCAATCAACTAAGCCTCCGCTGTGTTTCAGTCCATCTGTCTGTCAGCGGATTATTATTCGTAAACACACCACGTGTTTTTTTAACAAGCAACGTGATTTTTCCAGCGTTTGTTATGCTACACATTCCCTTTTTTTTTCTGGATGGGAAATCATCAAATGACTTCTCCCGCTCTGGACGGAGCGGAAGGGAATTTCAGACTTTTACTGACTAAAACACACCAGTGATCCTTCTAGTGCCCTTTGCGTTCCAGGGCCGCGGTGACTCTTTTGAAAAAATTCCGCAACCCTAGCAGGCACTATGCTATACATTCCCTACTAACGTGACTTTTGTTTCAGTGTTCGTCCTCTGCTGGTCACCGTACATGATATTCGACCTGCTGCAAGTGTACGGCTATGTCCCGGACACGCAGGGGAACATCGCTATGGCCTCGCTCATACAGAGCCTGGCACCACTCAACTCTGCCGCCAATCCCGTCATCTACTTTATATTCTCGAACAGAATATTTATTAGTCTCAGGTGAGTTGGTTGAATCTTTAAATAAAATTGGAGCATCTGTTTGTAATATTGAAATAACCGCTTTTTACTACATTAATAAATACGGTACCTACATACACCAAAACAACATTTTTTACAATTTTCGTCTGTCTGTTTGTTCCGGGCAATCTCTGAAATGGCTGGACCGATTTTGACGGGACTTTTATTGACAAGTAGCTGATGTAATAAGGAGTAAGTTAGGCTACTTTTATTTTTAGAAAAATAAAGTAATGTTGTACTGTCCAGTACCGCGCGCATCTCACGCGCATGCCACCACTGTGCCGTCACGTCGGGCGCTCCCTTCAAAATGAATCAATATTACAAAGAATCGGGGTATTATTAACTATTCCACGCGGACGAAGTCGCGGGCAGAAGCTAGTTTAAAGTAAAATCTTACATTCCTTCTGCAATGCTCATGCTTCTTCACATGCAAATGGTCGACATTTACTTCATCAACTTGCGTTTTTTAAATGACTTGCGGCCTTTATCGCTGACACTAGAGTAGGAATGGGCCAATGTGATAGACACGCAAGAGAACATAGCCCTCGTTACGCTAATGCAGAGCCTAGCACTACTCGAGTCTGCAGCTACTCTATATTCTCTGCATGCTCTATAATGTACTTTATTCTTGAACAGGTATTTATTAGGCTCACGTGAATTTGTGAATCTTAGTACAAATTGTACCGAAAAAGTAATTTATAATACATGCATTTTTTTAAACGTTGCCCCACACTAGGAATTCCTCCTGTATCGTAGTTTCGTTTACAAACATACAAACTCACATACACAAACAGCCAGATCCGGAACAACTATCTGTAGGCCATACTAATATTTTTTCCGTACGGGAATCGAACCCGCGACACACAGCGCAGCAGCTAATCGCTAAACCACTGCGACAACCGTGTCGCCGAAGTCGTCCAATTATGAACGTATTATGCTTATTTTAAAATATGTTTTTTTTATTATTTATTCACAAAATGTTACATAAGAAAACCTTAGTGTTTTTTTTTTGTTTTTCCGCAGTGGCTACTAACTACTTTATTTCTAGTTATAACTTCCTACGATTTAAGACAAAACTAAGAATTTAAGTTTACAGCAGTCACTTCCCTTTAACTATATTCTTAACTGTCCTATTGACTTTTGGGCTGCTACTGATGATGCTGTAGGAGTTGCGAAGTCTTGGACTAGCACTTAATCACTTACATCTTACTTTAGTGCAAATGAAATGAAGATGAAGAAGAACTACCCAAGAGTCATATTTCTACGACAGTTGTAGGTAAAAAGGCACACGTATATCTTTACTTGGGTTATTTCCACGACAGTTGTTGGTAAAAAGGCACACGTATTTTTTTTTATATTTTTTTTACAACTCACACACTGCTCCATCTGATCCCAAGCTAAGCAGAGCTTGTGTTATGGTAACCAGACAACTTATAAAACAACAACTTAACAACTTATATAATTTATAAATACATACATATTATTGATAAATCACACGCAGACACAGAACAAACAATCATGCTCATCACACAAAGTTTGTCCTGGGTGGGAATCGAACCCACGACCTCCGGCTTAGCAGTCAGGGCCACTAACCACTAGACCAACAGGCCCGTATATCTTTACTTGGGTTATTACCACGACATTTGTAGGTAAAAAGTCACACGTATATCTTTACTTGGGTTATTTCCACGACAGTTGTAGGTAAAAAGGCACACGTATATCTTTACTTGGGTTATTTCCACGACAGTTGTTGGTAAAAAGGCACACGTATTTTTTTTTATATTTTTTTTACAACTCACACACTGCTCCATCTGATCCCAAGCTAAGCAGAGCTTGTGTTATGGTAACCAGACAACTTATAAAACAACAACTTAACAACTTATATAATTTATAAATACATACATATTATTGATAAATCACACGCAGACACAGAACAAACAATCATGCTCATCACACAAAGTTTGTCCTGGGTGGGAATCGAACCCACGACCTCCGGCTTAGCAGTCAGGGCCACTAACCACTAGACCAACAGGCCCGTATATCTTTACTTGGGTTATTACCACGACATTTGTAGGTAAAAAGTCACACGTATATCTTTACTTGGGTTATTTCCACGACAGTTGTAGGTAAAAAGGCACACGTATATCTTTACTTGGGTTAATTCCACGACAGTTGTAGGTAAAAAGGCACACGTATATCTTTACTTGGGTTATTTCCACGACAGTTGTAGGTAAAAAGGCACACGTATATCTTTACTTGGGTTATTTCCACGACAGTTGTAGGTAAAAAGGCACACGTATGTATATCTTTACTTAGGTTATTTGCCACTATCAGGTCTTTAGATCAGAATAACAAAAATCTAGCAACAAGATGATGAACCACAAACTAATCCTACGAAAATTGGCAAGGTTGACAAACAGCTAAAAATAAACAAATTTTTTTCTTCATCCTAGGATCAGCCTATGAAAAGTCTTTATAAAATTCGGCCTAAATGTAAAATAAGATACTTTATAAAACGACCCTTTATTAAAGTAATCTCGCTAATACAGAAAATGTTTTGCGTGAAAAATATTGTGCCGAGGAAATAATGATAAGTAACTTCGCATAATTTACACATTTCCAGAGATAATGGTATGGGTTTTTTGAGACGTGGGCTGTTAATAAAGTTTCTAGGCCGTTACTATGAAAAAAGAGGATTTTACTCATACGAACTTGTTTATAAATCTCGCTAATCAGTATTCAAACATAGCATTATACTTAGTAAGCAGATTTCAAAATCAAATTAAACTTGAAACTGCTAATCGGTGTTAAACGGGTCTCGTAATTTATTTCAATGCAGAACCATCACAGTTAAAACTTAATCTGTTACTTCCTAATACTCTCCCAATAAACAGAAATAACTATAACAAACAAAAAGAAATTATAAAATAATCTACCCTCATTTAAACTATATATAATATACATTTTAAAACCAAAGCTAAACTCGCAACGGATAAGATCTTATTCAAATATAAATGCCGTCCATCATTCTAACAAAAACATAAATGACAATATCAGAATAAATCATTTTTTCAGTCCATTTGTTCGGCTTAAACGATAATTTTGCTTTAATTATTTGTCCCTTAGAACTCGTTTCACGTAAAGTTTCCTTCGTTCTTGACAAGTCAAATGATTTGAGAAAGGTCCGGACTGAAAATTTTCTTCGTAAAATTAAGAGATCTACTAAAAAGTTCAGTGATTCAGTAAATTTCAAGTAAAATATAAATAGTTCTATTTCTATGTAGCGTTACCGAGTTTTAAGACTTTAACGTCTTTTTGTAACAATTTGGCCGCTCAAATGAATTACTCACTTGTGAAAATATTGTTTTATTTAACCATTACTTTGGGGCCACTTATAACAGTAATAACTTAACTGTGACTTAGAATTATAAAGTTAACATACTTATCCGTAAGTCTTGTCATTCCTAATAAAAACAATACATTTTTTATCCAAATAATTCATTCAAAATGTATGTCACCTTTGTACCTATTTTTCTGTTACCTTGTTCTTATCTTTCTTATGTGTTTACATAAATTGTTAAATAAAATTAAATAAATAAAATGACGATATTTATTATAAAATACATATATGTCACCGGATAATTGCAAACTCCGTAAGATTATAATATATCTTTAGAGATTGTAAACTCTCGATTAAAATTCAATTTCAAATTTTACGCATCAAAATTTGAAAGCCAACAATATCTCGAAGACGATCTGAGAAATTGTGAACCGACATAAACTGACGATGATTTATTTAATATTATTCCTACACCCACAGATGTACACGGGTGGACTTAATGCCTTAGGCATTTTCTACCAGTCTAACTTTGAGTGCTAAAGAGAATAATAGTGGTATGTGCAATATGAAAAAAAAAGAACTAGAAACGCAACATATGTTTGCACGATAACACAGATTAATTGCGGTTCAGTCGTTTTATCCTACTGCAGATTTGGATTCAAAGTAATAGCACCTATTCGTAATTTAAAGACGATCAAGAGTTTATCTCAGTTTTCGACTAGGTTATTCCAAAATAATTCCTTAATGTAACATTTTTTATGTCAACTGTACTGCAACACTAAACCAAAATGAAAACTTTGAGCTCAAAATAAAAACGTCCAACAAGTAAAATCCACAACGTTTAGCGTAAAAACATTTTCCTCCCCTCATTTCACACAAAAACAAAAGCTGAACAGTTTTCCAGGAATGCCCGCTTTCATAAATATGTACAAGAAGAGATTTTTACGTAAAAATGTCTTTTTAAAAAGCAACAATAGGTCTTTAACGACGCCATCTTGCTTCTAACATGGTACTCAATTCGAGTTAGTGACGTCAAAATGCACTTAGTACTAAACGGTTTATGCTTTAGTCATAAACTTAGTCTTATTTTAGTGCGGTTTAAGTGACTATCTGTTGCTTCTAACGGCTTGTGTAGTATTATGCTGGTGTACGATGAGTCTTGACTTTGGCGGTTTTCGTGAAACAAGTTTTGATCGCGACGATAGGACGTGGTGAAGATAATGAAAGCGATAGTGGACTGTATATAACATGAGTATAATAAAGACATAATTATGAAATTAAAAACGGTACGGTTGATTTATGTAAATAATCAAAAAATGGAGCATTAATATGCGCAAGCGCAGCCGTGCTTCGAGATGCGCAACGCCTGACTGGCGAATGTTGAGATTAGTGGCCTGAACCAGTTTATTTTATTTCATTTATTGGCGAACAAAACCCAGCTAAATTCTTTAAAAAAATATTAGAATTCCTTAAAATTAAAACAAACTTTAACCCACATGAATATCCAAAGGAACAGCTACAAAAATGAAGGAAAGTCCATTTCTAATGTCATCTGGAATTCATACAGAAAAAAAACTCCTAAAATAACTTCTCCAACTCAAAATTATATTAAAAATATCTTAAATAGGACGAAGTAAGTGGTAGCGAATAGGATTGTTGTATATTAATATCCAACATTTTAGCACAACACAATTCTAAAAATGCTCACGATAAAATTATAACTTTATTAGATTAATGAAATTAAGTCAAACACTCTGGGAACATAAAATTTTCGATGTGTTGGTCTAATTAAACTTTGGGAAACTTTTTTGCCTTTAGTTAACATTCAATGTTATTAAATTGTGATAATTGGTATTGTGCTCCACGATTTAATTAAGCCGGTATATTGAAATGATTAAATTTATTTAAGTACCATTTCGTATTTGCTGTAGATTTTATAGTTAGGTTATATTAATACGTTTTCTTCGTAAAACTTTCCCGAAAATCAACTGCCATTTGGCCGCTAAAGGTGAGGAAAACTCTCGGATACTCTTGCTTGAGTATCAGAAAGTTTTAAACAACAGCACCTTGAAAAACTACAATCGGTAGCCAGATGGTGGTAGATGGTGGTAGATGCCAGTAGTTATTCGCTACTACACAGAAATAGACACATTGAAAAATAAATCATCATCATCATTCATCCAAAAAACATCCACTAGAAAACGTAGCTGGAAGACAAACATCACACCACGTCAACGAATATACTACCAGCAGGTTTCCGCCATCTGGGTTGCGGAATTTGTTCGAACGAGTGACCGCGGCCCTGGAACGTAAAGGGCACTAGAGGGATCACGGGTGGGTTTTAGTCAGTAAGAGTCTGACACTCCCTTACCGCCCAGAGCGTCATTTGATGATTTAAAATCCAAAAAAAAAGTTTTCCGTCACCTCAGTTCTTCAATCAATATTGCAGTCCAAACATAGACCTATCTCTATCGAACTGCGTCGCAAAAGTCTTCCGCATTCCAGTCTGTCTCAGCCATAATCCACTTAGCTGGATAGCATTTCTCGTTATGCATAAGTGTTACATAGTTACTGGGAGTAAGACAGGCAGTGGCTCCGTGTAAAATACTGGTATTAATCTTAATCTGGTCCTACTGGAAGCTGACCCTAAATAGTTGGGAAAAGGCTAGGCAGATGATGTTCACTTGTTATGCATGCATATACTCGAGCTCTTGATTAATAGTATCTTCTCTCAATAGGAACATCCCACCGTACAAGTGGCTATGGTGCTGGGTGAGGGCGAGCGACAGTCCTGCCGGGAACGAGTCGCGAGCGCACACGGAACTACTGACGTCATCGCACAGGCGCACTCGACATGAACTCACTATACGAGTAAGTTACAGTTACATCCTTGTTCAGCAATGCTATTCTGTAAGAACTCACTCCAGTTCTCACTTCTGATTCTGCGGTGAAAACTGTATTTGGTATTCTGTAACTTGATGAAAACTGCACTAGCGCCACTAAGTGAGAACATACATAGGTGAAGCGAACTTAACTTGACAGTCAGAATATACTTTTCACTTCAGGTGAGTTACGAAGTGTAATCGAAAATGAGATATGAATCGAATTCGCACGTGAGTTCTTACAGAATAGCACTGCTGACCTCTCTCTTCTTGTCCTCTTAGTGAGAACTCTGTGAGAGATGTGCGCTACTGTAATGTCGTAATGTCCTATAGAGGTATCCAGAATACGGTGTAAAGCAACGCAAACAACTCCCTTTAAAAGGAAAGATCTTCCGGCAAGACACGGCTTTAGTGTCTGATACATACCTCTCAGGTCTATTTTTGTAGTTAGTATGTGGCAGTATAGATTCTTCGATCAATCAACTGTCATTTGTAAAACTGGTAGACGGAAAAAAATGCATTGAAATGATCGGTGTTGATACAGAAGAAAAAGGCATGTTATCTATAACCAACAATACTATTCCTACTAGGCCTCAGAAAAACCATCGGTAATTTGCTAGTCAATTTTAATTCTACATCATTTTCTTAACAAAATAACAGGTAAAACGTTATTTGAATTCACTCTCTGCAAACAAGGTTGCGTTTTGAAGGCAAGGGCGCATTCTTCGACAAGCTTGCATGCTTCAGCATGCAAGCTTGTCGTGGGCGTAGTATCGAGATGTGCTCGGAACCAGTCACGTGCATTAGAGAGTGTTTTGGTTGCAAGCGGTGCTATTTGAAGTGAAAAACTTTGGAGAAATTAGACACTTAAGCATACTTAGACTATGTAAAGTAAAACTTGAATTTTCAAGGAACACATGTACCTAAAGTATTTCAAAATTTCAAAAACTTATTTACAAAATAAATGAAATTTAGTTTAAACTTAACACTTTTACAAGCCCATTTTGTTTTATAATTCTAAGCTAGATTTGGCCGGTGTTTCTTGGCCGACTTAAAGTCAAGGTCAAAGTCTCTTTACAATCCGTGCTGGTCAAATTATATGAGAACTATGTAAGTTAATGTCTTAGGGGAGCTTTTGAGGAAAATGCCACACAGGTTTGGGTGGTCCTATCCGGACAGTGCAAGCATTATAATGATGATGTTTTGCTTCAGCTAAAGTCACAGCGGTGCCGGCTGCGTTTTAGAGTATATACAATTTGCATTCTGCACTATCTGATATCTTATCCTACGGTTATTAACGCATGTTACCGTATTAATTATTATACCAAAAACGATGAGCGCAACTGGGTGCCGCTTTTCTTATCAAAAAGTTTAATGTTACGTAAACTCGTAATCTATTACAACGTGCTGAATAATATAATACCACAATATTCAACATAAGAGCTTTAGAACGCAATCAGCGTCATTAGATACAACTCTCTTTAATCTCTGTCAAAAATTATTTACCACGTCACTACATTCAACAGTATCAAGGCTATTAACAGTTTGCGGAATTTGTTCGAAAGAGTCACCGCGGCCTTGGAACGCAAAAAGCACTAGAAGGATCACGGGTGTGTTTTAGTCAGTAAGAGTCTGACACTCCCTTCCGCTCCGCCCAGAGCGGAAGAAATCATTTGATGAATTCCCATCCAGAAAAAAATAAGGCCATTAACAGTAACAGTCGCCCCGAAAAATTTCTTCTCGCCCTTTTAAACTTTGAAACTTCATCGACGATTATTAAAAATTCCCAAGACTTGGCTTCCAATTATTTTATTACTTTCAACAAAATCGATTTATCTCGGTATAACAATTTTAAATATTTGATCCGTGTTTTATGCCAATGGAAGTTTGAGCAAATTTTGTAAGCTAAAAAACTTTGAAATCAAAGTTTCGTACATGAGACGCGTTTCTTTGTCACTTATTAAAGTTTCATCTTCGAAAATTTGAGTTTACTTCATGAGTCAGAAGGGGTGAAGAAAACGTATAATTTGAACTTCAAGCATTGATTGCTTCTTGGTAAAACTGCTCTTTCCAATGTCTGTCCTAGTATTTTCATGACAAGAATTTGGTTTCACTAAATTTGACCACATCTCACGTCAAGAGTCAATAACTTCGTCAACAATGAAACAAGCTTGTCTAAAACTAACCTAATCAATCTTGATTTAAGGACTACTGCTGTTAGGAAACACAGACTCCGGCAGGATTTTTTCATTTATCTACTACTAGCTGCTGCCCGCAGCTTCGCCCGCGTGATTGTCGGAAATTATCCCAAGGGAACATAATCCCGGAATAAAAAGTATCCTATGTTACTTCTAATACCTCCCAGAATATGTGTACAAAGTTTCATGATGATTCGTCAAGTAGTTTTTGCGTGAAAGCGTAACAAACATCCACGCTTTCACATTTATAATATTAGTAAGGATTTTTACTAATTCAAATTATTTTTCCTTCCACACAGTTGAAGGACGACAGCGTGAAGTTTCCAAAGCAGCGCCTTCAACAGTGCAACAGCACCAACTCCAAGAAGGTGCGTCTGCACCTTCCAGACCAGCAAATTAATAACAACTGCCATCCACCCCAAAGAAGACGGGAAGACACTTTCTTGTAAACTAGAAGTATACCAAAGTCTAACGTCCGTATTCTGGAATGATGTTCGGGACTGAATCTTGATTAAAAACTCGATTAGAGAAGAGATGAGCATCAAAAAGCAAATTTGCGTACTTAAATACGTTCACATTAAATATGAATGTGACTTTTTTGTAGATGATATTCATCTTTATAATCGGTCATTAATAATGTGCCATAGATTTTATAGCCGAGATGATTATCTATATATTACGGTAAAACTGCAGAATCAGTAATGTGGTTAAACTTTTCGATATATTATCAAAAATTCTTTTTGTATGGAATAAATCCCATCCAATTTCAATAGTAACTATCCAATCAGAGTCTTTTAAAAAAAAATATGATTATAATTTCAATCAATCTTACGACGTTTACAATTTCTGATGACATATTATGTATAATAAAAGTAAAATAAAAGTAAGTAAGCGTTTCTGACAGTTTCAGAATAAGATGCGACTGCAAACGGTCCTAAAATACGTCTATTTATCGGATCTTGCTTGTTTCAACATTGTTCCAGAAATGCGGGTACCTATTTATAATTATGTCTAATATTTTATATGTACGTACATGTATACTGTGTAATTTTAATGAAATATTTTAGATTTAAGATGACATTAAACGAATTGGTTACGATAAAATTAAAGTGTTTATTATAGAAAAACGAATTGAAATAATAATGTTAGTTTTAAGTTGTCTTAGAATTTGAAGACGTTTTACTATGATGAAGCTTTCATAGAAAATGACATTTTATTAATCTATTTCATATACGGGTTATAGCTAAAAGTTTAAGAGAAAGACGAAGTGGAACAGAGAAAACTGTTTAATGATTGGCTAGCTAAAAATATATTGATATTTATTTTTACAGCTGTGTTGGTATTAAATGTTCATATTTCAGATGGACATGAAACAAAACGTTGTCATGAAAATGTAAAATGTACAGCGAATTGCTTAATATTATCTGGAAAAAATGTCGAGGTCTCGACTCGACTATATACATATATGCTTTGATGATTTTAGTGGGTCTCAGTTCGATCTTATTGCTGTCATATTTTTAACCTCAAAAATGATAATTAATACCGTCATTAAACGGATGAAAAGTGTTTTATTGTAAAATAAAGTAGCGAACAAGATACAGGGACTATTTAGAAAAGTATCTACACTTTCGGTCTACTATTTTGTACGATGTTCTAGATCTCTTGAACCAAACGTGTTGTAAATAGTTGTAATGTAAAGGTGAGTACTGACCGGTGTTTCGGGGCGTAATTTAACATGTTATAGAGCGAACATTCATGCAGTCAGTACGTGAAAACGAGCACGAACACCCGCATATTAGACGGATTTTAGGACAATGCGCATTATGGCATGATCACTGCGAATGGTATATTAAGGCTCCGGTCAGTACCCAGCTTAAAGGCAGTACCTAGGCGTTAATATGGCTCATCGAGTACATTAAAGGAATTGTGGCACAAGTATGACTGGCACAAAAAGGCTATACAAAACCTGTTCTCTCCTAAAGACCAGGTTTAAACCAGCTTAAGTTCTCAGTGTGAAATGTCATGTCAATCTCAGTGTGAAATTTTCAATTATAATTCTACTATTAATAGCTAAATAAAATTTTACAACTTATGGTCAGTTTCCCGACTGAGAATTTGGAGTTAAGAACGTGTGAAACTCCAACTTTTTACAACTAAAATTGTCCGGTGATTTTCAACGCGCACCGACTCGTTGGAAGTTAGAATTCTGTTCAGAATAAGGCCACCTCTTCCATATTAAGGCCAGGTACTGTAACTCTTATTATAAGTGGATATTGTATGTTCAAAACATTTATTATTGTAACGTCTAGAATAAAGGTGCCAAACCAGATTGGAGTCAAACTCTAGTCACTTTGTGTTTAACGTGTATTTTAAATATTATGGACCTATGAATACTTAAATAAAGTTTTAGTTGTAGAACGATTTAATATTGTTTACTGAAGAATTTTAAAGCAAGTCTGCATTTTAAATAAAAAATGTGTTTGTTTTCTCAATAATACATCTAAACGTCACGTAAAGCAAATCTGTTTATACGCTGTATCAAAAAGAGAACTTTAGAATAAATGTATGGAATCTATTGCTTGGTTTTTATTTCTTATACTAGTCTTTGCTTACGATTTCGTACGCCTATATAATTCAAGAACTAGTAGCATTATCGTTAAGTTCTATTGTAACACTAACGTATGTACGAGTATGTATGACGTTTTGTAGCAATTCAATACTTTTTCCTTATTTTACGCGCATATGCCGTTTATTCTCGTTCCCGTCGGATATTCGGGAAATTCTCCTTTAATGCTCCTCTACACTCCCCAAGAAACCTATATGCCATATTTTTGCCTGTGGCTTTGCGTTCTCTGTGAGTCACATCAGTAAAGCAAGAGTTAAATGCATTACTGACCCCAGAATCTTCGAAATAAATAGACAACTAAACGAATAAAATATTCAAATAAAAAAAATATATTCTAGGCATCTTTCAAAAACAATTTTATTAAAATATGTAATTTATTGATAAAAAATAAATACTTAAAAAAATTGGCTGAAAATTTAAAAGTCTAAAAGTAATTTCACTCAATGTTTACACATGTACTGTCATTAATAAAAAACATTCGTTGTCAGATAGTATTAGTTTTGGTAACTCAAGAAACAAACAGTACGCAAAGATTTATTCAAATGTAATCACAGCTGCTACCGAAGTTAATGTGGTTCTACCATTAATAACAAAGATAAAAGCAGATTACGGAATTTATCCACGGTAATTTATTAAGTGTCAACTTGGTACGTAATCATACTTAAACTTTGGAAAAATTAACTTTTCTTGGAATGTTTTAGAAAGTAAGGTTGTAATACAGTCGTCCGACTAATATTTTCTGTTAAACGGTTCGCCGACTAACCATAGGTAATCATAATCAGCCTTTTAATGTTCCCACTGCTGGGACACAGGCCTCCTCTCTAGGAGAGGAAATGGGCCGTAATCCACCACACGGGCCCAGTGCGGGTTGGTGAATGTCACATGTCTTCGAAATTTTATTTCTAAGACATGCCGGTGAAGAACTTGTGAAATGCTGGCAGCGAAGGGGTGGACTCGGTGATGAGATTAGGGCCTTTTCAATGAGACTCCAAGTACTATAACGATGGTATATAATGAACCTTTACAAAATAACAAAATTGAGTCTTAAAATATCGACACACGACTGTAACGTGACCGGTGTCGTCGACTGACTGTTGAACGGTGGGGCGCACCCGGTCCCGCGCACCCCGCACGCGCCGCTCTCCCGCTGCGCGTCGCCTCCCGCGCCGTGCCGTATGCGTGTGTGTGTGGAGTCCTTGCGCATGCACACATGCAGGGCGTCAACAGCCGGTTTCCTCACGATGTTTTCCTTCACCGTTTTTAAGAGCAGTGGTGATGAAGAAATTACACAAAGTAACGCGCCTGGCTAGGTTTGAACCTGCGACCTACAATTCATAAATCGGGGCCGTTACTTCTCCGCCACCACTGCACTCACTCGGCGACCACTGCTTTTACACCGCTGCGCCGACTAAACTATTCACTTTTTGGTGGATCACCGATAGAACTTATTGCCGATGCACGATTCGCCCATGATTCACCGCCAATAGATAGTTTTTCGCACGATTCGCCCTCACATTTATTGTTCATCTATCCCTGGATATACGTATTCGTCAACGTCTAAAACATGTATTCCACATTTCTCAATTAATTGTTTTATCACAATCTTGGCCCAGTCTATGTCTCGTTGATCTGTGTTCTAGTACCGAAGTGGCGTTGAAGTCTTTCTGAGTGCCAAGGGTTATTTTCTGCCTCCAGTGGATATGATAAAAAAAAAATTGTTTATATTATTATAACTGATTGCAAGTAAAACTAAGTATTTTACTTTCGATTGTGGAACAGCAGTACGACACACGATTCTCTGATGAACTTTTCGCCGATGCACGATTCGCCGATAAATGATTCAAAATTGTTTATTTTTTTAATCTCTAAAAAAGTAACATCATTCCTGACAGTTACGAACACGCTTCGTCATACTCGTGACAATTTTACGTACTCAATAACACCATCGTTATCTCAACAAACCAAATTAATATCTAACTTACTTGTTCAAATAAACTTAGTTAAAAATACATTACCACACCATTAAAATCCAATCCACAGTAGATTATCATGGCGGCGACGGAAGAGCCAAGCAATTTTTGTGAGAAATTGCGTTTTTCCGTAATTAATTTTCGTGTCAGAATGTTGGTTGTGATTTTTAGAAGCCGTTTTAATAATATTGCGACGATGTTCCTTGATTATTCAAGCGAGAATGTTCTAAAGCTTTCATTTTCTTAGTCGGTTTTTTAATTTATTTTGACGGATTTTTAGTTTTTTATGTCTGGTTCTGCTAACAGTGATTTTTCTTTAAAATATATACCATATCCTATCTTATGTACCTTTTGGATGTAAAAAGACACTTAAAGCTGAGTTCCCGTCATGAGAAATAAGCTTTGAATTTTAATTATAAACCATTGAGCTTTTGGGTGTTAAGTGCACCCAAAAACAATGTTTACTTGCACATTTTGCTACTTTTTGCAGTCTTATCTTGTTTCTCACTACTATAATTAACATGAAAGTTTGGATATATTGATGGATGAATGTTTGTTACTAAATCACGCCTAAACGGCTGAACGGATATGGAAGAAATTTGGCAAAGTGATAAATTATTGGGATCATTTCCGACATTCAGACGGGTAAAACCGCATAAAACAATTACTGTTTATAATTCTTACACCTACGTAAAGTCGTTTTCCACCAATTATTTTTGTGAATTATTAATTAGTTTGATGTCCAAAATCTAAAGGTATGGGTTTACACCCTGTAAGAATAAGTCGAAAAACATGCCATGAGACCTAAAAAGAAAAACGGGATGAAAAAGGAAACCACTTCTGAAAAAGCCCATACAAAACACAATCATTTTCTTGCAGCAAACACCACAAAAACTGGGGGCACAGTAAATCCAACAAGAAATATCATAGCAATCAAGTTTAAAGGAAAATTTGATTAAACCGCGTCTCTAAGGACCTAGACAGCTAAAATCCCGCAGTGTAAAGGCATCGTAACACAAAATGCTTTCAAATAAAAGCCCTCGCTTTGTCCCGAACTATATTGTATCTCTGATTACTTTTACTGATGTCTCAAAATGACAAAATGTATTTCAGCCAACTATAGGACACAACTATGTATTATAACAATATTTTCAGAGTTTATAGAGCCTATTAAAGTAATTTTGTGTTTGTTAAAGACGAAGGCAATGCCGATAAAATTATTAAAATATGCCTAGGAAAAACTACAACCATTTTTTTTATATAATACAGGAATTAACAAACGAAGAGAATGAAAAATTCAAGTTGAAATTATTTATGGTTGAAATTGAAAGTAATTTGTTCTAACTGTTGTTGGGTGATAGTGAAACAACAGGTTAGATCCTAAGACCCGTTTTGTGGGTGAAAATTATATTAAATGTGGCTGACCGACCCGGGGCCTCACAATCACAAATTTTATCTTGTAAGATGGGCTGATAACATGGTGTGTGCCTCAGGACTCCGCTTGATGTGAGAATTATTAAAACAAACAATACAATATGGCGATGCATGGGAATGCAACGGACGTCTTTTGCCTTAAATTATGATATGACCACAAAAAAGGCCTGTATGCAGCAATGGATATTTTTTGACTAAATTATAATATGACCACAAAATAGGCCTTTTCGCAGCAATGGATGTCTTTTGACTAAATTATAATATGACCCAAAAAAGGCCTGTGTGCTGCAATGGACGTCTTTTGCCTTAAATTATGATATGACCACAAAAAAGGTGGGTATGTTGCAATGGACGTCTTTTGCCTTGAATTATGATATGACCCAAAAAAGGCCTGTATGCTGCAATGGATGTCTTTTGACTTAATTTTGATATAACCACAAAAATGGCCTGTATGCTGTAATGGACGTCTTTTGCCTTAAATTATGATATGACCCAAAAAAGGCCTGTATGCAACAATGGCCGTCTTTTGTCTGAATATTGACGACATTAAAAATACTATTCACGAAAAAACAGACACCTTTGTCAAATGCCAAGCATTTAAGGGCAAGATATTCTACGAAAATACATGACATGATTTATCAGATAGTTCACAAACAAATTACATACCAGTTCATGCGTAGGCGACGATATAATTGACGATCCATCTCCCCAGTCTATACTCATTATAATTACTGTTAGAACTTCATCAACTCATAACTCAATCCTCTAACTACTACCAACTACTTATTTACTTATCGAATGTCAATAAATAATTGTCTAACTAGGGTCCCGTACGAAAACAACAGTGTTATGTAGCCATAGAGCACCGATTTATTTGGTAGCCACCGTTAGAGACGAGGCCCGCTAGGCCAGTGCCTTCCAGAGTTGTGGATTTTATTTGAAAAAGCCAGCACGGCCCTGGAAAGCAAAGACCATTAGGAGGAACATAGATGTGTTTTAGTCAGTAAGTGTCTGACACTCCCTTCCGCTCCACCGGGCGCAAGAAGTTGCAAGCCTTAAAAAAAGCCACTACCAGAAAAGGCATCGTAGAAACTTTCCATACTACCGAAATGTGTCAGTGAGAGTTACTTGTTTCTCATAGAACTTGAATGATAACTAATTAATTATACTTAGAGTAATGAGAGTTTTCAGGAAAATTCACGCCTCCAGTTGTCGCTACTTAGGCGATAAGCCTCCTCTACTTTAAAACGTCACTTATAAGGTAAACACAACCTTGACATCAATTTAATTAATGTAAAAACTTATGAGCTTGGACCTGACGCCTCAGTGCTGCCACCTGGTGGACATTATTTCAGAAATCCTACTCGCTTAAATGTATGCCACATGTAAACAAACATCTCAATGGAATTTATTGTCAAAATCGCTGTTTTAAAAAATCGGTTTTTTGTAACTGCTTTTCCCCTAGTTCATCTCCAAACGGAATAAAGTGGCCAAATATTATTATTATTATAAAATAGGAGGAATGTGATTGAAGTAACCAGTTGAGGTCGGTATTTCCAAGATGACTACCATGAGAAAAATCACCAAAGTAAACTCAGAAGTCGGATTAGATAACTCGCTGCCGTCGCAGTGACGTTCCGTGTTCTGTGTTCGTAACAGATTTATATCCAGTATATGTATGATGAACTGGGCATGAGGTTGAATTATGGCGATATTGACCTTTTTCAAGCATTGTTTGCGCACGTTATTGGGCACTGTCCGGGGACCGACAACTTATTTCAAAAGCTTTCTATGATGTTGGGAACTTGGGATGATGTTGGTATTTTTCATTTAATTAACTTATACATTGTGTGTTGCTAAGCAGTTTTGTTTTGTCTCGTTGTTGCATGAAACTTTGTCCAGCAGTGGATATCTTTTGGCTAAAATGATGATGATGACTATTTGTTGAGAAGAGAACCAAATTTTTATGACCCAATTATTTTTTATCTTGTGTTTCTCAGTGCCCATCTTGCGTTAAAATAAACCAACTATCTAGTTAGCCGAGATTTGTTACTAAAGACTTACTAATAAACTAATTGTGCACAAAGCTATTTCAAGTGCAGCCTAGTATTGTTAGTTAGGTTAGTTCCAGAGAAGATAGAATGAATTGTTATCGTTTCTACAATGTTCAACGCTACATTCTTTGTTAAAAGGTTTAAACGTAATGGTTAAAGCATTTAGACAGATTTTAAATTTTAACCTGTTCGACGTTTGTAGGAACGCTCGCCATAGACATATTCTTTAATATGTCATTTATCTATAGACATTGTAGAACGAGCGGCTGACTCAGGCGCGTCAACATGGCTACCACCTTATCGTTTTCTACAGTTGCTGACACCGAGGTGTTATCGATTAGAGAACACGAAACGTTTGTAACTTTTCTAGGGGGGCTGGTCTGCCAGGCAACGCGAATTTAATCTGGGATCAGCCGTTATATAAGTTTTGTTAATGCCTCTACGTTTACTGTAGGATGCCGTCTTGAATGAGAATCATCAGAAAGATCGACATTTCCGTTCTTGAATCTTCTGAACCCATGGTTAGCGGTATCATATGAGAGTACATCTTCACTCATTGTAGGACATATATTGGAAGATGCCTGGATCCTTGACCTTAGCAAAATTCATGAAGTAACAGCAGTCGTAGTTCCATACGAGAAATGTCCATGATTTGCGTAATCTTTACTGATTGAAGTGCAGTCATTAAATGATTGAGATGGCCAACTCACGCTCTATTTATATACTGTACTACGTTATTCCAGAATCTTCCGTAACAACCTAGAAGTTGGTTGAAATAATGTTGCGGGTTTATAAGTTGCCAACGTAATAATTGGTATTTATAACACGTTGAGGGTTAGAGGGGCGAAAGGGCTCATGAGAATGTAAGTGGCAATAGCTTACTCCCAAATACCTTAAGAAGCTATTTTCTTCTTTTATTATTTATTGTACACCAAAACAAATTCTATTATATTAGTCATAATAAAGTACATGTATAAAGGCGAGCTTAAGTCAAAGTTGAGTTTTCTCCCAACAAACTTACTATTACTTAGATTGTATTAAATTAGACACTCAAACGCCCGTTTGACTTCTTGCCCCATATTATTTAGCAGAACTAAAATAAAACCAGTTTTTGTAGGAAATCATCATAATATGACTCTGAAAAAAAGAAATCTGAAACTGAATCTGACTCCTTCCGCTGTAGGCGTAGCGGAATAGAGTATCACACTCTTACTGACTAATACTCACCCGTGTTCCTCTAAATGTCCTTTGCGTTCCAGGGCCGCGATAACTCTTTCGAACTAGTCCTCAACAAAATTAAACCAAGTCACTTCAAATTAAGCTCCATTATTTCATGCTGAGGCCATGTCTTAGACTATTATCATAGCACTTATCTGTCATTATGATAATTCTATTTATAGGCCTAAGATCGCAGCATGTGGTGCTACACTATTATTAAACTCTATTATTTTAGCTAGACAGTTCTGAGTATCAGAGGTCCCTGTAATTTGCAAGGATCAGTTGTGTCATACATCATAATACATGGGTTCATTTGTCGCTTTACTGAGACACAATAATGCTAATAATATTTTAAACACAATAATGTGTGTACATAATAAAGTGTATTCTATTCTATTCTATAATGTAGACAAAACAGCCTGAGTTGCAGAAATACTTGTAACATTAGTATCTAGTTACTGCTCTAGTGTAACTAATGGCATTATCTTTATACACGATTTTTTCATAACTTAATAATCACCAATACGTCATCCATTTTCTAAACTTAGGTAGGCTGCTAAGACCTTTGCATCTGTTGCATTTAGATAGTTAAATTAGTAATTTCATGAATAGGTCAGTCATTTCACATAATGGTTAAGCTACTTCATGAAATGGTAACTGCAAAAGTAATCTAACCACGGGGATGAAAATGGACATGAATGAAAATGTCCGTACGTCCAAGTACACGTATATATAGTATGGCTACGACATACCTATGTGCCAATGAGACAAAAAGTCACGTGTACACATCTATATCTATATACTAATATTATAAAGAGGAAAAATTTGAATGCTTTCGCTATTATTTTTGAAGACCGCCTAATCAATATATTCTTGTTATTATTTGTAGGAAACATGCAAAGCTTACTAGCGTACAAATGAACACTTTTTGAAGATCAAAATTTTCAAAGAAATTCCTCGAAATGCCCAGTCTCCCACTTAAGTGGAAACTTATTACTGGAAACTAATCTATACTAATATTATAAAGAGGAATGATTTGATTGTTTGTTTGTATTGAATAGGCTCCGAAACTACTGAACCAATTTGAAAAATTCTTTCAATTTTGGGAAGCTACACTATCCTCTGGTAAAATAGGTTATATTTTATCCCCATATTCCTACGGGAACGAAAACTATACGGGTGAAAACGCGGAGCACTGCTACTCGTAGTATCAAATAAATGACCTACTTTACGAATTTCCCTTCCTCTGCGACACTCCAAGTGTTGCATGTGACCAAAAAAGGGCAATTGTGTTTAGCACGTCCCGCAGCCGAAAGTGCGAAATAATGTTACTCACTTCCTCGGAATTGCGTAAAAACTTCGTAAAAGGACAGTCCCAAACCACACCGACGTGCTTCTTCCATCCTGGATCGAAACACTCTGACATGCGGCAGGTAAATGATAGAAGGTGAATCCGGTTCTCTAATTGTTTAATCTGATTTTGACTTGACATGATTAACATTGCCATATAAGGAACTAAATGCCTGTTTCACAATATCCAAGTAGCCGCTTCGTACTGAAAAAAAAAAACATAAAAAAGTGGTATTTGCATGGAATTAATCTGAAAAGTAATTTAACGGGAACTTAATTACAGATGGTGAAACAAAATTTTACTCTCCTCTATTTATCAAGCACTTAGTGGTCACGATCTCGAACGTCGGCAGTTATAGGTATTCTTTAATAAAATGGTATTAAAAATCAGACAGAAGTAACTCTCGAAAATCTCGAAACTTATGATAACAATGTATTATGGTCTGTATTCTCTGCAACTATGTAATTCCAGTCAGCTGATTACTTTCGCCAGTAGTTCGTGACAAATACCTGCCAATTTTAAAAGTTGCAATAAAGTGTTTTTTATCTATCTTTTTTTTTAACTGAAAACTCCAAATTTAAATATGAAAACCACACGCTCATTGCACTTTGAAACAAAACTTACCTTCTGCAGTCTCTTTTCAATTAAATCTATCCTCAAGGCTCATTTACTAAGAAACTAACCGCAACGAAAGTAACGCAGTCGTGCATCGAGCGCTTTAAAGCGATGCTGGCTTTGGAATAGCTTGAAGTGCATAGAATTCATGATATTATCTTTGTTTAGCGCTGTATTAAGTTGTAAAGCGACTTATTGTGGCTTAATTTGTTAGTTGTAAATATTGGTAAAGCTGTACAAGTTCCTAAGATAGGTATGCGCAGCTTCGTCTGCGTCGCATTTACATGAATGTTACGCTCCTATTGGCTGTAGCGAGATGTTATACAGCCTTCCTCGGTGAATGGGCTATCCAACTTTTTCAAACAAACGAATTTATCAATTCGTTCCTGAGATTAGCGCGTTCAACCAAACAAAAAAAAGCTGAGAGAACGAACACATGAAACAGTTTCGCGGTAAGTTACAAAATTCTGATAAAATTTAAAGCCAAAAAATATCTGTCGGCTCAAGCTCAACTACATAGTTAATGACATAAAGTCAACTTTAAAGCGGTTACGGCTTTATTTGAAACTGTGCCATTACTTATAAACGAAGTATAATAAATAATGATGTCTTAATATCTAGCTATTCTTACACAAAAAGCTAGTCGTTCAGTTCCAAAACGCAATAAATAGAAAGCATCGTGTAACAGTCCTTACAAATCCGAAATAGCTCGGTAACGGCAAATGGGAATTTATTTTCATAGTTGTATTGGGAATCGACACCAACTGGGTCAGTTACTTTTATTAAGGTACCGGACCTACAATTCGCTATCCCTTACGACTCACATTTAATTAAAAGATATTTTTGAAGTGAACTTTAAGTGGGACATTAAAACAAAATATCTAAAAACATTAACACAAACATCACTGCGGGGTGCCAACTGAAAACCAGCGCTGGGTGTCTGACGCCCAGCAAATGCTGAGGTGGTAACCCTTTCGGTTCGGACACGCTCGGCGCATTCTGTACTTTTCTTCTCCTTTAATTTGTGTTTGTAACCGTTGTGCTGTGTCTGTCCTGAATAAAAGTTTTTCTATTCTATTCTAATTTGACTGGTTTTATTGACAGCCTGTTCTTTTTTTTTTAAATAGCTACACTTTTCCGCAGTTCTTTTCGGATATATTTCGTTGCAGAATCCAAAAAAGTTGAATCGAATCTTCGACTCCTTGAACTTGGAATCCTCGAGGTTTATTTCTAAACTTTACGTACTAGTAAAAAAAAAGTCTATAAAGGCGGACTTCTCGAGCTTTATTGATTGAATTGGTGGTCGCCACTGTTGCTTCTGGCTCTCATGATCCGCAATGGTTGTTGATAGTGTGAAGAACTGGTGACGAATCTCTTGATAACTGAAAAGTAGCAAGCTAAAACATACATGACCCATAAAACATGTTATATCTAAACCAGATGAAAACATACACATCGACTAAACATGTTTACAAACTAAACTCACACTTATTACGAAGACTTAGAAGTTACAGAACACTGGTTTAATTAAGTGTTTTTCATTGCTAGTAACGCGTGTTTGTGCACGTGTGAAGAAAATCAAGGGGCGTTTACGGCCCCTTGGATGCGGAATCCGGAGTTCCGCAAATATTTGTTAAGCGTAGCATATTTACGCGTGCAAGAAATGGGGACAGTAAAAGGGAAACAGAGATTTTAGTAGCGATAAGCAACCTCATCATGTGTTCCTAAATCGTCACAAGGTGTAAAGTTTAGTAAAAAGTTGTCTTTGTACTTGAACAAACTATTATTTTCATGATCGTTTTTATTTTCCTCAAAAACTGATTTTCAGTACTGGACATAGACTCAAAATTCAAGACAAATAAAGCGTTTGCAGGCACTTTTGAATTGTCAAGGTCGGTTAGTCAAAAACATGAAGCTATTTGCACGTTCAAAGCGTAGATCGCTCTGGAGAACAACGTGCAAAAAACTCTACGGACACTCTTTTGAATCATTACTTGTAGATATGTATACAATAAAAAGCGCGCCTCAAAGAGCTGGTGCAGGCTGGTGCTAGTCGAGGCACGATAAGGTCAGTGCCTGCTAGGGTTGCTGAACTTGTTCGAAAGAGTCACCGCGGCCTTGAAACGCAAAGAGCATTTGGAGAAACACGGATGGGTTGTAGTCAGTAAGAAAACCGTCCCTGTCGCTTCGCCCAGTGCGGAGCAAAGATGATATCCTATCCTTAATAAAACGTCAAAAACTAAATGTTTGACTCCTGGCTACACTAACTAAAATCTACATTAGACTAAAAATCTAAAATGGCGTGCAATAATAAATATTTCAAGACATTTTGGGCAAGAAAAATCACTGGAAATAAAACTTGGAGTAAACCCTAGATTTTATTTAGTTGTTTGAACAACCTCCTTATTATTCTGCCCACATACTACGCAGTACGCAGTGAGAAGAAATATTTTTTGAAGTATCCAACATTAAATTGTATTTATTTTGAAGTTATTCAGACAATTTATTGAAGAACTTAAGTTCTGAATTATAAATGAACTTTTGAAATTGAAATGATTTGCTAATCATATATTTTAAAAAGAAATATACAGCTCTAAGTTTTCAAAAAACATTATTAGAGACATTATGTTATGTAATGATGTATGGATGTTTGTTACTCGATCACTCCGGAACAGCGTAACAGATTTAGATGAAATTTGACACAGAATTACGTATAGATAATCTGAAATAGCATATATGGTAATTTTTGTTCCGGGATTATGTCCCCTTGGGATAATTTCTGACATTCATATGGGCGAAACTTCTGACAGAAGCTTATGTTGCAATAAAAATACCTATAGATAAAAAAATAACCCAGAAATAACATTATCTTCCCACTGACATCGGTTATAGAAGGAATATTGTTTAACCTATACATGAACGTTGAAAAAAACCTTAAAAATCGGGCACGATATGGTAAAACAAAATGACGTAGGAAGTTCAATAAAATGCAAATCCCCGATAATAAAGGTACATAACACATGAATAAAGATGGCAAAGGTACTGATACATTCTGCCTTGAATTATTCAATATTGGAACATATCAAAGCTCACCCCTGCTCTGTTAGGAGAATATAATAATGTTGATATTTTCCTGGTGAAAACTGTAAGTTGACTGATTATTAAAATGACATATATAAAGATATTTTTCACTGCCATATACGCTATTATTTTATAAGATCGCCTAATCAATATAATTATTTTTGTTATTATTTGTAGGAAACATGCAAAGCTTACTTCCTATTTACTACTTAATATTTACAAATGAACACTAATTGCAGATCAAAATTTTCTAAGAAATCCCTCGAAATGCCCAGTCTCCCACTTAAGTGGAAACTTATTATTCGAAACTAATCTATACTAATATTATAAAGAGGAAAGATTTGATTGTTTGTTTGTATTGAATAGGCTTCGAAACTACTAAACCGATTTGAAAAATTATTTCACTGTTGGGAAGCTACACTATCCCCGGGTGACATAGGCTATATTCTATCCCCATATTCCCACGGGAACGGGAATTATGCGGGTGAAACCGCGAGTCGCTGCTAAGAAACGCTGTGCGCTGTGTGTGTGTGCTGTTTGTTGCTGTAGTAATACGAATACTTGGCTTACTTGAAAGATGAAATTAGCGTAACCTACAAACTCTCTTTTAACACATCTACATTCTAATATAAACCTAATTTGTACAACCGAATTAACATTCACTGTTAAACGTTCCATAAAATTCCTCCGAATATTTTAGTTATAACACGCAACAAACAGCAAAACATCAAAACTAGGCAAATGATGTCCTTTGATTTGAACGACTGTCTGGCATTAGCATTCGAGAACAGTCGCTGTCCTGACACTTGTGACACGGGTCTACGTGTTGCGGTTGAACCGCTAGACTATAATGTATACATGTATGTATTTGTATGTATGTATTTGTTTCAGTTTAGTTATTGGCGGGACAAATGTTCAAAGGTCAACATAACACACACACATGCTCACATTGGACTTATACGATAAATCTATGAATACTGGAAAAAGGTCATTGGGTATAATTATGTAAGTATGAATACTTACGTAGCTTCTACGCGCGACGTCTGCATAGCCTTTAGATCGGAAAAAAAAAGTTTCGAGAAAAAGTAACAAACATCCATACATCCAGCCTCACAAACTTTCAAATTTCACTAATATTATGAAAGTAACATAGGATATCTACATTTTCTTTTTTTCTCTCAGCAAAAAATAGATCTTGAAAAAAAGCCGGAAGAAAATCCATAGCAAATAACCATAACACACTTCAACTACCTCCAAAGTTCATTAGAAAACCAGCGTCAGATAGCATCAGTCTGTCTGGCATATCGCTGAAATGAACCTTTTTAGTGCAGCCGTGAGATAATCATAAGTTTTAAGCATGACAGTTTTATTATAAATCCATGAACCGTACGTGTTTCATGTATTTGCTAAATTATTTTTATTTTTACTTTCAAAGGTCTTAAGAGACTTCCCAGAGAGTTTGTTATTGAAGTAACACCACTCCATACATTCAAAAACCCCACAAATCAGAAAATACAGTACATTGATAATTTTCCGCCTCAATAAAACTAATTTAGATAAGACCTATCTTCTAACACAATTTAATGTCAGATTGATATTGAATTTGTACTCTAATTTAATGACGAGGGATCCCAAAGAAAATTATGGGTGTTTGATCAAAGGAGCTAAATTTACCGTCGTTGTGTTGTGTAGTAATTGTTTCACGTAAGTGTTGTCTTCAATATATCTACGATTCTTGGAATTATTACTAACAATTACTTTACTCTTGACTGATTAAGTCTCAATTGAACTTATCCTCAGAAGTCTGTTGGTTTAATAATCGAGATAATAATGTCTTTCATTTCTGCTTTGTGCAGTGTCACTTTGATCCACACGAATGGTATGCATATAAGGAATACCCTAGGAGCTAGTACGGGGAAATTGTCCAATATATTCGTAATAGGCTGAACTCTTGTTGCATAGAATTTAATCTACATACATACCTTTGAAGTCTTTCACTTTAAGATTACTAAAAATGCTAGGCGTTGGTGGACTTCACGTTGACGCCGCGTGATCGTTGCGTAACCTAACTTGGACATGGCTTATACGCTGACGAACACCAGGGCTTCCTAAAGTACTTTAAAGTCTCTTTCTTTTTAAATCAATGTCTCTACATAGTATACAACAAAGTCGCTTTCTCTGTCCCTATATCCCTATGTATGCTTAAATCTTTAAAACTACGCAACGGATTTTGATGAGGTTTTTTTTTAATAGATAGAGTGATTGAAGAGAAAAGTTTATATATATAATACATGCATATTATAGTAGAGGAAACATTGATATCTAAATTGCGCCCGTGCGAAGCCGGGGCGGGTCGCTAGTAAAATAATAAAGGAACTTAGCAACAGGATAGTACATTTCGTGTATCTATATTCTCCATCACAGTAGAACTAAGTGCGTAATCGAATCAAAAATATACTTTGTCCCTTTTTTTAATAAAATCTTTTACAGGGCGAAATTCACATCAAATATTGAAAAATTAAATTATATTCAACTTTTCATGTTGTAATTGAGTTTTCAGACTATATTGTTCAATATTTTGGGCTTAGCTTAGTAACAGTTCCCGAAAGGGATCAAATAGGGTTCACTGTCAGTGTTCCCTAATGGAGTATTGGGTCCTGATATGAGAGTGTATTGACATATAAGGTTAACATATTAACCTTAATCGGACACTATCGAACATGCTCTATGGGATATATTGAAGATTTTGCTGTTATGATAAATCTTGGCAAATGAATTTCGATAAGTCAGTTTCAGTAACAGGCAAACGGAAGAAGCCGGTGACGACCATTTGAGTATTAAACAGTTTTTTACAATTAAAGATAAAATGTGGTTTCATAGTCCTTAATAGAAATCGGACAACCGTAATACCTATTTAGTTTCATTGTAAACCATAACATGTAAACTATTACATTAACCTAGGAACATAGCCAGCAGATCTGAATTCAACACTATAAACCACTACACAGAATCACAAATCAAATGCACGAACAATCTAATATCATGAAACGAAGGCACCCTTTCGTCTTCCTCTAGAAAAATAACAAGTTTCAATACTAGTAAGGAAGATAAATCAGGTTTGTCCAAGCTATCGACAGATCTTATGTTGTCGCAGACGAAAGTTTAAATTGAAGAATTGAATCGTGTGGAAAGTTGGACATGTCACTGTGAACTGAACGGGTAAAACTGATAAACCTTCCATTCAATTATTTTGATAAATGCTAAGCTATTTTGAAATGGAGGGAAGAGTAGTAAAGATTTTAGACTGTTTGTTTGTCATGCTAGATGATGGCGTATTTAATCATGAAAACAGCTTAGTCATACTTCAAAAAATGCCTTTTAAAAGCAATGTTTTCGATTTGAAAAGAGTCTATATTAGTTTTAAACAAAACCAGCCAAGTACAAGACCTACACGCTCACGAAAAGTTCTGCAGATACCATGACCTGAAAAAAAAAGTGTTTATTTCGACAGAATTACGCGTAATGTGAACATTTCAACTTTCTGCCTATAACAATTTATTTGGTGAGATATAGCCCACTATCATACAACACGGATGAACAGCGGAGACTTGTTTATTTATTTTATTTATTTATTTAACTTTAACTCAGGTAGAACCCATAAATTTGTTAGTATTCCTTAACCTATCTCAGTATAAAAGACTAAAACACACAACATTGATTCTTAATTTCGCCACCTCACGGATACACCCGGCAATAGGACATGCACTGAGCACAGGTGCTTCATAAGGCGGCCCTCAGTCTTACTATATAGCAACAATGCTCAGAAGACTGTTGTCACTGCCCCGCATCCGACGCAGCAGTGCAGCAGCTTACTTAGTGCTAGGGTTCTGTTGGTATCGTTCGGCGACGGAATCCTTAAAAGAGTAAAAAAACAGATGTTCAGCATATTCATGTATGAAAAAAGAACCGCTGATTTTCTAGTGAAAATAGTTTGTATTCAAGAATACTTTTACCGTATTAAATACTTCATCAAATTAAAGGCAGTAGAGTAGGGTTGCGGAATTTGTTCGAAAGAGTTACCGCGGCCCTGGAACGCATAGGGCACAAGAAGGATCACGGGTGGGTTTTAGTCAGTAAAAGTCTGACACTCCCTACCGCTCCACCCAGGGCGGGAGGGGTCATTTGATGATTTCCCAGCCAAAAAAAATAAAAAATAAAAGGCAGTAGAGTAGGACCCAAAGAAAAACAATGATAAAGAATTAATGATAGTGATGGATGATAAAGATAGCTTTTAAAAGTTCAGTATCTGACCGAATTCTTTAACTATACTCTTGGGCAATCGGAATGCTGGATTTTTTTTTATATTCACGAAAAAAACTCATCGGAACTCGCAAGTCACGTTTCCCTAAATATTTTCGCTTTTGTTTTAGTTTCTGTCTGTTTGTTATCTCTCGATGTGACAAGGATAAATTAGTTGGTATTTTAATTTGGAAAATACATTAATGTTGACTTTTGTTTTGTTTTGTGGAAAATAGCAACAAGGGTTTTTGGAAGATGCATTTAAATAAAGTTTTCGTACGATGAAATTTGTTGCGCCACTTCTTCTTACCAGCTAAAACACTAGGAAGTGGTGACGGGTGGGCGTTTTGGGGACTGTCTTAATGTAAAATTTGACGTTCAAAAAGTGCTGGCTGTCAGCCTAGTTTGAATAAATGACTTTTGATTTTGAATAAAACATTGGTTAGAATCTTAAAAAGATGGCAGTCTGTGCGATGCTTTGGAGAAACCTTTGTCCTTCAGTGTTCGTGCTTGCTTTAATGTGATTATGATTATCGCTGATGAGGAAATTATGTAAAAAAGCTCTAGGGTATTAGTTTTTCTCCTCTTTATCTTAATATGTATCTCGTGATCTCTAGGTACCTGTCTATCTGAAAATTATTACCCAAAGAAATACTAAAGTACAGTACCACGGTCAAATACTAAAGTAGTAACACGATTTGCCAGTGTAGGTATACACTGGCAAACCGTGTTAATGCTTATCTATTATAATCTTCTTCTTTATAAATAAAAAAAATCGCCAAAATGTATGTACGCGCATAACTTCCGAACGACTGCACTAAATTGTAACATTACACTACTTAACAACCTAAATATGAACTACAAACGAATAACTTCATTATTTTACTGATGGAAAGCATATAAACTCACGGTTTCTATTATTAAATCCATGAGAGAAAAGTAATGGAACAAATCTAGTCACAAGATGAGAACCAATAAAGCAATCCTCTTATCTGTATAACTATAACGATAATGTCAGTAACCGTTATTAGTCTCGTTACTAACCGAAACTACTTGATACAGCAGTTATTTGTTACGAGGTTAGGAAACTATGGTGTTAGTACAGTCAATATAAAAATAACTAAGCAATTCGGCTGTTTTCGAATCGCTACTGATTAGAAGAAATAAAGAAAAAGAGTTAATACGCGCCAAGCATGAAGCAAACCAAAAAAAAAAAGAATTTACAAAAGTTGCGAAAATATGCGACACATTCGCGCAAAACGGACATCGCTGCGACACACGTGCGAGACAGAGCCACAGCACAAATTGTTCAAGTAAGTCACCTAAGTACATGATAGAAAAAAATAAAACAAAATAAATGATTGTGAGGACTGAGCTCCCAACGTTACAATTATAGTTTGAGTTCTTACATTGTCAAATATTTTGTAGCAAACTAAAACTTGGTAAATAAATAAGTAACAAGGAAATCTGTTATATTTGGATGAGCAGTATTCCCCTTCTTACAAATCTCTACGTCGTTCTCATAAGTTTGAGTGCCGAGCGTGAGATCCTAGGTGCGATTCCTATCCTCGTTGAGGTGATCGGCAGCGGCGACCTCCGACCAGTTTCGGTTCAAGCCATGGTCCGGAGTAAAGGGGCATGAGCAGCAATCACCTTCTTCTGCGAAGCAGTAATGCGTTACCTCACGCCCCTGCCCCGCGACGTCGAGAGTCGCAGGGCTAATTCCGGCCACCGTAGGCGCGGGCCTGCGGATGGCGAGAGATAGGTGGCTCGCCGATTACAACCAGGCCCGGGTCGACAGGGCGTCATGTTCCACGCGCAACTCAAAGAAATGTCAGCATAGAAGACGGGGCCAGTGCCTGCTAAGTTTGCCGAATTCGTTCGAAAGAATTACCGCGGACCTGGAATGCAAAGAGCATTAGGAGGAAGGATGGGTTTTAGTCAGTAAGTGTCTGACACTCCCTCCCGCTCCGCGCAGAGCGGGAGAAGTCATTTGATGATTTCCCAGCCTTAAAAGAAGGTGCAATTCCCTGGTCGGGCAAAAGGTGTAGCTAGATTTTTCCACTACGAATTTATAGCAGACCAGAAGTTTGGGCAAAGGAACAGATAATGCTACAATAATTATGTCTTCTGTGTCTCGGGCCACTGAAACCGATATTCGCTCGCGAGGTTTTATTTTCTTATAAATGAATATAACGTGTGCTTCTATATATCTGCAGTTGACTGTACAAAGTACTACAAGTTATTGTCCAGACAAGTACTTATCCTCTGTTATTGTAGATGTTATAGCTTTTCAGCTATTTGGCAATGGGGCCCATGAATGGTTCACACTAATTTATGAAATGGATATTAGCTACCGCTCTTACAAACTATTATAACTTTGAAAATGTGAGTACCTATCAAAGTATAATAAATTTATCTAATTAAAAACGTGTGATAAATTAGATGGTACCTATGAATGCATAGCATAATCAGACTTTTAATAAAATTGATTGAGTCAGGCGTTACTTTGCGGAAATCCATTTTAAATTTGAAAATGAAAACAATATATCTAGTTTTAATTTCCGCGAATATTAGTGGGTTGCAGGTATGCACCTCCCTCCCGCCCGCTATATTATGCACATGCGAGATTACTGGGCAAATGCAAGGATTTTAAGCACATGCAGGAAGGCAATGCAAAACCCAACACCATTACCGACACGTGTTTCGCCTCTCCACGAGGCATCCTCAGGGGACGTGTTGACTCGCTGACCGTTGAGTTGCGACTGAGCATTTAGTACAAGGCACCCCCCTTTTATACACTGCCACCGTTGGTTATTTGTGTACAACTACCCACAAACATTCGCAGTAAAGGGGAAGAAACCAAATTCGTCTGGTCATTCAACAATGCAAAATTATTATTATTACTATGTTTAAAAATCTCTAATTGTTCTAAAACACACAGCCGGAAACCCTTATCACAAATATGTAGTATATTAAAACTATTGTTGTCGCGCAAAGAATGGCCGGTATCAATTAGATGTTTCGCGAAATTCGATTTGTCCGAATGGCCATTTCTATACGCGGCAACATGTTCCCCATACCTTATGTCAAAGTTTCGGCCCGTCTGACCCACATACACCCCGTTGCATTCATCACAGACCAGCCTATACACCCCAGACTTTTTACTATTTTCTAAAATATCTTTTCCGTTACAAATACGGCGTATATTCTGGTCCGTTCTGAACGCTACATAAACGTTGTTTTTTCTAAGTAAATTACTAATTCTATCTGAAATGGGGCCCATATAGGTCAGACTGGCCACATATCTATTAATATTAGTACGCGGACATGCATATAATAGTGAACGAACCCTTTCTTTCTGCTTTCTACTAATTAAACTGTCTACCATTGACTTTGAGTAACCGTTAGAAATTGCGATCTGGTAAATAATATTAAGTTCTTTTACATAATTTTCTGCTGAAAGGGGGAGGGCAAATAATCTATGAATATAGCTGCGGAAGGCGGCTAATTTATGTTGAAGAGGGTGACAAGAAGAGGCTGGTATTGTCGTGTCAGTGTGTGTCGGCTTTCGATAAATTTGGAAATCTAAGTCACTATTGTGTTTTGTGATAGTTAAATCCAAAAAGTTAAGGGAGTTTTGGGACTCTAATTCTAATTTAAATTTAATTTTTGGGTGAGTTTTATTTAGTTTTTTAACAAAAAGGTCTATTTGTCGAACGGTACCATTCCAGCAGATAATTATGTCATCTACATATCTATAATAAAACAGAATATTAGGTTCGTTCACTATATGTTTACATTCAAAGTTATCCATAAAAACCTCCGCCATTAGTGGACTTAAAGGCGACCCCATAGCCAACCCTTCCTTTTGAATATAATATTGGTTATTAAATCTAAAATAATTTTGTTTCATGCAAATATTAGTGAGGTTAAGTAAATCCGCAATTTCCCCAGGATGTAACCGTTGCTTCTCAAATTGGATACCCAGAATACGTAGACAATCATCGATTGGAACATTCGTGAATAAGCTGTCAACGTCTAAGGATAACAACTTTGCATTGGAAGGAATTTGTATATTTTTTACTTTTTCAATTAAATCTAAGCTGTTCTTCAAACTATATTTGGGATTAAAAGAAGTTCTACTTCTCAACAAAGTGTTGAGACGTTTAGCTAAATTGTACGCTGGGGCACCAATGTAAGAAACAACTGGTCGTACAGGCATGTTATCTTTATGGGTCTTGGGTAGACCATACAACAAAGGAGCCCTCGGATTCATAGGAACAAGGTTTTTTAATTGGTCTTTTGATATGTATGACGTGTTTTTAATGGCATCCTTTATCTCGAGGGCAAACTTCCTTGTAGGATCCGCACCAAGACGTTCGAAATCCTCCCCCAGGATGATGTCGTTAACTTTTTGAGTATAGGCAGTTTTTTCCAAAATGACGACAGAATTTCCCTTATCAGCCTTTGTTAATATTAAATCATTCTGCCTAATACGGTGCTGAACTGACCGATAAAGGTGAATTTCGGTTAAATTTTGATTGGGAGGGGACGTGAAAACTCTCTTAATGTGAGTTGCCACTTGATGTTTAACGACATCATCCTGTTTTCCTTTGAAGCAAGCTATCTCGGTGTCCACCACCAAAGTTTGAAGAGATTCCTGGGAAAGTCGGGGTTTAATATTGTATTTTAAACCTTTCTCTAACAAAGACATTTCTTCGGGGGGAAACTGTGTATTAGTATAATTTAAAACGCGAGGGTAAAATGTATGTGATATATTATTTGAATTACATGGCTGATTGTACCGACCCTCACCAGATAAACTCTCCAACTTCCTAACCTGGGTTAAATATTTTTCGTGAGCTAACCGAGACGCCAAATCCCTAGCCTTGTTATCTAAAATATCAAACTCCACATTATGTAATTTGAAAGTTAACTCGGTGTACAATACCTTGAGGTGAAGTTTGATTTTATTTGTTTATTAGGCTGGTCTGTGATGAATGCAACGGGGTGTATGTGGGTCAGACGGGCCGAAACTTTGACATAAGGTATGGGGAACATGTTGCCGCGTATAGAAATGGCCATTCGGACAAATCGAATTTCGCGAAACATCTAATTGATACCGGCCATTCTTTGCGCGACAACAATAGTTTTAATATACTACATATTTGTGATAAGGGTTTCCGGCTGTGTGTTTTAGAACAATTAGAGATTTTTAAACATAGTAATAATAATAATTTTGCACTGTTGAATGACCAGACGAATTTGGTTTCTTCCCCTTTACTGCGAATGTTTGTGGGTAGTTGTACACAAATAACCAACGGTGGCAGTGTATAAAAGGGGGGTGCCTTGTACTAAATGCTCCGTGCCCTGGCTGGGGGCCTTAAATTCATTTGAGGCCACCACAGGATTGTCCGGTTGAGCAGTAACCAGCCTTAGTGTGCTGAACTGCGAGTGGTCCATTCCAAAAAAAAAAAAAAAAAAAAAAAAAAAAAACTAAATGCTCAGTCGCAACTCAACGGTCAGCGAGTCAACACGTCCCCTGAGGATGCCTCGTGGAGAGGCGAAACACGTGTCGGTAATGGTGTTGGGTTTTGCATTGCCTTCCTGCATGTGCTTAAAATCCTTGCATTTGCCCAGTAATCTCGCATGTGCATAATATAGCGGGCGGGAGGGAGGTGCATACCTGCAACCCACTAATATTCGCGGAAATTAAAACTAGATATATTGTTTTCATTTTCAAATTTTTCAGACTTTTAATGTTCCCACTGCTGGGACACAGGCCTCGTCTCTAAGAGAGGGAATGGGCCGTAATCCACCACGCGGGCCCAGTGCGGGTTGGTCACATGTCTTGTTGAATTATAATATATTGAATTATTAATAATATTGAATTATTGGTTCTAGGACATGGCGGTTCCCTCATGATGTTTTCCTTCACCGTTTTGAGAGCAGTGGCGATGAAATTAATTACGCAAAGTAATATGCCTGGCTGGGTTTTGAACCCCCGACCTACAATTCGGAAGTAGTGGTGGCCGACTGGTAACGGCCCCGTTACCAGTCGGCCACCACTGCTCCATGATTGCATAGGTTACGCTTTTATTTGTAGATCTGAAAGTGACAGATTTTTTTTTATCTATAAGCAAGTTGTAACTAGTAACCTGCCCCAGGTTTACATGAATGTAAATTATATGCACAGATCTTTCTCATATATTGCTCTTTTCAGATGTGAAAACCTTATTAAAATACGTCGCGTTTGAGAAGAAGTAAGTGGAGATTCATATTATTTAGAGACCAGCTTCGGGAAATCTCAACGAACCGACATGGAAAATTTCAGTTTTCTAAGAGTAGTAATTTTAGCTCTGCGTTCTCTGTCAGTAACTCAATAACGGAAGAGTTAGTATAATTCATACTTCATATGGCGAAAATATAGTTTCTCAAACCGACAAAAATATCACTGTTTTGGGTCCTATTGCGTTGCGTTACTAAGGATGTAATTGTTGGAATAATAGTTTTACTTGAATATTTTCCGTGTACAGACACTGATCAGTTACAAGTTTATTACGTGTATAAATTTAGCATAGAAACAAGTAAGTCATCAACACCCTTTTAATTTAAAAGCACTTCAAAGCTTAGTCTTTAAGAAATAAACGTGTTTTAATTGCCTTAGTAACTACTTTAGCTTTTGCTTTCACGAGAACAATTTGAACATAATTTTTAGATACTATTAAGTTTCACCATCCTGTAATAGTTGTAACGGGAAAATATTGAAGGTTATTGGAATATCTGATATAAAATATTATCTAGTCAGAGACTTTTATATTACAGGATATTTTCCTGAAAAGATCTTATTAGTCCGCTTGATAGCAAAAAAATATTGGACAAGTATTTATCCATTAACATGAACAATATATTAAGACTATGACAGTACTTTGAAAACTTTTTACGAAAACGTGACATCATAAACCCCTACTCTAGAATTTTGTTGCGCTTTATCTTTATAAATTTTCATCTATTTGAAACGGATTCAAAATAGAATTATTATTTTTCCATCAAGGATAATGCCCTATTATGTAGGTAGGTTACCACCCCTTTGATTCTTGGTCGCAATCGCGACAGCTGAGTGGTTCGACTCCCAGGTTGGGCAAAAAACCCCGAGTAAAAAAATGCGTCCGATCTCTCGCCAGCTGTAACTGCCGTCATATCGGACTGCGCGAGTGATGGAATCGGGTTTGCATTTATGCTTAATACACGCGCTGATGGATACTCTCTTTGAGATTAGACGCTAATGCTGAAATAGGTCAGGATTGCCCGAATCTCTAGATGACTCCTTTTAATCCAAACTAATTCAACTCAATTTTAATATGGCCTGTCCACAAGTCAAGTTCCTCGGGCAATAAACAATCTACATCTATACTAATATTATAAAGCTGAAGAGTTTGTTTGTTTGTTTGTTTGAACGCGCTAATCTCAGGAACTACTGGTTCGATTTGAAAAATTCTTTTTGGGTTGAATAGACCATTTATCAAGGAAGGCTTTAGGCTATATATCATCACGCTTAAGCCAATAGGAGCGGAGCAGCGATAAAGAATGTTTTAAAATCAGGGATTCCACGGGGACGAAGTCGCGGGCAGCAGCTAGTTTTTGATAAAACTGTTACGTAAAACTGAAATAAGTATGTAACTGGAGCACCACCAGAAGTAACATATTATTACATACATAACTACAGAGGTACCAAAAACGTATAAGATTTAGGGCACGCTCGTAAACATGTAACAATTAGTGACAGCTGCTCACCCATAACTTGCAAACGTCGTTATATAATACCTCCCCCCCCCCTTTCCCTGGCAATCCTTTCTAATAGACTTTTATAACTGGAAAGACGAGAAGCAGCTGACAGGTTTATAAGTAGTCTAACTTAAGTTTTTGGACCATCATCAATAGGTAGGTACCTATTAATGGAATCAAATGATAGTTTAATTAAGGTACTCTACGCACGGCTGTAATCAATTGATGCCTAACTCTGTTCTGCCTCCTGCTTGAAAAGCAGGATATGGAAATTATTCTGTTCTTATCTCCTTCGTTGATTTTTTTCTATTGAGGGAAACAATCCTGTTGAACCTTTTCTTCAGTGCAATTCGAGCTTCATAGATATGGAAATTAACTGAAAAAACAAAACCGCAGATAATCTTAATAATTCAATAAATCATAAATAAGACCTAGTTGTTCCATCGACCATAACATAAACACATGATATTTCTGGCAAATTTTCCGTCTAGCAGTAGGCACCTATTAGGAAGCAAGACATACTGAGAGGCACGAGAATTCTTCTAATGACCCCAAAAAAACCTTGGTTTGATTTAATTAAAGTACGCTAGTTGCTCTTTGAAAGCACACAGTAAACATCAGTACATAAACATCAATATTTAGTCCAAGTATATATATTTTATTTACCCTCGTCCGTGCGTCACTGCGGCCGCGGCGTGCCAACTGAAAACCAGTGCTGGGTGTCTGACGCCCAGCAAATGCTGAGGTAGTAACCCTTTCGGTTCGGGCACGCTCGACGCATTCTGTACTTTTTTTCTCCTTTAATTTGTGTTTGTAACCGTTGTGCTGTGCTTGTCCTGAATAAAAGTTTTATTCTATTAACATAATGGGGTAGTTGACTAAAAAAATCTAATTAGTCCGTCCGATAGATTTCCAAAAAATATTGGACACGTATTTTTTCTTTTTTCACGTAAACAAAAAATGAAGCCAATACAGAGCGTTGAAAACTCGTGTGACGTCACTACTAGCTACAATTTTTAGCGAGCCGTAACGTCACAAGCCCCCACTCCTGATCTTTGATGCTTTGTATCTTCGTCAGTTTTTATAGATTTGATAAAGGAAAAAATACGTGTCCAATATTTTTCTATAATCTAACTGACGGACTAAACATAATCATATATTTTTTACTCAGGAAACACCCCTATTATAAATAGTCGATCCTCACTACCCACAGCAGGCATGTACATATGTCAATTTAGGTATTTCACCAAAAACTATTTGGCAGGAAAAGGTTTTAATAACCCTCAAACTACCTTCACCTACTCTAGGTGCAGAGACCGTTCATGCCGCAAGGAGTGGTTCACGGTCCATTGCTCGACAAACGACGCCTGGCTAACGGGCACTCGAGACAACTTGTTATTGGCTGCACTTTCTATTCAAATACATTTGAGAATATGTAGGGATAGGGCGACAATGTTTTGAGATTTTTTGGGAAAATATATTAATCTGCTATTGGAAAAAATAAATAAATTGGGATTTAATAAAATTGATTGAGTCAGGCGTTACTTTGCGGAAATCCATTTCATTTTGGAGGGAGGTGCATACCTGCAACCCACTAATATTCGCGGAAATTAAAACTAGATATATTGTTTTCATTTTCAAATTTTTAAATTGGGATTTCATAATGAGGATTTTAAGCTATTGTATAGCTTCTATCGCGGGCCTTGAGCGTGGCAACCGAATCCAGAAATTCCGTAACGAAAATAACCTAACACCGCTACGTCATTCGATTAGGCCCCGCCTTTTTAAAATGGTCGCTCGCCGTCACCGAGCCGACCCGAACGTCTGCGTTCGGAAACAATCGGTGGGACAAAGTTAAGTGAAACGTATGTGATTTACATTAGTAGGTACAGTAATCCAGGTGAACGAATCGAGACCATATCACAATGCATAATAATTGCATAAGTTGATAAAAAAATGCTATGCAATAGCTTTACCGCGTCAGTCCCCGAGTGCCACATGTATTTTTTTGTATCTGAATCTGCTCATTGGTGTCTGGGTTAAGCATGGTTGGGGCTTTCATGAATGGGTCTGTTTTCAAACATGTAATTTTTATTTTTTAATTATTTTTCCCCAGTTTTATCTTTGTTTTGTTTTATTTATACCTACATATGTTGTAATAACGTCGTGTGCGTCTGTTTGGGAGGAATTAAACTGTTTTTCTTTCTTTTCTTTTTCTCCTTTTTCTGAATTGGTCCCTCAATATAGGTATTGAGACTTGAAAGTGCCATTCCTCAAATTAATAACGTGTAGGTATTTAACAAAGGCACATGTAATAAATAAGTACTACTTTCAAGAACGCAGTCTCTTTCGAAATCAGTATACAGTGAAATACAACACATCTCTGAAGGAACTAAAAATATTGCGATTAAAATGAATGTATCCATAAATTTTAAATTTAAGACCTTGCATACCAAGTATTATGATTAGATTAGAAAAATGTGTTTTGATGTGTTCGATAGACTGCCATCTTTTTGGCTTCTAAGATACAGGCTTATTGCCTAGTTTAGAAGTCAGACGTTCGGCCTTGAATTTTTGTCAATGTTGTACAACTTAGTTTTAAGACACAATTCTGTACTATCCTTATTTTTACGTACAAATAAATTATTATTATTAATTATTATTATCTCACCACAATCATGGCATCATATAAATATGGAAGTTTGCACCAAGGCTCCAGGGCTAAAATCATCTCGAGAGTGTTCCTTTGGAAACAAAAAAACAGAAGCTAGTACCTAATCCTATAATTTGTCCGTATCGCATTCAAATCTCTTGTCACCGCAAACTCCCTTGTCGCGCATACAATATCTAGACAGTTTTTACAAGCTCCGCTCTGTAAGCTTCGGACATAAATCTCGATGTTCCCTACGAATATTTGAGATCTAGAAAAGTGTTCATGACTCAGCAGAACTTTACACATGAAATAAGTTTTCATAGAAGTCATAAATATTGATAGTAAATTGGTACTTAGAATTATTACAGACTAGCTGTCCGCACAACTTCGTTTGTGTCACATTTTTCATGACTGCTCCGCTCCTATTGGTCTTAGCGTGATGATACATAGCCTATAGCCTTCCTCGATAAATGGGCTATCTAACACTGAAAGATTTTTTCAAATCGGACCAGTAGTTCCTGAAATTAGCGCGTTCAAACAAACAAACTCTTCAGCTTTATAATATTAGTATAGATTTATGTGAGTTTCGCTGTCTTATAAATTCGTCACATGTACGTGGATTTGAATTTATTTGTGCGTAAAATATGTTAATTGTACCATATTTTGTATGTTTAAAGTAGTAACACTTAAGTACACTACTGATGCAACATAAGGGCAATTATGCATCGTGTTTAATTCTTCAAATGTAAGTAAGTGTTTATGATCAGAATGTAAAGTCCTACAAACCTTCATTGAAAAGGGCAAATTCTCCAGCCGAACTTACCAGGGCGTTGTGTCTGTTGAGCAACTTGTTTGCTTGCTTACATAATTATTATTATGTTCGCATTCGCGAGTACTTTGATAGCAAAATTAAGGAATTGGGTGCATTCAGGGCAATTTTTTTGAAGTTCTTATGTAGCGTTAGGTGCTGCAACTGCCATCGTGATCATCATCATTTCAAACACTATCCTGCTATCGATAGCCGCCCGGGCAGACAGCCCGCTAGAGTGGGCGCTAACTTTACTAATCAAACTCGATCTGTTTATTTATTAAATACTAACATAGGCTAAGTTATATTGTTACTAACACTATAGATCTATGGTCTATAGTGTTAGTGGTACTATGGTCAATAGTGATAGCTGTAGTCTGGTAATTTAATAAAAAATAATAATATCATCAAAATGGCATCCACCTCTGGAAACACCACCGGCAAGTTTCCCCAAATCATCACCATATCGACTTGATGATCGGTCTCACGGTTCTTGCACCCCGAGGACCCCTGCATTCCTCAACAGGAATTATTGTATAATTATGAAAAACTATTCGGTCTACCATTTACGTAACTTTAACCAGATCAGATTGAATAATAATATTTAAATTTTCTGACTCTACAAAATACAATCTTGAATTATAACCAATGTAATAATTTGTAGGTCCACAAAATCTGACTTAGACTATGCTAAGTATAATTAATTTAATAAGTCAGCTAAAAATAATAAGTCAGCTAGGAAACACCGGCCTCATCTAGTTTATAACGACAAAAAAAGATTGACGTGTAAAAGTGTTATTTACAACCTACTTACAAAATAAATATCATTTATCATTCATTCTCAGTAATTTTATTCTTCGATTACTTTGTAGTCCAGGGAAATTACGCCGAACATTAGAATAATATTCTTAACTCCGATGTTTTTCCGTTAAAGTATGCTGCAAAAAGTTAACCTACGGGTGTGTTATTTTTCTTAATGAAACATCTAATTTCAATGAAAACTTGATGGGAAAATTATTTACTAGTATACTGTTTTGTAGCATTTGTAAAAGAAATTGGTATATTTAAAATCCAATTTATTAAAAAAAAAATCGATAACTAATTGCACTAGAAAAGCTATTATATAGAAAAATATGTATAATTAAGTGGAGTAAAAAGGGGGGAAGGGGGAAGAACTCATAGGGCATCGAGGAATTCGTGATCATCGCTGTCAACGGGAAAAGTGCCCAGAACACTGGCCGCATTGTCACATTTAATGCTGATTCGTTGACCAAGGAAAAGCCCCGTTCTGGTCAAATGAAGAGTCGACTAATTATTGCATGCTGATTTCACGAAAAATTCGATGAGCATTCGGACCGCCGAAGAAGAGATTGACTTTTACAAGTTGGTTCGTAAATCCTATATTTGTTGTTTTTTTTTTTAATTTTGTATGTATTTTGTTTGCTCAGGCAAAAACTGTAACTGAATTAAACTGCGTTTAAAATTAAACAGACTGACTTAATAAAAAAAAAAACGATTTTTTTTTATCCACATTCCTTAGGGCACAATTTATGTTTAACTAGCTGACCCAGCAAACGTTGTTTTGCCATATAAAATAAACACAATATTTAGGGGTATGAATGATGTTCTATATATATAAAAGAAAGTCGCAGGTGAAATTTAGCTTTCTATTGGTGAAATAATTTTTAAAATAGAAAACTTAAAGCTAAAATACTTCTTAGCTGTATCCCGCGGTTTCACCTGCCTGCGCCATTTATTCTTTCTGGCTCAGTGTTCTTTCTTTCGTCTCCTATGGATCATAGCTTGATGTTAAATAATTATGGTTCTGGTATCCTGGTATTTTGTAAGTCTTCACTCACAATTCCAGCCCCAGAAATGCTTCGACATGTTTATGGTCTGCTGCTACACGTGGATTTACTTACCTTACCTCTCAAATTTTCAACCCTGATATTTAATACTTCGACATTCTTCTTTCTGGTCTTCTAGTACTTGTAAATCTTTAGCGCATGCAATTTTAGCCCCGGAAACTACCATTTTAAAAAAATAAACAGCTAGACTGATCACGTCCCACGTAAACGGGATAAAATGTCCTATATAAATATATCCTATGCCTGCGCCATTTATTCTTTCTGGCTCAGTGTTCTTTCTTTCGTCTCCTAAGGATCATTCATAGCTTGATGTTAAATAATTATGGTTCCTGGTATCCTGGTACTTTGTAAGTCTTCACTCACAATTCCAGCCCCAGAAATGCTTCGACATGTTTATGGTCTGCTGGTACACGTAAATCCTTACTTACAAATGTTTGACAGGTACGAAACAAAGGAACATTTAGGGAAAATGATTCATCTTTCATAATTATTTATTCGTCATTTTTTCATAGTTTTTAAGATGTATTCTGCTATTCGGGGCAGAGACAAATCCAACGAAACAAAAACCAAGAAAATTGGTTCAGCAGATCTCGAGTTATAATTGTTGTAACAAACCCGACTTTCTTTTATATATATAGATTCTAAGAAAATAAATTAGATTTACCTATTCTTTACATTGTGTATAAAAAATAGAGATTACCTGATTATCCTAGCTTTTATTAAAATAAACGCGTTTTTGTTATGGTTATGGAAAATGTTTAAATTTTCTATTTATTAGAAAAGCTAAGATCAAATACACGATTCAAGAGAAAAAACGGAGAAAGGATTTTTGCAAGGTTCAAAGCTAATTTGACTGGCCTATTATAATGTATTCAGAACTTGATTCCCAATTATAAAAATATAGGTTTCTCTTGAGCCAAATGGCTAATACAAATAATCTTTTCTATTTCAAATAAATGTTGCCAGTGAAGACTTACAGACTTGAAACGTAGTTGCTCACAATGGGCGTCATCAAAAGGCTTAAAGTCACCCAAAGGGCAATGTAGAGGGCAATGCCCGGAGTTTCCTTGCGTGATCGAATCAAGAATGATGATATCCGCAAGAGAACCAAAGTTACCGACATAGCCCGAAGGATCGCCAAACTGAAGTGGTAGGGCAGGCATTGTTCGAAGAACAGGTGGTGCCAAAAAGTTTTGGAGCGGCGACCGCGTACCGGAAGACGCAGCGTTGGACCGCCTCCCACACGATGGACCGATAACCTGGTGAGGGTCACGGGTAGCCAATGGAGGCAAGACACATAGGACCGGTTGTTGTGGCGACACTTAGGAGAGGCCTATGTACAGCAGAGGACGTCTTTCGGCTTGTATGATGATGATAATGATGAGTAATTTTTAAGTAAAATTAGTTTGCTCTAAACACAGTAAAAATCTTCGCTCTACCAATAATCGTCTTCTACGATAACGTTTTAAGGGACCTCTCACCGTTCTGGGCTTATTCATTCCTCTTTCTTTGTTCAGGCGATACTGAACATCAGGACGGCTACAAGTCGGTTGTCGTTTAAGGTGAAGGCATGTGAGCACATCCGCAAAAAATAAAGAGGGTTCATTCGTTTTTCTTAATAACATTGTTAATTATATTTATATTGGTGTTTTTTTTTTTCATTAAAACTGCAGTTTTAATCAATAAAATCGGTCATTTCATCATATTAAATTTACAACACCGCTCAATAGCAATGTTATAAAGCCACACGAAAAAACAACAAAATAGTTTTCATTTCACATTTGTAAATTATTAAAAAAAAAAACTGCGTGACAGATTTGACAACAAAACTTTTAAAATCACCGACCGGTTTACATCACCGTAAACCGCCCGTTAACCAAACAAGGTTGTAAAACGAACGGTTACCCGTAGGTACGGCACCCAATAGACGCGATACGATATCACACTTACGACATTTTTACGATAACATCACTCACCAACTTGCTACTTAGCTTTATTTGCAAAAGTGCGGGGTGATAATTCATTGGTTAGTAAAACTGATCGGTACAATAGAGTGTAACAGTTAAACACAAAATCCGAAAAAAGGTATCTACTCATTAATGGGAACATTATTTTTTTGCGACCAACTCTGAAATCCCGAAAGAAAAATCAAACGCTCCATACATTTATGTTTTCATAACTCGACAATAGGTACATACGAAAATGCAGATTTCTTTTTTGTTTTGCGCTTTCATGGTAAATAACATTGCGTTAAACGATTTTGTTACCCGCTTAACTAATGGGTGATTTAAAAAGTTGATGAGTCATTGAAAAAATATCGTAAACATTTGTGGTATGATTACATCTAGTTTTCGAGGAAAATGCCGATCAGTTTTCAACTACCGTCATTTTACGCATTTTAAAAATAGTTGAAGTTTTGTATATCTTTTTTTTATCGTTTCGTGTTTATTTCGTTACCAAAACGTTACAAAAAAGAACGTGTATTTCTAATTTTATGCATTACATATTTGGTACATTCTCAAGGATAGTAAATGAGAAGTTACTTATAGGAAGAAAATAAGTAAATATATAATATTATTATACAATAGAAACGAAACCCGAAAAAATACCACTTCAAAGGTGGTCCTTCAAATTAATTATTTTGTAATTTTATTATGGTTAAATCAAGACTAGCGCTGATTTCCTACGTCAATTGTCACTATAATGGGAGCGTTTGTTCTCAGATCTTGGGTGCTAAGTTTCAGCTGAAAAGATAAAATAAAAGATAAAACAAAAAAGAATTATAAACAAAACTATAAAAAAAACTATAAAAAAGATGTGAACGTCACCAGCCCCCACACTTGAACTTTGATGCGCTTTATATTTTTTTACAACTACAAATGACTTTTTTTTTTAAATCCATTTGACAGACTAAATAGAATTATGATTTTTATATGTAATAAAATACCCAACTGCATGAGCTTAGGATATTTTCAGAACCCAACAGAACTGATTGAAAAACATCCTGGAGTTGGGTATAAACGAAAACATATTCGCAGATCAGGTCTCCTATCAGAAGCCAAACCATTCACAACACAAGTAAAAGAAAAAAAAATGAGTACAAATATAAAAAATAAGGGAGCAGTGATGGCCGAGAGGTAACGGCCCCGACTTATGAATTGTAGGTCGCGGGTTCGAACCCAACTAGACACATTACATTGTGTAATTAATTTCTTCACCATTGCTCTCAAAACGGTGAAGGAAAACATCTTGAGGAAACCGGCATGTCCTAGAACCAAAAATTCGAAGACATGTGACATTCACCAACCCACATTGAGCCCGCGTGGTGGATTACGGCCCATTCCCTCTCCTAGAGTCCTCTCTAGGAGAGGGAATGGGCCGTAATCCACCTGGCCTGTGTCCCAGCAGTGGGACCATTAAAAGCCTGATTATGCTATTATTATAAAAAAAAAATAAGTAACTAGATCAACTTCACCATTTTATTTAACAAACCATACGTAAAGCTTTGAAGACCACATAAAAATATGATTAGTTTTCAGCACATACCTAGCATAGCGGCATCGTAGCGGCATAAAGGTCACTGTCAATCACGTCGTAAATTTCAACCAGGCTTTTTTATGGTCCACTGAATTCCGCCCGCGGCTTCGCCTACGTGAATCGTGTTCTTAAGCTTTTACAAGAAAACTTGTTTTTACATATTTTTCGGGATGGAATGTTTATTTTATTATTACGCGAACCAGTCAAGATTCAGAGTTGGCCTGTGGCTCTTTAGGCTGTATACAGAAAGAAAGCTGGAAACTGATAAGCGCTTACCGGCGCTTGAAAGCGCTGGTCCATTCTACACAAAAGAAGCTGGTTGTTTATTAATTTTAAATGGCAGCACCCAGCGCTGACCAGCGCGTGTTGAAGCTTGTCGGAACTTGTCGGCACCGTTCAGTGCTTATCGGCGCGCGTTCAGTGCGGGTTACCAGCGCTGTCAAGCGTCGGTAAGCGCTTATAAGTTTCCAGCTTTCTTTCTGTATATAGCCTAACGTGTGATTTATACAACAAACGTAAGACGTCCACTGCAAGACGTGGTCTTCCTCAAACGTCACCTCAACCCCAACCCATCAATACAGGGGGTAGTCGGGACGCCACTGAATAAACAGTATGGGGTCCGATTCGTCGTCACCACAGTCATTAGCGGATGCTTTGCTTCTAACAACAGCGGATTCCCATGGCCCTCACCAGCAGTGCGATTCTGTGAACATCTCCGTGTGTGTAAACTTAGATGAGCTCGTACTCACTGCACCCAAGTGAAGTGAACAGTAATGCAGTTCCGTGAATACCTCACCGTGTAAGCTTAAGTGTAGTGAACATAATGTGAACTAGCTGTCAATCCATACAAAAAAGACATGAATGACAGTTCACTTCTTGCTTACGCCTAAGTTTATGCGATGAGATATTGACAGAATAGACCGAAAGTCGGTATTTTACGGTATACACGGTGTGAGTCTACAAAACCGCACTACAGCTCATGACTTATATTTTGTTGTTACAAAGTTGGATAATTATCCAAACCAGTTACTTCCTTCTACAAACTCCGTCAAAATGAGCTTTAAGATTCAAGATTCAAAACTTTATTGCTCAACACAGTACTCTACATTATAATAGCTTTCCAGATGTCAAGTGAATGCGCAGTCCACTGTGTTGCACCCATGGACGTATTATCTATACTTATAATAAATCTGTAGAGAGGTCAATTCTGTACAAGGAATATATTTTCAAAATAACTATCAGGGGGTGATTAGTGATCGATACTGGTGCCAAAAACGCAATCAGTAAAATTTTTGTCTGTCTGTCTGTCTTTCTGTCTTTCTGTCTTTCTGTCTTTCTGTCTGTCTGTCTGTCTGTATGTTCTTTATAGAAACAAAAACTACTCGACCGATTTTAACGAAACTTGGTGCAATTATTCTTCATACTCCTGGGCAGGTTATAGTATACTTTTCATCACGCTACAATCAATAGGAGCAGAGCAGTGAAGGAAAATGTTGGGAAAACGGAAGAAGTTACTTCATTTTTTAAGCTTCCGTCGCGTGTGTAACCTTAATGGTTAAAGTTACATAGAAATCATGTATTACGGAAATGTTCTTCATAAAATTATCTAAAAAATATCCCGAAACAGCATGTCTATCTTTTGTCAATTTTAAACCGATCGGGCTGAGAGTTTCAAAATCGGGGGTAAAGTAACTATTCCACGCGGACGAAGTCGCTGGCAGAAGCTAGTACTATAATAAGTCCATGGTTGCACCAATTTAGGTATGCAAAATTATTATCTAGATTATACATGACATGTCATAACTTCTGGTTAATATCTTCTAAAATGTCATAAATTCCAAATGTTGCTCCATAGATGTCATAAAAAAAAAACACATTATTAATTCCCTACATATTGTCAATATTGAAATTAATAAGTTATACAATATAAAATTAAATAGCTGTATACCACGTAGAAAAGTAACAAACACACAACCATTCCCACATAATTACTACAGTTACTCGTACCAAGAATATAAAAAATGACCATAGGTTTATTACATAGTAAGTGCCTATGTGCACAGATATCGGTTTGTGGTCGTTTCCAGCCGTTTATGGCTCGTAGTGCTGTTGACCCCACTATGTTTTATGACCGAGAACGAGTGGCTTTTTGAAGGTAACAAACACTTTGATAGTAGCTGATTGAGCAATGGATGCTGCTGGCTTTTGCAAAAAAATCTTGAATGTAAGAGATGACATGGGGAGCTGAATTTGTCGCCGACCATTATTTTTTACGTATAATAGGCAACATCAATAGTTCTGTCGGTGAAAGAAAACATCGTGAGCAAACCGGCATGTCCTAGAACTAAAAATTCGAAGACATGTGACATTCACCAACCCGCACTGGGCCCGCGTGGTGGTTTACGGCCCATTCCCTCTCCTAGAGAGGAGGCCTATGTCCCAGCAGTGGGGACGTTAAAAGGCTGATTATGATTTATGAATAGTTCTAAAACATTTTGATAATTTCTAGGCAATATAGAAGACCTTCAAAACTTGGACCGACCATTTTTGGAGTTCCTTACCGTGGGTTATGCCGTGGGATAATCAACGGAACTGAATTACTAAGCCTTCGCCGTCACTCTGTTTGCATCTTATAAACCATGGAACAGACTCTATCGGCATTTATATAGCCGAAGTATAGAAAAATAAAAAATCTTGTTATTTTTTATTTTTTTAGAGAGACAAAAAACATATTTTTTTTTATTTTCTGGTAAGGTTACGAGGTATGGGCATTTTTATGTCGTAGCAATAAAAAATATTTGTTCTCTTAGCCAGTTTTCTTGTATGGTAGAGGCACAGGTAGAGGCCTCCTTAAATGGAAACTGATTACGTCTAAAAAGGTCTGAAAATACACATACAACCTTTGCTTTGTTTTATTTAAAATTCTTAAATCAAACAAAGTTGTCAAAATCATTTGTCATTAGGATTTGACAAAACCGATACGCTAAACCAGAGAAAAAATGCCTTAATAAATAAAATAAGCCAGTAATCTAAATAAATACTGTAAATATCATGGAAACGTAGAGACTTCACCAAGTATTTCATAAATAAGAAAATTCATAGTTATCTAAGGACATGGATGGTGAGTTGCAAACATAATTCTAAAATTGTATTGTTTTATTTGCTTTTTATTGTATGTGTTTTATTTGCGTTCAGTGATTGTATGCGTTTCTTTTCACACTAAACAACCGTATTTGTGTGCGTGTGTGTGTCTGTTTATTACCTCATTAAATTAGAATTACCTTGTTGAATTAAGTATATGATTTTTAGTAATTACTTGTTACTATATTGGCTGGCTGACAATGTCTCAATACTGTGAACTGAACACATTGTTATATTAAACATATTATCATATATTCTTTTTTTCAAAGAATTACCGGGGAGTTCCTTGCCGGTTCTCCGATGAAAACAACCAATTGGATTGAACCACTAACTTCTTGTTTTTTAAGTGCCCGTGTAAAATATTTTGAAATAACAAAACTAAGATTGTTATTTACAAGAAGTTTTTTGTGTTAATTGCGAATGAAGCAGAATTACAAAAACTGAATTCCACATTTGTTGAACTAATAAACTAAACGTTATTACGAAAGTCGATAAAACTATTTTCTCGTATGTTCTTTGTGACTTAATATCTCTATAAAAGTTATAGACTTCCAAGTTTTGATGGTCACTAACTATAAGAGTTGTTTTGTCGTTATTAGCTATTATGTTGATCATATAATAAAGCTACGAAGATGATACTGTTATTATAATAATAGTTATACCAACGTTTATATTCTTCACGGTGTTTGCTATGATACATACATTTAAAACTTTCTAAATAAACGTGACAAAGAACATCATTTCAAGTTTGCAAATCAGTGTATTTATTTATTTAACATTCAGTCAGTTAATAAAATAATTATTTTTTCAAATATGGGTAGATAGGTGGTATATGTATGTTTAGATAATATTGGAAACGTAGAAATATGGGGATAAAACATAGCCTATGTTACTCAGGGTGAATGTAGCTTTCTAAAGCTGAAAGAATTTTTGAAATCGGTCCAGTAGTTTTTTTTAGTTTATTCGTTACATACAAAAATACAAATCTTTCCTCTTTATAATATTAGTATAGATATATGTTATATATACAAAAAGTATGAAAAGAAATACTGTAACAAAAATGTGATGCTTATTTATATAGAAAGAGGTATTCTGGAGCATACCTATACCCCATTCACGATAAGATTAGACATTCTAGAATTCATAGAAAAAAAAGAAAAACATCATAGAAACTCAAAAACATACATACATGCATAAACCCCAAAAACGTAACACTCCCTTTTTTGGGCAATCGTGTAATAAATGAGGCAATTACATTCAAAAATAATATCCCAAATCCGACAGGTACTTCCAGAGATAAGCGCGTTCAAACAAACGAATAAACTCGTCAGCGTTATTATTTTATTTAGTATAGACTGCATTGTGTCTGCCTAGCCCTCTCCCAACTGTGTTTGGGTCGACTTTCAGTGTAACTGGATGCAGCAGAATACCGGTATTTTACATGGAACGACTGCCTACCTGACCACCACAACCCAATAACTGGGTAATATGGTACTCCTTGGCAAAACTGACGTCAAATTTTGCTGACTTCTGACCAACCCGTAACGACTATCAACGATGTTCAAATGACAACCGGGACCAATGGCTTAACGTGCTTTTCGAGGCACGGCGGAAACTCGGTATTTAATAGACGGTCATCCATCCAAGCACCGACCTCGGAAAGCGTAGCTTGTCCTCGAATTTCAGCGTATGCCGCTGTTACTATTTGGCCACGACCTCCTCAAAATGATACTGCATAAGCTTTTACGTAAAAAAATATCCAAACTTCAAACTTGAAAAACTTTGCTTTACCATTGTCCAACTTACGACCATGAAAAAAATATTTTTCAGATCAGGACTTAGATTTCGATGACGTCACAGACACATCCGAGTCATCCGAGTCAGAGCCTTCATCATCATCAGGAGAAGGACTGTTCAAAGGAAACGTTCCCTACGTCCTAGAACTACATGACATTAGAAAAGATGATCCTTCAATGCCACCGGCCGCACCACCCACTGCCATGGATCCTCTTACAGGGCCAGCAGTTGCAAAGGTAAAGAAACATAGGAAAAAGAAGAAGGCAAGTGACGCAGGTGCTAAGGATCGTCGTGCTAGCTTGTCGATGGATAGTGCGTCTGATGCTAGTTCTGTGGCCCCTTCCTCTACAGATGTTAAGGAACAGTTCTACGATGCACGTGAAAGTTTTCACGTTATACCGGGTGAGTTACTTTTTTTATGTTTCGCTTCTTTTAGAGTAAACTAGCTTCTGCCAGCGACTTCGTCCGCGTGGAATAGTTACTTTACCCCCGATTTTGAAACTCTTAGCCCGATCGGTTTAAAATTGACAAAAGATAGACATGCTGTTTCAGGATATTTTTTAGATAATTTTATGTAGAACATTTCCGTAATACATGATTTCTATGTAACTTTAACCATTAAGACTACACACGCGACGGAAGCTTAAAAAATGGAGTAACTTCTTCCGTTTTCCCAACATTTTCCTTCACTGCTCTGCTCCTATTGATTGTAGCGTGATGAAAAGTATACTATAACCTGCCCAGGAGTATGAAGAATAATTGCACCAAGTTTCGTTAAAATCGGTCGAATAGTTTTTGTTTCTATAAAGAACATACAGACAGACAGACAGACAGACAGAAAGACAGACAAAAATTTTACTGATTGCATTTTTGGCACCAGTATCGATCACTAATCACCCCCTGATAGTTATTTTGAAAATATATTCCTTGTACAGAATTGACCTCTCTACAGATTTATTATAAGTATAGATAAGGGGCCATCCATAAATTACGTCACTAACGTGTGACGTAATTTGTAGATGGCCCCTTATTTGTATGTCTGAGAATCGGCCAGCATCTATTTTTCATACCCATAAATGTTAAGGATACCCTATACCCTAAATTTTTCATTTTATTTTATGTGGCAAAACGACGTTTGCCGGGTCAGCTAGTATTAGTATATATATACTTTCTATAAGTTTTTGGCAGCCTATAAGCAAAGAACAATTTTTGTTCTTTTTAGAGTTACTTACCTCAGGATATATACAGGATATGGGATCACTTCGTTGTCAGTCAGCCAGGAGGAACGTTTTTAAATCCTGACGCAAAAAGTTTGACGTCGATGTCTGTATTTGTGTGTGTCTGTCTGTGGCACCATAGCTCTCAAACAGATGGACCGATTTCGATGCGGTTTTTTTTTCATTTGGAAGCCAGTTTTCTTGCGGTGGTTCAATTTTGTTAATATCGGTCCAACAGTGTATAGTGTGAACTACTTCAGAATCGATATTGATGCTTGTCCACATACATGTCGACGGTTAAAAGGAAATAGGGTATAAGCGACAAAAACTGAAATGTTCAGGAGAGCCGTTCAAAGTTTTAAATTTTAGAAAAACTGACGTATTTTTGTCATTTATTAAGATATCGTGAAAACTAAAACAGTTATAAAATCAGAAAAAAATGGAGCATTTACCGGTATTTTTAGTTTTAATGATTTGACGCTATTTAAAGTGGTTTTTGTCGCTTATAACAATAGCTTTTAATTTTCCAATGAGGAAATATGGTATAAGATACAAATGACAAAGTAAAATATTAAAGGATAAGAAGCCTAAGCGACATACTGATTTCTCACACAGCAAGGTAAAAGGGTATAACAGACTAGACAGTTCTATAAGTGTTATAGGAAAAGAAGGATAAGGTACTTTTCACAGTGGTCGTATGGAAGCTAATAGAGCACAAGAAACAGTCGGCTTTCAAAACAATACCAGGATATAAGACATTAGTGACACACAATGTCGCTTGAAAGCAAAGGAAAAGAAGGATACTCAACATTTGGCATTGCGTGAGTCTATGGAAATATGGATGAAAAGACACCCCAAAAATAATGAAGTAGCGCAACCAACACGATCCTTCATCAGGTTAAGAGCTAAAACGGGTATTACACTACACTGTAATTTTGTTCCTAACTCGTAAAATAGGGTGAAGTATTTTATAAGTGTTAGGGAGTCGATTTTCATACAAAAAGACTAAGGATGCTTAGTCTTAGGGGCCTGTTTCAGTATACCCTACCCGTTCAAGTGATTCTAATTTACACTAAATAGTAGATTTCAAAGATGATAGTTCGTCATTATAGTCATTTTCATGTCACCTACTTACCTATTTACTAACAAGCGGATAGTAGGATTTTTTTAAATAAAAAAAGACATTTTTTATGTTTTGAATAAGAAAAAAACAAAGCTACTTAAAAAGGAGTGGTTAGGTAGCCAACCCGCCTGCCCAGCGTGGCGATTATGGGCAAATACCTCCAATGCAGAACAACAAAAAGCCACGGCCTCCAGTTCCCGGCGGTCCCGCTATTCCTGGTCATGGTGGCGACCACGGTAACGGCGGGCCGGGGGGTGCCAAGAATCTCCGGGCTACAGGAGGCCACTACCACCATAAACTGAAACTGACCCTGGCGACGCACGCTACGGCTTGACTCGCATCTGACGCAACTCGAGGTGGTACATCGTTGTCATGTGGGACTTTAATGCCAAAGTGGGAGTACAGTATTGCTGCGAATAGGTAATAGGATACCATGGATTTGGAAGCAGAAATCATAGGGGGCAAATGCTCGTCAACTTCCTCGAACGGGAGGGGTTGTTCTTGATGAACTCCTTCTTCAAGAAACACACCCAAAGGAAGTGGACGTGGCAAAGCTCCGACACTATGACCAAACATGAGATGTCGATCTCATGTTTGTTCATCATGAATGACAAGAGGCATATATTCAGAGATGCCTCCGTGATCAATAGGTTCAATACCTGTAGCGATCACCGACTTATACGAGGCTCTCTGAATATTAACTTCAAGGCCGAACGTGTCCGTTTGATGAAGTCCAGACTCCGATCAACTCTGCTCCAAATCATGGCATGTCTGAAACGTTCCAGGCAAACCTGGAAAACCGATTCGCTGCCGTGGAAACCACAACAGACGTAAACCAGAACCTCCAAAATGTGACTCGGATCTTCAGGGAAAAAGGTACGAGATTTTGTGATGTGCAGCGTAAGGGCAAGAAGTCCAAGCTTTCAGAAGGGACTTTAGGGCTAATGAAGGAATGACGTGAAAGCTCACCCGTCACTTCGTCGGCAAAGCGTTTCCTAAACTGAGAGATCAACAAGCACGTACGACAGGAACTCCGGGGCTTCAATGCTCTTTCGGTTGAAAGAGCAATCGAGCAGAATCGGGGGTCAAAGGTGTTCGTACAGTCTCTTGGAAGAAGCCACCTGATGAAGTTGACCACAGCAAGTGGAGAAGTTGTTTCTTTGAAGCCAGTAGTCTTTTCGGAAGTGGAGAACTTCCATAGCCGGTTATACGCATCGCATGCATCTCGTCCTGATCCCAAAAATGAGGGTTCTAGAGCCACATTGACACGCCATTTAACCGAAGACCTGCCAGAAGTCCTATGGCATTAAGTCCGCATTTGTACAGCTTTTTTTTTACTAGTGCATAAAGTTTTAATAAATAGATAAGTCAGTATTGGCGAAATCGAGATCGCTCTTGGGCAGCTTAAAAATGGAAAAGCCCCTGGAGAAGACGGCGTTACCACAGAGCTGCTGAAAGCTAGAGGTAAACCCGTACTGAGGGAGCTCCAGAAGCTTAACGCTGTCCTGTTTGAAAGGAGAATTTCAGAGGCGTGGAGTAGAAGTGTGGTTAAGATGACCACACTTCTACTCCGTTCTTCAAAAAGGGAGACAAGACCCTATTGAAGAACTATCGACCCATATCCCTTCAAAGCCACGTCTATAAGCTGTTTTCAAGAGTGATCATGAACCGTCTTGCGCGAAAGCTCGACGAATTCCAACTACCAGAACAGGCTGGGTTCCGCAGCGGATACGGTCGCACAGACCACATCCACACAGTGCGGCAGATTATACAGAAGACCGAAGAGTATAATCAGCCCCTGTGTCTAGCATTTGTGGACCATGAAAAGGCCTTTGACTCGGTTGAAATCTGGTCTGTTATGAAGTCCCTGCAGCGCTGCCAAGTAGACTGGCGATACATCCAAGTGATTCTCATCACTTGGATGTATCGCGTGTCTCTACGAGGCCGCCACCATGTCCGTTCAATTACAGAATCAGCAAACAAGTCCCATACCGTTGCATCGAGGAGTGAGACAAGGGGATGTTATTTCCTCGAAATTGTTCACTAATGCAATGGAGGATATGTTCAAGACGCTGAACTAGAAAGAACGTAGCATTAACATCAATGGCGAATACATCTATTACTTGCGATTTGTAGATGATATCGTCATCATGGCAGAAACGCTGCAGGACCTACAACAGATGCTGAATGATCTGGGATCTACGTTTGCCGAGACTCACGGTGGAGTGACGATTTGCGCAGGACGGCTGGCAGAAACTGGATGCGAGAAGCCGAAAATAGATCTAAGTGCCGTGCAATTGGAGAGGCCTATGTCCAGCAGTGGACTGCAACAGGCTGTTGATGATGATGATGGGTAGGTAGCTAATACTGCAGCTAGTAGGTGGGGAACTTAAGAATTAATTACGAATACTTGGTATGTATCCGTAATATTAAACATTTAAAAAGGTTACAAACATTATAGTAAAAAATAAAAGCTTATTGGTATTGTAGTATAAGTGACGTATAAGTATGATTGTTAAACGTGGAAGTAGGTTATAATGTGGTTATAATCGACACCATGATATCTAATTTAATTTAAGTAATAAGATATTATCGACAAAACTGTATTTATATTGTACGCGGAAGTAAGGTATAACCAACAGTGTGATATTAAAATAAATTTAGGTAATAGAGCATAACCTGCATAGCTTCCATAAAGTACTGAATGGTAATAGGGTATAACTGACAGAGTAATATGAAAATGAATTTCGTATATAGGGTACAAGCGCCATAGCTATGTTAAATTACGAAATGGAAGTAGGCTATAAACAACTTTCGTACTTTGTGAGGGAAAAGCTTAAAAGGCATAAACAACCGAAAGCTCGACACCCTTATGAAGTAAAAAAGCATTACCGACAACAAACACAAAATAAATCATTTTTGTAGGGGCACAAGCACCTTTGTAGCAAAAATTACTTGAATTTTCGTCGGTTACGAAAACTAATACTATGAAAACGATTTTTTTTGCTAGGGCATAAACGCCAAAAAACTCACCGTAGAGCCATGAGAGTAAGCGCATTCGAAAGAGCGGATTTTTTTACGTAGGATGGCATATATAACTCATTTTTGACCAAAATGTCGCTTATGCCCTACTTCCTTTTAACCGTCGATGTATACCAGAGAGGATCATGAGCGCCTCTGAGAACGCAATCTAGGTGGCAGCGCACTGGACCAATTTGACAACTGATCTGCCCCCGATGAGATAGAAGAAGAAGAATTAATATTTAAAGTTTGTTACACAGCGATACGCCGCAGCGACTTTAAATCACTACAAATATTTAGGTATATTTTGGAATGTTGAAAAACAAATATCGTTAAATTGAGTATATAGTTTATTGTTAAGTAACATAGTGGCCACACCAAAACGAACCAAAGAGATGAAGACAGAATAAGATGTAATTTGCTAGCTTTTACTGAATTAATTTTTATTTTATTTATATGGAATAACAAATAATTACGTATAAATGCTAAATTAGTATGATATTTGTCAGTTACTAAAATACATCGATTTTTGTACTCACTGTCATCAGTGATTATTATACAATATTTTTTCACATTTTTAGTGAAAATTTTAATATTAAAAAAACATTTTGTTTTCGAATGGTAATACTTTTTTTTATCATATGATATGATGCTATACTATTGCGGGTTAACGGGAACGCCCTCTGTTATTTAACATACTGTATAAGCATAGGTGAGAGAGACAACCAAAACAGGTCACCACTAAATGCGTAACTAACAAACTGATTTATTAATTTATTTTATCGTATGTTTCAGAAAACGAAGTACCAACCATAGGACAGTTGGTGATACAGCCCGAAACTATTCAAGAACCGAAGGCACCGGACCTGGCAGCTTCGTCCGAGCAACAGAGTTCTACGCCCGCCGCACAGACAGAAACATCCCCTATTATTGTTAGTACCTATTGCCACTTAGCTGACTACATGATCCTCTGAATTGCGGAGGTCCATGCATGTAAGAGCTGGTATTCCGCAGCATTTGGTTGGATTGGAAACCAATCTTAAAATAGTAGTAAAAAATCTCATTTCAGCTGAAATAGCCACATCGATCGGTGTTTGTGATACTGTCTAATAAAATAAGTAGTTTGAAGATGGCGCTCAATAAGTAAATATAATCTTTTAAAAAAAATCTTCAAATGGATTAAAAAGTAGGCATCGCTGCATCAAAATGAAAGTAAATACATCTCATGCCATAACCACTACACTAAGTACCCAGAAAAAAATATATTTCAAAACCAGCTCGATTCTAAGAATTCTTTTCAGTCCGTTCTATCAGGCAAAAGAAACGTGCAGGCGAAGGAAACCTTCCCACACCTTTTCCAAGACAGTAAGCATCGCACAATATACTGAGCGATACTAACACACGCTCGATTTGATCTCAATACTGAAGGAAAACACCTGTACATGTACATTTTTATAAAAAGATAATATTTCTTTAAAGATCTTTCGAGTGAACTAATCGTATTTATTTTATTTGCAGAAACCAACCGCACCGCCGTAAAAAGCCGTTTTACTGGTATGTTGAATATTGAATTTTTGTTTTGAAAAATATGGGACTAGGACGTTCTCGTACATGTTTTGTGAATGAGTATGAGTCGCAGTGAGTCTTTGAAATGAATCAGAATCAGATTTGTTTTTGTTTTGAAAGCGGATCTCTCAATGTCAGTGAAAATGAAGAGCTTATCGAGTTAGTCACTTACTGGAAATAATGATTACTAATTGCAGTATACATGCTGAAACTGTCACTATTTAAAAATCCCTGCGAAATTTTAATCGGACGCAAAGTGCATTAGGAGGAACAGGGATGGGCTTTAGTCAATCAGAGTCTGACACTCCTTTCCGCTACGCTCAGAGCGGAAGAAACCATTTGATGATTTCCATTCCATTAAAGGTTGTTATCTCGAAGTCAGGCAGGCATAACTTGGTATAATTTATATCACCACTGTTGTCAAAATGGTGAAGAAAAACATCGTGAGGAAACCGAAACGTCCTAAGGTCAAAAAAAGTCTGTATCCCCAGCAATGGGAATATTAAAGACTGATTATAGTAGTATACTGTACGGTCCCAGATCAGTCCTTCAAGCTGAGCTGAAAGGTCTTATCTGCGGACTGCCGTTTCTCATAATTATTTTGTCACCTATCGTTATATTATATAGTTATACCAACCCGCACTGGGCCCGCGTGGTGGATTACGGCCCGTTCCTTCTCCTAGAGAAGAGGCCTGTGTCCCAGCAGTGGGAAAATTAAAAAAAGGCTGATTATGCTTATACTTATGCTATCGTTATATTAATGTAAAGAAGCGATTATACAACATATTACAATTTGATCGGGATGTTTGCAATAAATTTTTAATAACATAACTACTTCATTTTATGGGAGTTTTAAAAGTAAGTAATGCACCTACTTATTTTTTTTTCAGATAAGACTTCATATTCCGCCAGCTCGTACAGCAACCGACTCCAGTCATTTCACTTTGGACACCATCAACTACCTCCTACGTCAAACACAATATTAATTACAAATGATCTAAATATAATAACAATATCAACTCAAACCATTGTTTTTATTGTTCTGATTTCTGAGAGAAGCAAGTGGAGACAATGATTTCGATTTCAATGATTATGGTCACAAATAATCTGGGAGTTCACAGTAACATAAATACAAACAAAATACGTTAAAGTCCATAATATGACTAATTCTCTCTGCGGAATACATTGCGTGGGTTGATCGTTTTTTGGCTCACTATTTAAGGTTTTACGTTAAAATGAGCGATTTAACTCGTCTGGTGGTTATATTTAAAAGTCACATTATGCAATATAGGGGTTAGTGAGAATTATTGCCAATATATTAGCAACTTCAGACTAGCTTATACCAAGTAAACGAGGCATAAACTCAGTCAAGAGGAAATTATGTTTCTTACGTAGAAATGCAAAAGAACGTTAAACTTTTCCCAAGAACTCTGTTATCCGCGATATTTGTATAATTTTATGACTATACACTTATACAGCTAAGGGCGGTAAAACCTGACTCAGACACGACATTTTCAAACGTCGGAAAAGAAGAGTATGTGCAATCGTTTCGTTTGTTAAAATTATAGGGCAAGACAGCTGATTAGAAAGAATAAAATCATAATAATTTCACAGCTGTACCTATACCCCATTCACAATAAGATTAGACATTGAAATACATCTTTTTTACAGTCCGTTCAACCAATTTTGACTTCTATTGCGTTGGTGGCATGACACATGGTAGCTGCAGTAAACAGTTGGTATTATAATCACGTTTTTGCTTTTAATGCCATCCTTATGCCTACGGAATAGAAGTAAAAATCGGTTGAACGGACTGTAAACAATTTTGTTCCAATGTCTAATCTTATTGTGAATGGAGTATAGATCCAGAAGAACTGAAAAGAGGTGACAATTAGTTACTAGTCAAATGTAAAAGGGGGAGAGGCCTATCATCACCTGCTTGCCACAAATCAAATCCGGCGCAACAGCTAAGGGCCTGACACGGAATTGATTCTGCGTCCGATTTCCAAGTGGGGCAGTGTTAATAAGGTTTTATTATATTTATAAGGAACTTCTCTATACAATACAAGAATTTAGCTGAATACAGTTTAACTGGAAGTCAACCCCAATGTAGTTGGGGAAAGACAGGCAATATATAAGGAATTTCTCAGTAGCAGATCTTTCCTCGAAAAGTACGGAAATCCTTTGGTTCTGCGCGTGATCTGTCTTGGAACGTGTTGGAGTATAAGAGAGTGAGGGAAGAGAGAAGTCTTTCTAGTCTCGTCGGGATCCCATATCTATTACAACAATGATTTAAGTAAATCATAATAAATAACCCAGTAAAAAAACATCTATGAGGTCTGCTGTGAGTTCTTTGGCTTTGGCACTTCATATACCTTCCAAAGGTCGCAAGAAATATCCAACCCAACATCATTCTTAAAATAAAAGTAGTCGGTCTGAGTCAAGCCATAGGGCATTACACTCTAAAGAGGTTTACTACTCAATCCATGCTTGAAACTATATAACCTCTTTCGTTGCACCAACTCATAAACTATAGCTGTCACTGTCATGGCGCCTGACAGGAACACGTCAGTTTTACAGTAAAATTCTAGTGTCGCTATTCGTAAGTAAGATAGCAATATTATTTATATAGCGGAAGTCCCTATTTAAGGGACTTCCCGAGGCCAACAATCGAGTAAGTACGATATATTCTGTCTTCCTAATCTGTTCTAGTCAAGTTGAGGAGTCGTGAAGGTGCGTTTTTCCACCATGTGATGTCGAATCGTTAACAATCTCTCCCTTCCTTTTTCTATAGCAGGTAAGAATTAAAATTTACGTAATATTACGCCTGTATAGCCCAAAGGGTTATGCAGAACCGTTTGGAATATCCACATAACTCTTGTTATGTTATACTTCCTTGATATCCCGATACCAGACACACATCAGAAGGAGAACCAAACATGTCGAATATTATTCGAGTAGGTCAAGGTTTTTGGTGTAGATGATATCGAAATTAAATTAATACTGACGATCTTATATTGCAGTCAGTTCTATTTTTATATTCTCCAATTTTAACCAAAACACGTGTGTGCAGAATTATCAATTTTTCTTTCCTTTATTTCTGAATTCTACAGGACATAACCTCTCCCAAATAAATTGCTGTATTCAAACATCACAAACCAAACATTGAACGAACACAAACATCTACACTCGAAATACTAATTACTATTTGATCACGACCTCAGCCTGTGATTCACCAAATAAATTAATTTGTGCCTCTCGAACCAAGAGTCTGGGGAACCAAGCTTTATTGAATTTTCGTTGCAAGTCAACCATCGGCAAATACTTACGCCGCCTTGCCTGAAAATGTTTTGGCAACCAACCTTCTTTCGATTTCAAATAAATTGGTATTGACATGTGATTCTGAATCAACATAACGTAATAAAACATTTCATTTTTCTATTCCACGAAGCACCACGTTAATATGTGGTGTACATCCAAATTTAATCAGTTATGTTTAAATTCCGTGTACCTCATTGGCTGAACCTATTGGCGTCATTCATAGATCCATAAATAAAAACACCTTTTCCTATGGGGGTAGGCAGAAGCTAAAGAACCACCTTGATTTTGATCCACCGGCAAATATTATACCGATTATCTGAGCAATGGACAGGGATAGATATAGCTAGGGCAGGGGCTTTAGAAGAAATTACATCAAATACCTTTTTTTTCTGGATGGGAAATCATCAAATAACTTCTCCCGCTCTGGGCAGAGCGGAATCGTCAGACTCTTACTGACTAAAACCCACCCGTGATTCTTCTTGTGCCCTTTGCGTTCTAGGGCCGCGGTGACTCTTTCGAACAAATTCCACAACCCTAGCAGGCACTGTCCCTATGGGGCCCCGTCTTCGTTGCTGACGACTCTTTGAGGCACGCGTAGAACACGACGCGCCGTCGACTCGGGCCTGTTTGCTATCGGACGGCGAGCCACCCATAGCTCGCGATCCGTAGACCCGCGCCTACGGTGGCCGGAAATCGCCTTGCGTTTCCCGACGCCCGGGGCGTCTTCTTCTGTTGCGGCGGCTGGAGCGTGAGGTCTCTCCCGCACGCGGTCCGCCTCCTCCTTCGCCTGCATTATTGCTTCGCAGAAGGAGGCGACCGCGTCCCATGCCTCTTCACTCCGGACTATGGATTGAACCAGGGCCGGACGCGAGATCAACTGCCTTAGTTAGGCCTATTGGTTGGATCCTTTCACCATTAACTATCACTCACTTATTCTTATATTATATTTAGAACATTTTGTTAACATTTCACTTTAAGGTTTATATTGAAACTTACAATTTTTTTTCTTTTTTTTTAAATTTACTTTTTATCTTAAAAAAACCTTTCACCACACCAGGAATTTCTTCTGTATCGTGGCTGTATTTACAAATATAAAAAACTCACATAGGCAAACAGACAGACCCGGAGCAACTATCTGCAGGCCATACAAATGTTCCGTGTGGGAATCGGACCCGCGACTTGCAGCGCGGCAGCCAATCGCTCAACAACTGCACCAGCCTGTAGTAGTAGTAGAAATTTGATGAATGATGCATGCGTATAACATGTGGGATGAAAGTAGTACCTGTCTAAAAGTTTAGTGACGTCACCTTTCTATTTTCAGCCATGGAAAAGCCTGCTCGCTACAAAGCCAAAAGTAAAAAGCCAGCCGCAAAACCAAAAACGACAAAGAAACGAAAAAGTGACGGTATGTAAAACTGATATTCTGCCTGTAGGTGAACCGCTTTATCAACGGCTAATCACACATTCCATTTTTAAGGTTTTTACCCGAAGTGTTACCAACGGAACCCTTTTACTAAGCAACCGCTGTCCGTACCGACAGCAGCAAGCTTTTGTCTGAAATTTTCATAAAGTATGCGTTTCCACCTCTATTGATGCGAACGATTGCAATTTTTTTACAAACGTTTAACTGCCACCATTTAAACGTTTTTTACTTTGTCATAAACCATTCCAAATAAAAACCCTCTATGAAAAATTTCGGATTCCTCGTTTATTAAATTTAAGGATCACCAACGAGTGTTACAAAATACTAAAAAACATGCAGAAATAAAAAATGGTACAGTTAACATTACCTATCCATAGGATAGGTATTGCACACTCAATTATAGGCAACCACAGCTTGCGTATAAACCGACTGTACACGGATCTAACAAAAATAAAACACAATGGAAACGTCAAATAATAAAAGTAATGTCAAAATTAATCAAAATATGTGAAACACTGTGAGTGACAGACAGAGGTCGACATGAGTAGTTCTTTTAAAGAATTCCTTATCTTTTATCCAGGTCCCACTTGTTCAATGTTCTTGGCAGAATTAACCAGGAAACTGGCTTCCAAAAGGAAACAAGTTGAAGAAGAACCAAAAAATATTATCCGTAAGTGTAAGGGCGCTTTCAATTTATGCGTTTCTTAACGGCCTGCTGCGGTGCCGAAGCGGTGCGTTAGTCGTACAGCGTACGGACGGTCGTATTTTTCCATACAAAACGCGCGGTGCGGCAACAGTGCGGCACCGGTACCGCGTACGCTCGACAACAGGACGGCAACCGCACAAACATCACGTGTTCATTTCAGTGTTGAATAGTGCGATGAATAGACGTCAGAGCTAATTCCATAAAATTTTCATTTAATTATTTATTATTACTATAAAGTTCAAATCAATCTCCAGGATCTCAGACACAGACATTGACAAACAGTCAGGTTCAGTCCGCATCGGATGAACTTAGAGCAATCTCATCCGCCTCTAATTTAAGTGGAGATTCTGATGCTTCCATATAATAGCGATCTTTTTACAGATGATATTTCTACATAATAATTTAAAATAATATAATATTATGCAGAAATATCATCTGTAATGTAATAATAATAAGAAAATATACATAACTTTCTTTTTGTAGTAATTAATACAAATCCAAATACAGAATAGAGTCCATGGCTTGACTGATGTCACATCACTAGGATACAAACGCACGGCAGTTAAATACGCTTTCAATTTAGGCGTTTGGTGCCGGACCGCTAACGCACTGCAGCGGCCCGGCAGCGAGATATAACCAGCGGCACGTTAAACGTGCGGCAGCGGTCCGACACGAAACGCATAAATTGAAAGCGGCCTAAAGTAATGGTTATAACAGTAAACTACACTATGATAATAAAATATCTTATTTAGAAATTTGAGTAGGTACATGGCGAAATGATAACCAAACTTTTTATTTCCAGAGACAATAATAGAGAGCATCACAAACGCCTTACCAATAAGATTATCAAAAAAGATGTCTCCACAAAAATGTCCTTCACCCATGAAGATAGAAACGTTACGGACATTTGCTCCAGAACTGACCCCGGCTAGTGACACATTAGTGTTCAGCCCTACAAATTATAACGGGGATGCGACAGTAAGCAATAGCGATGACGTATGTATGCAAGAAGTAGAAATAGCTTCGGAAAAACCGGGAACATTCAAAATGCCCAAAATGCCTTTAGTCAGTAGCGAAGTACTAAAGATAGCAGTAGCGAAGAAGAAGAAGACAGCAATGCAAGACCAAGGAGTGAACACTGGAACGGAACTAGATGTTGCTGCGGAAATATCGAAACACGTTAGCACGTTAAGGAAAATATCGTTGATAGCCGAAGAGTTTAATCAAAAAACTGGTAGGCAAACTATTTATTATGTTAATATTTTGTGGAGTGAAAATGACAACTCCGTTAGTTAAAATGATTATAAAAATATATAGTCTGTAGATTTTACCTATCCTGTTGGGGAAAATGCTTGGTAATCAGCAATTTCAATGAAGATCGCTCAATTTGCAAAAAACATCAAATGGCTTCTCCCGCTCTGGGCGGACAGAAGGGAGTTTCAGACTCTTACTTACTAAAACCCACCCGTGTTCATCCTAGTTCCCTTTGCGTTCCAGGGCCGTGGTAACTCTTTCGAAAAAATTCCGCAAAATTTGCCCAGCTTCTTCCCAACATTTTCTGCTCGGCTTCCTGTGTAACTGGTTCCATCTAAATACCTGTATATTACATGGAACGACTTCATTTCTGACCTCGAACCTAATTACGCGGTAACACGATACCCCTCAGTAAAACTGGCTGTCGGACTTTCAGGCTAAAAACTTAAAAAGGCAGCTGGAACTAACGTTTTCAAAAACATTCTAATAAAAATACTTAATATTCTTCCAGCTAAAAACCTCAAAGAAATAGTAGACAGTGTGCAAGAGGATCTTATTAAGAAATTAGCAGAAATACAAGCAGAGCAGAGTATCGGGTCAGAGCGAGCATTTCAACTTCCAAGAGAAGAATAGTTAAGAACCCACCTCCTTGATGATTACAAAGAAGATTAATTACCATTTGCATTTAAGAAGATAACATAAACTGACTTTTGCAACTTATGTCAAATATCCAGTGTCAAAATAAAATGCAATAATTTTTAGATAAGCATTAAATTATTGTATTAAAAAAATAATAAACAATTACAAAGCATTACTTCTTTGGTTTTCTTTACCGATTTTTTTTTTAATATTCAAAACACAAACTTAATTTGGAATAATTATTCGTCAGAAAAACAAATTCTACTTGTTTTTCTCAGAAAAACCAGAAAACTGAACTCATGCATAGCATAAAAAAATATTTTGGTGAATGAAGGACCAACAGTTATTTCTTTAGTCTGCAACATTATGGGATGCAAGTGCTAATTGAACAGAGCGTGAATTGTCTACAACGTACAATAAGCTGACAGTAATCTAAAAAATAAACAAGTAATTTTAATGTTAAATACACAATGGAAAAGAAGGCACAAGATGAAAGTTCGAAGGAAACATTTAAACTGCACGGCTCCTCACAAAGGATTAGGATAAGCAGAGCCAATTCTAAAGAAAAACTATGTAATGGTAAGATGTCTTCAGTTTTGCGTTCAGATCGTACATTTTGAGATGTTTGTTTATTTAATGTCTTCGTAAAGTAGGTCGGTAGGTAGGTAGTTCGTATATTGGTCCACCAGACAAAAAAATACTGTTCTGTGGTGATGTTCTTTCGATTGAAAAAATAAATTACTTGAAGTGTCTAGTGTTTTTATTGATTTCGATTTAACAATAGCCAAAATAAAAGCATTGTTGATGATATCAATAATTGTTTAAAATTTACCTTGTACATTGCTGTGTATTTAGACCAATGGTTTCATGGTTTATAACTTTATGATGTACTAGCTTATGCCCGCGACTTCGTTCGCGTGGAGTTCCATACAAAATGTTAACCCCTTTTTCACCCCCTTAGGGGACGATATTTCAAAAATCCTTTCTTAGCGTATGCCTACGTCATAATATCTACCTGCATGCCAAATTTCAGCCCGATCCGTTCAGTGGTTTGGGCTGTGCGTTGATAGATCACTATGTCAGTCAGTCAGTCCCTTTTGAGTTATATATATTTAGATATAATTTCTTACCATATATGATAATTCCAACTAATAAATCTTCATCCGAAATAGATCAACAAAAAATAAAGTCTACAAGCAAACTGCCAAGAATAATTCGCATGCCGACAAGATACTACAAGCCGATCGAAAATTCCACCAAATTGAATGACTATTCCGGCAAGTTGGAGATATTATTAATATTCTTATATTAGTTTGACTTCCAATATTTGATTAGAGTTCTATTTTAGGCGACTCGTTGCCCGGCACAAGTAAATTGGAAGGCGTTCCAATGAAAATGAAAAAAGAGGATATCATGATACGTATGTATCAGCTTTATTATCTTACATAAACTTTGTTCAACGTTTCTTTCGATACTATAATTTGTATATCTACATTATCCTTCGCTGCTTTGAACTTTAGTTAAGTTTACATGAAGACTAACGTATTCTTGTCTCTCGCATCATTCTATGTAGCTGAAAAATTAAAAATAAGTCACATACCACGCCTAAAATCTCAAAAAGATGGATCTAAAGAAAGCAGTGTACCACTCAATAAAAGTCGTGTGAGCAACCGCCCACCAAGCAATCAGTTCATACCAGAATGCAGAAATGTACAGAGAGTTAACATCTTTATCAATCAAGGTATTTACTATTTATTAAGTTTTAATATACATACGTGCATAACTAATAAGGTAAAGGAAGACCGTCATATTTAAATTGGCCAATCTTCGACTACATTTAACTATCTATAACTACCTACTATCGTGCACAAAATAGGGATGTTTCCTGATTAAAAAAAAATGATTTTAATTAGTCCGTCAGTTAGATTATAGAAAAATATTGGACACGTATTTTTTCTTTTATCAAATCTATAAAAACTGACGAAGATAAAAAGCATCAAAGATCAGGAGTGGGAGCGTGTGACGTCACTGCCCGGTAAAAATTGTAGCGAGTAGTGACTTCACACGAGTTTTCACCGCACTGTATCGTCTTCATTTTTTGTTTATCTGAAAAAAGGAGAAATACGTCTCAAATATTTTTTGGAAATCTATCTGACGGACTTAATAGTTTTTTTTAGTTAACTACCCTATTGTGTGTAAAATCTTATGAGATTTTTCTTATGAGATTATAAGACCACAGTCCAACATGTCGAAGAGAGATCAGGCGCAGGATCAAAGAACACAACTACAAGGCTCAAAACATGCTCTGTGAAGCTATGTTCGAAATGCAATAATAAGAACACTATAAACAATAATAACTTAATACTACATCTATAGACAAGATCACAAGACAAACAAAAGCAGAATTTGTCCCTTCGATAACCCAAACATTAGTTTACATACTGCTCCATTATTTTGATTTCTAGATTTCTGTCCAGATGATCACGGTCCGCCGGCGTCGGTACAAGCAACGAGGCCCATTCCAACTCTGGGGCAAATGTATGGGCGTATGAATATGATTGATAGTGATCGACTCAATGGTAAACAAGTTGAAGTATTGTGTTTTTGGAAATACAATGTAGTATTTACAGAATTTCATTTAGCCCTGATCTAGTGAACGTCGATGATTTGGGGTCTCTACCCGTACATCAACCTTTGTTTTCTTTTTTTTTTTTAATTTTAAGTGTATATGCCAGGAATACATACTATCGTTGGCACAGTTGGTTATAGTCAATTGTACACTATAGATGCTCAATTTAAAAGGGCCAATTCTATTAATTTTATCGCAATCTACCGAAATGTAGGTATTTTCGACAGATTTCGACTGAGGTGCTAGTAGAAAATTTCTAAAAATGATTAAAATTGGCTCTTAGCTCGCTAACAGGTCGCCTATTTCAAAAGTGGCTACTTTAGCGAGCGCGAGCGTACGATATTATTGAGTGTGTACTGACTGACCTTAGATATTCCCATACTTTCTACTATCCCCATAACAATCACTTTAGCAATGGCATGTTAAAGCAAAGCTAAGTCAGTATAAGCTAAACAGGTTATGGGAACATAAGCTTTTGGATCAACGTCAACCTGTCATCTAAGGTTAAATCATAGGACTTTTTTAGTATCTCCTGTTGTCACGTCATCATAAAGTCAAAGAAAATTATGTATATGCTTTGCAAATCATAAATAATATCTTATCCTTTTGCTATGTTTAGACTGGTTTATGGAATTGAGGACGCCAATAAATTCTATAGGGTCATCGAATACTAGGACTTCTAGTGCTGCTAATGACTGCAATACTACAAGCTCCAGTACCGGTTAGTATATTATTATTCACATAAATAGCTGACTTGCCAGTAGTCACAATGTTCATTTCTGAGGCTAACAATAAATTACGGATTGATATTTTTTTGTATACAGACGATGTTCAACCACCATTTATACATGTTACCCATAAAATAAATAAAATTTAGAGGTGCTAATTAGTGTAAAAGCAATTTAGAAAACTTAATTTAATCCTATACTAAAGAGACAGCTATTTACGAAACCATCCTTTTTAGCATCTTTTGAATGTCTATTTTTTGTTTTTAAAATAAATCAGCATACCCTCAAACTTCTCAACAAGAAGAACTACAAAAAACTTCTACAATAGTTATCAATGACACAAAGAAAAATTTGTCAAGTAAATCGAAATCCACCAATGATAATGTCGGTGCGTGGCTAACTACCGATGTGGAACTTCCTACAAGGGACAATGAACCAGGTACGGTACTTTTTCAAGTCTAATTTCGACAACATACTTGTATGTCGTTTGTGTATGAAGTTTGTTGTTGTTGTTGTGTTGTTGTTGGCATTGTCGACATTAAACTTGCCGACAATGCCATCGGCGCTGCCAAGGCTCCCGTATTGTGTGCTAACTATAGCGTATATAGAACCAAACTTGTTAAATAGTTTACAAATCAATCATGTCCGTTTCTAAATAAAAACATAGCGAGTGTCACTGCTGAATAAAATCAAGAATACACTGCTAGTAACTTCCACAAAAGTATAAAACCTATCTACCATTGGGGTATTACAACTTCTGATTGATGAATGATACAAGGTATGACCAATGAGGCCGAAAGGTTCTTGAGCGGCGACCATGTACCGGGAGACGCAGCGTTCAAGCCTTCCACATGTTGAATCAACCCTGATAAAGGCTGCGGAAGTCCACTGGACACACGATTTAGTAACGCATGGGGTATTGCCTTCATGTCCAGAGAACGATTATCGTCTGAAATAATGATGATTTTGATAATGGCAATCAAATACTAGGATAAGTTTGTGCAATTTTTTGGCATGGATATTCTTGGCTAAATACAATTTCCATTTGCAAAGGTATAAAAGCAATGAGAATGAACAATACGCAGAAATCAAAAACATTGATTCTCAAGAAGTCACAGGAGTCTCAGGCGGTAGAAGGCATGACGATGACTGCCAACCAGACGTATTGCGTAGGTTTGTCTATGGATGCCGCTCCAATATTTTCAACGCCGAAAATAGGCGTAGAATGTAGTACAGGTTAGTTCAAACATCTTTTAATATTTTAAAAAGTGTATAAATTGTCGGTTGGTCTACCAACAAGTATTATAATCAATTAATTCATCAGAGTATATTTTAGTTTAAGACAACTAAACTGTACAAATAAATTCTATTAACGTTTACAGTCACGAGTTCAATATTAAGCCGGCCGACTGTGGTAATCTGTGGCACTCCAGCTACAGAACGAGTCGATGAAGGAACTTTTACTTCCAAAAGTTATGTTTCTTTGAAATCTTCACGGCTGTCGAAAATAGGTATATGGATTTTCACTCATAATTATTCAGAACCAAGTTTTTATACTGATATATCATCATCCTTCTGTTATTATCTCTCTTCTTTATCTATTTCTTTATTTGGTAGTTTCTGTAAAAATTATAACAGAAAAGAAAAGTTTTTTTTATCCTAATCTTATCAAGGCCTCAAAATAATTCAGGATGTAGTTTCGCAAATTCATGAGACCAAAGAGAGTGCATGTCACTGTGTGGATCGCCCGGAGGACACGGTGGAGCATACGGTAGAGGTCTGCCCTGCTTGGGCGGAGCAACGCCGTGTCCTCGTCAAGGCGATCGGCAGCGGCGACCTCTCGGGTCCGGCCCTGGTTCAAACCATGGTCCGGAGCGAGGGGGCATGGGAAGCGGTCACCTCCTTTTGCGAAACAGTAATGCTAGCGAAGGAGGAGCTAGCACGCGCGCGAGAGAGGAAATCCTAACGCCCCAGCCGCCGCAACAGAAGGAGACGCCCCGGGCGGTGGGAAACTCAGGGCGATTCTCAGCCATCGTAGGATATACTATGTGGGATTTTTGGATTTCAGACGCAAATAATAACACATGCTGTTCCAATGCACATCAACCAGCAGTGACACCCGTCCCCCGGGTGCCAGTGCCATCCTACACCGATTGTTTATCAGAAGTACTACAGAAAACTACCAATTTTGAAGTTTATCAAGGTATGCTTAGCTATTACTCAATAATTGAAATATCGTCCGTATGAAATATCGTCGTATCGAGCTGTGTTGTTTGCTAAGGGACGATATTCGAAATGTATCCAGGAATATGACCAACTGTCAAAGTTACGCCTGCCAAAATACCTTGGAATGGGCGGGAAATGAGTGTAACATCCATTAAGATCAATGCACCAGTGTCACGCAGTTGATGCCAGAAGACAGGCGTCTTTACTGAGAGATAGGTGTTTGATTGAAGTTACGCGTATAAATCTTACGTTAAAGTCCTATCGCCTGTAGGCAAATATAATAATTAAATGCAAATAATTAAATTTTCATGTATGATCAACTTTCTCTCAATTTTTTAATTAAGTAGGTATTTCAAGCTTCAATTTTTAACCTGACCCTTTCAAAATTTGGGAATCAAGACACCGCCTTAAATCAAAATATTCAATTCAGAAACCCGCCCTAAATCTTTTTACACAACCAGGAATTGAAGTAACAAACCCACCAAGCAGTGAAGCCACTGACGAAATGCGCAATAAGACAGCTGTAGTCGAAGGCACTAGAAATGCCATGGAAGAGTGTGATGCTGACGATTCAACTACCTTAAGCAGCACTCTAACAAAGCTGAGCAAATCGAGTGACGACACGATGTTACTGAAGTCGGATCCTACGATCACTGAGTGGTCATGTCGATATCCAAGCGAACATAGTTCAGGTAACAATCTCTTCTCTTTCTCCACTGTTCTAGATCCGGGCTTAAAGGTTTCAGATGATGTAGTTAAATTGCTTTTCAGTAGATTAACAATCTTTGTAGATGAGATAACGAAGAAAAATGAAAATTTCGAAAGAAAAGTTTATTTGATAATGAGCATGTTTAGTCGTCCGTAATGAGCAATATCTGGTCATATTCTTATGGTCTTTGCTACGCCGAACTATGTGAACCGACTCCAAAAAAAGAGGATGTTCTTATTTCGACTGAATTTTTGTTCAGCGATGTCTTCGCCATTTGTCAACAGATTTTAATGTTTTTTGTTTACTTTGAAAGATTTTTTTTTCCATTTCAATTCGATGAGGATCTGATGAAGAACTTTGGAGATAGGCTACGGAACTCTTTAATAAATGATAGCAGATAGCTAGGGATTGTTTAAATCGCATGGCAATTTAGTTCTAGTCTACATAAGAATCTTGTTTAGAAGAAAAACAAAAATATAGCTGACATCCAAATGAAAACTGTACAGTGTCATAAACACCGTCATCCAAAATTTAATCATAATCATAATCATTTTGTTTGTTAAGTTATATGATACTTTTTATTTTCTATTATTTTTCTATTTTTCTATTGGGTTCAGAACCGCTGCATGAAAAGCGGAACCCTTTTAGGATCACTCGGTCGTCTTAGGGCTTCAAAAGCATGTTTTTATAATTTTGAAATATTTTTATTTTAAAGTTATTACAGAAAATAGAAGAAAACTTACCAAGCTTATCTACGAAATTACTGATCCTAAAATGATTTCATTTCCTTTCCCATTTTTAGAATACACTTGTCGAGACAGCTATGTACGTGTACTGAGCAAGAGATACTACGGCGATAGCCGTAATACTGAGATGAGGGAACGTTGCCAGAAGTGCCACAGGTTTAAGAGGTTCCCCAGCACCCGGTATAAATGTAAGTTTTATATAACTTGTAGTTTTAACCATACATTATAATAGGCCATACAAAAGCAATAAAAATAAGACATCCGCTACATCCATAATACTACCCAAACTCATTTTTAAAATAGAAGGAGGAGCTCGTGGCTAAAGACTAATAGCCGCACGGGGAAATCTTCAAGGTTAAGCAACACTTGCCAAGGTTGGTCTGTGGATGAGTGACCATCTTAACATACTGAGTTTTCTCCGTGCCTCGGAAAGCACGTTAAGCCGTTGGTTCCGCCTGTCATTTGTAGATCTTTGGCAGTCGTTACGGATTTTCAGAAGCCAGTAAATCTGACTCGAGTCTTGCCAAGAAGTACCGTGTTCCCCAGTTATTGGGTTGAGGAGGGCAGGTAGGCAGCCGCTCCACGTTAAATACTGGTATTCAGCTGAATCCGGTATGAATGGAAGCCGACCCCAATATAGTTGGGAAAAGGCTAGGCAGATGATGACTCATTTTTAAAATACGAAAGCAACTCTCCGTACTTCTTCACGTTTTTCAAACGGACTTGGTAAACATACGGAAAAACGTATGTCCTGATATAGGGCCATAGGATAGTTTTTATCCCGGAAATTATATGTTTCTTCGAGATAATTTTGGACATTGACGCGGACAAATTCGCTGGCTAAAATATTTTTTACTTTGAATGGGTTTTGTTCTTGTATTTAGATTAGGTCGGAGGTAGTAGAGATAAAGTTGACGATGGAGTGAGCCTACCCAAAAAAAGCCTGTTCACTCGTACCTTTGAAGACTCTCTGCCTGCGTATGTTTCCGAACGCATTCAACCCTAATCGCGTTCGGAAACACAGACGCAGGCAGAGAGTTTTCTTTGCTGTGCGCGTTATAAAGACGTTTGAAAACAAGTTGTATAAATAGAAACAAGAAAGAGATGATAACTTGCAGTGCATCTAGATGTCCGATGGTAGAAGGGGGCCGGTGGGTTGAAGTCGACAAGCACCATGCGGTGATGAAACAAGCTGTGAAGTTTATCATCATCATGAAATTAGAAACATAATAAGGATGAGACCCCTTCATTATGTGCTAAGACAGATAATAAAAACTGCTTCGTAACTGGCCGAATGATTTGCCATCATTAAAGGAAGAATTTCGCACCTAAGTACAAATTATTATCATTCACGCCAAGCTGTACAAGTGTACATTGCTCTTTATAACATCCTAAAATACACTCAATTTATAAATAAGTATTGGAAGAAAATCATAATAGGAACGATGTCGCTCATTCACAGCAATTTTTATGTGGGATGATACGGTCCAACAACAAATGATTACGTTTTAAATAGAATATTACGGTGATGAATATATTTATATACTCGTAACAGCTAGATTCTGTAAATAAAGCGTTCTGAGAAAAATATTTCTTAAATTCACAGATCAGATATAATTTCTCGTATTGTATGATACGGTAAAAATTAATACTTTGTCCAGGAAAAAGTATGAAAATAACCTAAACAAAATTAAATCTTCCAAATTTCATTTCAGATCTTTCCAATATTCCCACTTATTGTCTGGTGTCACGGAATTATCCAAAGTATTCAGGTGCTGAGCTCAAATAATAATGTAGGTTTTTGAAAATGTTTTTTGCCAGAGTTTTTATATGATTGTGTATTTCTTTCACAGTGCCAAGATCTTTCGGGTCGTGGCGAAGCGGAGGGTCAATCCGTCGCTTATGCTGCCGCCGATTTAACCACGTGTGGAAGAAGACTACTGAACGATGGGCCATCTGGTCTACTAGGTCAACTGCTAAGTCAAGAATGTGTTAGTTGAAACCAATCGTCTACTTTGCAACTAACTTACCATTGAACCCGTCATTTCGAAAAGGACACGCGTCGGCCGCAATCACAACTTAACAGGACTAACAAACATCTCTCTCGTATTCTGGTACCGTTTTCATTCAGACTTGAGTTTCCAATGGCTATATAAGTTGGTTGGTGGTACTTGAAGATGTACTCTTTGCAAGTTCAATTAACAAAATGGCGTCAACAATTGATATGAGGAAAACTGCGACACGAAATTAAATGAAGGGGTTAACTTATATGTACATCTGTGAGCCCGTATGGGCTACGGCAAACATATATCAGCGTTTACCGTCGATAATCACGTCCTCATCCTTTAAAGGGTTGGCGCTTATGAGATATGTATTTCGGATCTGAGGTTGTGTATAAAATACGACCTCAGATCCGAATATGTCGCATTTCAAAAATAGCTCGGAAATAAATATCAATGAATGCCAAATAGAGATGATTCCTGAGTAAAATATATTATTTAGTCCGTCTTTTAGATTATCAAAAATATTTGCGTATATTACGTATTTTTTGCTTTATGAAATCTATAAAAATTGACGAATCGACATAAAAAGCATCAACTAGCAGGAGTAAAGGGGGCTTGTGGCGTCACGTCGTGATAAAAATTGTACTACAATGTGCCGTCACACATGTTTTATACGCACTGTATCGTTTTCATTTTTTGTTAACGTGAAACAAAATGTCCAATATTTTTTTAGAAAACTATCTGACTTTTTTTTATTCAACTACCCTATAATTGTCAACCTTTGTATGTACTATTACAATAACTCTCTGATAACAAACATATACTTCAAACAATATGATGACAGTTATTTTAGAAATGCCATCAGAAGGACTAGTTATAATATTATGTTAAACAATTTATGTCTGCCATTATTTTATTACCGATTTCATTTTCAGTCCGCAAAATGTTTGTGCAAAATTTTGTGCGATCGATCGTATGGGAAGATGTTAATGTACAAACCAATATGCTAGTTTACAATGAAACAGGTAAATACAATATACTTAATCATTAATATTGATAATAACCATTTCAACAATTTCAAACGGTACTCCCTTACTTCTCATAAAATTGTTTGTCCGAAAATCATTATCCATAACACGTTTGCTATAAACTACAATAACCATAATGTTCAAAACCCCGAAATTTTGGTTAGCATCTTTAGTTCTAAAAGTATTCTGTCATAATATCGAGTACTATAATAATTCAATCTCCTAATTTTAGATGCCCTAAATTCATATGTCCTAAGTATTGTGTTGAATAATGTGTATTATTCCGAATGTTCATTTATAATAAATATTTTAATCTTAAAACATTTGCTAAAAATAGGTTTTAGTGACAGAAACGAATCGCTGTAAATCCGACTCCACGTAGTCTTGTCTGCCCTACCCCTAGAGTGTAATTTAAAATCGCGTAGGCGCGGAGGGGCGAGGCGGCCCGCGAGTTGAGGAGCAGGTGGTTGACAGAAACCATGCCTGCTGCATGTTGCGTGCTTGCTTGCATGCTGCTTGCTTTCATGCTGCTTGCTTTATTGCATGCTGTATGCTTGCTTGCATGCTGTATGCTTGCTTGCATGCTGCATGCTTGCTTGCATGCTGCTTGCTTGCATGCTGCTTGCTTTCATGCTGTATGCTTGCTTGCATGCTGCATGCTTGCTTGCATGCTGCTTGCTTGCATGCTGCTTGCTTTCATGCTGCTTGCTTGCATGCTGCTTGCTTGCATGCTGCTTGCTTGCATGCTGCTTGCTTGCATGCTGCTTGCTTGCATGCTGCTTGCTTGCATGCTGCTTGCTTTCATGCTGCTTGCTTGCATGTTGCTTGCTTGCTTGCTTGCATGCTGCATGCTTGCTTGCATGCTGCTTGCTTGCTTGTATGCTGCATGCTTGCTTGCATGCTGCTTGCTTGCATGCTGCTTGCTTTCATGCTGCTTGCTTGCATGCTGCATGACTCCTTGCATGCTGCATGCTTGCTTGCTTACAAAAACCACAAATTTTCACAATCAACTGCTTTATTAAGTACATGTATAATATATTTATTTACGTAATATATAATAAAAAAAATATAATGCATCATCAAATATTTTTAATTATAACAAATGAGAGAAGCTCATAGCAATTGCTTTGTTATACGTTCTAAGAATATTATTTGTAATTTGAATTTAGGACTTATAACTTTTATTGAAAACGGTTTTATATATTCTGTATATTATTGATTGTAATATTTATGACAAACGGGTTTAGGACATATTATATTTAGAGATTTTAATTTTATGGCATGAGATATTAGGTCATATTAAGTTCGGGTAAGTTATCATTCGGACAAATGATGATTAGGACAAAAAAAGTTATGGCTCTTTAAATTATGGATAAAAAAGTTAGGTAATACAATAGAGAACCATTTCAAACATATCTAATTATGTGCACAATTTTCAATCATATTATATCAGACGACCTTATTTTGGAATATACAAATCAGCTTTGTTCGACCTTTTCAATCATAATCCAGTAAACATAGTTACCAGAAGACTAAAAAAATATTTACTATTGCTTTAGTAAGACGGCTTTTGTAATCATCATTGCCCGAAATCCTGACCAAAATGAACCAGAAATCATGACCAAAATGAACCAAAAATCATGACCAAAACTTCAGTAACCACCACAGTTTCAACCAAAACTATAAATCGTTCCGAAACTCTTAAAAAGTGATCAGAATCCTCCATCTTGAATATACGATCTATTTCCTCTCATCTAAGTACGTTTAAATTTGCCGGTTGAAGTACTTTTCTTCATAAATCGTCGGAGGGCCTCACGAGGGCCGCAAGAAATATATATGTATGTATTTTTTTCTTTTAGGCACGGATGGTGCGTTGATGGAACACAAATCTGCTGCAATTAGCACTATGTTCAACATGTCCACCTTTCAGGCTATCACTACCTTAACTGATTCAGGTAATTCAACGTAAAAAGAACCATACAAATGATCAAAATTCCCTTACCTCACTCACAAATGTCATTTGCATACTCAAATGGAAATATAAGTCAATAGCTTTGACCCGCGACTTCGTTCGCGCATATCTCGTTATTTCCCGTTTCCGTAGGAATTTTGGGAATTTTCTTCTTAGTACTCCCCTACCAAGGAATTCCTACACGCCAAATTTTAGCTCTCTACCACTAGTAGTTCCGTTTGTGCGTTGTCTGTCAGTCACTCTCTAAGTAACGAAAGAATTGTATGTATATACAGGGTTATTTGTAAAACACCAACAACCACTTAAGGGGTCATTGTACTCATCATAAAAAAAACAGCTGTCCCTTACATTTATGTTCGTATAACTTATCAAAATGTAGAGGACATCTGATTTTTTTTTCGCGATTTCAGGTTTGGTCCCATAGTAAAAGTTGTTCATAATTATGAGTACAATGACCCCTTAAGAGGTTGTTGGTGTTTTACAAATAACCCTGTATATACATATAAGGATTTCATAATTCAGCTAGCGCATAGCCCTTCAACTACTCATAAACATTGCGCTCATACTAATCAGCTGTATTTTTAATGTCGTACATCATACATCAATTATTACTATTAATCGATGTGTCATTTAATTTCTAGGTTCTAATGCAAGCAACAAGTCTAGACACGTGAACTCAGGCCCGTCAATGTTTCCTTTCTTCCTCAATACAAGTATTTATAAACTATTTTACCTTGAATAGAAAATAATTTTAATGAGAACTTTTACAATTCAAACGCTCAAACAAACAAACGCTACGCAAACAAACGCTTTCGTCGGGAACCGTTCTAATATGAAGCGATATCACGCGCGTACGCGATCATCGCGTGCATTTGCACGGCCAATACAATCGCGTCGTCACGCCCCGGTAAAAGGCGCTGGTTTTGCCTAACATACTGGCGCGACGATTGCGTAAACGCGCGACGATCGCTTTGTATGATGAAGTATGTCAACTTTCACTTAACAAACATACTGACAATAAAATTACTTTAACGAACATAAATTGTTGTACAATATTTATATTACAGAAGGAAAATCTTCAAGCATAATAACAACGGATCAGAACCTGTCAGGTTTCCAATTTCCCAATTGCCTGCAAAATCATTGCACGAGTTTCAACAACAATTTCACTTGGAACAACGACGCAGCCTTGGGGATCGCTAAGTCAACAAAAAGTTGTCAATATGAAGGTAGGTGTCACAAACAACTGACATCTGTCAGAATATTATTAATTTGTTTTTTCGGGGAACGACGAATTGTTGATGAGTTTTTAGTTTTCTAAAAGTAAGTCCCAGAAGTACTAAATGTGTAGTTCAAAAATCTTTTATCGTTATTGCCAATTATAGTGTTTGATAAATTATTAATTACCAGCTGACTCGAACAACTTCATCTGCATCACATTTTTCATGAATGCTGCTCCTATACCTTCCTCGATAAATGGACTATCCAACTCTAAAATAACTTTTCAATTCGAACCAATAGTTCCTGAGATTATTGCGTTTAACCAAAAAAAACAAACAGAATCTTCAGAGGAGGGTTGATGGAGAGTTGGAAAAAAGAGTTATAGTGGGGTTTTCACTAAGGCATTTGGCAGATGATGGTGTAACGCCCCCGTGCATCGTCAAGCACGTGAAGCTATTAATTTTAAGACTGTGGCCTTAATGCGTGTTAAACGCTCTCGATCGCGTTAACGTAAACGTCATTTTGTATTGAAACGGAATAAGTGCCATCTGGTGACAAAACCTTTTTTTTTCTGTACAATTTAACATAGCGAGCGTTTACGTTAACGTGATCGAGTACGTTAAAAACTCGCACTAAACCCTCTGATCTCTCGCCGTTCATATCGGATTGCTGTCAAACTGGGCGATGGCAGTAAAGCCACAGAGAGTGCACATGTTTAAAGATTGAGTTGAAGACATGTTGTACACTGCGTTGGGTGTCTGACGCCCAGCAAATGCTGAGTTGGTAACCCTTTCGGTTCGGACACGCTCGGCGCATTCTGTACTTATCTTCTCCTGTAATTTGTGTTTGTAACCGTTGTGCTGCGTCTGTCCTGAATAAAAGTTTTTCTATTCTATTCTACACACTTGTGCAAACTTATCTTCTTTGAGATTAAATATAAAATATAACCAGTGGAGGAATATATTAATGAACAGGGAGATATTGGCGGTGTGAATGAAAAAAATCTTTAGCTCCCTTAATACCTTAAAACAAGTGTAGAAATAGGAAATTAAACTTTTTATGAAATTTCAGCAGAAATAGCAGAGCATGTGGAACAAACAACTAGTTTATTGAAGGAAATGGAAGTTTATTTGGCTGATCAACCAACAGGTACTCGCTGACGATTTATTTCTTTGTAGGCAACAAGAAAATTCGTCAATACAACATGGCAAAGAAAGTTTCCTGGGACAAGTATTTATGTTATGAATACGTTTTAAGACCGAATTTATCTCGCACAACATTGTACTCTCATATTTAGGGCAGATTTTTCTATCATCAGATATTAGATACTTTTACCTTAGGAAAGATCAACCCTGGTTTGTGTCATTGATTTACTCACAGAAACTGATTTACTGTTACTTTAGTAGTAAAAGATTCTTTTAATATTTTTTGTGGTCTTATTTTAATATTGTGCATGTTATACTATCTCTGTTCACGAATATATTATTTATATCGTTAAAATGATTCTCACTAAGCGAAAATTGTAGTATTTTTTTAGTAAATAAATTAAGATCTTTAACCACAAATAAGACCACTCTTTAGCTTCACAATGGGGCGATGAGGCTGGCTAAAAGAACAGCGTATTGCCCGATGTGTTACCATGAGGAAATCCATGATACATCACATAACCGTGTCACCAACTTGGCTGCTAATCCTTATCACAACTGCCTAACAGTCATACTGATCCAGCTAACTGATTCACAGACACCGAAGGCCTACCAAACTTTGTGACCGATGAGAAGACGAGCACACCTGCGCCCGCGCAGGCACCAGTTCTATTCAGCGCTCACCAGATACAAACTACCAAAGATATTTGTAACACGGACGCTGTCACACAAAATGCAGGTTTGTCCACCTAGCCTTTTCCCAGCTATGCTTTCCAAACTACCAAACAGATGCTTTTGAATACCAGTATTTTACATGAAGCAATAGGGATGTTTCCAGAGTAAAAAAAGTATTATTCTAATTAGTCCGTCAGTTAGATTATCCGAAAAATATTGGTCACATATTTTTTGCTTCAGCAAATATATAAAAAATGACGCAGATACAAAGCATCAAAGATCACGGCTGGAGTGGGAGCTTGTGACGTCACGACGTGGTTAAAATTGTAGCACGTAGTGACGTCACACGAGTTTTCAACGCACTGTATCGTCTTTGTTTTTTGTTTACGTGAAAAAAGAAAAAATACATGTCCAATATTTTTTGGAAATCTATTTGACGGACTAATTAGATATTTTTAGTCAACTACCCTATTGCCTATATTTTTTTTATTGTAACTAGTGTCACAAATTCTGGCTTCAAACTATCGGAAACGACTGTCAAAGATTTACAAATAACACCGGGGTTCAATGGCTTAACGTACTTTCCGAATCACGAAGGAGCCTCGGTTTCATATGGATAGTCACCCATCCACAAACCGACCTCGACAAGCATTGCTTAATCTTGACGATTCGACTCTTGCTTCTGTTATTTGTTAAATACGACGTCTTCTGAATCCACATAAGTAATATCGTCGAATGCATTTACTCTAGCTAATATCTGTTATAAATGCAAAAGTGGGTTTGTTTGTATGTGACCTCTTCGCGTCTTAACCGCTAAAAGGTTAGTTTGAAACTTGGCACGGGTAAACCATATCCTGGTATAAAACATCGAATAATTTTAACTTCAGGAATATATTCCCTTGGTATAATTTCCGCCTTTCATTTGGGTGAAGCCGCAGGCAGGAGCTAATTATTTTCACTAAACGTTAGTATACGTCTAAAAATGATTTCTTATCGTACTCATTCCCAGATACCGAAGACCAACAAGGTTTTATGACTGATGAGAAAACCAGCACTTCCACACCAGCGCCCGTACTATTCACTACGCACCAGATACAGACCAACAAAGATAAGATGGACGCCGACATACAAAATACAGGTTAATAATATCTATCTATAATTTATGTAACGGTGTGCGTTTCTGAACGAAACGCATTCGTTCTGGCCGGTCATAAATTCAATTTTCGGTTTCTAATTTTCAAACGTATTCCATTTTTTCCAAGCAAATCGGCAGTCATTTACTAGCAGGTCACTTCGAACCCGATCTCCGATTGATGAACATCAATACAGTTATGGTGATTATCCTGCCTTCGTCTTCGAGATTTACATCTTGTAGTTTACCCTGTAAACGCCTAACAATTCGCACAAGTATTCAGCGTCATAGAAAGAGAAAAAAGATACCTCCTTCTCTTTCCCCTTCCTACGACGCGACCCGCCTAGATTACAGTCCTCATTGTTGCCCGTGCGCTCACGGCGTTCGCACAGTGTTCTTTCTCAAGACCGAAAAAGTAACTACCTACCCGTTTTAGTTTTTTTTTTTTTCGTGTAAATTAACGTTTATAGTTTTTAAACGGATTTTGTACTCGAGCGAAGAAGATTCGAACGATACTTTTGAAGGTTAGTAATTTGTGTAATATTTTTTTATAGAGTGCTTAACACCTTCAAACCTGCAGCGACTGTGTACCAAAAGCTATATGCTTCTTATTTTGCCTCGAGCCAATACGAGATATTGGCCAATGGCTAGTTTGTGCTCCGAGTTAATACGCGATATTAACCAGTAGCTACTTATGGCATGTTTTATTTTTTCATGCACATAAAACACAATTGTGTTTTTTAAGCTCCCCGGCTTTGTCACCGCTTTGCACTGCTGCTATTTACAACCATGTTATGGTGTAACGACAAATGACGAGGAAATCACAATAACGCCGGATGATGTTGGCTTGGAACCAATACCAAGGTTATCGCTTGAATGCGACAACACTGCCCAGACTGGTGAACCTGTGCTCGACGCTGCTGCGGAAAGCACTGCCGCTACTACTGGAACAGGGGACAATGCCGGAGATGCCGCCCCAATGTCGGATATAGAACCCGAATTGCTAAAAGCGTTAGGTGAATTTGAACCTGATGCTGAGGAATGGGGCGACAATATCCAAGAGGATATTACTAAACGTTTCAACTTTTATTGTCACATGGTTTGAAAAAGGAGGCAAAGGAAGAATTAGCAAAGAAATATTTGTTTCCCAAAAATATGTCTTTGGTTAAAGCTCCAACTCTAAACCCGGAAATAGCAGCTATGCTCACTGAGTCCTTCAGGAATAGGGACAAACGAATGCTGAATAAGCAAGAACAGCTTGGGCGTGCTTTAACTGCACTAAGTTGTGCTACGACTGCCTTGTTAAAAAAAAAAAAAACCAGATCCACCTGAAGTCATACGGGTTCTAAATGATACCGGGAAACTGCTCGCCGATTCCCATTTCTCTGAAACGGAAAGTCTTCGCGCAATGATAATTCCACTGGTAGATAAATCATTGATTGAATCTTTCAAAGACGGAAAACGAGACACTACGCTGTTTGGTGAAAAATTAGGTGACCTCGTTAAAAACTCCCGCGGTATTAAGCGGACTGGCCAGTACATACAGTCAACAGTATGTGCGTCGAACGGTTCCAATTTAAACTGGAAAGGCCAACCTCTTCGAGGCCGCCCTCCCCATCGAGGTGCCCAGAACTACCAGTACCGGACCGGCGGACAGCGCAACCAATACGCGAACCGTCGCCGAGCACCAGCACCGGCGTCTACCAGTGCCCGCCGCCAGAACGCTGCACCGCCGCCACCAGCGCGCCGCCAGCCCCAGCCTGCTGCGCGCCCTCCACCTCCACCCGAGCGCTCGAACACGTAGATTCGACCCCCCAGGTACACGCCGGATGGCTGCAATATTTTTTTTTACCTGCTTGGAAATCGATCACTAATGATGACTTTATCTTAAATACAATATCGGGTTATCGTATCCCTTTTACGACAACTCCGGAACAATCTGTATACCAATTACCCAAACGGTCATTTTCAAAATCTGAGTTATTAGCACTTGACAAAGAATTAAAACACTTATTAAATATAAAAGCCATTAGGAAATGTAAACCTGTTTAAGATCAGTTTATCTCTGATATTTTTTTTAGTACCCAAGAGTGATGGTGATTTTAGATTTATTTTAAACCTTAAAAAAAAAATTGTTCATTGTGATCATTTTAAAATGGAGGATATCAGAACCGCGACACGTCTTTTATCAAAAGACTGTCATATGGTAAATATCGATTTAAAAGAGGCCTACTTCTTGCATCCATGAAGACCATACTAAATATTTACGTTTTTATTTTGATACTGACCGTTTACCGTTCTTCCGTTTGGCCTTTGTTCAGCTCCGTACATTTTCACAAAAATTCTTCAACCGGTTGCAACCTTTTTGAGGTCTAAGGGTTTCATTTAACAAATATGGTGGCATTTAACATATAACAAATATGGTGGTTGCGTCACCAACCGTGATGAGACAATTGATTGTTTAACAAAATTAGGTTTTGTCATAAATTACAAAAAGAGTAATTTGATTCCCTCTACTTCATGTACTTATCTTGGTTTTGTTCTCAATTCAAAAACAATGACTATCGAACTACCCCTCAAAAGACGGCAAAATATTTTACAAAAGATTCAATATGCCCTAGATTGTATTTCTCAGCGAAAACAAATTCAAATCCGCGATTTTGCTCGACTCTTAGGCACACTCACCGCGGCCTGCCCTGCGGTAATTTATGGATGGCTATACACTAAAGGCACAGTAAAAATATGGAACAGTATGGAAACTAAGCCCATTTGTTGAAATAATTACCTACGCTCCAGTAGAGAGTTAGGGTTGTCACTTTTAATGTTTGCAATAAGTGTTTTATTGGAACGAAGTTCTTTAACACGACTTGCGGTAGGAGTTGACTGGGAGAAATAGTCACGCGAAAATGCGTTAGTGCATGTTATTCCATGCGACTTTCTTCTTTGGTCAAAATGTAAATAATGCCATTGTAAAAAAAAATACAAACTGAATATTGTTTATCATTTCTATGCCATTTTATTCCATTTCAATTATACCTAATATCTGCCCTAAAATTTTGATGAAGGATTTCTGTATGTTGAATAAAAAAACTTTTTTTACAAAAAATACAACCGACTTCTAAACAAAAAAAAAAACCAAAAAGTACAAAATAACTTTAATTTCGCAACTCGGTGTTTTTGATTGCTTTTTTGTTTTGAACACACCGACTTCCGAAATTAAAGTTATTTTGTACTTTTTGTTTTTTTAAAACACCGAGTTCTGAAATTAAAGTTATTTTGTACTTTTTGTTTTTTTTTTTTTTTTTGTTTAGAAGTCGGTTGTATTTTTTGTAAAAAGTTTTTTTATTTTTCACTTTTTAGTGGTTCACTCCTAGCTAAACATACCCATCACAGCGTACGTGGTATAAATTGGTGTAAACAATAAACAAACATGCGATTTCAGCTATCCCGACAGATTTGCTATCATTTATTGAAATTAACAAAAACCCGCTTGTTCGATTTCGATAAAATTTTCATGGGACCATTTGGGAAGTTATACCCTTTCCAACAAAAAAATAATTTTTCAAATCGGTTGGCAAGCGACGGAGTTATGCCCGAACAAACATTAAAACGACTAGAATATAATGTTGTCGTAAAATTATGGTCATTTATTTTTTCATACTCATAAGGATTAATTTATTCCATATGTTATATAAATTATAATACAATATAAATTAAAATTAGTCTTCGGTATAAGGATTTAAAACTAGTATTAAAAATCTGTGCTTGGGTACACAGTTTTTGCAAAACGAAAACCTGAGTGGCCCACCTATAGCCATTATAATAGCGTAGGTATTATCTATGAACACGGCACCCGCCACTGAGCGCACCGCGAAAGTCCCTTAGGGGCCTCGTAGATGTGCGCGTCTGTGTGAGTGTGCCGTTTCGACCGTTTGTTCGTAGTTTCTGTACTGTTCCATATTTCTACTGTGCTAAAGGTTTAGAAAGGGCTAAATATTTGGCCCTACTGAATAACTGTAACCATTTTGAGATGCGCATGTCAGTTCCAAACAATTTATGTGATGATTTGATATGGTGGAAAAATAGAATAATGAAAGTTTGTAATCCTATTCGTCAAAGTAAATTCGAACTCGAAATTTTTACTGACGCTTCCATGACTGGGTGGGGCGCTGCTTGTGACAATGAAAAAGCTGGAGGTCCGTGGACTATTCGAGAACGTTTTTATCACATAAATTACTTGGAATTGTTGGTTGTATATTATGCCTTAAAAGCCTTTGCTAAATTTCGACAAAACTTTGAGATTTTACTGCCTGTCGATAACACGACAGCAATTTCATATTTGAATCGGATGGGAGGTGTACAGTATCCACATTTGAATTTTATCACACAATTAATTTGGCGGTGGTGTGAAAAAAGGAACATTATGATTTTTTGCATCTTACATTAAATCATGCGAAAATATTGATGCAGATAGTGAGTCCAAAAAAAAAAAAAAAAATTGACACTGAATGGGAGTTAAATTCTAACGCATTTTCAAAGATTGTGACACACTTTGGATATCCCAATATTGACCTGTTTGCCTCACGTGTTAATACAAAGTGTGATAATTACGTGTCATGGAAGAGGGATCCGTATGCTTATAACATAGATGCTTTTACTCTGGATTGGTACAGTTTTTATTTTTACGCATTCCCGCCTTTCTCACTCATTTTGAAAGTACTAAATAAAATTATTGCTGACCAGGCGACTGGCATCGTGGTAGTACCATGCTGGCCGTCACAACCTTGGTACCCACTTTTTCAAATCTCTTTGTGTAAGTGAAACATTAGTATTCCCCCCTGAAAGATTTCTTCTTTCAGGCAAGCTCACCTGCTTTACCAACATCTTTCCCTGGAAGTGAGCGTGTTATGCGGGAAGGTTTTATAAAACAAGGCGTTCCCGAATCTTCTGTGGAAGTAATGCAGTCGTCAATTTCCCAGAATACTAGAATCACAATATTCTTCTAGTCTTAAACGATGGTGGGAATACTGTAAGCATAAAAACTGTGATTTTTATAATCTAAGTTTAGTCTCTCTCCTAGATTTCCTCACAGAATGTATGAAATCCGGTTCTTCTTACGGTACCCAAAATAATCACCGCTCGGCAATATCATTGATATCCACGATTACAATTGGACAAAAAGACCCAGTTAAAAGATTTTTCAAAAGAGTTTTTAAATTAAGACCCTTTTTTCCACGTTATAGGTAATTTTACCTGGAATCCTAACATTGTATTAAATGATGTCGAAACTTTATTTCCTAATGAATCACGTAATATACGTATATAATTTACAAGACCTTACTGAAAATTGGTTATTTTGCTCGCATTAGCTACTGGTCAAAGGATCCAAACACTTTCATTGATAAGAATTCAAAATATTCATGCGTTTACTGATAAAATTGTAACAACGATTACAGATTTGATTAAGACTTCGGCTGTTGGTCGTCAACAACCAACATTAAACTTGCCTTTTTTCACTCAAAGACCGGCTATCTGCCCGGCTTCTTGCTTACAGGTGTACATTAAAACTTCTAAACCCAGAAGGATGAGTAATGTATCTAACCTGTTCCTAACATGTAAAAAGCCATACAGGGCGGCAACTGCTCAGACAATCAGACGCTGGATCAGAGATATATTAGAGTGTAGTCGCGTCGATACTACCATACTATTGTCCGGTTGAGCAGTAACCAGCCTTAGTGTGCTGAACTGCGAGTGGTCCATTCCAAAAAAAAAAAAAAAAGATACTACCATATTCAACGCTCACAGCACACGCCACGCATCCACCTCGGCTGCGTTGCGTGCTGGCGTGAGTTTAGATGTTATTAGAAGATGCGCGGGATAGTTTGATCAGTCCGCAACATTTGCCAATTTTTATAATCGGCCAGTTATTGATTTCAATCTTAGCCTTAAATGAGCAAATAATATAAGATTATTATTTTTTTGGAAGTATTTCTGCCTTTTCATTTCAACATTTATCGTATTATGTGTCGTTCTCTGAACATCTACAAGATGTAAATCTCGAAGACGAAGGCAGGATAATTGAACGATCAAACGAACTTACCTGAAGTGAAGTTCGATCCAAATTATCCTGCCTTCGTCGGAGAGATTTAAGGTCCCCCCAACCCTATCGATTTTTTTTTCACCCATCGAATCAATGTTTCATGAAAAAGATCTCTAAAAACATGAGGACTGTAATCTAGGCGGGTCGCGTCGTAGGAAGGGGAAAGAGAAGGAGGTATCTTTTTTCTCTTTCTATGACGCTGAATACTTGTGCGAATTGTTAGGCGTTTACAGGGTAAACTACAAGATGTAAATCTCTCCGACGAAGGCAGGATAATTTGGATCGAACTTCACTTCAGGTAAGTTCGTTTGATCGTTCAATTATCCTCTAATTACATAGATTTATAATTACTAACGTGTCAGTGCTGAGTTTATAATTGGTGCATAACAGACCAAGATGTTATTGTATCGTAGTTTACTTGTTCACTATTGTTTATGATTTTTTTAAATATTATTTTAGGACATTAATTGTGCAACCTGCCTTTACTTTGCCTTTACATTGCCTGTACTTTAGCTATAAGCTAAGGAATGGAATTCCTTGCCAAAGTATGTGTTTCCTGATAACTATAACCTGGGAGTCTTTAAGTCAAGAGTGAATAGGTTACGTCCAGGCAAGCGTGCTTCAACTTCGACCACATCATCGCTTACTGATTTGACCAGTACAATTGTATGGACTTAAAATGTGACCTTGACCTTCTCAGGGTAGTCAGCTAGGAAACACCTACTAGTTTTTATAAAGGCAAAAAAAGATTGACGTGTAAAAGTGTTTTTTTACAACCTACTTACAAAATAAAAATCATTTACCATTATCATTTACCGAGATAGTGGTCAACCGCTTACCTATCAATAATAAAACATAACGTATATATTTTATGCTAACAAAATGCTAAGGGCCTCTTTGCACCATAATCGTACTGATCCACAGATACTCAAGACCAACCAAACGTGACGGATGAAAAGACAAGCACGCTTGCGCCTGTTCCAAAACTATTTAGTTCGCACGAAATACAAACGAACAAAGATGTATGTAACATGGATACCGTCAGTCAGAATGCAGGTGAGTAACATCATTATAGGGAACGTGCAGAAACTATAGGTGGCAGCACAGACGCGTCAATGTCAAGTATATTTTACTTATAAGTTTCAAATTTGCAACGCTAGATGGCACAGTCTACGTCGTCCACGTTCTCCTACACGGAGGGTGCAGGAAGTATACCTATACTTACTGCGCCCTCCGTTTAGGGGAACGGAGAGGGGAGAACGGCAACGGAGGGATTTGACCTGTACTGCCACCTAGCAGCACAGGTCAAATATTTACAACGTAAAAGTTTCAGATTTGCAACACTAGATGGCATAGTCTACGCCGTGCACGTTCCCTATTGTTCTTTCACTGTCTTTGATAGTTATTCTCAATTTATTGACCAGTAGCGATGTGAATTCAACTAAAGTTGGCAAAACAGGATACGGTGCAAGCTGTTTACTAATATTATTACTCATTCTAATCTAGGCAACACCTCGATAACAATAAATTTCTATTCCGTTTTATTTTTATACTTAATAAGCGTCAAGCTTTCCTACATGCTCACATTTTCTGTAAGTTAAAATATATTGACAGAGATTTTAAATAACAAGAAATACGGTTCGAAGTTCAACTTAATCGTACTTATTCCCAGATACTCAAGATCTTCCAAAGATTGTGGCTGAAGAAAAGATAAGCATGCCCGTGCAGGTACAGACACTGTTCAGTACGCACGAGATACAAACCAACCAAGATGTCTGTAACACGGACGCCGTAACACAGAATATCATCACGTGCCAAAATGCAGGTAAAGTACACAAGCATATTTTGTAAGTCGATCACTGTGGGTAAATATTTGAAGGGTGCACCTTTCAAATATTTACCCACAGTGATCGACTTATGCAATAATGATGAAAGTCCATTTTTGTAAAAAAGATTAAGTAAGCACGTCATCCAGACACTGGATATCTGTGGTTGGTTCTCGGTTAACAAACTTAGCAATATTACTTAAAACCCGATATTTTAGACGGTGCATACTTATCTATACTAATATTATAAAGCTGAAGAGTTTGTTTGTTTGGTTGTTTGTTTGTTTGTTTGAACGCGCTAATCTGAGGAACTACTGGTTCGAATTGAAAAATTCTTTTTGGGTTGAATAGACCCTTTATCGAGGAAGGCTTTAGGCTATATATCATCACGCTTAAGCCAATAGGAGCGGAGCAGCGATAAAGAATGTTTTAAAATCGGGGATTCCACGGGGACGAAGTCGCGGGCAGCAGCTAGTATTAGATAAAAGGACGGTACTCAATAAAGTCATGGTTTTTAAAAATAACTTTAGATATTTTATTTTTACTTACTTCTTATATACTACTCTGAAGATCAATCAGGCAGGAATAGTGAAAACTCAGAAAAATTACAAAAGCAAGCATGTGTGAGAAAATTATCAAATTGGACAATTTACTCGTATATCATAAAAGATAAAGTTCAATTTTTATCTTAACACATATTTTTACCACCTTTTTAAAACAAATGATCCCTCAAATATCATATTAAAATACACTTCGCCAAAATCCATAATCAAATCCGTGACGATATGAATTCAAGTACAGTTGGCAAAACGGGATACGGTGCAAACTGTTTACTAATATTATTAGTCATGATAATCTGCAGGTCTGGTGCAGTGGGGAGTTTTATGAATTAGCCTATTTTAATTTATTTTATACTAGCTGTCCGCACAACTTCGTTTGTGTCACATTTTTCATGACTGCTCCGCCTCTATTGGTCTAAGCGTGATGATATATAGCCTATAGGCTTCCTCGATAAATGGGCTATCTAACACTAAAAGATTTTTTTCAAATCGGACCAGTAGTTCCTGAGATTAGCGCGTTCAAACAAACAAACAAACTCTTCAACTTTGTAATATTAGTATAGACTAGCTGCTGCCCGCGACTTCGTCCCCGTGGAATCCCCGATTCTAAAACATTCTTTATCGCTGCTCCGCTCCCATTGGCTTAAGCGTGATGTTATATAGCCTAAAGCCTTCCTCGATAAATGGTCTATTCAAGCCAAAAAGAATTTTTCAATTCGAACCAGTGGTTCCTGGGATTAGCGCGTTCAAACAAACAAACAAACAAACTCTTCAGCTTTATAATATTAGTATAGATTAAGGAAAAATGTTACTACTTAACATAGTTTTATAAGTGTTACTAACCACAATATGAATCATTGTGTTCGAATTAAATAAATAAATAAAAATTAAAAAAAATAATCTAGGTAACTTATTCACAGATACCCAAGACCTACAAAACTCTATGACTGATGAGAAGACAAGCACACTGGTGCCGGCGCCGATACTATTCAGTTCACACCAGATTCAGACCAACAACGACGCTTGTAAGACAGAGGCCGCTAACGTCGCACAGAATGTCATCATGTGTCACAATGCAGGCAAGTTGAAATGATCCCTAGAGTCCATAACCAGTTACGGAATTTGTTCGAAAGAGTCACCGCAGCCCTGGAACGCAAAGGGCACAAGAAGGATCACGGGTGGGTTTTAGTCAGTAAAAGTCTGACACTCCCTTCCGCTCCGCCCAGAGCGGGAGAAGTCATTTGATGATTTCCCATCCAGAAAAAAAAAATAACAAAAAAAAAAAATTCCATAACCAAAAGTATATTTTGTACATACCTGTCTTTCTAAGTACAAACTTAAATTAAAAAAAGAAATCGTCAGAATTGGTTCCGCGATTTTGCCGTTAATGTGTGACAAATAGATTGACTATTGCAATTTATCAAATATTAGCTTTTGCCCGCGACTTCGTACGCATATATCTTGATATTTCTCGTTCCCATAAGAATTTTGGCAATCCTTTCTTAGTGCTTCCATGTACTGGACAAGAAAACTACATGCCAAATTTTAGCTCTCTGCGATCAGCCGTGCTATTCTGAAAAGTTTATTTTGCGAAATCACTTCTGAATCCGCAGTGAAATCATGAGAAACTGAAAAACATGAGAAAAAAAATCTTTAGTTTCACATGATTTCACTGCGGATTCAGAAGTGATTGCGCAAATAAACTTTTCAGAAAAAGAGTTTCTCATGATTTCACTGCGGATTCAGAAGTGATTTCGCAAATAAACTTTTCAGAATAGCACGGCAGTAGTGGCGGGTGAGCGTTGTCTATCAATAACTCAGTTATGGAAAAGTTTTAAATAAATAATCATAAAATGTATTGTCTAATGTATGTATCAATTTTATTGAAAGATTTGGATGTATGTACCTGAATATAAAAGTTAGTACAGAAGTATACTTTGCATTTAAAACATGAAACTATCTTCCTATAAAATTTGCCATACCTATATTATGTAATTTTATACCGATTTCTTTCGTTTACCTACTTACTAAACAATATGTTGATGTAACAGAAGCAGATTTGAAATTCCCGCTTTTTGGCAACAGTTCTTCGACAACAATACCTTCTGACTCGGACATCACTTATTACCGACCCGTGGCTGGCTCAGGTAAGTTAACGAAGATTTTAAATAATAATAATAATAATTTATTTAATCTCACAAAAAATAAGCTTAACATTCTGGTTTCGAGTAACACTGGACCCCACACTAGGATACCCTGTGTCGTGAGGCCCAGTCTACTACTACTATACTAAAATAATTTTGAGTTATGACTAACATTTTCCTAGTGACTTTGCTACCCTATATCCCGTGTTGTTTTTTTTAAATAAATTTCAAAGGTCTATTTACGTAGGCAACTTGTGATAAGCAACTTGCTTTTAGCGATAAGGCCGCCTATTGTGTCACCCTATGTATTTTCTTCATCTATATTTTCTGTAACTTATATGGTGTACATAATAAAGAGAATTCTATCCTCTCTCTATAACTCAGAGTTTGCTGAATAAAACTCAACTTTGAGTTTAGCTTAAATATTTTAGTTATTTTAATCACTTTTTACAATAAAGCATTAAGAAGCGAAAGAAGAAGGGATCTTCTGAATAAAATTGTAGTACTTATTCTAAAATAGCTAGTTCAAATTTGGCCGTCGCCCGCGACTTCGTTCGCTCTAGATACTCTCCCTTTTCGATCTTTAAAGCGTAGTTTTGGAAAATTAAACACTTAGTTATTAATCACCCATCCATTTTTTCTGCCGAGACCACAGCATCAGAGCAACTGTTGCACCCCGTTCGATGTTGGTAATATTTCATTATTCCATTTTTAGATTGTGTACGCCAATTTCCCCTAAAAACTTCATCTTCACCATCATCATCACCTTCAGGGATAGATTTTTATAAAATATATCCCTGAAAGTGATGATGGTGAAGGTGATGAAAGATGAAGTTTTCCAAAAACAATTTTTCTTATTTTGTATCAAAACTGTTAATGCCGAGTTTTAACTTTATCGTTCTAAGCGTTAAGATTCCATACAAACTTTAACACCCCATAAATCGTGTTTTGGGTAGGAAATGTCAACCTTTATGATTCACTTAAGTCAGGTCATTCATACCAAGTTTCAATTAAACTGGCCCAAGCAATATTTTTTTTCATACAACATACTTTAATTTATTTTCAGATATAACACATCTTATTAGCGAATCAAGAACTCAGCAAGCATTGTTCCCTATTTTAAGAAAATACTACTCCAATGCAGCATCTACTGTGAACAGAGATAGACACTATATAGGTAAATAATAGACACTTTATTTAAGAGAACATTAGTAGCAATTACTTCGCACCACTTTAAAAGTAATGAAGAAACAAATCTAATGAAGGTTTCCAAAAACATCATCATACTTGAGCACTAGGTACCTTTTAACTATCTAAGTCAACATTGAATATACGCGAAATGGCACGCTTTTATGCCTAAATAGCTGAAACAATTTTGATGAATTTTCGAAACCCTATAGACGGTTATGGCCTGCTTTTGTGAAAGTAAAACTTGATCACGAGAGAAGCTGTTCCAGCCCTTTAAATCTACCAACCCGTTACGTATGGCTAGAACCCCCATCTTTCTACACAAAGATCGCGCCTTAACACAAGCCTCATTAACACTTACTACACCTCTCTTTCAAAACTACCTTCTCAAAAGTTACAGATTCTGCAACCCAAATATCACCAGGAGATTCCGTAGAAATGGTATCGATAGGCGTGTGCACATCAAACCCACCGCTTATTGAGCAAACTACCAGCTTTTCTATTGACACCATGGGCGGTAACTACAACTGTATTAAACTTATTTTATCGAAGAAGTTATTAAGTAAAAAAATATTGTAAAGTGATTCTAGACTACGAGAGTCTAGGATTTTGAGATCTTCCCTATCATTAACGGTGAAGTTTATAACCTTCTGCCAACTTTGCTGGCTTTCAGCTTAACCGGCAGCTGAATACCAGTATTTTACATACGCCTAATCTGACCTCCATAGCCCTGTGCCAAGTACTGGGTAAGATGATACCCTTTGGCATGACTGTTGTTACATTGTCAAAGATCAACAAATAACAGACGGGACCAACGGCTTGCAAAAGTTATCCTTAGCACATGCATTTAGTTAATTGAATGTTTATTTATAATTAATTAAACGTTCGGCTTAAGAAATTTTTTAGGCATGACGAACGTTTTATAAATTAGAAAGATTCAATTAAATAAATAGAATAATTGAAATTCCTGTCCAAAAAAGTTTGGCTTCCGTTGAATACGTTACTATAAATAACTCTAATACTACCTGATGTTTACATTTTTTAGTTCCTGCGTATCGTATAGTGAGTGGAACGAACGCAACAATACAACGTTTTAATATGAGTACTCAAGTTGAACAGTTCGAATCGTCACCCGCAAAAGGTATAAGCTTTAAATATGATAAAACCCAACTTTTGTATATTTCTATTTGTCTGTCAGAGAATAAAACCAAAACATACACTTATTTTTTGTTTATACAGAAATAGAAACACATATAACACCCTTAACCGCCGCTAGTGTAGTCTCAACTGGGATCGCAACTTCCCAGAAAGAAGAGGAAGAAGTTTTTATGTCACGTAAGATTCATATCTCTCTCTTTTTTTCATATCTCTGTATAATGCTATTACTTTATCTGTAACAACGCTCAATTATGAATCGGTTTCAAGTTGACAGATTTAATACTCATACTGACTCCCACATTTTAGTTACGATAAGTAATTAGTTAAAGTCTTTTATAGACTATATTTGCTCTGAGATTGAGCTATAAGTTCTGAGCATGCCTTTTTTATCTGGATGTAAAGTCGTCGCATGACTTCTCCCGCTCTGAGCGGAGCGGAAGGGAGTGTCATACTTACTGACTAAACCCACCCGTGTTCCTCCTTGTGCCCTTTCCGGTCCAGGGCCACGGTGACTCTTTCGAACAAATTCCACGACCCTACCAGGCACTCACCCTATGGGGCCCCGTCTTCTTTTCTGACAGCTGTGTGAGGCACGCGTGGAACACGATGCGCCGTTGACACGGGCCTGATTGTTATAGCTCGCCATCCGTAGGACTGCGCCTACGGTGGCCGGGAATCGCCCGTCGACTCCCAGAGGTCAGATGCATGACTTAAACACGATTTAAGAATCTTAAGCTGCGTGCTCTACATCACGAGGCAATTGCCGTGAATGACGAATTGGCCGCGCAAAAGCGGAAAATTTACTGGACGAACTTTCCCGCGGGCATGTCTGATATCTATCGATCTTTCTGATTGCAGACATAATCGTCCACTGATATCCATTAGGGGCATTCGTAGATTCGGTTAATTGATATTGCCGTTATTTTCTTATAGAATGTGTTCTTATGAGTGCGGAAAAGGAGACTTTGGCCGTCCAAACACTGTCTTCCCTACCGAGGCTTGCGTTTACGGGTATGTCTATTTTGGATAATTAAAAAAAAAAACATAAAATAGGTAACTGTTGCTTTGGGTAAAGTAATCACTCACCCTAAGTTGCCTTCAGTTCTACAGGAGAATTACCCTCAACTCCCCCCCCCCCTCATTCGCTTATGACAGATTCTGCAAATGACTTAAGAGCGTGTTCGCCGTATGGCATTTCATATAAATTTTGAAGTCACTATTTTGCAAAATGGCTGAACCGATTTGAATGAAACTTTTATAAGCAGGATACATAGGTCTAAAAAATGAGTTAAAAACATTTTCGAAATGTCTTATTTAAAAAAAGATAACTGGAAATTTATGTGTGTATGGAAATAAAATGGGTCTCATTTAACTGTAACACTATTTATCGAAAATGTTTTCAAATAACTTTTTAGACCTAAATATCCTGCTTATGAGTCTAAAGTTTCACTAAATTCGGTTTAGTCATTACGGAAAATAAGAACTTGAAAATTTGTATGAAATGCCGTTCGGCGTATACGCTCTGAAGGATGCTGCAAAAATACTGCCGTGCCAAAATGAAAAAAAAAATAGTTATTAGTTGGAAAAAAAATATTTTGTTAAGTAAAGACACACACAGAAACACTTATTGCATGACAGATTTTTATCATATTATAGAATTGTTCCTTTGGTATCTAAATAAAAGCTGTTTATATTCACTGGTAATTGCTTGCCAATAAATTAAAAGTTTACCCGTATAAAGTTGTAACTTACATCCTTTATACGAGTAAACTTTGGTGCTCAGGCAGATGCCATGGAGTCACAATCATGATTCAGATCTGTAAATGATTCTTGCTGGACAGCGATTTAACAACGTTGAGGTTAGTATTTATCGTCGATTTTTTATTTAACTTTAATCTGCAATTTTGTTAGGCCTGCCTAGAAGTTAAGGCTGTATTTTATTATATACAACTAGCTTCTGCCCGCGACTTCGTCCGCGTGGAATAGTTATTTTACCCCCGATTTTGAAACTCTCAGCCCGATCGGTTTAAAATTGACAAAGTTTCATACAAAATTACATCCCCTATTTTATCCCCTTGGGGGTAGAATTAATCAAAATCCTTTCTTATCGGATGCCTACGTCATAACATCTACCTGCATGCCAAATTTCAGCCCGATCTGTTCAGTGGTTTGGGCTGTGCGTTGATAGATCACTATGTCAGTCAGTCAGTCCCTTTTGAGTTATTTATATTTAGAAGATTCATGCTTCAGGACTGCGTTGAAAAAAAATGTATGGTATTTTGTGCGCCCATGTGTTAAGACACCCAGTATTTCTCTATATTTCCCTAAATCTTTTAATTTTTTCAGGTACAAAGATAATGTCTATATCATCAGGAGCGTTGTCTTATAACAAGCCGATATCAAATACAGGTAAAATAAAATTATTGCTATCTCTTTGGAATCAAATAACGCTCATCGTAGCAGATGCTAAATGATGATGACCTATTGACAAATCTTCAACAACTTCGCATAATTTAAAAACAAACTGCGATCAGCCTAGTGCTGATGTTGTGGAAAACAAAATCAGATCATTTTCTTTTTTTGTGTCTCACGAGACTAACAAAACAGATTTCGAGAGGGAAATTCGATGATTGCCTGTTCACAATTGAGCTACTGGTATCAGTCGTTCCATCGATTTTTGATTTGTGATAGGCCCAATTCGATTCAGCTTGATCGAGAACTATTATCGTACACTAAAACCCTGTGGTGCCTTCCTTCTTCTAAATCTTTCCTTCTCTCTTTCCAAAGCACTCAAAATAGAGCTAGCTCATTCAAAAAATCGGCTATTAGACATTAGAGATATTCTTAAGCCAATAATAATTTACAATAATTTTACAATTACATCCGCCCCACTGGTAAACACTGCTTGTTTTGTTTTGAACAGAAGAAAAAGCACTAGGAAGTGATTATATTGTGGCTACAAGTTCGAAGGTTGTTGGAAGCAATGAAACTGTGCAGGCCGTGCCCAGCAATAAAACTGTGCCCAGCAATGAAACTGCTTCCTCAAAATGCTGCTGCGAGTTTGACGAAGCTAGTTCAGCTAGCCCTTGCCAAGTCGTTTCATGCGGTAAGATAATCCTACAACCCTAAACTTGAGCTTATGATTCAGGATAATTTGAAACCATCGCCACCAACTCAAATATCGACTTGAATTTTTAGTGCCCATTTATTTTAAAAAGGCAGTAAAAAATAAAGTATGGGTCGCAATAGCATGTGATATAAAATAGATTTTTTGTTTCAAATTTGGATTTAAATTAACTCGAATTCTAAATTCGATTATGCTTATATAAATGTGAATTAATAAGTTCTCTTGGAATTTTAACATTAAAATTTTAAGATTTTTGAATTTTTACAAAATGTATAAAGCCTCGTCCTTAGTAGCGCTTTAGCCGTGGGTAGGCTTTAGTTGTAATCACATAAAGGTTTTTTTAAAGTTAATTATAATAAAAAGGGCTCTACGTCTGTTATACTACAGGCCCGTTTTAGCGTAAAAGCTTGGACTCATTAGCATATTCGTTATAAAAACTTCAGCCGCGACCATACTGATAAGGCGATAGCTTTTTGAAGACATTACTTACTCCTGATAGCCATAATCTGGAAGCCGTACCTAAATCAAGAATAAAGAAGTTACTTCTAGGTATGCGGGCTCCATTATCGCTTACTATCAGGTGAGATTGTGTAAAAACGAGAACCTATCATTAAAAAAAATTGTTGGAATATTATACCAACTTGAATACTTAATATCCTCCCACGACGCCGTGGAACTGCCGATGAAATATCGAGCCAGTTTTTTATTCTGTTGGGCCCGACAAGCGAAAAAGAGACCTACAAGGTTGTGTTAAGGTTGATGAAGCATATCTGGACGTGAACGGGACGTGTAAATACCGTGGTCCGTCACAACGTGAGCTCGACACGACACACCCCGGGCACGATCATTACGTGTGAATTAAACTTCAGTCCTCCCGCTATTCCCTTACAGTGTGATCACAGCTTTACTCAAGTATGATATGATAACATGAAATCGCTGTTCCAGTTTAGTGGTTTAGTTAAGGCAAAATTAAATGCACAAAAATATATTTCTGGACCAAAAAAGGCTGAAATCACGGTCAGGATTCATCAACCCAATAATCATTAATATTATCTTGAAAGCACTAAGGCACACTTTGAACAGGCATTTTACTGATTTCATGATAATTCTCTTGCACTTCTGCCAATTTATTATGCTATGGGCAACTCTGTTTTCCTCTTCCATACTTGTCTATGAGTCCTTACCACAGTGCTCACGTCTTTTTCTAGCCATATCATATTTCAGTATCACACAATCTATCCATGGTGAGCGATTTATGCGTTTATGTTTGGCCACATGGATCACATAAATGAGAATGTGAGTTAGTTTGTTTGTTACGCTTTCACGAATAAACCACTAAACCGATTTTTTTTTTCACTAATGCAAAGCTACGTTGTCAGAAAGTAACATAGGCCATATTTTATTCCCGTATTCCTACGGCAACGGGAACTACGCGGGTGAAACCGCGGGGTATCTATACTTAATATATAAATGTGAATGTAAGTTTGTTTGTTACGCTTTCACGCGAAAACTACTCAACCGATCATCATGAAACTTTGTACACATATTCTTGGAGGTATTAGAAGTAACATAAGATACTTTTTGTCCCGGGATTATGTTCCCTTGGGATAATTTCCGTCATTCACGCAGGCGAAGCTGCGGGCAGCAGCTAGTTGCTTATAATTCATAAAACAAGGTGAGTAAATCATCATATTTGACGTTGTAACGCAGCTTCTACATTTCACACAAATATTACATGTTTTTCTTCGTTACTAGATATTCAAGACCCACTTCAATACAAGCTCTCATTGAAACTAAGGGAACTTATTCCAAAACTGTTAAAAAAACACGACTCCCATTTCAAAAAATGATGTAAAAAATTAAAAATGTGAGTGATTTAAACTGAAACATGGCAGGCGTGTTTTTTTTAATTATTTGTTTCTTATTTCATACTTTTTAGTGATAATTTAAAATGTTCCTATGTTACCCGGGATAACTCAACGCTTCTAACGATACCACATACATTGAAATCGGTTCAGTCGTTTAGAAGTTATAAATTAATAATAAACAAAATCTCACAAACATGCATACATAAGTACATGAACCCTGAAAACTTTGACGACACAGTTGGCGCAGTGGTTGAGCGTTCGGCTGCTGCGCTACGTGTCGCGGGTTCGATCCCCGCACGGAACAAACGTTTGTATGGCCTATAGATAATTGTTCCGGGTCTGGGTGTCTTGTTTATGTGAGTATTCATGTTTTGTGAACGCACCCACGATACAGGAGTACACACTAGTGTGGGCAAAGTTAAAAAAAAAAAATTACAATTACATCCGACCCACTGGTAAACACTGCTTGTTTTGTTTTGAACAGAAGAAAGAGCCCTAGGAAGTCATTATATTGTGGCTTCAAGTTCGAAGGCTGTTGGAAGCAATGAAGCTGTGCAGCCCGTGCCCAGCAATAAAACTGTGCCCAGCAATGAAACTGATTCCTCAAAATGCTGCTGCGAGTTTGACGAAGCTAGTTCAGCTAGCCCTTGCCAAGCTGTTTCATGCGGTAAGATTATCCTACAACCTTAAACTTGAGCTTATGATTCAGGATAATTTGAAACCATCGCCACCAACTCAAATATCGATTTGAATTTTTAGTGTCCATTTGTTTTAAAAAGGCAGTAAAAAGTAAAGTATGGATAGCATTTGAACTTTGCCGTGTAGATGTAAAATAGATTTTTTGTTTCAAATTTGAATTTAAATTAACTCGAATTCTAAATTCAATTATGCTTATATAAATGTGAATGAATAAGTTCTCTTGGAATTTTTACATTTAAATTTTAAGATTTTTGAATTTTTACAAAATTTATAAAGCCACGTCTTTAGTAGCGCTTTAACCGTGGGTAGCCTTATTAGTTGTAATGACATAAAGGTTTTTTTTATTAATTATAATAAAAAAGGCCTTTACGTCTGTTATAAAGTCACAAAAATGAGAATGTGAGTTTGTTTGTTTGTTACGCTTTCACGACTAAACCACTAAACCGGTTTTAAAAATTGTTCCACTAATGCAAAGCGAGTAACATAGCCTATATTTTATTCCCGTATTCCTACGTGTAATTCATAAAACAAGGAGTAAATCATCATATTTGACATTGTTTTGCAGCTTTTACATTTCACACAAATAGACGTTTTCTTCGTTACTTGATATTCAAGATCCACTTCAACTCATTCTATTTCATTTTATTCCCTTTGAAACTATGGCAAATTTTTTCTAAAACTGTTAAAAAAACACGTCTGCCATTTCAAAAAGTGAAGTAAAAAAATTAAAAACAAGATGGTGATTTAAACTGAAACATGGTAGGCGTGTTATTTTTTTAATTGTTTGTTTTTTAGTGATAATTTAAAATTTTCCCTAGCCTATATATATGTTACCCGGGATAACTCAACGCTTCTAACGATACCACATACGTTGATATCGGTTCAATCGTTTAGAAGTTATAAAGGAGCAGCGCTAAAGAATGTTTTAAAATCGGGGATTCCATGGGGACGAAGTCGCGGACAGCAGCTAGTTAATAATAAACCAAATCTCACAAACATGCATACATACATGAACGCTGAAAACATAACACTCCTTGTTTAGTCAGTCGTGTAAAAAATATATTTTCACCAAAAAACAAATTTAAAAAACTCTTCTATCTTTTTAAATATTATTTTCTCCGCGGGATAATTTCACGTCGGAATCAGATTGACGTTGCTTTCACGTCCGTCTAACTTATTTTCACAGAATTTCGATTTCAGAATGTTTTCCTGGAATCCTTTAACGTTCCTATCTCTTTTACAAGGTTGTTCAACAAATATTTTGATTAAGATTTATTGATTTTGGTAGATTACTGGGTACTGAACGTTTGCTGTTATTGACACATCATTCATTTTTACTGGGCCATCAACTTCTATACTTATATTATTGTCTGACTCTCAATTCATAGTCAAAATTACCAAGCCTAGAAGGCTCCAGCCAGGGTTGTGGATTTATTTTTAAAGAGCCACCGCGGCACTCTAAAACAAAGGACATTTGGAGGACCATGGTTGGGTTTTAGTCAGTAAGAGTTCGCTATGTCCAGAGCTGAAAAAGGCATTTGATTATATCTCACCCTTTTTTTTTGGATGGGAAATCATCAAATGACCCCTCCCGCCCTGGGCGGAGCGGTAGGGAGTGTCAGACTTTTACTGACTAAAACCCACCCGTGTTCCTTCTTGTGCCCTTTGCGTTCCAGGGCCGCGGTAACTCTTTCAAACAAATTCCGCAACCCTAGCAGGCACCGACCCTATGGGGCCCCGTGCCTGGTGCTGACAGCTCCTTGAGGCGCGCGTGGAACACAACGCGTCGTCGACTCAGCCTGGTATCGGACGGCGAGCCACCCACGCTTACCGTCCACAGGCATCAGCCACTGCGCAATAGCACAGCGGCCGTTTATATCTCACCCTTAATTTTTCTTTTAACCTAGTAGCTGAAATTTGTAATATTCAAAATATATTATATAATATTCAAAAAATTTTCAAGTATAAAGTCGGACATAAGAGGGACAACTTTGTACCATAATAATCGATATCTACGTGAGTCGGAGCAAAGTCATAGGCTATGACTTAGTTCAGCTAGTATATTATTTCCCAATTTTACTACCGCTAAAGTAAACTTCAGTTCGAATATAAAATAAGTCTTTCAAACAGAAATTAAACAAGTAAACATTTACAAATTGTAATTTTAATTTTACTGTTCGGGAAATGGTAGTTTAAAGAAATTTAAGAAAGCCTCGCAACACATTACATTCAGAACGAAATCAGAAATGGCAGCTTTTTTATAAGCAGCACAATATTGTAGCAGCAAGTATATAACATTTCTGATGATTTAAACATAGTAACAAAGATTTTTGGTGTTTCTTCCAAAACAGGCACAGACCCGAACATCGCCGTCTTCAATTATACCAGGGCTACTTCAGCAAGGGGGCTGGATTCCTATTATGAAACAGGTAAAATACAATAAAAAATGTAACTATATAATTGCATAATTGATATTCGAACTCAAATTCTTAAAAGAAGAGAGAAGAATTTTTGAATTAATACAAAGTACATAAACACACTACATAAACTTCTTCTCTTGAGTAAAGGGTCAACGTGTCCTCCTTTTACAAGCTCGTTTCGTACTTAGCTATTCGCGATCACAGAATATTAAAGCGATTTATTGTTACAGAAATATTATTGAACAATTTGATCAAGAAAGCGTTACACGGTTCTAACGTCGCGTCTCATCATACACATTTCTCAGAGAAATCGAATAACAGCATCAGTAAGAAAATATCCATGTCATTGATATATAGATACTTTGCTTTTGTTTGTTTATACATATATTGGTAAGGTGCTGATAGACTTGGACCATAGATATAATGACTTGGACATTCATTTGTAACAACACATCGAACATGCGCCGTTTTCAAATTTGTCGAACTGAACAACAAACAGAACCAAGCATCGCTGCGAACGTTTTCGCGATCATTCGGGAGTCGTCGCTGGGTGAATCGTTCACGGAACGCCCCGAAGATAGCGAGCCCAACGGCCACGGCACGCAGATCGTGCAGCTCATCAAGGAGGACCTCACTAGCAACGGTCTAGTAAATGCTCGTCGTGTGAAATGTATACTTAAATTCCACAAAATATCAAACAACAATGACAAAATGGCTCGGCTCGGCCAACAGCTTGAAGCAAATTAACTGTCCTTCGCTAAAAAGCTCGCTAGAACGATAGCTAGAATGCTTGCTACATGCAGCTACTGACCGGTGTTACGGGCCGTAATGTAACATTCGTAGCGATCATAATATGTTACGCCATGTCCTAAAATCCGTGTAACGTTTCAAACTCTGTACTCGTCCATGCTCCAGATTCGCAAGACACTCAGACAAGATGTCTGACTGTTGGAGGTTGTGTGTTTTGTTTTTCCCTCTTCAATGAAGCCAGTAAAATTTTCATTATCTTACAAGCTGATGTTTGACTGTTGAGTAATGAAGCCAAACCCTAGTTTTCTTTCTTTAATTTATTATAAAGTTTTAGATGAGCCGGATTCCACAACTACAACAAACACATTTTTAAACGTTCTTGTTTATTTTAAACAAAAGAACTTTCGCTGCACTACAAGTGAATGCTCAAGTCTATCAGCGGCTATAAAGGTCATTCCTGAAGATACTCATACTATCATCATAGCCTGATCTGTGCAATCATAAGCTGCTTTTTATCTCACAAAAAAAAACAGTGTCTGCGAGATAGACCAGAGGAGCGAAGTAGCAGTAATAAGCTACTGATTACCATCATCATCTGTCTAGCCTTTTCCAACTACATTGGGGTCGGCTCCCAGACAAGCCGGATTCAGCTGAATACCAGTATTTTACGTGAAGCGGCTGCCTACCAGACCTCCACAACCCATTAACTGGGAAACACGGTACTTCTTGGCAAGACTGGTGTCAGATTTTCTGGCTTCTGACAATCCGTAACGACTGCCAAAGATCTCCAAATGACAGCCGGGACCAACGGCTTAACGTGCTTTCACAGACCAACCTCAGCAAGCGTTGCTTAACCTAGAAGATCAACCCGTGCGGCTGTTATAATTTAGCCACGAGCTCCTCTCAATAAGCTACTGATTACCACTCGTACCTATATTGGAATAATTACCGAGTTTGGTCACGTAACATCTTTTCCTTCAATTTTCAGAAAGTCGACCTAACATGATATATGTCAGTACCAGTACAAATACCCACGTCGAACCGTCGAAACGACTGGAAACCAGATCCATTGGACCGACTCCGTCAGACATGAACAAACTAATTGGCATGAACAAGACAGATGCTGAGATACAATACATTGAACAACAACTGGAAAACCCAAGTTAGTATTTGTTTGTTTATTATACATGTATATTTTATTGTACAGAATTGAATTTTAAATATATACAGTACTGAAAAGAGTTATCGAATGCTAGAATATAAAATAAATACTACTTATGATTTCGTAACTTTATATCCTAGAGCTATGTTTCGAATTGATTCCACTGTTGGATATAGACTTGACCTATGGATATCTGATAATCAGGCCCCCTAGTGTGAAATGCCAATACCAGAGATAAAGCTTTAGGTACTTCCACGACATAAAGTACCTGTTTAACAACGGATTCATGATGGCACACATAGTAGGGGGGCAGATAACAATCTACAAAAAGAAAAACGGTAACCCAAATTCGACCACTTCTTTGTTTTTTCCTTTACACAATGTCTTTTCAAATCATAACATTATGCATTCTCGTAAGCAGGTAGTAACATCGGTTATAAATAACTCTTCCTTTACGAATATTCGTAAAAGTTAAGTATAAATAGCTTGTTATTCCGAGGGTAACCCCGTGCACGCTATGTGACATGACATGTTATAAATATTATGTGTATTTGTGTAATCCATTTTGTTTGTCATTTAAGTGTGTCAAGGGTGTGTGGAGGCAAAGATTTACGAGTATAAGGACATTATGTTTATTGCTTGCATGTCTATAGGGTGTAATTTTTAGTAACAGATTACATGATCAACACCTCGAAAAAATTCCCGACCGAATTTCGGTTATGGTGGCCAAATTCAACACAGATTTGCCAAGTGCGCAGGAGATATTGTAGTGCATAAGTGTGTGTGCAAACACTACATTCTCTGTTCCTTAGATTCTGATTGCTCGATGGGACGGCCAAAAGACACGACCTGAGAGAGAGATCAGAACTAGAACCAACAGCTTTAATTGTTGTCAGTCATACATTTTTGTCGTATCGGGGGTTTCAGCCCGAAAGTCTGTAAAAATCTACAGTGTTAATAAAGGGGTTTCGTATTACCGTACATATTTTGTATAAGTTTTAAAGGCTAGGCATAATTATGTCCCCATCATCTGTTACCCTTATCACATACTAGCTTCTGTCACGCGACTTCGTCCCCGTGGAATCCCCGATTTTAAAAACATTCTTTATCGCTGCTCCGCTCCTTTTGGCTTAAGCGTGATGATATATAGCCTAAAGCCTTCCTCGATAACTGGTCTATCCAACCCAAAAAGAATTTTTCCATTCGAACCAGTAGTTCCCGAGATTAGCGCGTTCAAACAAACAAACTCTTCAGCTTTATAGGTAATATTAGTATAGATTAAAGAAACTTGATCGGCATGTCTATATTTGATCAATTTTATTTGGACCTTTTTAGATCCAAATAAAGCTATTGATCACTAGCAACGTACCGTGCAACCTAATTACTTTTTCTCAAATACGTAATTCTTACTTATAGACACTTTTTTGTGTACCCAGAATGATATATTTATTTTTGCAGCAATCGTGGCCAATATATTGGGCGGCACGAAATACCTACTCGGTTGATAGATCGACTCAACTTGATTTATAGTGTTTCTTCATAGCCAGTGACGTTCAATCAATAAAATGGCGACCTTAACCGCCAGATAAGACCGTAGTTTAGCGTCACGTTAACCTATGCTAACCGGCCGTTTTGACACATTGAGGTTTAGAAAAAGTTTGACTTTGTAGAGCGTCGATTCTTTCCCTGTAGCTGTACATAACCGACCTTTTACTACATTTTATTTAATTATATTTTTTTACTATTATTATACGGGTTATATCTTGATACTCAACTTTTAAAACAGTTAAATATCCCCACTAATTGACCTGAAATTTCACGTACACGTTCCGTTTGGATGAGAATGCACGGCTAGCTAATAAGTGAAATCGTTCTAAATCTAATAATTATGGCGGACTGTCAAAGCTGGAGTATGATTTATTATTACGCAACCCATGTAATGCTTGGTGTTAAAATCTCATATCTCTAATGGCCGAAACCAATAACCGATCTATCACATACCGGAGATAGAAAAACAAATGAAACAACAGAAAACTTATATAATTTTTCTGTTGTTTCATTTGTTTTTCTATCTCCAGTATGTGATAGATCGTTTATTGGTTTTGGCCATAAAAGTATAATAAGCTGTGATGTTCAATCCAATTTTCATTGGAAGTGTCTGTGGAGTTCTATTTGTCATTTTTTCATCTCTCAGTTACATGTATGGAGTGCCACCTCCATTTTTTTTCCATAATATCACAGCACTATTGAATAGCGGTTGTATATAGATTTATATACAAAAACATAGTCTCCGAGCAAAATGGTTGCGACATACAGACAGACGGAAGGACAGACGGGCATGATGAAATTATAGGGGTTCCGTTTTTACCATTTGGCTGCGGAACCCTAAACATTTTTGAAAAATAATATTTTTTGTTTTATTTAAGGGAAGGTATCACTGTAGACATTTAATCTTTCTTTAATTCTTTATTTTACACCAAAACAACTTAATATATTAAATTATACATAATAAATTGCAAGTACAAGGGCGAGCTTAACTCAAAGTTAACTTTAGTTATCTTTGTGGTAAATGTGTTTAATTGTCCTTTTGAAATGAGGATAACAAGGATATAATGCAAAGAGGCCCGCCTACTGAAAACCAGCGCCGTGCGGTGGGTTAGCATGCATGGCACAGCATTATGCTGAGTGGAAGCCTCTTTGTCACAACCACGACATGCATTGGTTTTTTGTATTAGTTTATAAGTTATCTTGACTAACATAAATTAAGATGTACCTACTAATACTAACACTATAGTTTAAGGTTTAGTTTAGATTAATAACTGTCGTTTTTTGTGAAAAATAAACGCTTTTTCTTTTCTTTTCTTTAGTATATGTATATCAAATATAATCCTTTTCTTTTTAGTTCCAGGAGATGATCGCAACAACATTTTATCCATGTGCATCCTGAACCAGCTTCTCAATGAGACTCCAACACAAACTGAAGGATTGGAAAAAATCGAGGGTGAGTCTGTTAACATTTACTTGTAAATCGTAATAAGTAAATGTATCTATTAGTATTGGTAGAATACAGTTACTGAGCTGTGACTGTTAAGATTGAAAGCCGACCCCAACGAAGTTATGTAAATTATAGGCACATTAATTAGTATCGCATTGAGGAGCTCGTGGCTAAATTATAACAGCCGCACGGTTCGATCTTCTAGGTTAAGCAACGCTTGCCGAGGATGGTCTGTGGATGGGTGACCATCTTAACATAACGAGACTTCTCCGTGCCTCGGAAAGCACGTTAAGCCGTTGGTCCCGGCTGTCATTTGGAGATCTTTGGCAGTCGTTACGGATTGTCAGAAGCCAGAAAATCCGACACCAGTCTTGCCAAGAAGTACCGTGTTCCCCAGTTAATGGGTTGTGGAGGTCTGGTAGGCAGCCGCTTCACGTAAAATACTGGTATTCAGCTGAATCCGGCTTGACTGGGAGCCGACCCCAATGTAGTTGGGAAAAGGCTAGGCAGATGATTAATTAGTATCGCATTATTACATCGCTCCCACTCTACTGCCGGATCCTTTAGACAGTGCCTTTAGGATTTTCCATGAGGAATGCGTCTTCTACTTTGTGTACCTTGTTACGAAAGTCATCATCTGCTTAGTCTTTTCCCAACAATATTGGGAAATTTGGGGGGCTTCCAGTCAAACCGGATTCAGCTGAATACCAGTATTTTACGTGGAGCGGTTGCCTACCAGATCTACGCAACCCATTAACTGTAACACGGTATGTCTTCGCAAGGCTGGAGTCAGATTTACTGGTGTCTGATAATCCGTAGCGACTGCCAAAGATATCCAAATGACAGCCTACACACTTAAGTCTCTCTACAACCCTAATTAGCTAGGTAAGACGGTACTTCTTGGCAAGATTAGGCTAGAATAATTGATAGTGGTAATAAATAGAGAAGTGCAAATGTCAATTTCACGTCGAATGGCAATTTTTAGATTTCAAAACGAACCTACATCAGACGGAACAAAAAATACTCGAAAATATAAGAGGAATGTGGGGATAATTTAGAATCCACTTTTTTTTTCAAATTGGAATAGATTGAAATCGTCTTGCCATAAAACACTTTGATGACAGCCAAGTGTAATTCATAAATTGCTCTTAAAACACATTTCAAAAGAAACCTCAAATAACCATAAAAAGTTACACACACATACGATTCCATCACTCCATACATTTACCGCCTTTGCATTTTACAAGCGGTGTTCGTTGATTTTCTCGGCGTTTATTCCCGAAGCCTTTTTACAATTTAGCTTAATGGCGTGAAAGCATTCCACTTGTAGGGGGAATAACACGCTTATGTGACTTTTTTTTTCATGTGCTGTTCGCGAAAATTGACGATGTTTCATGGATTTATAAGTGGTTTTAAGAGGTAGTGGTTTTGGTATGTGTTAATGATAGATTGGGGCAACAATAGAGAAGTTTCCTGAGTAATTTAATCCGTCAGCAGTATCGTTCTTTGCTTTATCAAATTTATAAAAATTGACGAAAGGGTTAATAAATATAAATGTGGATGGATGGAAAGGGATAGGTAGGCCAAAGAAACGATGGATGGATTGTGTGAGGAGTGATATGAAAGAAAAGGGATTTAGTAATAGCGTGGCGGCTGACAGAACAGAATGAAAAAAAAACGTGTTACGCCGACCCCAAGTAACATAGGATAAGAGCAGGAAGATGATGATGACGAAAGATAAAAAGCATTAAAGATCAGTGGGGGCTTGTGACGTCACGTCATGGCATAAATCGTAGCACGTAGTGACGTCCCATGAGTTTTCAAATTACTTTATCGTCTTCGTTTTTTGTTTACGTGAAAAAAGGAAAAATACGTGTCCAATGTTTTTCAGAAATCTATGATGACGGACTAATTAGAACTTTTTCGTCAACTAGCCCATTCAATAAAAGAATAATTGATGACTTGCTTTCTGTGTAAAGTAATGGCCATGTTCAGTTATCCTCTAACATTTTTCACGTCTTTGAAAATCTTTTGTCAGTCGACGAGTCAATATTGTCAAATCTCATGTAAATTCTGAAATGATCCGAACTCATCTGACCCAAGCACGCCCAAAAATAAACTAGTGTGAAATACCATACTACCATAGTGTGTAGTGTGTGTGTGATGTACCAATTTACTGAATAAACATAATTTATTACTCACCAATTTACTAATGTGCTCGTTAATTTAACCAAAATAACAAATAGGTTTTTAGAAGCCAATCAGCGAGAGTGATTGATTTTGCACTACCTCGCTGTAGCAAGCTCCAGGGTTTCTGGAACACAAAGAGCATTTGGAGGAACACGGATAAGTTTTAGTCAGAAAGAGTCTAGAGAAGTACATTGATGGTTTCCAAAATTAAAAAAAAAGTAGTGTAGGACGTCCTCAGGCACAGTAGAGTGGCGATTTACGCAGAACAGCTGGCAGAAACTGGATGCGAAACGAGAAGCCGAAAATAGATCTAAGTGGCGTACAATTGCAGAGGCCTATGTACAGCAGTGAACTGCAACAGGCTGTTGATGATGGTGATGATGAAAAAAAGTTGTGGCAAGTTGCAGAATAACTTTAATAATTATGCAATACTAGCTGTACCCAGCGGTTTCACCCGCATAGTACCCGTTCCCGTGGGAATATGGGGACAAAATATAGTCTGTCACCCGGGGATAGTGTACAGTAGCTTCCAAACAGAGAAATAATTTTTCAAATCGATTCAGTAGTTTCGGACCATATCCAATACAAACAATCAAATCTTTGCTCTTTACAATATTAAGTATAGACTAGGTATTGCATAATTACTGTAACTTTTTCCTCACTTTCCTCCTAGACATATACTGAGTTAAAAACGCATTTTTTTCTACCACCAGCCCCTCACAAGAGTGCCTCAATGATGACGTCATATTGTGGTCTCTCCGCGTCCATCCAAGTACCGACGACGTCAGCGATATCTGTGAAGAAAGATGCCTCCAGAAGAAGTAGTCAGTATTACAAGCATTCATAACCCCAGCGATACCAGCAATAATCCCCGGCTTTGCCTGGGTTCAATACAAATCCATACATTGTATTTGTTTTATAAATGCGAAAGGTCTACCTGTTTGTTACGTTGTCATAAAATTTGGTATAGAGACAAAACTGAACTATGAAAAAGTAGGTGCATACTTTTTATTCCGGGAGTACTTTGCCTTGGGATAGTCTCCGGTTTCCACGCGGCAAAGCCACTGGTACAAGATAGTAATAAATAAAGCTATTTATTTATACATGTATAGGATATACTCATCGAAAATAACGAGCCTTTTCGTGGAAAAATGTAATGTGCCTTTGTGTTGTGTGTTGTGGTTTTTTTTTTTCACTGTTAACAATCGCTGTGCAGTGAGTAGTGGGCTGTTATAAGTAAAGCCGAAAACTGTTTTTGTTAGCCAAGGGGGCGAAATCGAGGTGAAACCGCGAGAAATCACAAATAATTTCATAAGATCATCATGGAACCCTACATCCATACTTATATTAGTAATACGAAAGTTTGTTTATTTGTTACGCTTTCACGGCTTAACCTTTAAGCGATTTTAAAAATTCTTTCACCAATCGGAAGGTACATTATCAGCAAGTAATATAAACTATATCTTCGTATTCCCACGGGATGGGGAACTACGCAGATGAAACCGTAGGGTGCTACTAGTTATATGTAAATGCATAAATACATTTCAAATAAACATTGTAACCACTGATAATTGGGTGAAATTATGTTTTTTATGTAATTTTTCAGTCGCTCCCCACTCCTCCAGCGGTATTCTTAATTTTGATATGGAAACGAATACCAACTACAAACAAGGTCCACGTAAGTAGCCTCATATGGAAGAAACTATAATGCAACCCATATTTTGCTAGTCACGTTTTAGTCTCATACGATAAGTTAAGATAAAGACGAAGTCGGAATAACGAACTTAACGTATGCCGAAACAACTAACTCGCAATGAAAGAAGACAGACGTTAGTGATAGAAAGAGAAGAAGAGAGGGAAGCCTGAGTTTTGCCCAGTAATGTGACATAGCGATACATTCGCTATGTCACATTACTGGGCTGACATAGCGAAACGGGATTTGATCGTATGAAATCGCAGGCAAAAGCCAGTAATACATATTGAAGGCCCGCTATTGCCACTCAAAATCGGAAAGCCATACTTTTAGATTTGTACATCTTCTTGAAAGGTCAAACGGTTGTGTTCTTATAGGTTCGTATTAAATTTATGAATTAATGATATGTTTGTTTTTTAATAGTTACGGAGAATCTCGCACAAACTTCTATAGTGCAGACTCAGCAGAAATCCTTGGAGGTGAAGATTTTCAGGAACTGTGCGAGTAAGCAAGCGAGATCTAAGGACGAATTACGAAATAGTAAGCACCAGTTTATGTAATTCCTACTTCTCGTTTTATATATTCCTAACAAAAAAAATAACATTTACATGCATAATAATGTTATCTATTAAATTATGGCCCCGACGCGACGGGTAAAAAAAAATACTTTCAATTAATAAGCTACTAAAATTAGCTAAAGCTTAATTTATTTCAAGTTAAATCATGTCCACAACACACAAAATATTAGATAGGAAGCATAATTTGTATCTAGAGGATGAAATGAAGCTAAAAAAGAAGCTTTAAATCATAACTATGAAGATTTGTTTTTAGCATAAGAACAATAGCATAATCAACCTTTTAATGTTCCCACTGTTGGGTCACAGGCCTCCTCTCTCCTCTCCTCCCTTCTCCTCATAGGAAATGGGCATTAATCCACCACGCGGGCCCAGTGCGGGTTGGTGAATGTCACACGTCTTCGAATTTTTGGTTCTAGGACATGCCGGTTACCTCATGATGTTTTCCTTCACCGTTATGAGAGCAGTGATGATGAAATTAATTACACAAAGTAATGCGCCTGGCTAGGTTAGAACCCGCGACCTACATTTCAAGTCACAAGTAGGGGCTGTTACCACTCGGCCACCACTACTCATCACGTCGACATCGTGGCAAACCAAAACGAAATAGGAAGGACTAAATCGCCTCACGCAGAAAAGAGTGGCCCACAATAGCAGGGGGTAGAACAATGGAAAAGGGAGATCTTTACCCACCTTTGGAACCATACAAACTGGTTAAGTAGATTACAAAAACAAACTTCAATTTGTGATTTATTATTTTCCTGCAGATGTCAATGACCAGTTGATTTCCCTCTCTCGTCTTATTGGTAAAAAGAAGACGGAATCTAGCATGAACTCCCAATCAGAAGACAAGTGGATAAATGAATGCCCGTCAGTAGCAACAAGTTAGTATTTTTATTTTTAATATATAATTTGTTTATAAAGTCCATTTAGAAGCACCATCAAATCAATATTGTACTTTCAAACACAATGGCAGCTGCATTTCTTATGTTTGCAGAGCGTGTTTTTGAGTATCCTTCAATTGTATTGAGCGTGATTTTGAGAGGTTTATAACATCCTCATCCTTTTTGTACAAAAATGGTAATGTTGTCTCTTACTTATTGTAAGTGTGTACATAAATAAATAAAAAATCCTATTCAGTTATAAATACTGTGCTAATTTCGAACACTATTATCATTCAGTGATGGTAATAGTGTTTCACTAATACTATCATTGACCAATAATTTGTTTTGTTCTTGTTTCGTTGATAATTTATTGTCATCTAATCATTATATTATTCCTCTTCCCTGTTTATTTGGAGTAGTTGCAACAAGTCTTCTTCCATTGGGCCCTGCAGCCTTCAAATCAAATCCAGACAATCTGTACATTATTTCAAGTTGGTTCAATCTGAAATTAGAACAAATATGTGTGATATGCTAAGTTTTTGCCCGAGTTTTGAACGATAGCTGGCTGTAAACAGAACTGTCTACTTTTGTGTTTTATCGTTGTTTATTCCCATTTTGTCAAATAGTTGGCTCAATACTGCATAGATCAAGATATAATCACAATATCTTACAAATACTAAGAAGATATACCGAGAAAGTATTGGATTTATCCAATTTTAGCTCAAAAACAAGAAATTGCTGCGTTGCCTGTTTTGGTTAAGCAGCAATCGAGAAAATGTGAGCAAATAGCGACTTATTTTCGAATGAAAAGAGAATCATTTGAAAAAATGTGTCGTTTTACCAAACAATAAACTGAAATGAGAAGATACGAATTAATATGAGAGACAACATACTTACATATATGTATCTAACTGAAACATCTGTAACTTTGAGGTAAGAGAAAAACATGTTTGCAATTATATTTTTCTCTTCAGGTCCTCAACAAAAGAAGTTTTCAAATAATTTCAGTTATAATTCCAAGAAGGGTATGTTTCGGCTTTGGTTTTATATTATTTAATAGTTTCACTCTTATTTTTAGATACATTTTGTAGTTCGATATCGCTAGACAATGCAAGGTCCAAAACTTACCAGCGCAAGCGCAGACTTAAGAACACACCTCCTAAAACTTTATTTAAGCTGATTTTAAGTGACCACTGGCTAGTGATGGTTGCAATGGATTTTGATGTTTATCCTGTATGGCATAGAGTTATAGATAGTGGCTATTTGTGGTTTTAATAAAAAATAAAAAAGAGTTGATCGTCGTAGCGATAGTCACATTTTCATTCAAATTCGTATGTGTCACACAGCATTTTTCATTTTCCAGCGTTCGAATCATTTATGCTTTCTGATGAAGAAAATCAAAAAAGAAAATCATGCTCTTTCTCCTTGAAAACTGAACCTCATGATCACAATCCAATGCCATATGGTTAGTTTCCCTAATAATCATTTATTTTAAATGTCTTATGTTTTATGTATAGAATAGATTTTTATTTCTTGACGATTATTGCGATACTAGGAAATAACGGAGTATCTCTTTACTTATAAATCATAACTTTCTTGCTATGCAACTATTTTATTACGGAACTGCGTGCAGTGACACTTTTCAACGATAACCAAAGAAAACTCTTTTTATCAGAACTCCCAGCATTAGTTTTATCAAGAGACAGTCTAGCGGATGTTCTACCCGCCTTGAAAACAAAAGATGTTTATCACAAGAAATCGGAGACAGACCTCCCTCTGAATCCACTAATGGTCGACCAATTCACTTCAGGTATGTTTTAAACTTAAGGGAAGTAGTATTTAATAAAATAGTCTAATTAAAAATCAATGAGGATTTTCCAATTTTAGATAACTATGTTTCCAAAGATGTCAAAGAATCTATGCTTCAAGCTTGCCCAGAGATTTGCGATACAGGTACATTGATGCCTTATAATAAATTTGTTTTTTATTCTGTGCAAAAAGTCATCCTAGTTAATTTCTCCTCTAGAATCTCCAGGTCGATTCAACACGGGGTCCAAATTGAGTATCATTGTAAAGTTGGACAGTTATATTAAAAGTAAATGTGTGATCTCGATAAACTTTACAAAGTCGAAGTGTATGGAATAGGTAGGCCGTGTTTTACAATAATTATGTTATTTTCATGAACGAGTCTTATGAATTATTTTAATTTGTAACATTATAGTGTGCAAATACTGTCAGGACGATCAATTTACATCAAAAGTTTTGTGAACAGTTTTTTAAAATTCTAATACTAGTTTTTGGAAAATATGCGAATTACCACAGTGTAGTATTATTACAAAAGCTGACGGGTAGAGAATGCTTTATTTCATCAAGCCCACCTTTGTGCCGCTACTGTTCATACAATAAAGAAATAATATTTTTTCGAAAATGTGTGTTGTCTGTGAATAGTTCTTGAATATTGCTACTACATAATGAATTTGTATAAGAATGATGTAAGTAAATCGTCCTAAAAATATTCGCACTAAGTAATGTTACACCTCGTATCCATGGTAACCGTTGACGTGTTGGTCTAGGAACGGAGTCGCTACCCCCGACTTACTCCAAGAAGTCTGCGTGTGTGTTGACGACTCAGTGTGTCCTACCCCCGCCCCCACCGTGCAGTGCGGGGCAATTGTTTAAGCCGAATAGTCGTGGTAAGATTTAATGCAATTCAATACTTTTTCAATACTTGCACTGCAGGACTATTGCGCATGACGCGAATGTTTAAGGACGTTACATGGTATGGCGAAGAGGTGAACGTTATTAAAAAATGATTCTACACATATTGTGTGAACAACTTTCTTCGAGGGAGTCATAGTCAATTCTAATTTTAAAAAATGACGTGACTTCGTCTACATGAGCAGATGCATTCTTTAAAGTATAACTACGCCTTTCTGTTAAACCTGGTACATACTTAGCTGCTATATGCTAAAGCTTAGCTGCTTACGCTGTTTGAGATATGAGTAGTAATATTGCTATTATTCGCACTGATAGTTCATATTATAGATTCTGATCTCTACACGATATTATCTTTCCCAACACCTGATAAGAAGCTCTTGCAATACCTATATTTAAATCAGTAATGAAGCACTTAGTTGCCCTTTATAGACTCAAACATAAGAATCACATATAAGATACATTTAGATAAATATTGCAAACATCTAATGTGATACCTCAAAAGACACATTACTGAATTACAACAAGTTTTCGTTTTGCCTCGGCTTTATCTAAACACCTTGACACTCATATCTAGTCGACGCAATCTTTATTGATTTCAGCAAGGCATTTTATAAATTGAATCACTGCCTTTAATTAAAAAACTAACTCAACTAGTGGTGGGTGGAACGTTGATAGGATGGTTTAAAATGTACCTAAAAAAAAGAAAATCTAAACTGATTCTAAACGGTAATTTTTCTGATAGTTATGTGGCAACTTCTGAAATACCCCAAGGATCGCTTTTGAGACCAATTATTTTTAACATTTTCAACAATGACATAACTTATAACTTAAAGATAATGTTTTTTTTCCAGAGTGCTAGCTATACATAGCTATATTATATACTTTCAAAATAGTGTAAACAAAACAAAAATGCTTTTAAACATCAGTACGTTCTGCCAGTTCACTTGTAATAAAAAAGTATTAGAGCGCAAGTACTTCATTACAACTTGATGAGGGGCTACAATTTACTGTGCATATCCTGAATACCGTCTCTACCGTCTCAAAATGTTTTACCGTAGTCGGTCCAATCCTTTTTTTTTGGATGGGATATCATGAAATGACCCCTCCCGCCCTGGGTAGGCGGTAGGGAGTGTCAGACTTTTACTGACTAAAACCCAACCGTGCTCCTTCTTGTACCCTTTGCGTTCCAGGGCCGCGGTAACTCTTTCGAATAAATTCCGCAACCCTAGGTTATAGTTCAACGGTCTATAACCAGCAATAAATTGTGGTATACACACAATTTATTGCAGAAGCAGTATTTGGGTTTTTTGCTGTCAAATTAATTAGCATTCGTTCTCTCAGTCTGTTCCAGGCATTATAACTCATCAAATTTATAGTCATCAAATTTATGGTCTTTTTTGCAAGTTTGCAAAAAAGACCATAAATTTGATGACTACGTGGTCCAATGTAGCCTGTAACCCTTGTGTTTTCTCAGGTTGTGTGTTTGTGTACGGAGAACCTCGGTGTGTGGTCCATAAAGGTTTGGTTGACGCTGCTATCCAGCATGAACTTCCGAGCAATAGAGGTAACTATACAAGTCCAATAGCGATTGCACGACAATTTTTCTAAAAGATCGATTTAAATTTTCCAAACGCGTAGCTCACACCACGTATTTTGCGTTTCTAAAATAATGATATATCACGTCCGCTACATCGAAGCAATTACATCATTGGATTAACTTCGTCGTAACAATGACAGTGTCCTGTTTTTGCTATGACATCCTCACTTTAGTAGCTATGTCGTCGTCCCTTTGGTTACACCGAAGTAATTACCGTTATAGGGAACGTGCACGACGTAGACTATGCCATCTAGTGTTTCAAATCTGAAAATTTTACGTTGTAAATATTTGACCTGTGCTGCCACCTATACTTCCTGCACGTTCCGTTTCCCCAAGCTTAAAACATCCAGATCAGATAAAACAACAATTCCTAGCAAAATATTTTCCAAAAAAGTTACGAGCTGAAACAAAAGAATAAATCACTCAATCGAGTCAATTTGCTAATGTAGCGAACACAGCACTCTCTGCGAATAACATAATTCAATTTCAGAAGAGAATCCCAAACGAGAGTGTGTAACTCATTCCGTAGGACAGTTGACATCACACTCGTCTTTGCGGGATGGTCAGCGAAATCCTAGCGTCCTGATCAGAGAAGTTCTCTCGCCAAAAGGTAAGAAAGGAAAAACATTTTCTAACTTAGGGTTCCGAAAATCTGTATAAAATGGAACCCTAATAGGATCACTCGGTTGTCTGTCTGTGTGTCGGTCTGTCACTGTCGATTTTCTCCGAATCTACTTGACCGATTCAGAAATGAAATTTTGTAACTCAAACACGAACGCCTATCGAAAATATATAGATACATTTTGAAAACGGGGTCACTTTTTCGGGGGAAAATGAAAAAAATACACTAATATTATAAAGCTGAAGAGTTAGTTTGTTCGGTTGATTGAACGCACTAATCTGAGTAATATCCGGTTCAAATTATAAAAAACCGTGCATTGTGTTGGATATTAGCCCATTTGTCGAAGAAGTCTTCGCTGCGACCAAAACGATTAACTAGTTACGAATCTAGAGCATACAGCAGCACTCTATTTTTCTTTTGCATGGACAAACGAGGTAGACGGGGTCTAAACCTACCTCCAGAGCGCTCTTCAATCGCTTACTGCATTGGGTACTCACAGATATAGCCCTATCGTCATCATCTTCACCAACGTGGTCGGGTTGGGGTGATACACTGGGTTGTACATATTTGCATCGCGGCCGGTGGCGGGGCAGTGTTGAGATACGACTATTCCATGATTACAGACGCAGTCTGTCAAGAAGTCTATGTCGGGCCAATGAAGATCCCGATAGAAGCGCCCCTGTAGCTCCTTGCCTTTCTATACCTCCTTGTGGTCATGTGTAGTAAAATCACAGGTTTACGCCAATTCTTTTTGGCTATGGAAAACAGGGTGAGTCCATTGACCTCTGCGACCATTTTTCAAAATGCGATTCGGGTATTGGTCAACCCGCCTCTTATACCCCCAAATATGGTCAGCCCATGCAAAAACTTTCCGCTCTAGGCGTCGTCGTCGTCGATGCGCTCTATATTATTACAATAGCCAAGTTGTACCTAATGATAATATATTTATCATTAGGTACAACTTGGCTATTGTTTACTTCATATTTGCATAACATACAGCAGCAGTTTTGTTTGCTGTTATGTTTTTTGTATGGTAATAAGGTAAATGTATTTCCTTCATGTGTTTTCACTGTCCATGTAACGAAATATGTTAACACTTTGTTTGAATGGGTCTTATGACTTGTTCGTCTAGATAAAACAATATATTACTGAGCTTTTAAAATTTGTTCTTGAATGAAAGAAGCAATATTCAGTAAGCAAAAAGAACTTCAACATATACCAGTCTTGTTTTCAACATTATGAATGAACCGAGAATTATCTGATGAATCAAACAAACAGATAAAGCAGCGGCCGAGTGCAAGCCGGACTTGCTTTCAAAGGGTACTGTATCATTTAGGAGCACTTGTTTCTTGTGAAATTTACGATTCTAGGTAAACGGCAAGTGCGACCACGCATGTAACAGGTTCTGTAACTCAGAAAATGCAGCATTGCTTGCGAAGTCTTGGTTCGCGAGTCCGTATCGTGCTGGACCAGATTTTTTATGCAAAGCACTATACGTACATATAGGTACGTACGTACGATATAGCGAAATCGAAAAGAAAGCATTTTTTTTTAATTTGTTGCCTATTCTTTGTCGTTGCGTCAATAAAAGTACGCACTCTGTAAACATTTCAACAGTCTACCTATTACGGTGCTTAATATACAGTCCGCTGATAGACATATAGACGGACAACGACTTAGTCATTTGGAGTTCTGTAGGTAGGTGATACAGAACCCTAAAAGTGCAAATAGCAAAAAAGGTCTCTGCTTACCTTCTTAAGTTAAAACATGACACCATAAAATAAGGGAATAACATAAGGTTTATGGTAGGAAACCGGCGCCATAACAGTATGTTATTTGCCCTTTATCATAGGGGGAGTGTCCTAAAATACGCCCTCCGATACTTAAGGTCCTGATTTATTAAGCGTTAGCAAGAAAGCTACAGCATTGGCAAGGAATCAACGACTTTGCATTTATTTACAAGGAAACGTGGGTGTTTGGCTTGTTAAATATTCACTACACTGAAGCGGAAATTGTTTTGTTAGTTCTTACTGTACCTATTTATTTGCAAACAGATAGGAATGTGTTGAAAGACTATGTCTATAATAATTATTATAATACAGGGCCGGACGGGCTGCACAACTTTTGCATAAAATGGTTTAAAAAGATCGTACGTTCGCTTGGCATCTCAATTCCAGTCTGCCTTCGAGTCAGGGTCGCTACCCCAGTTTCTAACTACAGGAATAATCTATCCGCTACTGCCATAAATCAGGTAGTAACACAGATCCTATAATTATAGACCGATCAAGTATTTACTGGCGGTCTAATTTCTTAAGGCCGAAGCAAAGATTAATACCATATCCTATACCATATTGAAAATAAGTCAATAAATTTTGCTTCTCAGAAGGGATCGAGGGATCGACTCAGAAGAGACGGATCCCGCGGTTTTAAGGACTTGGTTCTCATTGATATTGTGCTTAGAGAACATAGTCGTTCCCTAAAGTATGTGTCTAGATATTGGATAGATTATAAGAAGGTCTATAACTCAGTGCCACATACATGGCGCATGAGGATGTTGAAGCTGTATAAAATTTATGCAGTTCTACCTAATTTCCTGATGTTGTGTATTGGGCAGTGGAGGACGGTCCTTCGGTATCCAGGATGTCAACAGATCCAGGCGAACAGAGACCCAAAAGGGATCGAGCGTGGTCCCGAGTCCGATTTTGTCTGGCCCTCAATCCTCTCAGTACATTACTACAGGGTTCGGGCCAAGGCTACTGGTTGAGAAGAGACTGTCGGGCCATATCGGACTTCCTTATCTCATACATTACTAGAGGTTCGGGCCAAGGCTTCTGGTTTAGAAGAGACTGTCGGGCCATATCGGACTTCCTTATCTCAGAATACATTACTAGAGGTTCGGGCCAAGGCTTCTGGTTTAGAAGAGACTGTCGGGCCATATTGGACTTCCTTATCTCAGAATACATTACTAGAGGTTCGGGCCAAGGCTACTGGTTGAGAAGAGACTGTCGGGCCATATCGGACTTCCTTATCTCATACATTACTAGAGGTTCGGGCCAAGGCTTCTGGTTTAGAAGAGACTGTCGGGCCATATCGGACTTCCTTATCTCAGAATACATTACTAGAGGTTCGGGCCAAGGCTACTGGTTGAGAAGAGACTGTCGGGCCATATCGGACTTCCTTATCTCATACATTACTATAGGTTCGGGCCAAGGCTTCTGGTTTAGAAGAGACTGTCGGGCCATATCGGACTTCCTTATCTCAGAATACATTACTAGAGGTTCGGGCCAAGGCTTCTGGTTTAGAAGAGACTGTCGGGCCATATCGGACTTCCTTATCTCAGAATACATTACTAGAGGTTCGGGCCAAGGCTTCTGGTTTAGAAGAGACTGTCGGGCCATATCGGACTCATATATCATAGATGACTTGAAGCTCTATGCTCCCAACAACTTGCAATTGACGTAGCTAACAGAAACCTTCATCAGCGCCAGCAGGATGTGGATCCTAAGTTTACAGGTTAAAAGAAATAATAATAATTTATTATCAGGTAACTAAGGCCTATAAATAAACGAATACATTTTAACTAAACTCTCATACAATTCAACATAATTTGCTTTGGGTCGGCGACGCATTCCGCTGAGTCATGGCGTCGGGTAGCCTTCCGCGAAAACTTAAAATAATTTCGTTAGGTTTTGTGCGCACACAACACAAGAAAAAGGAACTAAAACTTTCATTTGATATGACAGTTTTATGATAACAGTTTAAAAAATACTTTGTTTCTAATTTTTTTCCCATAACTGAAATACGTCTTTGGGCCACAGAGGTTTATCGTATACAACATGTCAACTGAATTGGTCTAGTATATCTGGAGAAAATTGGCTGTGACCGTCGAACAGACAGAGAGAGGACCAAGGAGCTTAAAAGGATTCCGTTTTTTTTTTTTTTGTTTGATTTTCACCCCAAAATAGAGATGTGTATATAACTTTACTTGCTTGCTCGAAGTGGAATAAAAAAAAATTGAAATGAGAAGCAGGTATCTTATGCTCTTTCTAGTTAACTATCTACCCCTTTGTATAGCAATATTCAAACTATCCAAATTAGGACTTAAAAAATATAGCGTCCACGGACTGCAAGAAGTGTCGGTTGTCCGGCGGCGAGATAGCCAGACGATAAAATAGCCAACGCGGGTAGAACCTGGTTGACGATGGCAGAACATGGGGATTGACACAAGAAAAAATAGGACTATGCAGAGGGCTATACAACAAAAATTATGACCAAAAAAAGTGTTTTACAGTTTGTATATTTTGTTCCATTTTTTCTTCTGTTTAGTTTACAAGGCGCTTTACGAGACTACGAAGCTGGTGGTCAAGAAGGACACGAAGCCTTCGTCTAGGCATAGTATTATGGTCGCAAAAGTTGATGCAGGTTAGTTTTTTTTTTTTTCAAAAATGGGTCCTAAGTACCTGCTTAAGGAACTCAAATAAAAAATTATTTTCTCATACATGGCAACGCCATCTCTGATACAGGATAGAAACACAACACGGCAGAAATGGCGGTACAATTTTTGGCTTGAATTTTGTCACAGACAGATAAAATACTTAATTGCAGTTTATAACGAAGCTGCATACTAAGGAAATTGCGAAAATCAAACTTTAAGGCGGTGGGGAAAAGCGGAAAATCATTTATTATAAACGTTTATTTTGGCATCTTAAATGTCTAAAATCACGTCTTGATTTTCAAGGACAAAAGTCACAAAAATTGATTTTTCGCGTAGATAGGTTATACATACGTATACATATATATGTAGGTATCTCGCTTCCTATGATTTCAATTATTTTTAAGCATAAGCATAATCAGCTTTTTAATGTTCTCACTGCTGGAACTCAGGCCTTCTCTCTAGGAGAGGGAATGGGCCGTAATCCACCACGCGGGCCCAGTGCGGGTTGGTGAATGTCAGATATATTATGTCTTTGAATTTTTGGTTCTAGGACATGCCGGTTTACTCTCGATGTGTTCCTTCACCGTTTTGAATTTAATTAAAATTTAAATTAATTACACAGCAATGATATTTGCATACTTACTAATATGATAAAAATTGTAGAGCATCAAATTTCCAATTATGATAATTTTGTTTACGGTTTACTGTTTTTGAGCCGGGATTCCGAGGTATCCCCTAATTGACTGACCATTTTACCTTCCCGTCGTCGGTAACAATTCTACGCAAGCTGTCTTTGAATTGGAGCATTGTTGGAAGCAAAATTCTAGGACCGGCTCCTAAGCTCTATCAAAGCACTTAGGACACTGCAACATCATTCTACCGTCACGAGAGGACCTCTGAAACCAAACATTCAATGAACACGATGATATTTCTATGCTTAAATTATTATTTCAGTGCCGAAGTTTCAATCTAGCTTAATTATTTTCTCCATCAAAACACTGAAGTATTGTGACAGTTTTTTCTCAACGTAGGTTTCTAAGAAATGAAATAGAATTCACATTAATAACGTGACTGAGATTAAAATAAAATAATATAAAATACGGCACGTTTTATATTACCCTAATCAAACCTGACATTTCATCGAAACGTATTAAGGATATTTGGCTGAATGTCTAATCTACTCTTTGTGTAGTTAATATCAGTATTCATTATCAATTCGTCTACATCACGTAGGTGTTGCCATAATAACTAATCAGAATTCAGTATCATTTCTAAACAGACGAGAGTAATATTCCTTAGCAAATGTTCAATAGGCTTCATGAATGAATTTATTAGTATGTATGTATAACTTTCATTTTAATTCAGTTTGACTGAGGTTGACATTGAGGGTGTCCAACGAGTGAGGCTGTAGGCCTCGTGTTTATTAATTCAATGGAAACGAGGAACTGTCAGGTAAAGAGTTCCACTTGGTAAAAGGTTGACATTGTAGATGATATACTCGGAAGTTGGGATAAAATAAACACCTACCTAGGTACCTTTTGAAACAATGAGGGAAAGATGAAGTTACGAATAAGTAGGTACGCAGCTGGGAAAACCATTCTTACATAGGTATTATTACATATACGATAACATATTTATGAAAGAACTTTGATCAAACAATTGGTTTTACCCGAGGATATCAACATAAGGGCGCTACTCCACAGCAGACCACGAATGAGTTCGAGACTCCTCCGTGCCTCAGAAAGCACGTTAAGCCGTTGATCCCGGCTGTCGTTTAAAGATATTTGACATTCGTGACTTTCTAGAAGTCAGAAAATCTGATAACAGTCTTGCCAAGTGGTATCGTTAAGTTACTGGGTAGGGGAGGTGAGTTAGACAGTCGCTTAATGTAAAATACTGGCACTTAGCCAGCTGAATTCGGTTGATTGTAGATAAGATGCAGAATTACACAACGGCACACGGTTGGCGTAGTGTTGAGTGATTGACTGCTGCGCTGCGAGCCAAGAGTTCGATTCCCGGCCATACAAATATTTGTTCCCGGAACAAATATTTGTATGGCCTACAGACAGTTGTTGCGGGTCTGGCTGTGTATGTGATTTTATATGTTTGTAAACGCACCCACGATACAAGAGAAATTCCTAGTGGGGCAACGTTTTTCTTTAAAGAAAAAAATATATACATATATATATCGTCTGCAACCCTCGGACTCATGAAGGCTTTGCAAATAAACCACTAGTGTGTTTACATAAATACAGTCGGACCAAAATTAGTGGGAAACCGACATAAGAGAACATTTGCTTTTTTTTTTCATATAGAGGTGGACGCAGCGAAGTTCGACACGCCAGAGCTACGGTCAGCCTCTGTACTGACATCTGAAGTCATGATGGGCTCCAAGTCTCGCTGTTACTGCAAAGAGAAAGGATCGCTTGCGCATTGCAGTTAGTACATACCTATTATTATTGACGTTTACATATTAAGATATACCTATGATGTTTGTGGTGGTGGTTATATATAAAAACGTACCAAAAAAATTGACACCAACCTTGCCAAGGCGTAACGTATTGCCTGGTAGGTGTCATTGGATTGTCATTGGTCAATAACAAAATTTTCTTGAATTCTGTAAGTAATTGCATATTTCCTAGTGAAGAGTCATGATTGCATTTCAGAGCGAGCACTGCAGCTGGCTAAGAAAAGTGAGGAATCTCACGGGGATTCGTCTATTGCGAGCCATGTAGAAAGTAACGAAGGTATATTTTACATGTCAAAATACTTTACTGATTTAGTAAGCATAGACCGGACCACACGTTTTTCTGACGCCACAAATTGGCCCGTCTACTTCAAAACGAACTTTTCGCACTGTCAGCAATCATCGGGAGCGATTGTATCAAAATTGGATCAGCGGTTTAGGCGTGAAAACGTTACAAACAAACAGAGTTAATTTTGTTTATTAATTTATTAGCATAGGTATTATCTATTATATTTGTATGGTATAAATAATATAGAATACTATAAGAATAGTATAGTAATAAAAAATACTTTCTTTCTTTCTGAAAATCTGAATTGCTCATATTTAGGTGATGAATGCTGCGAAGCTTGCATGAAGAGACATCTGGTAACTTCGTGTCGTTACTACAGCAACTTGCTAACTAAACAGCTGGATCGCGTCAGGCAAAATCGTATGTAGCATCGTATATACGAGTACATTATTTTTCTATGTTATTCAGCGACCAATCTAACCGCCACTCGAGCCATTAGCAAGGAAAGCAGACGAAGCAAAAATTTTGTGGAATTGTGTGGAACGAAAATCAACACAAAAATTACCCAGAAAAACGTATTTCACCTTCTGATATTGACTGGCTAAATTGTTAGTACCGAATCAGAGCATTTAACACGTCTTATTTTCAGAGAGAAACAGGTATACAGATATTAGTCATTTTAGAGAGAAACAAGGGTACCTAGCGGCATCTATAACGCAACATACGAACTACAAAAAAGACATGACATCAAAAATCCTACATCGCGCTATAAAAGTTCACCCAACTGCCCGTTGGGCACTTGTTTATCAGAAACAAACCTTCTGGTGGAAGAATGGTTTTCAATTGAGATGCCGGAACTTTACACCCTCTTCCGCATACCTTTATAAGTCTAAATATCATTTAGAGTAGGTATAAGTTCAAAAATAATCATTCGTTTATTTACAGTGACGAAACACTTAGGAGCGTCATCTATGGAGAAAATCGAGCAACCTATAGAGAACAGCGAAGCTTGTACCATGAAACCCAGCGGTCAAAACGCGTTCGCCACCCAGACAATCAAACATAGCCCTTATTACCCAACGAGGCACATGTCCTGTATGCTTTCCCCTGCAACGAGTCTCACTAATATTTGTAAATACGATAAGGCTCATTTAAAGTCAGTATATTATATGCTATCAGCCATCGAGGGAAGGTTGCGAAGGATGAAGCTGAATTCTCCGAGTTCGTATTGTCAATAATAGATGTCGCTTTTTTTAGTTTTAATATCTTTCATACTGTATCTGGCTGTTGATATGGTTCACGGAGTTTTCGAAGAAGTTCGACTTTGTATAGCTTTGTCTCTGTCACTTTGTGTCTAAAAACTCCATCAGTCTTACCAATAGCCGCTTACTACGTCCATTCAGGTTAGAAATGTATGTTTTCAAAACACCGATAGATGTCGCTTTTTGACATGAGAGCGGCTTTGTTAGTGTATTAATATCTTGTGTCAATAATAAAGACTGTATTCTAATTAATGTTTACAAGCATTATGAACACTAATACAATCTCAAAATATTTGGAAATTTATACAGTACCGAATCGCACCGAAAGAAGTAAAATAAAAAATCTTGGTAATTGTTATTCTGTTTTATTTGATGAGATATAAACTCTGTAGCAAAAGGTACAATGTTATTTATAGCCAGGAAAGTGTTAAAATGAGATAGAAATGAACATTCCAGAGAGCACGAGCGCAGAGTCGCCGTCATAAATTTAGTGCTACAATATAAGGCCTCTTTGCCGCCATCTTGATCTTTCAAAATCTTTATCATAAAAACGCTCACCTGTCATTTAAGAGCGTTTGTTTAGTCCCCACGGTTTTTCATAGAAAAATAGTTCAGAACATTCTCGATCACTTTTACAATTTTGAACACGCAGCACATACTAATAAAATATGTCGGGTAGAAGAAAATAATTTACTCACCTTAAAAATAAAATAATACACACTTAATTTCTTTAGAAAATTATAAAGCTAATATCTCAAGCTGTATATTATCTAAAACTTTAGCAATAAAGTTGTATAAAAATGAACTATACGTATTCTTAAGGATCACTGAGGTCAGCAAATTTAAAAATTATAACTTTTTAATAAAAGATATATATTCCCAATAACTAAAAAAGTCAAAGTAAGCTATAAACTTTCCAAAGTACAAAAGATATATTTCATGTATGTAGTGGTGTAATCAATACTTTTATTCTGTAAATATCTATGGTAATTTGTGATGTTGTAATTCTTATTACATTATTAAGTAAAAAACGCATGTATTAAAAAAAACATAATAGAAAATATGCATATTCTAAAAAAATGTAGCGTCTTTTCAGCTACTATTACTTTAGATCTACCACAAAGTGCAAAGTTCGAGACTGGCAAAATAGTAGTCATCGGTTCAGTTGCCAAAGGAAAAACAAAAAAAAAAACTGTTGACACTTATTGACGGTTGTTTTGTATGGACAAACTTTCTAATAGTGGCCAAGCCATCTCGGTGCTCTGCAGAATGTTCCATACAAGTAAACTAGTTTCTTTACAGATCGAATTTTTACTTTACCAGCTATAAATTCCACTTTTTCTGTTTCTATGGCTCTTCACAAAGAAATATAGGGCATTATTTTGAATTGTTCTACAACGGAAGTAAAATAATTCAGTAATGTGTCAAGTTATTTCTAAAAGACATTCAATAGTAACATAACAAGCTAGCTAGCATAACATACATAGGCGTGACACCCTGTGCATATACAATTCTTGAATATAAAATATATACAAACCAAGTATTTACAATATATAGGAAAATGTTAATACTCGACTCTTGTCGTTCCCTAGCACAAAACAGCTCAGTAATAATGCTGTTTCAGAACTTTCGATAGACCGTGCCCTGCTCTGTTAATTTTTAAACAAACACTAAAAGCATAAAGTTTATATATATAACGTTTATTTATACCTTAACAGGCAAAGTCGGCAGCAAGTATTCAAAATTTCCACACTCATTATTCACTTTTCAATGCATAATGTGATTTAACATGAGTTGTTCTGTATAAAGCCTATTCTGTAAACATCTCACCTTGAAAATGTTGGTGAAGTCAGCATGAAGGGAGCTGAAATCCCTCCTAAAACTAGGGTTTGAAAGCAGGAAACCTCACGCCCCAGCCGCCGCAACAGAAGAAGACGCCCCGGGCGTCGGGAAACGCAGGGCGATTCCCGGCCACCTACTGCGCGGGCCTGCGGATGGCGAGCTATGGGTGGCTCGCCGTCCGATAGCAACCAGGCCCGAGTCGACGGCGCCGAGTGTTCCACGCGCAACGCAAAGAGCCGTCAGCAAAGCAGACGGCCCCATAGGGTCAGTGTTTGTTCGAAAGTCACCGCGGCCCTGGAACGTAAAGGGCATTAGGAAGAACACGGGTGGGTTTTAGTCAGTAAGTCTGACATCCCTTTCCGCTTCGCCCAAAGCGGAAGAAGTCATTTGATGATTTCCCACAAAAAAAAGGGTTGAAAGCTCGCCTTCAAAAGCCACTTCACCTACGTTTCCACAGTGAATTTCTTTACAGAATAGTACTACAGTCATACAGAACTACTTTTCTAGTTCGGTCATTGAGATCTACAAAACAATTCTGCATGGACAATGCCAAATTCCCAGCAAAGTATCCTAATAGTTGTGCCACTCTTTTTAATTAATATAAGTGTGCGCGTAGCCTTAGAATTAATCTACCACCTTATTCGATGGTAATCAATCAATACATTCCATAATAATTAACTATTTATTGGTCTATAGTAGCTTAAATATAACATTAATTTGCTGTACAACTAAAAGTTAAAAGAGACCTTGTTTCCATCACAATAAACTCCATTTTTGTTTGAGGATTAAACCGATTTATTATTATAAATATAACAAAATAAAAAACAATTGAATATCACCATAACATAAAAGGAATGTAACAAATACATTGGTTAGAAAAAGCGATAATAAACTTTTATACATTAACTTAAAGTCTAAAATAAAATGCACTTTGTTTTAACATATAACAGTACATAGGTGTAAATTCAGTCAGTATAATATGAACTAATTCGTGTAATTGTCTTGTGTTAAGTACAGCTTTCGCAGAGTTTGCGTAAAATATTACAAGCGTAACATTAATAAATCACATTTAAGCTTTGTCTAAGGTGTATTATGGATTTAAAACGGAGAAGAAACGTTACAAAGCTGATCAGGAGAAGAAAATTCAAATGTATGGCATGAGTATTTCAAATCGAATTAACGACTCTGATTGGCTAAATGAATTTTCAACAGCCAATAGCATAGCGACTAGCGCTTACTGTCTCGTAGAAAATTTTCTTTACAGAAATCTGAGTTTATTATAACTTATTAAATGAAATTGCATTCAGCATAATATAAAACAACTCGCTGAACCGGCAAACGTCGTTTTGCCACAAAAAAAAAAATAGGGGTGGACCACCCTTAACATTTAGGGGGATGAAAAATAGATGTTGTCCGATTCGCCACCCTAGCCGATATGCACGCTAAGATTCACGAAAATTGGTCGAGCCGTTTCAGAGGAATTCAACCACAAACACCGTGACACGAGAATTTTATATACAGGTAAGCTATAAACTTTAGCATATACACCTAAGACAAAGCACCACCTACCTATCCTTAAGATCACAACAAATAATAATTTACAATACACGACTCATCACCAAAGACTCCGATATCCCTGTTCACCGTAACCTGCACCGAGTGAACGCTTGCAAGCGATTATAACCCTGATTGTCTTCGCAATAAACACTATTATGGTTTGGCACGATACTCCTCCACATACACTTTCAGTTTAATCACAGACGATCCAATGAATTCTGAAACAATTGAAATTACTTGTTACATTCAAAATTTATAATCTATACTAATAGGTACTAATATATAAAGCTGAAGAGTTTGTTCGTTTGTTTGCTCGAACGCGTTAATCTCGGGAACTGCTGGTACGATGTGAGAAATGTTTTCGGTGTTAGATAGCCCATTTATCGAGGAAGGCTACAGGCTTATCATAACGATAAAACCAATAGGAGCGGAGCACCAATGAAAAATGTTGAAAAATCGGGGGGTTAGTAACTACTCCATGCGGACGAAGTCGCGGGCAGAAGCTAGTTGTTTATGAACTTGGTTTCAATTTTTTATATTTTAAGTACTTTCTAGCATCTGAATAAGTTTGGTCTGTTGATGTAGCCGCATAAAAAACCGCCATAAATAAAACTCAAACTCCTCGACCTAACAAGATAGCCACATAATTTAGTAAATAAAAACTTGTTTAAAAAAATCTTAATAATTCTTATTTGTCTTTTTTAGCTGAAAAACCAGTGTAAGCATTGAGTTGAATTGCCAAGGAGACTTGTTATCCCAATTTATGTCACTTTCCAGTCATCTGATGTGGCCTCAGTGCATGCTAGGCCGGTCCATACATGAATTATAATAAAAATGATAGATATACTCACTTCAGAACTATGCTCAGGCCAAAGACCTAGGTGTAAACACGTGCACCAGCGAGTCCCATCCACAGTCGGCTATCTGATGTGGCCTCAGTGCATTCCAGTCCATAAGTGAATTATAATAAAAATGATAGATATACTCACTTCAGAACTATGCTCAGGCCAAAGACCTAGGTGTAAACACGTGCACCAGCGAGTCCCATCCACAGTCGGCTATCTGATGTGGCCTCAGTGCATTCCAGTCCATAAGTGAATTATAATAAAAATGATAGATATACTCACTTCAGAACTATGCTCAGGCCAAAGACCTAGGTGTAAACACGTGCACCAGCGAGTCCCATCCACAGTCGGCTATCTGATGTGGCCTCAGTGCATTCCAGTCCATAAGTGAATTATAATAAAAATGATAGATATACTCACTTCAAAACTATGCTCAGGCCAAAGACCTAGGTGTAAACACGTGCACCAGCGAGTCCCATCCACAGTCGGCTATCTGATGTGGCCTCAGTGCATTCCAGTCCATAAGTGAATTATAATAAAAATGATAGATATACTCACTTCAGAACTATGCTCAGGCCAAAGACCTAGGTGTAAACACGTGCACCAGCGAGTCCCATCCACAGTCGGCTATCTGATGTGGCCTCAGTGCATTCCAATCCAGTCCATACGTGAATTCAGAGTGATGCCTTATCGTTTCTAAGGGTTCACAGCCGCGTTTGAGATCCCATATCCTGAGGAAAGGAGGAGACACATTTTAAATTGAAGTGATTGCTCAGTGTGATCTCTTTTATATTCTATTGGGATTTGAATTTCGCACTTAGTACTTATGTTGGACCATTGTGCGTGGCCCATAAGGAACGTGCATAAACTATAGGTGGCAGCACAGACATCAATGTCAAGTATGTTTTACTTATAAGTTTCAAAATTGCAACGCTAGATGGTATACCTATTCTACGTCATGCACGTTCCCCTAAACGGAGGTTGCAGGAAGTATAGGTGGCAGCACAGGTCAAATATTTACAACGTAAAAGTTTCAGATTTGCAACACTAGATGGCATAGTCTACGCCGTGCACGTTCCTTAAAGCGTTCGTATTTGATCTGAAAGTGCGATCTATATGCTTAACGAGTGTATTTCTTATTGTTTCGCTATGATTTATACGTTAAAGACGTCATAGATAGTTAAAGCTACAAGGCTGAGTAATAACGTCAAATTTGAAACATGTAGAACTTCCCTTAAACAATACAAGCAGTTTCTTACTATATTAAGTTGTTACCTTGTAGTAAAATCATACGAGCCAGCCGCTAAAATGGATGGAGCATGAGGAGAGAACTGTACTCTTCTTACCGCACATTCACACCCTGAAATAAGCAACAAATGCAATTAGAATAAAATTATACACTACACAGTTAGTTGACTTAGCCGTCACAACTGGCCACGTGTCTTTTAATAAACACCTCTATCTGCCACACTCAGAGACGTTTAACGGTTACTTAAATCGCTCCTTAGTAAAGGCATGGGGTCTCAACTCGAACAAAGTATAATTAGTTAGTAAAAATAAATCATAGATGGCAGCATAGGTAACAATAATGAAATTAACAATCATTATAAAGCGTTATACGATCGATTTTGGCTGAAGTAAGTTAAGTAAAAATCAAAACTTCCTTGTTTAATGTTGATTTAGATATTTACACTCATAAATCGCGTACTTTCAACAAAAACTATAAATTAAGCCTTTTACTTCAATTCGAACTTATAGAATTTTAGAAGTAGTTGAAAGTAGAAGACTGTCATGCTGTTTATTTAGAACACTTTGCAGTAGATGGCGCTTTACTCAATTTGTCTTGTCATTACCTAAAGTCTCTTTAGGTCATTCAATTTATCAAATGTGTTCATTGAACCAACCCGAACTACGTCAACGACTGCTACTTGCATTGATAATGTTTTTTGTTGCTGCAACTACTTAGAAAAAGCCATTGTAAATTGTCTCCCTTCTGATCACAGTGGGCTAACGGTAACTTTTGAGTCCACCTCACCTATACAACAAGTGCAGATAATATAATCAAGACCGATAACATCAGGTAAATTAAATAAATTTAACAGCACTTTAAGCAACAAGTTAAGTGGTCGGGATTTCACAATGAATAATGGCAATATTCTATATAAAGAATATTTTTCTGTTGTCCAAACTGAGTTCAATAATACTTTTAAAAAGACAACTAAAACTATCTGCCCTAAGTTTTTATTTAGTGACTGGGCGACTAAAGGACTCAGAAAAAGTAGGGAAAGACTTTATGAGCTATACGGCCTTAAGCCTTATATTAATACTGAAGCCTTTAATAAGTATGTAGCTACTTACTCAAAAATTTATAAAAATACTTGTAAGGTAGCTAAAGCTTTATACATAAGCAAAAAGGTAAAAACAGCAGACAACAAAGTGAAGACGGTTTGGAAAATTATAAATAACGAAACAAACAGGAATAAAAGACATAATACGGATTTCACATTGGAGACTACTCAGGGTCTTATTAGTGATAACCTAAAAGTTGCTCAAGAATTTGTAAATTTCTTTACCAGTATCCCTATTAAAACTACTGAAGCTTTAAATTCTTCGCCTTCGCTTGCTTTTGATTTGTTGCAGTCGAATGTGTCAGCCTGCCCGACTGAATTTAATTTTAAGCATATAAACCCCTTAGTAGTAATGAAAGCTTTCAAACAAATCAAAATTAAACTTACGGAAGATTTATGGGGATTGTCTATCAAAGTTTGTACCTCAATTATTGAGACTGTAGCCCCTTTCTTAGCTTTAATATTTAATTTGTGTGTGGATCAAGGAGTCTTTCCGGACCTAATGAAATTCAGTAAAGTAATACCACTTTTTAAAAACGGGGACAGTAAAGACACAAATAATTATAGACCAGTATCCGTGTTGCCAGTCTTCAGTAAGGTATTTGAAAAAGTGATGCTAAATCAAATGCTTTATCATTTTAACACGAATAACATCTTGCATGATAAACAGTATGGTTTCACCAGAGGACGTTGTACTACTGACGCTGGTGTCACCTTACTAAAGCATATATTTAATGCGTGGGAAGAGGCACAAGATGCCATAGGCATCTTCTGCGACCTATCCAAGGCGTTTGATTGTGTGGATCACGAAACATTACTCCTGAAACTTGGGCACTACGGACTGGGCAAAACAGCTTTAAGCCTTGTTAAATCTTATTTGAATGATAGACAGCAAGTAGTGCAAATAAACGGTGTTAATTCATCGGGCTTAAACGTGAAAATGGGCGTTCCACAGGGCTCAATTTTGGGTCCTTTTTTATTTTTAGTTTATATAAATGATTTACCCCATTTATTGCAAAACAAGCTAAACATGGTCTTGTTTGCTGACGACACTTATTTGATTTTTAAAATAAATAGACGTAGTAATAATCTTGACATCGTAAATAATGCCCTTTTGCAGGTCCAAAATTGGTTCACTGCTAATAATTTGGTTTTAAATGGGAAGAAAACGAAGTGCATAAGATTTGCTTTACCAAATGTCAAAAGTAGTAATTGTGATATAGTATTGAACAGGGAAAAACTAGAATTCGTCGATGGAACGGTTTTCCTGGGGATTACGCTTGACTCAAGGCTACAATGGGGTCCTCATTTAGCATCTCTTGCAGGACGTCTAAGCTCAGCAGCATATGCTGTTAGGAAAATCCGCCAATTTACTGATGTTGATACCGCGAGACTAGTCTATTTCAGTTACTTTCATAGTATAATGTCTTACGGTATCTTGTTATGGGGCCGGGCTGCAGACATCGAGTCAATTTTTATTCTGCAAAAAAGAGCCATCAAAGCCATTTACAATCTACGCCGGCGTGATTCTCTAAGAGAACTGTTTAAGGAAATTAACATCATGACGGTACCTTGTCAATATATATATGAAAACATTATGTACGTTAGAAAAAATCTACGTCTCTTTAGTAGGCGAGGCGACAGACATAATTATGCTACTAGAAATAGGGATCAATTAGTTCAACCAGGTTTCAGACTAGCTAAAGTAGCCACATCTTTCATGGGGTATTGTTTAAAATGTTACAATAAAATTCCTCCCCATATATTAGAACTGAATGAAACGAAATTTAAAACTTGTATTAAACGCACATTATGCAGGCAAGCATATTATAAGTTGGGGGATTACATTGAAGATAATAATGCTTGGCTAAATGCCGGTCCTGCTCCACAGCCTCAACCACTTGGATAAACAAGTTTAGGATTTTATATTGGAAGAGATGCTCGCCCTTTTTTTATTTTTTGTCTCATTTATTTATTCTTTTTTTTATATATAATATTAATTTGATAATTAATAATTTCTCTTTTTTTTTTACTTGTAGTTGCTTGGTTTTTGTAAACCATAGTTTTGTATAATGTAGAAGCATTTTATTTTCAAATATTGTAAATGTGAGTACCATGGAGCCATTTACATGTGATAAGTTATAGTTTACTTTGTGACTTGAACTAAAATGGCAGTTGAGAGCATGTCATGCTTGCTCAAATGTTTCGCTGATGGTGGCGTGTGTGTTGGATCATTCGGTTCCCTTCAAAATGGTTGAGCTAAATGGTGCCAATACACGCGTCATGTTCGTGAACGGGCGCCGTCGGTTGAGACTGGTCACCTCTTAACTGCCACTGACTTGTTTTAATCTTTATACTTTGAATTGTTTTTATAGTTTCCTTTTTTTTTTATTTTGCATTGTCCTCACATATAGAAGCGACCAAGGATGTAACCAAGGTTATGTAATACAGAACATAATTTAAAAGAGTGTCCGTGGAGTTTCTTGCACGTTCTTCTCCATAGAGATCTACGCTTTGGAACGTGCAGATAGCTTCACCTCTTTCGACTTGACAATTCAAAAGTGCCTGTAAAGGGTTTAATTGAAATAAATGCTTTGAATCTTGAATCTTGAATCTTGAAGTGTCTCGAGCTACAATCGTTACTATATAAACGTTCAGTTGTATCAAATAACATTTTTTTCTTAAATCTTGTATGTTACATATAAACATAATAATTGAAAAAAATATATATTAAGAGCGTTCATGCCTAACGCGGAACGTCAGGTTTAGGTAAATAGTTTGCAAATTTCACTCACACAGAAGCGTGGGTGCAAAACTGTGTGCGTAGACTAGCCGCGTGCGCTCTCTTTGTACTTCGACTAACCAACTTTGATCCGTTAGCTTTAGAGCAATAATAATGTATTGTTATAGAAAAATTAAACTGGAAGTTAAATACAAATTATTGTTATTCTTATGATTTGTAGATTTATGATTAATAAATAATTATATTTGAAATATTATTTTGCCTTTATACCTTTTCATATCTGAAATCCTCTACAGACGAAATCTAGTTATTTTGGGGAAAAATAATATTAATAATTGTACCTACTTAAGTGTTGGTAATTAGTTCTAGTGGATTGTTGATAGCTTTTTTCATTTTATGGTTAGGATGAGTAGGTGGGTAATTAAATAAAGATTTATCATGTTATATTTAGTACCTAAATCATTTATGATAAAAAAGCTGTATAAATCATAAAATAGTTTCCCTCAATTGCATTGATCGGCTATTTCTGGGATCAATTATTTCGGGAAGAACGCATACATAATAAAATTTTGTTAAACGAGGAATCATTTTTTCTTTACAAAATTGAAATTCTTTACAAAACTTTGTAAATTTTTACAACTTTTATTGGAAATTCAGGACTAGTGTACACCGCAAAAAGACACACATTTTTGTTTGAAATATTTAATTGGCCCTGAACTTGGTAATACCAGTCATGTTTAACATTGAAAATTACGTTATCGCCATGAAATAAAAATAATATCCATATAAAATAGATTTAACGAGTAGTGCTGAATTCAAATTTGGGCGTTGTTTACAAATTTTGGCAAAATTGGAAGCAGTTAAAATACTTCTTCTCAGCTCGAGTCACAAGGCACTCACAGCCTGAAGAACTGTATCCCTTTCAATGAAATGCCGTTTTAAGGTCAGTGTTTTTAAATTTTCAAGGAAAACTACATGTGCCTGCTTGAAATTGTCTGGGTTCATGACATGCGTTTGACATGCATTTGCGTTATTGACTTTGTTCACGAGCCCTGTGCTAAAGTTTATTTTTCGGCGAGGTATTTGGCATTTCAGATTTTGTTTTATAGAAAAACTCTATTTTTTGTAAGTTTTGCTCTAAATGTTTCAGGGATTGACCTGGACTTTTCTGGTAGGCACATTTATAAAGGGTAGTTTGAGGTTTATCTGTGTTTAAACTAACCAAGCGGCATGACAACGGACGGAATATGAATCTTTTAGGGAATTATGCGTTTCCCACCTACAGTCTTTGCTACTATGGTGTTGAACTGCTCTGCACGGTTTTTGGTAAAATCGTGGGGCAGACTTCGAGAAAGATAAGCCAGCTGCCAGATATTGCGTTGCAGTTTTAACATCAATGTTTTGGCTTCGAGAGTTTGGTTTGTTTCTTTTTTCTCTCTTTGGTGCAGTAGCACAAGTCACATTCACTCTGATCTTCAAAGATTTGTTTGGCGCTGTTCAGAATATCTCTCAGTATTTTTATATTCTTTTCTGAATCGGTTAAAGTTTGTGTTTGCCAGTACCGTAGCGAAAATCTTACTGCTGTTCTCAGCCGAATCAATAGTTCAGAAGTCAACAATTTACGCTCCGACAGAGGGATAGATGTATAAGTTTTAAGCAATAATTTTTTTCCGTTGCAATTGCGGAGGAGATGGTTGGTACATTAATTTTTTTGAATTAGAACGCCGGGATATGCTGTCATCATATCATGTCAATGTTGTTCCTTTTTATTTGCGCGGGCACAAATTCCAGAATACTTATTCCGGACACCAATGTAGAGAACTTTTCCTGTGTGATGTCCTATAATAGCTGCAACACACGGACAATGCATTATACTGGTTTTTATATGAGCGTTTGCTCCATCAACTGTCTGCTTCCACTGGTATCATCGGAATGTCACGAGTGTCACCTTGTAATCGAGCAGCAGCTGTTTCCTCCTGAGCTGATGCAAACATACTTTCTTCAGCGGAATTTTTCCACATTTCAGCAACTTTATCATGACATTTACTATAAGTGAATAATGACATAACAGTAAGTCCATCGATGTAACAACTTCATTCAAATTTGTTAAGCCAATTCCTGAAATTATGGCTCCTGACACGGCGCCTTCATTGACATTTACCTAGTTTATTTTTTGTGTTTCATCGTGACTACTCAGTTCGAATTTAGAATTGCACATATTACATTGAAAGAATTGTATTTTTTTAAATAAATAATAATAGTGGAAAATTATACCATTGACTTGCAGTTTTTGTATGGTTTAGAAAGAATAATAGAATAAGAAGAAATAATTAATTTCACAAAACTAGTTTCAGTACAGCGCAACTTGTTTGGTATAATAATTAGTGTCGTGAAATCTACAGTATCACCGAATTAATAGCCCCGTCAGCATCAAAGCTTTATTTTGCAATCTCCAGTAATATTATAAAGAGGAAACATTTGTATGTTTGTAACAAATATATATTTTTTATTAATGTCCTAATATTGAAGAATGTGACCTTCTATTTTCTATCGGTTATTAAAATCCCCGCGTAAGAAAAATGCGAATTGGCTATAACCAGCTACGACATTAAAAGTGGTTCCTCGGTAACGTACTTTTAGCTTCATTAGCCTTGGCCAAATTTCCGTAACTTTTCCTTTTTGCCCCGTATAGCGCCTATTGCTACCCACAATTATTGAAAAAAAATGAAATCATACATAAAAAGAGTTATCTTCTTTCATGATTTGAACTCCATTACTTTAAAATATGTAATCATCAAAGTTTTGATTCATTAAAAAAAAAAAATAAACAAAAAGTATCAATTCATCCTAGTCGCTCTAAAAACTCGACAAACTATAATACAATTTTACGCAGCACGCGGCAACGGGAGCGACACACGTCCAACCTCTGAAAGGCCTCGGCCGGCACTGAGCGCTGGTGCGATTCCGCGTCGATTATATAGTAGTACTAAATAATTTATAGTAAAATTAATATAGAAGTTATTTAAAAAAAAAATGTACCATGTTTTAGAACGTAAATGTCTTCATTTACTAGGTCTAAAAAACAACAAAAATACCTTTGATTTCATCCTAAAATAACACGTTTAAAAACTCGAAAAGTGGCTAAAAATGACACTTTTGAGTATACTTTTCTTGTATAAAAACTTACAATAATTACGTTTTTTTTTCAGCCAAGCACTAGTAAATGTTATTGTTTTTTTAATAGTAATATTTCTATAAGTTTGTCGTTTATGGTTTTACTATTATCTAGCATTTGCGTAGACCATCGACCGCTAGTTTTAAAAAGGGATTGACTAAAAACTGTTCTAATGAGAAAACTTTACGATAATTTGAAAATATTTTTCAGCCAAGCCCTAGATTATGAAATCCTCAATAATTTGACGTGAATATCTTATCTACGAATTAAATAGATTATCGTTTTATTGTCCGTCGGAAATCATCAATTTTGACTCCAGCGTAGTTTTTACGGATGAACGCTCTTAATATGTTTTTGGTACATAATTATCAGATCCCGAAACAATAAAACTATTTATACATTAAAAACTTTAAAATAGGTAGCTCTTCTATCTTTCAATGTCAATTCTATTTACGTCATGTCCGTCGGAACACTGAGTGAAATGAAACACGATATTATGCCTTATTGCTAATACAAATAGAGAATTAAGCCGCATGAATCCGCCTTGGCCCCGTTGTATCAATTGGTTCTGAGCGGCTTGTCATTGTCTTTGTTGACTGTTATTACTTGCTCAGTTTCAATGTTATTTTCTCTAAGTCCAATATTTTTTGTTTTCTTTACGTATTTTTAGAAAAGACACCTCTCTATGACTATTTTACCTGGAACCTGGAAACTGGACAAAGAGTCACATATATTATATAGGTATATATGTCGTACATATACATATACCTATATATGTGCAAGAGTCTGTCCAGTTTTCTAAGCTACCTAGTAAAAACTTCGGATTTTTATTTAACTCGGTTTATAATAATTGATTGTGTAGTTGGTATGTTTTGATTTAAGTAATGCAGGCGTGTACGCGACTGCGTATCTATTGCTTAATACTGATCTGTGTGTGTAGTAGGTAGTTGCCGTGTGGTAGGACAAATAGGAGACACAGGTTTCCGATAGTTTGTTTATTGGAACGAAGTTCCTTATCGCGCGTTGTGAAAGGGGGCTAGACGGAAAAAAATCATACGAAAAGTTGTAAGGACACTTTTAAACCGACTTCTAAAAAAGGAGGAGGTTCTCAATTCGGATGTTTGTATTTTTGTGTCACGATTTGGATCGGTGTGTGAAGCAACTGTTGGCAAGGTTGCGAAAAGTATGGGTGGAGTTAAGCAGCTGTTAGTGAGGTCACGATTTGGATGGGTGTGTTAAGCAGTTATGTTTGATATATTTATGTGTGTGTGTGTCTGTATGTACATGCACACAATTTTTTATTTCAGAACATTGATTTGAGTAGAATAGATAATAAAATTTAAAAACTTTTTGCAAAAAATAAAACCGAGTTCTAAACAAAAAACCAAAAAGTATAAAATAACTTTAATTTCGGAACTCGGTGTTTTTGGTTGCTTTTTTGTTTTTGAACACACCGACTTCCGAAATTAAAGTTATTTTATACTTTTTGGTTTTTTTGTTTAGAAGTCGGTTTTATTTTTTGTAAAAAGTTTTTTATTTTTCACTTTTTAGTGGTTCACTCCCAGCTAAACATACCCATCACAGCGTACGTGGTATAAATTGGTGTAAACAATAAACAAACATGCGATTTCAGCTATCCCGACAGATTTGCTATCATTTATTGAAATTAACAAAAAAACCACTTGTTCGATTTCGATAAAATTTTCATGAGACCATTTGGGAAGTACACTCTTACCAACAAAAAAAGAATTTTCCAAATCGGTTGGCAAGCGACGGAGCTTTATGCGCGAACAAACATAAAAAAAAAACATACAAACATCCGAATTGAGAACCTCCTCCTTTTTTAGAAGTCGGTTAAAAACATGAATAAGTAGGTTTCTGCGTTGCTGCGTTATTCTAACATTTGCTTAGGTATACAAACATGAGTGAAATATGATTCAGGACTTGAAATATCGTTATGTCTCATTCTTTCTAGTGAGATAATCTTATTTGATAAAAGAGACAACTATATTTAAGTTATTGCTAATTATGGCAACATTTTGTCGTGATGTAGAGACAGTTGTAGGTAAGTGCCGTTGCAGTCATATTAAGCGACAAATTCATGGTAGTTACGCTGTCAAATGGTTGTTTACTTTTATTATTATTGAGATTTGCGAGAAAATTAGGTAGGTACGAGGTTTTTACTTTTAAAACTACATGTAAATATTGGAAAACAGAAACTAAACATGCCTGTGTGTTGTATTGTGAAATGTGGTGCATGAAATAATCAAAATCAATCACAATTGTCTTATTGCTGGTTTTCATGCATTAATACTCACAATAATACACATTCGATGATATTCTTGTAACGCGATCATGAATTTATGGCTAAAGTTTGATATTTGGGTGAATTTCCATGTAACAGGCCTTTTTATTATTTGTTAATTCATTCGTTTGTTTACAAACATATATCATAATGGAATACTGTCGTACCGTTGCCGACTTGCCGTAATAGTCTCCGAAACTAGTTCCGCTGCTGAAACATTAACATAAATACCTACTCCTGCGTCTTTTTCAGACTTATACCTTATAACAGACACTTAAGTTTTATTTACTTAATTATATAGTTAACAGAAGGTAAGATAACCTAGGTACTCATCTTTTTCTGTTACAATTACAATGGACTTTAAGTAAGTACCTACATAATATTAGGTATGATCCAAACGTGATAACTAGTAAAACTCGTATTTAATATCGATACTCGTTATAGTAATACCTATGTCCCTTGATTGATACATCCCTAGCAATGGCAGCCATTTTATATTTATAGGTAAGCACCCTTTTTTTGTAGGTATTTCCAGTCCATACTTTTCTATGTCAATGGAATAAACGCATTAACAACTGCACGAAGGTAGGTATATTTATATACCTACCTATTTTTGCTTTGGAAACACGCCGTCTTCTACTTAAGCTGAAAATTGCTAGCTCAAACACAAAAATTAAACTATTGGGTACGACAACCAACTCGAAGATAATTTTTGTTGTATTGTTGTATTTGTCCTAGAACGAACGGTGCGATGTCATACTCGATTGGAGAGAGATGTAGAGAAACAATAATTGAAAAACGACGCCATCTAGTAGTATTGATTTCACCGCATCGATGACACCTAGTATCTAGGCTGTCTCCTAGATGGCGTTGTAAAACTACAGTGTCTGGAAATCAGTGACCCGCTGATGCTACCATCTGTTGTAAAAATTAAGAAAATAATATAGTTAGTTCAATAGTAAGACTTAGGGAGGTGTCATTTCTTTGTATGGGATTGGGTATCTGTACTGTAGTATTATATTATCTGTGGTAAAGGTTTAAAAAAGTTCGCTCTCGAGACAGTTAACGGTCCGTTACCGTCCCTTAATGACAATTAAATTTAAGTACAGCAAAACCTTCACTTAACTTTTTAATGATTCAAAATTCAAAAAAAATCAAAATTCAAAAGTCATTTATTCAAACTAGGCTGATAGACAGCACTTTTTGAACGTCAAATTTTACATAAAGACAGTCCCCCAAAACGCCCACCCGTCACCACTTCCTAGTGTTTTAGCTGGGAAGAAGAAGTGGCGCAACAAACTCCCCAGCAACACATCTGTCTATTGCGTTTTAAGAACTTGAATTTATACAATAGTATGCAAAGTCATTAATACATGACAAAGGTAGAGAGAAAAAAATATACTTAATTATCCAACATGGAAATCATAAATCAATTCACTATAAAACATTATAAAGAGTAGATTGAGTAAATAAAGTAAAAACAGATTGACCTACATAGTCATCAAAAATAAAAAAAACAATATTACATGAACTCATATAACCCGTATTGATTTTGACATTTACGTCTGAGGTTATATTTTTATTTTTAATACCATTCAAAAGTAATTTCATTAACAAAGATGTCTGATCTGACTGACTTTATTGATTTTGTGGACTATGCCAGAAGGTATAGAGAAGTGGGGCCGAGGCGGTATTTACGTGATTATTCTGATCCCTTTACAAAGTACTCAGTTCAAGAATTCCATGCACGCTATAGATTCACACCAGAACCAACGAAAAGAGGATTACCATTTGCCCCGGAAATAATGTTACTGCTGACATTACACTATCACGCGGGCTGTCAATGACTACAAGTCAATGACAGTTTGTTTGTTTGTACGGCATAAACCGTACAAACAAACAAACAAAAAAGTATTTCCTCTTTATAATATTAGTATAGACGGAGCGACTGTCTGTCTCACTTCCACAACCCAGTAACTGAGCAACACGTTAACCCTCGACAAGACTTGTTTCTGACAATTCTTAACAACTACAAATGACAGACAGGACCATTGACCGAACATATTAACTGATAGAAATGAAATGTTGCTAGCCCAAAAGAATTTTCATTGATAAACGGTAAAAAAATACCACAAGTTCACTGATCTTTTAAAAGAATAAATTAAATTTGATTCATATCATTTACCTTTGAGAGTAAACATAGGTGAGGTGAGCCGGCGCAGATCCCACCCTCGGATGAGACCGTCGGAGCCGGCCGTGGCCAGAGCGTGCGTTTCTGTTCGGCTCCAATCACATGACAGCACCTACAAACACAAACATTAATGACTAGCTGTCCGCACAACTTCGTTTGTGTCACATTTTTCATGACTGCTCCGCTCCTATTGGCCTTAGCGTGATGATATATAGCCTATAGCCTTCCTCGATAAATGGGCTATCTAACACTGAAAGATTTTTTCAAATCGGACCAGTAGTTCCTGAGATTAGCGCGTTCAAACAGACAAACAAACTCTTCAGCTTTATAATATTAGTATAGATTAAAACATTCAGTCCATTCACAACCTTCTCCTTTTTTGAAGTCGGTTAAAAATTAAGCTTAAATCCTGTGTGAAAAACAAGACCCTTAATATTTTTGTAAAGATGGAGTTAGTCAAGCAACATGCACAAGCAGAGTTCATATTATTATTGTGTTTTGTCGTATGGTGACGCCTTCTGAAGCAGGTGACTGAATAGAAACCTCGTTGGAATATGATATGACGTAACTTGAATAGATTCGTTTGATTTGTGTATCCCACACCACGACGGACTGTACCACAGTAATCTGAACCAGTGAAATGTTATCAGATTTTTCTGGCTTTTGGCTACCAGTAACGATTGTCAAAGATGTTCAACTTACAGCCAGAACCAATGTCATGTACTGTCCGAGGAACAGAATAGTCTCGGAATGTAATATGTAGTTGGTTTCCTTCCTCCTTCGGCAAACGTTTAGCCACGAGGTCTATTCAAACTAGCATTGGGTGCTTAATCAAGATTCTTCCATTTTATAGTTTGAGCAGTAGCAATGAGTACTTGAATACTCAGTTTTTGAGACTATTACCCAAAGTCCAAGAGTATAAGATGGAGCCCCATAGATCAGTGTCTGCTAGGGTTGCAGAATTTGTTTGAAAGAGACACCGTTGCGTTTTAGTCAGTAAGAATCTGACACTCCCTTCTCCTCCACCCAGAGCGGGAGAAGTCATTTGATGATTTATCATCCATAAAAAAAGCCAAGAGTATCACAAATCTTTATTGCCCTAGGGCGTAGCTTGGCCGTGTTGTTCAAAGATCAAAATTAAGTACACAAACATAAGACTCAATTTACCTCAGCATCATGCGCCTTCACCACTGCTGCAGGCCTAGAAGGTTCGGTACACGTCCACAGTTTGAGGTGTCCATCTCCAGACACAGATGCAAACGTGGCCGGTGAGTGAGGCGAGAAAGCGGCCGTGTAGACCAGTTGAGAATGACCCACGAACGTACTGAGGCATGCTTCGGATTCAGGGTCCCACTGAAATAGTTGTATCGGGTGACATGTGAGTTTAGGTTACCGAAATGAGTAGTTTGGAATCAAATTCAATCAGATTTTCAGTATGTGTGTTCATATTACACATTCAATAGGATATTTTACTGAAAAAAATATAATTAGTACACCAGAAAGAATTCCAAAAAATATTGGATAGGTACTTATTCTTTAAAAAAAAATTTATTGAGTCAGGCGTTACTTTGCGGAAATCCATTTTATGTTTGAAAATGAAAATAATATATCTAGTTGCGTTGCGTTGGGTCGCAACTCAACGGTCGGCGAGTCAACACGTCCCCTGAGGATGCCTCGTGGAGAGGCGAAACACGTGTCGGTATTGGTGTTGGGTTTTGCTTTGCCTTCCTGCATGTGCATAAAATCCTTGCATTTGCCTTGTAATCTTGCATGTGCATAATATAGCGGGCGGGAGGGAGGTGCATACCTGCAACCCACTAATTTTCGCGGAAATTAAAACTAGATATTATTTTCATTTTCAAACTTATTTTTTCATTTTTCACATAAACTAAAAATAAAGACTATAGAATTCGTTGATGACTCGCGTGACATCATCACTACACGCTACAGTTTTTACTAGCGGCGTGACGTCACTAGCTCGTTCTCTTGGACTTTGATGGGCTTTATCTTCATATTTTTTAACGATTTGAAATGACAAAATACATGTTCCAATTTTTTTTGAAAATCTATATACGGACTAAATAGAATTATAATTTTTATATGTAGTAAAACACCCAATTATGATTTAAGTCTCATTGCTCCCACTGACTAAAGTTTAATTTTATCTATTTAATATTAAAACACTTTTAGTAACTTTGCGACCATCAACATTGAATTATAAAATACACAGGAATATAGAACCTCCTTCTTTTTAAAGTTGGTTAAAATTAAATAGGTTTTTTTATAAGGGTTACAATTTGATTATTAACATGCTAATTCCAGCATTCAATAAACAATGACTGATTAAAAAGTAATTTATTAGTCTGGGAGAAATATCAACTAGAATTATTTTCTTTTTTTAGGATAAATAAATAGCTAATAGTATAGGTTTAACTAATTGCAAAATTAAAATAATGTCGAGACACATACCCACTGTACTCCATAATCACAACAGCATAGTACCTACCAACACCAGCTTATTGTTCCAAGTAAGTGGGCATATGGGTTTACAGGTCACATGAAAAGGAGAAAAGGTAGACCATGTAGAAGGTGGGAAGATGACATAGTACCCGTAGCAGGACGCACATGGACGAGAACTGCTAAGGATAGAGAGGTATGGAAAAGGTTGGAGGAGGCCTTTGCCAATAAAGGCATACAGACAGAGTTGTCGATGCACAATAATTAAGCATAGAGTGTATAACATTAATATATAAATCGTAGTGTTAGATATAGAACAACTAAGATAAATACTGTAACGTCTAATTGTCTGAAATAAAGGCTATTTTTATTAAGTGGGCATATGTAAAGCAGCCCCACCCCAAGCCACTGTCTCATTGATTACAGGATCCTAGCATATCATTTAAATAATAGAAGGATATCCTTACTAATATTATAAATGTGAAAGCGTGGAAAGGCTCATAAACTAGTGCGCCTTACCATCAGAGATTGCATCGCTGCTTACCATCAGGTGGGATCGCAGTCAAGCACTAGTTTATATCAAGTAAAAAAAAAAAAAAAAAAAATGTTTGTTACGCTTTCACGCAAAAACTACTAGACGAATCATCATGAAACTTTGTACACATATTCTGGGAGGTATTAGAAATAACATAGGATACTTTTTATCCCGAGATTATGTTCCCTTGGGATAATTACCGACATTCACGCGGTCGAAGCTGCGGGCAGCAGCTAGTAATTCTATAATAACCGCTTGTGTGAAGCCACTCACCAACTTAACAGTAGTATCCCAACTCGCACTCAGCAGATGAGTCCTTGGCCAGTCCACAGAGCAGACCTCGCTGGTATGTGCCCTCAGCACCCTTAGTGGGGCCGCACAGCCAACCCTCCATACTATGACTGCACCGTCTCCAGCACCACAGGCTGCCGCACTCTCTGTTGTACCTGACCAGGTCTGGAAAATTTGGAAATTAATATTAGAATCTGCAGGAAGCATCCACTGCTGTAAAGATAACTGCCTAAGCAGAAGTGTACCTACCTATAGCACCCACAAATTTAGCCTATTATGTTAAAGCATCGTGAAAATATGGGCAGAGTCATCAACTCAGCACATAGGCAGACTTTGGGCTATTGGTAATTAACCCAAGACCTCACGCTCAGAAACAGGCAGCAGTAGGCATACATTTCAAGAATATTCAACATTTTACAATAAGTACAACATACTTCAATAGAAAATACTTCATTGTACAATCAAAAATTATAAAACAACCCTTACACAATAATCCTAATTGTATGTAACTTTTTTTTCATGGATTGGAAATCTTCAAATTACTTGTGAGTGTGAACACAGATGGGTTTTAGTCATTAAGAGTGAGACTCTTACTGAATAAAACCCATCTATGTTCCTCCTAATGCCCTTTGCCTTCAATGGTGGCACTGACTCTTTCAAACAAATTGCACAACTGACTGTCTCTACCAGACAACCTTTGGACAAACTAAATGAATTTAAAACAAAAGAGGAAACCACTATGATGCTTTTGCTAGTTAAAACTTAAACAACATCATCACAAAACTGACCTTCCATTACATGACAAATCCCATACTTAAATTAACCAGGAACTTAACTTAATTGTCTATAAATAAATAAAGTAATGCTAACACACCAGACTAATCCAATTACCTGATGATGCAAATGTTAAGTAGGTATGTATATGTCTTGAGGGGCTTCCGTGTGTGAATATACAGACGCTGTTAATGTTTTTATGATATTCTTATGGTTATTTTTAGGGCTGAGAATATATGTAGATGGAATAATTCAACTGTAAATGATATTTGTTTTGTAAATTGGTTTCATAATAATAATAATAAAAACATTTAATTCAAAAACTTGTTCCATTAAACAACAATGTAGGTAGGTCACACATTAATCTTTCTTGTCAATTTTAACTTCATAAGGAGGAGAACATCAAAACAAATTCAGAGGTCAAATTCAAAGTCTATGTAAAATTCCTTACAAACCATACTTTATGATTTCACCTGAACTGAAATATGAAACTAAACACTAGGTTCCTACGTACCTAGGTTACTTTGAAGTTCTCTGAAAGACATTGTTTTAGTTAATATTCTGCTAAAATATTAAAAATATATGTTTTCTAATTAAAAGAAAATTGGGGCCAATATTTATGTTTGCAGACATAGAAAAGAGGGTTACTAAAGTAATAAATTATTTATCAATATCAGAAACTATTGACTACTTTTCAGTAATGTAATGAGGTAAAAGAAACTTACTACATCAAAAAGTCCATCGCTCCACTCTAGTTTCTGGACTTCAATCAAGCCGCTACCATCAGGCGATAGCTCTAAGAAGAACAAGGTTCCACCACCTGCTAAGCCATAATATTGGCTGGTTGCAACCGCGAGGGTATCCGGCCTTGTTCGAGAAAAACGGACGCTGTAGCCGTGCCGGCCAGGCGTCAGGAATGTTGGCATACTGATGGTATAGCTAAAAAAGAAAAAGAAACAGTTCTTATAAGCACCCTAACAAAAAGCTGCATGCATCCTCAATTCAACTTACAATTTTCCAACTTAACACGTCACATTGCTTTACATAAAACTATGAAAACACTAAGTTGGGTATCTGGGTCAAGTTGTATTAGAATCCTATTAGATTTCGCTGTGTAAATAATGTTATAATCCCCAATTATCGCTACATAACCTTTCGAGGTTGTCAAAACAAATGTCAATTTTTGACGTTTGGTAACGCAACGATTTCTTACCTAAACTTAGTGAGGAGACATCAAATCGATTCCAACCGAGTATGCGTCATACGGCTTAAATCTTATTAGTACGCCTACGAATAAAATCCAATTAGCCGGTTAAAGTATTCTGCAGGAAACCTCACATGTTACCTATATAAAAGCAACATTTCCTGAACCAAATCATTTCTGGTGAACACCTCACACCTTCACTCTCAGCTTAATCAAACTAACAACTTGAATAAAGTTATTTCTTCTACTTATTTCCCTTTACTCACCCCTTAATACAAAATCCAACAAAATGTTGGACTACTTCGCTTTGGCGTTTGTGGTTGCAGTAAAAGTATTCAAGAAAACTACTCCAAATGGAAAAGTTACGGTTTACCTTGGCAAGCGTGACTTCATTGATCATATGGATTACTGTGATCCCGTTGATGGAGTTGTGGTGGTGGATACCGAATACCTGAAAGGAAGAAAAGTGTATAGCCAGGTGCGTTAATAACTACGCAAAGTGCAGTGTTCTGTGGAATTTATAGTGCAGTGTGTGCAGAACAGTTTTTTGCCTAATTTTGTGCATATTTTCATTGTTTTTGTTTTTGTTTAGCTCGTGACCACGTACCGCTACGGTAGGGAGGAAGATGAAGTGATGGGATTGAAGTTCTCAAAGGAAATGGTCATCGGTCAGGACCAAGTTGTACCAATGATCAACTCTAAAATGGAACTAACACCAGTGCAGGAGAAACTGCTGAAGAAGCTTGGGCCTAACGCTTATCCTTTTACTTTCAACTTCCCTGAGCTAGCCCCGAGCTCGGTAAAAAAATATTTTCTCATAATCAACTATACAAATGATAAAAACAAATAGCTCACACAAAAACTTACTTCTCTAGGTCACACTGCAGCCCTCTGAAGAAGATCAAGGCAAGCCTATGGGCGTTGAGTACTGCGTCAGGACTTATGTCGCTGAGCAAGAAGACCAGAAGAGCCACAAGAGGAGTTCAGTCACTCTTGCCATTAAGAAGGTATTTTTATAATCCAACAGCAAACCCTACACGAAAACGGGGTTTCAAACAGCTTAATGTCATTGTGTCTTTCTTTTATCCAGCTCCAACATGCCCCAACTTCCCGTGGCCGTCGTCTCCCTAGCTCTCTCGTGAGCAAGGGATTCACCTTCAGCAATGGCAAGATCAACCTCGAAGTCACTTTGGACAGGGAGATCTACTACCATGGAGAAAAGGTTGCTGCCAACGTCATCGTATCCAACAACTCCAGGAAATCTGTCCGCAACATCCGTGCGATGGTTGTGCAGCATGTAGAGATTACCATGATCAACTCCCAATTCAGCCGTCATGTGGCCTCTTTAGAGAGCCGCGAAGGATGCCCTGTTACTCCTGGGGCTAGTCTGTCCAAAACATTCTATTTGGTACCTTTGGCTCGCAGCAATAAGGACATTCGTGGTACGTACTCATATAATTAGATATATTTCCAATGATGCTAATCTGACAAATTTCTAAGTGGCATTTATAATTATTTTGGTTCAACAGGCGTGGCTCTGGACGGACACCTGAAGGAAGACGATGTCAACTTGGCTAGTTCCACCCTTGTACCCGAAGGCAAATGCCCAGCTGATGCCATTGGTATTGTTGTCTCTTACTCCGTGAGGGTCAAGCTGAACTGTGGAACTCTCGGAGGAGAACTCGTTACTGATGTGCCTTTCAAACTCCTCCACCCAGCCGAAGGTAACCTCTTCGTCAAAAGTTTATTGAAGTAAGCACTTCTTCATACTTAGTGAATATTTTTCTTAAGTTTTGTTGAAATTGCAGGCTCTATTGAACGTCAACGCTTCAATGCGATGAAGAAAATGCAATCCATCGAAAGACACCGTTACGAAAACTCTCTTTACACCAATGAGGAAGAAGATAACATTGTATTCGAAGATTTCGCCCGTCTTAGGATGAACGAGCCTGAATAAAGCCTGAGTAAACTGTAAAAAAGTTCTCAAAAAAACAGAAAAAATGAATAAAAAAATACAAAAAAAAATGTAATTAAGCAAGCCAGTATCAGAGTATTTTATGTGTCATTAACATCAGACAAAATAAATAAGTTAAGTCTCCACACAGATCAGCAACAACAAGATCGTATCTTACATCTAACTTAAACTGTTAACGTCATTTTCATCAGATGTTGTGTATTCAATCATCCAGTGTTGTTAATCTAAAATATATCAACTAATCATGAATTAAGAACACATTGTACTCTCGTGTTAAAAATTGTGCGAATATTAAAATGATTTCTGTACCTTCTTGTAATCCTCTTACTATATTAAACTTCACCAGAAATTCTTGACTTTTCTTACACCCCCGCTTTTCTTATAACTTTACACTGCTTCTAATAGTACGAAGTATCTACTAGCACGACTTGTACACCACTGACATAGCACTGAAGATGCAATAAAAGTAACGTGCGTTTTTGCATATTCTATTGTTACTCGATTAAAAAGGGTTTTGATTTCCCCGCCCTATTTGGAACCCCATGCATAGATTATAAAAGACGATTATGCAAAGGCGTTGTAGATGTCAGCCACGGTCCGGTCATATGCTTTCGACTGATATGGGATTGGTGACCGTTAAAAAAAGTTTAGTTGGTGATCTTGACAATTTGCCTAAAACTGAGGACAGCAGAAGTAGTTTTTTATAAATTATGAAAAATGAAAAATAATAACTTTAAGCAGACCCCGGGTTGAATGAAGACTTACTTGACCGTGATAACGATTACCATGTTATGATGACCTTTTTGACAGGCGCTTTGGTTGGGACAGTACCTAATCAATCATCATCACACTCTGTCCTTCCTAAAGAAAATTGTGACAACTGTCCTTGTCACGAATTTCCTTTTAGGGATCCGTACATACTAAAATGATAATTGCTTCCTTGATCAACTTTTCTGATGAAACTTTTCTCATGAATTACCTACATAAAATTGGATTTAGATACCACATGAGTAATCTCAAACGGAATCCGATACCAAACTTAGGACCTTCTTACACCTTACACCAACCAACACAATAAATGAACTTGTAGTACGGCAGGTACTTACAGTTATGTTCCCATTACAAACAGATAAATAGGAATTCTCTTGGAATTCCATATAGACTAGCTCGACAGTTCCGTATCAGACAGATTACTAGTTTATTTGTGGGAACCAACTCGTTTTATCCAGGTGAAGGGGAAAGCGGGGTAATTACGTAAACCCATCAACCTAAGGGAAGAGAAACCTAAGGGGGTTTTGAAATATGTAAGTACTTAAATCAAAAGATAATATGCCATCATAAACATAACTCAAAAAAAGTCTCCTATCATTAATACCAAGTCGGTTTCTTATGTTTAGGTTTATTCAGTCCCGACTAAAGGGACCTTCTGTCTTAAGTTATTAGGTACGTAATTAGCTAACCCACCAACATCTTATAGTGACCATATCAATTTTAAAAATCTTTTATTTTTTAAATAAATAAGTATGTTTTAATGATAAATGTTATACTTACCTACTTATTTATTTTGTGAGTAGGTTGTAGGTAAATAACACTTTTACACGTCAATCTTTTTAGTCGTTATAAACTAGATGAGGTCGGTGTTTCTTAACTGACTGATTGACTAGGTCATCGCATGAAAACACAATGTACCTACCTATCTCATATAAGTAATTAATACATATTAAATTAAATTAGATTGTTTAGTGAGATATGTAAGTTAACTGTAACAGATTCTGCAAGTTAATTAGCTAACGCTTGAACTGCGAGGGATCAATTTATTTTCCAACTAATGTTTTTAAATGTGTAAGTTTGTGAGAATGGATGTATATCGAGAAAACTACTGAGCTGATTTTAATGAAATTTAGTTTAGGTACATTAGAATAAAAGTTATGGTTAAAGTGTCTAAGTGTACCTACCAAAGTTTTTTTTTTTTAATCTAATGGGGAAAGTTTAAGGATTACACGCGGTGACGCGAGCTGCGGCTATTAACTCCATTGTTATAATGTTTTTAGTTAAATAACGCATGTTTAATAGGTATTATCCAGCCTTTTAATAACATACCTAGAGTAGTTCAGTATAACATGGTACCTAATGTTATACTGAACTACTCTAGGTATGTTCCACATCAATAAACTTGGTCTAAATACCGCAAACTCCAGAAGCGAACAGGTCTGCACAAATATGTTAAACGGTTGTGTGGTAAATTTTAAGTAATTAATTATTAGGCATTATGTTGTTACAACACATCATGTACTCACGTGCTTAGTTAATATATTATTACAGTTAAAAACACAAACTGTTGCCGTAAACTTAGAAGACATCTGATTTTCGGACTTAAAACAGCAACGGAAATTATCGTACCTAGGTACCGTAAATTGTGAGTGTGAGTGGTTTCTAAAATCCATGGCTCAAAATACCTACTTGTCTTGATCGATTTCACTTCATTCATCATTCTTTCATTTCGTAGCCTGAAATCGACAAGTCTTAAATTAAATGACGTCCAAATTGAAGGTTATTTTTGCTTTGCTTAAAACGATCGCAGAAAATAATTTTAAACGGCATAGTTTGCTCCATAGATTATACAGTATATTAATGGTAGTTTGCTCCATGACAAGGGTCCAAACAATCGATCCTGAAATAAAAAATAATTACTGCTTATTGCTCTTTTCTCATCGCAAAACAAGTTTTGGACAATGAACTAGGAAGACACTGTCCTTCCCTACATCTTCAATTGGGAAAAGGGTTCGTCCAAAAACCAGTTTGACCACTTCCTTGTGTGGGAAAGGACAGTTTTGGCAATGACCCTTTATTTGCATGCATTTTTTTTGTTGACGTTGGTCTTTAATTGTGTTCTTTTTAATAGGTAGGTACCCATAGGCCCCTGCGTTACCTTTTGTGTTATTTTGATGCGTGCATTGTTTTACAGGACTAACTTAAATACTGTATCGATTGCATATCAACCGAAAGGATTTATCAGCGTAAGTACTTCCCGTTTTCAAGGCGATCTTACAACACGAATTCCTTCAGGTCTTATTAATAATCACTAAGCTTTTCGTCATAATCATCGATAGGAGGATTCCATCACCATTTGTTCACGTCGCCGTCGGTACCATAGCTATTATACATTTTAAATCATTAACTCATTAAAATCTTCATCAACGTTCACCTACAGTGACGTATCATTGTCATTATGATTTCGTTGTTGAAAAGGGATAGTGTTATTCGCTCTGTATAGCTCCGTCTCTCTCTTACAACGGAATCATTATGAAATTAGCATGTAATTATCGCAGGGCAGAAGTCGGTAATACTGCTCTATGACGATCGCCACCTAGTGTCCTATCATGAAAAACTTACATAGATAACTAAAATTACGTAACAACTAAAATTTTTACAAAAAAAATATGCAATAATTCAGGTAAAAATAATTAACTGTTCATTAGTTCCTCTCCATTCTCATCACAAAACAAGTCAGACAAGTTTTGGACAATGGGCTAGGAAGACACTGTCCTTACGACTTCAATTGCGAAAAGGGTTCGTCCAAAAACCAGTTTGACCACTTCCTCAGTGTGGGAAAGGACAGTTTTAGCAATGACCCTTTATTTGCATGTTATGTTCCTTGCGATTGTGACACACGGACGTGAAGTTAGTGGAGCGTATGTATTGGTTTTATTATTCTTTTGGGAATTTTTGTAAAGCAATGTGTCGTTAAATTGTTCTTTACCCAGTGAATTATAGATATCTACTAATTAAGGTAAGCAAGCTAGAGAAAACAACTATAACGTTTATCTAAGTTTAGTAATGAGAAGGTAATGTTTAACGTATCTGGACGAACTTCCATATTCATATTATATACCTAACTTACAATAGGTACTTACCTACTATTTTTTATTATCTGCATTTTGTCGAAGAACCTCCAAGGTTATTTCAATAGTCATCACGGATAGACATCTACGAGTTTTAACAAACATTGAAACTCTTAAAACAACTCAAAAACTTTATTTCTAAACAAAACATCCCCATTCAAAGTTATAATAACACTTTCAAAACAATTTATCTTTACTAACCATCAATTCTTCATTCACCCTTTCTTTGAAGGACATCCCATTCATGTTTCACCCCTATCAAGACAAGTGCTAGAAGGGGTCACAAGACAAAACAAATGCCATCTACCTCGGGCCGTAATATTTGCAAAGATACTGGACAATGGTTCCCACAGTGTTAACTGGTCAAACTGGTTATACCCGGTTTGTCTGGCCGTCCACAAAGGGTGGACAGGAACACCCTGTGACCGCCTTGAGCATTGTCTGATCGGTACCTACGTGACAGTGGATATTTTGCAAGGATTAATGTGTGGGAATGTTTGGACGGCCGTTAGTTACTTCCGTCTTTTGGAGAAGTAATAGTTATTCGTAGCAAGGGAAATTTATTTATTTATGTATTTACTTTATTCTACACCAAAATATACAAGCATAAACAATAAACTAAAAAATATACAATTGGCGGCCTTAAGGCATTCTGCTAATCTTCCAGGTAGCCTGGTATGAAAAGAAATAGCCTGGACATGATATGGGGCTGCACTTGATGCAGATATAATGTTTTTCAGTTTTAACGAAGACTTATAGGTGGTAAAAAGTACCTACTTAAGAGAAGGTTAATAATAATTTTAAAAAAAATAGATGTACAAATACATAACAATACTTAATAAATAAGCAAGAAAACATACTAATAACTAGAATGGTACTGATAGTATTTTATAAACAGTCTGAGATTGCGTTTTATGGACACTGGTAGTGCATTCCACAAACGAGCGACCAGCAGCCCTACCATGACGTCTTAAATCCATCATGATTCCTGTGTCAGAGAGAGACGGAGTTACACAAGACGAATAGCACTATCCCTTTCCCTCACACTGAATCATGATAGCATTGGCACTTCGTAGTACGGCCACTGGACTGTAAAAGATTTATCTAAGATAGTAGTGAAATGTATTGGCAATTTAAGTTTCAAGTTATCTTCTTGTGTGAGAAATTGTGCAAAATAAAAGCAATTATATGATCTAAATAATTTATTTTCTCTTTTATAAGTATTTTTGATAGCGTAAAGCCAAATCGAGGACAAAATCCTCGCTTTAAGTTAATCCAGAGGGAACTTGAACCTAACCTGCTACCTGTATAAGTCACTAATTTTCTTTATCTTTATGGTATGCGTTATTCTTGAATAAATCTTTTCGTTACTTCTATGAAATCCTCTAAAAACAGGATCAATACAGTTAATCAGGAGCATAGACCAAACATTTTTGTAATATATTTTTCTTTCAAGTTCTGTGGTGATCACTTTAGTTAGCGGGTCAAACTTAGCCGGAGTACGCAAAACATAAGAGAGGTTCAAAAAGACAAACGGGAGGCCTATCCCCAGCAGTGTGACACAAATCAGGCTTGTTAAAAAACCAATGTTAAATGGTGAAGCCAACTAACTTTTGCTAAAACTGAACTGTGTGTCACCACAGTTTATCGAGGCATGACATAAAACAAGAGTTGGCGCTTTTGAACCCCGACGTTACGTGGCCATCACGCCACGGAAGTATTAGTGCCGCCACGCCTCGCACTGAACACCTTACCGTTACGAGGAAGATGTTCAGACTGTTTTAGGCACTTAGTACATGTTAGTCTACAAAGACTACGATGGATGGATTGTGTGAGGAGTGATATGAAGAAAAGTAGTTAGTGATAGCGTGACGGCTGACAGGACAGAATGGAAGAAAAAAAACATATTGCGCCGACCCCAAGTAACATGGGATAAGGGCAGGAAGATGAGTGCATATTAGTCTGCAAAGACTGTTCCTTACATGCATACAGGAACAGTAGGAGAGCAACGACCTCCATAAACATCACACTCTTTTTCTTAGATTTAGTAGTAGTTACATAGGCTATACTTTATCCCCGTATTCCCACGGGAACGGGAACTAAGTGGATGAAATCGCGGGGCACTAGTAGTCTGTCAATAATTTCCAGATTGCTCCTAGGGATCCTATTGATCGTTGATTTTCTTCTGATTTGGTAATGACGTATTCATTTGATTCAGTTACTTAGTCAACCATAGCACACAATACATTATTGAAGACCCCAGAAAATGTTCAATAGATATCATTAATATCAATATCAATCTCCCCAGCATCAATATCCTTATAAAGCTACAAAAGATACACACCTATTCAACAAAATTGTTCATCTAAAGGTGATGAAATATGAAATTTTACACTAACATTGCACCCAGTACAATAAAGAGGGTTCAACACAGCAGCCCTTACATTTTTTCTTCTTGTTCCTTTAGTTTTTTTTATCTTAGACGCGTGCGCACTTTGCATCCCTATAGCGGTAGATCTGTGGCGCATTGTGTTCTCCCCTGGTCCAGGGGAAACAAATCAACCTGTTTGATTTATTTATGCAGCGATTTGTGGAGAGTGTTAAGAGGTATCATGTTTAATGTGTAAATTGGTTTGCAAGAATTGTAAGATGTAAAATTTTAGTGGTGTTTGCAAAAGATTGGTACTGGTTTAGGTAAAGTTTAGTTCCTGGTCTTGAATCAATGACATTTTGGTTATGTTAGGTTCTTACCTTTCTTTTATTTTATTCTGTAATTTATTAGTTTTCTGATTGTAATGCAATGCTGGGCAAAAACCTCTCCCTTTTCTAATAATGAATATATATTTTTATTAAAGCTGAACTTCACGATACTTTTAATGATTTTCAACTGTAAGCAGTTTCCACACGCCCCATTACTGGCTCCCCATCAAAAACAAAAACCGTCCACAGTCAAAATACGAAAACAAAAAAAACTCATCACCCGCATACAACGAATCATCAGACAGTTACAAAATGGCGACGATCAAGATTATCCTTCAAAACCTGTTGGTCCACTAAGGCCATGGGAAACCACTGACCCTTCTGAATGTCCCATTCAAAGGACCCTATAGTGTGTGACCCGATGAATACGTTGAAGATCCCATATGAGGGTTTATTGTCAGACAGTAAAGGTGAATACACTTTGAATTTAAATAAAATACAGTTAAGGAATCGTACGTTTTTGGATGACGAAGTTTATGAATGGTACGAGAATTCCATATTTGGCTTTCGATGAAGTTTATTTTAAAGAAAAATTAATAGGTACGCATTGTATTTGGTAGTTGTTAAAATCAATAAAGAATTAATATGAATTAAGATATTACGTAGAACGACGCTAATTCCCAGCTATTGAGATCTAAAGTGTCCAGAAAAGGCTTCCGTTAACAAGTTTCATTTACAAGACTAATTAACATCAAACGAACTATTAAAATCAAATACTTTTATTATACCAAAGATAAAATAACCACCTCATAATAAACGGAATAGCTACCTAGATCGTGCTTCACCCTAGGCGGATCTTGAAAGTAAAAGTCAAAGGAACACAACAAGACACGCATAATGATTGTAACTAACTATAAGGAGGTATGCAGATTATATCAAGAGCAAAGGATGACGTCATAATGTAATAATATGGGCTATGTAACTCGTTATATAAGACGTTGTTAATATTGTTGCCCTACAGCTCGATGCAGAGCGATACAGTTGTAATTTTCGATCAAATTCTTGAAGCAATTTTTTTTTATGAACGCGAAAGAATGATTATAAAGTAGACTTAGAGGGAATATTTTTGCATACTCTGTGTAACATTTACAACTCAATATCATTGGCAATTTCCGAAAAAACTAGATTAATCAGCTAAGAAAATATTGCTACCTATTTATTACTCTCATCATAAATCTTTGTCATCGACGTTTTTGTCGTGTGCTGAATGATTGATGTCTGATCATCAAAACTGTTTACAAATAAAACAAAGGTCTCCAATAAATATTCGCTTGTCTTGCCTTGTGTTAATATCTAAGAAAGTAGACGGTGACAAAAACTGAATCTGTCGGTCACGTAGCGAGAGCATTGAAGTTTTTTATTAAACTTTTTTTTTTTAATTATCTACACGGTACTTTATGCCGTAAAGTTATTTTGAGATAATACCTACACCGTCAACACGATTTTCCTCCTAAAGTTATTAACTGGAAAACTGGTTCCCTTTCCTGTCTGGCTGTCCAACTGGTAGGGACTTTACTTTCCAGCAATAAATACGTTAATTTGCTCATTTACATTTGCTGCAGAACTTGTGGACTGTGCTTCATAGCTTTACGAATGTATTCACCTTTTTTCTAGATAGGAAATCATCAAATGACTTCTCCCGTTCTGGGCGGAGCGGAAGGGAGTGTAAGACTCTTACTGACTAAAACCCACCCGTGTTCCTCCTAGTGCTCTTGGCGTTCCAGGGCCGCGGTGACTCTTTCGAACAAATGCCGCAATCCTAGACGAGTGTATTCACCTGAATGTAAACCATGTGAAGCGATAGTAGAACTTTTATCTTTTGATAGCGTAACTTATGATAGGTAATCCCTGCAATCACCTGTATTGCCATGACGAACTTTATAAAGAGGTAAAGTTTTGTTCATACATATTTGTAAAAGGTAATCCTTGCAGGCACTGCTACTAATTTGATTACGAAACCTTTTTCATTATAAGTTCTTAGTATTCATACAAATTGAGTAACATGACAAACCATAAATGTCCAAAGAATACTGTAGATCAAGTCAAAAGAAAAATTACAATACAAAATAACAACAACAGAACTTTAATTATAAAAATAAATAACTATTACAAAACTACATTACTAAACTAATTTGTTAGTACAACTTTCTAATTGTAATTATTGTGCGGTGCTATTGGCTGCAACACGTAAGCTTGGCCCGTCGCTCTGTCCACGACATGACCTGTGGAAGTTTCTAAGAACAGTCTTGGTACAGTTGTTGCTGCACTAACTTCTGGTTGCTGATGCTGTCTCACTCCTGCCCCACCTTCGTAGGGGACGAAATGAGGAGGTTCTAGATGCTGCTTAGGCACAGCGTATTGAGGCAGTTGGGACTGTTGCTGAGGCAAATACTGTGGCAACGGGGCTTGATTTTGTGGCAAATATTGATTCAGTGCAGGTTGATTTTGAGTCGAATATTGTGATTGTTCAGGTTGATTCTGGTTTTGAGTCACATACTGACTTTGCTGTTTTTCTGCATCATCTTTGTGACTCACAACTAACACCACATGATTCTTTTCTTTTGGTTTAGGTTCGTCTTCTTTCTTTCTGTACTGTTGATGCCTCGACTTTGGTTTTTCAGGTCTCTCATAAGATTCTTCATCTTGATCACTGTCAAATTCTCCTTCTTGAGATGACTCAGCTGCTTCTTGCTCCTCCCTGTGTTTTCGGTTCTGTTTTTTAGGCCTTGGTTCTTCTTCTGATTCTTGTTCGGATGACTTTGGATGTTTGCGTTCTGCCTTGCGTGTTCTATCAACTTTAGGGTAAGCTCTCTTGGCCCTTTCTCTTTCTTCATAGCTTGATTTTTCTGGATCATAGTCATCATTTCCGTATGTTGGTGAGTCATCATGACCGTAGCGTGGAGAATTGTTGCTGGGCTCATCGTAAGGGTCACTATTGTTGTTCTCATGATAGGAACCATCATCACCATCATCTCCAATGTTATCAGCGTTACCTGCGTGGTTCAGATCCCAATAGTGTTCTCCATACCCTCCCTTTTTGTCACCCCATCGTACCTATATTTATACATAAATATTATTATTTGTTCAACTGACTTATCACAGTAAAGTTAATTAGATGTTGGCGTTTATTATTAGATCATGTAGTAAAGTGGTTAAACTGTTAAATGTAATTAGTTAAATAAGTAGGTTTAAGAATTAATACGCGAGACAGTTATCAGTAAAGAGAGTTAGCATTACAAAATATTATCATAGTATGGGGTTATTGAATTAATATAAGTCATGAGTATGAAAATGAATAGCTGGAGAATTATTAAAAAAACGAAATGAACAAAGTAGTACATCCAAATAAATAAATATCATTTGCGCAGAGTTAGCATAACAAATATTGTTATAACATATTTTGAGTATATTACTGCAGCTTATGAGTCTGAAAATTAATAGCTTGAGTTATTGAAGAAACCAAGTCAAATACAGTAGGTTTGTTATTACACAGTTAAATGTTAAGTACCTATAGATAAATAAATATAATTTTCGCAGGATTTTCCAACGGTTATATAACCATACTTCTACTATCACTATCATTGTCAATAGCTTGATTTCATGAAATTACACCAACATAATTGAGCTTAAAAACCAAAGGAAATTCCTGCGTACCCACTCATTGATAAAACATTCTGAGCTGTTAGGCATTTTCCACAATTGATTAAGTTGAAGCAATCAGGTATTTTAGTACTTGATTGCTACAATTTTCTAGAGTTCAGAATTTTATGAATCAGGGGGTTAGTTAAATATGAAGCATAGAAAGCATACTTTGGCAGAGAACACTCCTTCCGAGGGCTTGGCCCTCTCGTGTCTTTCAGTGAAGTGTCGTTCGCTGCCCAACCGATGTCCCTGATCAAACTGGTCAGCTTTCGGCAAGTGTCTATACCTTCAGCCAAGCGAAGCAAAGCGGGAAAGAGAAAGAAAAAGAAAGAAGGTTAGAGACAGAGCGAGATAAAGGATGTTTTTTACTTTTCCCATGTCCCTGTGGTTCTTAAAGTCTTTCTTCTCGTATCGTTGCTCCCATGTGTTAGGATCCTCGCAGACGTGACCGAACTCTATCTTGTACGGACTCAACTGTACTGAGAAAAAATCCCTATAAAGCAAAGTATTTTTCGTCCTTACTTATAATATTGTAAAATGATTCAGGGGCATATAAAAACTTTTAATTTGCCAAACTTCTAGCATGCTATCCTAAAGACGCTTCTAAAGAATTTATTGAAAATATTTAAGAATCTAAGCATGATCTCACAAAGCATTGGTTTAGCGTAGTCAAGTGAAAGAAATCGCCACAAAAGAAACATTTTGGTCACCAAACCAAAGCCCCTTTCTCTAATTGCTATAGCGCAAAGTATGTCAATGTTTGGTTGTGTTGAAACTTATTTGCATGCCAGCTACAATAGAAACCAATTAACTTGAAGGTTGGCACTAAAACAAGGCTGTTTCACGAGAGCAAAATTAGTCATTAAGTTATTGGACATAATTTTTTTCAGTGGTATGAAAAATGTGGTACTAACTCGAAAATTGATAACATAATGTATCGGGCTAAACCAGATAGAAGACCTCGAATCGGTTCCCAAGAATTTATAATTTTAAGTGATACCAAAAGAAATGAGCATGATTAAGAAGTAGGGCTTAAAATACTTACTGGAAAAATTTTGCTTGTGCTTCAATAGTAGAAGGATTGCTTGGAGGCGTCCGGACAGTGACAGGCCTCGCTACGCCCCATACTGACCCAGCATGCAATGCCAACAGGCACCAGAGCCATTTCTGAAAGGTCCAAGATTTTCATGTCAATAACAGAGAAGTGTCACATCTAGGAAATACACAGGCAGATATAAATTGACTGAAATGGATAACGCCAACTCTGCATTAAATGAAACACTAATAAAAGAGCACAACATTTTGGAAGTCATGACAAAAACTACTACAATTCAAATCGGTGTCATGCCAACTTTTCTCAAAATAAAGAAACTGAAAACGGGAACACTGTAAACACTGAAGCACTTTCACTTAAAAGACCAAATTCTATAAATTTTGATAAAACTATTATGATCTTCATTAAACTAAATAATTAATTTTAAGTATACCGTATTGTCAAGACGTTGTGACATCTTGGCGGTTTGACTGAAGGTTTGAACTTAACTCTGCTGGTAGTACATTTATAGACAAGACTGTTACAATTCACTTTATGCAGCGGTTGACAACCGTTATCGAATACCAGAATGGGCTATTGATTGTTTACTTTATTTCATCTGGAGCATTTAGGTGGGGCCTATGTCAAGGAAATATTACTTGCAAAATACGAATAATGTAAGTAGCACCTGTTAAGAAACGTCACTATTGTGAAAATAACCTCATTTTATTCTGGAGATGATTTAAAGACTATCAAATAATGAGGTGAAGAACCAGTCACCTGCGTCTTACTGGCTCAGGGGGGTTTTTTCAGCTATTATTCAGCATCCTACAAACAATGCTCTTGGCGTAAAGTTGCTGTAAATCAGTATTAAATCGTTTATTTTCTTACTTACTGCAAACAAAACAAATAAAACAAATGAAAGATTGAATAATAACAAAATAAAGGAACTCTGATCATGATGAATTAAGTAAGTAGGCATTATTGGAGAAGTAATACATACTAAACAATATTTTATTTCCGAGAGACTGGTGCCTAAACTAAGCCGAAATCTATATTTTAGGACACCATAGGCCCTACCTAAATGCTCCAGATGAAATAAAGTAAAATTAGTTGTAGTTATGCGCCAAAATTATAATCTTAATCGAAGAAGTAACTACATTTAGAATCATTCAAACCCAAAATAAACAAAAAGTAATAAATAACATCTAACGAATTATAGCTACTTTATCTGATACAAAGATATAAAAAATCTAGTATAGAGCTATTTCGAGAACATCCATTAAAACAACGGACTTTAGAAGAACCGGAGACGATCGTTGCCTCAGTCTCGGTCAAGGAAATAAACTTCTTTGAACCCACTGTAGGGCAAAGGCCGTCCTTCCTTGTTTCAAATTTTCTCTATAGATCTGTTGCTACATATGACCAATCCTTTAGGTAGTAATGTAACTCATCTTGCCAAACTCATCTCACCATCTACTCCTGGAACTACCGCATCGCCGGTTTCTGTTGCTCGGAATCCAATCGGAGTGAAATACCTAAGGTCCACTCCTATTGGATTCATAGGTGTGTTTTTATGCAGTAAGTTCGAAGTATTTAACGCTTCACAGTGTTTAACACGAAGGAGATAGTGGAACAACTTGAATTGGGTCTTCCTTAGAAATTGGCGAGAGTTGGTACAAAACGAGATAGGTACTAAGTAAAGAAAAGAAAGAAAGAAAAATGTTTATTTGGGTCTCGCACAAAACAAATAAAAAATAAAATAAAATAAAACTACTAGAAAACTAAAGTAACAGATGCTATAGATAGAATTATAGAATTTTATATAAATTTGTATCTAAATGTAAGTAGGGGATGGAGCGTGGCCATTTCCCGCAGTGGGTAATTTCAAGCTACTTGTAATTACAAGAAATAAAATAACAGTTTTTCATGAGATTTTAAAACCTTATTGTTAAATATTTACAAAGTCAAATGTTGGTTATCTCTGGCAATCTCAGATGAGCCCATTACGAATCGTGCCGCGTCATTGACTTCAGAGTTGTTCGACTTTCCGTAGCCAATTGTGAAAATGTTTGTTATAGGCTATTATTATTATGGATTAGGATGTACAAAAACGTTAATCCATATTTACTCAACAAACGGCAAAAGAAATTGGTTGCTATTTCTGTTTCATTGGTCTGGGAAATTGGTTTGACGCCAATCGTTTTTCGCTCACGTCATATTTAAGCCAAAAGCCATTATTACAATCTAGTACTTACATTGTGTATAACATTTGACCATGATTAGAAAACGTGTAAGTATCCCCATTCATATCATAGTTATTAACGAAAATCACAGTTAAATTATGCTAGATAACATTGGAAAGTTTTCCAAAAAATCTAAACCAGGAATGTTTCATAAAGTCTATCTAATGAAGCTTTCATATACTAAGGTTAGATTTACAATAGAAATAACAATAAAAATAACAATAAAAATAACAATAAAAAGCTAAAGAAAAACACACGTATTCAGCCTCTGAAAAGAACACTCCCTTTAATAATGATGCAACTAACGACGATAAAGTAAATCATTAAAACCAAGATTGAGTAATCCAATCTTTCAGTGATTGAGTAATCACTGATTGGCGTTTCGAAAAAACAGTTTATAATCACTTTTATAAGGCTGTACGCAATTAGGAAGAAATGGAGCGAACGAGCCAAAAAATCAACCTCTGTTTCCAATAAGATAATTATTATTTAATAGTTTCTTGGTTGGTCTCTTTAACTCTATTACGAGCTTACACTTTATTGGTTTTATTTTTTAAGTTGTACAAACGACTTTATGACTACCATCTTCTTATCAAGTTGATTGATACACTATATTTTTTACCTGTTTTGTACACCTAGCCAACTCTTTATTTTGCCACGTTCAGATCTTAGAATTTTAGGATATATTATTATACTCGTATCCTTCTTGAAGATAGTACTAGAGGTGGGTCGTAGCACGAAGTGTCAATGCTATCATGATATCTGTGTGAAAAAGAGATAGTGCTATTCGTCTTGTATAACTCCGTCTCTCTCTGACACAGGAAGCATGATGGATTTAAAACGTCACGGTAGGGCTGCAGGACATATAGTACTAGAAGATAGTTGTCGGGTATCTTTACCATACAATCTGACATGAGACAAGTTTTGATCGGCAGCTAATCACCATCAACCTCTAATTTATAATCTAATTTCCACACCAATTATTATTTAATTTAATTTTTATCATGTTTGCATGGTTTAAGATATTAATTTCATTTTCACATTTTATTCAGTTATAGTTTTATGAATTTGTTGTAAATTAATAATTAATAGTTTCACCACTGTTTTTGTGCTAGCGGTGTTAACCTAATTAATTGTTGCACCCGTAATTGTTACCTATTATTTAAATTAATAAACTGCTAATGTATATAACCTCATTTCAGCCGAAAGACAGACACAACGACAGGTCCTTTGCGTCTCACATCCAGCGGATTCCGGCAGGCTTCACCAAGTTCCAGTCTACCTAATCGAAAGTCTTCCAATGCTGCGTCTTCTCCCCTCCCCCATCCCCCATACTCCGTCAACCATCTGTTCTGCAAGCAATGTATGTATACTTAAGTTTGACGATTCTTCATGTTACGTTGTTATCCATGGTTCTTCTGCGGATATATCCATTCCTGATTCGATTACGCAAGTGCACTCCGAACATAACACTATTTATTGTCCTTTGGCAGCTACATTCACTTAATCATGGTCCAGCACTGTAATATTATATAATACATCGCTTTCATGCATCCATTAGTTAGTTAAAAATCATTCTTATTAGGGAATTCATCTTCCTGTCACAATTTATTCATATAACCTCGTTCATTTCTTAGTTTTCAATTCTGTTACGATAGAATAAATGAAATAGAAAATAAATACTTGAAATAAAGTAATATCTGAGTCGTTTACCGTGTAATGAAACATTGATAATTACGTCATCTGTAATTACTGCATTTAGTTTAGACTTGTGGCACAACTAGGATAGATAATATTTTTTTAAGATTTTCAGATAAAACTCTGTTTTGTATTGTCCTGTCAGACTTGGTAGTGTGTTTCGTTAAGCTTTTGCTATGGAATATTAATGAGTCTTTAAGTATTAGCCATGTTGTTAAAAAATCAAGGTTCGACAGTTTGTTAAATCTTTTTGTTTAATAATAATAATAAGACTTTATTCTCAAGTAACATGACTCAACTGTGTTAGTAACAATTATTTCTTATCCCTACGTTAGTGTTCCTATTCTAATCACTTAACCTAAAACAATGAATATAATATGTATATGAGTCCCTACCACACGCCTACCACCGAGGTGGACAGCTTGCAGCAGCGAGTCACATACATACAATCGAGTCTGCTCGCCACACAGCGCAGAATAAGGTTGGGGCTGGCCCGCACACGGCGCACCACGGAAGCGCATCGTTTTCGCATCGTAGTATAAAAACAGTCAACTCGAGCTTCAGCAAACATTCCTGACGCACTGCAGAAGCGGGGCAACCCCATCAATATCCTGAACGCATCATTATATTGAAAGGTAGTGAGTCTTTGAAATATTGCGTTCAACAGCTCGTTGAAATTGAAGAAAGAGGAATCGTTACTCCAAACAATATTATTGCAACAGAGATCCCTTGCTGAATGAGACTTGCCGAGAATTCAGATAAATAAGTTGCTCTAGGCTCTTGATAATGATGACAAACTCACACTGCTGTTATCTAACTAAAGATCTATTCAACCGCATTAATGACCATAATAATGATGTCACATGAATCGTGAGTATTTTTCCAACTAACAAAATAACGAGGAACCGGAGTAACGCAATGTGTAAATGACGTCACACACGTCATTGTCAACCCTATCTTTTTATTATCAGGTTTGCATGCTTCTGATGAAACATATAATTTTTTGACAATGATTGTCGTAACTTTGTGTAAATAAATACGTCAAAAAATTGTTGTTTATTAGTTCAGTTGTGAATCAGTGCCGTGTGAAGATGCATTATAAAATGATAGAGCATTGTTTACTTGTTTTGAAATTTTATTGATATTACTTGTTACTTGTCTCGCAATGATGTTAATGACATTATTACTGTGAGATCGTTACTGATGTTCTTTGTGTTTTGAGGTTATGATGAGGCTAATTACCTACTGTGTTAGAAAGGACGGACAGTCTGCCTGCACTTTCACATCACAATTCATATAGGGTTGACAACCACCCTACAGATGTAGTAGAATACTAGTATACAATGAATGCCTTTGTGACATCCATAATAGACACATAGACAGACCTGGCGAATGCGCTGTTCGCAAGCCGCTTGCGAACTGTTGCAAGTTGCGCTTGCACGCGTGTTGCTCGCGTGCGGTTACATTCCAGCCTATATTTGGTGCGCCGCTCTAGTGCTAGGGTTGCAAGACCCGATTGGTTTTGTTTTGTTGCAAACTCCACTCATTAGATGGTTTGTGCACTCAGTCGTACATGATTAGTATTCGTGTATATTTGAATGTAGGTACCTATGTATGTCGCAGCCTTTTCATTGAACGGCGCTGTAATCAGTGGCCTCAATGACATTCAGCTAATGTGTCTTATACAAAAAATAATGAACGGACTGACCAACACTTAGGCCGTTCATAGAATAATATAGAATAATCGTGAGATGAAAATATATGAAATATTTAATTTATGGAAATTCTTCAATCAATTTTAACATTCTAACCTTGACGACGTACCTACCCTATCCGTGTCGGGGTGCTATGCCCTGTGCCCTATATTATCCCTGCTACTTGGCTAAGCTCATCATTAAACGATGTTGTACCAAATAATTTGCCTAGCAGCTCAATTAAATGCCGCGATTTCACTTAGGCCGCTGATTAAAAGGCCCGTGTAATGAAAATACTAGGCCCAATTAAACGTCTTATGAAGCTAGTTGGCTTCGACATATACATACATAATCGGTTTTTTATTTATACATAAATATCACCGGAAAATTGCATACCCCATAAGTTTGTCATAAATTTTAATTAGATTATAATTTCGATAATATAAATTGTGTTATGAAAAAAAAAACCGTTTTGTGTACAATACATTCTATCCATATTCAATAGTCTCCAGTATATCCGTGGCTTATTAAGAAAAATAGTTCACAATTATACGCGTTATTTAACAACTTTACGGCGTTTGCAATTTTAAATCCCAAACTCGATATCCGGTTACTAAGACCCGGTCGACTTAACCGGGTTAATTCCGGACACTGTCCTGTCCGGCTAGTGTCCGGCAGTCCAGTCCACCGCAGAGTTTATATTTGCGCACATACAGACGCACTACAATATCCCGCATCGTCAATGGCTGGTCTAGACTGACCGCCACGACCGAAACTCGCTCAAAAAGATATACCTATAGAATACCTTTGGGATCATCGGATTTTTAACTTTAGGGCTATCTCCTATCTATCTATTAGGGTTTGGTTTCCGCACTTAGTCCTAGTATTGGACCATTGTGCATGAGCCATGGCGGCCGTCACTCCAACCACCCGACCTCCCTCCAGAAGCAGATCAGTCCACTTAGTATGTTCAGCATTTCTGTAAGTGAATTCTGTGTTCCTATTGTTTGCCTTCGTATTTCGGCTACACCTGTGCACTCAAGGAGCACGTGCGATACCTTTTCCTCCTCCTCCATGCATGCTCTGCATAGAGGACTGTCTGTGATACCTATCGCGTGTAGGTGTTTGTTCAGTGAGCAGTGTCCGGTGATGGTCCCAACTTTAGGGCTTCTGACTAGTTACTTGTGACTACTGCCAAAGAGCTTTGAATGAAGGAAGAGCGGAATCAGTTCAAATACAGCGATATTGTTAGAACAGCAATCATAAATTATTTTAGTGTCACAAAACAAGTAGGTAACTCTTACGGAAATGCACTCACAAACCGCTCGCAATTAATTGTGATCGTTACGCGAAATACATACGTAACATTTTATTATTTTACTTTCTCACCAATAGCTCATTAACTAATGTGCAATACAGTAGTGCAGCAGCAAAATGAGTACTATCATTTTTCTATCAAGATTGTTATTTAATTTTAAGCGTTGGAATGCGTTGTTCACTGGTCGCTACTTCCTGGAAGTTAATTTGAAAGATAGTTTTTGTATTTGCTTATTTTGCTGTGTGTTTGTGTTTCGTCATCATTTTCATTTCAAACTGGTTTCTTTTATTTTTTTGTTTGCCCAACCGGACTCAGAAACTGGGCAAAGGTTTTGGGCGTAAGCTCCCAAGTCCTTCCAGCAATTCTATTCCCGCACCACCTCGTACAAACCAGCCCTCACGGTACGTGTCCAGATAGTCTCACAGCCTCTTTGTAGGCCGGGTTCGGCAGCGCAGAAAGCCTGACGGTCATCGAGCACTTGGGCACTTAGGCCTCCTTTTAAACACACGTTCTCCACAATTCCCAGCCTCCCTTGTCCACGTCGCTACCAACCCTGTGTTAAAAAAGGCGTCAATGTGTTTTAAGCACGTAATGTCTTGAACAATTGACACAACAAAACCTATCATCTCATCATTGCTTTGTCAATAAACCACAACTCCCACGCAAAGTTAAGCTGACGCAAACAAAATCATACCTCTAATGCAGAAAACCCTACATGGTCGAACGGAAAAATATAATTTAATTCGTTCCTTTGTCTCACAATGTCTTGAGCCTACAAGACCCAGTCAGAAGCTAACCAAAGGCTACAACTTACAAGCTGTTGTGAAACGTGATCGTCAAGAAAGTATGTCAGTACAGAACAACTGTACGATTTCCGATCAAGCCGCATAGGCCGACATCACGATTCACAAGTCTAACAACAAATGATACGGGTGGTGTATGTTGTAAGCGATTAGCGGATATCAAAATTTTTGTTGAGGACGAGATACTTTCAACTTATTTTTTAACGTTCGGGAATGTTTCCAACACTATACTCTCTTCTATTGTACACTTTAGCTACGGTATATTTTTCAATAATCAGATTACTTTTTACTGAGGAAATGAAATAGCGGTTTGACAGATTTCGTATGGAAAATATGTTAAATCTCCATATTTATTATTAAGTTAAAAGTTATTTAACTCTTGAAAAAAAACAGCGCCAGCGCCGACGATAAACGTACAATGTATGTAAGTCAGAAGCAAGGAGAACTGTAATGCAATTCTTTTAAGATCTCATCGTGTAAACTTAGTTGACTGAACTTGAAATGAGCTGCCATTCTATACAAACAATATGGAATGACAGTTCCAACGTACATAATTATACGGTTTCACGGTGAGACGTTTACAGAATCGCCCACGAATCGAATCGTAAACTAGAGTCGCTATAATATTTTATTTTCAAACTGTTTTGACGTCCTTTTAGTGGTCTAGTTGAAATACATACATATGTATAAATGAATTGACTTTGACTTAGATCGGCTGTACAGTACCGAGCTAAAAAAAATATGAGTAAAAAGTAGGTGTATAGCTTGGATTTTAACCTGGACGCCATTTCTTTGAACGGCATGCATTAATTTCCTTCTCTTTTTTCAAATGATTTTTAGTAAATGAAAGATTTTGCGAAGCAAATCTTTAATATTTAGTCATGGTTTTCAGTGGAACTATGTCTCTTATGACTTGAATCACCAAAACATGTTTATTTAAAAGCCGAAACTAATGTTAGTTGACCTCTCAGATGTACGCAAAATCGTTGCAATATTGTATTAGGGAAAGTCTTAGGATTCTGGTCAAACATCACGATCAAATTAAGACATCATGAAATCGTGAACAACGTGAATTTACAAGAATGAGACTGTTATAGAAAAACCATAGAAACTTGTGGTAAATTGTCAAGGTGAGAATTTATCAGTTCAATGCTAAATGCACAATCAATATACTAGTCGATAAATCATCGAATAAGAGCCTTATTGTATCCACAAATATTTGAAGTTACGAGTATAAGGGTTCCGTTGTTCCATACGGAGGTTTGGACGTGCTACGTAAATAAATCATAATTTTGAACAGGTAACGCTCTTTAGTAAGAGTGCAGAGTGGTAGCGGCCCCGACTTACGAATTGTAATTAATTTCACCACCACTGCTCTTAAAACGGTGAAGGAAAACATCGTGAGGAAACCGGCATGTCCCAGAACCAAACATTCAAAAGGCATATGTGACATTCACCAACCCGCACTGGGCCCGCGTGGTGGATTAGGGCCCATTCCCTCTCCTAGAGAGGAGGCCTGTGTCCGAGCAGTGCAATAAAAGGGCTGATTACGCTATTATGCTTAACGCTCTTTAGCCTCACAGAAATGTCAGCATAGTAGTAGAATCCCGTGAGGACCAGTGCCTGCCAGGGATGTGGAATTTGTTCGAAAAAAAAAAACATAATGTAATTCGTTCGGAACCAATTGCGCCCGCCGACTCGTACTTGACCGGTTTTTTTCACAATTCGTGAATATCGATTGTGGGACACAGATGGAGAAATTGAATCATTCGTGCTCTCATAAGTAAACGAATCGAATCAGAGTGGTGCCACCAGTTCCTGCCATTGTTTTCATGGTTTCGTGAAGTTTCTAACGTGACGTAAAAGTCCCAAACGTACATAAGTGATTGGTCTCATAGAATATTGATAAGTGTTGAATCTTAGTTCTTAGGTGTTTAAAATGGATGCCTGCGGAAGGAGGGCTATGGGTGGCTCGCCGTCCGTAAAACAACCAGGCCCGGGTCGACGGCGCGTCGTGTTCCCCGTGCGCCTCAAAGAGATGTCAGCAAAGAAGACGGGGCCCCATAGAGTCAGTGCCTGCTAGGGTTGCGGAAATTGCTCGAAAGAGTCATCCCTACCCTGGAACGCAAATTGTATTAAGAGGAACACGGGTGGGTTTTAGTCTGTAATAGTCTGAATCTCCCTTCCGCTCCGCCCAGTGCGGGAGAAGTAATTTGATGATTACTCATCCAGGATAAAAATGGTGTTGAAAAAGGAACAAAAATCAGGAAAATGAATATTACTAGGTTAGGTAATGGGATAATTAATTTCTGTTGAAGAATTTTACAATATTACAAATAGCAAATCATACGTGGAGAATCGTAGGTAGAGCTCGTGGCTAAATTATAACAGCTGCACTGGTCGATCTTCGAGGTTAAGCAATGCTTGCCGAGGTTCGTCTGTGGATGGGTTAATATTCTGGAATAGCACATGGGTAGCTTTTTGTCCCGGAAGTATTTCCCTTGGGTTAATTTCCGACATTCACTACTACCTATCTAATAATAAAATTACGTGAACTGTTTTTTTTACCTCCAATCTTTTTTCGAGGTGTTTGTCCATCGGTAAAGTCATTATAAAAACTTCTTATCGGTACATTGATTTACCAGATTTTAGAGTTCATTGATTGGTTTTTCCGCATAATCGAATTTCTGGCTTCTGAATTTTGTGTTTCAGATTTTAGACATTGTTTTTGCCCATTAGATAATCTAGATTATGATGGTCATTCACCATTTATATCGGATTATGACGTTGACTAGGTAATGATAAATTGGTAGGTATTGTATTATCTAGTAGAGAAACCTATTCAATTGGTCCATATGAATAATTAGATGACCCGCGCCATTTCGTCTGCATCGCATAAGAGAGAAAAAACAACCATATTTGCAGCATTTTTCATTGATACATTCTCCCATTGGTCGTGATGTTATAATATAGACTCTATGTATATTGGTTTTGTATTTTTTACGTGATTCATGCATGACAATCAACGCGACGCTTAGCACTCTATAAAGTTTCTTGTTAAACTTAGAAATTCAATATCTTTTGATTTTGTTGGTCAATTTTGATGAAACAAAGGCTACATAAAACTCGGAATAACACTTAATATATTAAAGTATCAAGATTTTGAATCCAGTCAGTGCTTCTTGCGTGACGGTCCTACAAACATACGGACAAAAATTTCAATAATTTATTTTTTGTGTTCTTTGTCTTTTTTCTAACGTTTTTCAGTTATTTTTATTCATAAATATTCAATGTACCGACACAGCGAGTCTACGATTTTATCATATGTATAGATGATAAAACCTTCAGTAAACTAAACTAACATTAAAAAGAGAATTATTATATTTAGGGGGTAATTTAGAGAAGTTCCTATTCAAATCTGAATTACATTTTAGTGGAAGAAAGTTTTATTAGTATTTCTATCCCTGAAAAACAACTAGCATTCAATTTTATTACTTGAAGAGCTGGAGGAGCTCGTGGCTAAAGAATAACAGCCGCACAGGTCGATCTTCGAGGTTAAGTAACGCTTGCCAAAATTGGTCTGTGGATGGGTGACCATCTTAAAATACCGAGTTTCCTCCGTGCCTTGGAAAGCACGTTAAGCCGTTGGTCCCGGTTGTCATTTGTAGATCTTTGGCAGTCGTTACGGATTATCAGAAGCCAGAAAATCTGACACCAGTCTTGCCAAGAAGTACCGTGTTCCCCAGTTAATGGGTTGTGGAGATCTGGTAGGCAGCCACTCCACGTTAAATACTGGTATTCAGCTGAATCCGGTATTACTGGAAGCCGACCCCAATATAGTTGGGAAAAGGCTAGGCAGATGATTCAATTTTATTACTTGTGGTCCCTGACAGTGGACATAAAAGTTTGGTTAGTCTACCAATATGTTACTCTTGAAAAAGCAGTTGTAACATTTTCATTTCACCGTTAACATCCATAAAAAAATGCATGTCTTCAATCACACTATCTAGTATTGAAGAAATCTACGAACGTTTAAATATTATTCAACATTACTCAAATTGTATAACTGGCTCTTAGATAACTTTCCTCGTCTACAACGATTTATAAAACAGAGCTATTATAATTTCTATTTTTGGTCCAAATTCATTGCTCATGCATGGAAGTGTATTTTCATCGTTTTTCGAGGACTATTATTATCAACGACATTCATTGTCAACCGAGTTCCAAAAAAGGAGGAGGTTCTCAATTCGAATGTATTTTTATTTTTTTTATTGTTGTCAGATTCGTCGAATCGTCGATTCGTCGATCTTGGCCGTATCGACGCGTCCAAGCGTAAAATGGTCGCTAGAAAGTGTTATAAATTCGTTTTCTTTCTTAGTTATAAGAAGCTGATTGACGTCGTGGTCGCCATTACTATTGAGTTCACTAACACTATAGTACATTTGTTTAGAAATGGACACCAGAATATTGGTAAGTTTCAATTAAGTAACATTGACATTCTTATTCGTTTTTTTTTTTTAATTTATATTTTATTCGGAATCGTTTTGACTTCACATCCTTAATGGGCAATAATTACGTTTTGACTTCACATCCTTAATGGGCAATAATTACGTTGGTAATTTTTTACTAAAGAGCACAAATGTTTTTAATGGATATTTTCGTGAAAAGTATTACGAAAATTCTTTCACTATAAATAAATGTCACTGGCTATTTTTTAACTCAGAAAAACAGTTGCTATGGAGGGCGAAGAGCTAGTGTTAATAAAGTATTCATCACAAGACATGCTAAACCCCAGTATGCTATATCAAACGGGTCAAAATATTTTTTTCTAAACTGAATAGACAAATCTTCAAAGAAAAATATCATTGAATAAAAAAGACAACGCAAGGGATACCCTTTTTTTCAAGGATGGGAAATCGTCAAATGATTTCTTCCGCTCTGGGCGGAGCGAAATGGAGCATCAGAATATTGCTGACTAAAACCTACGCGTGTTCCTCCTAATGTCCTTTGCGTTCCAAGGCCACGGTGACTCTTTCGAACAAATTCCGCAATGAGGGATACTCTAAAAGAAAGATTACGTCGCGAATTGCTCAAGATCTTGAGAGACAAAAACAAAGCTGTCCCAAATAACACAAACGTCAATTTAAGTGTGTTACACATACCTTATTAAGTATCTATTAGTCTCGTATTCGCCTACTAATTTAATTAGCATATTGCATCAATCACATGATTGCAATTAATCAAGTTATGAGCGTTTTAGCGCTTGCTGCCATTGAGATAAGCATTGGGCAATTAAATCGTAATTATTCGTGCATATATTAATTTTAATGTGTAATGTTGACGACTGTTATACTAGTTTCTTATGTGTTTAGCAATTTTTAGGCTTGTTAGGACCGTATCTAAGTAGGTCTAATTTTCGGTTGAGCGGTGTTTTTACTGAGATTGTGTGCTTCTTGAAAAACTTTATACGAACGAACAAATATAATAAGCTAAATAACCCGCGCAACTTCGTCCGTGTCACATAAGAGAGAAATAAAGAAAAATAAAGCATAGCCTAGTAAAGTATAGCCTTCCTAAAACTAAATCTAAATGAGATATTCAACACTAAATTATTTTTCAATTCAAAGCGACGGCGAGCCACCCATAGCTCGCCATCCGTAAGCCCGAGGTCACTTCACCCTCGCTCCACTTAAATTTAAACAGCTAGATGTTAACAGAAAGACAGCCTGGACAGTTCTACAATCTTTTCATCATAAGGAAACAACAATTTGAATTTGTAATTCATTATGTATCAAAACTACATACATACTAATACGTTGTTTTATGTAACTAACAAGTTATTATTGTACTCCAAATACTTTATAATTTCTTAATTAAAGACTTTAACGTGTACTTAAGTTCTTGTAATGAGTTCACTGCTTCTGGTCAATTTTCTTGTCGTAAATCATTTTCAAACTGGTTATTTACTATTTAGTGGGCTGATAAGCATTATATCATAATAGTCAATTTCTTAACGAAGAATATTTATGAATTAATTTAAAAAAAAACACTTATAAACCACCACCTGACCACTTGGAGGCATTCATGACGGATTGGTCGGAGAGAACAATACGGAAGCGTGGAAGGCTGTCCCCCAAAGCCTTCCACTCTTCCCGTATCTCTATCCCCCATAAACCTGTTTTTTTAGCAACATTTTTTTATTGACCTATGTTGTCCAAATATAGGTCGATAAAAAATGAAAAACAAGTTGGTACCTAGATGTCTTATAGTGAGAATAATAATTGCGATGGTAAGAGCATTGTAAACCTTACAGACTAACTAACATTTACCAACAAAAGTTTAAGTACTATAGGAATAACTAAATATTTGTGCTCTGTCCTAATTTAGGCCAAGGTCTACTTGTGTTCTACTCCAATATGTTCAGTCGTTGCAGGGTGACTGACAACATATTTATTACTAGCTTCTGTCCGCGACTTCGTCCCCGTGGAATCCCCGATTTTAAAACATTCTTTATCGCTGCTCTGCTCCTATTGGCTTAAGCGTGATGATATATAGTCTAAAGCCTTCCTCGATAAATGGTCTATTCAACCCAAAAAGAATTTTCAATTCGAACCAGTAGTTCCTGAGATTAGCGCGTTCAAACAAACAAACAAACAAACTCTTCAGCTTTATAATATTAGTATAGATTAAATTAATATAAGTTCTTTGAAATTTTTCGTCCTATACGTCAGTACATATCTTTTCCCTTTCATTACGTCTTAATAAAACTTTTATCTAATTTTGTATCTTTCCGTGTTCTAGTTAATATTATTCTGCACAGTCATCGCGACATCAGCATGGTCCAGACCATTCTACCCAGTACCCAGAGGTCCGGGACCGATGCGGTTCACCAGATTCGCTCCTCCACCGCCCGTGCCACTGCACCATTCACCTCATCACCCACGTTCGCTGCAGCAACTGCAGTTACAGCAGCATGGTCAGCCTCATTTGCAGCCGCATCATAAGACGCCGGGTAAGTTGTTTGTCTATGATGCATCATCAACATCTTCCTGCCTTTATCCTTATTTATTTGACGTCGACGCAGCAGCAAGTCTTCTTCTTCCATAGCCACCTCTCATTCAATCCATCCATAGTATCTTTGGTCTTTCTCTCTAACCATTCACATTCATAAACAACTTATACAAAACTTCGATGAATGAAGGAAATACTATCAATTTACAATATGTATTTTTATCTTCATTAATTTTGTTCGTAACATTTCCTGCAGCTGTAAAACTATTTGTGTTGATCATTTTACCGGTCAAATCGTTTTTAAATAAAAATTTCACATATTATACTGAAGATTTTTGCTGTTCGTATTTAACTGAATTATTTGCTTGCTTTATTTACCCATTAGTATCCGAATTCAAATAATAATCAACAAACAATAATTCAATCTAACCTTACCCTTTCAGTTGAGTCAGCAGACCTAGAAGAGCCAAAATGGCAACGTCCAAAGCGTGGTCATGACCACGATTACGACCACCACGACCATGACCACGACCACAAAGGGACCAGTGGGGTCACGGGCCCTGTCCACACATTTGTTAAGACAGACAAAAATGCCAACTATAAATGGGGTGTCCGTCATCATGTGGGGGACAAGTACGCATCATAAACACCAAATTCGCCTCCTTTCAAGAGTACTGTTATATTATTTATTTAGTTGTACTATTAGATGTAATTGTTGTTCTACTTAATTAGATTAATGTAAGTATAAACTTTGTTTTATTCTCTGCGTGAGTGGGGATCTGAAGCAAAGGTCGATTTAAAATGTTAATGTACGATTGGAATTCGGAATCTGGCTTACTCGTATTCAGACATGTGCTCAAATTCTTGAACACAATTTTACATCTACTGCTTTTTGTCGTTTATTAAAAAAAATGTCTGTGCAATACCAATTTTAAGTAGACCGTAGTTTTTTAAGAACGTTAAAGTAAGTTTCTACCGAGTCGGTTTGAAGTAAAATGTGTTCAAAGCAGAACACCAGCAGGATGAACAGACACAATTATGAAGATTTACACAGTGATCTAGAAGACCGCTTGACTTGAAGACATGCCTTATGAAGTCGCTATCCTCAGGAGTGAGAAAACGATGAAAAAGGGGGTAAGAGGGGGTGTAAGTAATACTCCTGAGCTACTGGCTAGTGAAGGGTAACTCTGTCTAATATTTGTCACCTCTTCACGTCTTAACGACTCAACGGATTGGATGTAACTTGGTGCACGGGTAGACCACGCCTTGAGAAACGACTTAGGACAGGATATTTTTATCCAGGGTTGTATTGCTCCCTTGAGTTGATCACAGAGTGTCACGCGGCCAAATTAATAAGCCATAATTGAAAACAAATTCATATTAATTGCAGTATGTGCGCTGTTGCGGAATTTTTTCGAAAGAATCACCGCGGCCCTGTAACGCAAAGGGCATTAGGAGGAACATGGACTGGTTTCAGACAGTAAAATTCTGACACATTCCGCTCTGCTCAGAGCCGAAGACGTCATTCAATGATTTTACATCCATGAAAAAGTATCTACTCTAAATAACCGTTAACGTTACGCAATAAAAGGGCATTCATTTCTCAGAAAGCACATGGCAAATCTTTTACATTACGCATTCTCCTGTAATCAAGTTGTGAATGTAACTCGACTTATTCGCTCCAGCGGCGGCGTGTCGACCACGCCCGGGCGTTGCACGTTGCACCATCTTGTATGTGTTATATAGTGCTTATGTGTTACGATTCTTATGAACTGTCTGATATCTGTGTTACAGATGATGTCAGTATATCAAGTGTGTTTGGATTGAGCTATAAGTTTATTTGTGGAAGCAATTTAAAGTGGCCAGCGAATACAACAAATGCGTCCATGATAATTGCATTGACGTGGTCATTGATCCTTTTGAAAGATGACTTTCTTTCACCAGAAGTTAAAAAAAGCCTTTTGTTTTTTTTTCTTACCATTGGGTCGTATCTAAATTTTGCTGTTTGGCAAAAGCCTGCTATACTATTTCCAAAGACTGCAACTCTTGAAAGTCAAAAATCAACCGTAGGTACCAAAAAACCAGAAACAAAATGCTAGAAGCCGGCATGAATTTCGTAGCGGCATTAACCGTATTGGAACAGCACAGCGGCAAACATATATTCCTTTTTTATGGATGGGACTTAAGGGAGTATCCAACTGTTATTGATTAAAACCCACCCGTGTTACTCCTAATGCCCTTTGCTTTCCACGGTCGTGGTGACTCTTTCAAACATATTCCCCAACATTTATTTTATACCTTTTTTTTTTTTTTGGATGGGAAATCATCAAATGACTTCTCCCGCTCTGGGCGGAGCGGAAGGGAGTGTCAGACTCTTACTGACTAAAACCCACCCGTGTTCCTGCTTGTGCCCTTTGCGTTCCAGGGCCGCGGTGACTCTTTCGAACAAATTCCGCAACCCTAGCAGGCACTGACCCTATGGGGCCCCGTCTTCTTTGCTGACAGCTCTTTGAGGCGCGCGTGGAACACGACGCGTCGTCGACTCGGGCCTGGTTGCTATCGGACGGCGAGCCACCCATAGCTCGCCATCCGCAGGCCCGCGCCTACGGTGGCCGGGAATCGCCCTGCGTTTCCCGACGCCCGGGGCGTCTTCTCCTGTTGCGGCGGCTGGCGAGAGGGGCTTCCCTCTCTCGCACGCGCTCCGCCTCCTCCTTCGCTAGCATTACTGCTTCGCAGAAGGAGGCGGCCGCCTCCCATGCCTCCTCGCTCCCGACCATGGCTTGAACCAGGGCCGGACGCGAGAGGTCGCCGCCGCCGATCGCCTCGATGAGGACACGGCGGTGCTCCGCCCAGGCAGGGCAGACCTCCACCGTGTGCTCCACCGTGTCCTCCGGGCGATCCACACAGTGATGACACCCGGACGTGTCCTCCCGCTGGATCCGACACAGGTACCTCCCGAAACAGCCGTGTCTGGTGAGCACCTGTGTCAGGCGGAAGGTGAGGACGCCGTGGCGTCTCTCTAACCACTCCTCAAAGAGGGGACTTATCGCCGCAATAGCGGCGTGCCCAGCGCTGGGTTGCAGCAGTCGCTGCCTCCATACCTCCGTGAGATCCCGCCGGAGTTCCGTCCGCTGCGCAGCAATCTGCCGCGGCAGCAGAGTTTCGCCCCGGCGTAGCACCTCCACGCGCAACGCGTAGACGTGCGCGAGGGCTCTCGCCTCTAGATCCCACGGCAGCAATCCGGCAAGGAGGTTCGCCGCCTCGCCGGAGACCGTGCGGTATCCCCGGATCAGCCGGATGGCCATGACCCTCTGGGCCGAGATCAGGTGGCGCGCTGGCAGTCGCCTCAGCGACAGCGCCCACACCGGGGCCCCGTAAAGGGCCATGGACCGCACGATCCCCGCGTACAGCCTCCGGCAGGAGGCGTTTGGTCCCCCTAGGTTGGGCAAGAGCCGCTTGAGGGCAGCCCCGGCCCGCCCCAGTTTGGGAGCCAAACGGCGGAAATGCTCCGCGAAGTTCCACCGGCTGTCGAGGACGAGACCCAAGTAGCTCATCGTCGACCCGACGCCGATGCAAACCCCTCCCACAGTTATCTGGGATCCCGATGGTGGCCGGTTCCGAGGGCCGTGAAAACACATGGCCTCGGACTTGTGTAGGGCCACCTCGAGACCCAGTTGCCGGATCCTCCCGACGACTGCTGCGACCCCGCGTGTCATCAGGTCGACCGCCGCCTGGTGCGACCCCCCCTGCGCCAGAACCAGCGTTTCGTCAGCGTAGCAAACAACACTGACGCCGCAAGGGAGGTCGCCGCGTAGCACCCAGTCGTAACCGACGTTCCACAGGAGCGGCCCCAGAACCGAACCCTGTGGAACGCCGCACGACATCTCTCGCCGATTCCACTCTCCCCGGTGACCGGGGTAGATGACGGCTCTATCCGTCAGGTAGTCCTCGACCACGCGACAGAGGTAGGTTGGCACTCGGTAATACCGGAGTGCCTCCCCGATGCAACTCCAAGGCAGGGTGTTGAACGCGTTGGCGATGTCAAGAGACACCGCCACCACCGTTCATTCCCATTAGTTCGATTCATTAGTTCGATCGTCGAACTAGTGAGAATTTTTTTTCTCATCTGTTCGACCGTCGAACTAGTGAGAACTTTTTTTCTCATTTGTTCGACCGTCGAATTAATTAGATTTAAAAATAGTTCTACTACATTTAAATGTTTTACTATTAGCATGTGGACAAATTAGTGTTGGACATTTTTTAGAAAAAATGCGCTAGTTAATTACATTTAGTATTTGATTATTACATTTTTTAAATTTGATTATTAGATAAAATCATGGTAATCATATAATATTCAATATATATCTTTGATGGATTACATGTATTCGTAGTTCTTTTTGTCTCTGCTTATTGAGATAAGTAAGACAGACAAAATTATATTTGATCATGTATATTTCACCAAAGATGTACAAGTATTTTTCTATACGACACTAACAACAATTTTGACATGTCCCATTTGATTTTTGATTATTTATTATACATATAAACTAATTTTTGTTCTTTCTGGTTAAGCTTGTTGAGATAAGCAAGACAGAAAAATATTAGATTAATACGTTTAATATTTCATTATTACATTATTTTTTGATAGGTGAGGAAGCCAGCCTATAATTTATAAGTTTTTCAACTGTTTATTTGATCAAAGATATGCTATAGATGTACAAATATAAGTACACGAATATATATTTTTTAACGAACCAAGCGTTTTTTATTTTATTACGAAATTAGTAAAACATTTAAATGTAGTAGAACTATTTTTAAATCTAATTAATTCGACGGTCGAACAAATGAGAAAAAAAGTTCTCACTAGTTCGACGGTCGAACAGATGAGAAAAAAAAATCTCACTAGTTCGACGATCGAACTAATGAATCGAACTAATGGGAATGAACGGCCACCACCACCCCGCCCCGGGAAAACATTTATTTTATACCTAAATATAATAAATTGTTTGAATGCGTAATTCAGAGAAAAATCATTAATAATGTTATAAATATAAACATGTTAATGTGAAAATAAGGAAAGGTCACAAGTCAGCGATTATTGCCTGAAATTACTATCTCCAGGTTAATTTCAATTCAGAAAGTTCGAAAGTCAAAACGGAAATGTTACTTAAAAACACTTGACTTAAATAGCTTTAAATGTTCATTTAAAGTACTTTATGACGCAATATAGAGTTTTTATGTCACTGCTGGTACTTCAAAACTGGCGGCGCAATAGCGGGTCGGATTTCCGACTGACCAATTAGGGCATTTTAAAATTTATAGTTCTGCTGATTACGAAAATCTTAGGTAGGTATTTTAATGTGAATGAAGAAAGATCTCTTGCGTTTTAGTGACAACAAAGTACTTATTTATCTTTAGAACACACAGCTCATAAAAAAGCATCTAAATGAATTAAAAGGAACCTTGATGCTTGTAAATTTTTACTTATTACATTTGAAATGACAAGGAATTTATCTATGAAGGCTCAAGTTTTCCAAATTCTTGATCTCTGAAAATCTTTTTAACCAATATTAGTAACCTTATGTACAGTAGCTGTACAAAGGCGGCAAAAATAAAAGAAGATATGCTCTACTAACTAATCTTCAATTCAATTTTTTTAGAGTTATGGCTCCATCAATGAACATTCAACGATTTGGCGAATGTCAATGTACGAGATGGTAATGATGGTCGGTTCTTATTTACGATAGCTGTTTAATGACTATTGGTCAGTTTTTGTTGCGAAGTCATCCATTATTCACCATACAACTAGATAACTTTGAATGTAGTAACCCTAAGTATATCAGTCATTTACCAGTCGCATAGCAACAAAGTCAGCCTTATCATAGAGACAGCTCAACCATAAATTAAATGACACGTGCAAAATACCACTTGATAACGATTTATACATACTGCAGTAAGACACAAGATCCCAGCCGATACTTAAAAATATTATCACGAATATCAAATCAGCCATTCCATCTCAACATCCAAATGTCAAACTGAATGAATCAAGATCACGCCGTCAGATTGCACCAAAATTACACTGCATAACATTTAAAATGTCCCCTAGTTTTTTATCAGCATTTATTAACACGACAGTGTATGAAAAGCACTTCATACTTTCACCGTTGAAATGGAAGCGGTGTAATTATGAGGTAATTAATTCCTCATGCATTGTGTTGTCACTGGTATCGTGATTACTTGTTTTTTTTTTATTCATTGTGTGTTTTTTGATATTTCAATGTTAAGGATACGCACCTTGGGCACATCACTATTGTGACGATAAGTCCCACAAACTCGATTGTTTCGGAAGCTACCTTTTTCGGATTCGGCTGGAGGGCACGCCGAGTGTCACCACTGCTGCACTGTGTGGATCGCTCGGAGGACACGGTGTAGCATACGGTGGAGATCTGCTCTGCTTGGGTGGAACTCCGACGTGTCCTCGCCGAAGCAATCCGGCGATGACCTATCACTTCCGGACAATCCGAACCCGATTCATTCTGGTCCGGAGTGAGGGAGATGAGAAGCAGTCACCTCCTTTTACGAAGCAGTAATGCTAGCAAAGGAGGAGGCGGGCTGCGTGAGGGAGAGGTATACCTCAGATCCCAGCTGCCGCAAAAGAAGTAGACGCCCCGGGCATCGGGAATCGCAGGGCAATTCCCGGCCACCGCCGGAAATTCCAGACATAATGCTAAATCGTCGATTAAGTTTAGGGAAGATCTGAGATGTACCCTGGTAAAATAATTTTAAGCACTGGCTGCGAGAGAGTAAATTAGCCATCTCTTGTTAACCATATGCATACATAAACCAAGCATATTTATTTATTTATTTATTTTATTGAGGTCAACCAACAATTGTTTACAGCAGTACATAATTAGATTCAAAATAGAATTCAATTGCGGGTGCAACAATTAATTATAGGTTAACACCGCTAGCACAAAAACAGTGGTAAAACTATTAATAATTAAATGACAACACTCACTCATTACAAAACAAAAAAGCTATACGAGTGAAGTGTAAAATTAAATTAAATTACTTAACTTATAATTGATTACAATTTCTCATAAATTTTATGTATTATTATAAATATAGAACATAAATTAGATCTTAGATTATAAATCAAACTAAATAAATTAAATTACAATATTTGAAACGAAATTATAACAACAATAATCAAAATCAAAATCAAAATCAAAATATGAGCTTACATGTTTAAACATTCGCCCGGAGTCTCCGCCAACGCCCAACATTACACACTAGACTACGTATCTAAGTCCGCTCTAAATTAGGTTATTACTTACAACTTATAAGTTTTAACACATAGGCAAGCGCGTTCCGCAATCGTAGCGACCGGTTATCAGTTACATATGACAAAAAGTCGGTCATGTACTGAGCAACCTACTTGATAAGTATGTGTATGGTTTGCGCCGAAATGAAAGACTTACATACTCCTTATATGGAACTAAAATGAGATTACCTGCCCTGAATTTGAACTTTAAACTGGATCTTAGTTTCTGTTCTCCAAATAACAGAAACTAAGATCCAGTTTAAAGTTTAATTATTTTTTGTTTCGGACACCCTTTATTAATTTCATTTCTATATCTTAAGTTTTTCATAACCTTCATTTTTTCAAAACCTTCATTCACCTTCACATTCATCACCTGTCTTACGACACAGCACAAATCCCTTGGACCTTAAAAATCCTTAAATTATTATAGGCTACCACCGTTCTTAGTACTTTCAACAAGTTTCGTTTCGAATGATGAGCTAGTGTAAAAGACTTCAACGCGCAACAGAACTTCATCTAATAAATCATTCAGACTCTCCTCCCAACTGCTAATTAATTTGCTAATTTAACCAATAATAACTTTATTTACAGTTAGTAAACCGTCGTGCAAGTGAGCTTTGATGTTTATTATCATTTCGTTTCCTTATAAATCTGTATTACGTGGCTATTTCTCTTACTAAATTAAGTACAGGAAACACTAGCGGTGGTGATTTTACTGTCACAATAAAGCTTTCAATTAATATATTTCTAGCATAATTCCTTAGGATTCAATTGATAAAATATAGATAGTCGAGGTAGCCCAAAAGCCTGTCCAACTTAAATGGAACTGGGTTCTACATATCTGCCACTTGTCCTTCGACCCGTGTGACCCGTAAAGCATAAAATTGGTGCCCTAATATCGCAAAAATGGCCGCAGCTAGCAGACCACGAAAAAAATGACGGAACGACTTGGATGTCTCTCTTAGTACCTAATTGGCAAGAAGTGAACAGAACCGGGAACAATCGAATAAACGGTAGGAGGCCTCTGCATAGCAATTGGATCGTTCGGGCTAGATATAATAATAATATTTTTCTGGAGTCTCTGAAAGCTCGGAACCTGCTTCCAACACCACCGGTGGACTACTTATTATTTTTCTTTTTTTTTTAATTAAGTATTTTTAAGGACATTTTACTTGGAGTAATGAATAAAGGACATAAGAAGAAAATAATACGATGAAAATAAAGCCTAGATTTTCTTCGACGAATAACGTTAACAAAATTATTAATAGGATGGTAATCCTATTAATATATAATATAACTATAGGACGATGCTGGTACGAGACTTACAAAGTTGCGAGCATCTTCACGATGGTGACCCGAGATTGTCTAACCGAGCAAATGTCAGGTTGTTATACTAGTGTCAGTACACCTACCTATTCCGGTTTTATCTACTTTTGTGTTCGTTATAATTTGTTGGAAAACCAGGCATTTTAAAAAACCAAAAAGTATAAAATAACTTTAATTTCGGAACCGGTGTTTTTGGTTGTTTTTTTGTTGTTGAACACACCGACTTCCGAAATTAAAGTTATTTTATACTTTTTGGTTTTTTGTTTAGAAGTCGGTTTTATTTTTTGTAAAAAGATTTTTTTATTTTTCACTTTTTAGTGGTTCACTCCCAGCTAAACATACCCATCACAGCGTACGTGGTATAAATTGGTGTAAACAATAAACAAACATGCGATTTCAGCTATCCCGACAGATTTGCTATCATTTATTGAAATTAACAAAAAAACCGCTTGTTCGATTTCCATAAAATTTTCATGGGACCATTTGGGAAGTACACCCAAAAAAAGAATTTTTCAAATCGGTTGGCAAGCGACGGAGCTATGCGCGAACAAACATTAAAAAAAAAATACAAACATCCGAATTGAGAACCTCCTCCTTTTTTAGAAGTCGGTTAAAAATACCTGGTTTTGGTAACAAAAGGGCCGAACGCGAGAGGTCGCCGCCGCCGATCGCCTGGACGAGGAAGTCTAGATGCCTTTAGTCATGTTTTAGACTACTGCTACATCAACAATAGAAATAAACTCTGTAAATAATTCAACTGTCTACCTGTTTTGGTTCCTGTGATACAGCCCTGTGATAAACGAACGGAAGGATAGCAGAGTCTTAGCAATTGGGTTTATTATTTACCCTTTGTATAAGGAACTCTACAATCAAACACTGAATAACTGTCGATATATATTTAATCAAGTAGGAAGCAAGGGTAGAACACAATATAATATAATATTTTAATTTTAGATAGAAGTCTTTTAAGTAAACAAAGTTGACTATGATTAAAATCACAATGAATTACGTCAAAATATGTATAGATATATTTTATAATGTACATCCTTTTTGCGCAGCGACAACATATTTTGTGCACGGGACTCTCAAAATTATGCTCGTAATTATAGGAGATTGCTTGACCTGGAAACCGAAGACCATATTCAGAAGTAGCTCACCACTAACAACTGTGCCATCAATGAATTCTAAATCTTTCACTGAAACAACTATTGAAGGCGAAAGGCCTAATGCACTTTCTAAGAATGTTTGTAGATGTTATGACAACCAGTAAATGTTTCCTGTTCTAAATTTAATAAGAGAAATGACCACGTAATGCGGATTTATTAGGAAATATTTATAATAAATATCATGCACGACCACTCGCTAACTGTAATTAAAGTTGTATGTGATTAAATTGTATTTCTGTCGCTGATTAATTTCAAATTATTGGAAAATATTCAATTATGATTGTGCTATGTGAAGCTTTACGCGTTATTTTGAGGCAATTAGTATAATATATGGATACTTGTGCAAGAGATAACACTATATCAAAGACTGAATATTGCACTCAAAGCTTTGCTGGGTGAAATCTCAACTTTGAGTTAATCTCGCCTTTGTAAGTACAAGAATTTTATTATCACTGTAAATCTGTACAAATATATAAAGCTGAAAAGTTTGTTTCTTTGCTCGAACCCGCTATGTTCAGGAACTACTGGTCCGATTTTAAAATTTCTTCAGATAGCCCATTTATCGAGAAAGGCTATAAATCATCACTCTAAGACCTATAGGAGCAGAGCACCAATGAAGAATGCTGTAAATAAAGAGGAAAGATTTGTATTTTTGTATGTAACGAAAAAACTAAAAAATACTCGACCGATTTCAAAAATTCTTTCACCATTAGGAAGCTACATTCACCCTGAGTAACATAGGCTATAATATTTTATCACCGTATTCCCACGAGAACGGGAACTACGCGGATGAAACCGCGGGGCGCTGCTAGTATTATAGAAAGGAAATATTTGATTCTTTGTTTGTATTGAATAGGCTCCGAAGCTACGCTGCTAGTAATATATAAGACAGTCATTTTGGTGTACAATCAGTACAATAACGAATGAAAATAAATCATGTAGAAGTATTTTATTCTGTCACTGACTTGTCTGAAACAGCAGTGCTCAGAGCTCTTCAAAGTTTATTTGAAACATGCTCTTATAAATCGTTACCAATTTATTTAATAGCTCGCAGATAAACAATATTATGTCGAAAGAAATTGCCGCAGCTGTAGAATAATAAGCCAATAATGACTTCACGTCTCCAACTTACAGATATATCCACGGATCTTTACAAAACTCACTTCTTTTAGAACAAACGTGCTGCGAATACATAACAATAGACACGCGTGCATAATTTTGTCATAGAATATAACTGACATTACTGCTTACTTTCCATTAGCTAACGAGCCGTAATGTTGCTCGCAGATGTTCTACTGAGATAACTCCGCATTACCTACAGGATACGTTAGAGGTTTGAGTGAGACGTTATTGTTAAGATATTGTTTGGCGATTGGTTTTATTGGGGTTCCGTGCCCAAAGGGTGCAAATGGAGCCTGCAACACGCCTCAGGCCCAGTTTCTGAGACTGAAATTATGCTCTACATGGTTACATAAATTTTTCTATTATTTTCGATCGAGAAACACGGCCTAAGCCCCCAGTCTCGCTATATTTTTCTTCATATTTTAACCGTAGGTGGCTAGTTGATGCTCTAACAGAATATAATTACTTAACCTCTTCAGTATAATGCTAGCGAGTTTGTTGCGCCACTTCTTAGATAAAACGCTAGGAAGACAGGAGAGCGTTTTGAGGGACAGTTTTTATGTAAAACTAAAGACCCAGGTGTGTGTGTGTCTCAGTTTTTTTGAGTAAAATAATGAAAATGACATTAAAGCGTTGAACCCAACCACTTTGAGAACATTTTTTTAAGCGTTGCCCCACACTAGAAATTTCTCCTGTGTCGTGGGTGCATTTACAAACATACAATCTCACATACACAAACAGCCAGACCCGGAACAACTATCCATAGGCCATACAAACATTTGGTCCGTGCGGGAACCCACAACACGTAGCGCAGCAGCCAATCGCTCAACTACTGTGCCAACCGTGTCATCAATTGAAGCGTGATCAAAGCTTTCAGATATCTATTCCAGAACAAGCTCAAATTTGGTAATCTATAGGTACCGGACACAATCCATCACGGAACAACATTGCTGATATTAAGTGGATCGTCCACTGTTACTTAGGCTACCACAGAAATGTTTCCCATGTTAGCTAGGCTGTTAATTTTTGTGGATTAGCCACGCACGTGGACTTTAGCTATGCGTTCGCGCGTAACAATGCCACGGGTAATAATATATAACTTGAAATGATGATGATCATCCACCATCATCATTTCGAGTTATATAAGATTGTTGCAGCACATTTTCTTATTCCATCCTAATTTGCTGACATGTTAACCGTCGCGCTATCACTGACTCTAATTAATTTCATGTCAGTCTTAACATAAATAAAAGATAGTCACCATTGCATCAACCTTTTTTTTGGATGGGATATCATCAAATGACTTCTCCCGCTCTGGGTGGAGCGGAAGGGAGTTTCAGACTCTTACTGACTAAAACCCACCCGTGATCCTTCTTGTGCCCTTTGTGTTCCAGGGCTGCGGTGACTCTTTCGAACAAATTCCGCAACCCATTGCATCAACCTCAAATCATTTATTTGTTGTTCTTATAAACAGGCTAACGTTTGACCATAATCTCATCTGGTAGACAGCAATGACGTGGTCGATGATGGAGCTGGCCTAGAAGCAACCTCATCATCTGCCTAGCCTTCCAGTCATACCGGATTCAGCTGAATACCAGTATTTAACGTGGAGCGGCTGCCTACCAGACCTCCACAACCAATTAACTGGGGAACACGGTACTGCCTAGAAGTAACCTATTCACTCTTAAATAATCACTTTGAATAAGAGAAAATAAGAGAGAAGGTCGTGGCTATTAGGAAACACCATACCCTAATCTCTTCAAAGTTAAAGTGAACAGACTTATTCTGGGTAAGCTCATTCTCGACTAGAGCCAAGAGCAAACACATCTCAAATTAAAAAAAAACATATGCTCTATGATGACGATGTGAGACACGTGAAGAAAATGTAGCAATTCGTGCGTAGCTTAAACTGTCAGCTGTTATGGAACAGGACCTTTAAAAATGCTTTCGCACATAAACTCGTAGGTACGCTTAGCCCCAGGCGATGTTACATAGATGACCATAGCCGTCGTATTATCGTGTATCACTGTATGTTACAAGGCAATTAAAATGTATCGGCTAGCATTACTTTTACGTAACAGTAATAAATAGTTCTGATTTATAGGTAGTTAGTAGTGACTCACTTCATAGTTGCAGAGTTGCAAAAGCTTGCTTGAATTAGTCGCGAGGCTTTTTTCGCATTGTAAACCTGATTTGTTTGCAATTCGTTGTTTTGTAAAATTTTATTTTAATCCTCCTGCCTGGACGCACACCACGAGTTCGAGACCCGGCGCAGGAGAAGATTGTCTGGAAGGATATGTGGGAGGCCTTTGCCCATCAGTGGGACACTATAAGCCAGTAAAATAAGAATAAAACCTCTGTAATAATTAACAATCCAGTCATTTGTATTTGTCAGTTGGTTTGTTGGGTTTTGCATTTTTAGTCTCACAGGTTTATTATCAGGTCTGGTAATTAAGTTTTGTCACTTATAGAGAGATATCACTAAGTATCTGATTTTTTATCCCGAAAATATGCATGGTTTCTGTGGGACACGCCACGTCTCTATGAAACCACGGAATAAAAACTAACATCTAAATATAACTTATGTATGCTTTTATCATGAAACGGAGAGGAAACATTGAATAAGCATAAGCATTAATGCCTTTTAATGCCTTTAATGCCGCCCCTGCTGGGTCACAGGCCTCCTCTCTAGGAGAGGGAATGGGCCGTAATCCACCACGCGGGCCCAGTGCGGTTTGGTGCCAGGAAACATTGAACCGGTAACCAAGTCATTCGACAATTCGATACGATTCAATAAAGCTAACTCCATAAATCTTAAGTAATTGCGAAAGCCGTCTTCGATTCTTTTCATAAACTTTTTTGTCTTTCCAACGCTCACATTTCCAACAAGAAAAAAAAATGTTGCCTAAATTTTATTATGTTACAGACCTACATAATATGCAAGCAAAAATCTACTCAACAGTTGTTTTGTTTTTCTGCATAAATCGTGTATTTGACGGATATATGCTGCCCAAAAAAACTGGCTGGTCATTGAACATTGACGAAGAACAGTGCTCAAGCTCAAGAAATAATAACCTTTTAACAAATAATAACACAACTCATATTGTATTAATCCTTCAACTGCCAAACTAAAAGAATCAATTGTCTCCGCCCCAAACAACCAGCGCTAAATACTTACAAAGGTCAATTAATACCAAACAAATGATTAAGTCAAAGTGAACGCATTTGAGCGGTTAAGCAATAGATATTTTGATAACCTGAGAGTGCAATGGCATTAACAACGTTGCAAGGCCAAAACCATACAATGTGCACTTAGGAATCTATTCAACTATTATCTAGGTAGTAATATAGCTTTATATCGGTCTATTTTTATTACTAAAAGATTTAGTTATTGGGACTAAGTGAAGTTTTAATTTTAAACCTACGGACTAGACTAGACGTTTATGTCATAATGGTTATTATGTCACAGCTATATTTTCGTATTGCTCTATCATTGTTATACTTCGCAGTAAACAATTTTATTCGTATATTGTATTGCACACAAAACATAAAGACGCAAGTACAATAGGGTAGCTTATGTACAAAGGCGTGTTTAAACTACAATTGGGCCATATCGTATTGGAGAAAAATTGAGTTCATAGACATAATATAGACAAAAAAGAGGTCTTTGCGTATAAGATGTGAAGCAAGCTTATCTACTCATTATCCATTATGAACCCGTTAACCATTTTCGTAAGAACATCAAATATTCACATCATTGGTTTTGACAACAATTTGGCATCTAAATATATATAACTCAAAAGGGACTGACTGACTGACATAGTGATCTATCAACGCACAGCCCAAACCACTGAACGGTTCGGGCTGAAATTTGGCATGCAGGTAGATATTATGACGTAGGCATACGCTAAGAAAGGATTTTTGAAAATTCGTCCCCTAAGGGGGTGAAAAAGGGGTTAACATTTTGTATGGAACTCCACGCGAACGAAGTCGCGGGCATAAGCTAGTACAATATAAATGCTTATAGATGGAGAAGGGCTGCATGAAAAGAGTGACGTTTGTGAAGGAAACATAAGAAGAAAACATATTACATGACAAAGTAAACAGTAACAATGGGACAAGGACAAGACAATGTTGACTGTAGAGCAGCTAGGTTTCCCATCTTGGACTTATCACATATTATTCAGGTTTGACGTAGCACGTCATGTTCTTCCAAAAATTGCATGAAGATAAGCAATCCATAGACGTGCCACTAAATGGAACTCAATGATCTCATTAAATGACAGATGATAATTATTTTGGCAAGGCAAAGATGGCGAGACGAGTTTGAATCCTACCATAGACACATACTTAATCTAGCAAAGGATACATTTTGTGTGGAAAAGAGATACCTTTACCCGGGAGTGGAACAAAATAGACTACATAGATGTGCTCTACTAAATAATACTCCCATTATGACAAACACATTCTAAACATCACAGAAAATGATGCTCCCATCTCTTTCACATGGCTACAAAGAGATACAAAGAGACCTATTGTATGCAATTCACTGATGACGTCACGAGGTCGAATGTCATAGGGACGAGCCGATATCCATCGATATTTATAGGGCCACGTTTTCAATAAGTTTATTACTGAGATTTAAGGTGATTTTGCCTAGTAGCACGGCTACAGTATCCTGGAATACTGTATCCGTGACCTCTTGGCACGTTTGAGCTACAATTGGAATAAAAGAGCTAAGAACAGACTGCCTCATTGATTACATAGTACTGCTGCTTATTAGGTTCTAGGTTTGGTTTCCAGGTGGAACAAAGTGTGACACTATACACAGTATCATTATGGAATACTATTTTGTCTCTCATTCCGTTTTACAGTAAATATATTCTCAGTAACAGCCCAGAGTCTGGATTTTTGTCTGGTTTATGGTAATTGACTCGACCTTCATTAGACGGGACGGGACTTAAAAATAATAAATGTCATTTAGTGGATTTACTTCTTACAGTTATGCTGCCTAATCCTTCTAGAGAAACGGGCGAGAAATAGACTTAAATAAATATTTTATACACAGGGTCTAGTAGACAGAGTTTATCCGATAAGCATGATACAACATCTAATGCTGGCTTAGATAGAAAATCGCAGAGATTTAAATAGAAGATAGGCGCCACCAGCAAGTATTTAAATTTATTCAGACTGCATCATTGAAAGCAATCCTGCACCTATTAATAGGACGAGGAATGGAAATCTTGTAGTTAAATATACCACTGCCAAGACGTATTGATGAAAACATAATTGATAGAATTCTTCCCAGGACTTCCGTTGACTGCCTTCGTTCACTGTTAGTTTTTAAGCACTGAGTAGTTTCATCATTGTGGAACATTATATTAAACAAAAAACTCACTGAAAGGAGCATACTCCTGCATTTCCAAAAAAAAAAAACATAAATAATGCACTTTTCCTTTTTTTTAAATGAACACAACATAAAACAAACGAATCCGTGACCACACTCAAAAAGCCAGATGCTCCAATTTAAATTTCGAATCACACACACATCATACGTGGATTTTGCCACACCACTCCCGCCTTTACCACCTACGAGCTAGAAGGGGTGCCCCTATATATAGTCACAGTTACTTACACGCACCGCATGATACCTACGTAAATACGTCGCGAGTGCAGTGGCCATTTCGAATTCTTTTTTTGAAATAAATATTTTTTGTGTGTGCAACATGTTACGTCAGTGTGTCACGTTGGCAGTATTGGGGTGTGTTTTGGCGATTTCCGCGCCCCAGCATCAGTACCAACCTCAGCTACAACAAGTAAGTTTTTTTTTTAATTGTCCATTAATTAATTTATTTTCAGCCTTTTTCATTTTAATATTTCGGCATCATTTTTAGTTTAGAAACAAAAAGTTGGATAATGTTATAAGCTCATAACATTTTCAAACTTTGATTCTAAATGAATAATGCAGTTATAAAAAGTTTTATAAAAATGAACCAGTCGTTACTAACCTATTTATATATATTTTTTAATCCTTCAAATTTATTACAAGGCAACTATAAAAGTCCTCAGATTTTAATCGAAGTAGTTTTTCAGCTTGCATTTCCAAATAAAAAGCTTTTCTTTATATTGCTTAGGTATAATTCCGATAATTGTGTATACTCAGGACACCTCAGGATAAAATATCGCGTAGGTAAATACTTATATAATTATCGATGAATTAAAAAAAAAATAAGTTCCGAAAATAAATTTAAAAAAGCTTTCTTTAACTTTCAAGGTAAACTCTACTTCAAATTGTATCAGTTTTAAAATTTCTTCACAATGTTTAGGAAACAAACCATTCCTCTTTTTTTTCTCTTCATTGAACACTAAGTTATAGCTACCAACTGAATTATTCATAGGATTAACCTTTGACTAGCGTGTCGTTCACCGCTGAGAAGTTCAGGCCACATCTACGCCATTGTTAAAGATTGCGCTAGTCCCAGCCTCAATCGCATCTAAATAACAAGGACCGAGCTATTTGGGCTACATGCTTCGTGTGAACTCGGTAGATTTATTATCTAGGCCGTTAATTTGCAAGTTTTAACCTTGTGTTTCATGACTGGATTGTCATTTTTAACAGATTTCAAAAAAAGGAGGAGGTTCTCAATTCATCTGAATGTATAATATATTTTTTATGTATGTATCGATATTTCCGTCAATTATAAACGGATTTCATTTTTTTTTTTCAAATTATATATTTGGTAATTCAATTACATACCTTATTTAGACCATAACAAAAAACTGACGAGTCGATATTTGGCGAAAAATTGTGAATCGATCAGAAAACAAAAACCCATGATAAAGAAAAGCTTTAATTCTAACGTAAGCGCGTAACGGATGGGTTTTAGTCAGTAAAAGTCTGACACTATCTTCCGCTCTGCCCAGAGCGGGAGAAGTCATTTGATGGTATCCCATCCAGAAAAAAAAGGGCTGGCGTGAGATGGTCTACGAAAACTATACCTGGAAAAAAGTTGGACGACCTTTACCCAACAGTGGAAGTTAAGACAGTGTCGACTGCTTTTATAAAATCCTACCTTAACGAATACTTTATTCGAGCTTGTTGAAACTAGAAATATGTCAAATGCAAAACTTGATAGCGTAGCAGTCAGTAATTTTTTAAACGACTGCATGCCAGTTGAACAAATGTATTGTTAAAAGCATAATAACCATTACACGGTCAATGGAAAGGTTACCAAAAATCGATTTGCACGTTTTATGTTCAAATTTTGTACGATAAATTCGTTTGCCGTTATTAGAAAGGATATTATTACCACACACTGTTCCTTTTACACAAGCAAAACGTTTACATACTTAGTTAAATATACATACCATATATGCGGTGCGTGTAAGTATATTTGTGCTTTGGATTGCTTTTTGATTGTTCATTGGAATTACATTTTTCTTCATCAATTTTCTTGTTTATTTTGTCCTTGATAATATTTAATACTTTCTTATTTATATTTTCTTTTTCAACATCACCCGCATCCTCAAGTATGTTTTATCAAATATTTAATAATTTTCTTAATAATTTCATACATTACCAACATGTTCAGGACTCTGTGTCTACCTCCGATCTTTTCCCTCTTCAACATCTACTGACCATTGCTAAGATGTATTTTTAAAGGCGTATTTGTTTTTATTACTTCATCCTTTTTTTTAATATTTTCACTAATATGAGAAAAAAAATCTTTGATCGTGCCTGAGGCCTTTGAAAATGACTGAGTCAAGGCATTGCTCTTTTGTTATTATATTTAAACAAGACTTAACGTATTGAAGAGTGATCTTCTTTTTTTTATTCCAATATACAATTTTCAGTAGTATTGCCAAGAGTTGCTCTTTCAGTACAAATGTCTAAATTACCTAATCCATTATCATCTATAGCTAAGAAATTAAACGTCCCTATTTCCGTTTGTAAGACCATACACACTAAAACAAATAGTTTACCGGTAAAAAACTTTAGCTCTTCAAAAGATTTAATAACTACAGATATCTTACGAACATAAAACATCAAATGAAAAAGTATCTTAGCGTGATTCAACTATCTTTATAATGATCTAACTTCACTGACATGCAACGATAGTTACAATCTTTGGTAACAATAAAAAAAGTAGAAATCAATCAAATCTGAAAGTGGCACATCCTACATTACTCGCAACACATGTGACCGTGTTGCTTCACCGAGCAACATAATGCGTTCAAACAGACCGGAAAACTGAACGTCAGTTTTTACACAACAAACATGCATTTAACTCACGTGCTTTTGGCAACCCATGGCAAATCAAGCGAGACGTATCAGGTTACGCTGTACACGGGTATAGGGCTGTCGGCAGTGTCAAGAACGATCGATGTTTTTTTTTTTAATATATTTTTGTATTTTAATAAAACCGATATCAATATCACTGTTACTAATTACTATATTATTATTACTTACGAATTGTAGATCGCAGGTTCAAACCCAGCCAGGCGCATTACTTTGTGTAATTAATTTCATCACGACTGCTCTCAAAACGGTGAAGGAAAACATCGTGAGGAAACCGGCATGTCATAGAACCAAAAATTCGAAGACGTGACATTCACCAACCCGCACTAGGCCCACGTGGTGGATTACGGCCCATTGCCTCTCTTAGAGAGGAGGCCTGTGTCCCAGGCAGAGTGGGAACATTAAAAAGGCTGATTACGAATATCATTGATTGTTTTTATGGCAAGTCTGGTTAATGCTGCATTTTTACGATTCTTAACTGTCTCACTTAACTCCGTCTTAGGTAGGAAACGGGCGCGCTTTTCGAAAGATTTAACTTTCGATACGCTTCCGGTACTTATCTACTCGTTATTTAATTTGATGACGTGAATTTTTGATTTTTCTGTGATGAGGATTGACGTGAATTTTTTTCACATCGCAATATCACGTCAATCCGAAACAATTCACGTTAAACATAAAGAAAAAAGTTCATGCTACTCGAAAACACATCTATAAAACGAACTACATACCAACAGTTTGCTCGATATTTGTCGACAATCCTACACCATTACAGTGTCGTTACATTTTTGACGTTTCGTAATGTCAGTGGCGCGTTTTATTTGAAACTATCTACACCTAATTGGATTAACATTATGTAAGATCTTGATCGCACTGATTAACGCGAGCTGGTAGATAGGTACTTACTAGTTAGCAGTCGGCTTTATTTTTCTACAGGCTGGTAATGCAACAGCGTTAAATTGGGCCTCGTCGTCTGAGTTTAATTAGTCGTGGGTAGTTGCTTCTGGTTATTACTGTTATGTCTTTTTAAGTATACCATGTCAATGTTTGATAATAGAGGTATTACGTTACCTTACTTGTTTATGCTCAGTTATAGAGGACTAGCAGGGCCCCGCGTTTTCACCCGCGTTGTTCCCGTTCCCATGGCAATACGGGGATAATGTAGCCTATGACACTCCACAATAACGTAGTTTTCTATTAGTGACATAATTTTGAAAATCGGTTCTTTGGATCCAGAGATTACCCCTTGCAACGTCACAAGCTCACAAGAGTTACCTCTTTATAATATTAAGTATAGATTAGGCCTTTAGTATGAATGGTATTAAGAGTATTAGCATCAGCACTGTCAAAACTTCATCCATCTAATTGCGATGTTTTATTTAAATTGACGCCACTAACATCAAAAACACTGAATTAGGTATTTACAAAACGTGGTTCAGCTATCATCAGTTTGATCTCTATTTTCTCAATCTTATCTCACTCATGAGTTTATTTAAAATCTAAAGCTTCACTAGTGAGATTTATTTTTACTACCTTACCTTTCTCACTACAGTATCTACTGTATGATATTTTACCAGGCCCTAACCAATTTTAAACATCAGTAGTATATCTTACTTAGACTTCCTTAAACACAAAAACAACAAATTATAAATAAATAAAAAAGGTAGTAGCCTTTTTTATTTAATAAATAAGCTAGTAAATAAATAATTTATTATAATTTATTTCAGACTAGGTTTTCTATAGAGTGTTAGTAATACCCTGAAACTTTAGAACTATGTTATACACACATACAAAAACGATCTTTAAGATATAACATACCAAGCCTAACACCACTATCTACCACTAACATACCAATAAGCCAACCACTCACCACCATCTCCGTTTGTCAGCAGGCCGGCTTTGACCCACACCTACTGAGACAGTACCTCGCCGACCAACAAGCCGCAGCGCCTGCGCCAGCACAGACACAAGTCCTTCAGCGACCACAACACGTACAACAGGCAGCACCTAGACCTGTAAGATATCTTTATCCAACATTATCAGAACATAAACTAAACGACAATCTTTTTCTTCTTCGTCGTTCTCTCAATACTGAGACTCGTGATCACATATGACGCGTGTCGAATTCATGCCTCTTACGGCCTTCTTTAAGGCTCTAAGCAACATCTGACGCGCAACACGTGACGCACAACATGTTCAGCAATGTGTACAACAACGCGCGACGTTGCCAGCATGCGCGCAACATTGACAATGTTACTAACAAAAAGTTCCTCGTTGCCGTTCAACATGATGAGCAACATATTGTGCATCATATCGCGCGTCAAATGTTACCTTTATTGTGATTGTCCATCCGGTTCTGCCTTGATCGCATTTCCATCGTCCCGGCTCGGTGCCATAAGTCTTTCCAAACTATGCTTAGATGAACGCATAATACGTCCGAAAAGGCTAGAGACACGCCGCTTCTAGCATATTGCAGATGGCCGTTTGGTGATGTTGACTAAGTATCATAAAAGTGCAAAAGTGAGGGTGCAAACATAGGTGTAGGTACTCTTCTCTCAGCCGCCTTGTCTGATCAGAACGACAAACCCGGCAAACTGGCAAACTCCACCGGAGCGAGATCACTGACTGTACGAGTGACCTTGCATTCTTATGAAAAGCAAAGAGAATGAAAGGTCAGCTTACGGTTAGAGGCTTTGAAATCTACTTGCAGATCACACCATAACGGCTAGCTAGTAGAAAAAAAAAATGACTATGTTTTTTGTAAGACTTCATTTGGGGTAGGACCTAATGGCAAGAGCACTTTAATTTATACAACGCAAACTACCGCTTGTAATAGGAATGTATTGTCACCATCACCAATTTACTACAAACAGAAATGGTAATATATGCTGCTGAAAACAGAAGTCTTGTAATAGAAGTCATTTAAAATCGCCACTAAACTAAAGATTTTTTCTACCCAGGCTCCCCAACCACTGTACACGGTCCAAAGCCAGGCGCAATACCAGCCCCAGCCTCAGCACCAGGCTCAATACCAACCTCAGCCCCAGCAGCAGCAATACAGGCAACAACAGCAGCAGTACCAACCTCAGAGACCCCAGGAGCAGAGGGAACCGGAAGAATACGACGTAAGTTGAAGAAAGTGCTTCATAGTGAAGCATTTTTAGTATAGCTTAAGTAGATGGTCTGAACTCTAAAGACACAGTTATAATCGATTCGAATGTACAAATAAAAATAACCTCTCTCGTCTTTCTTTTTGCCTAGACTCACCTCATCCCATCATTAGAGTAGGTTCATCTCATCATTTTCCTCTATGAGTTTGGTGGTCAACCAATCTAAGTTTTCTGCTATCAATCATTGATCCATAAACCATGCAGACGCGAATAGCGTTACGTCTGCTGATTTGAAATTATATCTAAAGATTGTACGGGTAGTAAGTCAAGTATCTTAAGGTGGTAGACCGGAGAACGTCTGCTGTGGTAGTTAAAGAGCAGGGATGGTTTCCAGAGAAGTTTATTTCTCAAGAAATACGGCCAACGAGGCCATTTAAAATTGCGTTTAACTTATATTTCTTGAATAGCCTAAATTGCAGAAATATATTTATTCAACGTTGAATTAAAAAGATGAAATAAAATTTCAGGAATGCCTCGTTTTTAGGAAACAAACTGCAACACCCAAAACTAGGTTACTATAATAAAAATGACGAGACAAAACTAGGAAACATCTTAGTTTATTTTTGATCTAACGGTTAACGCCACAGAATTACAATTAAAAGTAACAGTGAATGTTCCGCAATATTTTACTGCAGCAACTATCAAAATACGTAAACTGACTCCGGAATACATCCAACCTAGTTTGTTTGTGTGCGTACGCGCAGCGGAATGTTGTTGAATTTAAAGATTTTAATTATGCAGATATTTAGTGTATGACGTCGTATAATTGTGTATGGTAAAAAAAAATTTGTGCACGCGACCATTGTGGAGAAATTCACTAAAAACTGATTCCGCTGGGCGAACGTTGTCCTGGCGGAACTTTTTTTAATCCATAGACTTTAGAAGAAAAGAGTTGTATCCAAAAATTAGTGTGTATTTGTGTGTAATTGTGTATGTATGAATAAAACTAGTGCATGCATAAACTTCGGAGAAATTCAAGTTTCCGCTACGCGAACGTTTGGCCATTACCTAGTTTTCATATAAAGCGCTTATATAGAGAGCTGTAGATTTTTACATACGTTGTTTTGAATTTGTTTATATTTGTTTAAAAAACAGATTTAGAAAAAATCGTAGGGCTTAAAAGATAAAAATATAAACGTAAAATACGCTTATTAGGTCTTAGTTCTTAAAGTATGCACTTTAGGGTCTAGATTTTCACGTTTATACAAACCTTGTAAGTGTCTGCAACATGTTGCCAAGTATCAATGATGTTCCGTTAATAACTAAAGAGTTATAGGACAAATTTACCATGAACAGATCACTGTTTACAAAGCAGTCAAATATCACGACGTTCTGAAGGAATTGCATAGTAATATGTATGTCAATAATTAGTGTATTCATTCAACTATTCTTATGCAAAATTTCATGTCATTAAATTCAGTAATTAAAGAAAAACAATTATAATACTGACGAAGCATCGAAAACCTACATAACCCGACCAAGTTCGGATGGCTACAAAAAAGCGGCCGTGCAATATATTTAGGTAACATCCCAAAATTTACAGTATAATACCGGTATTGAATTGGTTTATGTGAGAACACAATTGTTGTTTCGATGAAATTTTGGGATGTTACCTAAATATATTGCACGGCCGCTTTTTTGTAGCCATCCGAACTTGGGCGGGTTATGTAGGTTTTCGATGCTTCGTCAGTATTATAATTGTTTTTCTTTAATTACTGAATTTAATGACATGAAATTTTGCACGTGAATAGTTGAATGAATACACTAATTATTGGCATACATTTTACCATGCAATTCATTTAGAACGTCGTGATATTTGACTGCTTTGTAAACAGTGATCTATTCATGGTAAATTTGTCCTATAACTCTTTAGTTACTAACGGAACATCATTGATACTTGGCAACATGTTGCAGACACTTACAAGGTTTGTATAAACGTGAAAATCTAGACCCCAAAGTGCATACTTTAAGAACTAAGACCTAATAAGCGTATTTTACGTTTATATTTTTATCTTTTAAGCCCTACGATTTTTTCTAAATCTGTTTTTTAAACAAATATAAACAAATTCAAAACAACGTATGTAAAAATCTACAGCTCTCTATATAAGCGCTTTATATGAAAACTAGCTAATGGCCAAACGTTCGCGTAGCGGAAACTTGAATTTGTCCGAAGTTTATGCATGCACTAGTTTTATTCATACATACACAATTACATACAAATACACACTAATTTTTGGACACATCTCTTTTCTTCTAAAGTCTATGGATTAAAAAAAGTTCCGCCAGGACAACGTTCGCCCAGCGGAATCAGTTTTTAGTGAATTTCTCCACAATGGTTGCGTGCACAAATTTTTTTTTACCATACACAATTATACGACGTCATACACTAAATATCTGCATAATTAAAATCTTTAAATTCAACAACATTCCGCTGCGCGTACGCACACGTTTGTTTCTCATTTCCTTATAGCCGATACAATGTCCACCAACCAATGTATAGTCAACACGGATGGATCAAATTAACAAGAGCAGGAATGGCCGGCAGCAACTTTCACTTAGAACTCGTATAGTCGCTGCAGAGTTGTAGGTAAAGCGCTGAAGCGCTCGCTGCGTGAGATCGCTTTGCGATAGCTGATGGGAAATAACTTTCTTTGATTATTGCGTGGAGATTTAGGTACGGTTTGGTTCCCACCTTTTGATGGGTAATATTAAACACAAATATGAACTGGGAATATAATTAATTAAAATACAAAACGTTGTCGGAAAATGAAGAAATGTTTTTGCATATCATAATGTCGTTGAACATAAAGCAGCTTCTAAACTGTTTTCGCGCTGAATATTTCGCAATGACTTACCGTCGTATGCCTTTCAGAATCAAAATCAGAGCGTTTATTTGTGAAACAGGTATTTGCATAAAGATCTTAGGTTATTATAATGTGCGCTATGTTTTGCCGTGAAGGCGTACAAATCTATACTAATATTATAAAGCTGAAGAGTTTGTTTGTTTGTTTGTTTGAACGTGCTAATCTCAGGAACTACTGGTTCGAATTGAAAAATTCTTTTTGGGTTGAATAGACCATTTATCGAGGAAGGCTTTAGGCTATATATCATCACGCTTAAGCCAATAGGAGCGGAGCAGCGATAAAGAATGTTTTAAAATCGGGGATTCCACGGGGACGAAGTCGCGGACAGCAGCTAGTATTGAAATAAAAACAAAAATCATAAAAATAACAATTAAATGACTAACTTAAGAAGAAAACAAAATGAAACTCTTACATGAGAAAATGAACTATTTTAAATCTATACTAATATTATAAAGCTGAAGAGTTTGTTTGTTTGTTTGTTTGTTTGAACGCGCTAATCTCAGGAACTACAGGTCCGAAATGAAAAATTCTTTTTGGGTTGAATAGACCATTTATTGAGGAAGGCTTTAGGCTATATATCATCACGCTTAAGCCAATAGGAGCGGAGCAGCGATAAATAATGTTTTAAAATCGGGGATTCCACGGGGACGAAGTCGCGGGCAGCAGCTAGTAACTTTATAAAATTACGTAGATGCTTTGTCCTATACCATTTGGAACTTAGTTATTTTTTTATTAGAAACTATGCTATGCAATTGTTTATGGAAAATCTTTATATTGCTCTACTACTCTCTAGATAAAATCATATTATTATATCATTAGGATATTGTTGATTTATTGACTTTAAACTTACTAATCGTCATTTAATATAACTACTACAGTACAACGGATAACTAATCAATCTTTCTCTTCCAGCACAACCCTTCCTACCAGTTCGGTTTCGACGTGAACGATGACCAGTACACCAACTATCAGAACCGCAAGGAACAGAGAGACGGTGACACAATCAAGGGCTCCTACTCCGTTGTCGACAGCGATGGCTTCATCAGGACTGTAACCTACACCGCTGATCCCAAGGAGGGTTTCAAAGCTGAGGTAGGCATTCGTTTTTAAACAGCGGCTAAATCTTGTTTATGGTTGCAACTACCACAGACCACCACCACAAAGAACCAAAAAGAAGGACCAGGGACGCAAGATATATAAAGAGGTCTGTTGGCAAACGGTGAAGATTATCAATGACATAACACCGCGCCTGTATTCGCTTAAGAGTTAGACAGAACTGTCTGTGTGTGAACCTTTATGTCGCCAATTTATAATATGTTCCATGTAACAAATACAACTCCAAACTCCGGACTTATAAGAGTTTTCAAATAGAAGGTCTCAGTAACACTTTGCCAGGTCCGATGATTCTCAACAGTTTTATTTAATTTGTAGAAGATTTCAGAGATAGTATCGGAGTATATGATAAAATCTAATTGTTGTAATCCAACAATTTCGCTCTTTCTAACAATTGATATCTAATGTTCAAGTCAGACTTGATTTACAATAAGTAGGTGAACCAGATCTGTAATGCGATTAAATAATGCCAACTAAGTGTGCCCCTGGCCTAGTTCAGATGGTTTTATATTGGAAAATAGTTCAATGTATTGTTTGACTGCAATTGGAATTACTAGCGATAGTTTTTTATGTCCATGAAAACAGTGGATTTGGTTATAAATAGTTAAAAATTGACAATGTTTCTCCCTTTTTGTGTCAATTTTTGCATACACTGAAAGGAATTAAGAAGTTCAGCATCATCAACATTACAGGTTTGTTGACACAAATCTGGTTCCTGAACTTCCGAGTTCAAAAGTTGTCAAACCCTTCTTTAATGCCAGAGTTTATCAAATATGTATTCAATTACAAAATGCCAGATTCACAAATCGAGGCTTAGAATTTCTAACTAAGGAGACAGATTCCGACGACTCGAAATATTCATTACAGCAGCTTACAGCAAATTATTTTTCAATGAAAATATTAAAACAGGATAAACAATTACACGATCCTTATTTCTCCATTCTCCAGGTCTCAAGGCAGCCCACAGACATTGTAGTGAAGATCCCCACCCCCAAGCCGCAGCAGCTGATCCAACCCCAGGTACAGCACGCGCAACCCAGGCCGCAGCCGCCCCAGCACCAGCCCCAACACGCCAACCCGCAACAGTACTACCGCTACGAGCAATAAGCTATAAGACAGATAACTTGTCTACATCATCTATTGTGTTTTATGGGGAAATGGGAAAGAAAATTAATACCTAAACCAGTTGAGTGAAAAACATTATTATTAAAAAGTTTTGAGTGAAAAATAGAGTGGTTCTATAAAAAGCTGAGTTTAGGAAATTGCTGTTACAAGAATTTGAGTGACAAAGGGAAATCTGAAAATCTTTACGATGTTACGATAAACACCCCGTTTTCAAAAAGCAACTGTGTAATGAAACTTGCTATAACCCAAGATGTCAAGATATTTGAACAATAAAAATAACACCCCCACGAATACTTTTTCATGAAATGGTTTCCCAATTGGTTTGATATTATCAAGTCATAATTTTAGTAATTCAAACCAATGTCGCATAGGTAATGTAGACATTTTGATTCTTAGTTAGCGTGTATTATAGTTGTATGTAGATACTCCGTGCCTCGTAAATTAAGCTGTGGATGTTATGAGTATTCGAGATACGTCTGCGATGGAAGAAAATGCAGGCAAAGAAATGAAGTTTATTTTAGTGAATATTATTCTTATTTATATTCTCAGAAGCTAAGAAATCATGGTTTTTAACATGATATTACTTTCTTGCCTTTGCTACTTATTTTGTACTTTTTCTTTAGGATTCTATGAAAATAATAATTGAACTAAAATGAGTTTTGTGATTGTGTAGAAGTATGCCAGAGTATGTAGCTTATTAAATGTTAATAAAGTTACTATTTAAATTAAATGGTTTTATTACAGCAGCCCTGTCATTTTGAAGACCTACTTTCCTGTTGACTAAGGGGTTTACTAGAAATTGTTAAAAAAATTTTTCAACAATTTCCAACCGAAAAATGAAGATGATTGTTTGAAATATTATATAATTGGTATGCCAAAACAGCTGTCAAAATTCCATTCTTATTTCTCATGTAAAAGTTATCTGAATATTTAAATAACAGCCCTTAATGAAATCATTTCCTATGCTCTGAAACGATAACGCTCAGCATAATAAAAACAAACATTATTATTTCCATTAAAATTTATTAAATCTTTGATACATTCGTTGTTCGTAACTTAACGTAACATGAGCGATTCGCGAAGTCATATAAAAATAAAATAAATTATTCACAATTATAAGTTCTCTTATAAAACCTTTTCGTTGTTTAATAAATATTTCCGTCATACGACGGCACATAGAATAAATATAAATATCTAACAAATTAACAAAAAAATAAAATTAATATTCAGTCTGTTTAATAAGTTAACTTTTAATGAAAAATGGTCGAAAAATTCGTAGTTCAAAATTTTTCGGCGATTTTACAGTTGAATAAATGCACCCTTTTAATACCAATAGTAAAATCTCCCTCAATTAGAAAATACTTCTCTTACAAGCAATGTAAAATAAAAATCTATATATTCAAAAAGTCTTAAATTTTTCGTTGAAAATTGACAATATTTATAGACGCTGTAGATATCATATTTAAACTACCCTGAAAAATAACCCCAAAGTAGTGAAATATATTCTATCGCAATCTTGTGACTTCTAAAATAAAATATTAAAAAAAAACTATTATTTAATTCCATTGTCCGCATAAAGCAAGCAGATTATTATTAACTGCCAGAAAATAATTCTTCTCCCTCGATTCATTATTTTCAAAAGCAAAATGGCGGGAACCAGTCGCCATCTTGCAAAATTATCTAATGGACGGATTATTTTTTTAATTTCTCCTAATTCTTCATTGCTAAAGGTCTTAGTCTATGGCGTGTCTATGGCGCCGGGTCAGGTCTACAGACGCACCCGGACTCTACTAGCACGTAATCTTGACCTGTTAGTGTCACTGGCCCCAAAGGAAGTACTAAGAATAGGTAGGGCACGTACGTTTGTGAACACGTGCCTCTAATCAGCGAGCATTCACTAGATCTGGAAGAAACAGAAGAAACATTTATAGAATATTATCAAGATTACTCTTGGCTTTTGATAGTTCGAGTCATCATTAAACATAACCTAAAAAGAGTCACCGCGGCCCTGGAACGTAAAGGGCACAAGCAGGAACACGGGTGGGTTTTAGTCAGTAAGAGTCTGACACTCCATTCTGCTCCGACCAGAGCGGGAGAAGTCATTTGATGATTTCCCATCCAAAAAAAAAGCGTATAATAAAAAAGACCTCTCTTTTCCTTCTTATAGACCGTAGCCTTGATGAGTCCATTGATGATGATGAGATGAGACCATTGTACAGTATAGGGTAGGCGCTACCCTATACTGTGTAATATGTTGAGATAGGACGAACGGTAGATATGGAATACGTTTGAATTTTTTTTCTGGGTAATGTAGTTATAGCTACATAGTTCCTCGGAACAAAATCGACACTCTTGTAATTTATGTTAATTCCCTTATTAACATATTTTGATGGGATATTTTGTAGTTGTAACAGACATAGGTAGGAGTTTCTATAAATTTGTCGCTTGTCTTAAATCATAATCATTTGACCTTCTACTTCTTCTTACAACTACCACAATAAAACATAGTTCCATAGTACTAGCACAGTATAACAATGGCTGGTTACTGCTCAACCGGACTCCTACTAAAGTAGAAACTAAAACAGTTGATTAGATTAGATAAGCATCTAACGATGCTGACGCACTCCAAATCTGAGCATTTTTTTGCAGTTCGCCAAATACTTAAGTATTTGCAATATTTTCTCATTAAATATTCATGTTATTATACTCACTCGCAAACCTCGAAGACGACTTGCTGCAATAAATCAGGGAACTTCTGCACGATAGTGACGGGCTGGCCTGAAGTTAGGGACACTCCGTACATCGGAGCAGTAGTGTTGTACCGCGTCCGACATAGACGAGTGCCGCCGCACGCGTTTGAGGACGCCGGAGTTAGGCCCGGCAGGTTTGAGGCGCGACCTAGAATTGGAGCAAACAGATTTAGGATCCGTAATGGTATTTTGCGATAAGGCATTTTGCGAAAGTGCAATTTTGCTAATGCGACATTTTGCGATGTGGCGTTTTCGGAAAATGACAATTTGAGAATGTGACATTTTACGAAATTATAATACCTATGTCATTTTGCGCATGTGGCATTAAGCGCCTAATCCGTTTTGATGTTTTGTAGAAGTAGGGATAGACAGGAGATATCTTGACTGTCACTTATTTATTTATTGAGTCAAAAACGATCTCATAGTTTCAAAGTACCTACCTAATAATGATTTAGACCTTGTCATTCCTCGCATTTCTTTTCAATTGTATCCTGAGCCAATATGGACCAATCCCAGGCATTGTTTGGTTTATATTTATACGATCTTGACACATCTTGGTCTATTATTGGTCAATTGGCTCCGAGTGTCAAACTCATTTCACAAATTTAAAGGTGGACATGAAAATAGGAGTAGGTTTTAGGTACTTGTATAGGTAGGTACTATCTCAATACTGTGTTCTTGTGTGTGATGCACTGCACAAGAAACAGCTAAGTAATAACTACAGAATGTTTTCGTTAAAAAAGAAGAAAATTATTGCTTAGCAAAGAAATTGCTCCCATCAATACAATCGACACTTTCACACCCTCGATACATCTCAATCACGAGCAAAGGCAGTCGAACTCTTCAATACAATAGATAAGCAAGAAGTACAGAAGATTCTCACTATAGCCGCTTTAGGAGCGACAACATCCTAGATTTAACTGCGACATTTAAACTAATAAACGTAGTCATTTAAAAAAAACGGCTAAGTGCGAATCGTACTCGCGTGCAAAAGATTACGTTACGCGTTCGTGTTTGGGTTTTAGAAGTTCATACATACGTCTAGAAAACTAAAACTGAATCAGTTCAGGTGCCCAAGTCTGCTATTTTTATAAATTTGTCATTCCAACACGATCCCATTGTCATTTTGCTAAAAAATCGTAATCTGCTCGTTGGTCTGTCAATGGTCTCGTAACACTTTTTGATAACCGAGCTATTAAAAGCAATGAATGCACAATAACGTTCTAATGGTAAGTCACTGATCAAAGGAACTGTCAAAATTTTAGCAGATTACCGCATACGTCAGTCATCCATTTGTCATTATGTACGAGATTACCATTCTATGCCATTTCTTTCAATTTCTTTCAGTGGTTGACCATTGGAAAGTCATAATGACGCTTTTATGTTAGGTAGATTACCAAACTTGTCAAAATCGACCAGTATGAGATCAATGATGGACCATTCTGACACTATTGTAATAGCAGACTTGGGGCCCAGTAGTTTCGAGAAAATTGACTGTGACTGTAACAGACGGACAGACAGACACATATGATTCTGTAAGCGTTCCATTTTTACATAGGGAGATTCGGACCCCTAGAAAGATCACACATGTGTGATGTGAACTCAACAATCATTGTTCCGATATTCGTTTCAGCCAATGGCTTAATAGCTACGAGCCTCGACTAAAATCTTCGGAGGCTCTCGTTAGGTAGCTGAACCTAGGTCTTGATTCAGAAAACGACGCCCTAAGCGCGCAGTCACATAATTTGTAAGTTTATTAAATAAGCCCAGGCTGAAGACTTCAATATTTATATTAAGGCCGCCACAGGCAACTAAGGTTATGCAGCCGACAACCTCCCAGGATAACCAGCTCGAGGCCACTCATTAAAAAAAGTAAATCTTACCAGTTCTATTGCTGCCACTGCTATGAGCAAGCGCTCCCTCCGAATAGCCGGCGTGAGCGTCTAACAACGCTCTTCTCATAATGGCTGGGTCTACCGTCCGAACCCCTCGACCCTGACGCGAAGACTGCCATGGTCCCGACTTTAGGGCTCTGTTCACTAAATGTCTGGAATAAAAATGTCGATGGTTATAAACTGTTCTTATATCTTTTTTTTTTAATTTTATTAAATGCCTTTGTCGTTTCATTGTCATCATCATTCATTCATTCATTTCAATTACAGCCGACAGACGTCCTCTGCTGGACATGGGCCTTCCCAGAGTGTTGCCACTCCGATCTTCAGGAGGTTGTCGGTTCAGCTTGTGGGAGGGGAGAGACCTTTTTTACTTCATGTGCCATTTTTTTTTATTACGATGCCTGTGATGGGTCGTGAGAAAACGTCACGCTTATGGTCATTGACATCCTATTCAAAATCTGGAGTACATTATTTTTTCAGATTCTGACCGCGATCTCTCTTGTCAAGATCTTGTGTGACAAATAGGTAAGTGCCAGCGAGAGACAGAAGTTTTATCTTCGGAAACTTATCGTACGTTTTCGCGCGAAACTGTCAGTTTAAAACCGCAATTTTGGCAATAAAATAAAACGTTTTAATTTTTCAAATATGTATGGTATATTTCACATGGATTTTTTTGAAATAAAAGAATGATGAAAATATTGAATGTTCCCTAATTGGCATTTTAATTGTGACAGGACTAAAATCAGAATATCTATCCAAACATCTTGGTAGCGGCATCTATGAACAAAGTTGTAAACTAATTCACACCGATATTAATGTCAACTGATTACTGTAAGTTACAACGCACACCAATAGATGTCGCGAAATCGAATAAAGAAGCTTTTACGTTCCGTTACGCTTTGTAATCAACAAACGTAATAATCATCATTTTGCAATTACAGTAAGTGCGGAAAATATTAGGTACACTCCGTACACTGCATTAAGGTATCTAGCAAAAGAACAAAGATGGAGCTTAGTGAGAAAGTTCCCACGTGTGAAGAATGGATGTAGGAACGTGCAGTTGAATTAACGGAACTTTTGCGTACTACATGCTTTATTACCTACATCTCAAAATGGATTTTGCATGATTAGCATGCTATTGTTTTCCAACGCATGTATAAATAATCATGATTACAAGCCAGTAGACTTCCCCGTACCACTTTCAGGTTTTGACCAGCTTGTAAAACAAAAGTTAGGGCATCATGATAGACATCCTGATAATTATGTAATGTGGTAGGTAGGGTTTTAGGTACAGATGTTACATAGTAAAATAGTGCATAAATTAAATACATTCCGCTATTTAGTGATGACATACAAATATTTAGTCAGTAAGTTTTATAATGTTAATTATTGTAAATCTAATAATGTATCTTCATTAATAAAATAATAACTGTGTTATGGAATGACCATTGATTTTTTTTTGTGTTGTGGCTGACCATTGATTTTAATCGGTGCATAATTGAAAAGCGCGGGCAGTGACCATGCCACTGTCAATTATTGACAGCCAGTGTTTTTTTTAATATTATAGTGTACCTAGGTACATTACGTTAAACTGTGTAGGGGGCGCCACTACCACGAATAGTAAAGTAACTGCTATGATGCAGATTATTTGTTACGAATGAATATGACATAAGTCATATTCATTCGTAACAAATAATCTGTGAAAACGAATGAATTTAATAGTTTTATTATTATTCTTGTACAAAAAAAACCGTACTGTGCTATTATGCGATCCTACGGACATTAATTTAAAAATGGATGATTGAAAAAAACTGCTTCGAGATTTTGCTAGCTAATTTTAAAGGAAAACAGAAGGATTTTGTAGAAAGGTACCTACTATAAAAAAGATACCTTATTAACTTACTTTAGCAAATCATAATATATTTTCACTAATTTGATAAAATTACACCGATTCACGTTACATTTTTTTCTTTTGGTAATGAGTGATTTCCTTCATTCTTACATCTAAATACGCAGCACTGATGCATTTTTTATTAAAATATTATCTTCCCTACTTAAACTCAAATGATTATGTTTGCAATTAATTTTATTATTCCCACTTTGAGAGTTGTCAAAAACTGTAGACGATTTTTGCTAGTCCCTATTGCTTGACTCAGCCAGTGACGCATGGCGATGCTTGTAGGGTTGGGACTCATAATGCGACTTTCAAAATTCTCATTTCCAGAAACTTAAAAATGCCAACGTTTTAAACCAGTCTCATAATCGACTTCAAAAACAAAAATCGCTTGTTGTTATTTTTTCAATACCAGTTATCAGTAAAGGTTAAATTATAAATGAGCACTGTGTATAAACGTCTTCTTTAAAAACATAAAAATCCGTTACAATAGTTATGTGTGATGGTGATGGTATAATGGTGTGTGTATTTGACCTAATTTAAACACTTAAAATTTCGTTTAACTGAGTAGGTAGGTATAACCTGCTATAGAACATGGCGAATTCACACCAATAAAACAATTGATATTTTTTTTATTTTGTAAGGAGGTAGGTAAATATAGCACTTAGATGTGAATAAAAATCAAAATCAGGAGGCAATAGTCACCGAATCACTAGGTACTTTAATTTAAATACTGATTTCTTTTTATTAAATGTTACTATCATTATTGAAAGCTTTAGGTACCTACTAAGCTATGCAATTAGCTGTTAAACATCAACTTGTTCATCTTCCATTTCATTTTCGTCCTCTAGTTCGGTCTCTAATTTGATAAAATTCGTAGGCAACATCAGTGACTCATCTAATTTAAGCTGTTTTGGTGCAATAGGATCTTTATGGTCTAAAACCGTTATCAGATCTTCTTCCGTTACCAAATCTTCGTATAAATTCCTTGACATAAAACCAGCAAGACCACATTTCGGATTCTCGCCAAAAACCATTTCACTGGGTGTTCTACACAATGCTTCATGAAATGCTGTATTCAGATCATGCTGTACGTACTTCACTCCGTCCTGCCACTTTGTGTTCTGTGATTTGAACAGCCAATCATTTAACTTCTTAAGAATGTCCTCATTCGATTTCCCTTTAAAATCAGTTTTGGTAAATACGGATTCTGATGCGACAACTTTAATTTGAGGACATAAACTAGAAATGCGTCTGCAAATAGGCTTAACCAAAGCCAGACCATTTTTGGATTGCAAAATATTGGGAGCACCAAACACCAAAAAGATTTCTAATAACTCATCAACCGCTTCTACAACACTTAAACTTTTCATTGGTTTCAAGTGTGTATATTTTGAAATAAAATTTCTGTAAACCAGCAGATATTTGAATTCGTCTCCTTCTTCGTTAGTGACGCCTAATATGTCCACTTGTCCGCGTGAATAAAGCTCCGGACTTTTATAAGTTGAAGTACTTAAACCTCTGATCAAATCTTCAGACGACCAATCGGCGATCTGGTCACAAGAGCGGTTTTCAAAGGTTTCATTTATAATTCTGTCACTTATTTTGTCTGCAGTCTGAATTAGTTTTGCGTGTCTTTTGGAGGCTCTTTTGCTGCAGGATGCGCACATTGACAAATAAACTAATACACTCTCTGTAGTGATATTTCTGTATTTACGTTTTAACTCCACCATCATACGACTTCGCCCTCCGTGGTTCAACTTCAAGTGGCATGCCGCTATAATTTCATACATTTCTTCCATCGGTACAAACATTTGCCGTCTGTTATCGCCGGGAACTGGGGCCGCGAACAGTTGTTCTCCGTCAGGTGATTCCACAATTTCGTACTTTTTCAAGCGACGATAGTCCGCCGGAGTTTTCTTCGCAGCTGTTTTTGCAGCTTTAATTTTCTCAATGAGCCAGTTATACTTGTCACGAGATAACAACACAGAATTTGGCGTCTTCTTATTGTTAAATACTTCGTATAATCTCTGATAATATGCATCTCGATCCACATCTTTATTTTCTTTTGTCATTGTGCCTGGTTTTGATTCACAATGATTCATTTTGAGCATGAAACACAACAGCTAACCGGGTATTTTGGGATAAAACTTGCTCAACGAAATAAAACACGCCTCGATTGTGTATTATGTTTGTACACTGACTGGGGAGGGCACGAAATGGCAAGATGGCGGACGCGTCAATGCCCGAAGTTGTCCGAGTGTACGGACCGGACAGAGCCGAACGTAGCGCGGTCTCTTACATATCTACAGCCAATACAACACACTATACCGCCTAGGGGAAACGCGTATTACCCAAATACATTTATAACCGGTTAGACGGATACCTTATCTAGGTAGATTGTTTTATAGTAACAGGTAGTATTTAGACAAATGAACATCTCATGCACAATATTGCCTATCAATGGAGTTGTTTTATTGATTTTAATTTTATGTCGTGGCTACCTTTTAACAATAAAATATTAACTCAATTAAATTAATATATTACTTACTGCCATGTTTTAGTTTGTATATTATATTCTTGTAGATTGTGGGGGATCCGTAAAGGTACATCGTGGAAATAATGGTTATTTTATATAATATGTGGCTGCTTGGTTAAGATAAGTAGGTAGGTATAATTAATTGTAGCTATTATCGATGACTTAAGTATTATGTATAAGTACCTACTCCTTAATATGATTTGCCACAATACAAAATATCATATCTTCATGCAGCAAATACGAGTAAAAATATCGCAATGTTGGTTCACTGTTGTTTTAAATTGTTACTCAATTCGGTTAAAATGTAAGATTTTCCTGACCAATATTATTGCCTGCAATATTGCAAAAAAAGTCTAAAACAAAAGTTGTATTATCCTGCCAATGCAGACCTAACTATCTAAGTAGGTACTGACTTAAGTTCAGTAAAGGTCTTTTTACGAAAACTCGTAAGCAATTTGTCACTACAACACACTCAGTCCACACTATCGAATTTGGAGTCTTTGGACCACTATACTATACATAGGTTAACCCGTTAGAAATATTTTAATGCATTGAAGCAGCTATTTCAATCGATGTTTTACGGTTATGGACTTTGACAGTTTAGGTCGATGATGGGAGGTCAGCCTAAGTCAGTTTTTCTTGATTTCAGGCAATTCATTTAAAAATGAAGAGTCCACCAGACTGAATACAAATAAAAATATAATACGAACCTAAGCCTAGCGGAGACAATGGTGTAAACAATGTTGTTCGCAAAATTACCAGTGTTAATTTTAAAGCCTATGTTTATTTTTAATGGTTGATTATGATCAGGCCAACAACCCATTATGTGCTTGAAAACGCTCTGTCGGTTGAGCCTAGATGGTAAATAAATTGGATAGTCATTAGACATTCTTGATTTATTGGCTATCAAGTAAGTATACCTATTAAATACAAATACAAACGAACTCTGTCGTGCGGGCGGCGGACCCCAACTCGGTCGAAGTGAGTCATGTCGGCACAGTATGGACCCGGTTATGGCAACAGTTTTACCCTCGTTACATAGAACTTGACACACTTTAGGTTTAAAGGTAGGACTAACCTACCTACTTAACCTACCTAATTTAGACGTCATCTAAGTCTATGTAAAATCTTTGTAGCAGTGGGTAGTACATACGTCGTAGCCTATTATGCTGTGATAAGATCCTTTTTGACCACACACAGGTGAAATATTCATTTGTTAACTTTATTAATGAACTAGCAGCACTTCGCGGTTGCACCCGTGTAGTTACCGTTCCCGTGGGAATATGGGGATAAAATGTAGCCTTTGATACTCGCTGATAATGTAGCTTTCCATTAGTGTCAAAACGGTCCAATAGTTTCGGAGCTTAACCGGTACAATAAAATCTTTTGAAAAATATTTTTTTCCTACCTACCTACTTACCTATTGTAAAGGAAACATTTTTTTTTTTAGTATAGGTAGATGGGTTTGTTTGTCTTTTGAGAGTCCTTCATTTAACATTTTTCTATCTTTCACCAACATTCATTTAGCATCCAACTTTTGAGCCGATACGATACTTATGCTTACGTTTATTTTTCGGCCTCACACGAAATTAACTTAATACATACATATTAGGTACCTACTTTATGGTAGGTATCCACTATGTTACCGAACTCTTGCGCTCTGCGGTCCTGCAACTGCTCTACATAGTGGATACTGTTCACAATTAATTTCTTCCCTTAGATTCGTACACCTACTCATGGTCAGTTTCAAGAAAAATGAAGACGATACAGTGCGTTGAAAACTCACGTGACGTCACGTCGCTGGTAAAAATTGTAGCAACGTAGTGACGTCACGTGAGTTTTCAACGCACTGTATCGTCTTCATTTTTTGTTTACGTGAAAAAAGAAAAAATACGTGTCCAATATTTTTTGTAAATCTATCAGACGGACTAATTAGATTTTTACAGTAAAATACCCTATTCTAGAGCACGGCTAGATTTCGCGCCTCGGATAGTGTTTGAAACATAGAAAACCGTAAAAAACCGTTAATAATAAAGTGAGTTACCTAGGATAGGGTGTTCCGTCTGGACCTGCGCAATCTGTTCCTTGTAATGCATCACCCCACGTGTACTTCAGTCTTGGACCGCAATCTGCAACCACGCAGCATGCTACGAGTGCCTGGAAAGTACATGAAAAGAAAAATTAGCAAATGTCATTAGGTATGAGGAATAAATTAATGCAGTGCACGCACGCTTGGTGATCTAATTCAGTTTTATTTGCAACTAGCTCTTCGGCCAAGATTTCGTCCACGGGGATTTAGTAGGAAGGTACTCCAGAAACTTCAACGCCCCGTTAAGGAGGATAGATTTTAACGGGTGGTTTTTGAAAAGTAATTTTATTTTAATCGAAACTGTGGTCTCAGGATCAGCAACAAAAATGGCTGGCAAATTATTATTTATCGTTTGTAACTATTCTGCCCTTCAACCCGTTGGGGGTTAGTAATGAAAAAATAGATCGGCTTCAATGATACTAATTTAAGATTTTATATATCAATTTCCAAGTAAATTGATGCAAGCAAAAATGTGCTTCCTTTAGAACTTCACCATCCCTTTAGGGATTGATTTTAAACTGAAACTAGTACTTCATTCTAACTTTTTTTAAAGATTTATTGAAATCTTTCGGAGGTTGCAGTTTGTCGAAGTCATTCCGAGAAATTTTGAACCGACATAAACTGAGGACATGTTGACGAGCAGTCGAGCAATCAGTAGATATACGGTTATACAATCTATTGGATTTTCTTGCCTACCGAAGTAGTGGAACATAGGGCACAAGGAGCTGACTCCCGACACGGATAGGTTAGGTTCGAATGATACGACGACGGGAGCTACAGTGAACGAGCGAACTTGGCTCCCATCATGCCATTCGCGTTATTTTTTTAAACCCCGTGGAAAGAGGAGCCACTCGTAACCGATAAAAACGTTAGAATGTTGCAATTGTTTCGATATTCGCTATTCCACAATTTCTCGGAATGACTTCGAGCTCGATTATACATAGACTATCAAATATCCAGTTGGCAATTTATCGAGAGTTTCCAATCTCTCACGATATTTTATAATGTTACCAAGAAGTCTGTCATTTTAATTTCTCGCGGAAGTAAAATATACGCTCGATAATTTTATTACACACTGACTTTGTATGGAATAAAAAGCCAGTAGGTATATAAATAAAATATGATTGGCTGCACGAATTCATCGCCGGTGCGTGAGTCGCCGTCAGGGCGGTATGTGTGTCGTGGCCGAATGACACAGATCCCCCTGCCACGGACCATCTTTGACAAACAAAACCAGTCCTTTTTCTTGTCTAATTCTATTGGATAGCTATCACAGGAACTGCACATCGCAAATGATGGCAAGCTTATCGCAAGTAAAAAAACACATTGCTTACGGGCCAAACCGAGAACATGACTAGGCAAGTATTATTTGTTAAGTCAAATAATAACACGATCTTAACGTGGACTTAACATACTGACTCAGTTATTTGCTGTTTGTTTAAAACATGTTTTTTGTCATAAAAGTTAAAGAAACTGGTACTGTTGAGCATACGGACGAATCAAATGGATCTTGAACACTTTCTCAAGTCAAGCTAAGGGAATATCTGCAAAAAAAATCCAGGCAGGTCCTGGTAGGTAGATAATTGTCTAAAAGCATATTTTATATCCAGTACCAAAATTATTAATTTCTGAAAACTCATCATCTTACCTATTTGTTGCTCTTGAAAAGACATTTATGTTACTAGAATAGATTGTATAATTAATTATTAGTACATATTAACATTCCAAAACCAATATGACACGTTCAGAGTTAATTTCATTTCATTGGAATCGAAAGGGTAACGTAGTGATGTGCGATGAATCGAAAAGATCCTCAAGAAGAAAGTGTCAGTGTCAGATTTCTAGGTCATGTGTGAATAACATGTCATTGAACTTACTTTGTATAACAGGCTAGTGACAAGTGTAGTACATTGTTTTATTTTAACTGTCATTAAAGATTTTTTCAGTTTCAGAGAAATCTATAAAACTTTAGGCTACCGGTTTAACTTTTTCTATTTTTTAAAGATTAACTGACCATGAGGAAATCTGTGTTTAAAACCTGGCTGAATGTTTGTAAGTGTTATGAGTAGGTAATCCATTTGTTGCATCATAGTCTTTCTCGCCGAAATTGTTATTCTCACCACGTTGTTTCCTTTGACGCAATGTTTTGCCCCCCGGGATCGATTACTTTAATATAATATCTTATTGAAAGTCTCAGTGGACACAAGGAATAGATCAAAAGTGAAATTTGAATAAAGAAAAAGCAGCGAAAGTGTTCATCGGTCTCTTGAGGCTATTGTAATGGATGACACGTTCTTGAACGACATTTTGAAGCCTGATTTCCGAATAGTAACGATTATGGTCATAGTATTAGTTTAAATCCAAAGAAGTGTAAACAAGGGAGTACCTAAGTAAAAGAGATCTAGAAAGCTTGGGTCACATAAGAAACGTCCATACTTACTTACAATAGTTTCTCTGTTTATTTTGGCACGTTATCAAATGTTAGTCATGCGCTTTAATGTTTACTAGACATTCAACTTTCTACTACGATGCCTGTTAAGCATATGGATTTCTGGGTAAAAAAGAAAAGCTCCATGACTCCAAGTTTTAAACACAGCAATGCGGATGCAGAATTGATCATTTTGTTGTACTGTAGTAATTTTTGTCGTGTTTGACGATGAAAGTTGCAGAGACTGCTTAAGTAGAGCTTTGAAATTTTAAATAAGGCCAATTAGTTACTTTATTTTACTGAAGTTTGTATGTAATCTAAAACAACAGTTAAACACTGACTTTTAGTACGCATTTATCTTAAAATAATACTCATTGTTAGAAGCTAGTTATAATTATATTATAATGATTGCCTACCATACGTATAAACTTAATCATCTACACGCAGATCTATAATTAACACATAAAGCTTACGGAGAAACTGGAAATTAAAATAATGTAATGTGGTTTGCGGTTTATGATATAGGAAAAGTCTTATGACTTCCTTTGGCAAAGTTACTATGTCGTCAAGATATAGAACATGATGTCGGTCAGCAACCTTCAGCTAATGATACGTTAATGCGCCTAGACGGCGAATGGGTGCCGTGGGTAACAGTAAAATAAAGATAAACCTCACCCACTGTTTTATGCTTTTTTTACCTATCTCCTGAGCTCTTGTTCGCTCCAAATGCATAGGCAATGAGTCAGTCAACCATGCAGTATAATACTTGATAGCTTTATAGCTTCGTTACAAGTTGATGTTATGTCTGGGTTTAAAATAAAATTACTATGGAAGCTGTCTAATATAGTAATTACTTATAATATGGCAAAATTAAAGTTTCAAAAAGTTTTCAGAAACTATTGAATCTGAGTTAGCTAAAGTGCAAATCAATTATTTAGTTTGAAGCTTTTTAGTAAGAATTTTTTATTATTCCATCCGGCACACTGATTTTCCTTATCTCATAGTAAAAAATGAGGGCGCAAAACGAGTCAACATACCACAAATGAGCGGTAAACTTTGATAAGAACCGATCGATAGTATTGGAAATCAACCAAACAATTATGATGAAACAAATGTCTGTCACAGGATAAGATACAAGAAATGCAATCAATATTATTTTTTTTCACTGATATCGGGAATTAAAAAAAAAATTAACTGCACATAAAAAAAAACTTACCAAGTGAATGTAAATAGATAAACTTTTTGAACACATTTTATAAATTAAACTGTGATTAAAATCTATAAATAATAACAAATAAAAATTGTGCGGCACTTTATACGCGAATTATCGTCCGAATGTGAAGAAGATACATTCGCGTGAGGAGAAGGGCGTGCGGTCGACGCACTGCCCGCGCAGACAACAAGTGGTGTTCATTATAACGGGAGTTACGCCGGGAGTGCTCAGAGCGGGCACGGGCGCCTACTTTACCTTCCATAGCGGTAGCTCTCTCTACGGACATTTGAATTTAGCGCCATCTATCTAGCGCTTTAAGACTGAAATTGCCGATTCATCGATTGCCGGTTTTACAAAACAGCATTATGAATGACAGTTCGTCTTGTTATACGGAACAACACTATTCTGAAACATGGCCGCATGGCTCGGTGACAGCGGCTGCTTCGATATCTCAACACAAAACACTTTCAAGCCCTTTACTATCGGGCATTATTCAAACGATAATAACACAGATTTAAAGTATCTTGACTTGGATAACAAGTTTGATAATTTTCCAGTGCGTAATTACGACGAAAAAGCTCCTGAAAGCAGCGTGACGTCGGAAAGCGAAATAATTCCCAAGGACAAAAACACAGAAAATCTTATTGGATTTTCTCCGTAAGTTATGTATTTTTTTATTTTCGTATATTTCTATTGTGGCCGTAATATCGTAACAAATATGCGTGTTTCGCCGCTTTTTGGTTCTTCCATCCAATTTGATCCGATCAGCTGTTTGTCAATAGTGTTCTTTCTCTATCGCACTTGCGGGGTTGTATATAAGTGGTCTTTTAGCCGATGTATCGTTTTTGGGCATTCTATTTTGGTACATTACCATCACGATGTGATGCGAATATCCTAATTTTGTGTTCTCCTACGAGTACACTATTGAAAGGGGACTAAGAGGTATGTAAATTATAGTTTGTTTTTCTTTCAGCACCAGTCTTAAGAGATTTTGATTAAAGTAGGTAACTAAAACCACTTCAGTAGCCTGTGTTATTCCAGGATTATTTTCATTAACTTCAATTTCCTTACACTCACTGACATTGGCATAGTAAAACTCAATCACATTACTATTTCATGTTAACAAACTTATTGTTTACTTTTGTTGTTACAACTTGTGTGGCAATTAGGCACTAATTAAATTGCCAAGTCCATATCAATTTAAGACATTTGATACCTGCCATAGACAAGTGCGAAATTGACAATATTTTCTTTTTCAGTCATGATGACACAGTATCAGATATGCAAAGCTCGGAAGTCACATCTAGCATGGATAAGGGCAAGAGGAAGCAAGAAGACAGCAGCGCGAGGTACAAATGTGAATATGAGGGTTGTGAACGCACATACAGCACTGTTGGAAACCTGCGCACACACATGAAAACACACAAGGGTGAGATCATTGTACGCAAATGTAGATACACAATGCTTTTGGGATTACACTTCATTGATGCGTAACACAAGCTTTAGCATACAAATCTAACGGTCCATAAGCATCCAAGAAAAAGTTGTTAAGGTACCAGATTCACTATTTATTTTTACTTAAGGAGATAGTTGTTTACTGATAGTTTTAGACAACATTAAAATGAATACCAAACAATTACTGAACAATAGCTTATCATTAATTGCTTTGACTATTTGTAAACAAAATTTTTATTTCCTTGTTTTATATTTTTAACTACCTAGTTAGCTATGACTAATTTATATTATTCACACATTTACATTTTATGCTGAGCTTGTTTACAGTAAAATTTTGCATACATTTATATGCAAATCTTTGTGTAAAGTTTTACTTGTGAGAAAAGCACACTTGCCTTTCAAGTGTTTTAAATAGGATTCATTGCATTTAAAAATTATATTATCTTTTATAAAGGTTTTATTGAACTTTTAGATCTGGCATGAAAGATAGGTTTTTATTTTGAAAGCTGGTTAAAAAAAGACACTTTTATTTGCTAATTATAGAAGGTAGAACTGGTCTTAATATTTCCTATACTGAAACAATCTTATGTGCTAAGACTATACTGATCCACTCAGTGTTGGGCATTAATCAATTAATTTCTTAATCTACTTGTTAATTGACTAAAAAGTAATTTTGATTACTTAAATTATTCTATCATCATTCATCATTCATTATTCTATCATTATTCATTTAGTTGGATGTATGTTAAAAATTATTGTATGAAACTATTACAACTGACGATTAACCTACTTACCTTTAACAAAATCTATTAAAAGTATAAGTAAGTAATATAAAATTTTACCTACAGACAAACAATACTACAACATCATCATCTTCTTAGCCTTTTCCCAAATATATTGGGGACGGCTTCCATACTAACCTGATTCAGCTGAATACCAGTATTTAATGTGGAGCAGCTTCCTAACAGACCTCCACAACTCATTAACTGGGTAACAAGTTGCAATACTATGACATAAACAATACTAAATATTGATTAAAAATTATATCCTTCATTATATCCATTATTGTTATATATTTTTGTAAATGTATAGTATATAGCCAATCCTTTTGTTAGGCATAATACCTATTATATGTCACACAATCTATCTATCATTCAGTAGGTACAAAAGTTAGTAAACAGGTATCTTGATTACATAAGTGCTTCACTATAACCCGAAGGAGTGACTAGCAACAAGTGCAAAGTAATTAATTAATCATGTGTAAAACTGGTGAATTCTGGTTTTCTTTGATAATACCCATTATATGGTCACATATCTCCTGAAAACCAGTGCAAACTGGAAAAGTTTTGCTTTGGGAATAGTTTCTCATCTATATTAATATTATAAGGAGGTGTTTATATTTTTGTATGTAACAAATAAAGTCAAAAACTACTGAACCGATTTCAAAAATTATTTCACCATTAGAAAGCTACATTCACCCTGAGTAACATAGGCTATATTTTATCCCCGTATTCCCACGGGAACGGGAACTACGTGGGTGAAACCGCGGGGCGTTGATAGTAACCAATATTTTAGCAAAACAATATGTACATTTGTACATATCTACCCATTCTTTCTTATAATTTCAATATCGCCTCTTATTCAAACGCTTCTGAGGTAGACAACATACAACTTACTGTGTTCGAAGTTAGAATCGAAAGTTCACAACCATTCCATTCTATTGCCATTGCGCCGGTTAGTGAGCACTTAGTTGAGTTGCCAACTTTAACGATTCAACATGTAATTTACTCGAAAAAAAGGTACTCGTATTTAGGACCAATTTTCATGGTCACCAAGACCATGAAAATTGGTCCTAAATATAATAAAGTTTTGAAACAAAATATAAATTGTTACACTTCTATACATATATTATAAATTATGAAAAATGATGGGAAAGCTGAAAAAATAACCGAAATGATAGTGACCACTTCTATCGTTGACGAAAAGGTTGTTGTTGACTAGTATCTATTAGTAAGCCAAATTACGAACACTAAAAAAAAAAACATAAAATTTTGTTTTTCACAAAATACGTTTTAGGTTTTAAGTACTACAATCGAAAGAAACATCAAATAATCATCAACACAAAAAGTGTTTAATCCAATAATCACATGTGCACGAATATTAAACATATTAATTTAGTTTGCGGCCATCTGAACCATCTACGCTTCGCAGACGATATCGCACTCATCTGCGATAACCACAGCCATCTAGAATATATGTTGCAAACTTTGGATAGAGAAAGCAGAAAATGTGGACTGACTATGAATTTGGAGAAGACTCGAGTAATGACCAACGCAGAAAACATACCAGTTAAAATTCTATCTAAAGAAATAGAGTACGTGGAAGAGTATGTTTACTTAGGTCAGAATATAACCTTTAAAAAGCAAACCACGGGTGAAGTAGAGCGTAGAATCAAACTCGCTTGGAAAAGGTATTGGTCTCTAAAGCATATCTTCAAATCCAAACTCCCAATCGCGCTAAAGAAAAAGGCATTCGAAACTGTGGTGTCGCCTACACTGCTCTACGGATGCCAGAGCTGGGCACTAACAAGAGACATAATCAACAAACTGCAAGTTTTCCAGAGGGCCGTTGAACGAAGTATGTTAGGACTGAAATTACGAGACAGGATTCGAAACTCTGACATAAGAATGAACACCAAACTGATCGACATAGCAGATTTAGCCTGTAGGCTAAAATGGAGATGGGCAGGCCACGCGGTGCGCGCAGACGACGGGCGCTGGAGCGAGCGAGTGCTCCACTGGTGGCCGCGCGGGGAGAGCCGCCGCCGCGGCCGCCCGCGCCGCCGCTGGGGCGACGACGTTGTAAAAGTCGCTGGACACATTTGGACCAGGCTAGCCAAGGACAGAAAAGTATGGAAATGCATGGAGGAGGCCTATGCCCAATCTTGGGTACCCAAAACGTAACCTAATATCTAATATAATTATAACCTATGTTACTATAATTACTCATCATATTTTCATGTAGTTTATTTCTGATTAATTTAATTTAATTATTATACAACTGCGATGTGTCAAATTGTAATAGAATGAATTATTAATATTTGAACAAAATAATAAAATATGATAATTAATTATTACTGAATTTAAAATGTAAGTAACAATATAATTGAGCAACCAATATTGAATGAATATTACTTCTAATTAATGGATAATTTAGATATGAAATTCAAATATGATATTATGTAGATTTTTTTATTTTGAACTTATATATGATTTATAATGCATGAAATGGTTTAGATATCTAAAGAATATTTTTAGATTTAATTTGTTAATTTAGTATTTTGGGAATAAATGGCTTTATTATTATTATTATTATTATTATTTGCGGCCATCGATCTCTTCGTGGTCGCAAAGATCGCAAACTACTATGGTAATTTTCGAACTTTATCGACCACTTTTTATGAATGGATTAAAAAGTTTTTTCAAGAAAAATAACCACTCGTTTACTGAAAAATGGATATTAAAAGCTATTAAAACACCGAATCTTAAATTTTGTGACGGTAAATAAAACAATGAGAACATAACAATGCCATCAAAATCATAACTTGTAAAAAAACTAAGTCTCACAACTAAGTTCTTCAGCCGTATAAAGTTGTGAAATTCCATGTAATACCAAGTCGGTTAATTTATTCAGTCCCTACTCATGGGACCTTCTGTCTTAAGTTATTACGTAATTAGCTAACCTAACAACATCTTATAGTGACCATATCAATATTAAAATGTTTTATGTTATAAATAAATAGATTGACTTGGCCATTGCGTGAAAACACAATGTATCTGTAATATATTATAATTAAATTAGATTGTTTCACATAAGGGGTCACATAAGCCCATGTGAAACAATCAATAAGGATTAAGTATTTAGAAAATTTCAAAACACCGCGCAAAATATGAAGCGGGTTCATCGATCTTGGATATACATACATGGAGAGCTTTTGTTGGTTCTTTTTTGTGGGTCTAAAAGTGAGCGGAGGTTATTTTCCTTGCAAAAAATCTCGTGAAAAGGATGCGTTTGAATGCTACTATTGTATTATTTTCTGGCGGTGTGAATGGTTTCTTCGTGTTTTTTGAGATAATTAAGGCCATTAGCTTGATTTTCCTGATGTAGGTATGTACCTATCGAGTTCCCATTCCAAGTGCTCGCGAATTTTCCTATCCTGTCTGTTACCAACGTGTGTGAGAGATGACTAGGTATTTTATTCTTCGTTTAAAATCTCGAGTCTGGATCGTCCCTACTTTGCTTTCCTTTTTCGGCTTTCTAGAGCTAATCTCCTAAAGCCTCGGATGGAGTCCATCACAGTTTTTGGAAGAGACGCCTTCCAAGCCGGTAATTTTTCTACCGTAGCCTAAAAATGATGCTTGCACATTTACATTTAGTTAATCAGGACTTTCCCGCTTGCCTCAGCATGAGCATTTGCACTAAGCAGCGTCTTCATCTACTGTGACGGTGATTAAACTTATTTTCGAGTACGTTTGTGCCTTCACTTAAATACAGAAGAGATTATGTGTACACGGTATCCTGAAGCTATCCGTGCTTTTTCGGGTCAGGATCTTTCATATTTTAGGTCGAACTCGTTCTTCGTTCACATCCAAAACATACTTTGTAACTCTAAGAGAAACAAGTCAAGTCCACTCAGAATTCCGTGAAAAGTTGGTACAAAACCTTCTCATGATCCTGCATAGCTATTCACTTGATTCTTTAGGTGTAGCGAGATGTATCGGAACATTCTCCTTTAACGAACTTTGGAACTAACAAATGGCTGTGGGTTTCACAACCATTCGTTTCGGGATGTAACCTAATGGTCGTGAATAGTTATGCAGGCCTGATCCTGATATATGTGGTACTGGGTCCGATTTCGAGCCTACTTTCTTAAGTTTTAATGATACACTTGCTTTCGCCAAGTTCGTAATGGTTATGCGTAACGAAACTGATTTGGCTAAAACTTGTACATAACTCATTCGCTGTAGTAGGTCGATCCCAGTCACCCACGCTCTGTGTTACACTTTCCAACTGTGCTGTGTGTTCTCGTTCGTTCTATGAAGGCAGTTTTAGACATACGAATATTGTTTTATAGCTGCTCGATCTTCATTTATTATTCCATAAAATATTTATTCTATGTACATCATAATCAGACCCGGAAAGTTGTTATTCTGGCATGAATGCCGCCAGAAGAAAATCTGACGATGTTTAATTTGTACGGCAATAAAAAGAATCACTACGGCATCTCTCCCGCTAGCAGTGACATACTATCACAGTCGATTTGAACATATACGACAGTCCGAATATCAACTATCGGGCAGTTGTCCCCGGACACAAAAACCGTCTGGTCGGAGGATTCTCCTTTTACCATGGAGGTTTGCGGGAGTTCACTCTCTGTACCGCGTATCTCTGTAATTATTAAGTGAGATCGGGCATATCTGCCTCTGTTGCCAGATGAGCGGAGGGTAATAAGAACCAATTATACCCATCCTATTCCAGTAGGTATCATTCAATGCTAGGCGTTATCGCGGCAGACAAGGACGAAGGTGGGAGAGGAACAGACTCAAGTTCGCAGGGTCGCAATGGCGGACCTGCGGACGGCGAGCTATGGGTGGCTCGCCGTCCGATAGCAACTAGACCCGAGTCGACGGCGCGTAGTGTTCCACGCGCGCTTCAAAGAGACGTCAGCAACGAAGACGGGGCCCCATAGGGTCAGTGCCTGCTAGGGTTGCGGAATTAGTTCGAAAGAGTCACCGCGACCCTGGGACGCAAGGGTTACAAGAAGGATCACGGATGGGTTTAGTCAGTATGATATAAAATGTTCTGTTAAACATATTTTTAATCAGCCCTGACATTTACAGCACCTAGAATGAACTCTGTGAACGACATATCCTTATAAATTGTAGGGATCATGCAGTTCCTTATTCAGAATTACTTACGCACTTCAAATTCATTCATTTGCAGGCATTTATAAAATGGTCTTCAATTATGTACGGTATCAATACAAAAACCTTAGTAAACCACATGTAACCTAGGAAGAGATCTTACATGGTAACTCAACCCTGCTAGAAAGTCGTCAACTTACACTTTCTTTGCCGACGTTATTATACGATATATTGCGTTACATAATACATAATATAATATTACGTCTCGTCATCTTTGACTGCTTGAACTCTGCTTATCTAATTTATAGATACAGAGTTTGCCTGCCCACTTAAATTTCAATTAATCCTTAGTAAAAAAAACATACAAACTCTTACATAAAGCTGAATATTTTGTTTGTTTGAATGCGCTAATCAGAACTACTGGCCCGATTTGAAAAATTCTGTCAGTGTTAGATAGCCTATTTATCGAGGAATGCTATAGGCTATATATCATCACGCTAAGACCAATAGGAGCGGAGCACCAATGAAGAATGTTTAATAACTATTCCACGCGGACAAATTGCGAGCAGAAGCTAGTAATATATAGCTAAAGAGTTAGTTTGTTTGTTTACTTAACGCGCTAATCTCAAGAACTACTGGTTCGAATTGAAAAATCTTTTAGTGTTGGATAGCCCATTTATCGTGGGAGGCTATAGGCTATTTATTATCACGCTACGATCGAAAGGAGCGGAGCATCAATGAATAATGTTGCAAAAACGGGTTGTGACGCAGACGAAGTTGCGCGGGCCAGCTAGTTCTTCATAAAATTAGTCACAGTCATCTTTATTTTATTTTTTTATGTCACGTGCAAACTTAATTTACCCTGTTTACAGTAAACAACAGAGCGTTGACTTCATGTCGCTTTAACCGTTTTGGGCGTCAAAGGTCAGTCTACCTCTGCCCTCTCTTTGAAACATTATGCAATGTTGGATAAAGTTTGTGAAAAGTCCAAGACCACATGAATTTCGGTGCCGCACGTCAATTAAATCCCATACTTTTTTGGTAGTCGTGCGTGATCGCTAATTGCATTTCCTGTTGAACTTCCGCAATTTTTAGGTGTGGCGTTGGCTACGTTGGGATTTCAATCTATCTAAATCGGGATTTCGGGAACTTAGAACCGACAATCGTGTACCTATGGATTCTTATTGAATCTTTTCTTCTCACATACTCTGTTTTATCGGCCTAAAGAGTTTCAAGGATAATGTAACAAAGATTTTTGTAATACATTACATGATTTAAATATAATTTAATTTAAAGAGTGCACGTGGAGTTTCTTGCACCTTCTTCTCCGTAGTGATCTACATTTTCGAACGTGCGAATAGCTTCAGGTTTTTGACTGACCAACTTTGGCAATTCAAAAGGGCATTTAAATGGTTTATTTGAAATAAATACTTTGAATTTTAAATCTTTGAGTAAACATTATAAATTCTTTTTCCAGGTGAATACAGATTCAAATGTCCGATGCAATCGTGTGAGAAAGCATTTCTAACGTCATACAGTCTGAAAATCCACATACGCGCGCACACAAAGGCGAAACCCTTCGCTTGCACCATTGGCGGCTGCAGGAAAGCCTTCAATACTTTGTACAGGTAAAAATTTTTACATAATTTTACTTACTTGTCCTCCGACACCCTTATCTGCAAGCCCGCTTAAACGACGATCGAAAGGCAGAGAACTTAGATGTCTAACGGCCGAACCCAATAACCGATATATCACATACTGGAGATAGAAAAACAAATTTCTGTTGTTTCATTTGTTTTTCTATCTCCAGTATGTGATAGATCGGCTATTGGGTTCGGCCGTTAACGGATACGCCTGCCAGTGCCGAAGAATGACGAGGATAATCGACCCAAGGCTAAGGCAAAGAGAGAGAGAGAGAGAGAGAGAGAGAGAGAGAGAGAGAGAGAGAGAGAGAGAGAGAGAGAGACTTACTTACCCTGTTTTCTGAGTGTAAGAACGGTGCAAGATTGCCCAGGTATGATGCCCAAAAAATATTATTCTAATTCAGTCAGTTAGATTTACGAAAAATGTTGGACAAGTATTTTTTGCTTTAGCAAATATGTAAAAAATGGCGAAGATTAAAAGCATCAAAGATCAGGAGCGGGGGCCTGTGACGGCACGCCGTGGTTAAAATTGTAGCACGTAGTGACGTCAAGCGAGTACCTATTCAACGCACTGTATCGTCTTTGTTTACGTGAAAAAAAGAAAAAAAATACGTGTCCAATATTTTTGGAAATCTATCTGACGCGGACTAATTAGATTTGTTTAGTCAACTATCCTATTTCACGCGATATTTTTACAAACTTACGGAGTTTGCAATTTTCCGTTGACATATACATGTGACTAAGACGATATCAATTAAAGGAGACGAGATAAATTAGCTCTAAACATACTCGTAACATATTTACACACATCAAACGCTTTTTTCTGATCATGATTTTATGGCTGGATATCAAATATAACTTGTTTACATATCGCAATATTTCTAACTAATGCCTGTATAACATATCCAAAAATCTCACTAGATCTCGTCTCTGACTATGCCCTCGCGGATATTGGATTGACGATACTAAAACTTTAAAGCGTTATTTTTTTTATAGAAAAAAAACAGGGATATCTCATCTCAAATCTTCTACAAAAAAGCCGAAAGCTGGTCAAAGTCAGAGAAGATATAATGCTCACATTCAATATGTTGTCCTTAATATCTTCAGTCTTTTGCTGGAAGGTCCTCTCTCATCAAAAATACCTCGAAAGACCACACTTATTATTTTCTACTTAGTCTTCCGTATTTTGATAAGAAACTAAAAAAAAATATTATATTTACACTAGGTACCGTAAAATATTGCTTTAATGGACAAGAAGAATCTGAAACAGTAAATAATAGAAACATGATTTGGGCGTAACTCAGACGTATGTAGACAAAATATTTACGTTGAAAAAAAAAAACTACGTCAGCTTTTTACTAGAGTTCTGCCACCGAGCGGTCGGGCTTTATAAAAATCTATATCATATCAAACACGTGTCTAAACACATGACTAATATTTCTTTTGTATATTTATCTAAATAGCCGGATAGGTTGCACTGCTGGGCAAACGCCTTCCTCTCCCTTTTGCCCGCACGTCTCGTCTGTCCTCTGCTATAGGGAACGTGCAGAAACTATAGGTGGCAGCACAGACGCGTCAATGTCAAGTATATTTTACTTAAAAGTTTCAAATTTGCAACGCTAGATGGCGCAGTCTACTTCGTGCACGTTCCCGTAAACGGAGGGTGCAGAAATTATAGGTGGCAGCACAGGTCAAATATTTACAACGTAAAAGTTTCAGATTCGCAACACTAGATGGCATAGTCTACGCCGTGCACGTTCCCTATTGAAGGCTCGGAAAAGCCAAGAGCGTCCTTTTCTTACTTTGTTATTCAAATATTAACAATAACCTTGTTACTAAGTCACTCGTAGCCAAGTTCTGGACCAGCGGGCGTAACATGAGGTGTTAAAACGTGAGTCTTCCGAGCGAGAAAGAGGGATAGAGTTATACACCCTATATAGCTCCATCCCTTTTTCTCGCTCGGAAGACTCACGTTTTAAGACGTCATGGTACGCTCGCAGGTCGAATTAGCTGGCCATTAAATAAGAAGAAAAGAAAGAGAAAGAATTTATTTGCGCAAAGCATGACGCATATCGCATACCAACCCAAAAAAAAATTGCAAAAGTTTATGCAAGTTGGGAAGATATGCGTTACCTTCGCGCAAAACGGCTATCGCTCAGCGTAGTGCTGGGACTCATGTACGAGACAAGACGAAGAAAGGGAAAAGAGTAGGAAGTGATGCCATTAGTGCAGACTGTTCTAGTTAGCCTGTTCGCCTAACCACCTAAAGTAGAGTGAATTTCTTCCAATATCCCTGAAGCACGTAAAGAGCTTCTGGAAGCCTTTGGCAAGTTTTATTGATCAAGGTAACTTTTTAACAGTTTCTATCGATAAAAATCCTCCAGTGAGTTGTAGCAGCTTGCGCAATAGCCGCTGCACGTCATGCATTAGAAAAAACATTCGACAGTTTGTTATGAATCACTACATAGTATAAAACCAAGTCGCTTTCCGCTGTCTGTCCCTATGTATGCTTAGATCCTTTAAAACTACGCAACGGATTTTGATGCGTTTTTTTTTAAATAGATAGATTGATTCTTAAGGAAGGTTCATATGTATAATAAATGCATATTATAGTAGAGAAAACATTAGTATCTACATTGCACCCGTGCGAAGCCGGGGCGGGTCGCTAGTATAATATAAATGCTCACTTTCTGCCATAGAGGCCTGTTATGCCTTCCCTAAGGCATTACGCGGAGGATATCCGCACTACGAAATGAATAGCAAATGAAGGAATCATCTAAATAGAATGCAAAATGACGGCACACGATGCATGAAATCGAATCGAAATGTTTACAACGAAATAAAAATCGAAAATTCAAACACAACAACAAGTCGATCATCTTTTTGACTTCTGTAATCATAAATTATATTTAATTTACAAACAGAACAGTGTGAGTCAGAAAGTGGCCGTAATTTATGTCTTTGGACGTTTGCCAATTGATTGAACAGAATAGCAACAACGGTTCTCATGTGTGGTGTAATAAAGATGTGTTTATGCATAAAATGTAATTCAATAATTCTGTGGAACGTGAACCGTAACAAGTAGGTACGGTACGAAAATTTGGAGCGGAAGATTTGCAGCTCGTCATTACGCTCTCCTTTTATCAACCGGAGATGATAAATCCTTATTGATGGTGTCAAAAAGGCTTTTTTGGTTTAGTCTGTTGAAAAAAAGAACGAAAAAAACAAGCAGTAAGTACCTAACAATGCAGTAACTGATTACCATGATAGTTGCCGGGAGGAAGGCTTAAAATTAAACCGTCGCTTATGTCAAATTGTATGGAAAAATAATAGTTTAAAAAACTAAAAAACACGCTTTTAGCACGCACTAAAAATTACAAAACAATTCGGACATTTAGTTTGATGACTCAAGAGTTTTCCCTTTGCCAATCTTCATTAGATTGCAGGTAAACATAAACAATTTCAATTTCAGAATTTGAGAGCAGTGGTGGCCGAGTGGTAACGGCCCGGACTTATGAATCGTAGGTCGCGGGTTCAAACCCTACCAGGCGCATTACTTTGTGTAATTAATTTCGACACACATCGTGAGGAAACCGGCATGTCCTAGAAGCAATACCTAATTCAAAGACATTTAGTTATAGTGATATATAGATTTAACGTTCAAAAAGTACTGGCTCTCAGCCTAGTTTAAATAAATGACTTTTGATTTTGGCGGTAAAATCATGATGGCAATGACACACCATAATCCCAGGACAATGACCTCCCATCTCACTTTTACACACAATTCGGTTTTCTGCTAGTGAGGTCTGGTGGAATCGAGGTCGTCTTCAACTTTTCATTGGTCCGTTGCGATGTGTGGATTATTATCATCTTTTAGAAGAAACATAAACTCGTGCCTTTAAAAGGCTAGAGTTTTGCTTCGTTCGTACATCTATACTAATATTATAAAGAGGTAACGTTTATGAGTTTGTGACGTTGTAAGGGGTAATCTCTGGATCTACTGAACCGATTTTCGAAATTATTTCACCAATAGAAAGCTACGTTGTTGGGGAGTTGCATAGGCTATATTTTATCCCCGTATTGCTACAGGAACGGGTGCAACACGGGTAAAACCGCGGGGTGCTGCTAGTCTGGGTATAAATGGATTTTTCTCATCTGGCAAGTCAAAAGTGAATGGATTACTTTCAAACAGGCGTACCTACTCGTCGACCGCATGTTCGTTTGTTCGATTAGATGAGATTGTGGTCAAGCCAGTAATAAAATAAACATAAGCCATGAAGGGCCCAAATCCTTTAGTACTAATACATATTTAAATGTATCGTATTTTTTAGTCTAATACCTACATAAACACATTTCATTTCCTTGTTTTGTCGTGACAGATAAACCGCCTTCCAGTGATAAGATGTTGTAACAAGATAAAAAATTCTTACATCATAATAAAACACTATAACTGTTAGGTGGCTGTTTTTAATCTTCTGATAGTAATTCAATGACACGGTTTTTTTTTACAAATTACTCAGCAAAAACCACGGCAACGTTGCTTATGTTAATTTAATTAATAATTTTTACCTCTGCCATCAAGTTTCCTCTCTCTCTCTGCTTGCAATATAATTGTTTGTCAAGAAACAAATATTCATCCATTCAAACTTTGACATTTGTTAGTAGAAAAAGAATGTTTAACTACTGTGGGTCGCGGTAGGCGTGTGAAGAGGTAGGTAGTGTGAAGAGATGAAGAAAAGTCCGAAGTACACAAGAAGAAGAAAGAAAGTTTATTTCACAGACACAGGTAACAGTTCACACACAAGAGTTCCACTAAGAAGAGTAAGGAGTGGCAGAAATATAGATGGATAGATGATCGAAATATAGATGAAATACAGTCAGTATTAAGCGCGGCGAAGCTAGGTTTCGAAAAGGCAATGGTCACGATCAGCTGAGTGAACATACTGGTCATTCGTGGCCCACGTCGTACCACGCTTGCGCGAGCGCAACGCAACGATAGTCCCACAAAACCAAAAAACTTTTCCTTTCAACCGAGCCCTTTCCTCTCGTGTTGTCATTGTTACGTTCATTATTTTCAGGTTAAGGGCCCATCAGCGCCTGCACAGTGGTGACACGTTTAACTGCAATGCGGACAGATGTACGAAGTTCTTCACGACGCTCAGCGATCTAAAGAAACATATACGAACACATACACAGGAGAGGCCATACAAGTAAGTAGTTAAGTGACGGGTGGGCGTTTTGGGGGACTGTCTTTATGTAAAACTAGCTGTCCGCACAACTTCGTTTGTGTCACATTTTTCATGACTGCTCCGCTTCTATTGGTCTTAGCGTGATGATATATAGCCTATAGCCTTCCTCGATAAATGGGCTATCTAACACTGAAAGATTTTTTCAAACTGGACCAGTAGTTCCTGAGATTAGCGCGTTCAAACAAACAAACAAACTCTTCAGCTTTATAATATTAGTATAGATTTGACGTTCAAAAAGTGCTGTCGCTCAGCCTAGTTTGAATAAATGACTTTTGATTTTGATTTTGAGTAATAAAAGAAGAATGTTCAACAATACGTTTATTCTCCCATTTCTTGTAATGGTTGCGTGTATCTGGACATATGCAGCGTAGGAACCAACGTTCTGGAATCTGAAGTACGGGTTAAGCAATCTTTACGTTTGTTACGATTTCTAATCTACTACGCAACTAGTTAGAACGTTTACGCATTGGCTTCATTTCGATTCCAAATTTGACGTCCGGATTCTGTCCATAAGGGAAAATTCGAACGAGAGTGTGAATTTTGTACAATCAACTACTACGATCTAGTACTTTCAGGTGGTTTTAGATCAAATATTCATTAGAATAGGTTTATTTTCTTGATATTTTAAAACTGATAGATAAACGAAAGAAGTATCTTTAGATGAAATGAATAAAGAATCGTTTAGTGCAAGATATTTATTTTCTTGATGATTTAGAATGGATAGACAAACGAAAGAAAGCTGTTCCACACCTGTTATCATCTTGCCTTTGTCTCGTGTCACTTGGGTGGGAACCTTGGGGTCGGCTTCATACGTATTAATATTGTTCCATTCCGTCCTGTCACCTTTTTTTTCTGAATGAGTTATCATCTTAATGACTTCTCCCGCTCTGGGCGGAGCGGAAGAGAGTGTCAGACTCTTACTGACTAAAACCCACCCGTGATCCTTCTAGTGCCCTTTGCGTTCCAGAGCGACGGTGACTCTCTCGAACAAATTCCGCAACCCTAGTTCCGTCTTGTCACCGGTCACGTGAAATACTAGAGTGCGCATATCGCTATTAGCACAAAAATAATTTGCTGGAGTTACGAACGCTCGTTCATACAAACAGCACATGGGTACTTCGGCTTGTTAGTTGGGTGCTAGATTTCTCAGACGCGTGCAGTGGTTAGGCCAGAAAATAATGTCCAAAAAAACATACACACCACATTATTCAGGGTTGAAATGTGGTGTTTTTTTTTTTAATAGCCTAATTAAAAAAGAAAAAAACATATTTCATTAAAAATCAACCCTGAATAAAGTGGTTATTTTTTTAAATTTATTTGGACATTTTCTCTGGCCTACCGTAACTCTAACCACTGCACGCGCCTGAGATTTCTAGAATCCAGGATGTGTGGCTCCAGTCAGTCGGCGAACTCTCATAAAGTAGTAACAGGTAATTTCTGTTCGTGCTCGGTGATTCCGAAGTTTAATCGTAGGCTGGCATTTGCGTTAACTAGACTAGACGATGATTCACACCTAATTAAACTAGACACGAATCATTTTATCTTTGAATAGCTTCTTCCCGCGACATCGTCCGCGTGGAATAGTTACTTTACCCCCGATTTTGAAACTCTCAGCCCGATCGGTTTATAATTGACTAAGTTTCATACAAACATCCCTTATTTTATCCGTAGGGGGTAGAATTAATCAAAATTCTTTCTTAGCGGATGTTACGTCATAGCATCTACCTGCATGCCAAATTTCAGCCCGATCCGTTCAGTGGTTTGGGCTGTGCGTTGATAAATCACTATGTCAGTCAGTCACTTTTGAGTTATGTATATATTTAGAATAGCTTCTGCCAGCGACTTCGTTCGCGTCAAACTCGTAGAACAGCACACGCGTAACTTTGTTCAGAATTTCATGAGTTTAATATTTTTGGGCGGCGTTTTTCACGGAATCCTAAAACTTTAACATCAGCTATCTGTCAGAGAAGGTCCCGTCAAAATCTGTCCAGCCTTTCCTGAGATTAGCCGAAACACACAGGCAGGCAGACTAAATGCAAACAATTTTTTTCTTGAACATTTAATGTTTTTCTTATAAGCATCTATCGTAAATACTTTCATCATTTAGTAAAAAAGCTGTGATTTTGATATGACAAAGAGACGCTTAATTTTATATATTTGTACTTTATGTAGATACAGAAACTCGTTGCATGCATTAGCGAATATAGACAGTTGAGATAAAATATCTTGGTAAGCTTGATTTAGACATGTATCGTTAGCTGGAGAGTTCTGTTCGATTTATATGGTAATCCGAGCATAAAGATAAGCCAAACGTCTTGGTATTTAAATAAATTCAACTTGCATCATAGATAATATTATAATTATTTATTGGCAGTTTAAACGCGGCTGTCATTTGAGTTCTATCTTAGCCTATATTAATAAAGAGAACGGTATAGAGGCATCAATATCATATTAATATAAAAAATATTTCTTGAACATTTTACAAGGAACAATATATTATTTTAAGAAGTGACGCCATTGTTCTTTTTATTATTTAAATGGTTATTCTATGTGTGGTTTCATAGTTTCACCTTCAAAGAGTTTTGTTTTAACATAAGGTAAGATCCCAATTGTGAGGTGGTCCAATATGAGTCCAGTAGATATAATTTTGTAAGGTCTCTAAATTTGAACAGAAATGATGTAGGCATGTTTCATATAATAGCGATGTTTCCTGAGTTAAAAAAAATTGATTCTTTTTAGTCCGTCAGTTAGGTTATCGAAAAATATTGAACTCATATTTTTGCTTTATCAAATCTATTAAAATTGACGAAGATAAACAGCAGCAAAGACCCTACTCCTGGTATACTTGCTGCGACGTCACGACGTGGTAAAAAGTGTAAGTACCACGTAGTGACGTCTTCGTTTTTTGACAAGTGAAAAAATACTTGTACAATATTTTTTTTGTAAATTTCTCTGACAGACTAATCAGATTTTGTTAGTCAACTACCCTATTCCATCCCAACCTTAATGGCGACGATGCGAAGGGTTTGTTCAAATACACGGCCCACGTCATGTGAAGGTGCCAATTGTTTAGGATACGATGGTACCGAAATACGCGATGCGTAAAAGCCCCACTAAAAAAAAGTAAGATATAGGTAACTCAAACGACAGTCGCGTTTAGTGATGACCTAACATGACATGGAGTTATGATTGGATCGACGATAATGTAGGTACCATAGACTTATTTTACTTTTTTTAAATCTTACCAATATAGACAGCACGAGTCGTATTTATTAAAACTTTATGACTTAAACACAAATTTTGATAGCGGATTCTTAATTTTAACTGTGAATTTCAATTTGGAAACTGCTCATCAATATTTATACAAATCATATTATTAGAAAGTTTTATGACTTACCATGTACTTATGTATATCTACACATATTTGTGTAAGTATGGGAAATCATCAAATTACTTTTTCCGCTCTGGGCAACAACCCTAGCAGGAGTAGCAGGCACTGACCATATGGGGCCCCGTCTTCTTTTCTGACGGCGTACGTGGCACACGACGCGCCGTCGACTCGGGCCTGGTTGCTATCGGACGGCGAGCCACCCATAGCTCGCCATCCGCAGGCCCGCGATACAAACACCCTACGTTTAAACCAGTAAGCTAAAATATATGATTGTTATGACGGACGCAGTCTACCAACTTAGTGTCCATGGGTGGAGCTTACGTCTCAAATCTATCTTCCATACACAATTACATGTTGCCTTTCCAAGCTGTCAATATCATTGAACTAATATACGAAGAACATCATTACTCTAAGACATCTGGCTGTCGTTTCTGATGTCTCTTTGATCATCAGTCAACGTTCCCTTCTAAACTATTGTCGCTTCATAATTTTAGATATGACTGACAAGACAAATGGGTAATGTAGTAGATTTCGTGTTTCTCTAGTGGTTCTACTGCCAAATGCTCTGTGAAAGTGTATCCTGGCATGTGTCCAGTTTAAACACGTGTTTTTGGAGATCTTATCGTTCGTTGTAGCACTGATAAATAGGTCATTATGGTCTGGTGGAGGTGGTCTGGTAAATTGGCTGACTTGGCTTATTTTAGTTGCGTGTGTAAATCAAAATAGATTTGATGATGGGTCAATATTCGTTCATTCTGCTTTGATTATTCCGGGTTGTACGTGATAATTGAAAATATTTTACAAGTAACTCTTACCTTTATTCCCGGGTACCAAGATCTACCGGGTACCAAGACTAATCTACCAATATTCCATATACTTTGTATGTTGACTGTTAAAAAAGAAAAAACGGGGACAGGCAATAATTTTTACTTATTTTATTCAACTATATTAACGGTGACAGTGTACGGGGAAAACGGGAAGTATTTTTAAATATTTAATTGAAGTACCCGTACCGCTGTCCCCGTACTCCCCGTACGAGTAGAACGGGGACACGGCGTACGGGGACACCGGGAATAAAGGCTCTTTTACATGTAAATATTTTATCATTATTAATCTAGATGAGCAGTGGTGGCCGAGTGGTTACGGCCCCGACTTACGAATTGCAGGTCGCGGGTTCAAACCCAGCAAGGCACATTACTTTGTGTACCTAATTAATTTCATCACCACTGCTCTCAAAACGGTGAAGGAAAACATCGTGAGGAAACCGGCATGTCCTAGAACCAAAAATTCGAAGACATGTGACATTCACCAATCCGCACTGGGCCCGCGTGGTGGATTACGGCCCATTCCCTCTCCTATAGAGGAGGCCTGTGTCCCAGCAGTGGGAACGTTAAAAGGCTGATTATGATTATAATCTAGATGAGACCACTGTTTCCGAGCTGCCGGAGAAAAAACACCGAAACAGAGGTCATAGGTCTCTTTTAAAGTCCATACAATGGATGGTCAAAACAGGACAACCATGTAGGTTAACATTACGTAGTAAGAACATAATGTTACCATTCTGCTTTTGAACACAGGGCGTGAGTTTCGGTTGTACTAAAAAGCATGATATACCTAAGTAATCTTTGATCAGCATTATTGTCAATATCTACTTCTAATCTTGTGTCGAATTTTCCTATAATTCGTTTACAGAAACCCATTTTGGGATAAGTCTATACAAATATGGTTATCTGTCTCGATATAAGATTTGCCTCATACAGGATGCCTTCAGTAATTATTGTAACATTATACGTTTTTTCGGATGCTCGCTGCTAGAAAGGGCATCTTTTTTTTTTGGTACCGAGAACCCACAACGCTTGATAATTACGGACTGAGGAGGCTCTACCTGTTATATAAAACGTCCTTATAATATTTCCAGATGTCGAACGGAAGGCTGCGGCAAGTCGTTCACCGCATCGCATCACCTGAAGGCGCACGGTCGCACGCATTCGGGCGCGCGGCCGCACGCATGCGGGGAGCCCGGCTGCGGGCGACTGTTCTCTACCGCCACCAGTCTCAAAGCACATGCGATGAAGCATCAGGTGAGTTCCATCAGATGTAGTGTATAACTGAAGGCTGCGGCAATTCGTTCACCGCATCGCATCACCTGAAGGTGCACCATCGCACGCATAAGAGCGCGCGGTCGCACGCATGCGGGGAGCTCAGTTGTGGGCGACTGTTCTTTACCGCCACAAGTCCTTTAGTGCGTCCACACGATACTAACTTATGTCGGCGGCGCAGACTTTGAACTTTGAATAAAAAAATATATATATCACACAGACATACAATACCGTTTCTTATTCAGAACTCAAAATCTGCGCAGACATAAGTAGGTGTCGTATGGATCCACTATTAAAGCGCATACGATGAAGCATCGGGTGAGTTCCTTTCCATCATATGTAGAACAGAAGCATGCGACAAGTCGTTCACCGCATCGCAGCACTTGAAGGCGCACGTTCGCACGCATGCGGGGAGCCCGGCTGCGGGCGACTGTTCTCTACCGCCACCAGTCTTAAAGCACATGCGATGAAGCATCAGTTGAGTTCATCAGATGTAGTGTATAACTGAAGGCTGCGGCAAGTCGTTCACCGCATCGCAACACCTGAAGGCGCACGTTCGCACGCATGCGGGGAGCCCGGCTGCGGGCGACTGTTCTCTGCCGCCACCAGTCTTAAAGTACATGTGATGAAGCATCAGGTGAGTTCCGTCTTCATTAGATATAGAACAGAAGGTAGCGGGGAGTCCTTAAAGGTTGATCCACATATACGGGGTGTGGATGTACCGTGGACCGTGACCACGTGGTCCGGCACGTCCCATTATTATAAGATCTTTATAATTTGACAGAATTTATATAATATATATAATCATAATCAGCCTTATAATGTTCCCACTGCTGGGACACAGGCCTCCTCTCTAGGAGAGGGAATGGGCCGTAATCCACCACGCGGGCCCAGGTGCGGGTTGGTGAATGTCACATGTCTTCGAATTTTTGATTCTAGGACATGCCGGTTTCCTCACGATGTATTCCTTCACCGTTTTGAGAGCAGTGGTGATGGAATTAATTACACAAAGTAATGCGCCTGGCTGGGTTTGAACCCGCGACCTAAAATTCGTAAGTCGAGGCCGTTACCTCTCGGCCACCACTGCTCTCGAATTTATGTCTGTCTATAAATACACAGAATATTAACTTTCTAGGGCAAAGATATTTTCCAATATTGTTCATTTTCATATTAATGTTGAAAAGAGTTTTAGTATGCGGTAAACGACGAAACCAAGTCGTTGGTATAGTCAATTAGAGAAAGAAAAAATTTGGCGTTCACCCAAACATAAAATTTCACTTCATCGTACAAATAAATGTTTTGATGGAAAGATAAACGGTAGACCATTCAACATGTGGACAGGTTAAAAATTATTTTAAAACTTTTATAAAATGATGGAACCATACAATGTTTTTCTTATATTTTTTGTATGTTTGAAAAACAGTGTGAGTCTACTCTCAAACTCCCGCAATTGTATGAGTCATCCGCAGAAATGCGTTATTGTGTTTTACGTGGGCTGTACCGGATATTTCAGTGACTTTCGATAAACTTCTAGCATCTAATTAGTCAAAGAAATAATTTATCATCAACTGACCAATAAATTTAATTTAATCTATTTTGTTTTTATTCCGAGTCATCAATCCAAAAATACGATATAAAGCTAGTTTTATTTTATAGGTCGTAAAAACACATGATTTTAAACTTGCCCATTCTCCTTCCACAGATCAAAGCCGAGCCAATACTAAAAAAGGAAGTTATTGAACCAGTTCAAAGGCTAATACAACCACCAGTGTCTAAAACAGCCGACGATCTCATGAACTGGGACAATCTCCTCGAGTCTTTCGGCAGAATCACCACAGAATCAAACTCCACGGATGGCAGTCTAGAGGACATCACTAAGGTCAACACCGTCGATATAACCGACCTACTCTTCCCACACAATACTCCAAACATCAAAAATATCGAAACTGACGACTTAGCTGTAGACTACGACTTAGCCAGCCTAACACTATCACCGTTCGCAGTCGAAAAGACTACACAGAAGATCCCCAACGTGTCCTGGGTTGACGTCAACGATTTGCAACCAACCGTGCCTTTGGAATCACCCTCAATAGAGATGGGACATCCCAAATTAGAAGTTAAGTCTAAAGCGATGCAGCTAGCTTTAGCTAATGAGATCGAAGACCAGGCGCCGTGGGTAGACGTGAGCGCTCTAGCGGCTTCAATATCAGAAACACCAGTTTGCATCGAAGAAAAAACTCCTGAAAGCATTTTTACACTAGCGACTTTCGTCCCCACTCATATGCAGAGTTACATAGACCTGAATGTGGAAGTTGCACCGACCGCGAATCTTATAACCCACGACTCGTTCGATTTAGATACACCAAGTGTACTAGACGTCGGCGACAAAGTGTTCAACGATAGTGAAATAGTTACTAATCTCGAAACAAATAAAATTGACACTGACATCGACCTATTTTTAGGGTCGGATGATGATAGATCTCTGAATACGCCACCTCCATCTAAAGTGCAGCAGAACATCGAAATAAACCCAGCGAACTCGGTCCTCTTCAACACTGACTTGGATTTGGAAGATACATTATTGTTTGATAATGAACCACCCTCGGATATGTATGTGGTGAGGACTGAGAATATATTTGGCAAGGTCGCGAAGAGGAACACTCTGGAGCAGTTGGCTGCTGACGCTGGCATTTGTTCGTGTTCAGATTGTAAGTGTGATCCGAGCCTCGGGGAGTGTCGGGACTGTATGGGTACGATTCAGCCTGATACTACTAAGAAACAGGGATGCGGCGAAGATACCTGCTCTTGCGTCGATTGTAAATGCGATCATGCGGCCATGAAGTGCGCCGTAGGATGCGGCCAGGCCACGGACACCAATCACAACACATTCTTGCATTACCATAGACGACACAACAATTCAAACTTAGAAGATTTAGGTATTTTCACTATCCACGATTGCGACGACAGTTTACAGCCGTCAGAGGTGGTGAAAAGTTTGTCATGTTCATGTAGCTCCCACGCGAGACCGAGTGACAAATGCGATCGAAGCGAACGATCAAATAAAGTTGAAAAGAAATCGTGTTGCGATGAGAAAAAGTTGTCTACTGCAGAGAAAGCTTCGTGCTGTAGCACTAAAGTATCCAGTTCTGCTGATAAGTCTTGTTGTAGCGATAAGAAGCCGTCGACTAGCGAGAAGGAAGCATGTTGTGGAGGCAACAAGTCATGTTGCGTTACAATATGTTTCAAGAAACTTGACGCGTTCAAACAATTTCTTTCTGACAACGACCTCATTCACGCGCTAAAAACGCATAACTTTAACCTAACAACAAGTTAATAACTGTAGTTTTTACAAAACATTGCATTTAACTACGTACAAAAGCATTGAGTTTCTTGCATTGACATCCTTACGCTGTTAGTCTGCCCTAAGTGATATTTTGTCCAATTTAAGCAATATTTTATATAAATAACTGTGTTTTGTTGTTTTTTTTACACATGTATTTTGCTGTAGTAATTTTATAAGAGTTTAAAAGATAGATATTCATATACAATGGATTTGTGCAATCATGTTTGTCAATTGTTTTTTATTTATTGTTGTATGTAATGTTAGAGTTTTGACAACTTATATGTAGTTTCTCCAATACAAATGCTCTCTGTCCCAAAAATATTTTATCAAAAATCAATCTGTCTGGCCTTTCCTTATTTTGGGATTAGCATTCATTCAAGCAGCCGAGTACCAGTTTTACATGTAACTGCCCATCTGACTTCGAGCCAGTAGAGTAACGCTATAACCCTTGGCAAAACAAAGACAATTCCAAAATGTTACAATGTTATGTAAATGTACAAGTTATGTATGAAATTGATTTCAAGGGCTGTTACTGGTACAGTAATACTTCAGTGAAACCGAGTGCCAATTGAAAGTGCCATACGTGTAAAATTATACAAAATGATAATTTTAAATTCATCAAATGCTGTAAGAAACGTAAATGTTTGGTGCTACCTTTAGATGTAAGTTATCCAGTGCCTTAAATGTTGTACTTACAATGTGCTTAAACTGTACAAATGTTGAATAATTTTATATGAGATTTTTATTCATTCGTTTTTAAATAGCTGCGATAATCTTAATGCTGTAAGGTTTCTAGTCCACATAACAAATAAAATGCTTTATATTATTTTGTTGTTTTTATTTGAGATCCATACAATGTGTTTTTTCTATCAGGAGTTACTATCAGTTTATTTAGCATGCTTGGGGAGGTCCACTAAAGAGGAATATCTAATTATGTCAAAATTACTCTATTTAAAAATCTCTGGAATATAATAATAAATTTGTGAGTATGCAATACATCAATTACAAATTTAATAATTTCAGAAACTTCTCTAAATATAGTTAAATGCATTAGAAGTTCAACAGGAATCAATAAAACAATTTATACAGCATTTAATTACGCTTGCTGTTATCCTTTTAAACTCAACATTTGTTTGTCAAATATAAGTGAAACTGGCATTCAAAAGGTTAATAAACTAGGAGATATTCATTTATGTATGAGTATTCTTATATTGATCAACAACTAATACAATAAAGGAATGTTTTACTGATATCACCTACCAATATAAAAAGTTATAACTTATAACAATGTAGAAGTAAATGTACACCATCTATAAACATACCTCGAAGAATAGTTCTCATGAGTACCTTAAGGTTTTTTTGTATTGCAAATATCGTAGCTCTAAACTTCATTTCATATCATCTTAATAAATGGTGTCATACAATTTCAATTAATACATTAAGTAAACACACAACACTCAGAAATACAAAAAGATGGCAGTTATAAAAAGATACCGAGATCCATTTATCTTCAAGCCGAGATCCACTTTATCTTGAAGCTGCTGAAGTTAGCGTCTTTTCTTCTTGTCATGTCGCCTGGCTCTAGACATGGCTGCCCGATGGCCTGGTGAGGACTGCTCTGAACTACATTCGTCACTGTCTGTGTATGCCTGGAAACAAGAAAATAAAATGTTCAAATTTTTGGTATTTATACATAAAAATTAGAAATAATGGACAATGCGGAAGATGTTAGAAAAGTACCTACGTAGGTAGTCTTTATATTATGTTTTTGTTTAGGAATTTCAACTGCAATAAAATAATACATTCAAATTTGAAAAGATAAATCTTTGAATCCTCCTTGATGCAAGATACCAATTTGCCTTGAGGTAAATAGGATCAGGTCAGAAATCATATAGATTCGAAAATCTGGCAGGATTGACTGAGAAATTCGTTTATTTAAGTCATACAGATGTGTTAAAACAATGATTTACCTTTTCGTAAGGATGCGGCTCGCTTTGTTCGTCAGTCAAAGTCACACAAGCCATAATGCAAGCAATCTGAAACGCCGCACCGATGTACAAGCCATATCGAATCACTGTACTCATTAAATCTTCAGAGAAAATCTCACTTGGAATCATTTTTAGGCGATCGATAAACACTGAACTGAAATGGATGCAAGCGAACGACGACCGGTTAAGCGAACTAGTTATCAGTGTACTCTTGGAGCAGTGCTAAAAGACGAAGCATTTGATATTGATAATGGTAGTAATAATGCTCCTCGCGTGATAACTCAACAGTTGCACGGGCCAACGATCGAGGAAGAGCCTTAAGACCATAACAGTTATTCCCGGACATTTTGAAATTTTTATCTGTCAATTTCAGTTCAGATTCACAGACTACATAAAAATCAATACCGTGAATGTAGAAGGCAGGAAATTGACAGTTATTAAAAATGAGATTTAGTCAAGTGAAGGTAATAAGTGATCATTCAATTATAAAAAAAAATGTATTAAAATCAAATTTCCAACGACATTAAATTGCCTGATCGAAGCTGGGCCTATTTATACACAAAGTCAGAAAATTATACCACATCGAAATGTAAATGACTTGAATATGCTTCAATACCCATGTGCTCAGTATATATGTATATGTATGTCCTCTGGCTGAATTATCAGCTCGTTCGCTGCTGTTCCTACTTTATTTTACCTATATTTTTTTCTTGTTGGCAGTTTTCCGCATGGTGCGAAATTCAAATAGTATAGGTATAGCATGTATTTTGATTTTGGGACACCGATGAAGCCGATGTAAGTATTTTTATCCGACTAAGTACGGCAACGGGCAAAGCCAAATGGAAGGGTTATGATTTTAGCTATCTACGTATTATGTAAAAAATAACCTAAGTAAAAAATAGTTTTTGTTTCATCCAAATTCGTTCACTTTATAAAAGATATAAGAATTTAAAGTGAATTTCTTTTTGAAGAAGAAATTGATTTTCGTCACGTAAAGCAAATATCTCGCAACGCCACCTATTGAACAAAAACAGTAATGTGAAAAAGTGAACATTTTAAATGTTATGGTTTATTATTATCGTTACACGACGGATAGAAGGCGTTGTTAATTTAATTTCACTTTCTGAGTTATAGTGGTGTTAAAATTCTACGAGGAAGAATGACTAACCACTGTCAATAAGCAACGTGCAGAAACTAGGTAGGTATAGGTGGCAGCACAGAGTCGTAAATATCAAGTATATTTTACTTATAAGTTTCAAACAAAGGTTTCAAATAAAGAAACACGTTCCCCTAAACGGAGGGTGCAGAAGTTTAGGTGGCAGCACAGGGGCCGTATTATGACCTCTTAAAACCATCATGTTTTCTGTGTGAGAAAAGGATAGTGCTATTCGTCCTGTATAGCTCCGTCTCTTTTTCACACCGAAAACATGATGGTTTTAAGAGATCATAATACGGCCCCAGGTCAAATATTTACAACGTAAAAGTTTCTGATTTGCAACACTAGATGGCATAGTCTACGCCGTGCACGTTCCCTGTACTTACCTACTTGCCTTTAAGTTAAAGCTGTTAAAACATTGACCCTAATATGTTTGCTAAGTCTTAGAACTGGAGAGCCGAGATCAGCCGATGTATGTATATATACCTACTCATGTAGCTACAATATAAATCTCTAATCAGTCTAATCGCATAATCATCTAGTGTACCTATATCGTTTTCCCCACTATGTTGGGGTTGGCTTCCAGTAAACCGGATTGAGCTGAATACCAGACCTCCACTACCATTAATTGGGTAACACGGTATTTCTATCAGAGAATGTAAAGGATCACGATAGATGTCGTTTCAAGACAGCTTTGTCTTTCTTTCCGTTTTCTCTATAAACGTAGTTAAGTCAATGACCGTTATAGCAAATTTATTAGGCGCCTACCATAAGTAGGTAGGTACATCTTCCACACATGGATGATAATTTATAATTTTTGATTGGCCTCGGTGAGCTCAATATCAGACGAAACGAATCACTTGATTAAAAAACGATCAAGGTAGGTATACGCTTATCTGTAGTAGTCATGTAACTTATTATTGTTTGGACCACTTAAATCTCATGGATTGGCTACTCAGTTGATTAAAATGAAGCTATTTTTTATTTGTGAGTAATAAATATTTAGTTTTATGATATGCTTGAACTTCACTAGCTAGGGATTTATTAGGGCTAACTGGCTGATGAGGATATCAAGATAAAAAAGTACAAGTTTGTAATGGGAGTTGACTGTATGGATTTCTAACATATCTGACTGTACGGATCTTAACAGGGCAATATAGATCATAGCGAATTGTTTCTAGTAAAACGGATATAGAAATGATATATTAAAACCAATTAATAGCCAGATAAGACGGTTCCGATGGTAGAACTCAGCATTTATATATTATTTAGCCGAAAAAGAAAGTCGTCTACTGGGCACAGGGCTCCCCAAGAGTTGCAACTTCGACCGGTCCTGTGCTTCTCGTCAACGGACCTATACCAGGTCATCCTGTTACCCAGCCTTTGCAAAGAGGCCAGACGATGGCACGTGCTACCTGATAATTATTTTGTTAATTTTCTTTTGCAGTTATTTATCTATGTTTCATAGTTTCGGCGAGAAAAGGTGTAAGACCAAAATTCGGTGAAAATATATTCAGTGATTCATCCGCTTCCACTAGTAGTAGTGATAGTAGTGATGAGAGTGATGAATATGTGCCGTCTACCGACGGTTTTCTGGACCTTCGGGGAGCCGTCAGGAAATATTTCGCTCTGGTATTTACATTCTTCTCATAGCAGGTACCTAGTTTCTGAAAGGCAATACAGTTCTCAGATTTTCAAATTATGCTTATAAAATCGAGTAACAATTTGATCATTTTGGTTGGTATAGTTACGGATTAGTAAAACTAAAAGTTTTCTTCCGCATTTAAATATAAAAACAGATTAAGACAAAGTGATATGTACATAGGAACCCTAACATCATGGCACCAGAAGGGTGATGCAACTTGCAATCCTTCATTAGTATTACTCGAAATCATCTAATGATTTCTTCCGCTCTGAACGGAGCGGAAGGGAGTGTCATACTAGCGAAAGGACGAGGTAGACTGCGTCAGGGAGATCGAAACCTCACGCTCCAGCCGTCGCAACAGAAGAAGACGCACCGGGCGTTGGGAAATACAGGCGATTCCCAGCCACTGTAGGCGCGGGCCTGCGGATGGCGAGCTATGGGTGGCTCGCCGTCCGATAGCAACTAGGCCCGGTTCGACGGCGCGTCGTGTTCCACGCGCGCCACTTAGAGTTGTCAGCAAAGAAGACGGGTCTCCATAGGCTCAGTGCCTGCGAGGGTTGCAGGATTTTTTCGAAAGAGTCACTGCGACCCTGGAACGCTAAGGGCATTAGGAGGTAGGGTGAGTTTTAGTCAGTAAAAGTCTGACACTGTGGTGACACTTTCGACCAAACTTTACTACTCTACTAATTTTACCTACTACAAACACACAGAAGCACTCCTTATCAATCGCCCACCCTTTTTTTCACTATCTAGATTTTGGAGTTATTAGTTTTACCAATAAAAATATTGTTTGCCTTATTTGGGACGAGACTGGACCCGAAGTTACAGGGAATCCGAGTATGAGATCTAGAGAGTTTGAAAAAATCTGGCACTTCTGGCTCTTATTATTTGTACATGCTTTTATTGAACCGAATATTGTTTATTTATTTATTTATGTACACACGTGATACTTAAAAAAGACAATTTTGTACAAAATCGAGAGCACAAAGGTACTGCTTATTTCAATAGAAATTTCTTCCAGCAGACCTGCGACAGAAGAGTGGGATAAGAAATGTAGACACAGTGTGTAAAGAGACAGAGAAGGAAACTTAAAATATACTATACTAACTTAACTAAGGCATAACAACTATTTATACATACAAATCAAATTAAAATAAATATACAAATAAATATACACAAATAAATATATTTAAATACATACTTCTATATAAAATAATACATACGTAATAAAATATACAGAATCACAGTATAGTGGACAGATAATGCTCTTTCACTTCTTTTTTAAAGAGAGAAATATTTTTGCAGTCTCTTATTTTAGGTGGGAGTGAGTTCCATAAACGCACTGCATGAAAAGAGAAGGAGTGAGAATACGAAGGAGTATTATGAGATGGAAAGTTTAGGTGATGTTTAAGGTGGGACCTACACAGCGCATCTGCAGGGCGAGTAAACGAGAAACGATCACGCAGGTAGCCAGGATATGCAGGATTAAAAAGGATATTATAAAGGAGGCATAATATTGGAGTGTTCCTTCGAAGACGAATAGGGAGCCACTTGAGATCCTTGCGGAACTGAGAGACATGGTCGTATTTCCTCAGGCCAAAAACAAAACGGATGCACAGGTTTTGCAAGCGCTCAAGCTTGTTTAAAAGCTCCTCAGTGGCATCCAAGTAGCAGGCATCAGCATAGTCAATGATCGGCTGAATCAATGTTTGAGCTAAATAAATTTTAGATTTAAAGGGCAAAAAGGTTTGAAGAGTTTTTAAAGAGTGGAAGGAAAAGTGCACCTTACGACTAACCTCATTCACTTGCGCTCGCCAAGAAAGATTGCTGTCAATTAAGACACCGAGATTCTTTGCCGTGTCCGTGTACGCAATGATCGATCCGTTAAGGGATAAAGGCGTCAATGTGGAAGTGTCAAGCGCATTGCGATAATAACGACTGCCTATGATCATAGCCTGGGACTTAGATGGATTAATCTGTAGGCCATAAGATTTCGCCCACTGATTAATCCTCTCCAGGTCACAATTCATGGCATTAATCGCTGCGTCCGCGTCGGCCAGCAAGAAGTGTCGATAGAGCTGCAAATCATCTGCGTAAAGATGGAAGTTGTAGGAAATAACCTTAGTAACTGTATTTATGAAGATAGTGAAAAGAAGAGGAGAGAGAACTCCACCCTGAGGAACACCTGCAGTGAGGTCACACCAGTCAGAGAAAATCTCTTCGAGGCGAACACACTGAGAGCGCCCCCGAAGATAGGAGTCAAACCAGGATAGTGCAGAAGTAGAAAAGTTAATAGAATTAAGGACTCCAAGAAGTATATCGAAATCCACTGAGTTGACCGCACAGCTGAAATCGAGTAAGACTAATACAGTGAGAGATTTATTGTCCATAGCCCAGCGGATGTCATTAGTGACTTTTAGGAGTGCAGTAACAGTGCTGTGACCAGCACGGAAGCCAGATTGGAAAGGAGAGATAAGAGAGTTTGATGATAGGTATCTAGAAATTTGACCATGAACAATATGCTCGAGAACTTTAGAGAGGAAAGGAAGAATGGAGATGGGTCTAAAGTGAGATAAAGACGATGGATTGCTAGTTTTGGGGAGTGGAATAATGTGTGCCTGTTTCCAGGATGCAGGAAATGTGCCAGAGAATAAAGAAAAATTAAAAATGTGGGTGAGAATGGGAAGCAGTTGTGGGAGAATAGGGATTATCATTCTCGAACACAGATTGTCATGGCCTACTGCGGAAGACGAGATAGCGAGAAGGGATTTTTTAACATCGTCTTCAGAGACAGAACTAAGATTAAAAGATGAAAAATTCGGTAGTGGCAAATTGGAGAGCTTAAGCAAAGTAGAAGTTTTGACAATAGGATCCAGAGAGACAGGAGGAAGAGAAAAGTGTTTATTGAGAGCAGACAAGTCGATATCTGTACAAGTGTTAATAGGAGACTTGCCGATACCAACTGACTTTAGAAACTTCCAAACATCAGAAGACTTGCAATCTACAAGAGATTCGTGGAAATAGCGTCTCTTAGCATCTCGACACAGACGATTGCAGCTGTTACGCAGAGCTTTGAATTGAGCAAGATTCTGCTCAGTGGGTCTACGCCTGTACCTGCTCCTAGCCTTGTCCTTGCGAGCAATCGCATTTTTTATTTCGGACGTCATCCACGGAGCAGGATTATGCTTGATTTTAACTCTTCGACGCGGAGCATGCTTGTCATATAGACTCAACAGCTGGGAATTAAAGCAATTCACTTTTACGTTGATACAGGTGCTTTCGGTAACCGAAGTCCAGTCAATCATACCTGCATTGTTATTTATTTAATGTTCTCTTTATTAATGTTTAGAAACAGCCGCACGCGTCGATCTTCAAGGTTAAGCAACGCTTGCCAAGGTTGGTCTGTGGATGGGTGACCATCTTAACATACCGAGTTTATTAGAAAACATTAATTAAAAAACTTAAAAAAACACAAAAACGAAAACATTTAAAAATAAAAAAAGCAGTAGTCCACCTGGGAGCAGTGATCAAGGGAACAGGGTCTTGATCACTGCTTGGAGCCCTAACCACCGGCAGGTGGTTAGGGTGTCAGAGAAAGGAACGTTCTCACAATACGAGCCGTATCGAGGAGTACTGCCTTTTGTATCAGGCCGTTTAACCAACCGTGTAACGCCAGCTTCGACAAATGGTCTACGAAGCTTTTGGCCATTAGGCCATTGGCCATAACGACAATCGGCACAATGACAGCCGAGTCCACATTCCACTTCAACTTCAACAACCTCGCCTGCTAAGTCGGGATACTTCATTTGTTTCTCAGCATTCACGAGGCTCTCGTCATGTGGGATGGTGAAATCAATTATCATTGTGCGGCGCGCTAATCGGTCTATCAGCACTATATCAGGCATATTGGCAACAATAGTCCTATCAGTGACGATAGACGTCGGTCTATCATCACTGATAGGACTATTATTGCCAATACTGGGGTCGCCCAGTACAATGTTACATGGCCATTTTCGAGAACTGGGTTGGGTACATTACTTATACAAGTTGGAACAAATTCCGTAACCCTAGCAGGCATTGGCCCCATGGCACCCTGTCTTTTTTGCTGACATCTCTTTGAGGCGCGTGAGGAGCACGACTCGCTGTCGACCCAGGCCTGGTTGTTATAGGACGGCGAGCAACCCATTGCACGCCATCCGCGGGCAACTTGCGTCCCCTGGTTTTTTATCAAATGCACAGAAAAATATTCTTCGAGGCGGATCCCATAATTTCCAATTCATGTTTAGCCTTCATCGACCGATTTTTTATTTGTCAATTTTCGATTACAGGAGGCCTCATTGTTAGACCATGGCAGAAATATGATCTGTTCTCCGATGTCCGTGTTAATGCCACTTGGTAAATTGGCAATAGGAGCAAAAAATAAAGCAAAAAAAGAATTATTAGATGCCATAGGGATTAAGAGTGATAAACAGGTACGTGTGCTATAAGATTCAGAAGTAGGTATTACTACCTAGGTAGGTATTGTAGTTGGGTGTTGGATTGGGGACCGAAGGCCCATTTGTAGATTCTGTCGCTTAAGTGGTTCTATTTCTAATTTTGTAAGTATTACTTAGTTTCAGAGGTATGGCAGTTGCTCCATGTAAAATACTGGTACAAAAGCCAAAAAAAAGAAAAACATAAGCATAGACCCACATCTACTATATAAAAATAAGTCGGGTTTTCCTTCCTGACGCTATAACTCCAGAACGCACGAACCGATTTCCACAGTTTTGCATTCGTTGAAAAGGTCTCGGGCTCCGTGAGGTTTATAGCAAAGAAAATTTCAACAGAAAAGTGGGAAAATCTTTTTTCATTTTTTTTTTTATATATGGCAAAACAACGTTTGCTGGGTCAGCTAGTACTGTATACAAAAAGAGGTCCACCGGTGTCGGAAGTAGGGTCCAAGCTCCTGGTGGTTAGGGCTCAAGAGAAAAGAACCACCTCACAATACGAGCCTTATCGAGGAGTACTGCATTCTGTATCAGGCCCTTTATCCAACCGCGTAACGCCAGCTTCGGCAGATGGTCATCGAAGCTTTTGGCCATCTGGTCATTGGCCATAACGACAATCGGCACAATGACAGCCAAGTCCACATTCCACAAATAGACAACCTCGTGTGCTAGCTCGAGATACTTGATTTGTTTGCCTTTCTCAGCTTTCACGAGGTTCTCGTCATACGGAATGGTAACATCGATTATCATCGTGCGGCGCGCTAATCGGTCTATCACCACTATATGAGACTTATTGGCAACAATAGTTTTATCAGTGATGATAGACCGATCCCAATACAACGTAACATGGTCATTTTCGAGAACTGGGTCGGGCATAACTTGTAATATGGCACCTCAGAATCCAGAAGTTGGTATTTCAAAGCAAGCTGCTGGTGAATAATCGTGGCCACTGTGATATGTCTGTGCAAGAACTCGCCTTTAGATAGACGAGAACAACTAGAGATAATATGTCTATTGGACTCACCGGTCAGTCGGTGCCATGCCCGTCACCGTCCCATCTGGTTAGGTACACTTGAAGCTGAAGTCGACCCCAACAGTAGGTATATTCTGTCCATCTGAAATCAAGTACCTCCCTAAATTAATGCACTTGTGGAATCTGTTGTAAGTGAATTTATCAATGTACGGAACAAATATTTGACAGATAGTTGTGCCGGGTCTGACTGTTTGTGTATGTGAATTTATGTTTGTAAACGCACCCACGATACAGGAGAAATTTCTAGTGTGGGGCAACGTTTTTATTAAAAAAAATCTAAAAGATTATTTGCAATATTCAATGCACCATGTATTGATAATTACAAAATATTTTCTGTATAAACTTCCTTTCAATTTATTTACACAGATAAAGTCCGCCTTCCGACAGCTTATAACTAACATGAAGTACCTGCCAGGGGTAAGACTAGATGTGGCAAGTAGAATATACGTTTCTTCTGAGAAAAGTGTTAATGAAAAGTTCAAGGTGCGCACAAAACTCATCTTTAAGACATCTATCAGGAAGATCGATCCATTCCGTCCAAGGGAAACTGCGGAAAAAATCAACGATTGGGTAAGAACGAGGAGATTTTTATTTATTTAACTTTATGTTCTGGTTGTGGTAGGTACATGGACGGACTTAATGACACAAAGCGTCCTCTACCAGTTAACTTTTGGGTTAAAAAGACTACAAACATTTGGGTTAATAAAACAACATACAGACGTCTTTCAATATAAGTGTAAATGCGCAAATCATTCTGGGGCTTTAGATTTTTATTCATATTTAAAAAGTCCTTCACTTTTTACTTTTCTATTTTTTAACTTACTTTAGAAATGATGGTCCCACCTAGGGACCTTTTCGTAGAAAAGTAGCACCTAATTTCTAAGTAGATTGAAAACCAAGTTGGAGCTACAACTATGACATCACTACATAGTATAAAACAAAGTCGCTTCCCGCTGTCTGTCTGTCCTATGTATGCTTAGATCCTTAACTACGCAACGGATTTTTTTAAGCGACTTCCAAAAAAGTAGCAGGTTCTCAAGTCGACTGTATTATTTTTTTGTGCGTTTTATCACAAAATTTTATTGGGTTGCCGATTTTGATTATTATTTATATATTCGAATGCTTTTCATGTGCTCCCATTTAAATTTGAGTGAGATCTGAGGACTAGTATTTGAGTTATCCTTAATAATGTGTGGCTTCAACTACGTAGATGATATTTTTATTCTATCATTGTGTAAAATTAAAAAAAAAAAAACCTTTACGATGGTTTGGATGAGCATCTTAGTATTTCGAGGTGGACCCTTTCTAGTTTGCTGAAGATCTGATGAAGAACCGAGATAGGAAACGGAACTCTTCAATAAATGAAAGCAAATCTTCCGGGATTGCTGAATTATTGTTTAAACCTGATTATAGCACGTACGCTGAGATGGGCGTACCTACAGGTAGGTATCACCACTAAAAAGTGAAAAAAAAAAAACATCTTTTTTACAAAAACAACAACTGTCTTCTAAACAAATAAAAACAAAAAGTAAGTATAAAATAACTTTAATTTCGGAAATCGGTGTTCAAAGAACGAAGAACCAACCAAAAACACCGACTTCCGAAATGAAAGTTTGTTTGTTTTTTTGTAAAAAAGTTTTTTAAATAGATAAAGTGGTTCAAGAGGAAGGTTTATGTGTATAATACACGCATAATATAGTGGAGATTTAGTATTAGCATTGCACCTGTACGAAGCCGGGGCGGGTCACTAGTTAATGATATTTTATTGTACAGGATAAACAATTAATATTATCAAATAAACTAAACTTGCAACAAACTAAAATATAGCATAAAAAAATCATCCTCAATGCTGTCGGGCGATAATGTGCTGAAGAGACTGGCGGCATTGCCACGTTGAATGGCAATGCCAAGGTAAAAAGCCAACTCTTGGGTGACGAGAAGTGTCAACCAGCCGTTTTAATATTTCTTTGAAAAGGATGTGAGCACAAGGGCCCCACGGCCCAAGAGTTTCAATCCTAGTAATGTTACTATCATCATTAACAGCCTGTTGCAGTCCACTGCTGGACATAGGCCTCTCCAATTACATGCCACTTAGATCTATTTTCGGCTTCTCGCATCCAGTTTCTGCCAGCCGTCCTGCGCAAATCGTCACTCCACCGTGCCTGAGGACGTCCTACACTACGTTTGCCAAGACGCGGTCTCCACTCTAGAACTCGTTTACCCCAACGGTTGTCGGTTCTACGACTAATATGGCCAGCCCACTGCCACTTCAGCTTACTAATCCGGTGGGCTATATCGATGACCTTGCTTCTCTGACGGATCACCTCATTTCTGATGTTATTTGAATGTTACTATATTTACGTCAATTGAGATTTTCTGTCGCCCCAGCGGTAGCGCCAGCATAACATGACAAGTTAGGAAGAAGGGATAGCGCTCGCCACAGGTTGCGTCCCACACTAAAGACCTACCCAAATTCCAAGAAAACAAAGACGTCCCGATTTTACCATCGTCACGTGCTCTGCAAGCCATTGGGTTCTACTACAGCTGGAACGCCGACGGTGATGAGATCTTGTCGAATAATGACGTTTCAGTTAGCGTGTCGCCCAAAACGGTTCTCACTGAGGCTACATGAAAGGCCGTGGCGCCCGAGGCTGTTGACAACCTCACCACAGTAACAGCGATGAGGAGAATAACATGGGGCTCCTAAACTAAGAAGAAGAAGCAGGAAAGTGGTGTCTTCGAAGAAAGTGCCTAGGTTCGACGACGGTAGAGCATGAAGTTCCGATTCCCATTTTCCCAGAGCCAACAGGCGCGTACTCTCAGCAGTAAAAACAGACGTGGTTAGTAAGTTGTTCTGAACTACTCTGCTCAGTGGCTCGCCTCTGGGAAGATTGTTTGTAAGGTTGGTCAGTATTCGGGCAAGCGAGCTACAACTTAGATTAAATCTGTTTTGAATTAAATTAGACGGTGTTACTAACGTACTTGAGTTCTCTTTCCAAATCAGGTTGCCGACAAAACAAGGAATAAAATCACTCAATTGATAAGTACTTCAGATATATCTAAAGATACGTCGATGGTCCTGGTGAACGCTATTTATTTTGCGGTAAGTACACGTACAGCATAACTGATAGTGCTTTTCAACTCATTTACCCACGTACTTGAACACTGGCACCTACCCCACCCAAGTGTGTCGCACTAGTGCGGATAACTGCGCCATCGGCAGTCTTTGATCATTACATCTGAATCCTGAAATCGCAAAAAATTGACTGCGCCATGCAATTTACGTTTGCATGCCTCGACAAAATGTGGTTAACATCTATTTTTTTTTTGCGATTTCACGTTTATTCAAATGGTAAAATTTATTCATAATGTTAGTACGATGACCCATTTCAAATTTAGCGTCTGAAGTCTTTTACACCTGGTATACTATCGGCATTCCCTAAAGGAGCCATTTATCCATATCTATATAATAGACATTGTGAAACGGCATGTTTTATACTGATTAAAGGCCCATCTTCAGGAAACTTAGTAAAAATAAAAAGAATAAATATAATTTTCTAGGGTAAATGGAAGCACAAATTTGATCAATCATTCACGGACAACTTTTATTCGCCGTCTGGCCGTCGTCGACTTCCGATGATGTCGCGTCAAGGGCACTATAAATACTGCAAGTGTGACGTCATAAACGCTGAGGTAAATAATCTTTTCACACCAAATGAATGAATAAAGATCATCCCGAGGAAAGTTTTGAATATATATGAACTAGCAGCGCCTCGCGGTTTCACCCGCGTAGTTCCCGTTCCCGTGGGAATATGGGGATAAAATAGCCTATAGCCTTCCTCGATAAATGGGCTATCTAACACTGAAAGTTTTTTTCAAATCGGACCAGGAGTTCCTGAGATTAGCGCGTTCAAACAAACAAACTCTTCAGCTTTATAATATTAGTATAGATTAGATGGTTAGGTTATGGAAGTTAGACCAAATAACTGTGGATATATTGTATGAGAGATAATGTGGCTAGAAAAGGCATGATTATTGAGATGACAGCAAATATAGGTGTATGACACAAGAAGACATATTCCGGAGACCCCAAACATGTTTCAGTCTAAACGGATGAAGGTATATCTTTGTGAAGCAGAGACTGCCATAGGCAGTCATGGCTTCCATAAGCTAAAGAGGTATTGGCTAATAAGATTTCCCTTACTTATGTATTGTACGTCGAAATAGTTATTTTCAAGATGGTCATCATGTTCAAAATGCTCATACATATTAGAGACTCATATGCCATTGACTGTTAAGCAAGCATTATTGCTACTTACACTTCTTTGTTTTTAGGTTAGGTTAGAAAATTCGTTTATCAACTTTGTATTCGTATCTAAGAGATGGTCACTTTAGGCTATTTGTTATGAGTTTGTAATTGATCATATCTGGAAGAACTGTTTCTACTACTAAAAGAAAGCTACGATTACTGATCCTTATGCTAATTTTATCCTTAAATCATGCACGGTTTTTGTAATTCCCAGAGTTTCGTTTCGTTTCTCTGGGAATTTCATTTAGTACAATAATGTTAACGTTTATAAATTTCACCAGCTCATAGAAATTCCATACGAAGGCTCGCAGGCATCAATGATAATAGTACTACCGTTTAGCAAAACTGGCTTGCCAGTTCTCCTTAGAGCTCTAAAACTTGCTCCTAAACTATTAAACAAGGCATTAGGAAAAATGAAATTTGCAGATGTAATACTATCGATGCCAAAGTTCAAAATTGAGTCGGACTTGGACCTGAAGTCTCTGTATAAAAAGGTGAGTCTTAAAATTATTCAGTTAACTGTAACGGAACTTACCGTCACAACACATAGGCTTTAATGGAACATTGACAGCAAATCGTATCTTTGCATCCTCAAACGGCTCAGCTAGTTTTAATAACGGTGATCTAATAAACGGAACCAACTTCAAATAAGTGAAAATCATTGAATGAGGTGGAGGATTACTCGAAGTTTAAAGCTGTTGATTCCTTGTCGTCTTATCCATATTCAGTATCTACCATATAAGTCACTTGAGTAAGCTAATTTTTGAATTACCTACTGAATGTCACTTGTATATCCCTCTTACAAGCCCGTTACCGTTAAATGTGAACAAAAATCCTGTGAGGCCATATATACATAACATAGAAAAATATGAGCTATCTGCAGTCGACTTTTAAATAATAAATAAACTTTAATTTCAGATTGGGCTAAGGTCTATATTTGATTCAAGAGCTTCAGATTTGTCTGAAATAATCGAAGATGAAGATGTGTTTGTATCTACAGCAATACACAAAGCTGTTATTGAAGTAAATGAGAAAGGGACAGAAGCTGCTGCCGCTACTGGTAAGCCTTTAAATATTATTTTATTATGTATTATTGCGGTCTTTTTCGAAGTAGATCCCATACAGCTCTTAGCATACGAAAGCATGGCCAATAGGCATAAAAATATAATTATTATCAAAGCGGTTTATCGAAGAATATGCAACTAGTGGCAGAGAAAATATAATAAAAATTGATCTCAAACAAACGGGATAGTTAATTTAATGAAAAATATAAGGCGTTCTCATGAAAACGCCGTTAAGTTTGATGCCAGAGTTTGTGTCGAACTTTATAATTATTATAACAACTTTCAAGCTTTATAACTTCATCGCTTTCATAATTGTTAGCAAATAAAAAGACTACATGCATATTCCCTTGCATTTGGCATTTAGTGTCTATAAAAAAAATGTTTTGAAGAGGTTTATTGTATTGTAGACTTTAGTAAATGGAGAGAGTATCGTAACATGAATTGTATCTGAAGCCACTTGAGACATGATCTTGACTTTCTTCTTTATTTGTATCGACGGTACTTTCGCTTATTTGAATTTGATTGCAAGAGCCGAGTAGATGACTGAAATTTTGCTTTACTTAAGAAGCTGAGATTTTCATATATCTTTTAGATTCCATCTACTGAACTACCATTATCATTTCAAAAATCATGGGCTCTTCTAGGAATCATTAAAATTTGGCTCTCCAATTTTTCGTTCGAATTTATTTATTTATCAATTCGTTCGCTGTGTGTGTGTGATATCTTAAAATATTATCGGTACATTGACATGTGTTTCAATGCGGTTAACACATTTTATAATGTTTATAAATAAAAGGAAACTGATTGAATGACTCATCAGCAACAATGATGAATGATAAATGATATTTATTTTTCAAATAGTAACAAGTAACTCTTTTACACGTCAATATTGTTTTGTTCATATTAATTTAGATGAGGCCGGTGTTTCCTAGCTGACTACCCCGAGAAGAAACACCAAAACAATCAGAGGTCATAGTTTTTTTTAAAGTCCATACAGTGGTTAAAAACATATGAGAACCATGTAGGTCAACGTCTGAGGTGGCCTTTTGAGGATAGCACCATGCAGTTTCTAGTTGACCTGTTCAGACAGTGGAGCATTTGTCAGTTATTGTGTAGCTCAATTTAGAAAGAGCTCAACGGTTTGACGGTACAGTTCGTTTCGGTTGTAAGGACATTTGGGTAGGCCGCATAAAGTACTGAAACTGTCAGACAGATGTCGATATAGCGACCTACATGGTTTTTGTTATCACAATACGGCATCTGAGAACCATGGGCATTAGAGCGTGAGATGACTTCTCGTGGAAAGTATCGTACAGTTAAGAACAGACCTGTCCAGTCAGTGCATCTTGTAGCTCAATTCAGGACTACCAAGGAGCTCAGCGATTTGGCCAACAATACTAAAGAAAGGACATTTGGGTAGGCAAAGCACACAAACTCAGTGGCGTGCAGTGGTTCGAGTTAGGGTAGGCCAGAGAAAATGTCCAAACAAATTTTAAAAAATAACCACATTATTCAGGGTTGATTTTTAATGAAATGAGTTTTTTTTAATTGCCTATTTAAAAAGAAAAACAAAAAAAGACACCAAATTTCAACCCTGAATAATGTGGTGTGTTTTTTTTTGGACATTATTTTCTGGCCTACCCTAACTCGACCCACTGCAAGCCACTGCTCAAACTGCTAGACAAATGTTAAAATTACTCGAATGAAAAGTAATCTACATAGTTTTTACATCAATAGTAATATTATAAAGCTCAAGAGTTTGTTTGTTTGGTTGTACGCGCTAATCTCAGAAACTACTGGATCGAAATGAAAAAATAATTTAGTTTTGGGCAACACGTTTATCGAGGAAGGCTATATAAAGCGTCAGTGAACAATCTTGCGAAAACGGTTTTTTTTCTCCCTCTGATGTTATACGGACAAAGTTGCGCGGTCAGCTAGTTTAGAATAAAAATATAGATATGGGTCTAGAAAAACATATTTTTGTCTTTGTCATGTGTATATAAATACCTTTATATAAATACCTTTCTTTCATACACCTACACACACATAAACACAAACGGGAACCCACCCACACGCACACGTACATACCTCCCACACACACACGCACACACACACACACACACACACACACACACACACACACACACACACACACACACAGCACGATATACCTATATATATTATTTTTTTTCATACATTTCATTTCCGTTATTGTATTTTATTTTATGTTTGTTTAAACTGTTTTTTGTAGCCCATACGTTTGTTTATTAATTCCTATGTTGACATTAGTATTTAAGCCAAATAAAATGGGAGAGGGCGCTGACTCCTGACATACAGGTAAACCTAGTTCAGGAGTCAGAGGCTTCCAACAAGTTTTTGTATCCTATTATGTCAATAAAGAATTATTATTATTATTATTATATGAAAATTTCACACTTATGAGGAGGAAAAGAGGTGGTAAAGTTTGAGTGGAAAATACATATTTTCTTCGTGGTCCGATTTTTTTGAAAATTGGGTTAGTTCTCTCATTACAATAAAAGAAGCAAAAGTACCTGGTTTTTAATTATTGAAAACCGCGTACTTTGGCTTGTTTTAAAAAAAAACCTAAAGTTTCACTCGTGGAAGTGCAAATACGTTCTTTGCGTGCTTTTCTACACTAATATTATAACGAGGAAAACTTTGTTTGTTTGTTTGGTTGTAATGATTAGGCTCAAAAACTACTTGACCGATTTTTAAAATTCTTTCACCATTCGAAAGCTAAATTATCCACGAGTAACATAGGCTATATTTTATCCCCATATTCCCACGGGAACGGGAACTACGCGGTTAAAACCGCAGGGTGCTGCTAGTATCCAATAATTTCGGCCTAATTACATTTCTGTTCAGTTTTAAATTCCTCTCTGTAATCTTCTTTACTTTTCAGTTTTATAATAATTCCTCCTCTTCAGCCTCAGTATTCTGACTAAAACATTAACAGCCTTATTCATCATCACCATAGTAATAACACTCCGGGCGCATTCTCTTTCAATCAACTTACGGGTTCTTAATTCAATTTTTCATTTAACAATTTGAATTTAAAATCTACTAAGCAGCTAGATTGTTTTATGCCTGTCAGTGTTTGCAATTTCATTCAGAAAGTACAGGTTGTTTTTTTTAATTGACTGGTCATGTTATATAAAAGAGCTTCTCGTGAGACTTGTGTAATCGTGGTTTCAGGAATAATAATGAAAAAAGTGGCTTCTTACATGCCATATAACATACGTATGGATCGTCCGTTTCTGTTTTACATTAGGATTTATCAAGAGCAGTTGTTTTCGGGAGTATTTTATGGAAATTTCAAATAATAATGTGATCATTAATGAAGTTTAAGTCTTCAAAATTATTGTATTTTGATTTTCTTCAAACATATTCATCAAAATAACCATGGATTCGAGGACTCAAGATTTAACGAACGAGATAAAAAAATAGTTTTTTTATTGTCAGTTGGATATGCTCTTGACTCTAGTCTAGGTCGCGGGTGACAGAAACAAAGTTGACGATGGAATAAGCTTACCCAGAAGAAGTCTGTTTACTCTAACTTTGAAGATATCAGGGTTGAATGCGTTCGGAAACACAGACGCAGAAAGTTCTTCCTAGTAGTGAACATAATAGGCTAGACTGGGGCATAATAATACATTTTATGAATAAATAATCTGTAAAAAAATATTAGGACTTATTAAAACAGCAGAGCAACTAAAATAATAGTAATAGACATAAAAAATAAGTTTATACTACTCACAATTTGGTAAGATAGTCGGAAGAGAGAATTTCTATGTGCTCTGATTTATTTGTACTGCTTTTGCATGAACTTAATTCATCTAGTCATGAACGCACACTACTTGAGATAACTCTGACCGGGGTCCTTGAAGGATTCATAAAACCAGTGTATACCCTTTAAGTATTCATAAGCATTTTGGTATTTCAACTGGCACCGGTGTATAAATTCTTTTTTAACTTACTTCCAAAAAGGAGGAGGTTCTCAAGTCTGTCGTTTTTTGTGCGTTACCTCATAACTTTGTACTGAATTTCCCGATTTTGATAATTCTTTTTATGTTTGAAAAATGGTGCTTGTCATGTGGTCCCATTTAAATTTGATTGAGATCTTGACTACTACTATTTGAGTTATCCCTAATAATGCATGGCTTCGACTACATTGATGATATTTTCATTCACTCTTGTCGATGTTAAATGAAAAAAATAAAATTGTATACGATGGTTTAGAAGAGCATCTTAGTATTTCAAGGTCATTGTTTCAATTTCTTGACATTTTCTATTCTGTCTCAACGCATACGTTCCTAATTCTGGATTTAACTAACTACTGCTGCTATATTAAACTTTCATTTAATTTTGCTGTATCATATTATGCTTATTGATGGCTCAACAAAAGATCATTCAATGTGTCTCAGACGTTACGGCTAACTTGAGGTGGTAGTAGGCAGTGTACAATGTTCCAAGTACAGCAACCCTACCATGACGTCTTAAATCCATCATGATTCCTGTGTCAGAGAGAGACGGAGTTACACGAATAATAATAAGACGAATAGCACTACCCCTTTCCCTCACACAGAATCATGATAGCATTGGCACTTCGTAGTACGGCCACACATGGCCGATAAGACCGAGTGGAAGGCCTCCCACAAAATGGAATGATGACCAAGTGAAGGGCGTCCGAATCTCCCAGATGCTGGACCATTCGAAGTGGCAACGCTTAGGTGTGGCCTATGCCCAGAAGTGGATGTCTTTCGGTTGGAATTAATGAATGTACGATACACGTACGTTATTGTAAAGACCGTTCTTTGAATTTCTGATCGCTTTATGACATCGTGTTCATGATTGCAGGTATAATTATGAAACCATTGTCTGCCGTGGTTGTGCCCGTGTTCCAGGCTAATCGACCATTCCTCTTTTACGTCGTATTTTATAAAGAACAGTTGTTTTCTGGAGTATATTCCGGATAGTAAGTGTTTAAAATTTAATAAATGCTATGAGATACTGTGAGCTAATGTGTTTTTTATGTAAATAGTATGCAGAGTATGCATTACCCTTTTTTTTCGTAGAGAGTATTTTGGAACGGGTAAATAAATAGTTTGAAATTTTCATGTTCCAATGTTTTGTTACCTTAATTGACATTGAACCCATGACCCCATATTAGTTCTCTCAAATTATTGGTGAGTTTATTTTTTTTATTTAACACCTTAGACTATATTTGATATTTTCCTCCTTTTTGTCATTTCACAATAGGGATGTTTCCTGAGTAAAAAAAAAAGATTATATTTAGTCCATACTGATGGACTAAATATAACCTTTTTTTTTCAAAAATACTTGTTCAATATATAATTTATAACTGTATAAATTATATATTGAACAAGTATTTTTGGTTTTATCAAATTTATAAAAAATACGAAGGTAAAAAGCATTAAAGATAAGGAGTGGGGGCTTGTGGCGTCAAGTTGTGATAAAAATCGTAGCACAAAATGACGTCACGCGAGTTTTTAACGCACTCGTTCGTCCTCGTTTTTTTTTTACGTGAAAATATAAGAAAGAATATTTTTTCAATATTTTTTGATAATCTACCTGACGGACTAATAGATTGTTTTAGTTAACTATCCTATTGGCTCATCTAGACTATAATATTAATATCGACACTAGCGTTTAGAATCGGTCTAAACATTCTACCCTCGGGGTTCATCAACTAACAATATTTATGCTAATCATTTTTACAACTTCCAACCTTTTTTTGCTATTTTTGGTACTTCAAATTAAAGTTGACGAATATATCGTTCGTTTTGGTGCACGGCGTTTCACAATTGCAGCACAATCTACGCTAACAAAGGGGATCAATGGGCTTTTTTCCCCAATTATGTTGGGGTTTTCTTCCTGTCCATGCGGATGCAGCCACCAGCATGGGCGTATCCAGCATCTGGCCTAGGGGAGGGGCAAGTTAGATTTTTTTAAGATAGATCTTCCTCGGCTGTTTTGTCATACACACTACGCAAAGACCTACATGAAACATTAGGTAGTTAACATTAGTGTAATGTGTGGGGCAAATGATCCTGCTAAAAATAGGTAGTTAATAAATAAAATAAAAATAGTAATCTTTGTCCGCCATCCTTGACTGAAGCGGTAACTCACTGCGCGGTTTTTTTTATGGCAATTGCACCGTGCATTTTGCCAGTGTCTATTGCGCGGTTTATTCAAAAGTTATCACACCCCGTTTATACTTTGATTAGTGATGAGGCGAGTTTTTTCTGCGAGATTTCCAGAGGGGGGCAGCAGCCCTCCCCTGCCCCCCTTGGGTACGCCCTGGCTACCAGGATTTTTACAGTTCTACTGCCTGTCTGACCCTACAAACCAGTAATTGGGTAATTTGATGCGTATTTGTGTACATTTTCTGCGAGATTTCCAGGGGGGGCAGCTGCCCTCCCCTGCCCCCCTTGGGTACGCCCATGGCTACCAGGATTTTATACAAGGCTACTGCCTGTCTGACCCTACAAACCAGTCATTGGCTAATTTGATGAGTATTTGTGTACATTGGCTGGTTATCAGAACTTCAGGCGTATTACTAGGAACGACTGCCACAGGTCTAAAATTGACGCACATACTTTTCGAGGCCCCTCCGTACCTCGAAAAGTATGTCCTGACTTGATACGTAAAGATTGCCATCCGACGGTGGCCCGACCTTTTCAAATTAAGTAACGTTGAAATTTGACGCGACGCGGACGATGCGGCGGGTGTTGCTTAGTCACTATCCTGCTTAAAGAAGCATTAAAGTTTCTAAAGAAAGTATTCTAATGAATCGCTTACTGCAGGTCTTCTAATGGTGGGGGCGTCCGCAATGAAACCACCAGAGCCAATAAGATTTGAAGCCAAACGACCATTTTTGTTCTACATCACAATTTACACTGAACAACTGTTTGCAGGCGTCTTCAACGGATGATTATTTCTTGGGTTCAATTGATTGATTTTTATTTCAATATACTTGGATTATTTATGTCTTGTAGTTATTTATTATATTCCTTATTATTTTTAATGTCAGTATAGCTATATAATTGTGTTTTTCTATGTGATAGTTGCTTAGTTTCAACTTTAATTATGTTTCAATTTAGTATGAGTTACTGTTAAAAATTTTATACAGATCATTTCTCTGACCATTTCATAATTCATTTGACAAAGCAAGAGTTTAAATTTACACTGTATTTTATGGTCATTGCATTTTATATGCATGTTGTGGTCTCCTGAGGATAATTGAAGGAGACAGCCGTCCAAAAATCAATGCGTAGTTTTATTTGTGATTCGTTTTACGTGTTAAATATGTTTCTTTTGTTGGACGTCTTGAATAAATCATTTTTTTCGTCATATTACTTAACTCTCGACATGTCTCGTAGGATCTGTCAGACCCACTCTGTTACTTCAACCGTTGTATTTAATTAAAATATGATGTTTCTGTGCCACAACTGTGCACATAAATATGATGTAGCCGAGCATTAACCATCATTCGAAGCCTCATGGCCACCACTTCAGTTCGGAGTCAGCTGGGATGGTGAATAAACACAAAAACCCCGAGCACCGGTGTCAAATTCAGAGGTCATATCTACACCCGTAGATTGGAGTGGCAGGGACCGATTGTTTTATATTATGTAATCTTTTTCTTGTGCCTTCTATTTCATGAAGTTTAGCTGAGATATGTTTTGTTTTCACCTGAGTGTAAAAAGGGAATTCATTTTTTTTTTTTAATTTCTTCACCTACTTTACCCATAAGTACCCTTAAGTATGTTTAGATACATTAACTAGTACGAAAAATAGTAATTTTAACTTCGGGTCTGCCGGACCCTATCGGGTATACCCTATACCGTGTAACATTTTACCACCGAGCATACCGAGGGTTAAATCATGCCAAGCTTCCGTATGACATCAAAATAAAGGTATCGTTTGCAAGATCTTCGATGTTTCACGTTATAACTAAAATCCGAGCACAAGACCTTACTGATTTTCTGACTTACTGTTCTTTTTTTTGGGTTTGTATGGGCAAATCAGTGTATATAAAAACAAAATAGAGAATTCAATCGCAGTATTAATTAAGTAAAAACAAGACGCAAAAATCTAGCGTGCAAAACAAATTTCACTCTCCTAGGACTTCAGAAAATATCCTAAAAAACGGCCCTGTAGACTTATCGTCCCCCTTACGAGAGTTTGCCTCTTTTCATTAGTCCAAAAAATGATGATTATGAGTATTAATGAGTCATTACCAACACCGACGTCAAGATGGATAAATCTAATACAGTAAAAGTAAGGCAAGTGAAACTTAGTGTGTTTGGTAAGTTACTTCATCCGCATCCGTTATTATCCACATCCACGCCGACTAAGTTGGATGCAAAAGCTAGTTATATACAGGATGACTTTGAATAGATGCGACAAAATGAAATGGGAGCTTCAGTTACAGTAACATAGTAATTATAAACTGTTTTTTCTACAATCTAAATCGTTAAAAAAGTTACGTGGTTGGCGTTTTAAAATGATCCATCGATGTTAATATCTTTATTTAAGTACGAATTATCGGTATTCCAGAAAAATAATTAATATGCAAAATAAATAAGAAAAAATAAAGTATCAAAAAATCTCGTCCAACTAATCGCAGTGCTCAATGATCGTTGTGGAGTACTCGCGTTATTAAACGTTGCCATTCATAGCGGTGATAAAAGTTCATTAATTTTACATTTGGTATGTTCTAAATTTTCTTGACAACACGTATTATTGTATATTTAAATATGTCGCATCTATTCAATTTCACCCTGTATAATACTAGCGGCCCGTACCGGTTTCGCACGGTTCGTCATCAATTTATTTCAATATAGCCTATGTTGCTCAGAGATAATGTAGCATCCTAATGGTGAAAGAATTTTTGAAATTGGTCCAGTAGTTTTTGAGTTTATTCGTTACAAACATACACATCTTTAGTCTTTATAATATTACTAGCAGCGCCCCGCGGTTTTAACCGCGTTGTTTCCATTCCCGTGGGAATATGGGGATAAAATATAGTCTATGTTACTAAGAGTGAATGTAACTTTCTAAAGGTGAAAGAATTTTTGAATTAGGCACTCTAGTTTTTGAGTTTATTCCTTACAAACATACACACACACACACACACACACACACACAAAAATACAAATCTTTCCTTTTTTATAATATTAGTGTAGATTATATTAGCAGCGCTCCGCGTTTTTACCCGCTATTTTCCCGTTCCCGTGGGAATACGGGGATAAAATATAGCCTATGTTACTCAGGGTGAATGTAGCTTTCTAATGCTGAATATTTGAAATCGGTCCAGTAGCAGTTGAGTTTATTCGTTACATACAAAAATATAAAAATACAAATCTTTCAACTTTATAATATTAGTTCAGATAAGTCAATGGAGCATCATTCTTTGGAGCAACAAACGTCTGAGTTAGAGTCAGAGCGTAATGTTAATATTACAAACTCATTTAAAGCGTCCTTATAAGATGAGCGTTCGATGCGACATTTGTACTGCATGGTACTAAAGAACTTACGCTGAACTCTCTCTATTGCATTCTCATATTCGATCATAAATGCATATTCAACTTGTGGGCGAATTAAAGAACTAAACAAATACAGAAATGTTGTCCGTCGTTTAAAATCTGGCGTGGCTCTCATAACAAAATTAGTTAGCCACGCTCGAAAATACTGCACCTATTTTTTGTAATTATTAAAACTATTATCAAATGTTAATTACACAATATTCTATACATACTTTATAATCTTTTCAGCGGTTTTTCCCAACAGGTTCGCTCCGGTACCGCTTCCTCCGAAGCCAATTCGATTTGTTGCAAACCATCCGTTTTACTTTATTATCAGGATTCATCAAGATGTGTTATTTGCGGGAATCTACAATGGATAAATAATGCAGCTATAACTGTTCTCTATTTGAGTACTTGTTTCACGAGTTTTATATTTAAAGTACACGTTGATAAGAATTTTGATAATATAAGCTGCCATTCAACTTTAAATCTTTTATTTTGATCTGCCTGATTGATTAGATCTAAAGAGATTTGACGTCTATTTATTTTGTTATTTAGCTAAAAGTAACGCCTATACACATAAATTATTTTTGTCAGTTTAAGTAAATGTTACCGATGTTACCTAGCTGGGTACTCTGACAAGAAACACGGTAACAAAATGAAAGGTCAGAGTTTTTTCTCGTAGTCTATGAAAAATAAAAACAATGAGATCCATCATCAGATAATCCATCTCCATAATAATTAAGACATACTCCAGAACAATTAAGTTAGGTAACCTAGACAATACCTTAGGTAGGTACCTACCAAACTATTTTAGACGTCTGCCTTCCTACCCCGTCCTGCTATATATATATGAACGTGATGTTCTGTTGATAGCAAGAATCGAACGAATGCCGCTGCGTATCACTTATCTAGTATTTGTAAAGTCGTCGACACTTTTACAATGTCTTCATTGGAATATGAATAACAAAAAATATTAAAATATAATGTTTTAGTATTGAGTCAGTGCTAATTAATTTACCGTCCAATTATGCCTGAAGTGGGTGGAGCCATACAGGTTTTTTACTAGTATCAGATAAAAACTATTATGACCCCACTGCATTATGGGACGTATAATCAAAAATCTGACCAAATTATTAGTTTAAACACGGATACGCAGATTATTTAGATTTTTAAAATTTTTATGAGTGCGTATCAGCTAAGATTATTATTTAACCATGGTTGCAATGAGCATGCGAATAACACAATGAAAAACCAAATACAAGAATAGTATTAATTTGATTGACATAAAGATGTCTTACTAAATTCGTATCCTGTCCTGACCCATAAAGATAACCCTAGGTTATCTATGTCTTGACCACTCGAAAACTATATTAGACGAAAATATTTCAAGTCCTAGTGAAACTCTTCGAAGTCTCACACATGCGCAGTAAACGTATTTAGGGTAGCAGTCGTTCTCATTCATCCCTTAAATCCCAGTTGAATGTCACTTGTCGAGGGGTTCACACCTAACCGAGCTTTCCCGCCAAAACGTAAACTTTTACGATTTTAATGAACCGGATTTTCGTAAGCGATAATGAAGTGAATTATTGTATGTTACGGTTTCTCTTGTGATAAATAAGTGACATGGATTATGTTTATTTCTGTGAAAAAATAATATCTAAATAAAAGTGGACAAATGTAATAAAAGTTGTAAAGCAGTAATGGAACACGATGTACGCCAAACTTCGGTTGTTTTTTTAAATAATTGGGTAAATAATAAGTTTATAAATGGAAGTGAATTTTTGGATTTGCCTGGTGATAATACAATTTCAATTGGCTTTTTATGTGAAAGGACAAAACACGGTCAAAAGTAAGTACCAATCTACGATAGTTCGACTATTCTACAACTTTTTCTAAAAGTTTTGTTGATTAAAAATGTTTTGCATTAAATTGTCTATAAAACAAAATGATTAAAACTTATGTTTTATAATAATTAAAGAAAAAAATAATATAATAAAGATAGACTACTAGACCTTGGTTACCTGTAACTTATTGCTTTAAAACTGTATTTAAGCTGGTGTTGACAGAAATCTAAAATGCTAGATTTGACTAAGCATTATATTATTTAGAAAGGGTCGTAAATAATTAACTTCTTTCAATTTAAAGTCAGTTAAAAGCACATTAACTTAAGAAATTAGCATCAAACATAATTTCCTTTGTAGATTCTCATCGTCGAACAGATGATACAGTAAACACGGACATAAAAGAAGAGAAACCATTAGACTTCCTAGTGAGTCACCAAACAAACCAAGATAGAGATTATTTTCTGCCACCAGTCTTTACTAACCACGAGGAAATTGAAGAAGATGAAGAAGAAGATGAAAGTGCTTACTTAGATTATGATTATGATACTAAAGAGTCGAATTATAAAGATTCTCCAGACTTGGCAACAGTTCGAAGCGATGCCCACGACGTATCATCGATAGACGATAAGATACCGTTGCATACGGCAAAAGATAATTTGCCGATTTTTCTATTGGAACCTGAAAATACTTATGTAGTTAAAAATAAACCTGCTTCTTTGAAGTGTCGGGCTGCTAATGCTTTAAAAGTAAGTAATGAATAGCATGGTACAGTAACTTCTCCATTTTAAAATAATATTTGAAGTATCCACAATATTTTCGACTGGTTACATTTCTCTTTCGCTTTTTAAAATACGAGTATTGCATTTTTAAACGGCAGAAGGGATTGTCCCTTATTACCTTGCGACCTTGCTCTATATGTAACTTATTTACATACAGATGAAATTGAAACTGAATATTATATGGGACAGCTTTGCTCATGATATAATTTTCATGAAATTTGGAGTAGACATACTAAATATTTATTTTACGTCTACTGCACAAAATAATAATGTGCATTTTTTTGTATTTAGCATTAAGTCAGTTTGCTGTAATTATTCGTTTGTTAATATTATTTCAACTAATGAGCATTGATAACTGAGGGACAATTCTCATATTTTTAAAGAGCGTTCGTATTCGTATCGCGGGTGCAATCTGTCAAAAACATCACTCATTTCCTACATTTTGTAGTTCAAATGTAGGAAATTAGTGATGTTTTTGAAAAGTCAAAAACAGTTGACTTTTCAAAAACATCACTAACTATGATTACTATGATATTGTAAATTAAATTTAAAATATTACTTTTAAAACGTGAACTAGTAACAACACTTAAGTTAATCAAAACCATTTCTGAACACCTAGGTATTTTTCAAATGCAACGGAGTACAAACGCAAGCGCTTAACTTCGAATTTGTGGACCCTCAAACTGGGGTGAGGATCATAGAGGGCGAGTGCAAAGTCACGAGGGAAAACGTAGAGGAGTACTTTGGGAGTGACAAGTACCAGTGCTCTTGTTTTGCTTGGACCAGTCGAGGGCATATACGGAGCCAACCCGCCACTATTGAACTAGCTTGTGAGTGATTTTTTATAAAATCTTTTTATTTTAATTTAAGAAAGAAAAATATCGTGAATATTCTAGCATGTTCTAGAATAAATAATAGAAGACCGCCAACCCGCTAACCCGCTCTGGGTCTGCGTGGTCGTACGACCAATTTACTCTCTAAGAATATTCCAGAAGTAAAATCACAGGTTGATTTAGATGCTTCTAAAAGTATCTTTAAAACTTAAACTAACAAAACTATCATGTAAATTTATAAAAATCAATTACTGTTCGTTACTCTCGCTAAAACGCAAAAAAGGTTCGCTGGCTTTTTTTTCGTTTTATTCGCTCTATAACAGGGGTTTAGAACAAAGAAAAAAGAACAATTAAATCAATTTTAGGTGGTAGCAAGCTCACGGGGTCATCTAGTTAATATATTTCTCTATGTTGGAAAGTTATTGACGTGATCTGGTTTCGAATTCATTAGCTAAGTGAATGTTTGGGCTGGGAGCCAAAATTTGCAAGTTATTCGTTGGGAACTTATGCCTATGTCATACTAGCGGTCCCCTTTGTTATGTAACATTTTTAAAAACTAGCAGCGCCCTGTGGTTTTACCCGCGTATATCCCGGTCCCGTGGGAATGCGGGGATAATAATTATGTATCCTATGTTACTTGCTGATAATGTAGCTTTCCATTGGTGAAAAAATGGTTAAATCGGTCCAGTAGTTTCGGAGCTTATTCGGTAAAACAAACAAACAAAATATTTTTTCTTCTTTATAATATTAATACCTCACTAGAGGAAATTATCCAATAGTAAATACATCTTAAAACGGAATAGTAGGCCTCCAGTTGTACTGGTATAATGGAGATAACAGATCGATACACAAAATCAAATTTGGTTCATATTAAAACAGCTTGACAAAAAGTGACATTTTGTTGCGAGCCACCCATGGCTGCCTCCTTTGTGCAGATATACCTACTGGTTCAAAATAGAGTAACTATTTTTTCTTTTTATGGATGGGAAATCATCAAATGATTTCTCCCGCTCCGCGGACCGGAAGGAAGTATCAGACTCTTACTGACTATGGGGTCCCGGTCGTCTTTGAGGCGCGTGTGGAACACGACGCGCCGTTGACTTGGGCTTGTTTAACCAACAAATTATAAGACCCACCAAAATCTCTGTAGGTCAATAATGAACAAGTTGTTTTAGGCAAGTGTGCTGGTAAGATTGTGGTTAAAGGCGAGTCTATCACTTCTACACTAATAATAGAAAGAATTATATGTTTGTAACGAATAAATTTAAAAACGATTAGATTGATTTCCAAAATTCTTTCATCAAAAGTATGCTACATTATACTTGAGTAACATTGGCTATATATATGTGTATATAAAATGAATGTCCACCCTTGAAAAGATGGGACGGGCCGCTAGTCAGTAATAAATATGAAATAGTAATATCTGCTGCAGACATAAAAAGCGTTTCTACGTTGTCGCACAATCGCAGCTGGTGAAACAGTACGGGTGACATTCCGTTGCGAGCAGTTTTATTCAGATATCCTACTGGCAAAAGATAGAACTCAAAATATTTTAACTGGACCTCTATGTATATGTTCCTCCACTAGATATAAAGAAGCACTTTTCCGTGGCTCCACAATCGCAGCTCGTCAAACAGTATACAGCAGTGACATTCCGTTGCGAGCCACCTCCGGCCGCCCCTTTTGTTCAGATATACTGGCTGAAGAATGGAGCGCCTGTCGTTGAAGATGATAACGTGCAAGTGTCTAAGGAAGGAGATCTGTTTATTAAACAAGCTACGTTATTGGTAAGTTCAGAGAGTAGACGAGATACATGGAAGCTACATTTTAGTTTCACTGTCCGATTGCCCTTGTTTTTTGGATGGGAAGTTATCAAATGTCTTCACCCGCTCTGGGCGGATCGGGAGGAAGTGTCAGACTCTTCCTGACTAAAACATGTTCCATCAAATGTCCTTTGCGTTTCAAACTCTTTTTGATTATAATTACGCAACTCTGTCCGATTGCCCTACTTTTCAGCAAAATTAAAATAATTTAAACACGTATCAGCGACCTAGTAACAGTTTAATTAAAATACAACTCAATTGTATGAATTTAAATTTTCAATCTTGTTTAAAAAAAAACGAAAATAAAGCATGGTAAAAACATGCCTGCCTGTTACACCCGAAACTTCCTTAAACAAGTGAACAAAGAACTGAATTCCACGGGCACTGGGTCCGGACAGATTTCAATTGTGAAACAATTTTCAGGACATGGCGAACTACACATGTGTCGCTGAAAATTTAGCGGGAAAAAGGATATCCGAGCCAGCCCTGCTGACAGTTTTCGGTACGTTAAAATTCCAACTCATATTTGCTTATTTCTTTAGTTTTGAAATAAAGTTTATATAAAAGCAATTTGACGGTTTCTTCTTGGTTTTGATTGGTTCACATGGAGATTTAGGATAACGATTCTGTTTTGGAATAATACCAGTCAAATAAGTCATCCAAGTAAACACGTAATTAAAATTAAAGCGTAATGTCACCTAAAAAAAATATTTTTGTAATGGAAAACAATATTACATTTTATTAATTTTTGATTATTTTCGACATGAATAACAGAAGAAGTTTCTACTTACCATGGAACTCAAAAATCGATTCGTTTAGGTACATAATGGTAATCTGATAATATCCTTTACTTTAGTCAATGGTGGTTGGAGCACATGGTCAGCTTGGATTGACTGCTTTTGTGATGACCAAGGTAGGAAGGGTCACTCAGGGAGGAAGAGAGAAAGGACTTGCACTGCACCGCGGCCTCTGAATGGAGGGCAGCCTTGTATGGGACCTAATGTTCAGAAGACGCAGGACTGTTTGGATTGTGATATAGGTACGTAAACGAAAAGTTACAAAAATAGCTGATAATTAATGAAGACGTGCCTTATTGTGCAAGCTGCTAAATAATTACTACAACCTTACTTGTTTTATATATTACAGTCAGTGAACCCAAAGATTTTTATTTTTTAATCCTTTTCATTCGTTCTTCGTTTGTTTCAAATTGTTATATTTATCGGTATAAATTTCGTTTTACGTGAACAACAGATTCATAGTATGTGTGTGTATGTGTGAAATTAATATATTTAATTCCTTTCCCAAAGATGAACTAGACGAGTTGGCCGATGAATCACCGGATTTAATACTAGGTAACATTACATATCATAAAATAATTTCAAGTATCAAATATATATAATAATCATCAAAATTTCAAATCATAAAAAATAACAATCGTTTGCTCATGTAAACCATACTTTCTTTGTTCTTTCATAAAATCATCACAACTACGTATTTTCTATATTTCTAGGTCGTTGGTCCCAATGGTCTGAATGGTCTAGATGTGACTTGGACTGCCTGCGAACTCGAAGGAGACGATGTCTCAGCATCAATGCCTGTCGAGGTATTGACTACCAAGTTGCACAATGTCCTTTGTGTGTTAGGACTTCTAAGTCTGACATCAATGATGGTAAGCCCTTTCCATCTCGTGCTTGTAGTAATTTTAAATTGTATTTTATACTTACTCTTGTAATTTTTCATTGATTTATCTTAATATGTAAATGTAATTAATTCATGTTTTGCAGGATCATCATACTGGCCTATATTTATTGCATTATCGATAGCTTTCCTAATATTTATAGTTGTTGTTATATTGGGAATCAAATACATTAAAATTAGGATGAACGAAACTTCGCCGTATGTAAAACCACCTTCAGGTAATAATAATATATCAATAAAAAACGTCGTCCTCTCCATAAGAGTTGAAGTGCAATTTTAGCCTCGAATATAGTTAAAAGGATTTTTGTTTTCTCCTCCATTAACTTTTATCTCCCAAACAGGTTCAAATTACTTCGGAAACGTAATAAAGAGAACTCTAACTAATCAGCCGGACTTGACCATTCATGAAGAGTTCCAAACTATTGACTCTCGAAGGACACACAGACATATGAGCACATCCACAAACCCTCGGCACGAGCATTTGTATGAAGTACCACAGTTAGCTAACAGGTAGGTACTAGTTTCAGGGTTTAATGTTAAGCCTATGGAAGGACCAATTTGGTCCTTGGAGACGGTATTAGTGAATTAATTGGGAATCTAGGGGATGCAAACGGATAAGCGAAATATAGAAGTAATTCTTCTTAAGATATATTTGAATACAGTTTATTGATGACTATCCTTTCATTATTTGTGATGATAGTCAAGTTTAGAAAGTTCTTAAAAATGAAAATAACTATAACAAAAACTTACGAGTTAATTTACAAAAAAAAAAAAATAGACATATTCGTGCGAATCGTTTAGTTACATTGCTTCTTTGAAATCTATCTTCTATTTAATATAATTTTTATTTACAGTTACATCACGCCTATAGACCACGAGGTAAGAACTGAAAGAAATGGCAGCGAAAGGAATTACGCTTGCAAGGACAGCGTCGAGTCAGACCGATCTGACTCCAGTTGCTTTTTGAGCTGTGAGTTTTTCTATGCACCTTCGAGAGGCACCCGATTGCGAAATATAATCATCTATAACTTCATAATAGGGTAGTTGACTAAAAAAATCTAATTAGTCCGTCAGATAGATTTCCAAAAAACTTACTCAGGAAACATCCCTATTTTTTTTTAAAGCACTAAACTACTTCTGTAGTAAATTTTACATCACTTTATTTGTTATTTTATACTTCATTATTACTGTCACCTAAAAATATACTTCAAATCTGTTTCTTTCATTTTGTTAAAATCCTCAATCTAATGCCTCTTAGCTTTATTAGCTTTAACAATCACCAAATTGTCGCAATTGGTTTACGTTTTAACATAAAATTTCCTTCCAGCCGGTTCGTCGTATGGCAATGAAAGTGTAGAAATGTCACCGTCGCTGAAAAACAACGCATCAGTAGATTCAAAGTTCTTTGCTAAGCACATAGATGTAGCTACTTCAAAAATAGTTGCAGCCGATGGTGATTGGTTGAACCTTAATAAATGTGGAGTGAGCTTGTTTATTCCTGACGGAGTCGTGGATAAGGGAGAAGAGTTATTCTCGATTGAGGTCGCAGACGACGACTGGAATAGGCCGCTGCTGCAAGAAGGTAAATTGAATTTAAGTTTGGGCCTTTTGACCTGGATAGGGAATCGAGATCGGCGCGCTAGATTTAGATCCGGTTAAGTTTGAAAGTGAATTTAGTGATGTAAAAGATTGGTGTGTTAGTGGAAAGAGAAATAAGGATCTTTAAATCTGGTAAACTCGACGCCTTTCATTTTAGTTTCGAAATGTTTATAGTCGATCATATTATTACAAACATTAACAGACGATATCACTGCACAGCTGTTTTCTAATAGTTGCGAAATAAGATTTAAAAGGACTTTCACTTCTTTCAAACAAACAAAAAACTACAAACACGCCAAATCCGAAACTCTTCAAGTATGGTACCTCCGTTTTAACAACTCAAGAAATAAAGACGACGCAAGAATGTTTGGCTTAATATCAAACTTGGCTATTTCAAAGCCGAAGTAGGAAGGATTACATTGAGCCGTGTTCTGACCTAAATCTCAAATGTCAGGTTGTTCTGACCTATGAGTTGCTTCGTCGGCAACCTAGCGGTGTTATTTTGGAGCCGGGTCACAATTGATTGCGTCCAAATATGCTCGTACATAGTTAAAGTTGTAGCTTATTAGATATTCTTAGGGTTACAATGGTTATTGTATCTATTTTGTGTGGAATGCGAGTGATGGCAATGTAGTGACTATAGTTACATTATCGTGTTGCGATCATTACACAATGCAAAGATGTCACGAGTAGGATATAAAATTGCCGTCTAAATATGTGTGAACATTTGTTTTTTCCTCGGCAGGTGAAACTCAACTAAGCCCCGTCATACGGTGCGGACCAAAAAACTTTCACTTCAGCAAGGGTGTGGTTTTATCCTTTCCGCATTGCGCAGCTTTGAAGAACACCAGCTGGCTTCTCTCCATCCTCCAAAGGCCCGAAGAAATCAACTCTAGGGAGTGGCGAAAAGTTTTGACTTTGGGGCAGGAAACGCCCGGGAGCCCACTGTTCGCGCAAGTCGACCCTTCAAAAGTTTACCTAGTGAGCGAATTTCTGAGCGACTTTGTTCTAGTCGGCCGAAGTTTTAGCGGTCTAGACGCCAAGTTGTATAAACTCGCGCTGTTTATATCTAAAAGAATGGATGATAGCTACTATAGCTTGAAGATTTATGTGTTTAGTGATACACCTTACGCTTTCTACGACTGTTTCGAAAGTGAAAAGAGGTCTGGTGGATCTTTACTCTGTGATCCGAAAACCATATATTTTCAAGAAAATTGTTCTGATTTATGTATTAATATTAGAGATGTAGGAGTCGGTTGGAAGGTTCAGTCTGGAGGAAAATACCAAGAACTGTCGTATTCTCAAGTCTGGAACATGACTGTCAGATCTCTGCATTGTATATTTGTGTTACAACAAACAGATTCAATAAACTGTCTAGAGCTGAACGTGTCTGTTTATCAGAAGCAAAAGCAATCGAATTCTGTCAATTTCAATTTCAAGACTAACGACCTGAATTTTAATATCAACTGTAAGCGATTCAGTTGTGCGAGTGTAGAGACTGTTAATATATTAGAGAACCCGTTCAATTATTCCTCTCTGACTAAGAAGGAGGGAAGGTATGACTTTGTGTATAAGAATCACAGTTTTAGGAGCTACTTTAGCGTTGACAATAATTACCGGACTAATGTGTTGACTAAATCTGATAGAGTGATACTATGTAAACTATTGGACTCTCAGACGGCGAAAGGCAACGACTGGAGATTGTTGGCTGAGAAGTTGAAAGTTTGTTCTTACTACTATTATTTTTCAAATACTTGTTCTCCTACAGAAAATATATTGAATTTATGGTTGTGTAGAAATAACGACGTGAACATGTTAGTCAATTTGTCGCGGGTATTCAGGGAAATGGGTAGGATTGATTGTGCAACAGTTGTTGAGAGGCGATGTTTTACCAACTGAACGAAGTGCTCGTATAAAGAAAATGTGAAACAATCGGCGAGTTTGAATTGAGGAAAATGTTTTTTTATTTTATTTTACTTCCTTTATTGAGTCAATCTTTTGAGAAAATATTTGAACTTACTTTCCAATTATGTCATCGGTGTTTCTTTTGTTTTTTTCCACTTATTTTGTATTTTTAATGTTTGTTATAATTGTTATTTTCTCAATGTTATTACGTTGGATTTTCCTTTGTATTTTTCATTTATTCAAACTCAATGTTTGTTATTATAATGACCGCTTCTAATTTACCTACTTTTAAACAGTGCTATTGTTTATATCGTCAATTTAATTTTTCTATTTCGATTTCTTGATATTTTCTACACTTTAAGCGAGAATTTCATTATAGCGATTTTATGAATTTTGATACTTTAGTGAACACATAGTATATTTCAATCAGTATTGACATTAACGTAGGAAAGCTTAATATTTTACTAAAGAGTATGTTTGAAAAACATTATTAGTTGTATATATAAATAAATGTTAATGAACCAAATAGATACTGTATTGTTTAGATAAGAAAATTAAGTAGTGATTTCAAATTTTGAATTAAAGTAAACATTTGGAATTTGTTGTTTTGTTTATTTAATCCTTCGTCTGAAAGCAACAATATTTGTTGAATAAATAGATGGAAAATTATGAAACTTTCGAGGCTGTTGAAAACATAAAAGCTTTACAGAATCCTAGTTAGTTTATTTGATCCTTGATTGATGAAAAGGTCTTTGATTTAAGTAAGCTTTGACAATAGTAATGTCCTATAATGTTAGAAATAAAACCATACCTGCTTTAATTCAAAATCTATATAAAAAAGAAGTAGGTACAATTTTTTAATTAAGAAATTTAAGTTGAGTATTTTTTAAACTCAATCCTGAGAACCACCTGCCAGGGTTGCCGAATTTGTTGAAAACGTCACCACGGCCCTGGAACGCAAAGGGCATTCGGAGGAACACTGATCACTTTTAGTCAGTAACACCGTGCGCCCAGTGGAAAAAAGTCAATTAATGATATCCCATCCTTAAAAAAAGACATTTTTTTTCTGGATGGGAAATCATCAAATAACTTCTCCCGCTTTGGGCGGAGCGGAAGGGAGTGTCAGACTCTTACTGACTAAAACTCACCCGTGATCCTTCTTGTGTCCTTTGCGTTCCAGGGCCGCGGTGACTCTTTCGAACAAATTTTTAAAAAGACCTGAGATTATGCCAGTATAAGAGTAGGATTTGATACTTTAAAACTCCAAATTCTAAATTCAAAAACCAAAAGTTCAAGTTCCAACACAATAAATTAATCTAGGCATCTAAATTAATTAATTAATAAATACTATGAACAGGTCACATACTTTTTAATAGGTGACGAGAAACGAGGTTCGTATCACAAAAGAGTATTTCCCTCATGAAATAGTAAATAGGTTAAAGAGATAATAACCATAACACCTCTTCTTTACGAGAGGATTTCTTCGATAGAATCGAGCGGAAACTGGTAAAATTGTTACATGCGGTACATGTCATAAGGAATCAGCGGTTCGGAACAAATATTTATGTATTTGTCACCGGAAAAGTGTTATGTGGACTCCTTTAATTTTTTAATAAAATTGTATTTCAAGTGTTTGTTGCCATTATGAAACCTTCGGGTACGGAACCCTAAATATGAAGTATGCATTATTCCTTATTTTGAAATTAAGATACTGCAAGCAATAAAAAGATACATACATACCTTATTAAGGATTTTATTATAATATACGGGTGAATTGTTAAAGTGTGCGTGAATGACCGAATCCGAAGTTAGGATTAGCGAAAAACACTGAAAAGACTGTTGTTCCTTTATTGTTGAAGACTAAAACTTCATCATTGAATTTTTGAAAAATCTGTATTCCTAGCTAGGAACCGAACCCGTTTATTTTGTAAAATAAAACACCCTGATTTTCATCAGCCGAAAGTGTCGCTACTAAGGACCAAATTCTGGGAAGTATCACATGACAAACTAACGGAAAGCGCTCCTTTTAACAAATTACTTTTTTCGACTCCTTTCAGTGTTTTTCAATATTCCTCATAGTCTCGAATTTGAAAAAATAATTTCTAATTTTAAACGCATACTAAATTCAAAAAAGAATAAACAGTACAAAAAAAAGCATAAATAAATTCTAGCCCCGCTTGCGTATTTCACTTGGACCTGCCTCCAGTACACCGTAGGAACGTAGTCTCAATTAATTATTAAACAATGCAATCGTCTCGGCCGGCACAACCCTAGCTTTAATACTTGAATACCTAGTATTTGGGTCAGGGAACGTGGAATATACGCCGTATCGTGTTGCGATACCGAACAAATTATTTAGTGATATCTCAACATGAATTTCGGAACGCTAAGTGAATTCCGGCGGAGAAATTTTTCGTTGATTTTTTTGTAAGCTTTCCTTGCTTTAATATTCTTCGTGATTAGATTGTCTTTTGTTAAGTAGGATTGTTGGAATTGTTCCGGTTTTGGTATTCACGTAGGTCAGTACGTATTCATGGTACGTTACATTTTATGTTACCGGTATCCTATACCTAGCCACCTGTGGTGCGATTGGGCTCGTGATCTGTTTGCTGATATATATTTAAAATAAATATATTTATTTAAAAAATGACATTGGTCTGTTAGTTACCTTTTAATATTATGGCTGGTTTGAAAATAGTTGGATAATTTTAAATTAAGAATTGCACATATTATTTGAGGTATCATCATGTTTTACAATAAAAATATTCTATTATAATACATATTATGTCTGTTCGACATACAAAAGCTGACTGACCGCCATTTTTTTTTTCACAGTTATATGTTATCTGACTAGAAAAATCAGCTCTTAATGTTGTTTTTTTGTGAACCTGTTTCTCATATGGTACATATTACAAAAATCCTACAAATTTAATCAGCAAAAGAAACAATACTAAATAACAGTATGTATATAACCTACTTATTCGTAACCCTATTAGGTAGGTACTTACTATCAGAACACACGACACGATATTGATTTTTAGTTTAATTGAAAGATAATATCCAGGCCCATATATTTTCTTTTCATCTAGCCGTAATTGGAAGAATGTAAGGTTTCAGAAGTCATTAGATTTTGGTGCCTGCGAGTTCCAATCAATTTAGATTGGGTGGTGAATTATGTGAAGGTAGGATTGATGAACACTGGCTACTGATAAAAGAAAAAGAATCAGAGATTAAAAAAAATGGCAAAGGAATCTGATTGTCTATGTTTTTTTTTTGTTTATTTATTTCGTTTTGATTACTTTTTATACTGCTTCGATCGAAGTCATTCTGTCAACTCTATGACTATGTCTCAAACATAATTCCCAGCAATATGCTGAGCGATGGCTGTTTTTCCTGTTTTTCGCGAATGTGACGCATTCGTCCCAATTTGTCTATCTTTTGTAATTGTGTATTCGTTATTTTTTTGTATGCGTTATGCTTGGCTCAAACATTTAAGGGTTGAATTTCGATTAAACATTTTAATGTTTAGGCTAAAATAGAGTTTAACTAATATTCAACTGCAAATGAAGTACCTAATTAATTTAAATTAAGAAATATAACGTGACTGTTTTGTTATATTTACCTTTTACTTATGCACTAATTTAACTTCAAATTTTATCACTAAGGATCCCGGGGTGGGTTATACTTGTTGTATCCACACAAGACCATCCCCTTTCACGTTGAGCCGATCCATTCCATCTACATGACATCGTGTAAACTTAGGCAGAGTGAGCATGAAGCGAATTGTCATTCCAACTTGTTTGAATGGATTGACAGTTCAGGTTCACTTATAATAGGTTTACACGGCGAGATGTTTACAGAATCGTACTGCTATATGCAAAATCATTTGCACCATCCACGATTTAAACGAAGCCAATAACAGTGCTGCAGTTATATAGGTTGAGTTTTGATTGCATACAATGATAATTACATTTATTTTCAGACCAGAGTCCATAGCTCAAATCACAAACCAAGCTGCATATAGTCACACAAACATCTTCTGCTTCTACTTCTGTCTACAGGGTTTAAAAAATAATATAAAGAGCAAAATGGGAGCTAAGTTCGTACTATTATACCTTACCCATCAGTGTCAGGGAGACTCTCAAATTTGTTGTACCCTATGTTCCGCTACTTGGGTAAGCCAGAAAATCTGATAAATTATAGAACCGTACACTGAATTTTCGCCAACATGTCATCAGTTCATGTCGGTTCACATTTACTCGGAATGACATCGAGAGATTTGACTTATGAAATTCTGATGCGTATAAAATTATTCAGATTGTTCAGTTGTCAATTTATCGACAGTGAATCTCTCAAGATTTTATGATCTTACGCATTTTGCTATTATCCGGTGACAAATATAACTGAATGACGCACGGTGTGTCGTCATCCAGTGCCACATAATTGAGCTATCTACCCTGTCAGCTACAGTCGCCACCATGTTGTTGGAGCTATCGCCTATCGCGCAATCACACTCGATAAGTTTTGAGGAAATAAAAATTGGCAGTTATAGCGACTGCCGATAGAAGTGAAAACTTAGAACGTTTAGTATTAAAATATAAATTTTCATATTATTTGAATTAAAATAATAATCAAACAAAAACACTATTTCAAATAAACAAAATCCATTAAATATGTCACTTCGCATGAGTATTAATGAGTAATGAGCATGTCTGTGACGCGAGCAAAACAGCCTTTAAACGTTCCCACTGCTGGGACACATGCCTCCTCTCTAAGAGAGGGAATGGGCCGTAATCCACCCGGAAGCCCGGGCAAGAAGCATAGTGCGGGTAAGAAGAATAACTGTTTTTTCCATAAATCTATAATAGATGGTGCTTTGACAAATTTTCTAGTCGTGTCACGTGCGACCGGCAACGCAATGACAGTTCAGCAAAAACAATACGCGAGTGCATTTGTTGTTAACAGAAAAAAAAGAAATATAGTTGTTTTGTTACGATTTTTGTGAAGGTTTGTACACTAACTTTTTGTATTAGTCATTAGTTATCTATGAAATGTTTTATTTATCCAATTGCACGTTTATTTAAGTATTATTTGTGATCGTTACTTTTTGTTTACCTTCTAAAATATTTTCAAATCTTCACTTATTTCTAATATGAGAGTGTTGGGCAAAATGGATAGGTATCCGTTTTGCCCGTTTAGTTATTCCATTATATTCTTCATAAGTAAGAAATATTTTAACAGTAGTTTGACAACTTTAAATATAGCTAGGGTATTTTAAATTCAATTAAACTATTTGGGGGACCGTACGCCAAAGGTGCTTCAGTCCAGAATGCAGTTAATGGGTTTAGAAAAGTTCTGCTACACCTTTGCCTAATTCTAACATACTGGAAGAAAGATCAGCTCATTTACTAGAAGAAAATCCTCCAGTAGGTACCTGCAGTGAGCCACGCTATTTCAAATTAGACCTATTCCAACTATGGCTGCTCCTAAAACAGGCTGCAAACAGAAAATCAGAAGTGTTGGCATCTACTCCCGTCAAAGCTGAGCAAGCATTAAAATTTCAGAAGGCAAATAATAAGAAGACCAAGATTTTAGAGTTAGCAGGCCCCAGCAAGACTAAAACTAAAAGACCCTCAGTCAAACAACAGAACAAAAACCCGGAATTAGATTTTTAATGTTTAGTATGCTGACAAAAAATACACTGAACCACCAGCCGAAGATTGGATTCAGTGTAATCAATGCAGAAGTTGGGCGCATGAAGATTGCACTTCTTATGTAGGAGTTGGCAGTTACTTCTTTGATGAATGCGAAGACTGATCTTAACTAATTCAACATTATCCTTTTTGCCCTTGGAGCGTATCCGTTTTACCCGACCCCTCCGGGCAAAACGAATTATTGATACTTTTTGTTAATGCTCGTAATGAATATAGAAATCGTTAATTATTTTAAGTTTTTGTGATTATTTTCTAAAGATGATTAGACATGGTACAAATTAAAAGTACAAAAAGTTCTATTGATTATCAGATTGTGGTTTTATTCACATTGTCCCTTAACATATGCGTCTTGCCCGGGCTTCCCCTACATGTCTTCGATTTTTAGGTTCTAGGACATGCCGGTTTCCTCACGATGTTTTCCTTCACCGTTTTGAGAGCAGTGGTGATGAAATTAATTACACAAAGCGCCCGGTTGGGTTTGAACTCGCGACCTACATTACGTAAGTCGGGGCTGTTACAACTCGGCCACCACTGCTCCTGTGGTGACGCGAACTCATAAGATTTTCCCCTACCAAGAACTGCCCAACGCGGCTAAAGAAGTTTCCACTTCAAAAACTGGAGTCAAATCGCCTCAAAAAGAAGAACAAATTATGACAAAATTAAAACACTGCTAAAAATAAGACAAATCACATAGCAACAAAAAAAGAAAAAGAGCTCCTTTTTCACAGGTTTTAAAAACACAGCCGCAACTCCACAAGGCAGACTTACGAGAGCAGGTCTTAATTGGAGGGCACTTAGTTCAGGAGCTCTCCGTGTGAACAACTGTGCTTCACGATCTTACGACTTTTATACTAATAGCGAGCACAGTTGAGCTGTCATTTAAAAGTTGAGCTACTGGTTTGAGTGATGTTTATTTTATGATAGACTTTTTATATAAAATTTGATTGAATTCTGGATAACTACTTAACGCGGTGTGTGGTGCTTTGATGTTAGGTTTTTTTAATAGTGAGGACAAGTTTTTGAGCTATTTTAAAGATGAGTAGTACGAGTATCTTTGTGCTTTTCTGCCTTTATATATTTTATTTTGTGTTTTGGTATATTGATGAATGACTGCAAGTAGCTAATGCTTATGTTTGTTTTAGGTTTATCTAGTATTAGGGTGAAATTATGAAGTGATGTTTACTTTTGTGAAACTTTATTTATTTGGGAAACTACTCTATGAAATCGGTGAAAATGTGTGAATACCAGTCTAAGGATTTTTCTAACATTTTGTAATATAGGAATTAATTTGTAGCTTCCCAGTTATGTTATTGGAAGGAGCCGTTGGGCTTTTGTCGAAAGGAGTTCGACATTACCTTCTTTTTTCCCCCAAAAGGAACATATCTACGAGTTTTGCCCCAACAGCAAAAAAATGCGCACAGCAAAGGAGTGGAACTCTCTGCCTGCATCTGTTTTTCCGAACGCATTCAACCCTAATCTCTTCAAAGTTAGAGTGAACAGGCTTCTTCTGGGTAAGCTCATTCCATCGTCGACTTTGTCTCTGTCACCTGCGACCTAGACTAGAGTCAAGAGCAAATCCATATCACAATAAAAAAGAAAACCATTTTCTTCGGACACTTTAACACACACACTAACATCGGATACCTTAGATATTATTAAATACTCCACAAGTCCACGCCGCCATTGTTTCCACAAACGCGTCCCGCATTCCTCTAGAACCGGAGCTCATATCTTTTATACGCACACTCAATCTTTGCACAATGTAGTACTTTGAGCACAAAAGATAACAAATTGTGCTTTTAACGCACTCGTTTGCAATATAGTGCTGTACTTTTGTTTGAAGATGTGCTGCTGATTTAGTGTGCTCATCAGATCAGCGATTCGTGAGGTATGGGAAGTGATAAGTTGGAAAAGTGAGGTTTGTACCTTTCTTATGTTATGAGAGTGAGGTGGGAAATGGTCTTTTGGTAGATAAATCATATCTGCGTAGCCTTTTCCCAATTATATTGGGGTCGGCTTCCAGTCAAACCGGATTCACCTGAATACCTGCATTTTACGTGGACCGGCTGCCTATCAAACATCCACAACCCGTTAACTGGGTAACCCGGTACCTCTTGGCAAGACTGGAGTCAGATTTAGTGGCTTCTGGCAATCCGTAACGACTGCAAAAAATCTACAAATGACAGCCGGGACCAATGGCTTAACGTGCTTTCCGAGGCACGGAGTAGTCCCGATATGTTAACAAGGTCACCAATCCGCAGATCGACCTTGGGAAATGTTGCTTAACCTTGAAGCTCGAGCAATACGGCTGTTATTGTTTAGCCAATTAATCAATCAATTTATTTAATAGGGCATTTATGAAAAAAATTCTTGTCAATAATGAGGAGACGGAAAAGTTCTTGTCATTAAAAACACCAAAGATCGCTCACACGTTTGACTTGGAATTGTTATTTTGAATTTACTGCCAGCTTGTGGATTGGATATTGTTGAAAATATGGATCGCTGTGTGAATTGTGGGATAGCAACTACCCGCTGCAATGCACTAGGCCGACGACCCCTAAATGATAAAACAATTCTCAATCATGTCTTAGATAAAGATTGTAACATAACCTTATTTTTACTAAACCAGATTGCAGATTGTCAAAACTTACAGAATTTTACAGAGAGGGACTGACAGGTCTGACTCTATTAATTCACACCATTTTCATCTCTTTACATTTGGTCCCACCATTTTCCATCTCCTTTGTAAGGTTGTTTTTTTTATTTGAGATATGTGTGTCTGGAGGGATTTGTAGAGGCCTTTGCTTAGCAGTAGATCTGAATATAGACTAAAGAATAAAACCTTTTTTGAGATTTATCTTTTGAGATATGTATTTACCATAAATTTTAAAAATCATTTTGGAAAGATTTCATCTTATGGGCACAGAACCAAAACCGCTAATATTACATCCATCCATTGATTTAACCAAAACCGCTTATCCTTCCATTGATTTGTAGGTACTAATCTGGTTTTAGGCTTGACTTTTCAGGAATAGGGTTAATTAGGAACCGAGTGATTTGGGTTAGCGTTATTTTGGGATGAAGTAATTAGAGACAGAAAAATCGGCTAAATGCGAGTCGGATTTTCCCGCAAAGGTGTCAGTACCATAAACAAAAAAAAAAACACGTTTCTTGTATTTTCCTCTTTCATTTTTAACTTAATTTATTTTTTATTATTTGTTATAGCGGCAAAACAAATATTGTGTCAAACTTTACACTCTGTGCCTATGTATTACGGTTCTTAAGATACAATGCCCGCCGACAGACAGACGGACAGACAGACAGCGGAGGCTTACTAATAGGGTTTCATGGGCGTTTTTTTTGCTTCTATATATAGAGCACTAGCGGCGCCCCGTGGTTTTACCCGCGTAGTACCCGTTCCCGTGGGAATATGGGGATAAAATATAGCCTATGTTACTCAGGGTGAATGTAGCTTTCTAATAGTGAAAGAATTTTTGAAATCGGTCCAGTAGTTTTTGAGTTTATTCGTTACATACAAAAATACAAATCTTTCCTCTTTATATTAGTATAGATTTATAGATTAGAGACAAGTAACATGTTTTTAATTTACTAACGTTTCCAACACAAATAATATAGATAAACCTATTGAGAATATATACAAAGACTGACATTATCACAGCTAATCAAGCCCTGAATTCCACACACAGCACACCGAAACAAAACGGTCTCAGCCCCATAATTTGTCATAGCAAAGTGGCGAGCGTTCCGCGGAAGTAGACACGACGAGCGCATGAGTTGACAGCGTCACACGTCATCGTCGGCAGCCATTGTGTGACGTCACAGGTCCCCTTCTTCCTGCAACGCGGTGGATCGTAAACTTTATGCGGAGATCCGTCTCGGTTCGTACGTTAACGTGTAGAATATGTATTCGGATCCGTTCTGCTCTGATGTTTGAGCTTAACCTTCCGGTAGGGAGGATAATAATGTCTTTATTTCCATGTTTTAGGTATTGTTCAGTCGAGATTGTTATGGCCTTTCCGTAGGTAGGTATCTGTCGTTTTGGGGTTGTGAGTCTTACAACATTGCAGTCAAGTTTTTAATTCAAAATTTTAGTATGTAGAACTGATGATACAAAAGAATACAAACTGACATTAGTACATATCGTCGGCTTACTGCAGTGACTACACAAAACTTTGAGAAATAATTTAATAACTTTAGATTGCGCGTTTTAATACTACCACAATTATGATTTTATAAGGCATCTAATGGAATCATAAGGATCTTTGTTATCTGATAAATAAATGATAATAATAAATAAGTAGGTAATAAGATGATTTCTCAAAGATTTGTATTGTCACTTAATGACTTCTTGCAGTACCTAAGCCGACGATATACAAGTTTAAATTTAAGCCGAATAAAAACTATTCAAAAATGTATTCTAAGTTCGTTATAATATGTTTAAACCTCAAAATAAGTACGCCATTCTAAAATCATATAAGTACAAGAATTTATATGCTTTTTACTAATTATAAGCGATGAGTAATACGCTTGTGCCCATTCGAAGTCACTCCTGATTAAATAGGTATTGCACTTTTAGTTAAATACCAGTGACAGCCGGTGGCTCGAGCCACTGACTCCTGTCAATCTCTGTTTTAGCGAGGGGAGAGTGCAAAGTGTATTATCGTGTCGACACCGCGGGGGATGATGCGAGCCTAAACAAATACCCTCCGTAACACGACACCCTGATTCACGCATTAAATAAATATTCACTTTATGACATCCATCTTAAAAAATCCAATTAATTTTCCCCAAAATCCATAACTTTCGAACAAGTTGATCGAATCAAAACGAGCTCGCAGACGTTCTTAACTCCGTAAATAATAAATCAAGACTCAAACCCTTCAAGGAAGTTTATGAACTTGTTAAAAAATATCCCAAATGCCGGAGAGCACTCACTTAGATTAGGAAAAAAATATATTACCAGTATTGGCGTAAACATAAAGTTTTCGCCACCCACTAAGCATTAAGAGGTTTTTAAATTTATTCACCCTTCGATTTTCGGCAGTTTCTTGCGGAAACTTTCACAAAATTTCGGCGATTAAACCGTACGGAGTGCACAAAGTTAAGGGTTGAAATTTGCATAACGATCGACGAATACGTTGTCTGGCGACATCCAAGACTGTCGAAGTTCTGCTCAGACGTGAATTTGCAATCACTTAACACTTTGGAAAAATAACACTATATATATGTACGTTTGAGTAGATTTTTATTCAAAGTCAATGTCACTTCTAAAACGATTCAATTTGGCAAAATTTTATCGTTTGGCTTCAACTGACTTTATTCAATTCGAATGACTTAAGTAGCCCTAATATTACTCAAATATATTACCAAAGTTATTTGGCCTAAGTCCCACAGCAAAAAACATGGACATACTTAAATATAATAATTCAGATTTTGATATTGTGAAAAGTGCAATAAAACAACAACGTATTCTGTTTATCCCATTGACACAGTGTTGTAGTGGATGAATTTCTTGGATGTAAGTACATAATTATTGTTTTTGATGAAGTTTTTTTAGTAGTGTATTTGTTTATTAATATCAAAATATATATTGTAGCTACATATTATAAGATCTATGAAGCTCAGTAGAAACTGTCTGGTCTAGCGTAACTTGGAAGCTCAACCGTTGGATTTCATATTAACACTATGATAAGACCCTCTGCACTTTCCCTCAAACTGTTAAGTTCTTAATCCAGCCTTGATGAGCTATTGTCTGCCAGACGAACGTTCGAGCAAATCGTCGGGTAAATATCCCTTAATGAGCCGTTTTGGTGCGTGGAGACCACTTGGCAATCAAACCGATTGAGACACTAGTATCCAGTGTCTTTGTATTTGGATGGGTGATATGTTAAGAGGAAAACAAGACCATTCGTTTCCTTTTATTTCTTCCTGTAAGGAACTTTTTATTGTTTTGGGACAGTACTTTAGTAACACCGACGTGATTATTCCTGCAGTGGTTTTGGAATGTTTTTGGCTGTGTTCTTCATGCATAAACTATGCGGTTATATGAAAATCAAGGTGTATAGTATTTTGTAGTAATTTTTTAGGTTATGATTTTGAGTGGTATGTGTTTTCTTTTTTTACTTAAGTTTAAATGAATTATTTTCCATTCTGAACTTGCGTTTCATTACCACCCGTAAACTAAAAGCCTACAAATATTTTCATACCTACCCATACATATGTCATGGTCATGACGGACGAATAAGTCAAAATGGCGATAATGATGCTAAAAATAATAACAAAACATGACACAGACCGAAAATAAGTTACAGAACAAAAGAAAACACTAGAAAGCCACATTCAATTTCTTAATTTACTCCTCTAAAACAAAAGAGGAATAAAAAGCTGTAACTATGAAAGATGACGTTGCGATTTTTCTTATTTTAGTGGTGTATCCCCGAGTTAGCGGCTCCACGGACCCCCGATTTCTTCCACGACATAAACCTGCAACGATAAATGATAATTATTATATTGTTCAAGTATTTCGATGTAGCTGAATAATATATAGGCATTGTTATCTTGTGGTCTAAGTTGCAGACGTTTAGTTGAGGAAAAATTACGTAAAATAAGAGCTAAGAAAAAGTAAGTAAAATTCTGCGAATATACATTAAACATTTGGCTGTAGACTGTAAGAGAATGTCTTGTTGCATTTTGTCTACCTATGTACAGTCTATATCGTTTACATATAAGGGCTTTTATTTAATATATTTTATATTAAAAGTCAGTAGATAGTAGTCAGTAGATAGTATATACAAGCTAAGTAATAGAAAATATATATAAATGCACAAGCGGAGTAAAAAGGAGGGAAGGGGAAAAACTCATAGGGCATCGAGAAATTCGTCCACATCGTTGTCAACGGGAAAAGTGCCCAGAACACTGCTGGCCGCACTGGCCACGTTGAATGGAAGCCCGCCCTCTGGTCACATAGTTTAAATAAACATAATACATTTTCAAAATATTATATTCATGCGTCAAGATTTTGTTTTGTAATGTTTTTTTTTTAACACAGTGAAATTAGTGAATGGTTCTGTTGATGACAACACATTATTTATAATAATAATAATAATAATAATGTATTTATTGTTTCACAAACTAGGTGATATACATGCTTAGTACAAAATGTGCAAGAATGAACAGATATTGTACTGCTGGTACTTAAAATAGGAAACCCTGAGCTATAAGTACCAGCTGCCCTTAAGTGACACAGTGAGACCAGTACATAATATTACATGCAGACATGTTAGTTGAAGTTGCCGAGACAACAATAATACATTCAATTAAATAAATGGAAAATATTTATGTTTGAAGACCCTTTATATATATTTCAAACTTTCATCTAGGCCTACTACATCTAGTTACACTAATGAAGAATGTCTTATTACATTAATTAAATTTTCAAATATCCTTTTTATTACTGACTTACTATAACATTCTAGCAAAAAATTAATATATTTTTTTAATAATTTATATTTCGATTCCACAACTCTCTAACTCTTATAACTTATTCCACTTACGCCGTTTGTCCCCGCGCTTCAATGAGCAGAGTAGGCAGGGGCAAGGGGGAATATTTCAAGGGGAGGCATGCCAAATTTGGACACTTTAATGCGAGTTTTGATGTTTTATGTTAATATCCAGTTGGCAAGTTTGCCCAATAGACATTGAATTGTCGATCGGTATGACTCCGATGGACATTCGCGATAACAAATATAATGTTCGATATTAATGTGGGAAGGAATCGGATGACACTGAGCTTTTTAATTTTCTCAATTGGAAAAGGTTTGAAAATTAGTCGACGTGTTCTGTAGAAATTTTAGTTTTCCTTTAGTAAAGAAAATTTCGGATAGTAGTGATCTATCTACCTGTAATTTTTTAATGCAGCGTTTATTTTCTTATAGCAATAAAAGCGACTTTTTGAAAAATCTATACTAATATACTATAAAGCTGAAGAGTTTGTTTGTTCGTTTGGACGCGCCAATCTCAGGAATGATTGGCCCGAAAAAAAAAATCTTTCAGTGTGTGTTAAATAGCCAATTTATATGGGAAGGCTATAGGCTATATATCATCACGCTAAAACCAATAGGAACGGAGCACCAATGATGAATGTTTTATAACTATTCCACGCGGATGAAGTCGCAGGTAGAAGCTGGTATTAAATATGAATAAACATTATTTCTCAACATTGCATCTATCATTATTTATCTATGCATCACGAAAAGGTTGACTTGTAGAAAATGCCCAAGGCATTAAGTCCGCCGCTGAATATTTGTGCGCATAAAGTATTAATAATAAACAAATACTAATTTCTTATAACTATATAATATCTACAAAATTATACTTTCGTCCTTTAATATTAAGACTGGCATGAAAGTACAGGTGCACAACACAGGGTAAAATAGCATCCCCACCGAATGTGTCTCCACGTTGTCGTCGTGGTGGGGCTTGAGCGTCCCAATGATCTTGCGAGCTTTCCCGGTAGAGCCACTCATGCCGGAAGGTCGCAAGTGAGGGATCAGACCAAGAGAGACACACGCGAGGAATCCCGCTCACTGACTTCTGGTACGCGTCTGCTCATCAGACGTGGCTGTGAAGGCAGTGAGCGGGTGGGAGGAGAGGCCCTGTGAGGGAGAAAGGGCGGAGGAGCAAGGGACCGTACCCTTTAAAAAAGGAAAAGGATGGAGAAAACACAAGAGGGAATAGTACTACCCCAGGGCGGTTCCAGCGGCTCAGCCGTTGGGGAATCCGCCACGCTCGCAAGAGCGTCTGCCCCATCGTATTCTGGGGGGGGGCACCAATTGTGTTCCGTTTGCCAGTGGCAACAAGAGCCGAGGAGGCTCCGAATCGTCGTCATCCGGATCTGCTTCATTCAAGGAGCTGATGGCGTACGATTTTGTAGCGGAGGGTTCGCCTGAGCGCCGGGGAGGTGCGGAGTCGGATTCCGGCTCTTGCCCTGACCTAGTAACGGTCAGCTCGGCGGGCTCTAGAGACGGAGGAAAGGGGGCTGCTGCGGAGGGCGTCAAGCTCTTCCGTAAGCGGCCCAGACGGGAGGACGACAAGGAGTCGTCCTCCGAGGGCGAGTTTGCCTCCGCCCGCAAAATCCCCACCGCAAGGCGGGGCAGGGGCTGTGAGGCAGGGAGGGGGCTGGCTCCCTCTACCCGGGAGGTGGAGCGTCGGGCCGAGAGGTTGGTGGAGGAGGGGCGTCGCCCTGGAGGGAGCGGTCGCGGGGCTCCCTCTATCCGTCCGCCTCCTCTCGACTCTGAAGACTCGGAGTCCCCGGGAGAGGTACCTCCCGCTATTGAGGAGCAGAGGGCCCAGTTTGCGGAGGTCGTGGAGGCCGCGATCCGCGCTGTGGCCTTCAAGAGGAAGCAGTCCTCGAAGCGGGAGGCCATTAGGGCGGCCAAAGCCTCCATCCTGGCGGCAGCGGCGGCCAACGTTGGCGGGCCTGCCTCAGAGGAGGCGTCGGAGTTGCGGGCGGAGGTCGCCCGCCTCGCGGTACTTACGGAGCGGCTCGTTCGGGAGAATGAGTCGCTCCGGAGGGACCTGGCGGGGATGGCTAGAGCGGCCTCCGAGGAGCCGCAGGGGAGGCCGAGTCCGGCGGCGCTGGAGGGGAGCCAGGTGCTGAGCCAGGTGCGGAGCCTGGTGCGGCAGGAGCTGGCTCCCTTCCGGAAGCAATTCTCCGTGTTGGAGGGCATGGTCCGGCGTCCCCCGTTGGCGGCGACACAGAGGCCCCCGGGCCAGCAGAAGGCGGCTTCGTATGCAGCCGCCGTGGTTTCCAGCCCGGGAACGTCCAGCCAGGCGAAGGCCAAGGCGGGAGCCGCGCCAGCGCCTGCGACGCCGGCGCCTGCGGCGCCGGCGACGACCAAGTCGGCCCCGGCGAAGAGGGGCAGGGGGAGGGCTGGAGGGGGAGCGGCTGAGGCTGCTGCGCCAGTGGCGCCGCGGCCGCCCCCACCCCCACCCTCGGACCCTCCTGCGGCCGAGGCCGAGTGGCAGGTTGCCGGAGAGAAGCGGCGAAAAAAGAAGGCGGCCAAAAACAAGGCCAAGAAGCAGCGGCGGAAGGCCAACGCCATTGCGGCGAGGCTTCGCGCCCCGAAATCCGCGGCTGTAGTTCTCACACTGCAGCCGGAAGCGGAACAGAGGGGCGTGACGTATCTCGCCGTACTGAAGCGGGCGAAGGAGGCGGTGAGCCTCCAAGAGCTGGGCATCAGCGGGGGCATCGGGGTCAGGAGGACCTTGACCGGTGCCCGGAAGCTCGAGCTCGCCGGAGCGGAGAGTGGCCCGTTCGCGGACGCCCTGGCTGAAAGGCTGAGGGCGGTCTTACCCGCGGACGAGGTCCGGGTGTCCAGGCCGACTAAGCGCATCGACATGCGCATAGTGGGCCTGGATGACTCCGTGACGGAGGAGGAAGTTGTGGCCGCCGTCGCCAGGACTGGGGGGTGCTCTGCCGAGCTCGTCAAGGCGGGCACCCTCCGGCCTGACAACACGGGCATGCAAACCCTTGTGGTGAGCTGCCCCGTGACGGCGGCCAGAACTGTGTCGGAGGGCCGAAGGCTCTTGGTGGGATGGGTGTCTGCGCGGGTAAAACTGCTGGAACCCAGACCTCTGAGGTGCTACCGCTGCCATGTGGGCAACCACACGGGAGCTATGTGCCCCTCGGAGGTCGACCGCAGCGGACTTTGTTTCCGCTGTGTTCAGCCCGGTCATCGGGCCGGCTCGTGTAAGGCCACGCCGCACTGCAGTGCATGTGCGGCTGCTGGCAAGCCGGCCGAGCACTGGGCTGGGGGAAGGGCCTGCGCGCCATCCGCCCCGACCAGGGGCAAGAGGTCCGCCGCCGCCGCCGCCTCTGCCGCCGCCGCGGCTTCCGTCGCCGCTTCTGTCGCTACTGCTGTGGGTGCTGCGACTCCTGGTTCTCGGGAGGGGGCCGAAATGGAGTGCCAGTAATGGTCCCATCGTGGCCTCCTCCAGAGACAAGTCGGCCGCTGTGCTATTGCGCAGTGGCTGATGCCTGGGGACGGTGAGCGAGGGTGGGTCGCCGTCCGATACCAGGCTGAGTCGACGACGCGTTGTGCTTCACGCGCGCCTCAAGGAGCCGTCAGCACCAGAGACGGGGCCCCATAGGGTCGGTGCCTGCTAGGGTTGCGGAATTTGTTCGAAAGAGTTACCGCGGCCCTGGAACGCAAAGGGCACATGGAGGAGCACGGGTGGGTTTTAGTCAGTAAAAGTCTGACACTCCCTACCGCTCCACCCAGGGCGGGAGGGGTCATTTGATGATTTCCCATCCAAAAAAAAAAAAAAAAAAGGGTAAAATAGCATAATCCTTGTTATTTTTCCAAAACCAAAAGCCGGAAGACATAAACTCTATTTACTATAAGATCTTCAAAAGAAATGCATAAATATTTAGTAGTCCTATCCCTTATAATATAAAAATATTGCACACATAAAATTTTATTGATAAAAAGATGACTGTGGTGACGGGTAACTTGTTTAGTGGTCAAGATTTTGACGTACATTGATTGTTAAGTATCTTGATCGTTGTTGTTGCTCAAACAAAAAGATCAATGGAAACTAAAACAGCTGTCACATTCGGTGCAATTTCACACTTACGTCTTCAGCGTAAGGTTGAAAAGTTTAGTGCAGTTTTTATTATCTTCATTGTGGACCGTTTCTAAACTAAAGAATCAATGAAGTACCTTTCCATCGTTTATGTTCTATCTGGTTTCTTTATTTTTAACTAATATAATACAGAAGTAAAATGGTATATTTGTTTGTAACCATCACCGGATTATTGTAAAATTCGTAGGATTGTAAAATATCTTTAGAGATTGTTCTCACTCGAAAGATTGTGAACTTTACATTTGCCAAAACGGCATAAACTGACGACATGTTGGGTATCTATCAGTGTACGGTTCAACAATTTATTGCATTTTTTGGCCTAGACAAGTAGCGGGTATCGAGTTCAGGGAACTTCGGACTCCCCGACATGAATAGGTTAGGTTCGAATGGTAAGGTGGGAGCTAGAATGAGCGAGCGAAGCGAGCGCACTTATCTTCCTTCAAGCCATCATGGTACTTATTTTGCCTTTAAACCCTTTTTTTTCTGGATCATCAAATCATCAATCTGGATCGAGAAATCATCAAATGACTTCTCCCGCTCTGGGCGGAGCGGAAGGGAGTATCAGACTCTTACTGACTAAAACCCACCCGTGATCCTTCTTGTGCTCTTTGCGTTCCAGGGCCGCGGTGACTCTTTCGAACAAATACTGCAACCCTAGCAGGCACTGACTCTATGGGGCCCCGACTACGTTGCTGACGGCTTTTTGAGGCGCGCGTGGAACACGGCGCGCCGCCGTCGACTCGGGCCTGGTTGCTATCGGACGGCGAGCCATTGTTTTTAAACCCTGCGGACAGAAATAGGAGTCCGCGCAGTGGGGCTCCGTTGTCGTTTAGAATTTTGAAATTGTAATATTTAACGTTTCGTTACCTGCTTTTTACAATTTCCCGAAATGAATTCGAGAGATTATAGACTACTTATCAAATTTTAATGCGAAAAAAGTGTTCCAAATGTACAGTTGACAATTAATCGAGAGTTCTCAAGATATTTTGTAATACTATTGGATTTTGCCATTTTCGGGTGACAAATATTTGTGATCTCTAGAAATATCATCTCTTACGAATATGAAAATTCTTTTCTTGATAGAAAACTATCCAATCGATAAGTGAGATGGGTGAAGTGGGATGGATGGGGGGATGGGTTTTTTTCTGGAAATTCACGTTTCTTTTGCAATAGGCCACGGGAGCGAAGCCAAGGGAAATGCTAGTCTAGAACAATAAAAATATACAATGGACATGAAAGGAATGTCCTAAGCCATCATATTTTATACTTTCTAAACATTTTTCTACTTTATCCGTTTTGTATGGTTACCACGGAACGCATAAAAAATTATTTGCGCTCATTTGAATTTCATCTTGTGGAGATGACAGGCTGGTTCATACATAATAACCGGTGTTAGTCTTCGCCTTGCCGTATTTTAGTAGAGCATGATATTAACGTTTGCTGTTTGGTGTTAAAATGTTTTGAAAATGAATATGAGTTAATCTTCATTCACTTAACTTTATATTTGCCTTAATATTTGTATTAAAAGTGCATAATTAAACCATTAATAATTTGTCGTCTTAACGATAACACGATTACTTTACTTTTTAAATTCCTAAGCCACTTTTTGAAATTTTCATCGAGCTTATTTATATATTTTAGAATTACGCTACGAGTATTAAGCTAACGAAAAGTTTTCTTAGTGACTCCTCTTACTTTCCAAGTACCTCAAAAATGACTGAACCGATTTTAATTAAACTAACACTGTTCCCTATGTTGGACAATACCTAGTCCAATTAAAGATAATAGAAAGATTTTTTGCGATCCGAATTATACTTCTTGAGATATGCGCGGACAAACATACACATGTACATACATTTATCAAATTTGGCACACATGTTCAGAAGCTGGAATAGACTAACATATGCAAAAACTGCAATTCCGGCAATATTACACACATACTGGCCGAATATATCAATAACCTCATATCTTTTTGAACTGTACTTATATTTTGCTCCTTTCCCATATCAAAAGAGAAATCACCATTTCATGACCTCAAGTTTCACCAACTAGTTTTTACGAGCAGTATTAATAACAGTTTTATTTTCCCGCCAACCGTAGCACTCGTAAATGTCAACAGTATTTTTATGTCAGTATTTCATTGCGCGTAAAGGCATTAAGTGATTCTGCCAATGACGTTCTAATAGCACAACATGAAATAACTTTATTGTACAGGCATTAAGGACCTGCTATTTTCGTTTTCTGTGTGAAAAACGAAATTTAAGGGGCCGAAAGGCGTGATATAAAATAGGACCTATGGCTTCATCTTTATAAGTCACGGATCCGTCGTATTATTTTCTTTTAACTAACATTCTTTAAGCCAGTGATCGCACAACATACAGAGGTTTGGGCGTAAAATGGGGGTCTTTCGGATAAAAAAAAAACTCTCACATAACTGAACTATCTTAATTGCATAATACATGATGTCGATACATTACGAGTAGCACCATAAATGGGTAATGTGTCAGTCAGTTTTTAAATAAAAGTGCGTTGTGTCTAAAATGTTTAATATTTTAATTCTACATTGTAAATATTCTAGAATATAATATCTCGTTGACACCACTCGATAGCATCAAACGCTTTTCCATTCGATTTCTATCTTAAAATGAATTTTGCATATAAATCCGTTGGCGCCGCGGCGCCGCATCTCGCTGCAGTCCCGGACACATTCCCACCAATCCCGGGAATTTATTAGTACGGGATCCCGGGCTAAAAGCGGGGGCGTGACCGCTTCAGCGAAGCCGAAATGGATGCACATTCTCGTTTAATAAGACATGAAGAATACTAGGGCTGCGTCTTGGATACTCTTGATATTTTATTTTTACTTTTAAAGGACTCGTTCGATCTTTTTCTGAAGAAAGTTGTCTGGCTTGTTTATGGGTTATTGAAATTGTAGAGGATTTAATCAATTGAGCTATATTTAACACGGCGAGAATTTTGTTTCCTATTGTTTATAAGTGTTGTTTTTTGAGTTTAAACGTACATTTATATTTATAAAATGACCGTGCCTAAACCTCGTAAAAACTCGAATATGGCTCGACCGATTTGTATTCTTGGTTTTGTCAGTATTATATATATTATTTTTATATTCTTTCATAAATGTATTTTTTTTGGTTGTGCACCTATCACAGTATAGTCTTTTTAACCGAAAATTTTACTTTTAGAGAATGCCTTGTTGCATTAAGTCCGCCGATGTAGGTACCACTATTGTACATAAAGTAAAAAAAAAAACTTTTGGTTCACTGGTTAATCTATTGAATGATAATATTAATCTCAATCGGATTTCTTTTCAAGCAGCTGTCTGCTGCACTGCTGGCTACCCGAGTGTGATATACAAAATGTATATCTGGTATTGCAGTTTGTAATCGTCACTTCGTTGACTTTGACATACGATCAAGCTAGCCGACTCCTTGTTTATAAAAACTGTTTTGAAAATGCTAAACAAATATTGGTAAGTATGTAGAATCGCAGACCGTCTCATTTACAAAGTGCTTTCAAATGTCTATGCTATATATCATATATGTACGTATATACATACATATAACTACACGATTCACTTGCTTTGGCTTTATTCAAGGGTCCATATCATTACTACAACTCTGAAGTCTTAACACAACCACACGACAGAGACAGTAAGATACCCCATCTCTGTTTACAAAATGACTTATTCTTAGTTATCGATACATGTATTCGAAACTTTTTTGTTCTGTAGGCATTTTCTTGTCCCCTCGGAGGCTGAAACGTTTTATATAATCCATTAAGTTGTCAAGGAAGATTGATAACTAGATCAGGATCAACTTACTTGGGTGCATCACTAACGACGCTTCTGATCTTTGCCAAATAACGAACACAGATAAAAAACATCTTCTGACGTTGGTGTACTGTGCTCTGTTGTTGGTGTTTGTGATTCATGTGCCTGTGGTGTAATTATTTCTATGAGTTTTTGGTTTATTTTTCTAGATTTCTGGATGAGCTGTTTCGTGAGAAAACTTTATGTGATACTCCCACACACAATTTTTAAGGATTCAAATAATATGCTGCATCTCTGTTCATCTGTAAAATCCTGTAAGTGCTCAGGAATAGTAGCTATGTAGTTCTTTTTTCACATTTTCCTTTTAAAGAAGTACCTTGATATATTTTGATGGATTATCTACGGGGCGGACGTGATCGACTGGACTGTAGGGTGGCCAGGGTAGGTTATCCTATTCTTCAAAAGTGGACTGTATGGTGACAACCCACCTAGGTATAAATGATCCAGACGCGTTGACGCTCCGTCTATAAGCTACGGGCCATGAGGATGCAACCCTTAGTTGATACTTGCTATACTTGCTGTTATTCACACAATATATAGGGGTAGGTATTGAGGGCTTACCAATAAAGTCACAATAAAACACTATTTAACTTGTTCACTATGCACTTAGCGATTTGAAGGGTGAAATTCGCGACTATATGATTCTACATTTAGGTATAAATTCGAAATATCTTGCAAATGACTACAAATTCTATAAATTTCCTATGTTACTATTGTACGGCGTAACTATACCGTATCGACACCCAAAAAATCACCGTGTGTGATGAAGTTTATTAACAAGATTTTTCACTATGTCTATCCTAGAATTTAGGCTATATCTAGGCTTAGGTCTATGTGAGTAGGGGTTGTCGTACCTTTATGGATAGCCCTCGGTAAGCTCCATACAGCGGAGACGAATTCACCCCTTCATCCCCCTCCATGTAGGGGTGGGATGCCGAAAACTATACAAAACTATTGTAGGCACGAAGCTATTACCTACTTGGGGTGAATTTACCGTAAAACTATGCTAGGAGGGCTATACAGCTATATGTATCTCTATAGATACGACAACCCTCTACAAAACTACATATGTTTCAACCCTGTCACTCAAGGGGTTGCAACTCTATAAGCGTATATGTTTCAGGGGGATAAAAATAAACAGTTTTATTTAAACCTTAATTACGGCTTTATGCCTGCAAACACTATAAACATCTATATATCCCCTGAAAGGATTTTTCAAGGCGGTTCTGTTTCAGATATTTAGAAGTCTAGAATCTAGACTTGTATTTTCGGGAAAGGAAGAGGGTAGATGCAAAGTGTTTTATTTTTGTGCATACCTTCACCAGGGCTATTTATCAAAAACCATTGACCAATCACGTACCAGCACCCTCCTGCTCTGTGATTGGTCAGTGTCGCTTTTAGCTATGCGACTACCTTTGACCTAAATATTTCAGGTCTCAAATTACCAAGCCCTTTCTATTTACCTATGTATGTCTGTCTGTGTGTGTATATACCTCCATTACCTTATATACCACCGATCACCTTTATATACCTTGATTACCTTTATATACCTTCGATTACCAGGGTTACCATGTGTTTATTGTTATGTGTAAGGGATAGGATACCCTACCTAACTATATTCTATTTACTTGGGAGAAATAAAGGCTCCAAGGGCTTATATACTGCCTCTTGAGAGCAAACGACTGTAACGAATGTGTTTTATTTCAATAACAAACTATGTATCAACTATAGCTACCTATAACTATCTATACTATGCAGCTTTATTTGTTACAGCATTCTATGTACTAACTATAACTACCTATACTATGTAGTCGCGGTTTTATTTATTTGCAACATTCTATGTACTACTATAGCTACCTATAACTATCTTATACTATGTAGCTAAGACGCATCGTCGCGAACAGATTAAGTATTCCATCCTCAGATAACAACTCATGTGCAATATAAATTGGATTTTACTCTGGATAAAATACAATAACACGCAAATGTAGGTATACATGGAAATGTGTTGTTTGCATCACCAAGTTAATAAAATAAAATTGCATAAAGTGTAAGTACCAAGGCGTAACGGTACTCGAAATCTCAACGCGCTGCATCCTCTTAATTTATTGTAGTTTTTTTTTTCAATGTGTATCGCAGAAGTTATTTCCACAAACATCACAAGGTAGATCAGCGCAAGGAAGCGTTCACGATCATTTTGCTCCCCGAAGTCCAGGAGCCAACCACCCACTAAAAAGGCCGTTCCACAATGATCCTCAAAACCTATGCAGTGGAGTGCAACTGACTGGCTCTGTTACTACATTGTGTGAGCTGCCCCATGAAGGCTACATACAAACAAAAAAATACACTCTTTCACTTGGATGCATACAATCAACAAGCAGGAAACAGCAAACTTTTGAAAAATTTCCGACATATCCGCCCTTTGTGGAGATCAAAGATTATGGACGCTGTAAAGATGCTACTGATGTCTGGTTCATTGGTGAGCACAGAGTTTATTTTGCAAACAATTTGAATATGTTATGTTTTGTTTATTTGTCTGTGAGAACAAAAGGATTGACAAAAATGTTTGTACATAGTGATCAGCTGCCCTACCATGAAAAAAAATCCATCATGATTCCTGTGTCAGAGAGAGACGGAGTTACACAAGACGAATAGCACTATCCCTTTCCCTCACACACATCATGATGGATTTCTGAGATGCCAAATTATTGCTTGCCTACTGTACATAGTTGAACAGGCTTAATTGTAACGTTTATGGTAACTCTAGATAACTGACGCATAATTTGACGAAAGGCTATTCCAGATTTTTCTACTTATTTTGCTTTTTAAATTTGTTTTTTTTTTTCGTTAATTCAGTTTTCATTACCAGCCGTTTTTTCACAAGGTCGTCTTAACCAAGCAATATATTTTTAACATTAGTTACAATGTTAAAAACATTTCTAAGGAAAGAGAATGATTGATAATAAGACGAGTTTGCATAAAATGCCATTTAAATTTTGGATGCCAGTTGGCATAATACATTCTCATTTTACGTCGCCTCTGCTGTATACTCTATGGCGATTGTCATTTTTCTGCTCTGCGGGAGGGTAGTGTGACAATGCGCTTTGGTAGAGGAGGGGGACAGGGAGGGGGGTACATGTTCGTGATGTTTTCATTTTTCACTCACTTTTCACAATTTTTACACAAAAATACTTGTGAAAGAGGCCGTTTTGATACAATTGGGGCTCATACACCGAACGTCGGATATCACCGCCAATATTTTATTTCGTTTGATAAATTACGCACCGATAGTTTTCATACGTGCGAAATACGCTTTTATTTAAGTAAGTAATGATGAAAAATATGGGCGAGCATTGATTGAGTGTCTCCTTTTCATTTTATTTTCTGTTTATACTTTTAAAATTTTGCTTCATCATTTTCGTCGACACGTTATTTTATGTTGTTTGTAAATAAAAGATGATGTTTAATGGGATCTTTATTTTTTTTTAAAACAGCAAGAGACGGAGAGAAATAGAAGAGGCCTTTGCAGAAGGATAAATTGTTGATTGAAACAAACCGTCTACGATATTAAAGAAAGAAGATTTTTAAATACTAATTGTTTGTAAAAAATATAAAACTGTAGTAAAGGTTTATTTTATTAGTCTCAAATTTACTCAAACTACTGAAATTTAAAGTTCTAAAGAATAAAAGGTACAACTCAAAAACTTAACTTCAAAACAAACTTTCAAGTAACCTAGCCATATCCTACTATGTACCTGTATCTACCGGCAATAGACTCCAACAAAGAATTTGCAGCAAGAATCAATTTATTCACGCGTACAGAACCCTCGCCCGTCAAAGGTCGCCTCGCATATCGCTAAATTGTCGGGGGGTCGTCATTAGGATGCCTCGAAGGATCTCTAATTGTTTCCGAGCCGGGAAGTATCAATTTACAAGCAATTTGTAATCGTGATTACTCTAAATTAAGACTTTGGTGTTTGATGATCCTGTTTTTGAATACGTTAAAGAATTAAAATGCTTTAAAATAAGTAACATGATGGTCGAAAAGACATAAATTCTAGGATTGACATGCGCTATTGAAATATCACGTGGTCATTCCAGAATATTCTGGCTTATCAAAACATTAACTGCCGATAAAGTTGGAGTATTTATTCAGCTCATAGGGTGGTGCCCCAACATTATTTTCCCGGGCATTCAGTGCGTTATTAAATAACATATTTCCTTTCGCGAAATGTGTGGTCAGGTTATAGACTACTAGCAGCGCCACTTTCTTTCACCGGCATAGTTCCCGTTCCCGTGGGAATACGGGGATAAATTATAGCCTATTTTACTCGCTGATGATGAAGTAGCAATCATCTGGTGAAAAAAATGGTTAAAATTGATCCCGTAATTTCGGAGCTTATTCGGTACAAACAAAATCTTTCCTATCTCTTACCTGTCTTCAAAACTTCTTAAAAAACTTGGTAGTAGTAATAGTAACTAAATTTTCACATAACGTTACACTACAATTACTTATTAATTTCCTCGTCATAAATAAAAACCCTTCCGACATATTTTCTTTTAACAAAACAATAGACATAACTTCAAAATTAAAAAGATATAGCTCTCAATTCTCGGTGGTGGCATTATTAACCCTATTATTGGTGCTGTATACAATTTGATACGTTGTTCTTTTCAAAAATCTAGACACAAATTGAGATATATTTTGAAAACTTTTATTAGTTTAGAAGAAATAAAATATAATTAAATTTCTACCGAAAAAGTTGTTTCACTATTGGCAACACTGAAAAAGCAGTAGAATCTAAGAACCAAACCAACGCGTCTACTCATCGCAAGGTAAGAAAATTCATTTTAAATTTTATTAAACGATAATTTGAAACGAAAGTGATATTATTTGAATAGCTTAGAATATTTTACTAGTTGGTATTCTATTTTGGTTGTTCGAAATTGATTGTAACTATATTTTTATCACTGGTTTTTTCGAGTGTATCAGATCTGATACATTGCCAGATAACGAATATTATAGATATTTTTGACTATGTATCTAATATGTTACATTGCCAGTGGTGTGTACAGATACATTTATTAAGTTAGTAATAAATACTAACTTAATAAATGTATCTAATAATTTTTTTCATTACAGATTTTTGGTCAACTAACTATGCAGCAACAAAATAGAGCTTCTTCGATGGATAACCTCAGTATCGTCGTCTGATAATAGATGGATCAGACGACGATACTGAGGTAAATCATATGATTTACCTATGAATTTCGGCGATGAATTTTGGTATAACACTAAAGATGTTGAAGCAGCAATTGCTGCTTCATTAATATATAACCAACCCTTGTTCGCCAAACGTATCTGCAAGTAGACAGCTGCATTCGTTGGAGACCATACCATTGTCTCCAGTTCCATCTACATCGTATCAAGTAAGTTTACCATCTCCACTGGCTTCGTCCCCACAAGTACCTGCACCACTCGTCAATAACTTGATGCGTCGTAACCAGCTTTTGTCTCCATTATCACCGGCTACCCGCTCAAGTAGACCTAGAGTTGTCACGGTACGGCGAAGAGTAATACCACCTAAAAGATTAGCACCAAATTGGCGTTGCTGTAAATTTACTGGTTCCGCAGAAGTAGAAGATATTTCATTTGAGCCTCGTGGAGAAAAGAGTGCCATTGAATACTTCAAGCTGTTCTTCTCTGACGACATCGTCTCTCATATAGTGGAACAAACAAATTAATATCTATAGCACACAGATAAACGGTACATCTATAAATATAACAGAAGATGATGTTAAAGACTTTTTGGCAATCCTTTTGAATATGGGAGTCGTTAAAATGTATGCATATACAGTTTATTATATTATTAAAGAAGTTCCAATTACTCAGACATTATTTACATATTAATGACAATCTTAAAGACGATGGTGATAGATACAAAGTGAGGCCAGTTCTTCAAAGAATTCGCGAGAACTGTCTACAGGTAGAAGAAGAGATATCTGGACAAAAGGACAGACGAATTTTTTTGCCAAAAGTGTGAAATACGACTGTGCTTATTGCCCGAACGCAATTGTTTTTTAGAGTACCATTCTAATTAGTAATTAATAACAAGAATAATCTCTTGAGACAGTCATCAGTTATTTATAAAATTGATCTCATTTTATTCATAAATAATGCTCATTAATTAGGTAAGACTTAAAGGCTGATTGTGATTGATAATTATGTTGATTTTTAGAAGGTTTTTTTTAATACTTGTTAATTATGAAAACAGAATTTATATTATTTTTAATTGTCCTATTCTAAGCAATGTGTCAAATATGATACGTAGTTTTTTTTATTATTTTTAATTTTTAATTTATATTATTTTTAATTTTCCTATTCTAAGCAATGTGTCAAATATGATACGTAGTTTTTTTTCTATTGATTATTATGAACCTGGCAATGTGCCTAATGTGATACATACAATAAAACGTAAACTAAATAATTACAATTTTTTAAATTATTTTTTTCCTTTCCAGTGAAGACCTAGGAACACAAACCAGGCATTTTTTTTCATAAATACTGAAAAAAATATTCCTGCTAAGTATAGGGTTAAAGTTTATGCATGTTTTATGGGTTTTAAATTCATTTTGTACTTACGGTCGTTAAGCAAATAAAAGGCTTTCCCAATAGTTAAAATTATTACAGCGTAAACCTTTCAAGTTTACATTAGTATTTTATGGTGATGTGAGCGTAAACTGGCTTATGTTAGTGGATACAAGAGAAATATATTTATTTTATGTATAATAGTGGTACATGGGCGGACTTAATGCAACAAGGCATTCTCTACCAGTCAAACGACAACAAACAACAACAAACACACACAACAACAACACACAGCACAACGCACACACACAACAACCGAACACACACACACACACACACACACACACATATCGAACAATTAGTAATTAAAAAGGTAAGTAGGTATTAAGAACTGGGACTAAATTCAGTAATAATAAAAAAAAAACAGTACTTCAAAGGTTTTTTTTTCATAGGAGTTGTAGGTATTATAAAAAGGGTTGTGTCATTTGGATAAAACATTTTTATGGTAGGGTCGCGTTTATCCACAATCTCACCTGATGGAAAGCGATGGTATTGTCGACGATTTAGCTCGCTTGTCTAGAAGTATACAAAGTTGAAGCGGTGCGGTTATAGAATGCCCGTGTCGGTAAGAGTGCTCTTCTTTGTAAATTTTGAAAACAATGGTCAAAAATCGCTCCCTCACTCTTTAATCATTTTTATTTGGGTTCTATGTTTTTTGTTTCATAATTATTCTTTTATATTTATCTTTTATATGTACTAGCAACGCCCACGAGGTTTCACCCGCGTAGTTCCCGTTCCTGTGGGAACATGGGGATAAAATGTAGCCTATGTTACCTGGAGATAGTGTAGCTTCCCAACAGTGAAAGAATTTTCCAAATCGGTTCAGTAGTTTCGGAACCTATTAAATACAAACAAACAAGCAAATTTTTCCCCTTTATGATATGTATTAGTATAAATTAGTACACAAACGAGTACCGACAGTACTGTTTTCTTTTCTTTTTGAAATCCATCCAAAGGTTGTCTTGAAAAGATTTTTTTAAGCGATAAGGCCGCCCATTTTGTCACCCTATGTAATATTTTCTTCATCTATATTTTCTGTAACTTATATGGTGTACATAATAAAGAGTAGTCTATTCTATTATATGCATATTCACTCTTGATATAGAGACCACCGTTCTAGTGTAGCTTAGCTAACAAGATTCTGTCCTAAAAATGTTTTTTGTATGTAAATACAGAAACTAATTTTTGAGATTATGTGAGTTTAATGTATCAAAATAATACATAGGTATGTTAGGAGATGAGTTCTCCCATCCCTAAAATGTACTATTGAAAGCTAATTTAAAATTCTATATACAGATATAAATGTATAGCGTTGCGTTCCTGACTGCGTCCCCTCCAAACTGCAACAGCGTCTGTTCAATTGACTCGGGACTTCAGTACTTTTTATCTCCGAAAATAATTAAATTCCTTGAGACGAATGCTGTTCAAATGAAACAGCAATAGCTAGGTAAGTACGGTGACTTGATTAGTTCGAAGATCAAAGCATCTTTTGAATGTAGTAAAAGAATTACGAGTCGTTTTGGGAGTTATTAAGATAGCTGAGGGCAGTTTTAAATGTTTTTGTGGGGTTGGTTGTCTTAAACTAACAATATTACGTTCTATTTACATCTTAGGGATGAAAATGACTAAAATGAAGTTACCGGAATGTCAAATTCATAGATTTTTACTTCTGAAAAGTGGCATTTAGTCAATGTTAGCGATGGACAAAAGTACAAATTCAACCACGTGCACGGCAGGGCCAGTCAAACCCAAATATTCTGGATATTTTATCGTCTCTAAGATATCTCTCTCATTTTAATATGTCGTGCTATTAAGAATATATATTAGAATATATATTTGATACGTATTTGACGTCTGCTATTGACTATTTAAACTCCGATAAACGACAAATAACATTATCAAACTTGGCAGCCAATGTACCTACTACGAACGGACGGATGAGCACTTACGAAAAACTAATACTAGAAGCTTTCCTATGAAAGAGGAACTGTATTCACTATAAAACTACCTACAATGGCTTAGTCGGTTTGTAGTTTCAGTAAAAACTGGCCAAATGTGAGTAGCACACACACGCGAAGAGATTTGTATCGACTTCTAAACAAAAAAAACACAAAAAGTGTAAAATAATAGTCGGTTGTTTTTTTTTTTGTAAAAAGTTTTTTATTTTTTAGTGGTACACCAACCCCACCCACCTAAACGTACCCATCACAGCGTACGCGGTATAATTTGGTGAAAACATTAAACAAACATGCGATTTCAGCAATCCCGAAAGATTTGCTATCATTTATTGAAGAGTACCTTTTCCTATCTCTGCTCTTTGCCAGATTTTCACCAAACTAGAAAGGCACCACGTTGAAATACTAAAATGCTCTTCCAAACCATCGTAAACAATTTATTTTTTTCATTTTACATCGACAAGAGTGAATGTAACATCATCAATGTACTCGAAGCCACGCATTATTAGAGATAACTCAAATACTAATCGTCAGATCTCAATCAAATTTAAATGGGACTACACGACAAGCACCAGCTTTCGAATATAAAAAGAATCATCAAAATCGGGACACCCAGTATAAAGTAACGAGGCAACACACACAAAAAAATACAGTCGACTTGAGAATCTCCTCCTTTTTTGGAAGTCGGTTATAAATAAACATTTTTCTTGTTCCTATGGTTATTATTTTTGTAATAGAAGCACTGTGAATTTTAACTGTATGGAACCTTTTTTTTAAGGATGGTAAATTACCAAATGACTTCTTCTGCTGCGGAAGGGAGTTACAGACTCTTACCCATTCGTGTTCCTCCAAATGCGTTCTAGAGCCATGGTGACTCTTTCGAACCAATTTCGCAATCCTGGCAGGGTGTAAGAATCTACTAACTACGGTTTATCAGATACAGTCCGCTGATAGACTAAGTAATAGGGTTCAGAACCCAAAAAATTAACATATAAGATAAACGGTATATGTATTTAATAAAATTACAAACAAAACAATAAAGTCTCCAAACATAATATTTTTATGCAGTTCATCTTAATTCCAATTAAACCTCGTAAACTTGCAACACTGTAACAACGCTGGCAACACTATCGTAGCGTGAAAGTAAAAACATTGTTTGTGGTATTTCTCTCGCTCGCGTGAATGGCCTCTTGGAATAGAGGCGTAATTGAATTATCAGATTGTGCACGAAACGGGAAAATGTCGGCGATATTCATTTATAATAGGCGTTTGTTGTATAAACTATCGTCACGATTATGTTTTGGGGTATTATGAAAGGATTTATTTAGGTATTTTGATAAAAATAGTGTTATTATCGCTTGTTACAGTGTTTCAATGGATTACGTTAATAGAACATGTTTTATTATTTTCAATATGTTTATTTTTTTTCATTCTGTATTAGTGTAGATTTGATTACTTTTCAGCTAGTTCCTTAAAGCAAATTAAAATTAATTGTTTTACTTGAAATCTCTAGGTTAAATATAACTGAAGTATAACATACCTAGTTTAACTACCATTTAAAACTACCCTTAAACAACAGCGACCATAATAGAAAGCTCGTTAAAATTATTATCTTGATCATAAAGTTTTATACACTTTTAAGTGACTATAAAATCGGAAAACTAAAAGATCAACAGTAATTTTGTGTGATCTCGAGTACTATAAAAGTTCAAATTGCTTGACGGTTCAAAATTATACGAGTTTTATTGTCATGTATATATGTGACTTTCAATAAAATGTCTGTATGAGGGCTGAGCGTCTCCAGTCTAGCTTTTATTCGGGAAGACAGACTAGTTTTCCGTTTTATTAAATGCAAATGTGCACTTACGCGTTTATGAATTCTGAGATTGAATTTTTTTATGTAAACTAAAAGGAGAAAACGTTTTTGAGTAAAATGAAAATAGAAGTTTTAAAGTCAATATCTTTAATAAAATATAGGTTTTTTAAAGCTAGATGTTAACGTTGATTGTGTTTCTTTGCCTAAAAAAATCAGTATAGTGCTATTTACTCTACGCTTGCTCAGTTTGTGTGAGAGAGTAGTGTACCGGTAACTGCCTTTACTGTAAAAGGACATAATATTACATCCTTATTTTTAAAATAAGACGTTGGTGTACCCATAGTTCTATCATCAAATTCACAAAATCCAGTAGAAGGCAGGAACATGGTTTGGATAAATGCAATCTTTTTGTGAGAATAGCAAGCAGCCAAAAAAAAAATCTGTCCACACTTCAGCCCCACTTTAAACGTCTTTTACCAGCCAAAAAACCCACAAAAAATGCCCCCTTAATAACATAATAATAACGACAACAATATATCTCCGGGCTACTGGCTACCAGTTCGTGCTTCGTTCAAATTGAGCCAATCGACTCGCCAGGTGCGAGGGGATCCCGACAAATATTTGCAGGTTCAGACTCCAGTTACTCGTAGTAACAACTTAATAACGACCTAACTTTTACAATGAGTGTCTGTCAGTTTAATCATGTATGCCAGTGCGGTGGATTCAATTTGAACGGGTCTTTCGTTAAATTTATTTTGGGATCGGCTTACTCACTTATATTTTGGTAATATATGAACCTACTGAGTAGAGTTATCCTCTTGTTTTATGAATAGAGTATTTGATTTCAAGAACTTGTCAAACTTTTCATAAATTGTAATGTTTTTCCATTCCGTCGATACTGTGAAAATCTCTCCGTTATTGTCTGGACAGTTCCACTCAAAGTGATCTTTAGATGTCTCAAAAGACCACTTCTGGCAACAACCTACATAGTTCTTATATGATTGGACCAGTACAATTGTATGGACTTCGAAAGAGAATTTGGCCTCTGTGTCTGTTTCGGTGTTTCATCTCAGGATAGTCAGCTAGGAAACACCGGTCCTATCTAGTTTATAACGACCAAGAATATTGACGTGTAAAAGTGTTATTTACAAACTACTTACAAAATAAATATTATTTATGATTTGAACTTTAAATGAGCTGTCCTTCTAACTAAAACTAGGTGTTAACAAATCACTTTACCGTAGTTTTCTTGTTTCGATTTTTTTATAAGGTAGCACTACAGATATCCACCCAGAAAAGATTGATAAGTTTTTAACTTAGAATTCTCAATTCAGAAACCTTGATCTTGTAGCTATTTATTATGCAAGGATTAAGCTTAATCCTACGATCTTTTAATTGGCAGCCTATGACTTTGGCCAATATGCTATTGCCAAATATTTTGTTTTACAGAATAAGTATTCTTTAAACTTGAGCTGGCCTAATTATTATGGAGTTTCAATGGTACTAACTGACCCACGCAATTTCGTTTGTATCACATTTCTCATGACAGCTCCGCTACTATTGGTTTTAGCGTGATGATATATAGCCTATAACCTTTCTCGATAAATAGGATATGTAACACTGAAATATTTTTTCAAATCGGACCAGTAGTTCCTGAGATTAGCGCGTTCAAACAAACAAACTCTTCAGCTTTATAATATTATTATATTATACTAGCTGCTGCCCGCGACTTCGTCCCCGTGGAATCCCCGATTTTAAAACATTCTTTATCGCTGCTCCGCTCCTATTGGCTTAAGCGTGATGATATATAGCCTAAAGCCTTCCTCGATAAATGGTCTATTCAACCCAAAAAGAATTTTTCAATTCGAACCAGTAGTTCCTGAGATTAGCGCGTTCAAACAAACAAACACACAAACAAACAAACAACCAAACAAACAAACTCTTCAGCTTTATAATATTAGTATAGATTATATTATATACTAGCTGCTGCTTGCGACTTCGTCCCCGTGGAATCCCCGATTTTAAAACATTCTTTATCGCTGCTCCGCTCCTGTTGGCTTAAGCGTGATGATATATAGCCTAAAGCCTTCCTCGATAAATGGTCTATTCAACCCAAAAATAATTTTTCCATTCGAACCAGTAGTTCCTGAGATTAGCGCGTTCAAACAAACAAACAAACAAACAAACTCTTCAGCTTTATGATTACAACAATATTATATTATTAAAGATAAGAATTCAGCTTATACTGGTTTTGTTCTCACTGACATGACGAGCAGCCTTCTATACCTACCGACTTACCCAATTGGCCCCAACCAGCGATTGAACCAAATGTTTAGAGCTGTGTTATTCTTATTAACATCAGTATATCCCAGTTCGTAGATAATTGAATTTTGGAAGAATATTAACAGTTGCAACTTCTTATTGAAAATAAAATCAATCTGAACTTTAAAACAATTATCTCAATATTGATTTTGTAAACTCTGAATGATTTGAACATTTCTTTCTATTTAGTTTAAAATATCCCGCGGCATCGCCCGCGTGATACGTATCATTATGAGTTTTAATTTAATGGACTGAACCTTTAGCCTGTTTTTGTAACATTTCCGTAGCCTTAGATCTTTTTTGTAAATTCAGCAAGCTATCTGTCAGTTAAATTCCTGTCAAAATCAGTCCCGCCTTTTCAGAGATTAGCTGGAACAAAGAGACGTATATACAGACGGATAGACTGACAGTAAAAATAAAAGTTCTTGTTAAAAGTAACATAATTATATGTAGTCATATAAATTTAGTATAAATCCGTTATTTGGATATTAAAATACTTCAATTTTATTTATGTAGATATAGAAAATATAACTCATATTATTTGGTTGTAATGTCAGTGTACAAAATCAGGCCGTGTCACATGTGTTTATACGAAAAACATAATAAACATTCCTTATCAAATGTTCTTGTCGCGAACATAATAAGAGCAATGTTCTTGTTTGTAAGTAAAATGTGCTGTATCGATCGCAGCGACCTTCACATCGAAAGAACAAGAAATATGTTGAGCATATGTTAATAACTTATTTGTATTCGTGTTAGTTCTTGTAATACCAATGTGGTTGCAAATGAGACCGTATTTTGTTTCTTTTTGGAATGAACACTTGGCTGTAGGTACAAGTCCACTTTATGTAGTATTTAGGCCAGTTTTGAAAAGAGTAACTATGGAGTTTCTTGTCCGTTCTTCTCCATAAGAATCTACCTTTGCGAATGGACGCTAGAGTCACTTAATTTATGATAATTTTTATTGATGACGTTCAAAAGTTCGTCCGTTAGTGGCCTAATGGAAATAAATGTTTTGAGTTTGAGTTTGCCATTTGAATATTTGAAAGATAGGGATAACCTAGTTAGACCCTTTTTTCTTCCACTCTGGACGGAACGGAAGGGAGTGTCAGAGTCTTACTGGTCCACCCGTACCTTCTAGTGCCCTTTACGTTCCAGGGCCGCGGTGACTCTTTCGAACAAATTCTCATGCTTCATCATCCTCCTGGCATTTTCATGCATGTCTAGACGTATATATACATATAAAGAGGTATGCGGATTCGGGTGGAAAATCCCATAAACAATTGAAAAGGGAAGATATTCCCACATAACAGTTGTAGTCGGGTGTCCCCCCCCACCGTTGTTTATGTTCAAATCGGGTAGAGAACTTTGACAGCGCGATGTGGATTTTGACTTCAGGTCTATTTCTGTACTGTAGATACCAGTATACCTTAAGCCCGACTAAAGAGGACCAAACATGCCTATTTAACTTAAATCCCTAAACAGCAGTCAAAGCTAGCAATACATCATATTTAGCGCGGTTGCGATCAATCAGATCTGGCTGTCGCTTCGGCCATTACTCAATTAAGAGCCGTGATGGATGGCGGGGGACGTTTCAAAACTGCGGCTATTGTAATGTGAACAGCGAATGTGTTTTGCGTGTAGTGTGTGGTCGTGTTTGTACGGAGCAACATAGTATCACTATGAAAATCAAATTTTTCTGTTGGAAAATTTCTTAACTTACTAATTTATACATGTATGTATCTATAAAAGTATATTATAATAATTATAATACTATCACAGCAATGACAGCCCGATTTTATGTCCTGCCGTGCTATTCTGAAAAGTTTAAGCAATGTACCCGTAGCTATCGTAATATCAGTGGTATTTGTCTCTGTCCCTCGTCCCAGCTATATCTTTTACTTTGACCAACGATTTTTTACCTTTTTGACTGTCCAACTAAGTTATACATATCTAAAGCCCTGCTAGTTTGCTAAAGTTGAAGTTAAAGACAGCAAAGCGTGAAAATCCTGCTTCACACAAATAAGTATTTTTAGTTTATTTATTTGAAATGATTAAAAATTACATAATATACAACATCAAAATTGAAATATGAAAATAACAATTATGTAATCAACAGCTTTATTTACAGAAAACAGGAAAAATATTAATCACGCTCTTCAAAGAAAAATTCTTTAGTTTCACATGATTTCACTGCGGATTCAGAAGTGATTTCGCGAATAAACTTTTCAGAATAGCACGGCATTGTCCAGATCATGTTGCCTACAAGAGATCACGGAATACGATATAGCCACCCATTGCACATAATAATATGTTATTTACTTTGCAGTTTTCTTTCAGCTCGTGGCTATATAAAGACTAACAGCCGCACGGGTCGATCTTCAAGGTTACGCACCGCTTGCCAAGGTTGTTCTGTGGATGGGTGACCATCTTAACATAGCGAGTTTCCTCCGTGCCTTGGAATGCACGCTAAGCCGTTGGTTCCGGCTAGCTATAGATCTTTGGCAATCGTTACGGATTGCCAGAAACCAGTAAATCTGACTCCATTCACGTCAAAAGTACCTACCGTGCTACCCAGTTAATAGGTTGTGGAGGTCTGGTAGGCAGCCGCTCCCCGTAAAATACTGGTATTCAGCTGAATACGATTTGACTGGGAGCCGACCACAATATAGATAAAGAGAGATACCTAAAGGCTAGGCAGATGATGATGACTTTGCAGTTTTCTTTTAATGTTATTTCGGTGTACCATTAAGTAAGCAAGACAAGTTCTTCATCAAATCTTCACCAAACTAGAAAGGGTAAGGGACAACCTCAAAATAATGCGATGATCTTCCAAACCATCGTATAGTTTTTTTTTTCTTTTTACATCGTTAAGTGAAAATGAGAACAATATCAATGTAGACGAAGCTAATTAAATACGGGTTATTTTATTACGGATAACTCAAATACTAGTCGTCAGATCTCACTCAATCTAAATGGGACTACATGACAAGCACCAAATTTCAAATGTAAAAAGAATTATCAAAATCAGTACACCCAGTAAAAAGATGTGAGCGAACACAAAAATAAAATACAGTCGACTTGAGAACCTCCTGCTTTTTTTTAAGTCGCTTAAAAATAAATGATATCCACAAATTGCAGTGCTCGTAAATATTTCCTCGTTTTAAGTCTCGTTTTTATTTTATGAAGTATGCATCACAAATGTTATCTACTTTATTTGTTTATACCTTCATTATAGTAGGAATCCAAGCATTTCCAGAGTTAGCCATCCGTACGCACGCCACAGTCAGCTATGTCCCCGGTATTGGGTCAGCGTAGTTTCGCCAAGCATTTAGCAGACACAGGACATTGCATTGGTTTGCCTACATTACAGATACTCTGCCCCTAAATAAATATGTAGGTTTGTCGATTCATTCTCGATAACTAATACCAGCCAATTGAACCAACCTAGTTTTAGTTTGATATTTCGCGTGATATTCCAAAATATATTAGAATAGACTAGAATACTCTTTATTATGTACACCACAGCAGTGGTGGCCGAGTGGTAACGGCCCCCGACTTACAAATTGTAAGTCGCGGGTTCAAACCCAGCCAGGCGCATTACTTTGTGTAATTCATTTCATCACCACTGCTCTCAAAACGGTGAAGGAAAACATCGTGAGGAAACCGGCATGTCCTAGACCCAAAAATTCGAAGACATGTGACATTCACCAACCCGCACTGGGCCCGCGTGGTGGATTACGGCCCATTCCCTCTCCCAGAGAAGAGGCCTGTGTCCCAGCAGTGGGAACGTTAAAAGGCTGATTATGTATGTACACCATATAAATTATCTATATCTATACTAATATTGAGTGAGAAAGATTTGTATTTTTGTATGTAACAAATAAACACAAAAACTACTGGACCGATTTCAAAAATTCTTTCAGCATCAGAAAGCTACATTCACCTTGAGTAACATAGGCTATATTTTATCCCCTTATTCCCACGGGAACGGGAACTACGCGGGTGAAGCCGCGTGGCGCTGCTAGTGAATACTAATATTATAAAGAGGAAAGATTTGATTGTTTGCATTGGATAGGCTCCGAAAATACTGAACCGATTTGAAAAATTCTTTCACTGTTGGGAAGCTCACTATCCCCGGGTGACATAGGCTATATTTTATTCCCATATTCTCACGGGAACGGGAACTACGCGGGTGAAGCCGCGGGGCGCTGCTAGTAGATAATAAACGTATTCAAAGGTCAACAGTCTTGACATCCATCTTATCTTGTTTTAATCTGTTCAGTGACTGTCAAGAATGTCCTAACTCGTGACTGTTAGGAGCAAAGGAGGTCCGCTCATGCTTCAGGTAGCAACCAAAGTGATAAGAGGAGCGATTTTAGCCGTGACTAATAAATTTATAATTGTATAGAAGTACATGTTCCAATCTGAACAGTAATGCTATTAAGTAATAATCTCCTATTATTTTGATCTTAGGTTCTTTCAGTCCATCCAAAGATTTACTGGAAGAGATCGCTTTCAGCGGTAATGAACGCATAGGATTAAGTCGGTGTAAGAGTTGTGAGACTGTTTTTGGTGTACAATAAAGTAAGATAATCTATCAATGTCTTACTTCACCTAGGTTTTCACGGGGAACGATTCGTCGCTGTGTGGAAATAAGTGCATAATTTATACTAATATTATAAAGCTGAAGAGTTTGTTTGTTTGAACGCGCTAATCTCAGGAACTACTGGTCCGATTTGAAAAAATCTTTCAGTGTTAGATAGCCCATTTATCGAGGAAGGCTATAGGCTATATATCATCAATATATATAAGATAGGCTATATATAAGACCAATAGGAGTGGAGCAGCGATAAAGAATGTTTTAAAATCGGGGATTCCACGGGGACGAAGTCGCGGGCAGCAGCTAGTGTTGTTATAAAACTCGCTCGTGGAGGGACGTGGCTCTTTACATGTTATTAATTTTGTGGGAACTAGCCACCAACGTGAGTTTAAGTTACTAATTTTGCGTCCGGTGAGAAAGGATTTCATCATAATAACCACATACGGCCGAAATCATTTAATTAAAAAAAAAAACAAAAGTCATATCAGTGACAGCTCAGATTAGTGATAAGTTACTGTTTTGTTTCATTGGAAAACGCTTATTGCTTTTTAATTGTTGGAAAGCTTTAAAAGCAGAAATGTTATGATTCTATCACAGAAGAGCCATAAGAGTTTTAAAATTCATAGCTTACCTTCAAACCGCTAACTCCACCATAACCTCACCCTATCCCTGACAGAAAGGAGAATCCGAGCAAAGTAAATATTTAGAGAAGTAATTAGTGAGTAGCTGGCAAGTACCTCAAGTAGCCACGGTACGCCAGTGTAAGCCAGGGTACGCCAAGCTAAGACAGGGTGCCCCTAAACGTCAGATTCTTGCGTCTTCAGGAATTTCTGCTCTGTTTATTAATTACTTACTTCAAAACTATGGGGGTGTTGCGAACTTTGTTTTGTTGCCAGAAAAGGATAGTTTTGATAGAAAATGAGGGTGTTATTTTTATTAACTTTTTTGTTGTGTTAATTTTGTCGATGGATCTATGGATAGGGACATCAATATTGACTGGTAGGTAAGCCCCTTTTTTAAGATATTTAAAAGCGTGAGGGGTGCCGAGTTTGGATGCTGTCTGTGTCTTATCGTTTGTCTAACAGGGTTTTGTTCGATTCTGTGCGGAAATCATATTATGCTATGTAGGATCTGCTGTATTTTTAGTAAGAGTCTGACACTCCCTTGCACACCGCCAAGAAATAATTTGGTAATATCCCATCCATAAAAAAGGATCTGATATATTTATCTAAATATGTATAACTAGCAGCGCCCCGTGGTATCATCCGCGTAGTTCCCGTTCCCGTGGGAATACGGGGATAAAATATAGCCTATATTACTCAGGGTAAATGTAGCTTCCTAATGGTGAAAGAAGTTTTTGAGTTTATTCGTTACATACAAAAATACAAATCTTTCCTCTTTAAAATATTAATAGTATAGATAAAGGGTGTCTGGTTTTAACTGACCCATATTAAAAAAACAATTTACAACAACATTTAACCCAAAAATTAGGCCGCCCAAAGGACGCTGATTATTTAATATTAACAAAGTAAAGCAACCGCATGTCATCCGGTATGCCCAAAGTTACGTTGTCAAAGGAAAAATTTAAACTGCCTCGAAACGTTGTCAGATTTTTCAATTTGTCAAAGCTAAGTTATGGACGCATCCACAGAAGCCTATCTGGATCACATGACACAGTGTAAAATATTTGTGGGCGCATAACAGACGTGTTTGAAAAGTTTAGGCGGTGGGTGCATATTTGAAGATTTTTTGGCTTTATTTACCTACTGCTTTCATGTTAACGTGACGACACGGTTGGTGCAGTGGTTGAGCGATTGGCTGCTGCGCTACGTGTCGCGGGTTCGATTCCCGCACGGAACAAATAATTGTATGGCCTACAGATAGTTGTTCCGGGTCTGGCTGTTTGTGTATGTGAGATTGTATGTTTGTAAACGCACCCACGACACAGGAGAAATTCCTAGTATGGGGCAATGTTATTTTTTTTACAGTTTTTCGTCGTTTTAATCTCGTAAAGTATTTTTCAGGACTGAAAATTAAATGTTTTTATTATTTTTGTCTCTGTTTAGTGAGCAAGGGTTGGTAGGTTTCTAATAAAAAAAAACCAGCAGTCGTCTGCAAGCATTGCATTAGTTCATTTTACTTGATAAAACTCTTCCATTGAAGCATTATTTCTTGGTGAATGCGCTAATCGGGTTCATCACTTATTGTACCTAGGTTTTCCGCGAAAAAGTGTGTAGTATATAATATGTGCAAAAGTGAATTGTATTTCTAATGATATTTTAAAGTAATAAGATTTTGTTTGTTGAAGAAATAAGCTTAATGAAATATAAAGAAATAAAACCGGAAAATTAATGCAAATTCGAGATATTGAAAATGAACGACATGTAATATTAAATGAATGTTAATATTGGGGTATTTACAACAAAAAAAAAGTTTCCCCTTAAATTACTAAGAAAAGTTCTCTCTAAAAAGTTTGAAGAAACCCACGACGATAAAACATCTATAATATTCATCAGGGCTGCTATTAAATGAGGTAGTTTTGCAGATGGTGAAGGCAGCCCCGATGGATATTCTTGGGTTACATTAATTCTGAAAGTCGGGGGTTTTCATTAATTATTTAATTCTTTTTCAATTATGTTTTTTGTCGACCGGTGATTGTTAAAGTAATGCTACGGGAAGCAGCCATGATGTCTTTTTTTTGTTTTATTAACTTTGTTTTGTTTAAGTTATGTAAACAAACGTGTTGCGCCTCAACACATCATATTTTAATAATACTCTTAAAAACTAACACTATTTTCTCACCCACAGTTCCTGAAACCGTGATCATTTATCCCACGCAGACTCCTTTCCCGTTTTACATAATACATACATATATATTAGCGAGCAATCTAGCCGTGAAACATACACAGCGAAAACAGGAAGTGTGCCGAAAAGGAAATAATAAAACATGTCGGTTTTGGTCCTTAAAGAAATAGGGAAGATGCAATTACAGAATTCATGAACATTATGTTATTGAAATGATAAAATAGCATAAAAGAAGGGCCACTGCAATGTTTTTATTGTAGTTAATATTGATTTTTAACAACTATTACGAATTAATATAACGTGAAACGGAACGTAAACAATCAGCGTCTAGTGACGTCACTGGTGTTATGACAATGAAAAGACGAACTTAAATTTTAATACATGACAGTGCATGATTTCTGGCAGACAGCAGTGACTTCATTATTCGTTTTCGCGGGAAAAGAAAAACAGTCAGCATATAATCGCAATTTTGGAAATACATTAAAGAGTAATAATTTTTTAATTTTTGTGTGGTCTATTTTACACGGAATTCTTTTAAATGAAAGCAAGATGAAAATATTGCATGTTCCTTATTGTGTAGGTAGAATCACGAGCAAAACTATGTGACGATTACACTTTGAAAATGGATTTTGCTTTCTAGTATTTATACAAATTATATAATGTTACGAACATAACTTTTTCAAAGCCAAACTATGTATATATATTAAAATTAGTTTCTGCTAGTGGCTTTGGCCGTGTGAATTGTGGAAATTATCCCAAGGGAACGTACTCCTAGGATAATAATTATATTCAACGTGCAATTAATTGGTAAAGTCAGGTTAAAAATAAACTGTCAGCGACTTCGCACCTGTTCCCTTAGGTCTAAGTTATGGTACTTATAATGTTATACTGTACTAATAATGCTTTTGGATTTTGTCTGTGTCAGGTATGTATGTTGCTGATTGTACATGCAACCATGTCAAATCACCGTTGGTTATCGTCCCTGCAGTGTTTACAACTTTTATACTAAAATGGTTGTGCGGTTAGAGGAACTGCTATTTTTACGCGAAAAATAAAAAACTTCCCCGCCCCCTAAACGTACACCCCTGTAACGTAACAATCACATTGGTGTAAACAATAAACAAACATGCGATTTCAGAAATTTGCTATCATTTATTGAAGAGTTCCGTTTCCTATCATCTCTGTTAAAGGGACCACATTGAAATACTAAGATGCTCTTTCAAACCATCGTAAACCATTTTATTTTTTCATTTTACATCGACAAGAGGGAATGAGATCATCATCAATGTAGACTAACGGCCGAATCCAATAACCGATCTATCACATACTGGAGATAGAAAAACAAATGAAACAACAGAAAAATTATATAGGTTTTCTGTTGTTTCATTTGTTTATCTATCTCCAGTATGTGATAGATCGGTTATTGGTTTCGGCCGTAAGCCACGCATTATTAGGGATATCTCAAATACTAGTAGTCAGATCTCAATCAAATTGACCACATTAAATGGGACTACACGACAAGCACCAGCGTTCGAATATAACTCAGTACAAAGTTATGAGGTAACACAAAAAAAAAATCGTATTGAGAACCTCCTCCTTTTTTTGGAAGTCGGTTAAAAAGAAGGATAATCTGAAATCGCTTGAATCAGTGTATATAGATATTCAGTGAACGTTCCTACTCTGAGGACACAAGAAGCCGATGCCCTCAATTCTGAATGAGCCAATTACTATCAACATGCATTACTGAAATTACCTACTGCACACTAACACCATACCCTTCTAATTAAAGTCTCAAGATTTATGACAAACCACATAACTCACACAAGATGCACGTCCGACAGTAACAAGTAAGGTCCGTTATCTTAAGAAATATCGCAGACTCGTGCGGCGGCGGCGACCCCGGGTCGAGATAGTACTGGATCTAATTGAAATGCCCCGGATGAGGGTAGATGTGATGTTGGATTACCGCCTTTTTACCAGTCGAACGAATCGGGGTTTTGGTAGTTATTTTTTGTAGAAATATTAGGAAAGTGTAGTGTTGTAGGGAACTGATGTCTGGTGAACATAAGGTGTTCTTTCTGTTTAATTTTGGTTGGGCAGTGTTGTTGAGTTTTTCCATCAGGAATTTTTCAGTATCAGTTCCAGGGCCTCAAATCTGCTGTTACAATAGTATCAGAATGGTCTATCATTGATTTCATAACGGTTGTTTTTTGCAAGTTTGGTAATCCACTAATAGACTAGGGGAGAAGCCTTTAAAAATAATAAAAAGTGAAATAAAATAATAGTAGGATAAAACCCATTAGAAAAGGAGGAGAATATTATAAAAATGAAAGGAAAAATAATTTACGGGCGATCTGAGGTCGGGAAGGGGAGGGGGGTGAGTTTTTAAGGGTAAAAAACGGTTTATCTCGATTTCCGGCAAAACTAAAAGTCCTATGGAAAAAAGTCAAATGGCAAAGTTGTAGGTAATAAAAAGATCTAAAACTTTTGTATTTACACTTTTTTCACATAACCTCAAAATTTATGAGAAAAATTCAAAAAACCAAGTTTTTGGTTTTTTATTTTTATCTTTTACAAAATTATTTTTTTTTGTCACGAAATTTGGTGAAAACTTACCTTTTTATGTCCCAAATACGCTGTAATTTATTTGATTAGAAATATTTATTTTTTCGCCTTATTTAGAATTAATATCGAAAAAGCACCCTAATTTTCAATCAAAAATTCACCCGTCAAAATATCAGCTTTTTTCAAAAAGTTGGTATGCTTTCTGTTCGTTGAAATCTCTACTTTCCGATGGTGAAAAAAAATTATAATGTTACTATAGTTAATCTTCTCAGAAAATGCAAAAAATCGAAAAAAGTCGAATCGATTTTTTTTAAATTATTATATACAATTTTGGTCTATTTATTATATATTATCTATTTATTCACTTTAATTACTCGAAAAACTTAAGATTACATGTCACGTTGATAAAGATAGAGCGTTTATAACTATTTTAAGATATCTTATATACCTGAATGACCTACGAAAAATTTTAGCCCATCAAACTCCCCCACTTTTCTATGAAATACCTTTTGATGGGCTAAAATTTTTCGTAGGTCATTCAGGTATAAGTTATCTTAAAATAGTTAAAATAGGCATCTACGCATATAATTTAAAGAATATTCTACAACTTTCTCTAAATATTGTAGATGTCTTATTAAATATTAATTTTATTAACTTATTTCTTGGTTAATTATAGTAGTATATTTTGATTTGCAGTTTTTTTTTTTATCAATGTGACATGTAATCTTACGTTTTTCGAGTAATTAAAGTGTACATTTTAATAAATAGCTCAAAATTGTATATAATAATTAAAAAACAAATCGATTCGAGTTTTTTCGTTTTTTTGCATTTTCTGAGAAGATTTACTATAGTAACATATATATTTTTTTTCACCATCGGAAAGTAGAGATTTCAACGAACAGAAAGCATACCAACTTTTTGAAAAAAAGCTGATATTTTGACGGGTGAATTTTTGATTGAAAATTAGGATGCTTTTTCGATATTAATTCAAAATAAGGCGAAAAAATAAATATTTCTAATCAAATAAATTACAGCGTATTTGGGACATAAATAGGTAAGTTTTCACCAAATTTCGTGACAAAAAAATAATTTTTTAAAAGATAAAAATAAAAAACCAAAAACTTGGTTTGATGAATTTTTCTCATAAATTTTGAGGTTATGTGAAAAAAGTGTAAATACAAAAGTTTTAGATCTTTTTATTACCTACAACTTTGCCATTTGACTTTTTTCCATAGGACTTTTAGTTTTGCCGGAAATCGAGATAAACCGTTTTTTACCCTTAAAAACTCACCCCCATCCCCTTCCCGACCTCAGATCATCCGTAAATTATTTTTCCTTTCATTTTTATAATATTCCCCTCCTTTTCTCATGTGTTTCATCCTACTATTATTTTTTTTGGTTTTAAAAATTATCGACCCTGGACTATAATATAATAGTGCCACTATGACTTTCCAATGGTCATAAACTGACACTCTTGAAAGAAATGGCATAGAATGGTATTCTCTTACATAATAACAAATAAATGACAGCCGTATTCTACATACAGCGGTAATCTGATAAAATTTTGACAGGTCCTTTGATCAGAGGCCTACCATTAGAACGTCATTGTGCAGTCATTGCTTTAATAGCTCGGTTATAAAAAAGCATTACGAGATCATTGACCGACCAATGATCGACCACTATGAATTAAGCAGATTACGAACTTTTAGCAAAATGACAATGGGATCGTGTTGGAATGACAAATTTATATAAATAACAGACTTAGGGGCCAGGACTGTGTCTCAATCTGTGATCAGTTAATGGAAATAAGTTTGCCTACTATTATATGGAACTCAAACATAACTAAAGGCTAATTCTAGTAATTTACGTGTCATAAATGGTGCATAACAACCATGCAGGTTCATCTTTGCCTAAATGCCGTGATATTATTTTATAATAAGTGTTGAATGCCGTTATATTTCCCAAGTATTACATTGTACTACTTATACATATAGCAAAATTACTTATCTCGTACTCACAACACAGATTAAAATGACTAATATTAGTTATTTTAATCTGTGTTGTCTATAAGAAGCTTTCTTATCTACAATAGCTCACATAGCTATCCTAAAGTAATTGTAACTACCTACTTTCAGATGGACTGACAATTTCTTAGATATTCAATTAAAAAGGAAAACATGTATTTTTCTTCGTAACAATTACTGTTAATGTCACTTTACCATATGACCTAATTGTTGAGGTAGAAAAAGCGCTGCGTGCTAAGCAAAGACCTCGTTTATTTTGTGCATGTTTCGCTGAATAAAGCTATGAATATTTAATTCAAGAACGTCTTTATAAGCTTTCATGTGGTATAATTTATCCTGAGGTTTTTAAATAGCAAAAGTTTTTTTTTTAATATAGACCTAAAAACCTGTTTTAATGAACATTATTCGACACTTAAATGGGTGCCTTTATAAAAACTCACTGTATTCACTTTGGGCTGAGAGTTGCAAATCCAACAGCGCAAAAATATTTAGGTATCCAACTACGTGATAGTGTGTCAATAATTTTTTTGTATGAAAATGGGAGTAAAATGTAAATAGAGGATTGTCTAAGATGTAATATTCTTTCAAAGGCATTCTTATTCTATCTAATTAATCGCATTCCTTCTATTTGTAAAATAAATGTGCTTTTTTTGAAGATGAACTAGCGAACGAATTGGTATGAAATATGGCACACATTTAAAAACCTCGATTAACACATATGTATGTATAATCCTTCACCCCAGGATGTTTTTCCCTTGGATCGAGTTCCGTTTTTCACACGGGTGCGAAGTCTCTGACAGAAGCTATTATTACAATATTATTTCAATGATGAAACAGTTATTTTCGTACACAAATTCTTCCTTTGATAGCACACAGGTATTCAAATTCCCTTTCTTGTGCCCTCTCCTTGAAAATGTTCAGTCAAATTCAAAATGTTTCCCTTTTCATTTTGCGTTTTTGCTTTGCTTGCAGATAATTTTAATGCGAAGCAAGAAAGTTTACATCTTAAATAATATTTTCAGTGACGTGGAAATGTTCATAATGTGGTGTAAATTAGAAGAGGGGGCGATTAATGCTGAAGGTAATGAGGTGTTGATAATAAATGTTCTGAAGCGGTCCTCGATTAAGCAGATAATAATAAACTTTTGTATAATTCATTAGTGTTGTGATTATTTTAAATGCCTTAAGCTAGTTAATTTTTCAATAGACAATAAAAAGTTATAACAAGACACAATTGTAAGTTTTATTGAGTCAATGTATTGTTATTTCAACCCCGTCGAAAATCTTTCTAATCGGTACCTTGGAATAAAATAAAAATGGTGATTACAGATTATTTAGCTGCCCCGGCGAACTTTGTACCGTCGTGTATCGGAGGTGGCGGGAAAACAATATATTTTTTTGCTTTTTTCTATTATGTGCGTATGTTTATGGATAATCGTACAGGAATCCAGGAACCTTTTTTTTCCTGGATGGGAAATTTTGAAATGACTTCTTCCGCTCTGAGCGGAAGGGAGTGTCAGACTCTAACTGACTAAAAGCCACTCGTGTTTCTCCTAGTGCCTTTTGAATTCCAGAGCCGCGGTGACTCTTTCGTACAAATTTCGAACAATTCAACCCTAGTAGGCACTGCTCCTATGGGGCGCCGTTTTTTTTGCTGACACCTCTATGATGCGCGCGTGGAACACGTGGCGCTGTCAACCCGAGTCTAGTTGTTATCGGACGGCGAGCTACCCATAGCTCGCTATCCGCAGGCTCGCGCCTAAGATGGCCGACGCCCCGCACGTCGGGGCGTGAGGTTTCCCTCTTCCTCACGCGGTCTACCTCCTCCTTCGTTAGCATTACTGCTTCACAGAAGAAATTGATCGCTTCCCTTGCCTCCTCGCCCCGGACCATGGATTGAACCAGGGCTGGAAGCAAGAGAACGCCGGCGCCGATCGCCTCGAAGAGGCCACGGCATTTCTCCGCCCAAGCAGAGCAGAGCTCCACCGTATGCTCCCCGCAGACACGTAAACGTGTGGAAACTTTTTTGCGCAAACAAATTTTTTTTAAACAAGAGTTTTTGGGCAACTCTAGATCAAGCAACGCAGGCGTCTGTATCGCTGCAATGCCTGATTAAGGGTGATAGGAATTCGCGTGGGTGGATACATTGACTCATTGTGGAGAGTCTACCAGTAATCGTTGGAACTATCTCGAACTGCTTCTACGCATATAATATTGTTCTAACATCAGCACCCACCTACAAGAATGACCCACATCACCGTACCCGCTACCTCTCATCACACAACCCAGCCCCCGCGGTCAGTAATTAGTGGTCGCTACAAAACTTCCGAGTCATTAGATCGACCGTGCTAATTGCGCGGGATCGCCCCTAGCTTTGTACCCAATTAGTTTACCACCTCATAGTTGGCAGCACTGCGTCACGGGGTCGGTAATGCCATGTCAGATGTGTTTCTTATCTGTAAAGGGCTTAGGGTTAATAGTGGGGTATTCGTTATACGTAGTTGGCTTTTCTTTAAAGCTCATTAAACAGGGAAACAAATGAGGAAGAATCAACCCACTTCCCACTTACAGTTATCTATCTATACTTATAATAAATCTGTAGAGAGGTCAATTCTGTACAAGGAATATATTTTCAAAATAACTATCAGGGGGTGATTAGTGATCGATACTGGTGCCAAAAATGCAATCAGTAAAATTTTTGTCTGTCTGTCTGTCTTTCTGTCTGTCTGTCTGTCTGTCTGTCTGTATGTTCTTTATAGAAACAAAAACTACTCAACCGATTTTAACGAAACTTGGTGCAATTATTCTTCATACTCCTGGGCAGGTTATAGTATACTTTTCGTCACGCTACAATCAAAAGTAGCAGAGCAGTGAAGGAAAATGTTGGGAAAACGGAAGAAGTTACTCCATTTTTTAAGCTTCCGTCGCGTGTGTAGCCTTAATGCTTAAAGTTACATAGAAATCATGTATTACGGAAATGTTCTACATACCTAAAAATATCTAAAAAATATCCTGAAACAGCATGTCTATCTTTTGTCAATTTTAAACCGATCGGGCTGAGAGTTTCAAAATCGGGGGTAAAGTAACTATTACACGCGGACGAAGTCGCTGGCAGAAGCTAGTACTAAAATATATTTAAGGTGAAGAGTTTGTTTGCTTGAACGCGCTAATTTCAAGAACGGGTCGATTTGGAAATATAATTTAGTGATAGATAGCTCATTTATCGAAGAAGGCTATAGACTATATATATATCATCACGCTACGACAAATAAGAGCGGAGCATTCATGAAAAATGTAATGCAGATGAAGTTGCGCGGGTCAGCTGGTTGTGTATAATGTCAAAAATCATCCTAAAGGAACATACTCTCGGGATAAAATGTATTTTATGTGTTATTTAAGACTATAATCTACCTCTGTGCCAAATTTCATCAAGATCTATCCACTATCCAGAATCAAAAATTTATAAAACAAATTGTTAAGCGCCTTGTTCAAAATGCTTAGTTATTATGTATCGTTTAAGTACCTACCTAAACACTATAGATTTTAAAATAACGAAAAAAATTGTATTATAACGAAAAAAATTGTATTGTAGTCTAATACTGATTGTTATTCAATTCCTAAAAAAACTGTATCAAATATTAGCTAGTAACATGTGAAAACGTAGTGGATTGTACATTTACCTATAATATAATGTTTTGTATCTTTGTAATATACCATGTACGATTGTTTGTTTCCCAAATAAAATAAAATAAAAATAAGTAGTTTTTGAGCGTGGAAGTCAAACAAACATCCATACATACAAATTTTCGCGTTTATGATACGAATTTTTTGAAATAAATTATTATTATTATTAGTAAGGATTCACTAACTGTTGCTTGAAATTTACTGTTGGCATGAAATCTATGATTGATTAATATCATCATGCTCTGTTTTTAATTATAGTTTCGTTTGCTACCTAACAGTTGGCAACATTGCGTCACAGGGTATTTAATGCCACATCAGATGTGTTTCCTAACTTTGCTATCTTTTAGTGTATTATTTTTTGTATAGACATTAAATCTAGGAGTACATAGTTGTATGAAGCTTTGACCACGTCTGGTTACAGGTTCAGATGATTTGGCTCTCATACATTTTTGTTGCGGAATTTGTTCGAAAGAGTCACCGCAGCCGTGGAACGCGGAAGGCATTAGGAAGATTACGGGATGGGTTTTAGTCAGTAAGAGTCTGGCACTAGTTTCCGCTTCACTCAGAGCGGAAGAAGATATTTGATAATTTCCGTCCTTAAAAGAATACTGCACTGTATAATTTTTCCACAGAATAAATATGAATCGCTAATCTAATTAGCAACAGCTGTTTTCATTATGTTTTCCACCAAGAAACCTAGTTTCTTTCAAGTGGGTCGCAACAGTAACACTAGATTCCTTTTCAATTTAAACGCTATTTCCTCATTAACTTTACTAATCACCCAATTAAAGAATAGGTAGGTACTATTTTCTACAAATTACAGGAACCATTACAGTCGTACAATCAGTGGGCGTCCCATTTTTGGCTATAAAGCTATCCCATTCACAGCACCGGGCCATTAGTTGTGTGTTTAGTAAGATTTGTGAGCACTAGCCGAGCGCTGTGAATGGGACAGGGTCAAGACTGGCGCCGAGGCGACGGCTATGCGATGTTTTACTTGGATTGTGGGAACATGGATAAGAAAGCTATCAACTGTTGTAGTGGATTCGGAAATCAGTGTCGTAGTATATTTATTTAAGTTATTTTCAGGGGTATTTGTCATTCTACTTTAAAAAAAAAAACAGAACCTTTCAAGTGTAGAAAAACAATGCATTTTATACGCCATTTCTTTAGGTATTATTCTTGGTATGATGTTCATTTGTCTAGCGTCTCCCCATCTATATATGTAGTGTATGTTACGGTCAGCTCTGTGTGCCGATCCTAATACAGTTGGTAAAGCTAACGCCATGTACAGATGCAGCTGAAAATGAATGAAAATATATATTTCGCAGTAATATCCCAATGATACGCATACACTATCTTAAAATGTAAAGGAAATACGGTGTAACCAACTTTACCGCGAGACCCATTTTCCACGACGCATAAGTACGAGTATCATTATTTTCTTCTAACCGAGTGATTCAATCCTTTTCGAAATATCAATCCAATACGTCGACTGGATTAATAACTCAGAGACCCAGGCGTGTATATTTTTACTGAACCACAATTTATTTTCGCTAGATAAGAAATGGTTAGGATTCTCCGCCATATAAACTGTGTGTGCTAATTAGTCAAAAAACAGTTATGGAGTATATTTTTTCGAGTTATGAAAAGATGAATTGATAGTAAAAAATATAGTATATTGATTATTTTTCGAGATATCAGGGTCGTTTCCATAGTAAAAGTTGTTCTTAATAATAAATTCAATGGCATATACGAATATATAGTCTATACTATAATAGGGATGTTTCCTGAGTAAAAAAAAAAATATTCTATTTAGCTCAGTTAGATTATCGAAAAATATTGGACAGGTATTTTGCTTTAGCAAATAATATAAACATGACGAAGATAAAAAGCATCAAAGATCAGAAGGGGAGGGCTTGTGACGCCACGCCGTAGTTAAAGTTGTAGCACTTAGTGACTTCACACGAGTATTCAACGCACTGTATCGTCTTTGTATTTTGTTTACGTGAAAAAAGAAAAAATACGTGTCCAATATTTTTTGTAAATCTATCTGACGGACTAATTAGTTTTAAAAAAAAATTAATTACCCTATTATCTCCGCTACCAACATCTAGAATCATTATGTAATAAGGTATTTAGAATGGTCACGTAAAAATCCACCTTTACATATCTTTTATTTAACACTTTTTCTTGGTGTTTGCAGTCGATCTTCAACTCAATGTTTTGTTTTTTAACTGGCGAAATATGCAATAAAATATCAGTAACTGATTCCTTATCCAGTTTATTTGACATTCCGCGTACCGTCAAACGTTCGTCGTAGCCAATGAGTGGTCTCGTAGCAACTGAGCGTCGTAGCACATAAGAGCTGTGCTGCTACGCCGTAGCGCCGTAGCACCATAGTCGGCACGGCACGTAATTTATCGTCTCGTATCGGAAACGCCTTCGTGGTGCACCACTAATATATTGCTATCTAGGGTAAAAATAAGAAGAAATGGACGAACGTTTATATTTATTGATATAGGATCGTGGGTAGAGTGAATTTTTGTTTATTTATTTCCTACCATATAATTATCTAATATTATTATCTTTATTATTCCTATCATAAAAAGAGTATTCTATTCTATCTTTACAGGTTTATCACCAACTGCCATAATGTAAAAAACTTATATGATATAAACTATAGCATACAATAGAATACTTATCGAAATGCTGCTGAAAACACTTTATCTATGTCACAGTAGGACCATAAAATAATTTAAAAGGAGCTTTCACTATGAACCTACCTAGAGAACAACAAAATATATCTACGTCCTCTGCCATACTTACCAACATATTACGGCATAGTAATATGTTGGTATTGAATTTTTTTTGTTGTTGAAAATACACCATTTCATCATGCCTGTATTCTCCCTGTAAAGAGTTAGGCAGAAAGGCATCTAAAAGTAAACCACATTTTTTTTATTGTGAAATGGATTTGCTCTTGACTTTGTCTCTGTCTCCTGTGATCTAGACTAGAGGTCTAGATCACAGGAGACAGAGACAAAGTCGGCGATGGAATGAGCTTACGCAGAAGAAGCCTGTTCACTCTAACGCGTTCGGAAACACAGACGCAGGCAGAGAGTTCCACTTTTCTGTGCGCATTATTAAAGATGATTGAAAACGCTTGGTGCGAATTGGTGGAATAGCAATAAGGTAGGGATGGTAACCTACAGTGCGTCTAGATGTTCTATGGTAGAAGGGGGCCAGTGGGTTTTGTTTTTTTCTGGGTTGGAAATCTTCAAATGGCTTCTCCCGCTTTGGGCGGAGCGGAAGGGAGTGTCAGACTCTTACTGACTAAAACCCACCCGTGATCCTTCTTGTGCCCTTTGCGTTCCAGGGCCGCGGTGACTCTTTCGAATAAATTCCGCAACGCCGGTGGGATGAGGACGTGGAATTCATGGGCACACTCGCCGAAGTACAATCTGTAGAAGACTGACAAGCATGCGACCTTGCAGCGATGACCCAGGCTGTGAAGCTTGGCATTTACCAGTTTTTCGTCACCAATGAGCCTTTTAGCTCTGCTTTCCACCGAGTCAAGTGCGGCAAGTTGATATTTAGCTGAGCCATCCCAAAGTCGTCAACAGGACACAAAGTAAGACTCCAGTTGGCTATCGAAAAACAAATATTAAAACCCACTGTCACTGCACACACGGAAAAAGAAACCAGGATCTCATAGCTTAGCAGTAATTCTAAAAAAAACCTTTTAATTATTGCTTTTCTATTTTACTAACAACCATAATAAAACTACTGGCTGTACTATTTTCTGTTCAAAAACTCGTTTCATCGTTTAGTCCAAAAGTTTCATCATCAAAATATTTTCCTCCAGAATACTTGCTCAATTCTTCAAAAACTTCGTCTATTTACCATACCCTTCCAAAAGCCGGATTTACGTCCATACTTCAAAACTAGGAGGCCTCTTTAAAACTACAAACTATTTGGCCATGTCCGTCCTACTTTATGAAAAGGCCTCCTTTCATAGACTGTGACGATAAGGCCTCTATAAGGCGTCCTGCACACGGGCGACGGGGCGGCCATTAATATCAATCACTGAGCGTCGTGTTCTCTCAATAGGACGTGTGATAACGGCCTATAGAAAGGTCGCGATGAAAGAAAGTTTGTAGTCGAAAATGTCGGGTCCGGATTTTGACGGTTTCTGTGTTAATAGTGTGTTTGTACCGGTTAAGGTCTTTTTTTTCTTTTTTGGGTCAAGTTAGTAAAGATTATTAGGATAACATACCGTGTGATTTTCAATTCATTGGCAGTATTTTAGAGGAATAAGAGCTCGTGGCTAAAGAATAACAGCAGCCGACGTCTTAAATCCATCATGATTACTGTGTCAGAGAGAGACGGAGTTACACAAGACGAATAGCACTATCCCTTTCCCTCACACTGAATCATGATAGCATTGGCACTTCGTAGTACGGCCACTGGTCGATCTTCAAGGTTAAGCAACGCTTGTCAAGGTTGGTCTGTGGATGGGTGACCATATTAACATAAGGAGTTTCCTCCGTGCCTTGGAAAGCACGCTAAGCTGTTAGTTTCGACTGTTGTTTGTAGATCTTTGGCAGTCGTGATGGATTTTCAGAAGCCAAGAAGTCTGACACCAGTCTTGCCAAGAAGTACCGTGTTCCCCAGCTATTGGGTTGTTGAGGTCTGGTAGGCAGCCGCTCCACGTTAAATGCTGGTATTCAGCTGAATCCAGTATGACTGGAAGCCGACCCCAATATAGTTGGGAAAAGGCTAGGCAGATGAAGAGATCATCAATCAGAACGACTTTTGAAATAGGTAAAATAAAACAGCTATTCATTATCTTTTACTGCCAATTTCACTTTTGGTCTTATTATAAAAATTGTCCTTGTTCATGAGTAGATCTCACTTCTTGATAAATGTCAATGATAAAAGTACTTCTGTATAGTTTTAATTAAGTAAAACTTCTGTTTTCAGAGGCGCCTTCTACTGTCTCAAAATTATTGTTTGGAACCAAATCATAACAAGCACAAAATACAATATCGGTAGCTCTTCTATTTTCTTCTAAATAAAACATAAATATTAAACATTCGTGTAAACAATTAATTCCGACAACAGTAAAACAATACTTACAAGTGAAGTAATTAAATCAGGGGATGGCGGAACTCGTCAAAATTTACGATAACTCATAAATTCAATCGCGAATTTAGTGCCGTCTTATAATTCAGAGAGGTACTCGCTCGTGAAGTGGCCCCTACCAGCGGAACTAGAGAATACTGGACATTTATATGCACCGGACTAGGAATATTTAAATAGTCCTGGCTGGAGGCTTTAATTTATTAAGGCTTTCACAGAGAAGTCTGCTATGAGAGATGAATAAACTGAATTCATGAAATAAACCGATTCCGTTTAGATTTTTGGACACAATAACTTGTACTAAAATAAAAGTAGCTCTTTATTTGCCTATGTAAGGTCCAAAATTCTTTTAATTTCACACAAGTGGTTTTCACATATGTCGTTTTTCTTTCCAACTGCTGGCTATACCCTAGCCAGCAGTCGGAAAGAAAAACGACTATATCATGGAACATTTTATTTTATTACTAGCTGACCTGCACAACTTCATTTGTGTCACATTTTTCATAACTGCTCCGCTCCTATTGGTCTTAGAGTGATGATATATAGCTTTCGTCGATAAATGGGCTATCTAACAATGAAATATTTTTTCAAATCGGACCAGCAGTTCCTGAGATTAGCGCGCTAAAGCAAACAATCTCTTCAGCTTTACATATTATTATGGATTATTGATAGACTGAAGGCTTGATACGACAATCTGCAATACTATAGCGAACGAAGTTCATAAGAAAGTCGTAGAGGTCACGAACCTCAGCATTAGGACCAATGACGCAAGGAGAAGGAACAATTGATGGACTGGCATTTGACAATCGTCGTGACGTAATGACCGTTACATGGTGGACATTCCCACCAACACGCATAAAACGTTTTGGGAACGCAATCATTGCGCGTACAGCTAATTCTTTTCTTTTTTTAAAAACGTTGCCCCACACTAGGATTTACTTCTGTATCGTGGGTGCGTTCACAAACATGTATACTCACGTACACAAGACACCCAGACCCGGAACAATTATCTGTAAGCCATACAAACATTTATTCCGTGCGGGGATCGAACTCGCGACACGTAGCGCAGCCTGCAGCTGAACACTCAATCACTGCGCCAACCGTGTCGTCCAATAATTAGTGTAATTCCCTGCCACAGTCTGTGTTTCCTGATAGCTACAACCTGGCTGTGTCAAGTCAAGAGTGAATAGGTTTACCATCAGGTGAGATAGTGTTAAAACATGTGGTAATCATCAGAAAACAAAAATACAATTTGACGTGATGATAAGCAATGGTGATAAACGAAATTATCTTAGAAGCTCACCGACTTACACGAAGCTAGTAATCTTAGCAAACCAAGTGAGTTCACAAGTTCATTCCCAGTGATACTCTGACCAATAGTACGGCCTTCAAGTCTCCGAATCGTATTTATGCGTCTGAGATCGCGCATCCACGTACATAAATAACGTCGAATAGCACGATACTACAATTTATGCGCGCACCGCAACACTGCACTGCGATCGGAAGCCCAACGAATTAACTGCACTTCTTATGTAATGTAAACCTAGGGGGTGTGTAAAATTTACAGTTCACATAGTTTACATAAGTAGTGTGTAAACTTGGGAGTATGTAAAATGTGTAGTGTTGAAATAGGTTTTTGGGGTGGAGTTGAGGAAACGGCTGTCCGAATTATGCTATCGTGATTTGGAAACGAATTTATAGGTGTTCAGGAGTAAATTTGTTCAAGAAAGTTAAGTACGGATTGTTCACAGGCACTTGCTTATGAAACCGTTTAGTCGACCAGGATGTCGACTAAACGGTTTCATAAGCAAGTGCCTGCACGTTAATAGAAAGGAGAAAATTGATTTTCAACACACGAAAACTGGCCCCTACCCCACCGCTTTTGGGCATACAATGAGTGAGAAATATTCTTATTTCCCACTATTGCAGAAAAATGCATCCGCCTGTCTCCACATATTCAGTTTATGTTATCAGGCTGGTCGCTGGACAGACCCCGCTGCTTGCTAAATTGTTACTAAATAATATGTTTAAAGTTTTCTACTGTGTTGAGAAACTTCATTTAGTATATATGGTACATATGGTATGTATGTCATTTCAGTTTCTTGGCTCCATATACTTCAACTCGGGCGTCTGTTCCGCTTTGGATTTTATTCTAAAATTGGCATCTACACAGTATAGGCGAATTGAAAAGTAGGTAAGGTTGTAGTTATTGTTTTTTCTTTCTAACAGAGTTTCGTTAGCTGTGTGAGTAGCCCTCGCTTCCTAATCTTTCTCATTGTTCGAAAAACTAAAATCTTGACTCCATAATTCATTTTTTGGTTTTAGTACACGTCTACATAATAATTATAGTACATCCTGATAGGATTTATGCAATCTTTAAGATAAAAGTTTTGTTCATCAATATCCCAGAAACTTTTCAACTGATTCCCCAAAATCAAAAACCTTTCCCATCCATTTCTAATACTAACCCTTCCTTGACAGTCCCATGACATTCCCCGTACAACGTTGGCGTTACTTGGCTGAAGCGGGGCGCACCCCATGCGGACATGAGTCTGCTTTCGATCCACCCCCAATGCTGTCAATACTTAATGATACTTTCCGGTGTCTCTCTATAAGACGTCTTTCTTGATGTTTTTCGAATAATGCCATTTCCGGTGTTTCACTTTTTGTATTGCGTATTGAGCGGCAGTTTGGTTGGTAATGTTGTGTGTACCTATGTATTGTATATTTATCAAAGCATCCACAGGTATCCGCAGGATTCGAAACCCAAAGTACCGGTGAATGTGGCGACATAAGGGTAGTTGACTAAAAAAATCTAATTAGTTCGTCAGATAGATTCCCAATTTTTTTTTTTACTTAAAAAAAATCTAACACGATCCAGTGTGTTGAAAAATCGTGTGACGTCACTACGAGCTACAATTTTTACCAAATCTCAAATATTTTTCGATAATCTAACTGACGGACTAAATAGAATAACACTTTTTTGTTCAAGAAACATCCTTATTGGGGGAGAACTATGGCCAGCAGTGGCCGTCTTTCAGCTGGAGTAATGACGATAAAGCACACGTACAGTTTATCTATGACAACCTTCGCCATATCAGGTTTAAAATCTTGTCATATAATACGTTACAAATGGTGATGTAACACGTGTGGTATCGATACCTAAACATATCAATTTTATTGATTGACAAGTTTAGTAACGAGACGAACCCCAAAAGTGATTAGCGTTTTCGTAAGGCGATATCCCTACATCACTACATAGTATAAAACAAAGTCGCTTTCTCTGTCCTATGTATGCTTAAATCTTTAAAACTACGCAACGGATTTTGATACGGTTTTCTTTTAATAGATAGAGTGATTCAAGAGGAAGGTTTATAGGTATAATACATGCATATTATAGTAGAGAAACGGCGGGTCGCTAGTATATTATATACTATCAGTACATCTTACATCAATGGGGAGCAAAAATAATTTGAAAACCAGTAATGCAAGTTCATTCTAAACATACAACAATGAAATATGAATACTTACTCGTACTTACTGGGCCATTTACTCGACCTTGGCTGGATTAAATTAATCTCATAACTTGTTATCTATTGACATTTAATGTAGTATATTTCCTGTTGTCATGCCGACTGAAAGAAAATGAGTGGAGTACCTTTAAAAGGACTTAGGATCTATATCCTTAGTCGTTTTAAAGGTACTCCACTCATTTCTTAGTATTTTATTGGAAGCAAGCCTTCTTGTGCTTTTTTTTGGAATGCTAATAACGTTAGTATGTAGGTTTACAAAAAATATTTTAGATCATTTTTATAACAATAAAACCAAATTTTGCCGTGCTGCGTTCTCCTGGATGTGCCTTCCAAACACCAAATACAAATACATGCTTCTACGTATGCATGTATAAAGTATATTTTTGTTTTACGGCAACATGTAAATTGTGTCTGTCAAACAAATTGATTCGCGTCGCGATGAAAGACTCGCTAAAAGGTTGTCGCTCTCGGAAATGGGCGATCGGAGCTTTGAGAGTGGGCACAAATGTGTGGAGAAATATATAGGAGAGGATTTTGTTCATGTTTATGTTAGAGATTGACAAAATAGCTTCAATGAATGGAAGCCGAACACCAAGTCACATCGGTGAACTTGTACTATCGGTACCTCGATGTATCTGATGATAACATATCTCGTTCGTACGTTCAAATTTCGCAATGTCGTAGGACACCCCTGCTGGAGGCAGCGTTGTCAAAACATTCTATATCAAACAAACGTCACCGCTTATTCAATAGAAGTAGACGGTAAGTGACAATTTGACAGCCGATATTAAAATAAAGTCTTATCAGTCGCGCTATAGAAAATGTGGCAAAAAATAATAATACCACTGAACAGCAATAACTAAAACTGCCACAATCACATCGTTTTTAAACCAACAATACTCAAGCGCTTCATAAGAACATCTTCAGAGCGCATTGTTTTCTCAGAAAACGTATTATCTACTAACAAATAGGTTGAATCTCTTGCGGACGGAGCGCTGTTCGTGATATTCCATTTTTCATCTTTCCAGTGATGTTTTTGTACTGTAAGTAAAGTGCAAATGACGCTTACCAAGATTTCCGTGAAAGCAGGTCGCAGTGACACTGTGCTGGTAACAATGAAGGTGAGGAAGTAGACCAGCGGTTTTGCTAGGAAATAAATCTACAATAATTTAACGTTTATAAAATCATTTTTTTATATCGGAAATTGAAATGGAACTGGGTAAATCATATCTGCTGCATACCGCAAGGTATCCGGGCAAAATTTGGTCCCCGACCACACCGAATGAACCGATGACACGGTAGACTTGAAAGTAGATGACTCCAAAAGGATTGAGTTCAGATTGCCCAAGATGGACATAAATAGAAACAACGAAGGGAGGCCTTTGCACACGGATGTCAAGGTAACATTGTCAGTTTATGATGGTAAGCATGAGCAAGCATAATCAGCCTTTTGACGTTCCTACTGCTGGGATACATGCCTCCTCTCTAGGAGGGAGAGATCATGATGATTGCTCTATAATTATACAAGATATTCACTGCTAACCCATGAACAGCAAGATCGAGGGCTACGCTGACGTCTCTTTATAGGTATCTTTTGTTAAAAAGTAGATTCTCGAAAAAAACCCTATGTAAGTTTTTGTGTTCCTGATAGAAATTCGATCAAAAAAGCTTTACTATCTTTAAATATATTAAAACATTCTTTCCTGTTAAGAAAAATTTCACAAAAACACTTTTTACAACACCTAGGACCACAGCAATCAATTAAAATTCCAGTCAGCAGCGTTTGTGTCGCCCGTCTGTCGCCCCACTAAGGCAGAGGGGGAACGTTAACAGCATTTGCTCCAGATTAAGCTATTCACAGTCCTTATTGTCTAATTGTCGTATTGTTTGGCGACCTCTTGCGAGAACTGTCTCGCGATACGTCGAGCTATGCGGCTATCTTCACCCCGTAAAGCATCTAGTTTATTTAATTATGGAGAAAGCAAACGTCTGGATGATTTCGTTGAAATTCTCGAGTTTTGGACGTTGAGGTTATTAAATTAAGTGCTTTTAGATGTTAGATTTGTTTCACAGTTGGACTTTTAGGAGGTTTTCATGTTTAAAGAGCGTGATTAATACTTGAATACTAGTTTAAACTGTGAAACTTTGTTTTCCTTTCAAAACTGTTGCTTTCATATTTGTCATGTTGCATAAAATACTAACTCGAAACTAAATTGAAGTATTTTTAAGGATATAACTTCTGCTCCACTCCACTCAATAGTTAGATAGTAATAGTTTAGATATTAGTCAACACTAGTAATCACTTAGTTACCATGACAAATGCCAAACAAAACTCTCGAGTTGATAACGTTAACATCAAGGTTCAGTTGATTTAAGAAAATGACTTAGATCCATATTCCAAAACGTAAATTCCAACTCATATTGGACTCCAAATCCATCGGAGCATCAAACTGTCAATAAAGCTTGTCATAAATTGAAGTTTCCGAGCTCGAGAGACGAGCAAGCAAATACGAAACGCGCTTGCTCAGCTAAAACTCCTATCTCGAGCACGAAAACTTCAATTTATGATGTCAATTATGTCTAATTGACGTTACAAAATGAACGTCGGTTAGACAAGCTATTATTGACGTTTTTGTGCTCATGTTGGAATTAGAGTTCGAGCTGAGTTGTAGTTTACGTTTTGGAATATGGGCCCTAGAATTTAAGTATGAACTTATGGTACATTGATAATTTACTTTACTTCTGTAGAAAATATTTTACAGAACTCACGAGGGGGAGTGAAACCTCACGCCCCAGCCGCCGCAACAGAAGAAGACGCCCCGGGCGTCGGGAGTCGCAGGATTCCCGGCCACCGTAGGTGCGGGCCTGCGAATGGCGAGCTATGGATGGCTCGCCGTCTGATAACAACCAGACACGGGTCGCGACGCGTCGTGTTGACACTACCTTCCACTCCGCTCAGAGCGGAAAAAGTCCTCAAGATAATTTCCCATCCAGAAAAAAAACCCTACTCAAACATTCCAAAACCATCATCACTCTTCTTCGCTCCCTTTAGACGAAAAATCAAAAAAGAAAACCATCATTGTGTTTCTGTCGACACAACTTGTCAAAACGCTTTGATAAATTAAACCCCTCATGTATTATCGCTGTTTTTCCTTCATTAAGTGCTCATTAATCTTATTGTTTCGTCTTCACAGCGATGTATCGACTCGAAGAGGTTTGGAGAGGTTACAAACATCCCTTCTCGCGTTCCAGCCATTTCACCGGCAATCTGAGCGGCGATGACGCGGCTCTTCTATGCTCTATGAAGCCCGGTTGAGGTGGGGTCTCACTGACAACGGTTTTATATATTATAATTACATACATTTTTTTCAGGATAGAGTTAAGTTTTCCGAACGCAGTTTTTCAGAACACAGTCTTAGGAGTCATGTGGTCGCTAATAGCGTTTCCATTGATTGAAACTTTCTGCTTACTTCAATTGTGAGCTTTATATTATCTAAAACAATGACATCGAAGTAAATTATTGAGTTTAGATACCTATTTATAATCTCGTATAAAACTTACAATGTAAGAATATATAAAAAATAGCAATTTTTGTATTGAAATAATCATCTTTGTCCTGCTAAAGAAAACATTTTTGGTTGTTCTACATGCCATAGTAATGTTTACCTATGTTATACAACATATTATTATGTACATATAATGATTATGTTGATTTTTGATTTCCATGTTGGATATATTTTTTCCCTCTCGGTCATGTATTAAGACTTTGCATACTATTGTAAAAATTCAAGTTATTAAGACGCAACAGATTTATTGCTAGGCACAGATAAGAGGTACAGATTTATTTGACGTTCAAAAAGTGAACCACTACTTTTTTAATTCAGCCCAGTTGGAACAAATGACTTTCGGTTGATTGAATGCGTATTGCCTATATGTCAAATTCAATGTAGTTATACCTACATTATAATCGTACAGGTAAATCTCTTCCCGCTAAACGCTTAATCTGCCACCCAAACCCAAAGCTAACGAGCAAAAAGCTCGGCATACTCAGCGGTCCGAATTACCCTGATTCCGGGTAATTACAGAGTACCAACCCTATCCTGAACACTATGTCACGGTGACGCCATTAGGGTAAGCAGAATTGTTGCAAAGGGCTGTGATCAAAAGGCTGTCCACAAAGGCTAAATCGGTAATTACCATTGCTTTAAAAAGACACTTAATTACCAAAAGCTGTGGGATATGCTAATTTTGTTGTGAGTTTGCGGGTTTGTGAAGTGAAGTCGTGGCGAAGTTACGAGTTTGTAAATCACTTTGTGGCAACATTGACGCGTGTGTGGGGAACCCTTTTCTTCATTGAAGTTTAGCGATTTGTGTAAGATAAACAGCTGGTGCAAAGTTTATTATATAAATATATATTGCATTTTCCACTTCCCAGAACACTATAACAATAACCTGGGAGTTCTGATGAGCATCATATACATTTGAAATTGGAACACACATACATATCTAAAAACATATCTTTCCAACCGACCGCATTTTTTGAGTTGTTGCATTTAATCTTTTTTATTTTTGGTTGTTTTTTTGGTTCGGGAGGGTTCGGTTTTATCATGTTTTGATCACATAAATAAAACACGATAAAGAAAACAAACGTACAAAATAACAAACATCATAACCACATACAAACATAGACAATTCAGTCCTATATCTTTTCAACACACTACGCTCCTAATACTTTTCCAATCTTCTATAATCCAAAAGGCAACGTCCCAGAAATATGCACATGCATTTAATCAGTAGTAGACCAGACGGCGTTATCTCTCCGGCATCGCGCCCAATTACTGGCTCCTGCACGCCCCCTAGCGGCGAGGGATGAAGATACCATCGAGATAAAAGCACCCTGCGTTGTACATCGGATTTATTATTTTCCTGCTAATTGACAATCTGCCAATGTGTAGCAGTTTAAATTATTACGGTTTTATTTATGGTGGTTTAAAATGTAGTTTTATAGATGTTTATTTTGTGTGTCCGTTTGAAAAACAGAGCCCTTATAATATCATTAATTTGTTTGCCATTTGTCTACACGTCTGTTACAAGGTTCAACTAATTTGCTCAGAATCTAATGGACTGTTGAAGGTGACAGGTACAAATGTGATCTTCTGTGACCCAAACCCGGTAGCTTGAGGTAAATAAATACATATTATCACAACAATTTATTTTATATAAGGCCATACCATAGTACGATAGAATTTCATTTTTGTGTTTCACCCATCCACCATCTTTGTAGGCCTGCCACAGTACCAGATATTTTTAAAAGCTAAAAAACGTAAATACCTAGTCTCTATGTACGAGTAGGTTTAAAGAAGCAAAGGAGACATATGATGACAAGACAAGACTATATCCTTGTTGTCTTAAATTTAGGTCACATTGCGTATGTAAGTTTATTTGTTGTACAACTAAGTTATGGTACTTTTAAAAACATAATTTTTATAATACAACAAAACAACATATAATATCGAATATATATATATATATATGTACAAGCGGAGTAAAAAGGAGAAACGACTCATAGGGCGTCGCAAAATTCGTCCACATCGCTGCCAACGGGAAAAGTGCCCAGAACACTGGCCGCATTGCCAAGTTGAATGGCAATGCTGATTCGTTGACTAAAGAAAAGGCCAGCCCTCTGGTCACGTGTCATTTATCATACATAATTAAGAAAATATATACAGAATACTACGACCAGACGGCAAGAATCTTCGCAGACGACCTTCGGCACAGTACTTCATTATTGATCTTTTCACTACTACCAATGACGTGCAAACCGCTCCACTTGTCTACGTCAATCTTTCCCAATTACATGTAACGCTAACTCAAATATTGCCAGCGATAATCCGGACACGAGCCGTCCTAATACCGTGAGTCTTTAAATAAGCCAGACAAATGAGGCTAAGCACGTAAAGAATTAGTGAAACCCTTGGATAATTGCCTTACACCAACCCCTGGTGGCAGGGGTGAGAAAGTGCATGCTCTATGCCTATTACGATAGTTTTTGCGTTAAGTGCATGTAAGCACGTTGGTCATTGTTTTGATGCGTGATTTTTAAACTAACCTTTCACTTTAAAATTGGGTTTTGCTGGAACTCGTTTCTTTCTGGGATGACATAATTATTTTGATTTTAAAGAGCGGTTCGTTATTATCCAAAGGCTTTTGTTTTTTAAAATGGTTTAAAAACAGTTAAGATTACTTATCGCTTTGTTGGTCCAAAGTATGGTCTTGCCCTAACCCATTGTCTGGGAATCCCGCAGGTATCTAAGCAATAAAAATGTCAGAACTAGTCGTATTTTTGAAAAGAAAGGAAGAAAAGAATTCAAGGTATTTAGACCAAGTTTTGAAATACCAGGGCAAAAAGGAACTTCGGTTTTGGCTATTATTCTGGAGTGAATTAGGACACAAATAGAGTATATTGTGCCCATTAGGAACGTTACCAATCTCATAATATCATCATTATCATCTATTGCGACAAGTCTAATTCTTACCCAACTATTTATAATTATTTTTTAAGGATGGGAAATCATCAAATGACTTCTTCCGCTCTTACTGACTAGAACCCATCCATGTTTCACATAATGCCCTTTGCGTTCCAGGGCCGCGGTGACTCTTTCAAACAAATTTCGCAATCCTGGTAGGCACCGGCCCTAGTGACGGCCCGACTACCTATGATGGCATCTCTTTGAGCCACGTGGGGAACACAACTCGCCGTCGACTCGGACCTGGTTGTTGCCGGACCGCGAGGTATACTGCGGAATACCAGTATTTTACATGGAACAACTGGTTGTTAGACTTTCGTGCTTCTGACTAACCAACTTTACAGTACTAATTAGTTTCCAACCATCGGAACTCCAACAATAGTTATTCCACAACGATAGTCACCAGAAAAGCGCCGATATATTGAAACTGAACGAGTTCTGAAGATATTATTTAACTAAGTAACTTGACCAGCATAACATCTAAAAATATAACGTGTATCCAACATGATACGTCCAATATTCAGATAATAAACCTATACAATGTTATCTTAGTCGCCCCAATTCGCGAATACGTCGCATCCACCCCATTAGACATTCTTACATACAGCCTATTACACAAACTTATATACACCGCTGTCAAACAGCAAACCACTTGAATTTCAACCTTGGGATCGTGAACATAGAGTTATGTTCCAAAGTTTTGGGGGGTAAAGTTAAGTTGGTATGTTCTCGTATCGTATGACATTGACCGTTGTTGAGGGTAAAGATGAGTCACCGGTCGAAATGAGGGAAAGTTGCGGACGTTCTGAAGGCTTCTTCCAGACGAAGATATAAATGTTAATAGGTTACGTGTTTTTATTGTTATAACCCCGTGATGACTGTCTGGAACGGCCTTTGTGCCTGTAGTTTATGAGGTGGATTGTGTGAGGAATATTGGAGACGGTGGGAGATGCCGACGTCTTAATAAACGTTCGAATATTGATCTTCAATTAATTCAGGTTCTCATAATCGTGCCTAGAGTTGTAAAAAATTCATAAGTGAAGGGTAAGTAAATTTAAGCTAAATATTTAGCCTATAAGGTTCCTACGTTGCTGAATCGGAAGAATTAATTGTCTATCTAATATTATAAAGAGGTAAAGTTTGTGACTTTGTGAGGTTGTAGGGGGTAATCTCTTGGATCTAGTGAACCGATTTTTTTTTTACCAATACTAAGCCAGATTATTTGTGAGTGCCATAGAACGGGAACTACGCGGGTGAAACCGCGGGGCGCTGTTAGTTATTGAATAAGGAAAAGCGAAAACAGTGTTCGATGACGATACAAATATTGGTAAAAAAATATACATATAAATAAGCAGATATATAGTCTTTATGATTTGAAATAATAACAACCAACAATATTTAAAAAAAAATCTTTATATTTAAAAATTTATATCATTATCTAACCACCTTATTGTTAACACATTACTATGTCATGGTCAACAACAAAAGGAAACAAAAACACCCAACAACATAATAATTTAATAATAAACTCATTCTCCCCAATATAAGCAGTTGATGAGATATCGATTATAACAGAATTTGCGTCTCACCGCACTCTATAATAGAGAGGCCTCCTGCGTCGGAACTATCGACAAAAACCCACAAATGATTTGCAATTATGCAGTCTCAATGGACTTATTACATCAATAGAAGGGGACCGCTGGGCGCCGGGGAGCTAGCAACAATTGAATTTTAACGACCTCTATAATACTGCGGACATACGGACTAGAAAAGTGTACTGCAGTCTAGGAATTTGCAAAACCTTTATTTTCGTTGCGGGATCAAAGACTTGATTGAATCGTTTCTCCGGTACTCGTCGATCTTCATTCATTCATTCATTGACTATCATTTGGTTGATTCTTGTTCTCAGGGGTTTTAGTTATTGGGAAAAGGGTGGTGACAATGCTAGTCCCAAAAATGTATAGATCTATATGTCAATAATTTATTTTAAAGTAAACATGACAGTTGTGCGAGGTAAGAGTGGTTTCAATGCTTGCCACGTTTTTTTGCGTATAAAGGTAAGCGACAGTTGTGAATATTTTAGCACCATGACCCTTATATTTGAGCACCAAACATTACAAAGCAAGAAGTACCCATATACTTTCGAAAATTAATAGCAAACACATCAAATTCTACTCGGAAATATTTTAGTTTCCATTAAGGGCACTTATGAAAAACAACATGTGGAAATGTAAATAGCCTATGTTACCTGGAACGTTTTAACTCAAATAATTCAAATTCAAAAGTCATTTATTCAAACTAGGCTGATAGACAGCACTTTTTGAACGTCAAATTTTACATAAAGACAGTCCCCCAAGACCCATCACCACTTCCTAATGTTTTAGCTGGGAAGAAGAAGTGACGCAACAAACTCCCCAGCAACATATCTGTCTATTGCGTTTTAAGAACTTGAATTTATACAATAGTATGCAAAGTCATTAATACATGACAAAGGTAGAAAAAAAAATATAATTATCCAACATGGAAATCATAAATCAATCACTATAAAACATTATAAAGAGTAGATTGAGTCTATAAAGTAAAAACAGATTGACCTACATAGTCATCAAAAAAAAAAAATAAACAATATTATATGAACTCATATAACCCGTCATAAGCTAACTTATAGAGAAAGAACATGATAAAATTAAATAGGATATTGTCTTGCGTTCAACACAGCGACCAAACCAACTATTCTTATCGTCTAAATAGTCATTAATAGAATAGTATGCCTTCGAGCAAAGGTTAGATAACGAACCTATTGATACCTAACTAACCAAAATCAGTTCAGTAGTTTAGGCGCTAGAGCGGAAAATATGTACTTAAATACAGACTAAAATCACTACCCTTCCTTTTGGCTTTGTTGTAGTCGGGTAAAAATAACGGGTAAGAAATAAAATAATAAGAAATTTCTTTCACTATTACCAAGCTACATTCACCCTGAGTAACATAGGCTATATTTTATCCGCCTATATTTTATAAAACCGCGGGGCGTAGCTAGTGGGGAATAAAACATCAACCAATTCCCACATTTACGTACATTCGCCACGCCCGTGTGTCCGCGCAAAGATTCGGTCACAGATGGCGGTCCAGATTTGTCCTAGCAGGACGATCTTATTTGTGACGAAAGAACCGAGAAAATGGGCTTAACATAAACGTTAATACATAATTTATATGGCTTTAGGCTCGTTACATCGGCTCAGGTCTCTTTGATGTGGACGCTCTTCGAGTTATATCGAATCAAAATAGATTATTATCGATGTTTTTGTGGTTCAACTTATAAGGGTTGTAATTGTTCATGTCATGCAAATAGGGGGTTGTGGAGTTTTAAAAATTGATTGCAATTGATAAGAATCAGCGCTGGGCTTAGCGTGTATCGATGTGGCAAATTGATTCTTTTGTAAGATATTTATCCATCGAAGCCCCACGGATTTTATTTTGTGACAGTGAACTATCGACCGTCAATAAGTAGTAGAAGAAATCCTTTGATTGATGTGATAACTTTGAGCAGAATTCGGACTAAGTATAAAGTTGTGTATTAAAGTTGATTCTTAAATTACTGGACTGGTAAAGCAGTGTTTCTTAGATATATGATAAAAATGGAAGTTCATTGCAAGGCTTGTATTAAAATAACACAATGTGTGCTCGTTTTGCAATAACTAAATCGTATTTTGGGTAATAACGTTATGAATAAATGTGTCACGAATCAGTCCCATTTAAATTAGCCAAATAACTAAAACACACGATTCAAAATTCTAGTCACACGCTGGGCATGTTCCAGAATAATTGTCACAAAAAAAACTATCTTCCAATTAGAGCGCAATTCAGTACAAAAGGGGGACAAATTAAGGGTGGTAATTATAATCAATTAGAAGGAGTGCGCTTGCGCACGTGTGACGCACGCGCCCTCTAACGAGTGACTGCGGACTTACGTCAATGATCATGTGTCAAAGTGAGATGTCAAAGTAAATATCGTTACTGTTTGAGGATTAAGAGGATGAGAAAGGGTACTTCGTGCGCTTTTAGTTTGCTCGTGTGTTTTGCAGTGGAAAAAAGAGGGTATTAATATCTGCACGGTTCTTTTGATTTTATGGTGTAGCAAAAGTTAGAGAGCTTGTTAAGCCACAGGAGTTTTTACTCAGTAACTTTTGTGAAAGTAAAACAATGTTGACTTTTGAAACTATGAAGAAAATTCAGCAAATCTGCTACACTAGTAGCGTTAATAATATCTTCAAGTGGAATATTTGTAAATTAGACCATCTTTCTGGATTATATGTAGACACTTGAAGGAATACAGATATCTTAATGTAAATGATTAATTATAATTTAAACCTATAGGTACTATATAACAAAGAGGAAAGATTATTTTATTTGTTTGTACTGAATAAGCTCCGAAACTACTGGACCGATTTTAACAATTTTTTTTACCATCAGCCTTTTTTGCATAGTCAGCGAGTAACTTAAACTGTATTTTATTCCCATATTTTCACGGGAATGGGTGACACGCAGATGAAACCGCGGGGCGCTGCTAGTAAAACATAGATTTGTTTATTAAAAACTTTCTTTTAAGAAGCCACTATTAAAGAAAGAAAATACTGTGCTGTATAAAGAAACGTAAACCACAATAGTAAAACAATTATCTACATGGGGATTTAATGGGAAATTCACGCCCCATGAGTCAGTTCTTGTTAATGAGTCAATCGTGAACGCATGAGCAAAGCGGCGGCAGGAACATACACTCACAGATATAATATTTCGTATATTAGTCGGAACTGTAGATACCAATGAAAGTACATTAATTTTGTGAATAGCTAAATGTAACTTACAGACCTCGTTATTTAGTAGACTTATTTAAATCAGCAATAATTTATTTTGCAATGAATTTTGGCAGAAAATAAGATTAAAATTGTAAAAACGTTTCCAACACAGTCGGCATGCAAAAAATTTAATTATATTTACTTACGCTTATACAACCATATTTATAAAAATAAAAACAAATATATGTGTAAAAATATATGATCTACAGCCTTCCTGCGTGAATTAAACATTAAAACAACAATCTTAATTCTATATTTTATAAATGATTTATTAAATTGATTATTTTACTGGAATTAACAGAATAATAATAATAAACAAGGTATAAAATGATGTTAGAAATAAAAATAAAAAATTAATACAACATTATAAACTCTTATAATTTAAAAAATCTTGTATAGAAATAGTAAAATGTATGTATTAGTTAGGATGTTACCCTCTTTTCTTTTAGGCTCATCTAATCTGGCCATACAGAATTATTCCTAAAACAAAATTTACCGCATGCTTGACTTAAAAACTTTGTAGTAGATTTTGTTGTTAATTTTATTGCCTGATAAAGTCTACTTTCTTTTTGTATTATTTTTGAATTAGTACTTTCGCTATCGCCATAAAAAGTACTCAATACTTAACAATTTCAAACAATGGAACGCCAACCTCGCCCCAGCTGTGATTTTTGACTCAGCTATTGTGCTAAAATCTTTCGAACAATCAAATACGACACGTGTCCATCACACTCAGTGAGTCGTTCAGTAATGATTGAACGGTGAACGAATGTGAATGGGAGTGATGACGTCACGCAGTGTCGGACACTTCTGCAAGCGTGACCGTACCGCGCTTGCGGCATTTTTGGGGACTGACTATTGTACATTGTGGTCTACTCGATTATAGGTCTTGAAGATTGAACTGGATCGAACTTCATCATAAAGAAATACTAACTTAGCAGGCGTGTTTTTAATTTATTTGATTTTTTTTTGTTTTTTAGTTCATATTTTTTTGCAAGCTTTAGACGATGACAGTATATGTAGATTATGTAGTCTTATTTTCTTAAAACCTAATATTTTGGATATTTTATTTATGAACCATGGAACCATTTTTTTTAATTTTAACTAGTCTATGTTACCCGGGACTAGCTTTACGCTTCTAACGATACCACAAACATTGATATCGGTTAAGCCGATAAGAACTTATGGTGAAATAAAGAACCTCACAAACATACATACATATACATGAACACTGAAAACATAAAACTCCTTTTTCTGGGCAGTCGAGTCGTGTAAAAAGTAAATCTTTAAGATTACGTTTTTTGTGGAAATGCAATTTTACAAAGATTTTACCATCGAATTCCTTCTTTGGTTCTGCATGCGGCTTAAAGATTTTTTTACATGAAAACAATATAATTTTCATACAAATACTCAGTAAAGCACAAGCAAAGTAAATCTTTAAGATTACGTTTTTTGTGGAAATGCAATTTTACAAAGATTTTACCATCGAATTCCTTCTTTGGTTCTGCATGCGGCTTAAAGATTTTTTTACATGAAAACAATATAATTTTCATACAAATACTCAGTAAAGCACAAGCATATCAAGTGTAACACCAAAGAGGACATGATTTACTCATAGCTGAACCTACCTTGTGCCAATGTTTGTAGTTTAATTGAGTTCGTATGCTCAATTAAAATAAATCTTATACAACTTACATAAGAACTCCGTACTACAACACGCAGCACACGAAACAGGGATCTTTCTGCACTTCGCACGTATAATTCCAGTAATTTTCGAGCCCATTGGCCGGGAAAATATGAATTTGCCAGCGATAATTCAAAGAGCTTAGAGAATTAACTTGACGAGTATCATTTGTAATTATGAGCTTGTGAATAAGTATGTAGGGTTAAGTGTGTACGATTGAAGAACGTTTTGATGGTGAAGGGTGAAAATTACGTGTTAGTTTTTTGTAGTAATTATTCAGGAATTTATTTATTTAAACTTTATGTACTTACAATAGTGGTAGATGGGCAGACTTAATGCAACAAGGCATTTTGTACCAGTCAACCTTTGGGTTAAAAAGACAACACCGTGGCATGTGTACAACAAATAGGTAAAATACATAATATATTTTTAATACTCAAATCAAAGCATTTATTTCAATGAAACCCTTTACAGGCAGTTTTGAATTGTCAAGGTCGAAAGAAGTGAAGCTATCTGCACGTTCCAAAGCGTAGATCTCTATGGACAAGAACGTGCAAGAAACTCCACGGACACTAGACAGCGGTGATTAGGAGTATAACATTATGTTCATTTGTATGCCATAGGGTCGATCGTCAATGTTAAGCGACGCTTGCTTCCGTCGGTCGGTGGATGGGTGATCATCTTTACGGAGGTAAGAAAGTCAGTGGTACCACGTAAAATACTGGTATTCGGTAGTATGGCTGATAACAATTTTGCTGGGGAAAGGCAGACAGATGATAATGATGTACTTCTTTGTTGGTGTGAAAAAATAAAAAAAAAACAACAGTTTTGTCTTATACTGGCTGTACCGTCTTAATTTAGGAATTGCTTGAGGTTGAGACATACTAATAGCATAATCAGCGTTTTAATGTTCCCACTGCTGGGACACAGGCCTCCTCTCTAGGAGAGGGAATGGGCCTTAATCAACCACGCCGGCGGCACAACGGCCGTTACCACTCGGACACCACTGCGCTACTCGCCTTACCAATTAATTTGAATATATTAATCCTTAAAAACATTTTAACATCAATTAAATTACGTTGCCCTCACAAAATTATTATTGCATAAAACGCAACGCTTCTTAAAGGTTCAACTTTAATCTCGCAATTAAACTCCAGCGTTATTTAACTTCATCTCTAGGAGTACCGGTCCGAAGTATTTAGTTACCCCCTAGTAATAGAGCTTCAAGTTTTCCGCTTTTGTTTTGCATCTATTTTGATAAGATATTTCTCGTGCTTGAAGAGTATCAAGTTAAAGTCAGTTGGTAGTAGTTATCGCTTGCTTTAATTAATTCTACGATATTGGTTGGATCGATTTTGTTACCCAATATCGAAGACGTATATAAAATTATGTACATTTACAAAAGGGTCATACTCAAGATCCACTGACGATATTTAAAAGTCTGGGAAGAACTGAATGGGAATGGCAGGAGACCGAATGTTGAGGCGCAGTCGGGGTGATACCTGCTTTGGACTGCAAAAAGATAAAGTTATTGATGTCATGATGCACAGAGACTACTTAGAATTCGATTGCAGCATAAGCGAGCGTTAGGTGACGGTGAGAGAGAGACGGACTTACACAAGACCAATAGCACTATCTCTTTCCCTCACATGAATCATGATAGCATTGGCACTTCGTAATACGCCCACCGGTCGACGGCGCGTAGTATTCTATGCGCGCCTCAAAGAGATGTCAGTATAGAAGACGTGGCCAAATAAGTCCAGTGTCTGCCAGGGTTCCGGTTTTGTCCTAAAGAGTCACCGCGGCCCTGGAACGCAAAAGGCATTTGGAGGAACACGGATGGGTTTTAGTCAGTAAGAGTCTGATGCTCGCTCCCACTCCGCTCAAAGCGGGAGAAGCCATTTGCTGATTTCCTATTCATGAAAAAAAAAATATGTTTAGATACTCAGGTCTCCGAGAGATACGTTTTATATACTATATTGACGACCACCGTCCAGACATACTGAATAAAGTGATAAAATGCTCTGATCAGTATTAAAACAAAGTATTTATGGCTAGATTTGTATATGAATAATCATGAAGATTATTCTGTTGTAGATCTAAGGTAAAAAACAAACTTATTCTTATTTTCTCTAAAATTTCAACCCAAATTTAATTTATCCGACTCGAACAATGAATAGGCTCAATCGGGACTTTATAGTAAAAGAAATGGACTATTAACATAGGTTTAATACTGTAATTATATATATGAGACAAGAGTAAAGAAATGCCCGTAGCGGAGCACGTCTGTGAGCTATCGCGCGGCAATCGCGCGCATACATATGTGATGCGCCAACATAAGTGTTTCTTTATTATCAGGAAGCGAATTAAAAAAAGTAAAGTATCATAAATAAAATATTGAAATCCACAAATTCTATAGCTTTATTTTCCCAAACAACAAGAACTTTTAACCGCGCTCAGTTCAAAACTCTACATTTTCAAATAACGACTTCTACAAAAATATTTATAGTTTCCTTTTAACAGAATTCAGTTCTAAAATATTTTCTCTATTTACCTACAACTGTTTGAGAAGCCTTTCTTGTGAATAAGTTCTGCTGAAGTTACATTTTTCTCGGTAAACTTTGAGCGTAGTGACTTCTGGCTATATTTTTCAAGTGCAGGTAAAGAGTCGATTGTACCGCGCAGTTTGAGAACGGAAACAATTTCACTATGAAACAACATGTTTTAAGAAACTATGAAATCTGGATTTATCTATATTCATCATCATATTATAAAGAGGAAAGATTTTTTTGTTTGTTTGTTTATATTGAATAGGCTCCGAAATTACGCATCGATTTGAAAAATTCTTTCTCTGTTGGGAAGCTACACTATACCCGGGTGACATAGGCTATATTTTATCCCCATATTTCCACGGGTGAAATACGCGGGTGTAGATAAAATATATTGACTTTGGGTATTTTCATGGATAATAATAATTATATATCATTTTTAGTTCGTTAGTTATTTTTTGTAAAAAATATTTTATCTTTCCAAAACAACAGAAATGGGTCAGGATAAAGCGCATCAAAACTTAGAACAAGGGGCTATCAAAGTCACTTCAAAAAGACTACCAACGTCAAGCGATTTCAACGCACTGTATCGTCTTAATTTTTTGTTTTAGAGGTCTTGTGAAGAGGTGGGATGAAAAGCATGTAACTATAAAAATTAAAAAAACCCCCGACACAAAAACCTAAGTTCCCTTTAAAAAGTAAAAAATAATTTAAAAAAAAAACTCAATTTTAAAGTACCTAAGTATGTATTAATAATTCTAAAAAAAATACGTCGCGTTGGGGGATCACAACCCAACAACTGGGTAACACGGTACTTCTTTGCACGACTGGTATCAGATTTTCTGGTTTCTGACGATCTTTAACGACTGTCCAAAAATCTAAAAATGCCAGCCGGGACCAACAGCTTCACGTGCTTTCCGAGGCACGGAAGAATCTCGATATGTTAAGATGGTCACCCATCCGCAGACCAACTTCGGCAGGCGTTGCTTAGACTTGAAGATCGATTCGTGTGACTGTTATCATTCAGCCAAGAGCACATTAGAATGCTGTATTATCACTGAGTAATAAAGGACATATTCAAATAATAAATGTCCACCAAGTTTATTAAATACTTCTTTCTTGCCACATCATGACGTTCTTTGGTCTTCCCCATAAAGGGAAACTAGGGTTTTGAATATAACATAATGGAAAAGTTACACCCTTAATTTAGTTGTTAATAGCGGCTTGACTATCGTTTAGTAAATTGGAGCAATTTACTGTTAAACGGCCGATTGACTTAATTAACCGATCGTTATGGGTAATAGACCGAAAGGGGTGGGGTGGGTTCTGGTGGGTACGAGGTCTAGAGTTTTTGTCAGCTACAAAAGTAGTAAGGTAAATAATATGTGAATCGACTCTTACTTAGCACATATGTAGATTGCAGTAATAATCATACTGCCTAGCTTTTCCTAACTGTGTTGGAGCAGACTGGTGGGAGTGGGGTGTCAAACACCTCACTCCCTCCGCTGACCCGAGGTGACCCGCACAGGTGGGCTGGCACCAGCTGGGGATTACGGAAGTTGCATAAGATCCCGCGATGCCCGATGTAGGTGGGAGATGAAACACCGGGGTGGTTTTAGTCAGTAAGAGACTGACAGACCCCTCCGCCCGCCCCAGGGTGGATGACATCTATGAGGATTTCCCCCCGTACAAAGAAGGTTTCCAGTTTGATTCAGCTGCATACCAGTTTTTCCAGCAAAGCAACTGCTTATCTGATTCCCGCGCACACAAATCGTTACCGCTTTTCAAGAACGGTGGCTGAATTTCTCACTTCTGTCAACTTGTGATGACTGTCAGGGATCCATAAATGACTCTCAGGACCAGGAGATCTGGATGCAAAATTTATTCGAACGAGTCACCGCGGCCTTGAGAAGCAAAGGGCATTAGGAGGAACACGGGTGAGATTTAGTCAGTAAGAGTCTGACACTCCCTTCCGTTCCGCCCAGAGTGGAAGAAGTCATTTGATGATTTCCCATCATTAAACAAAAAAATGCATATCTTCACAAATAAACCACGAAAAGTACAAGTAATTACACAAGCGTTCACTAAAACGACACCACTAAGTCTAAAGATAAAAACCCTATAATTCCGTAGCTTAAACGTTGGTTACAGCGACTGTGCAACCGACCGCGGACATAAATATGTAGCTAACGGAGACTCGTGCATATAAATGAACCTTTTCAAACGCATGAATCCTTTACTACAGTGAACCTGAACAGTCTATTTCATTGTAAAACATGAAAGAGTTTGAAAGTTTTCGCAAAGTGAGCGGTGTATTTTACTGTCGTTTAGTTCTAAAGGATAATTGAATGGAGTGGGTTATGGGTTGGAGATATGATGAAGTAATTGTTCTTTTCTTTAAAAAAAGACCTTGAAATAACGTATTCAAAGTGAATAACCATTTGAACCTATTGTGTAATATGGATATTACCTCAATACAAGGAGTAATATTTTTCAACCGTTACGCGTCCTTAGACACATCCACACTTTATATTCCAGCAAATCACTTTAATTCCAGAAGACCAAGTCTCATACTTTAAAAGCGCTAAAAAAATCAAGTCGCATTTTTTTCTTGGCGAGAGGTAATGTGTAAACTTGTTAAAGTATAGGGGATAACAGAAAGTCTTAATAGTTTTTAAGAAATGTTCACATTCGCATCTCAGTTGCAATCTGTCAAAAAAGCCTCAATGTCCTTGCATTTTTAACAGAATGCGACTAACATGCGAACTCTCCTTAAAATACAAGAATTGCCCCTCTGTTATTAAACTTGTATCTACCAGTGTGCTCTGCGGTGAACAAAATTTGTAATTTAATACTTTTAAATCAACCATGTTGCTAAACACTGATTTTACCTTGCACCGTTCAGAAAAGTTTCGATTTTGAACCATTTCGTCCCAAAATCATAAACTTTATTTTTTTACCGCCAATGCATTTTCTTCTTTTTCGATCCTATATATAAAGTTTTATTATTTTAGCCAGACGCTAAAACTGGCACATACGTTCCTCCCATTTTACATACTAACACAAAAACTAATCTCGGGCGTGCAAAAAACTTCAACACCCGGAACGAATCTCCCCCAAAGCAGGACATAAAAACATATAATCCATATCGAGCCACAAACGCGAGCCACAGTACAAACGCGATGCCATAAACAACGCTTTTAAAGAGCGATACTGAGCGATGCGCAGTAGCCGGTAGATACCTAATCTCGATAGTAATTAGCCGAGATACAGATTTACATTTAGATAAGGGCGGTATTAGCATGCACTGGCAATAATTCTTACCTTGCGCGCGCGCCGCGTAGCCCTACACAACGTAGGTACGCACGCCTGATGGCTGATTAGCAAAAACCGTACATACGATAGTTCTGCTTTGTGAAACGGCAATGGTTCTCAATTTAACCCCTGGGGAGCATGACTTGCATAAAGGGGGTAGATACGGGGTATTTTTTGTCGTTTGGGTGAATGCAATTTATTATGAATTGGGTATTGTTTAGGCATAATTATAATGTATTGAGTGAAATTGTAAAGGGTTTCGGCAATTATTTTAAGGGGCTTGGATGTTTAAAGATTTTTTTATGAAGGATTCAGTAATAATCATGTAATAGGCTGACAGCACCAGTTCTTTTAACTCGATTAAATTTTTCCTTTCATACCAAGAGGTGGTTGACCTCCCACGCATTGGTGGCGGTTTGCATCTTCCAATGAAAGGCGAATAACAAGTCAATAATTGAGTATGTATGTATACATATATGTCACTGAACTTACTCTGGAAGAACATAATTCTCAATATCATTCGAAACATTCACGAGATGACCAATGAATGAATGATAATTAACTCAGACTTGCAAACAAGGGGTTAAATCCTTACTAATATTATATAATCACGTAAGTTTGTATGGATGTTTGTTACTCTTTTTCACGTCAGAACGGCTAAACGGATCTGGATGAAATATGGCACAGAGGATTATAGTCTGGAACAACACTTAGAATACTCTTTATCCCGGGTGTATGTTCTCTTTGGTTAATCTGCCATTCACACGAGCGGACCCGCGGGCGGCAGCTAGTACGAGTAATAAAAATTTCACACATCGCTATGTGTGAAATTTTATACTCTGAGAACACTGGTTTGTGCAAACGGTGTTTCCTAGTTACGGAAAAAAGTGTGTTCTAAAATATGAAAAAGTTTGATATCCACAGCCTCGTATCGTTCAGTTTACTCGCTTTGTTTGTCTGTTTGTTGCATGTTCGCGTCGATGCAGTCGGATTGGGAGCGTGATGCGGGCAGCAATGGCGCCCAAACAACCATTGTATTGTCAATTATCAGGGCAAACTAATCTAGTCGCACTATTGTGATCCAGTGGGTGAATGATACTGATTTACCCGTGTAATTCATGTTTTGGAGGCCAATATTGAATGAATGAATGAATGGTGAAATAATTAGGTGCAGGAATTGTGTTATGTTTTCAGTGGTAAATAGCGGGTAAGAGAGTGATTTGGTGTTATTGTTATTTTAAACAAACTATAGGTAATGATGGAAATAATTTTATGGCCACCAAAAGAATACTTAAGTCCGGGTGTACAGGTGTATTCTATAAATAAGAAAAACCGGTCAATGAGAGTTAGACTCGTGTCCAAAGGGTTCCGAACGAATAATATTTTATTAACATGTCACTTTAAAATTATAGACTTCTTATAGGTTCATGATAGGTAAAGACCGTTTTAGGTTCAGTAGTTTAGGAGATAAGTTGTAGGGAAAGTTGGAGGGGCTTCGAAATTGAATATTTGATTTGGTTAAAATGAAATAAAAATTGAGACCTTTACGATGTATCTGATAATGATGTTACACGATGCCACTTGGGAAAACTTTTTTCCTCCAAAAAGTGACCCCATTTTCAAAATTTATTTATTTTCGTTATTGCTCCCTGTTTGGGTTACAGAAGATTATATGTGCAACAAATCTCAATTAAATCGGCTCTGTATCGAAGATTCGGACAAATATCGAAGACAAGTGAGAATAGAATAGAATAGAATAGAATAGAATAGAATAGAATAGAATAGAATAGAATAGAATAGAATAGAATAGAATAGAATAGAATAGAATAGAATAGAATAGAATAGAATAGAATAGAATAGAATAGAATAGAATAGAATAGAATAGAATAGAATAGAATAGAATAGAATAGAATAGAATAGAATAGAATAGAATAGAATAGAATAGAATAGAATAGAATAGAATAGAATAGAATAGAATAGAATAGAATAGAATAGAATAGAATAGAATAGAATAGAATAGAATAGAATAGAATAGAATAGAATAGAATAGAATAGAATAGAATAGAATAGAATAGAATAGAATAGAATAGAATAGAATAGAATAGAATAGAATAGAATAGAATAGAATAGAATAGAATAGAATAGAATAGAATAGAATAGAATAGAATAGAATAGAATAGAATAGAATAGAATAGAATAGAATAGAATAGAATAGAATAGAATAGAATAGAATAGAATAGAATAGAATAGAATAGAATGGAATAGAATTTTATTTGCAAATATGGGTACACAACAGTTCTTACATAAATCAAAGTTCAGCCATATTTTATCAGATACATCGTAAAGGTCTCAATTTTTATTTCATTTTAACCAAATCAAATATTCAATTTCGAAGCCCCTCCAACTTTCCCTACAACTTATCTCCTAAACTACTGAACCTAAAACGGTCTTTACCTATCATGAACCTATAAGAAGTCTATAATTTTAAAGTGACATGTTAATAAAATATTATTCGTTCGGAACCCTTTGGACACGAGTCTAACTCTCATTGACCGGTTTTTCTTATTTATAGAATACACCTGTACACCCGGACTTAAGTATTCTTTTGGTGGCCATAAAATTATTTCCATCATTACCTATAGTTTGTTTAACAACTGAATGTCCGTGTTACACGATGCCACTTGGGAAAACTTTTTTCCTCCAAAAAGTGACCCCATTTTCAAAATTTATTTATTTTCGTTATTGCTCCCTGTTTGGGTTACAGAAGATTATATGTGCAACAAATCTCAATTAAATCGGCTCTGTATCGAAGATTCGGACAAATATCGAAGACAAGTGAGAATAGAATAGAATAGAATAGAATAGAATAGAATAGAATAGAATAGAATAGAATAGAATAGAATAGAATAGAATAGAATAGAATAGAATAGAATAGAATAGAATAGAATAGAATAGAATAGAATAGAATAGAATAGAATAGAATAGAATAGAATAGAATAGAATAGAATAGAATAGAATAGAATAGAATAGAATAGAATAGAATAGAATAGAATAGAATAGAATAGAATAGAATAGAATAGAATAGAATAGAATAGAATAGAATAGAATAGAATAGAATAGAATAGAATAGAATAGAATAGAATAGAATAGAATAGAATAGAATAGAATAGAATAGAATAGAATAGAATAGAATAGAATAGAATAGAATAGAATAGAATAGAATAGAATAGAATAGAATAGAATAGAATAGAATAGAATAGAATAGAATAGAATAGAATAGAATAGAATAGAATAGAATAAAATTTTATTTGCAAATATGGGTACACAACAGTTCTTACATAAATCAAAGTTCAGCCATATTTTACCATTCGGCATGCAAACATTACAATTATTATTATTCACATGTATCGAGTGATCTCATAAGAGTTCCGCTTTTCCATACAGTGGTTTGGAACCCTAATAACCTGCCCAGTCTTTATTAACAAGAATGTTAATTTGTTTATATATAACATACTGTGACCTGAGTGATTTTATTGGTGATGTAAATTTAAAATGACCAGGTGCATAGTAGTCACAACAAAAACTCATGAACGTAAATGAAGCAAAAGAAATATGCAAGGATCGCATATTCCTATTGCGGAATTTGTTCGAAAGAGTCACCGCGGCCCTGGGGCCGTATTATGACATCTTAAAACCATCATGTTTTCTGTGTGAGAAAAGGATAGTGCTATTCGTCCTGTATAGCTCCGTCTCTTTTTCACACCGAAAACATGATGGTTTTAAGAGGTCATAATACGGCCCCTGGAACGCAAAAGGCACAAGAAGGATTACAGGTGGGTTTTAGTCAGTAAGAGTCTGACACTCCCTACCGCTCCGCCCAGAGCGGGAGAAGTCATTTGATGATTTCCCATCCAGACAAAAAAAAAACAAAAAGGATCGCATATGCCTATCCCCATGTGAAAAGGCGTGAGTTTATGTGTGTATTCAGTAACTAAAGTTCCTTTCTTCCAAAACAAGATTCCCTCTCCCTCCCAATTTATACCCATTTCGCAAACCGGATCAAAAACGAGCCCGTCAAAAATCTTATTTCCCAAATTGTCTCCTCAAAGATCGCATGGCGTCCAACGAGATCAGACGTCGTTTACCTCTGATACTGTTCACTTAGTAAGCTTACACAATTTCTTTTCCCTAATAAGTGTTCCCTTTAAAGAATTACTTGCTTTTTATTACCTTTAACTTGCTGTAAACGAGTACGGAACTCGGCGCGGACATCAAAGCCGGAGATAATCCAATAAGGTGCGTTACTTGGCCTTATAGCCCGGATAATTTGGAAAGGGATCCGCCTTAATCAACGCTGAAAGAAGAAAGGACCGTTTTATATTCGTCAGGTAATAGAGATGTGACCGTTGATGAATTAGGAAGGTTGTGTGAGTGGCCTGCTTTTTCGTCGATGTTGATTAAACGGAATTCATTAGTAAGTTTTCTATACAAAAAAAAAACTGATGTAAATCTACTTTGAAGTAATTATCATTTTGTTGAAGTCAGTAGGTACATACGGAATGCTCTGATAGGCCTCAATATTGCCTTCACAAAAGTTTTTATGTGTACCTATATGTTTGATACTCCTTCACGCAAAAACTACTGAACAGATCTTAATGAAAGGCATAAAGGATACATATTTTTATGCCAGGAGTAATCCCCCCCCCCCTTTGGTCCCTTGGGGTAAATTCATGGGAAAATTCAACCAGGAGGGGCCGCGGGTGGCAGCTATGCAGCTATTACGCTATATATAATACTGGTGACTCTGCTCGACTTTGGACGGGTACATTTACAGGCTGCTCCAGAAGTGCGTGGTCATATTCAAAGGTGCTGTTCTATACCTACCTACAATAGAGTAAAGAAACAACATATTTTTTTTTTATTTGAAAAAAATCGACTAAAAAAAACCTTTTTAAGTAGTCTGAGGCAGTTGGTGGCATCCACAGATATATCAAATCTGTTATTGGACTAAAATAAGCACCACTGCATCAGTCAGCCTGAAGTGTTTTTTTTTTTTATACTTTATGGTAGTTCGGCCGGGTTCTTTAAAAAAGTAAAATATGTACTTATATAATCATTTTGATATTATTACCTGATCTTACACCTTATACCACACAATTCTGAACCTAGATATCGGAATCCGTTGCGTGGTTTAGAAAAAGTTTGTGGAGAAACAGACAGGGGCAGACAATACTTCGTAGTATTATATATGTACATAGAGATGCTCCTAATAATATACTATCAAGCCGAGTATTGCCAAATATAATTCTACAACTTTTAAAATATCCTTATTTATTCTTTTACGATTGGTACCCGACTAGCGTCGTAAAATACCAATGAACAGTACTTATTGGTATTTTTCGTCGCCATATTTTAGGCTATTTTTAGTTTGTTAGTTAAGAGTTTTTTTTTATTTAAGTGTACAATTGTACATATACTATGGTAATAGTTATACAAAGATACATTCATATCTTTCTTGAACATTATCAGATTAAATCGTCATATTGCGTAGTCGTTGGCTGTCTTCGCTGACAGCTTGGCGCCAACTTGGCCGCAACAGTTCACTGACCTGATGCTTCCTCAGTTTTCCACCGTTTTTCTTTTTTCCGCCGTATCTCAGACGCCCATTGAATTATGTTGTCACTAAGATTAATGGGATTATGTCGATCTTACCAAGACTGTGTTTTTTCCTTTTTATTCTAAGTTTCTTTTTCAGTTATTTAGGAGTTCTTTGTGCGTGAATGCTTATGGGATTAATTTAGAAAGTAACGAATATCCAAAACATTTAAGTATTTTATTTGATCGATTATGCCGTATTTTTATTTTCAATGTATTGGCTCATTATAGGTTTTCATATCAGGAGCGAGTTAATTGCTTCGATTTCGGACTGCTATAGTCGAGTAATCTCCACAAGGCGATTATTCTTCTGCTAGTGTATAGCCGCGACTCGTGAAGGTGAGCCACGTGACCGCAACCAAACGTCGCAAATAACGACGGTTGATCCATGTCCACCAGTGCTATTCTGTAAGAACTCACGTGCGAATTCGATTCATATCTCATTTTCAATTACACTTCGTAACTCACCTGAAGTGAAAAGTATTTGATATTCTGATTGTCACGTTAAGTTCGCTTCACCTATGTTCTCACTTAGTGGCGCTTGTGTAGTTTTCGTCAAGTTACAGAATACCAAATACAGTTTTCACCGCAGAATCAGAAGTGAGAACTGGAGTGAGTTCTTACAGAATAGCATTGCTGAAATCGAAGCGTAAATTATCTTGTTCAAAAAGGTTTAAATCGAGTGAGCTCCGAGTTGTTAACGTTTGGCTCGTCATGTGTACAATCGACGCATTGCCGCGTACAGGCATTTTTTTTAAATTGTGAAATGGATTTGCTCTTGACTCTAGTCTATGTCACAGGTGACAGAGACAAAGTCTACGATGGAATGAGCTTACCCAGAAGAAGCCTGTTCACTCTAACTTTGAAGAGATTAGGGTTGAATGCGTTCGGAAACACAGACGCAGGCAGAGAGTTCCACTCCTTTGCTGTGCGCATTATAAAAGATGATTGAAAACGCTTGGTGAGAATTGGTGGAATAGCTACAAGGTAGGGATGGTAACCTACAGTGCGTCTAGATGTCCTATGACCTGGCCTACGGCATGATAATATAGTTGTTATAGCTACATTATTGTTGTGTCTCGCAGCCATAATGTCCTAGAAGTGGCTGGAGACACTCGCTCATGGCTGTGGCACATTAACAAGTTACTAACATGTTCAGACAAAGTAATTTAAAGATACAAAAGAGCTTTGCAGCAAAAGTTAAATATTTAATCTACTTTTATTACAATTATTGGTGCACGTTTACAGTACTGTTTAGGTACCTACAGAAACACATTTTGACACAAAGACCACAAATACCACAAATACCACAAAGACCACAGTAAACACGAATTCATTTCAGATACTTTGTCATAAATAATTGTACGTCAGCAAACTTGTCTGTCTGTCTACAAGAGGATTGTTTGTTATTCGAACCTCTCACGAGCGAGTTTAGATACTGTGAAATATGGAGTGTCGGTCGGTTTACCGCAAAACTGTTCAGAATAGAATTTTAATGTTGTTAGCACATTTTAAAGGAATATTTCGAGTTATTAATGACTAGAATTTGAAGCGAAGGATTATGCTTTTCGGAATGAGTTGGTTTTGTAGGAAAACTATTTTGTTCAGATTCTGTTTGTGATACTGATTCTTCGTTGAGAATTTGAATTTGAGAACATTACCTACACTAGACAAGTCTGGTCTACAAAAAGTACTGGTCTATAAAAATTAACATTAATTGAAACTGTCGACAAAACCCACGACGGTAAAAACATAATTGAAAAAGAATTAAATAATTAATAAAAACCCCTGACTTACAGAATTAAATAATTAGTAAAAACCCCCGACTATAACGTAACCCAAAAATATCCGTCGCGGGCTGCCATCACTATCTGTAAAACTAGCTCATTACATAAATAAATAGGTTTTTTCAAAATTTTCAATTTTGCCTTTTATTTCAAACTTTTCAGAGATAATTTTACTATGAACATTGTTACATATAGATACAACTACAATTAAACCTAATACTGAAAACCGCATCAATATCGGAGTAGTTATGTTATTTTGAAAAATATATGTTTACTGCAGCGCCCCCTCGTGAGTTGTCACCGTAACACATATCTAAGAACATGCACCAATCAAACCCGAACACATCACTGAAAGCTACATCAAAATCGGAGTAGTTTTGTTGTTTGCATAAACATATGTTTACTGCAGCGCCATTCGTGATTTGTCACCATAACACCTATCTAAGAACATTCACCAATCAAACCTTAACCAATCACTGAAAACTGCATCAAAATTGGAATTGAAGATAAAGGGAAACATTGGTTTGCCCAAATATCCTTGACTGCAGCGCCCCCTAGTAAGTTGTCACCATAACACCTATCTAAAACATGCACCAAGCAAACCCGAACCCATCACTGAAAACCGCATGAAAATCGGACTAGTAGTACTGGATATAAATGGAAACATTGGTTTGCACAAACAAACAAACATCCTCTCACCCCAAACGCATACACTGTCTCCGTTCCGTCGTGGGTAAAAAGTCAATTGTATTGGTTAGGAATGCACTACAGAAATGTCGCTAGGTCTGTGATGAATATTTTGGCATTGTGACAATCGCTATCGCCTGTAAAGTGTCTGTGTGTCTAGAGTCCAAGTTCTCATTTTAAAAACCTCAATTCAGGAAAAAAAAATAATGTACCTATTCTCTCGTTTTCCTTGATATAAGTGTGAGTTCTAGTAAGTTGCTTTGGTCACAAATAGGCTAAGCAAGACTGAAGCTTAACCAAACCTTAAATACACTCTAAAAACAAAACCTCTAAAATTTATTATTATATTTTTATTTATATTATATAAACAATTTCCCATACCAACTGAACGTGTGATGTCAGCAACAGGTGAGAATTAAAAGGAGCCTGACAAAAACAATTTCCTTGGAACGTGACCGCGGCGCGAGCGGCAGGGCGAGGCGGTAAGCGGTACGATCAGAACTTTGCTGCGATGACGTAGCTATACTGGTGATTTGATGTTGAAAATAGTATTGACATGATAGATTTTCATAATTTTAAAATAAGTAGTTTTTAAGTTATATTCAAGAAATTTAATGAAAACTGACAGGAGATAAAGGCCCTTGTTGCCTGCCTAACATTTTGAAAAAAAAAAAATGCCATTAATTTCTTTAGCTGATAGACAAGTCTCTTAGACTGTAGGCTCTTGATTACAGGAAAAGCCATAGATATAATAAACAAGGAAATATGCCCCGTAGTCGAAATGTATCGGAAACCTGTGTCTCCTATTGCCCCTCCCACACGGCAACTATTACACATGCAGTTCAATAAAAGCAATAGATACACAGTCGCGCACACACCCGCATTTTTTCGCGGGTCAGTTGCCTAAGACATGGTCTCTCTGACCATGTCGCGCGGACACCGACACGCCCCCTTGCCACTTCTCCTATATTTTATATTTTTATGGGAAAACCTATAAGAAGACTACGGGTTTTTAAGTAAAATGTTCCAAAAATGAGATTTGTTTGGAAAGGGTGCCAAGGTGCTCGCGAGTCTGATTCGCACGGTTTTATACTGTTTATAGGCTCACGTTTGACTGAAATCTCACCATGTGATCCATTGGGCACGCTTGCGTAGAAGTATGCTTATTAACTTACTGACAGTAGCAGGAAACACTGACATTATATTGCGAGTACCTTATACTTTTTTATTACTAATAAACACCTGTGCTACACTAGCTTTTGTCCGTGACTTCGTACGCACCTATCCCGTTTTTTCCCGTTCCCGTATAGTTTATAGCCTTCTATAGAATTTTCCAAATCCGACTGGTAGTTCCAGAGATTAGTGCGTCCAAACAAACACAAAACTTATATATATATATACACCCCTAGTTTTTAATTAGTACAAATACTTTAAGGGCTTATTAGGAAAGGCCTTGTTATTATTTAAGAAAAGTCTTAAAAAATTAAGTTCATAAACAGCGAAGTTATTAGCGTTTTTTATATCCTAAAATGTCACTCAACTTATAAAAATATTGTACAGGCTATTGATTTATGAATGAATAAATGACGATTAAAATGGAAAAACACTGTGCTTAGTATTTTCTAGTAGCAATTGTTATGAATGTTGATTCTATTATGAATTTACCAATTCTTAAAAAACTCCTTGGACAATTTTAGGTTTTTATTTTTTTACTTTTGACTACAAAAATATGATCAGTAACGGGTATGGACAGAGCCCTGTTTTTTTTTGTACTAATTAAAAACTAGGGGTGTATATGTATAAAGATAATTGTTATGAATAAATTTATAAAATATCTTGAGAGATTGTAAACTCTCGATAAATTGTCAACTGAACATTTGGAATACTTTTTTATGCATCAGAATTTGATAGTCAATAATCTATCGATGTCATTCCGAGCTACCATAAACTAACCACCAGTGTCACGTGCTTCCCGAGGCACGCAGGAGTCTCGGTATGCAATGGATAGCCACCCATCTTCGAACCGACCTCGACAAGCATCGCATCGCTTAACTTCGAAGATCGACCCGTGTGGCCACGAGCTCCTCGAAAAGAAAATAAATATTGAATATTGGAAATAGTGAAACTCACAACGCTTAAAAAACAGAAGAGTGGAAATGCTTAAATTACGCAAACACCAAAATGAGAAAAGAACAACCTCAACCATTTTACTCACCTGAATACCAACTTGCAGCTTTGTCTCCCAAAATAATAATTAAAAAAAAAACAACTAACGGCGCAAAGGTAGAAACAAAACAGTCTCCTCTCTTTGTTTTACAACTTTTTGCCCGCGGTTTTGTCTGAGTTTCTGTGCGTTTTTTGTTTGTTATCCACGAAAATGTTTTACGGCTAAAGTTGCGCTTTCCGTGTTACTCGTATTTGAATATGCAGAGCTGTGACAAAAACTACGCGGACGGTGGAGATTATTCTTTATGAGCGTTGCTTTGTTTCTGTTGTAAAAAGTCGCCCGCATCCTTGTTGTAAAAGTCGCCCCCTTGTAATGTTGTTGAAAGTCGCCCGCCACCTGTTATGTGGTAGTAAATGCTGTGTTTGGTTTACCTGTTAAGGATTGTGCTGTGGTGGTGTGACTGTTGGCATTGGTTACTTAAGGGAATTGTTTTGTGGTTCTGTTACAAATGGCCACAGCTGCTTTCTTGTCTGATCGGGTCGTTCTTGCATAGACGTTCTTGTACTATCGCAATATAAAACGTTTGTAGATAGTTCGATGTTCAATAATAAAATTGACCTGTAGTGGTTATTTTTAATGCTATTATTATTATTATTATTTTACGGCCCCCGAGCTTTCCTGCCAATATTATAATCAATAATGTTGTTGATGTTTGTCAACCAATCAAGCCTTACTGCTGAACTGATTTAGACGAGGACACCGGTACATCTCTACCTGGATTAAAAATGTTAGCAAAATAATAATGCAGTCTACTTACTCGTACTTATAAGTACAACAGATGGGCTGAAGGTTCAAATTCACCAGCTAAGGTTTTGGAATTTGTTTGAAAAAGTCACCACGGCCCGGAACCACAAAGGGCACTAGAAGGAACACGGGTGGATTTTAGTTAGTAAGAGTCTGACACTCCTTGCCGCCCAGAGCAGGGGAAGTCATTTGATGATATCCAGAAAAAAATCTTCTTTAATACAAAAGTATTAGTAAGGTGATTCACAACAAGCCATTTACAAGTCTCCACAGTTGGCAATAGAGTATGTTGTTGTACATAAGATTTTTTTAGGCAAATTGTTGCATTTTCTTATTCGCGTTTTAAGGATGTCTCATACGGTTTTTTAATGATAATAAGGAAGTAATATTTTGTATACATTTTCAGTTTAAATTATGAAACCGATAACCCTAAGAAATGTATCAACCCCCACTTTATCACACTGATTTCGGAAAAAAATCGCGTGTCGGCTGCCATCCGGCCGAAACTAAAACTGCATTTGGGATATTTGGTTTTATTTTCGGTCATAAAAAACTAGTTTTGTTCAAAGCTTGCGGAAAATTGGGCGATCTTTTTATTAAATTAATAGAAATAAAAACAGCTTATTTGGCCATATAGACCACAAACTATCCAACCTGTAGATAAAAAAGGCGAACTCTATGAATTACCGTTTAAAAAAAATGCAGACGTTTAGAAATCGAATTACGTTGCATCGCTGTTATTATTCAATTGAAACTGCAATACCTTTGGGACACGTATCGGCAGTTTACAATACAAAGCGATGCCGCTGCTGTCTCTAAATACCACGTGTGTTCCGATTAAACCAGGAAATCTTTACTTGTAAACCAGGAATGCTCTACATCACCCAAGTAGAGAATTCCTGGTTTACATTTAAAGATTTCTTTGATGTTTTAACTTAAAAATAAAGTAATGAGTTAGATAGATAATGTTATCTGCTCTTATATACCGACATCCTTGTTTGTAACTTTTTTCTGTTTACTTAAATATGATACATAAGCACGGGTTGATCTTCGAGGTTAAGCAACGCTTGCCGAGGTTGGCCTGTGGATGGGTGACCATCTTAACATATCGAGACTTCTCCGTGCCTCGGAAAGCACGTTAAACCCGTGGTGGTGGCCCGTTGGTCCCGGCTGTCATTTAGAGATCTTTGGCAGTCGTTACGGATTGTCAGAAGCCAGAAAATCTGACACCAGTCTTGCCAAGAAGTACCGTGTTCCCCATGATTAATGAGTTGTGGAGGTCTGGTAGGCAGCCGCTTCACGTAAAATACTGGTATTCAGCTGAATCCGGCTTGTCTGGGAGCCGACCCCGATATAGTTGGGAAAAGACTAGGCAGATGATGATGATACATAAGCACATACCTACATATCCATCAGTATACATCGTGTACCTGAACAGGATTCATTATACTCATTATTATGAACAACATTTACTATAGGACCAATTCCGAAAACAGCTATCTATATACTAATATTATAAAGAGAAAAGATTTGTATTTTTGTATGTAACGAATAAACTCAAAAACTTCTAGACCGATTTCAAAAATTCTTTCACCTCTAGAAAGCTACATTCACCCTGAGTAACATAGGCTATATTTGAACCCCGTATTCCCGCGAGAACGGGAAATACGCGGGTGAAACCGCGGGGCGCTGCTAGTACAGTATATTGTGTCGAGTTATATGCACAGAAATGTATTGGGCAGACAATTTATTTTCGGAATTTCAACGTTTAATGACCCCTTTTCAGGTAATGCGTTTATTATGTTACACGCTGTATAACGTTCCCGCAGCTGGGGCTGGGACACAGGTAGGTCATATAATTATATATTTTTTTCTCACTTTTGAGTTATACCTATATATTTAAACAACTGAACTAAAAACTTAGTTGAATAAATTTAATATTCATATCACCGTTGTAAATTTGAAGTCGTAGAAATTCAGGTCAGCATTATTTCTAGGGTTGCGTAATTTGTTCACCGCGGCCCTGGAACGCAAAGGACACAAGAAGGATCACGGGATCACTCCCTTCCGCTCCGCCTAGCGCGGGAGAAGTCATTTGATGATTTCCCATCCAAAAAAAAAGGGTCAGCATTATTTCCCATCACTTGTGATTCTATTGATTAACAATGAGTGAAACTGTGTACTTACTGAGTGTCTAGGTACTGACAATGTTATACTTTTGGATAAAAATACAATAAAATTGTTTTTATGGCTCACAAAGCCTTCACTTTTCTTCCTGTATGTGTGCTGGCGGATTGTCATGATTGCATTGCTCCGGTTTACCTATGGTACGGAACGCTTCGTGAGCGAGTCCAACTCACACTTGGCCGAGGTAAGTTTAGGTAAGCCATATAAATATTTGTTCCATGCAGGATTCGAAATCGCGACACGCAGCGTAACAGCGTAACAGCCAGCTCAATCACTGCGTCAAAAGGGTCCTCAAAAAAATCAGATAGAGAGTAAAAAATGAGAAGACCCCAGATATGTTCGGATTAGGGCAAAAACATGGTGAATTAAGCGTTTGCTATTTTTGAACGGTTATGAACATAATATCTTCTATACAATATATATTCATAACCATTCCATTGGTACTCATATAAAAACTCATTCCCCGTTACTCCTTAATTAACTTCAAACCATGAAGACTCCCATTAACAATAATCTACTCCAAAAGACACAAAGCCATCATTAAACCTAACTATTAATATTCTAAATGCAACTGTTTAATCACGTCATTCCCTAACTCAAAGTACAGTCGGAAACAAACGACAAACGGAGAGCAAACAAAAAATAGCGTAATACGAACAAATGGCGGGCGTTTGACAAAAAACGTGGGCCGGTCTTTAATTGATTTAATTTGTTCGGAGTCAAAACTCAGCGTGCGGCGGGGAGGTGTTGCCTTGTCGTGTGCAAGTAAGGGTTGCTTTACAATGGAAATTAGATAAATTAAAGTACTTTTTGTTTTATACTGTACTGTATTACTTATATTTAATACTGGAAAGAGATAGTTGCACGTAACACAAAGTAGAGTGCTATTTGAGCACTGTATCCTATCATGTATGATACGTGTATGGTGCTTTTTCTTAGGCCAAGATTTAATCTGCAACTAGAAATTTTATAGACTATTTTATATATACATATGTGCCATTTATAAATTCAACTCAAGTCTTATATTTAAAGATCTTTCATGAGAAGCTTCGGTAGGATCTCATGGAGGTATAGAGACAGCGACTGTTGCAACCCAGCGTTGGGTATACCACCATCGCGACGATAAGTCCCCTCTTTGAGGAATGGTTGGAGAGACGCCACGGCGTCCTCACCTTCCACCTGACACAGGTGCTCACCGGACACGGCTGTCTCGGGGGGTACCTGTTTCGGATCCACGTCCAGGTGTGAACACGGTGTGTATCGCCCGGAGGACACGATAGAGCATACGGTGGAATTGAATTATATTAAATTTTCGCTCGATCGTTCGTCGCAATGTAATTAAACTGAGATGCAAGTACCTGAACTTGCAGATGGGCTTTACATTACAAGCATAAGCATAGCATAATCAGTCTTTTAATGTTGCCACTGCTTGGACAAAGGCCTCTCTAGGAGAGGGAATGGGCCGTAATCCACCACGCGGGCCCAGTGCGGGTTGGTGAATGTCACATGTCTTCGAATTTTTGGTTCTAGGACATTCCGGTTTCCTCACGATGTTTTCCTTCACCGTTTTGAGAGCAGTGGTGATGAAATTAATTACACAAAGTACTGCGCCTGGCTGGGTTTGAACCCGCGACCTACAATTTGTAAGTCGGGGCCGTTGCTACTCGGCCACCACTGCTCTGTTTTACTTTATACATATGTATGTATTAGTATTTTTGTTTATTCAACTGTACACTTTTGAAGAAATTTCAGTATAACATGGCTGTTCGATAACAATCAATGAATTGACTAACTATTGAAGAGTGAATATCCTTACAAGTGGATAGTACGCTGGAAAATGTCACAGAATTAAATCATTAGTGACTATTAAATCGTTACGTGTGTACCAGTATTCACACTTCCTAACTCTCTGTCCGGAGCTGCGCTTTTTCCATTTGTTTTCATTAAAGCTTGTTGTCGCCAGTGAGGTAGTGCCTGCGAGCCGACGCGCATTTATTGACACACGCGGTATAAATCGCCCAATACGACCTGATTTATTGGCTTTTTATTTGTTTTTTTTTTTAATTATTCATGTACAAATAGAAAAATATTAAGAGAATAATAAGTACAAATGCACTGCTTATTTCTAATGAAATTTCTTCCAGCAGACCTGCGACTGGAGAATTATAGACAGTTTTGTGTAAGAACAAGTGAAGAAGAGCATTTGAAGCCTTAAACTAAACTAACAAAATGTTTTTGGGTTTTTCGTTTTTTGACATCGACTTCCGAAATAAAAGTTATGGTGTACTAATTTGGAAGTCGTTTTTTTTTAAGTTTTTTGTTTTACACCTTTTGATGACAAACTACGCCGAAAAATACCCGTCATCAGATCCTGACGATCATGGGGCCACCTGGGAAGCCCTAGGAATACCCTTTAAAACAAAAGAAGAATTTTTTTTTTTCCAAATAGGTCCAGACGTCTTTGAGTAATCGAACATACAAAATTAACATAAACCGCCTTATTCCAAAACAAGGTTTTTCTTTAAACCAGGTTTAAACCATTGAGCTCGGTTTTGTATTTCGAATCTTGATCATGTCAGAATAAGATTCAAATTACAAACCCTGGCTCAATGGTTTAAACCTGGTTTAAAGAAAAACCTTGTTTTGGAATAAGGCGGAAAGAGTCCAATGAATTGAGAACCTCTTCCTTTTCTGAAGTCGATTAATAATGCTCAAAACTAATTTTAATGAGATAACACCTCAACAAGTGGGTCTATTTCCTTTAAATTTCACATACAATGGTTGGTACTTTTCAATTGTAAATGGATTCTCGTTCTGTGCGAATAAAGCGCCATCTAGCGTCGCATTGCAGTTGTATTGCTAGCCTGGGGATCTGCTTTGTGATGCAAAAGATTGATACCTATCTCTTGCACTTTAGAATTTGTGATCGAGTAGTGAAAATGACGGTTAGATGTCTGTAGATAGATACAACTTTCTAAGTTTTAAGTGACTTGCTTCGCTCGTATGTGTGTTCCGACACAAATAAGTAACCCTGTATTTTCTATAAGTTTTTGTAAATTAACTATTGATATGTATGTATGTGTGCAGTTATGATATAACTGAATTATAAGCAATGATATAAAAAAATATGAGATGTAAAAATGCTATATAAAATAAGACATAAATGCGGCTTGATTGGGTAAGATTGAGAGAGTAAGAGAGAGGGATGGACTAATAAAATGGAGATATTTTGACCCCTTCCATCTAGGCAGGGGTCAAAATGTATGACTTTTGGTTGTGATCGTATTAGTGACGCCAAAATAACTTTGAATCAATACTTGAATTTCTTTTATGAACTTTTTTGAAGATGTCGCTATTAATTCCTTACCAAAAGATTAGTTCTTCAAATTAAAAAGTTTTTTTAAATGTTCCTGATAGAAACATTTACATGCGCAAGTAAAGTCGAGTGTCTATCCTATAGTACATATATAAAAGATACGGGTGAATACGTAATGCTGAATGCAATGTGACGTTGCATTGTACGGAATCCAGCGAAGATTTTATATCGCTTTAGAATGGTGAATACTTTATTATTTACCCATACATATTTCATAGAAAGGACTTACATATATTAATTTTATGATATTGTGTAGAAAGGGGATTGGCTTATTCATTAACAACTTCCGTGTAAATTAAAAATTGTTATTCATTTTGCAAATTGTTATTCTTTATTTGGTTGGCTTTTTTTTTGGTTTGTTAGTCAAGTTATAGCAGCCAGGCCTTAAGGCCACCGGACCATGGTTGAGGACTTGGTTCGAAAGAGTCACCGCAAAGGTTTTAGTCTGTAAGAGTGGGACACTTATTTTTGCTCCGCCAAGAGTGGGAGAAGTCATTTGATGATCTTCCAGAAAAAAAGGCTACCTGACCACACCTGATTCTAGATTATATTCTCATTGGTGTTACTGCCCTTTTGTCGACGACAAAACACAACACCAACCTATCTCACGAAGGTAACATTGAAAAGTAAAAAAACGGCGGTACATTTTTCATCGCTATTACATCATTCGAAGCCGCTGCGGTCTCGGGCTCACACAAACTGCGGCGTAAAAAACGCCGAGCAGACTGGAAGCACAAAGCATGGAATTTATCGTCCACCTCACGTGCCCGAAACACGCGCACGAGGATCTAGGTACGATTACTGGATGTGCCAGGATTATGCATAGGTAAAGTGTTATATCCATGCTTGTGTAAATTTACACGCAGAGCAGTAGAATTTGTCATCTCATTTGCTTCAAATATGCACTGTTAACCAGTTTTTATGCAAAATTTTGTAACCTTTGTACGACTTATTTTTATTCATTTGGAATAAACATACCAACAACACAGTCATTAATAATTCAAATTATATAACATTTAAAATTGATATTTCAGATTTGTTTTTTGGGGGGGGGGGGGTTTGGTTTTGGAAGTTTGGTTTTTGAATTGGATTGGTTTTTGGTTTATTGGAGTTCGATTTTCATTTATGATTACATTAACTTTATACGTCCCTTGATTTGATCCGCAGCCCGATTTGACTGGAAATTGGGTAAAGGTCTCTCTTTTATTACGCCACTCTATACGCTGCTGCGTCAAACACATTCAGTAGTTACCCTGATGAGACAACGATTATTCCTATTAACATCCAACTACCCACACTTCTTCTTTGTATTAGACATCTTTGGACGCCACTCATCGCGTCTTGGTATCTGTCCTGCCCAATTCAATCTGAATGCCATAACTTGTCCCGGCCCTTACGAATGGAGGATAAAATATAATAAAATTTTGTGGCCCCATATAAAAAACAACTAAGATTTCCAGCTATCCTACATTCTTGTAGGCAGCGTTCCGTCGTCCACGTAAACAATGCTTGCTACAGGACAACTTTCCCTTTGCGGTTTATATGGAATGCTTTTCCAGAAGTACACAGTATGTGGTCGCCGGGCTTTAGTAAAGCTCGCCTGTTTAAATATTTCTCAGATTTTAGTATTGTGCGCCCGATTAAATGGACTATTTGGATTAAATGTATGGAAGACCACCTATTGTTTGCATATTTCGCGGTTATTGTTTTGAATACGGACTGAAATTGTGCAAGAGTGTGTGCAAGATAGTGGATTTTGGTTGGTTTACAGTATTACTGGTGTAATGTTGGAGAGCCTCCCACAAGCTGGACCAAAGACGCTGGCAGCCGAGATACACAGAACCGCGTCGCTATGGCGATACTAGACGACAAAATAACATTAATCAAAAACTGAAAATAGCAATCTCTTCCCATCATACATACATATGTATAACTAGCAGCGCCCCGCGGTTTCACCCGCGTAGTTCCCGTTCCCGTAGGAATACGGGGATAAAATAAAGCCTATGTTACTCAGGGTGAATTTAGCTTTCTAATGGTGAAAGAATTTTTGAAATCGGTTCAGGTGTTTTTGAGTTTATTCGTTACATACAAAAATACAAATCTTTCCTCTTTATAATATTAGTGTAGATATGAATAAATGGGACAATAATATTAAGATCAACCATAAAGTAATTGATAGAATGGGACGTCATACCAAGTTGATGGCAGAAAATATGTTCGGAAAGAAAAGTAATAAGAATATCAGTTAACGAGGCAATTCAAATCAAGGTTGTTTGTACTCAGTAAGGTACTGAGGTTAATTTTTTTTTATATCTTCGTAAGAAAAAGCTTGCGTTAGTGTAGCCTCTAACCGTCGCTTCAGGGTGTTTATCTATCGTTGTACTCATCATCTGCCTAGCCTTTTCCCAACTAAATTGGGGTCGGTTTCCGGTCAAGCCAGATTTAGCTGAGTACCAGTATTTTACGTGAAGCAGCTGCTTACAGATCTCCACAACCCATTAACTGGGGAACACGGTACTTCTTGGCAAGACTGGTGTCAGATTTTCTGGCTTTTGAGAATCCGTAAAGACTGCCAAAGATCTCGAAATGAAAAATCGATGAGGTGGTTTAGGCGTGAAAGAACAGCAAACAAACCGGTTTTCCCTTTATGATGTCAGTTAGAATCGTTAACTATTAGCTTTTCGAGAGCCGTACATAATACAGTCAGTCACAAAAGTCTTCGTACATCCAGCTAAATAAGCACATCAGTAATAAAAATAAATATTTCTTAGAGTATAATAATACCACATGAAAATACGGTTTTATTGTTTATTTAAAACAAAGTACCAAATTTTACAACAGCAAGACAAGACATATAGAGACAAGACAAGACAAGAAATATATATTATATTTGAAAAGATAGCTTCACAAAAGTATTCGTACAATTTGTAAATGATTAATAAAAAAAAAAGATACAATTGTTTTTTATTGGGTTTCCTTTTGCATCTTTTAAAGCTTGTTTGGACATGGAAATAACAAGATTTTCTGTTGTATCTGGAATAATGTCAGTCCAGTTTTTTTTTAAAGCGTCTCTTAATGCAATGTTTCATCGGTAATAGCAAAATTGACTTGATATGCCTGTAGCTGGTCTAGTACAGATGTTTAATTACATTCAAATTGGGTGACTGTGGAGGACATTCAAGCAAATTTGGGACGTTTTTCTTTTTTGATTTATGTTTCGGATCATTGTCTTGCAATAAAATTCAGTCTCTTGTCAGCAAAGAAATAAAAATATACCCTATAAAGTACACCGAAGCATTCATATTTTTTTCAATAAACATCATTTGGCCAACTCCCGGTGCTCCTATAGACCCTCAAACCATAACTTCACCTCCACCATGTTTCACAGTTGGAATAATATTTTCTTTTTGTAACTCTTTATTTACCTTGCACCACACTTTACACCGTCTATCACTTCGAAAAATTTTAAATTTCGTTTCATCTACAAATAAAACCTTATTCCAAACATTAAAATCTTTATGTTTACAAATTTATGCGAAATTTAAACATTTTTGTTGATTAATTTAATAGAAGAAATTAACGGCTTTTTCCTTGGTGTTCGTGCATGATAACCATGTTTTCTCAAAATTCTACATACATTTTTTGGATGTACATTCTTTTTTACGTCAAACGCGAGTTCACCCGCCAGTTCTGGTGCGTTTTCCATTGGGTGTTTTTTTAACATTTTTAATTAATGTACGAATATTACGGTAATTTAATATTCTAGGTCTTCCTGATCGACGATTATTTAATACTGTTTCCCATGATTCAAACTTTTATGATCGATGTACTGTTGACCGCTTGTTTACACTATTTTTGCTATTTCACAATAGACATTTCTATATATCTAGGCATTTTCAGGCCCTCAGGCCGCGAGGCCTTATTTTTGTAAAGAATATGTCTTTTATTTGACTGTTTTGTCAATCATGCCTCAACAACCGACAAGATTTGTATTCAACTAGATAAACATTCGTACAATGGTCTAGATTATATCTTAGAATAATGTTACGCCTGAAATCTTTTCTTATGTAATTTTCGAAGCCAGTAAAGTAATATTTAAAAGCCAAAAATTTAAAAACTGCACATAAAACTTTTCACTCCAAACTGAACGAATTCAGAACCGATTAACATCTTGCTTTAAAAATCAACACGGTGATTCTAAGTGGAAAGTTGTTTACAGGTGCAGTCCTAGACGCATCTTCACGCTTTGCCTGTCGGGAGCGACGCAGCTCTTGTTACATTCATGTATATCGAAGATAGATTTGCTGTCGGTACTTTCAGCTACAAACTGCCCCAAAACGACATCCAGTATTTGTGGCAGACACAATCAACATCGAACTAACATTCTCAACGAAAAAAGGAAAGCACATTGCTATTCTTCGAAAAGGATTCCAATTCCGACATAGTTAGATACAATTTTCGACTACTGTACTTGAAAAAAATATAACACTTGGACTAATGTTACTTTCTAATAAATTAAGCCTCAATAACTGAACGGATTTGTATAAAACTTGGTACACGGATGAGCATGTCTTCGATGAAGTGATTGAATGCCTGACATAATGTTTTATAATTAATTGGAAAATTTCTGACGCAGGAAAAAGGCAATATAATCTATCTTCTAATCCAAAACTTTAAACGCACATGAAAACTTTTCACTCCAAACGCCATCAAATCTGAACGAAAAGACTTCGGAACCGATTAACATCTTCGCTTTAAAAATCAACGGTGATTCTAAGTGGAAAGTTGTTGGCAGGTGCAGTCCTAGACGCATCTTTACGCTATGCCCGACGGGAGCGGCGCAGCTCTTGTAATCCCTTAAAGTGCTCAAAGTGAGAAAATAAGGGTTAAGTTTTAAAAGCACTCTGTCTGGCTGGGGTAGCGGTCTATTGGGTATGATCGGAGCGATTTTTATTGGATGTAGCCGAGTTAAAAACAGCACGGTTCCCAAGCTAAAATGTTGGAGTACCGACATTTACCATAGACACTTTTTCAGATATAGATGACCTAATTAATGTTAGATAACTGTGAAAATAGTTCAATTTAATTAAAAGTAGAGTCTACGATCTATTTTGTACAGATTTTTTTCTAAAATTTTGTTCTTTAAAATGTATGTTAACTGTAAATAACATAGATTTCTAACACCATTCCTATGTGCACTTCTATTCCTACAGGGTGTTACCGACCACACCTATCGATCGATCGATGACATTAATCAACGTAGGCCGATTGACCTAAGTAGCTTCATGTTTGACGATGATGTAGTACAAACTGTCAATCGACGTCGGCTGATCCATTCTACCACAGATCGATTTATTGGTCGAATGATTTTGTAACTCACTAACATAGTGAGCCCACGCGAGCCCAGTGCGGGTTGGTGAATGTCACATGTCTTCGAATTTTTGGTTCTAGGACATGCCGGTTTCCTCACGATGTTTTCCTTCACCGTTTTGAGAGCAGTGGTGGCCGAGCGGTAACGGCCCTGACTTACGAATTGTAGGTAGCGGGTTCAAACCCAGCCAGGCGCATTACTTTGTGTAATTAATTTCATCACCACTGCCCTCAAAACGGTGAAGGAAAACATGGTGAGGAAATCGGTCCTAGAACCAAAAATTCGACACTGGACCTGCGTGGTGGATTACAGCCCATTCCCTCAACTAGAGAGGAGGCCTGTGTACCAGCAGTGGGAACATTAAAAGGCTGATTATGCTTCTGCTAACATAGTGTACCCGCCATCTTCTTGTTACTTATACCTCATTCCGAGAACGTACATACGACAATCGGATCGAGCTTTAAATAAATAATGAGGGAACGCTGGCAGGCGGCACGTCACGACACTTTGACGCTCTTCTTTTAATAATACCGCCTAATAAACGCTTGGACACGGCGGCTTTCTTTGTAGTTTATTGATTTATCTTTGATGTATGTAAGTTTGTTGTTTTAAAAGATTAAGTTACGTAGTTGACTGTTTAACAGTTGTAAACGGTTGTAAGTAGGTGTTTAGGAAAGTATAATATGAGTTTTTTGGGAGTTTTTTGTTCTATTAAACTGGTACAAAACTTTGTTTGGTTTTTGATTTCTTTGTTCTACGAGTAGTTTAGTTTATGTGTATTTTATTAATTGAGGTTATTTTACAGGAATACTGCCAGGGACTATTATTTCGTATTATTTTTTTATATTATCATTAAAAAGAAAAATTCCATTTGTGTCAAATTTTCTGTTTTTATTTGTTTATACAATATATGTATAAGTATATGATTTGTGTTAATGATGACAAGAGCTAATCGTATTTTTTATACGTAACTAGCACTTCACTCGCGACTTCGTCTGCGTAGATTTAGTACAAACAATTTCCCTGTTTTACCCCCTTAGGGGTAGAGTTTTCCCCACCGAATGTGTCTCCACGTTGTCGTCGTGGTGGGGCTTGAGCGTCCCAATGATCTTGCGAGCTTTCCCGGTAGAGCCACTCATGCCGGAAGGTCGCAAGTGAGGGACCAGACCAAGAGAGACACACACATGCTTGCTCGCTGCTCTCTGGTACGCGTCTGATCATCAGACGTGACTGTGAGAGCAGCGAGCAGGTAGAGAGGTGAGGTGAGGAGAGCGGGCCCTGAGAATGGGCGGAGATAACAGGGACCGCACCCTTTAAAGGAAAATATGAAGAAAACAGGCATTTGCAAAATGAGTCCCCAGGTGGGTCCCGACTGCTCAGCGGTCGGGGAATCCCACCCCGCTTCGGCGGGCTGCCCTCCGTACTCTGGGGTGGGCACCAAACGCCTTCCGCTTGCCAGTGGCAACACGAGCCGAGGAGGCTCCCAATCGTCGTCATCCGAATCCGCCTCCTTTAAGGAGCTGATGGCGTACGGTTGCGTAGAGGAGGGTTCGCCTGAGCGCCGGGGTGGTGCGGAGTCGGATTCCGGCTCCGCGCTAGACCTAGTAACGGTCAGCTCGGCGGGCTCTGGAGACAGAGGAGGGGGGGCTGCTGTGGAGGGCGTCAAGCTCTTCCGTAAGCGGCCCAGACGGGAGGATGACAGCGGGTCGTCCTCTGAGGGCGAGTTTGCCTCCGCCCGCAAGATCCCCACCGCCAGGCGGGGCAGGGGCTGTGAGGCGGGGAGGGGGCTGGCTCCCTCTACCCGGGAGGTGGAGAGTCGGGCCGGGAGGTTGGTGGAGGAGGGGCGTCGCCCTGGAGGGAGCGGTCGTAGGGCTCCCTCTACTCTTCCGCCTGCTCTCGACTCCGACGACTCGGAGGCCCCGGGAGAGGTGCGTCCCGCTGTCGAAGAGAAGAAGGCCCAGTTTGCGGAGGTCGTGGAGGCCGCGATCCGCGCTGTGGCCTTCAAGCGCAAGCAGTCCTCCAAGCGGGAGGCCATTACGGCGGCCAAAGCCTCCATTATGGCGGCGGCGGCGGCCAACGTCGGCGGGTCCGGAGAGGCGACAGAGTTGCGGGCGGAGGTCGCCCGCCTCGCGGCCGTAACGGAGCGACTCATTGCAGAGAATGAGTCGCTCCGGAGGGACCTGGCTGGCATGGCCAGAGCGGCCTCGGAGGAGCCGCAGGGGGGGCCGAGTCCGGCGACGCTGGAGGGGAGCCTAGTGCTGAGCCAGGTGCGGAGCCTGGTGCGGCAGGAGCTGGCTCCCTACCAGAAGCAGTTCTCCGTTTTGGAGGACATGATTCGGCGTCCCCCACTAGCGGCGACACAGAGGCCGGCCCAGGGCCGGCAGAAGGCGGCTTCGTACGCGGCCGCCGTGGCTGCCGGCCCGGGAACGTCTGGCCAGGCGAAGGCGAAGGCCAAGGGCGGAGCCGCGCCGGCGCCAGCGACAGCGCCTGTGACGCCGGCGACTACGACGCCGGAGACGACCAAGTCGGCCCCGGCGAAGAGGGGTAGGAGGAAGGCTGGAGGAGCGGCTAAGGCTGCGGCGCCAGTGGTGCCGCAGCCGCCCCCACCCCCACCCTCGGACCCTCCTGCGGCCGAGGCCGAGTGGCAGGTTGCTGGCCAGAAACGGCGGGCCGCGAAAGCGGCCAAAAACAAGGCGAGGAGGCAGCGGCGGAAGGCCAACGCCATTGCGGCGAGGCTTCGCGCCCCGAAATCCGCGGCTGTAGTGCTCACACTGCAGCCGGAAGCGGAACAGAGGGGCGTGACGTATCTCGCCGTACTGAAGCGGGCGAAGGAGGCGGTGAGCCTCCAAGAGCTGGGCATCAGCGGGGGCATCGGGGTCAGGAGGACCTTAACCGGTGCCCGAAAGCTCGAGCTCGCCGGAGCGGAGAGTGGCCCGTTCGCGGACGCCCTGGCCGAAAGGCTGAGGGCGGTCTTACCCGCGGACGAGGTCCGGGTGTCCAGGCCGACTAAGCGCATCGACATGCGCATAGTGGGCCTGGATGACTCCGTGACGGAGGAGGAAGTTGTGGCCGCCGTCGCCAGGACTGGGGGGTGCTCTGCCGAGCTCGTCAAGGCGGGCACCCTCCGGCCTGACAACACGGGCATGCAAACCCTTGTGGTGAGCTGCCCTGTGACGGCGGCCAGAACTGTGTCGGAGGGCCGAAGGCTCTTGGTGGGATGGGTGTCTGCGCGGGTAAAACTGCTGGAACCCAGACCTCTGAGGTGCTACCGCTGCCATGTGGGTAACCACACGGGAGCTATGTGCCCCTCGGAGGTCGACCGCAGCGGACTCTGTTTCCGTTGTGGTCAGCCCGGTCATAAGGCTGGCTCGTGCGAGGCCACGCCGCACTGCAGTGCATGTGCGGCTGTTGGCAAGCCGGCCGAGCACTGGGCTGGGGGAAGGGCCTGCGCGCCATCCGCCCCGACCAGGGGCAAGAGGTCCGCCGCCACCGCCGCCTCTGCCGCCGCCGCGGCTTCTGTCGCCGCCGCTGCCGCTTCTGCTGCGGGTGCTGCGGCTCCCAACGCTCGGGAGGGTGCTGAGATGGAGTGCCAGTAATGGTCCCATTTCGGCCCCCTCCAGAGACAAGTCGGCCGCTGTGCTATCGCGCAGTGGCTGATGCCTGGGGACGGTGAGCGTGGGTGGCTCGCCGTCCGATACCAGGTTGAGTCGAGGACGCGTTGTGTTCCACGCGCGCCTCAAGGAGCCGTCAGCACCGAGGACGGGGCCCCATAGGGTCGGTGCCTGCTAGGGTTGCGGAATTTGTTCGAAAGAGTTACCGCGGCCCTGGAACGCATAGGGCACAAGAAGGATCACGGGTGGGTTTTAGTCAGTAAAAGTCTGACACTCCCTACCGCTCCACCCAGGGCGGGAGGGGTCATTTGATGATTTCCCATCCAGAAAAAAAAAAAAAAAAAAAAAAAAAAAAAGGGGTAGAGTTTTGTAAAATTAGTTCTTAGCGTATGTCTACACCCTATAAGGAAGGTACCTGCCAAATTGTAAGTAGGTAGGTGATATAGTTTCTGATATCTCGCTTTAATATATTTATATATAGATTTAATTGAGCCGTATTTCCAACAGTATCAAAATGTTATAATTACATACTCTAACAAAATTCCTTAACCCGGTTTCTCCTTAATAAGTAACCTCCTACCAACCAATCAGACATGATTACATGCTTCATAAGCCAACAAAAGGAAAATACGTCTCCAATATAGAGGAACACTATAATTTCCGGGACGTATTAGTAAATACCTGACAGTGGAGACAACTGCTGGGTACGACGGTAACGTTTCTGCTAGGGGTGGAACGGAGGAGATGTGGACTTGACGTCCGCGGAGGCAGAGGTATACGGACTTGGAAGCGGCGGCCTTTCTTTCTTTTCGTGTCCATTAACTCTTGCTATACTTTATCCGACCAGTACGGTGCAATGGTGATGAAGGTGCACGACGGCAATAGGGATGTTTCCTGAGGAATACAAATATACAGGGTTATTTGTAAAACACCAACAACCTCTTAAGAGGTTATTGTACTCATCATTATGAACAACTTTTACTATGGAACCAAACCTGAAATCGCGAATAAAAAGTCAGCTGTTACCTACATTTCCATGAGTTATACGAACATAAATGTAAGGAACAGCTGATTTTTTTCCTCCTCCTTTAAAAAAAAGAAAGAGTTTTGAACGTCCATATGAAAAAATGGAACTTTTCTGTGACCAATCATGTGGTTGCCAATGGGATTCAATTTATTATTTCAATTTTTTCCTATTATTAGCCGAAATTTGCGGAGGACCACATTTGCGGAGGCGAAGTCCAGCTTTCGTTACAAGTGTTACAACCCTAATTTAGTGACAAGCACTCCGTACGACGGCGACGTTTGACGTTAAGTATACCTTTGTGGTGTCCGACCGTTCTTTGTAATGCTATTCCCGTAGCTTGTAGGACGTAGGTGATTGTCGGCAATTATCAATGCAAAAGGCAAATTGTCGGAATATCCGACAGCTATCGGCGACTAATTGTCGCAATTATATGTCGCCTTTGTGTGATTTAAAATTCTTTTGTCTGTTTCGATATAGATTTTATGTAGCTTTGATGTGTGAGGTTTGAAATAGATTTAATCCTTTTCTTTAATTGTGATTCATAAGCTGTTTCTTCGTTGGGGTTTCCCATGGGCAAAATCATTACGTTCGTTTGTGCCCATCATAATTACAGCTAAAAAAAGTCCAAAGTATCGCCACATCTCGCGATCTTGTGCGTCTCGCAGCCAGCGGATTCCTGCGCCCTTACCAGGTCACCACCTTGGTCTTGGCCTTGGTTGGCACAGTGGTTGAGCGATTGGCTGCTGCGCTACGTATCGTGGGTTCGATTCCCGCACGGAACAAATATTTGTATGGCCTACAGATAGTTGTTCCGGGTCTGGCTGTTTGTGTATGTGACATTGGATGTTTGTAAACGCACCCACGACACAGGAGAAATTCCTAGTATGGGGCAACGTTTTATAATAAAAAAACAAACAAAACAAAACAACCAAGTCCACCTTGACCGCTCGCTTCCGGTACGCTGTTGAACTCCAAAACGTTTTGGCCCTATCGAATATTTGTTTTGCGAGCAAATGTGTTTGTTCTGCGTTGTGTCAGTAAATGAATACATTTACGATTTCTATTTAGTAGAAGAAAACTTTCACACAAACTTGAAAAATAATTCAAACCAACCTGTTCTGCCGTTTCGAACATTCCTACTGCTTGCTACGAATAGCAAATAATAAGCGTCGTAGCATTTCTGTAGCGACTCGTAGCGATTTCGTAGCGATTTGCTGCAGCTGCTACGGATGCAATGATCTTGAACATTTACTTGGCTGTTTATTTAAGGAATATTAAAAATTGCGTCCTGTGACTTGTAGCATTTGTATAGTTCTTCTTAGAAGCTCTAAGAAAATTTCAGAATTTTCGCTAAACATGAAATATTTTGAAGGAACGTATGCAGTTGAGTCAACATAAGGTATTACCTATTACTTTTTAGGTCTTAGTAAATACAAACCTGATATTTTTAGGCCATTTTGAACTATGTTAAGTGTGGTTTGATTTCGGACTGATTTTTCAACAGAACGATAGTTTTTAACTGAAGAATAAATATGGCTGATTCATCTACTATGCTGTACAATGCAATATGTAGTATTATAAAATGTGTGCACTGGATCCTACCCTCTATTGTGATCTCACTCTATCGCTACACTATTTTCTAGTTGAAAACTCAGTTTTGTACATGTAAAGTTTAAATAAATGAATACATCTCAGTTACACGTGGGTAACAAAGTAACTATTCACAGCGATCTGTGAACTTACCGCAAGTATCCCAAGCAGCACTATCAGATAGTTCCTCTCGTGCGCCATTACCCCTACCGCGGCCGTCACGACGTACTGAGCACTCAGTTATCTGGTTCAATGTAGTGTGTCGGCCATATTTCACGCTGCTTCCGCGCCGCTGGCCGCCGCCGACTTGTCTGCGATGAAACTTGACTTGCGACGGACTTTCGGTAACAAAAAAATGATTAATACTTAAATACTAAGTGAATATTTTGCCCGTTTCTAAATTGAGTATTTGAAGATTGCAATAGATAGTTTGAGAAGTTGAACTTTTGAAGGGCCGGTCCTTCAAAAGTTCAACTTCTCAAACTATCTCTATAGTTGACATACCGGTATGTCGGGCGTGTTACCGTCTCGTCTGGGAGAATCAATTCGCCACATTGTCTCTGGTTGTTCTCGCCTAACTAACTGAAATTACTTGTATAGGCACAACAATTGTAGCCAGTTTTATCCACCAGCAACTTGCTCTAAAATACTCTCTTATGAGATATTCCATAAGAGAGTATTTACCCGGCCCAGTTCTCAATAGTGGCAATATCACATTGTACTGGGATCGGTCCATCATCACTGACAAGATTATTGTTGCTAATAAGCCTGATGGTGGTGGGTCGAACCGAGAGGAATGCCATGATTGTAGACCGTTACGCATGATGAGAACCTCGTGAAAGCCGAGAAACATAAGCAAATTAAGTATCTTGGCTTCGCTCGCGAGGTTGTCGACATGTGGCATGTGGACTCAGCAATCATTGTACCGATAGTCACGTCAGCCAATGGTTTAATAGCCCAAGACCCCGAAAAACACTTTAGGAGGCTCCTGTTAGGCATCTGGATCTTCAAGTTCTTGGAAATGATTCAGAAAGTGGTACCTCTGGACACGGCTCGCATTGTTAGGAAGTTCTTCTCTCTGGAGCCCTGACCTATAGCTTGGGCCCTGTTCCCCATACTACTGGGCTACTCCTTTTTTGTTTTTTTTTATTTTTATTTATTGTAATTATTAAAAATATAATTTGTATGTATATTTAATGAATAAACAGAATAATAAATAACAAGCCATAACTTTAATTAAGTAATCCAAGTATATTCTGCCAATTTGGGAGTTATGTAAATATTGTTGTGTCAACTGACCCTCCTCGCTGACCGTAGGTACTTGCGAGTTGGGCCTGCGGATGGCGAGCTATGGATGGCTCGCCGTCCGATAGCAACCAGGCCCGAGTCGACGGCGCCGAGTGTTCCACGCGCGCCTCAAAGAGTCGTCAGCAAAGAAGACGGGGCCCCATAGGGTCAGTGCCTGCTAGGGTTGCGGAATTTGTTCGAAAGAGTCACCGCAGCCCTGGAACGCAAAGGGCACAAGAAGGATCACGGGTGGGTTTTAGTCAGTAAGAGTCTGACACTCCCTTCCGCTCCGCCCAGAGCGGGAGAAGTCATTTGATGATTTCCCATCCAAAAAAAAAGGTACTTGCGAGTTACTTGTGATTTGCTGGCTGGTTGCTGAGTGGCTGCTGGGTGGCTGCTGAGGGGTCATCGAGCTTGTAAGCGTGGAGAAGAGTTACCATGGGACGGTATGAATATAGTGTTGTCGCTATTTTTCATTTGAGGTATCTTTTAGCAACCAGGAATAGAGTTGTCAAAGTAATTTTTATTTATGACTGTTTATGCTATTAAGTAAGTCGTGTGATTTCAGTGTATTGAACATATTGTGCCAATTTTCTTGCTCAACTTTAGGTAGGAATTAATCTAAAAGTAATGAGCTGGCCGAGCGTCTTAATCTAAAAGATACCGAAATGTAATTAAAACTTTTAATTATATTTTAAAAGAATTTATATATAGGTTTCTTAACTTAGGCAATATATATAATAGGTATGTTATAACGAAAGCTTTAGAGTAGATAACTACTATCGGTTTCAAGTTTTGAGTACTTCTAACATTTCAAATATTTATTTATTGTATAAACCTTTGGACAGTACTACTACTGTACAAAAGATTTATATAATTGTGTATTTATTATCCAAACCTCTTGTTATATCCACCTAAGTTCTACAATTTAGGTGGATGTAACAAGCGATCTGTAGCAGTAACCTTTGAGTTAAAAAAATCGAAGGGCCAGTTTCTCGACCGAAAACTATCACACAATTTTCAAATGCGCGTGATCTAGCCGTAATTATTCATCGACATGCGCTTTGAACAGCCAATAATTACTAGCGTATTAAATTTTTTAAGGGTTAGTTTTTCAGAAACCGGTGGTAAAACAAAGATGACCAAACGACTAAAAACGAGACAGACAAAAACCACCAAACCAAACGATACTATCATCATTTTTGTCGGCAAAAACTAAATGATTCACGAGCACACCTTCGACGGGTCCCCGATATATCAGCGAACAAAGGAGACTGGTGCTGAAGTGTGAGTCCCGGGTCACATACGGGATATAAATAGCCCCGTGTTGTCCCGGGAAATTTGCGGGAAATTGATAGCCGTCCCAACCCTATTTGCATTTTTTTTTCTATTTACAAGTGTACCTTTTGTTGAAGGATAAATGTTTGAAGCGCGTTTGTTATATTTTTTAAAATATGCGCGGTGGTTTTTTTTATTTGTGCGGTTGTATGTGGGTGAGACTAATGTTGGCTATTTTGCGGGTGATTGAAGTATTTGGGTTCTCCCGTTGCTATAGTTTTGTGTAGGTTTTTAGGTGTTTTATAAATAGTTATATGTAGAATATTTATGTTTCATAATATGTGGCGAGACTTTTGTAATAATAGGTTCAGAGAAGCTTTCACGAAATTCCTTCCATTTAGTGAAAAAAAAACATACTTACATCATAAAACATTAGGTAATGAAGTATAATAACTGTCTTGAAATCTTTTCAACAGAACAGAAAGGCCGAGTTTTCGTTTTTGATCAGAAACGTGTTCAAAAACTAAAACAAGCATGTTTTCAATTTCGCGGACCTGTAAACAAAAGAATATTAATTTACTTCAAGCTGCAAATTGTCAACTTAACACCTACTTAAGACCCAAAAAATCCTTCACCATAACGCTGCGTCTTACCACAAATTCCCATGTATATTAATGAGAGTGCAAACAAAGGAGGTTCCCTTAGGGCCCCGAAACAGGCGACATCGGCGAAATCTCCTAGTATTTGCGAACAGGGGATTACCGCCTGCCCTCCGCCCTAGAGTACTGCCGACAAATATTGACATTTCGCTGTTTTAATGCCGACGTCAAACAATCGACGATTTAGGGGCACTCTCGTTGATGGTGACGTATTCGATAATTGAGAATTTTTAATAAATGTAGAATTACAGTTTGTTACTCGAGCATTTTTCTTCGCATTCTATGAGCAAGGAAAGGTCGCTTTGGATTAATATTTGGTTTTGTTTATTACCTTTCATCGGGTCAAACGGGTGTTTAATCCTTTAGAAAGTGTCTATAGTGAATGATGGTGTGTAGGATAGGCTACGGAATACAATTTATAGCTGTTTGCCAATCAAGATCATTGTAGGTATTTACGCATAAAACGCTCTATAATCATAATTTATTTTTTAACCAGGAACGCTTAAGCATGAACAAAAATACAGGTACATGATTTCAAATCAAATAGCGAAAAATAACATTTTAGTTCACATTTTCCAGTATCAAATCCCGGCACATTTCCGCGAGCACTTCCTCTCGATGGAACGATAGCGCACACCGCAAATAAGGGGCTCTCATTGTTCCAGCCAGCAGCCCCAGTGGCGGCGCAGCCTTTTTTACTTTTCATTTGTTTCGCGCTTCTTAATTCCTCGCACAGGACGTGATAATACCCAGAGCGTTTGTGAGTGTGCTGCATCAAAGTGGCACATGTAGGTATTTGTATGTATGGTTGATATTTTGAATAGATTTTTTGAGGTGTGAGATTAAAAGTAAAAATTGTAGTAAAGGGTTTAAAAGTATGTACCTACTCGTAAAAAACGTTCTGATCTTGAACTTGGGTAAGCTCTACAAATCCTAGAGCCTCTAGACAAATTGCCACTGTATAAGTTATGGCGATTGTCGAAATTGTCAAAACATAACGGACTGCAGCCCTACCATGACGTCTTAAATCCATCATGATTCCTGTGTCAGAGAGAGATGGAGTTACACAAGACGAACAGCACTATCCCTTTCCCTCACACTGAATCATAATAGCATTGGCACTTCGTGGTACCGCCCCAGATCCCGTGAAATTTCGACAGGATTTGTCAATTCCGCACATTTTTGACGTTTGACCATCGCCTCCGCCACGCTGCCCATAGAATATTACTTGTTTGAAGCCCCTTTGGGGCAATTTTACTATTTTTAAGCAACTTTGGCTTTAGCACTCAAATTACAGCTTATCAGGCACAAAACGCAAAGTTCTACTTAGCTGAAAACTTAACATAAAAGTTTTGGAAACATTAGTTAGCAGAAAACTTTTGAAGTTTTAGATGTTAAAACTGTTTGAAGGTCAAAGGCAAGATATTACTTAAACATTTAGTATTTTTATTAAACTGCTTAAGTAATATCTTGCTTTCTAAATATTTAAAGACGAACTAATTAACTGATTATAATGAACTAGCAGCGCCTCGCGGTTTCACCCGCGTTGGTCCCGTTCCCGTGGGAATATGGGGATAAAATATAGCCTATAGCCTTCCTCGATAAATGGGCTATCTAACACTGAAAGATTTTTCAAATCGGAAAAGTAGTTCCTGAGATTAGCGCGTTCAAACAAACAAACAAACAAACTCTTCAGCTTTATAATATTACTAGCTACTGCCCGCGACTTCGTCCCCGTGGAATCCCCGATTTTAAAACATTCTTTATCGCTGCTCCGCTCCTATTGGCTTAAGCGTGATGATATATAGCCTAAAGCCTTCCTCGATAAATGGTCTATTCAGCCCAAAAAGAATTTTTCAATTCGAACCAGTAGTTCCTGAGATTAGCGCGTTCAAACAAACAAACAAACTCTTCAGCTTTATAATATTAGTATAGATTATAATTATAATTATATTATATTATATTAGTATAGATAAAGACGGTTAATTTTACATTTAAAAAATTGGTTCAAAAGCTCTACACAAAAATATATTGGCAATATAATAATATACAAGGTATACAGAATAGGGTGTAAAGTCCCGCAAACCCCCATTGAAAAGGGAAGAACCACCGACTGGACGGTTGTTGTGTCCGGTGGGTGGGCAACTGCCCAATAGTTTAGCCGGGCTGTTGCATAATAGCATAATCAGCCTTTTATTGTTCCCACTGCTGGGACACAGGCCTCCTCTCTAAGCGAGGAAATGGGCCGTAATCCAACACGCGGGCCCAGTGCGGGTTGGTGAATGTTACATGTCTTCGAATGTTTGATTCTAGGACATGCTGGTTTCTTCCCAATGTTTTCCTTCACCGTTTTGAGAGCAGTGGTGATGAAATAATTTCACAAAGTAATGCGCTTGGCTGGGTTTGAAACCGCGACCGACAATTTGTAAGTCGGGGCCGTTACCATTCGGGCACCACAAATCTAGCGGGCTGTTCTACATTTTATAATCGCACGGAAAACTCTGATACCGCGATGCAGGATTTGGTTTTTAGTTTGCTGCTGGCTGGCTAGATGCCTTGCGGTTCTTTTTGTTACCGTACAAATTACACTCCGATAATTTTATGCCACTAAAATAACAAAGATCCATGATAAAGAAGACGTCAGTCACTTTACATTATGTACGTAGTTTACATACCCACTGCCTGTAATTTTAAGGCAACATTAGAGCCGTTACATGAACTATTTCCATTACGTACCGTCTTCAGTTTGTAATTAACGACATTGGGAACAAGGTTTGTCAAGTAACTAAAAGCATTATTTTGAAAGAGAGCATTTTGAAATATTATTTATGAGAGGATTGAGGAAATCAAAATCTTCCACCACCATAAAACAAAACTAAAGTTGTTCATATTTTTTTTTTATTAATTTTAATATTGCAAAAGCGGAACTTATTATGTTTGTGACGTTTTGGTGCCTAAACCGCTGGACCAATTTTGATGATGTTAGGATTTCAAACGTCCGTATAAAAAACGCACTTATAAGGTCACTCGCATGTGTGATATGTCCGTCTGTCACAATCAATTTACTTCGACCTACTGAACCTGTTTAGTTAAAATTTGCTACCCTTAAGAAGTTCTATAACACAAACGAATGTCTAAATAAACAGAAATAAAAACTATTAAATATTTATTTTTGATGTGACTTATTTATCGGATAGGGTTGCCAGAACCTCCCAACAAAATAACAAAAAATTGAAAACTATGTTCCAAAGTTTGTATTTAATACCCTCATAAAAGAAGTAGAAATTCGTCTTTATTAAATCCGAAGTAATTTGCTGTCATAAATATCTAATTCACATTAATTTTATAACAGTTACCTGTTGTATGATTGCACGGTATGACAATGCCGAGGTTTGTTCCACTTTGAACCAGCTTGTATGTCCTTTATAATTCATGGACATAAATACTTTTTAATCCGACCTCAAACTGAGAATTTTGAAATAAAAAGAGTTTTGATCCTTTTTTTATTTGTTACTATTATTTCTTTTTTACCTAACTTTGATGTTACCTAATTTGGATTAATTTTAAATTCATTTGAATGTAATCTTTGATTGTAATTATGAATTTGATTGTAATTTTTTATTCTTATTTAGATTTGATTTAAAATTTAATGTAATAGAACTTAACTGTTTTTTCTGACATTTATGTATGTTATCAGAAGAGCGGACGTACCTAACACAAGCAAAAATTTTGCTTAAAAGGTACTTCCTATATAAATAATTAATGTTACACATAAGTGTTTTTGTGTTACATAAAAGAGCTATCCGTGCAATTTACAAATTAAGTCCAAGACAGTCCCTCAGAGAAAAATTTAAAGAGATTAATATAATGACTGTGCCTTCTCAGTATATTTATGAGAATCTTTTGTATGCACATAAAAATATTAATCTATTTAAAAGATACAGTGATATTCATAACGTGAATACTAGGAACAAACATAATTTTGTCATTCCTAAAACTAGGCTCAAGAAAATAGGTGGTTCATTTAGATGTCAATGTATACGTTTTTATAATAAACTCCCTTCCTACATCCAAGACCTTAGTATTAATAAATTCAAATTGATAGTAAAACGTAAGCTATGCCAGAAAGCTTTTTACACAGTTAAAGACTATATTGAAGACCAAAAGGCTTGGGATTGAGTTGCTTCAACGATGTACATGGCCTATTATTACTTTTATCTATTGATACTTTTCTCAATTTTAGATTTGACATTTTATATTCTCCTGTTTGTGCAATTTTTGACATGAATGTTTACTTTATGAAGTATTATTTTATTATTGTGACATGAATATTTACTTGTTAAAGTAATATATTTTTTTTATTTATTATGTTTGACATGTATACTTACTTTGTAAAGTATTATATTTTTACTTAATTTATTTTTGTGAATATGAGGACTATATGGGTATTATTTTCTTTTTTTCTTTCCTTTTTTAAAGTATATACATATAACGACGACGTCTGGCAGTTTAAGTAATTTTGTGGCCTACCCAAATGTCCCTTCTTTGGTATTGTTCGTCGGGTCGTTGAGCTCCTTATTGTTTTCTAAGTTGAGCTACTCGACTACTGACAAAAGCTTGCACTGAATGGACGGGCCCACTTAAATCTGTGTGGTTCTTTCTTCAAAAGACCATTTCAGACACTGATCTGCATGGTTCTCATATATATTGTGAATGTGAGGACTATGTAGATCGCCATATTAGGGTTTTATTTCAGTTTGTCTGGCAGTTTGAGTAATTCATGCGGCCTACCCAAATGTCCTTACTTTGGTATTGTTCGTCAAATCGTTGAGCTCCTTGAAGTTCTAAGTTTGAGCTACACGGTATCTGACAAATGCTTGCACTGTCTGGACAGGTCCACTCAAATCTGTGTAGCACTTTCCTCAAAAGGCTACCTCAGACATTAACCTACATGGTTCTCATATGACTTGACCAGTACGGATTGTATGGACTTTAAAAGAGACTTTGACCTCTGAGTTTGTTTCGGTGTTTCTTCTCAGGGTAGTCGGCTAGGAAACACCGGCTTCATCTAGCTTAAAATGACCAGAAATATTTGACGTGTAAAAGTGTTATGTTTAACCTACTTACAAAATAAATATCATTTATCATTTATCATTTAGTGGATGAAATAAAAGTCGTCTTTTTTTTTTTTGAAGATCGATGCTTAGTATGATCATGATAGATACGAGCTATGCTAGTTACTTGATACCGAATCATCCGTGCTAGTGACAAATCAAACCGTAGTATCTAGTTGCATCATGTTCGAGAACGGGTACCGTCAAGTTAGACTGGCCATCTCTCTCCAGATCGTATGGTGTCAATGCGCGCACTGAATATTTCTCACATACCGACCTTGTTCACACATGTTGACTGTTGACACAGTCTCCACACATTTGCCATAAAGGCCAATTAGCCCACTAGGGGCTCCTCCGGGGTGCAGGCACATACCGACCTTAATACAAAATTCCAACATTTAATGATATCACCATATTCAACTGTAACTTTTTATTGGTTTAAGAGTATTGGTAGAAGTATTGATTAATCTTCGCTTTGGAATGTGCAATAGGGTAGTTGACTAAAAAAATCTAATTAGTCCGTCAGATAGATAGATTTCCAAAAAATATTGGAAATGTATTTTTTCTTTTTTCACATATACAAAAAATGAAGACGATACAGTGCGTTGAAAACTCGTGTGACGTCACTTCGGTCTACGATTTTTACCACACCGTGATGTCACAAACCCCCACTCATGATCTTTGAAGCTTTTTATCTTGGTCAATTTTTATAGATTTGATGAAGCAAGAAATACGTGTCCAATATTTTGAAATAATCTAACTGACGGACTAAATAGAATCATAAGCGTATTCCTCAAGAAAAATCCCTATTGTAGTATCATTTCTTTGGCTGACCGATCTTAACAATTCAAAAGGTTCCTCTGAGTTAGGCAACGAGAACAAAGCCTTAGAAAAAACCAGTATTAAATCTAAATAGCCTAGCAGTCATCTTTTCTTATTTAGAAATAACACTTCCTTCATATTCCTTTTAAAACTATTAAATTGTATTACCGCTATAGAAATTGCTGTAAGTTTCCTGCGGACTAGCAAAGCATGATGCCTAGGAAGTCACGCCATGGCATTTCTCAAAGGGATTTATGATTTTATAGTTTTATTGTGCTATTCGCCCGCGGGCCCGCTCAGCGGGACTCCGCGATTTACAGCGCTTTTTTCGTGTATTGTTAATATAATGTCGAATGTAAATATTTGGGTCAAAGCGGAATTTCTGCGTGTTTTAATACATAGCACGGAAAAAAACAATGTTTTACGTTGTAGCTAAAATACATGAATTGATGAAAAACATTCATGTTGCAGTATTTTCGCACCTACAAACAATGTCAAAATTATCTATTTTTGACAGTTTGCGAATAGGATACAAAAGCGAACTTTTTGGAAATAGGAGAATCAACCCTTACTTCAGATTATTAGAAAAAACCATACTAACAACCTGGTTATATGACAAGTATAACGTGTTTTTCTTTTTCTATTTATCTTGTTATTACTAATGGGAATCAAAACAGATAAAAAACCTTCTCATTACGTAGGCATGTCATTTTATTGAATACAAAAGCAGAAAAACATCCCTTATTACCCTTAATCCATATAATTTTCCATCCCCATTACTGATCAACTCATCAAAACTTGAATTCAACCTCATATTCCGATTTAAAAAGACCAGAAATCTAATTCAAGACGACGCTATTCAGTCACAGATGTTAAAGAATTTACAAACAAAATTTTCTTTTTCATTCATCCCAGATATTCAAATTTGGCAGCCGGCGGTGAGGGGAACCCTCAAAGGCTATAATTACGAGTGCCCATTTGGGGCCGTGACGTCATAATCCGACGAGTAATTTCACGGTACTGAATGATACAGAACATGTGAACAGTATTAATATTTGGTATTTGGCTGGCGAGCGTCCGATGTTGGGGGTTAGGAAATTAACATTGTTGATAGCGGGGGAAGAATTCGATCCAAAGTTATGTTGAACTGTATGATACGATTCTAAAATGTAACCTTTTTGTTATTCTTCGGATCTGATTACAAAAAAAAACCTTATAGAACACACTACATTATTCCTAAGTGCCGTGGGAGCGGAGCCAAGGGTTCTAGATAATTTACTATCTACACATAAAAAAAAACAAGTATGAATTTAAAGCAATAAATAAACAATGTTTGCAACGTCAAAGCTCTTATCGCAGTCAACAAATTGCTCACACGACAGCAAAACCTAACACTAACATAAATTGTGAAAAAGAAAACCTTGTTAGCAAAAACCGAAAGTTCAGAATTAAATTGCATTCAAATATTTCAAAGCTTCGTTTAGAATCCACAAAAAACCCACAAAGTGAAACATTTTAAATTCAAAATAAACGGCTGAATGCATCGTTAACAATGACTCTAGAGAGAAACGAAATAAAATTTACGACTACAGAATTGAATTTCACTCGATAATCGCTTCTAATTGTGTGGCGCTTAAGGGCTAGATTTGCATAATTTTTGCTCGGGCCGATCCCGGGGGAGCGTTTTATGAATTTTGCATAAATAAATATAAATCGCGACGCCTTTGATACGGAACACTATCGAGTTTGGAAGTTATCTCATACTCGAGAGTTTTGCGGCAGATTTTCAGTAGGACAACTTTGTTTTGTTGTTCGAAGTGCGAAATAGTTATACTCGCAAACGTGTCTAAATTTTCAGTTTGTTCATAGTTTTCCGCGTGTTGTTCACGCATTTTCGCTTTCGGGACAAAGAAAAGCGTCGGAACTTTATTAGAAACTTTAGCGTGCGTACTGGGTCGACATAACTTTTTGACAAAACATAATTCATAACGACAGAGGAACACATAGTCATCTAGTTCTACATAAGCTTGTATAACTTTTTACCCGACCGCACCAAAAGGTAATGAGGGAAAAGTTTATTTATATCGTGCAGTAACCCCCATCTAATATCTATTTCCTAAGACGTAGATGAAACCTCATAATTTAACTTTGTAGGTAGGTACTAAAACCTAATTCCACCACTGCTAAAACCGCAGAAATCAAACGAAAAATAAATGTGGCAATTCTCGATAAATTCCATTTATCAGCTTTCAAAATCCCATTAAAAACTGTCGCTAGAACCGAAGTATTTTTCACACATTCGCAATAACAAGTCCTTTCAAAGAACTTTCGAAAGTTCTTTGAGAATTCTTTCACGACCAATACGTGCAGCGTGTAGAACGTTTCGTTTGGAGTACAGTCAGCTCAATAAGTTATGAAGCCTTTTAATTCAGTTTTTGTATTATTTTCCTTCGCGCGGCGGCTCGAAGGAGTTGTAATTGAATTACACGGCTTACCCGAGCTGTGGGGACAGCGAAAGGAATTGCGTTTGTTTAACTTGTTTTATTTTTTTGTTTGTCAAGTTTTATTAAGTTGTCGTCACGAAATTTCGTACGGCATACGCAATACTGCTTATCTACTATTTCTGCTGGACACATCATTTTACTACATATTTGTGAATAAAACGACGATTAATTTGTGTGGGAATTTATTAAGCTTTTATCTCTACCCCCCACTCCGTTCCCTCGTTAGTCATGTTGGTATCTTGGTTGAATTACTAAGCAAAATATGTTACTAGGTTTTTCGATTAGGATTTTTTCAGTAGCAGCTAGAAGGTTGGAAGTGTGATCCTCGTGACTCATAACGCCGTTTTATCTGCGCCTGATCTCTCCCCAGTAGTAAGAGACTGCCATTCCTTTGGATAATGAAAGTAAAAGAACTAGGAATATACATGTACCACCATAATTGTCAAGGGAGGTCCGTTTCTACACAATAAAACAGTCATCAGGGCTAAGGCTGTTCTTTTTTTTTATTTATTTATTTATTAAAATTATGAAAATTAAAAGAGTAAAACATACACGTATCATCTGCCAAACTGCTGAACAGTTTGTCGGCAGTGTTCTCGCGAGTACAGCTGTCATCCAAGCACTTATTGGCTATCATAATCTTATCCTGGAGTTGAAGCAATAAGCTCTGAACGGAAAAGCTGTTGTGGATTATAGAAATTCGGTCGAGAGGATTATCTAAACGGTACAAAAAATTACACTTTCCTCTATACTGTAGCTATTATAATAGCTAGGTAAATTAGTAGTTAGCTTCAAAGCAAAATAAAATATCACAAAAAAATTGTTTGAATTGCCGTCTCCACAACCTCTATTCCTATACAAACTTATATCAGCAAGGCGGGCAGTCCTCCGAAGACTATTCCTATGGATTCCTGCAGGAGAGCTTACATAACGACAACTCATGTTACTAATATTATAAGCTTTACTACTATATTTTGTTTTATTATACTTTTGTAAGCCGAACAGTATTATTTTACAGTTCTTATAAAATATATAAACAAGGGAACATGTTTATATATTTTATAAGAACTGTATTTTAAATAAACGTTACAAGAGTTAAAAACAGATTTTAATCCCCAAATGCTGGCGTTGACTTTTTTCAGAGGCTAAGCATTGTCATTCAACGTGGAAATGCCACCAGTCTTAGCACATTACCAGCTGAAAGCGTTGTGGACGAATAATTTTAATGCTATATTTTTGAGTTTTGTAAGTTTAATGTATTAAATAAGATAATAAATAAATTATTTCTATCATCTGTCTTTCATCAAAGAACTAATAAGTCATCTTTTCATCAAATAACTACTTAAGTCAAATCAAGCTACGGTGTGCTACGAAACCACTACGGTCGTAGCAAATGCCTACGCGTCTACGGTCAACGGTCGTCGTAGCGAGTGCATAATTATTATGCAAGTTTGACATACGTATTTGGGTACGCAAAATATGTCACAAATGTTGAAACGCTCGTAAACTATTGAAATAGGTAAATTTCCTCTGTCTCTCAGTTTCTTAGTCAAATATATCATTTATTTAATTGCTTATCGCTTAAACACAAAAACACAAAACTGACTATATACACAGTGCGTTAAAATTTCGCGTAACGTTACGCTTTAGTATACTTTTTACTAAAACGTGACGTCACTAAACATTGATGCTGATTATTTTTTATTAATTTGAAAAGACAAAATATCTGTCCATTATTGTTTGAAAATCTGACTTACGGTCGAAATATTACTAAGTATATTATTTATTTCAATACAGAAACAAATCCCATTGTTTTTGTGGAATAATTATTTTCGTGTATGATTAATTATTTTCATAAAATGTTTCATTCATACGACTTTACTTTTTTAACTCTGGCTCGGTATTTCTCCTCAATCCATATAACTTACAACTGAAACACAAATAAATAAATAATAAATTACTTCTACAAAAACATTACTAAAGCCAATGTTCTCATATTTACGAGTGCGTACATTCCACAATGGGCTTATTCACATGTTTTACGCGATTACATTGAAAACGCACGCTTACGGATTAAAATGACTTAACGAAATATTTTCGTACTGTAATCCTGTATTGTACTGAAATTGTTGTGTTTCACGTAATGTGTGTTATGCAGCTATTTTGTTTTATAAATGAGTTGGCAATTAGGTTAGTATGGACTTAAAATTATTACCTACATGGTTGCAATCCACAACAAACAACACGGTAGTTTTATACCTGTAACAAGCTCAAAATCAGCCTTTTAATGTTCCCACTGCTCATAATCCACCACGCGGGCCCAGTGCGGGTTGGTGAATGTCACATGTCTTTGAATTTTTGGTTCTAGGACATGCCGGTTTCCTCACGATGTTTTCCTTCACCGTTTTGAGAGCAGTAGTGATGAAATCAATTACACAAAGTAATGCGCCTGGTTGGGTTTGAACCCGCAACCTACTACTATACTTAAGTCGGGGCCGTTACCACTTGGCCACCACTGCTCTCGGCTCGACTCTTGGCAACAAGCTCAACATTTTAAATCCAAGCTACTAACCAAACTTTTACCTTAATTCTACCAATAGGAATACAGGAGCTGGGCCTGCGAATGGCGAGTCTAAATGACTTCTCCCGCTCTGGGCGGAGCGGAAGGAAATGGCAAACTCTTACTGACTAAAACCCACCAGTGTTCCTCTTAATGTTCGTGTTTGACGACACGGTTGGCGCAGTGGTTGAGCAATTAGCTGCTGCGGTACGTGTCGTGGGTTCGATTCCCGCACGGATCAAAATATTCGTATGGCCTACAGATAATTGTTCCGGGTCTGGCTATTGGTGCATGTGAGATTGTATGTTTGTAAACGCACCCACGACACAGGAGAAATTTCTAGCGTGGGGCAACATTTTTTAAAAACCAAAAAAAAAGAAATGTCCTTTGACTTTTTCGAACAAATTCCGCAACACCGTGCATACCTAAGTATCTCGTTACCGTATATTCTAAGCCCTTTTTTTTTTTTTTTTTCCGGATGGGAAATCATCAAATGACTTCTCCCGCTCTGGGCGGAGCGGAAGGGAGTGTCAGACTCTTACTGACTAAAACCCACCCATGATCCTTCTTGTGCCCTTTGCGTTCCAGGGCTGCGGTGACTCTTTCGAACAAATTCCGCAACCCTAGCAGGCACTGACCCTATGGGGCCCCGTTTTCTTTGCTGACGGCTCTTTGAGGCGCGCGTAGAACACGACGCGCCGTCGACTCGGGCCTGGTTGCTATCGGACGGCGAGCTACCCATAGCTCGTCATCCGCAGGCCCGCGCCTACGGTGGCCGGGAATCGCCCTGCGTTTCCCGACGCCCGGGGCGTCTTCTTCTGTTGCGGCGGCTGGAGCGAGGGGCTTCCCTCTCTCGCACGCGCTCCGCCTCCTCCTTCGCTAGCATTACTGCTTCGCAGAAGGAGGCGACCGCTTCCCATGCCTCCTCGCTCCGGACCATGGCCCGAACCAGGGCCGGACGCGAGAGGTCGCCGCCGCCGATCGCCTCGACGAGGACACGGCGGTGCTCCGCCCAAGCAGGGCAGACCTCCACCGTATGCTCCACCGTGTCCTCCGGACGATCCACACAGTGATGACACCCGGACGTGTCCTCCCGCTGGATCCGACACAGGTACCTCCCGAAACAGCCGTGTCCGGTGAGCACCTGCGTCAGGCGGAAGGTGAGGACGCCGTGACGTCTCTCCAGCCACGCCTCAAAGAGGGGACTTATCGCCACAATAGTGGCGTGCCCAATATTCTAAGCCCTACAAAAGAACCTCTACACAAAATGCACATATTCGCACAGCAAGCAATCTTATGAAATGCACACTAATTTCCCCCCTAGCTCCTAAGGTTTCCTTCTTTCCTTACCCCAACTATGAATACCATTATCAGACCAGGCGATTATCATATTTCACGTTTATTATACCTACCATTTATTCCTCACATTACAACCTTATGTCTCTCAAGACAACGTTCAATTTTGATTGAGCTAACTGCAACGGAAATTGGTTTTGCAAGTGCATTTGCAAAGTAATTTGCGGTTCGTCTCAACCTTATCTGTATAGCTTTAGGGACGTGTTTGCTGTGTGGTGAGTGCATTGTAGATTGTGTTAGAGAGCTTTTAGTAACAAAGGGCGGTCGCAACAAGTCTCAAGTTGGACTCCCCTCAAGTTTGTGTGAGGTTTGTCTCTTATACGTCAAAGTATTTGATGAAAGTATTAGTGCGTTTATGGGGCTGTTCCCATTGATGTTTTTCTCTTGTTTTCGTAATTGAAATGAGTTGACGATAAGAAGTAACGAACTGATTGTGATAATGAATAGAAATTTAAAAAATAAGGCAAATGGAGGGGAAATCAGATGCGCATAATCGTGACCATTCTTAGAAATGGAGGTAGACTTTTACTTAATTGTGGGACAGAACAGCTGAATGAAGCGGATTGGCAGAGAGATGAATATCAAATATAGAAAACTTGAAGAATTGCTGCTATGGATTATGCTATTAAGGTATGTTGAATATTAATAACCTACGAGAAAATAACAGTGAAATGTCTTCATGTTAATACTTGGACAAAAGAACTTCCCAAAAGACATCAGAAGTTTTCACAAAAACGATCTGTTTTCTACCTCTAGCTGCCTCAGAAGGAAATGACTTTCGAGATTAAATAAAGTAAAAAACATACATACTATTTATGTTTGTTTATTTTATAAGGCACGCCCTGTGACCTAAAAGTCTGGATAGAATTTACAAATGAGATACCATATGATTTGTCTTAAGTTCAAAAGTCACGTTTTGAAAAACAAACAAGATGGCGTCCGCCGTTACCGAATCAACTCGTATTCTCTCATGTAATAGAGACACGATATTTTGTTTATTTTATTATTATTATTATTTCATAGAATTAAAATAATTACTTATCAAGAAACACGACCGCAAAAACGAACTACAAAGACCTAAACAAGTCAGTCACTTCTCAGTTTTGTTTTGGGATTTTTCAGCATTATCCTCTAGTAGGTCTATTTTGAATATAATTATATTAGAGAGCAGTGGTGGCCGAGTGGACGAATTGTAGGTCGCGGGTTCAAACCCAGCCAGGCGCATTACTTCACCACCACTGCTCTCAAAACGGTAAAGGAAAACATCGTGAGGAAACCGGCATGTACTATCACCAAAAATACGAAAACATGTGACATTCACCAACCCGCACCGGGCCCGCGTGGTGGATTACGGCCCATTCCCTCTCATCTAGCCGTAGCCGTGTTTGCCTACATTTATTCACAAACAATTAACTGCCGATAAGAGACGACGAGCTCCAGCTACTGATCAAGGCGACCACGTCACACAATTATTTCTAGAATAAACACACACTTCTAAATGTCGCAGGTCACGTAGACCCCACTGTACGCTCGCCGGGTTAAACCCATTCAATTGAACACTAATCCTACAAGTCATAGCAACAATGGATACGTGCAGATTGCGAGTGACTTCCAATGTTTTCTGAAGCCCGGCTGTTGGCACCAACTAAGTGGGGCCAGATTTAACGTTCGACACAGCTGATTTATGTGTCTACCGTACACGGCGACGTGATGTATAGAATGTGCTAGATTCGCATACAGAGGGGAAAATAGGCCATGTATAGTGTGTTCTTCTAGTACGCCTTGTTTAGTTAACAAATTTTCTGCAAAATTACTAATATACGTACATACATACATGTCAATCAGAGACATTCATCATATATAGATCGGAACGAGTATCGTTCAATATTTATTTTGTGACTACTAACACTCTTATTTTCATTCCTAACTAAATAACGAAGTCTTTATTAGGTAAATGTTTTTGAATATTTATGTAATAACGGATCTTCGACTAACGAGTGTTTGTAGATGATTCGTGCTCATGCTCGAAAACATCATTTTTATACGTCAATCTTTTTCATTAGGTTAAAACTAGATGAAGCCAATGAATTTGTTCATAGGATTTTTTCTTTTTAACACTCGCACAAAAAGAGACCTTACTTAATTTGGCCTTATCTGCCATTTTTTTTCAGTGGCGTTTCGGAGTTCTTCCTAGGAGGTTGTCAACTGCTTAGCCGGACTTGCCTGTGGTGGCCTTAATATAAATATTAACTACACGGTAAGAGCACCCTAAGGGGTACAGATCTGTTGCGGAATTTGTTCGAAAGAGTTACCGCGGCCCTGGAACGCAAAGGACACAAGAAGGATCACGAGTGGGTTTTAGTCAGTAAAAGTCTGACACTCCCTACCGCCCCACCCAGGGAGGGAGGGGTTGGTGATTTCCCATCCAAAAAAAAAGGGGTACAGATCTCGGGGAGAACAGCTAGGGAATGTCTGGATAGTGCAAGGTCATCGCAATATCTTTTCTGCCAAAGATACCGCGATGCCTTTTTTTTTAAATTTTTGAATTTGCTCAAAATTAAAATAATAATCAATATTTGTGTATCAAATCGGACAAGTAAAACAGAAGCTCAGCCAGTGTTGACTATTGCAGCCAGTGTTGTGGGCCAGTGTGTTGAATATTGCTGTTAGTTTTTTTTGTTAGTTATAAAGTTAGTCCAACTGGTAGTACGATGAATATGCCAGAACGGTATAGAGAGGAAATAAGCCATATAGCCTGAACACAGCCTAAATTATGAGTGTTTTTGGCTTGACTGCCTGTCTAGAGTTTGGCAAAAGTTTGTTGACTGATTTATAGAGTTTTGCCGAACATTCTAGGTTTTAATTAAATTGTTGAGAACGTTGCCGGCTACACGTTACCTACCTATAAATTTAAGGAATATTAGATCAAACTCCAGTTGCTATTAAGTGAATTGAACATTAATTATGCTTGTAGTCGAGTAGGCAATTACATATTAAGCTCATTTGATTTCTGTATTTACAATCTTATTCATCATGAAATAATGTTAAAAAAAAACTTTAAAAAAATACAACCGGTTTCTTCACAATTTTTTTTTTTACAAAATAACTTTAATTTCGGAACTAGGTGGTTGGTGTAAATAATAAACAAACATGCGATTTCAGCAATCCCGAAAGATTTGCTATAATTATTTATTGTAGAATTCCGTTTCGTATCATCTCTGTTCTTCTTCAGATCTTCACCAAACTAGAAAGGCACCACGTTGAAATACTAAAATGCTCTTCCAAATCATCGTAAACAATGTTATGTTTTCGTTTTACATCGACAAGAGGGAATGAGAACATCATCAATGTAGACTAAGCCACGCATTATTAGGCATAACTCAAATACTAGTTGTCAGATCTCAATAAAATAAAAGAATTGAAATGGGACCACACGACAAGCACCAGCTTTCGAACAAAAGAATCATCAAAATAGGTATACCCAGGACAAAGTTATGAGGTAACACACACAAAAAAAAAACAGTCGATCCCCTTTTTTGGAATTCGGTTAAAAAAGAAAGAAAGAAAGAGCGTTAAAAGGAGTTGTTTTGCATGTTTCATTTGCTTTAATAGATCTTATAACGTTGAATTTTAGAATATGTTTCCGTTATAATTAACGAGCCACTTTGAATCTTTACCTAATCTGAATATAAAAGGTCAAGTCAAACAGCAGGCAAAGGCATAGTGATTCACTAAATAGAACAACATTTGGCACGCGTTTGACCACTATCTCACTTGGTAGTAAGAGATGATGTGGTCGAAGATGAAGCACGCTTGTCTAGAAGTAACCTATTCACTTTTCAAATTAATATCTTAACCTATGTAATTGCCGTTGATCCTCATATGTATTGTAAACAATAGAATACATAAGTCTTACTGGCCCTTGTATAATAGAATAGAATACTCTTTATTATTTACTTTTTTTCTTTCACTTGACATAGATAGGTAGAGTGTGTCGCGGACTTTTTTGTAGATATTTATAAGATCTACAATTAATTAGAACATTTTATGGTTCTATCTTTTATAGTTTAGGCAGCGTACGCAAAATAAGTAACTTTAAGGTTTATTTTTTACACCTTGTGTCCGAAAATCCCAAATATCTTACTGAACCATATTTTTTCCAAAATAAAATGTAGCCTATGTCACACGTAGATAATGAAGCTTTCGAATGGTGAAAGAATTTTTAAAATCGGTCCAGTAGTTTTTGAGGCTATTCATTACAAACAAACAATCAAAGTTTACCTCTTTATAATATCAGTGTAGATGTAAGTAACAGAAAATATAATTGCATTATCAAAATATGAGCTTAATATCTTAGAGACATTTCTCGCAAACTTCCAATACTATTTTCCCTTATTTCATTATTTTGAACCACATCGACATTTTCTAAGTACATTAGATTCGTATTAGCTCAACAAGGTGAGATGAGCTCTAAAGGAGATTTTCTTTGCCGCCGAAGGGGAAAATTATCTTGATCGGATAACTACCCCATTTTAATTAACTTGGGGATATTTGTACAGTTTGAAATAGTGTGTTTAAAAGGTATTTTCGGTAGTAACAACGTCAAAATGAAGACTGGTTTATGTGTTGGGGTTTTCTTTATTCTACATCCAAAGTTCACAGTTACCCTTTCGTGTTTCTTTTTAAGTCTGAGATTGAAATTGGAAGTACCTAAGTATAACAATAATATAATTATTAAAGTAATTTTTACACTGGTGCTCACACCGTTTAAGCTACTTAGTAATAAGGTGTGACAAGAGGATCTGATCTAATCAAGGAAAATTCAAAATCTAATTGAAAGACTCACATTATTTAAGTATTAACACTATTGGTAAGGATTTTTAGCTTATTATTTAAATTATAAAGTATCTATCTATCCTTTTTGACGTCATGCTATAGCGGAGCCACTTTTGCTGCAACAAGTATAAGTTACATGAACAATTCTATGGAATTTCTATAAAATTCTAGGCCCATTAAAAAAGTCTATATCTCTTTCGACGTAAACTTAGCGGTCTGATTTTTTATAGCCCGTTTACAAAACCGTGATGATTTTGATAGTTTTAATGTTTTTGCTATAAGACAATTATTAATGAAGTTTCAAATACTCCTGCTGGTGGACCGGAGATCCGGTCTCTGTCGGCCGAGTGGCTATGGTTGAGCGCTTGAACTTGTCCTTACAGGCTGTCTTTGAATAGGGGGATGCCAATCTGGTCAGGTTCAATGCTGACAAAACCTAGGCGTGTCTTTTTCTGCTAAAAGGAGGCCATTCCACCCAGCCCCATCTTTCCGAGGTGTAGCCGTGCCGATAACTGACCAATTTGAGCTTCTTGGTATTACTGTAACATCTACCCTCAATTTTGATCCCTTCTTAGAGGCTAAGGCTCAAGTGGTTGCCAAAAAGTATTCAGCAAAGGTTAGACGGTATTTCACGCTGGAACAACTGCTCAACCTTTACAAAGCGCAAGTTCGATCGTGCTTGGAGTATTCTCTCATCTTTGGGACGGATCTGCCAGATACCAGATTGATGCCCTCGAATCAATTGAGAAACGAGCCAAGAGTATCATCGGCAATGATAAGCTCGTCGAATCGAAGCTCGACGTCGAATCGAAGCTCGAAGGGATGTTTCCTGAGTAAAAAATATATATTATGTTTAGTCCGTCAGTTAGATTATAGAAAAATATTGGACACGTATTTTTTCCTTTATCAAATCTATAAAAACTGACGAAGATACAAAGCATCAAAGATCAGGAGTGGGGGCTTGTGACGTCACGGCTCGCTAAAAATTGTAGTGAGTAGTGACGTCACGCGAGTTTTCAACGTACTGTATCGTCTTCATTTTTTGTCTATGTGAAAAAAGAAAAAATACGTGTCCAATATTTTTTGGAAATCTATCTGACGGACTCATTAGAATTTTTTAGTCAACTACCCTATTATATAATTTAATTCTGCCAAGTCAGATACATTATCGGACCACAAGATGTACGGCAATGCGCCACCGTTACAAGGTGGACATCCCACCCACACGCACAGAATGTTTTGGGAACACATTCATTGTGCGTACAATTGCGAAATGGAATTCCCTGTCAAAGTCTGTGTTTCCTGATAACTACAACCTGCGAGTCCTTAAGTCAAGAGTGAATAGATATTCGACCACATCATCGCTTACCATCAGGTAAGACTGGTGTCAAATGCCTGCCTACCAACAGTAAAAACAAATCTGCCTAGCCTTTTCCAAACTATATTGAGGTCGGGTTCCAGTAAAAACAGATTCAGCTGAATACCAGTATTTTACATGGACCGGCTGCCTACCAGACTTGCACAACTCATCAACCGGATAACACCTTATTTAAGACCGGATTCCGATTTTCTGGCTTCTGATAATCATCGTAACAATCTTAAAACTAATTTCAAACAGCGACAACAACTGCAAGAAAAAGTCTTTCAAGAAACAAGCAAAAGAAACTTCATAAAAAAATAAACTACAAACTGGTGCAGTAAAACTCATTTACTTGACTTTTACTGAAGCCGTTTAGTTGAACTTTAGCTAGTTATAAAAGTAGTTCATATTTAACTTACTGCTACTCGTTAGCCACAAAGATTTATATTAAAATTTTGATCTATAGTAAAATGGTCGTGGTTTAATGTATGTTCGTAACCTGAAAATTATTGTAACATTAATTTGTCTCGTAGAATTCATGAAAAGGTCATTAAATTTACTTTTTGTCTGATTAACTGACAGTTGTCTATGTTCTTTCTTTGATTACCTATATTGTAGAGTAAACATGCATATTCTAAGGATAAAAAAATGCTAATAACACTGGGGATCAAAAGAATTGAAATTACAGCTGTATCTTGCCCCATGTAAAGGCAAGAGGCATGGTATGATAATTACGTTCGCTTAGTATTATAAATGAGCAAAGTCGTAGGCAAAAGCTTGTATCCAAAGGAATCTAGAGCACCTGTGTTATAAATAAAACGTTTTGTTACAAACAATTAGCATAAAAGCTTAGACATGATGTAGTGCTGCGCCTTTTTCCAACTTAATGGACAAAGAGTAAGTAAATAAAGTAATTACACTAAAAATAACTCTTTTACGCTTCAATCTTTTTCTTTCAGTTTTAACGACATAAACCTGGTGTTTCCTGGTGACTACTTTGAGAAAAAACACGGTAGTAAAGTGGCCAAAGTCTCTTTTAAATTTCATGAAATTAATATCAAATCATAATTAAGAATACCATTTTTTACAGATGGGAAATCATCAAATGACTCCTTCTGCTCTGGGAGGAGTGGAAGGGAGTGTTATTCTCACTAACTGAAACCCATACGTGTTCCTCTTAATGACCTTTGCGTTCTAGGGCCGCGATGACTCTCGAACAAATTCCTGAATCATGAAAACCATAGAGGATAATGTCTGAGTTGTGCTTTTGTAGAAACCACACACATTTGAGTGGACCCTTCCAGATAGTGCTAGTTGTTAGTTTTCAATCTTAATCTTTAAGAGTTTTCCATGCTATCAAAAGTGTCTAATAGCCAAATTACTCCATAAAATGCCCTTTTGGATGTTGCGTTTTTAATTTAACAATCTTTATTTTACACATCAATCAAATGGAATATCTGAGTTTCATTTCTATTATGTATATAACAAAGTAAATAAAACCACTTATTTCAAATATAATTAGGTAAGATATAACCAAGGTTAGCTTGGTCTAATAAATACCATATTTCATGTCTGCTATAATTATTGTTTTAGTCTTGTTTTGTCCTGAATTCCTCAGAGTTGACACAATAATTTACACGCGCTTTGTTAAACACATGTAAACAATGAAACAAGCCCTACTTATTAAAAAAAATAGTTTGTTATTATTATGAGATTGAAATAGAACAAGCATCAATTTCTGAATTAAACATTTTGAGTTACACACGTCAAATCCTAATTTAATGTTCAAGATTGACAAGTTTTTCGGCTAAAGTATGGTTTGATAAATACTCAAATTCAACTACCTAATAAATAAGACCTACAAAGCTGCCGGTTAATTAATCCTTATAGGGTGGAGGAGCTTGGGGTTAAACACTAACAGCCGCACGTTAAGCAACGCTTGGCAAGGTTGGTTTGTGGATGGAATATACAGAGTTTCCTCCGTGCAACGGAAAGCACGCTAAGCCGTTGCTCTAGGCTTACCATTCTAACCATTTCTAGATCTTGATCATCTTCTTGTCAGAAGCCAGAAAATCTGACTGTAGTCTTGCCAAGAAGTACCAGCCAGTTAATGGGTTGTGGAGTTCTGGTAGGCAGCCATTCCACATAAAATACCTACTAGTATTCAACTGAATCCGATTTGATTGGAAGCCGACACCAATATAATTGGGAAAACATGCAGGCTGCGTGACCAGCGGGTGACCCATTTTTTATATTTGGTTCGTCTTGACTCTAGTCTAGGTCACAGGTGACCTAGACTAAGTTGAACTTAGTTAAACTTGTGCTATTGGGTATCATTGCGGTAATTTCTATATTTACCTTAAAAAATCTACTTTCAACTTCATATGAATCATTGATAATGCAGAGCTTTCTATGTAACCCTCCCTTCCAATGCAGAGGAATTAAAAGCCTGTAAAGGCATTGTATTAGCGAGAACGCTAGCATTTGTAGCTGAAAGCTCAAAATTATTTTCTGAGAAAAGTGCTGTTTCAATAAAGTGGAAAATGTAATGAAGAAAATTATAAAATTATCGGTATATCGAATTGTCAACTGTAGTCAGTCGGTTACATTGAAGTAAGCCCAGGAATAGGGTAGTTGACTAAAAAAATCTAATTAGTCCGTCAGATATATTTCCAAAAAATATTGGACACGTATTTTTTCTTTTTTCACGTAAACAAAAAATGAAGCCGATACGGAGCGTTGAAAACTCGTGTGACGTCACTACTCGCTACAATTTTTACCGAGCCGTAACGTCACAAGCCCCCACTCCTGATGCTTTGTATCTTCGTCAGTTTTTATAGATTTGATAAAGGAAAAAATACGTGTCCAATATTTTTCTATAATCTAACTGACGGACTAAACATAATCATATATTTTTTACTCAGGAAACATCCCTATTATCGAAGTTCTAATGCCATTACGATTTCGTAGTGAATAAGAGATAGTGTGCGTATTGTTAGTGGGATGATGAGCTCATGACGGATTGGTCTAAGAAGACAACACACCGGGAAGAGCAGAAGGCTATGGGGTGGACCTTTGCCCAACAGTGGGACAATATAGGATGATAAAAAATGGATAGTGATATGCGTTTTGCATAACTCCACCTGCCTCCCCAAACCAGAATCATAGTTTAAATTGTTTTTAGAAGTTCACCAGTTCAACGTTCATCTACTAAACTACAACTACTCGTAAACAATGCAAAGCTTTCTAGGTTACCCTACCACCACACTGTACACAGTGCAGAGGAATTAAAGGCGCACACCCACTGTATTAGTAGGGGCGACAACACTTGTAGCTAAAAGCTCAAAACTCAGCCCTCTGCATCAAGTATTCAAGTGGTACCGACGACAATGCCACACACCTGCCGATGATGGGCTGGAGCAAGGTAAAAGAGTAGAGCGTTTGTACATTGATTTGAAAATAAATTTTTACTGTCTGTCCACATCCACACTTTTACGGATTTAGCAACATATGACGTCTGGTTCTTCTTCTCAAAATAGTGCCGAAACGAAAATGTTTTTTCACCATTTCTGAGTTTGAGAAGGCCACAAAACAAAAAGCTCCTTCCGAAAAATTCAGGAATAGTTTGCTGGTGATGGTGGATGTTGGTTCAAATCATGGAATCAACTTTGTAATTAGTGCACCGCTAGCCTAGCACAATACTTTGAAGCTGATTAAATGGAGATTAAGTCTGTTAAATTGGCCGTGATGAAATTAAAACCCATAAGACTTCGAATAAAAATTACGAGACTAAGTTATTTTCAGAAACGAGAATAGAGTCTTGATTATGCCCAACACGACACAGCGTCACATCACTTGAACAAACGAATAGCCATGCCATCACACATATCCCATCACACATATCCGACTTCTTGCCTAATTTACTACTTATTAAATTTTGACGATATCACTACATTATTGTATTCAAAATTGGTGTAGGTAAACCGTGTCCAACTCTCCTGCAATCGCCAAACGCTTTCTCTGACAACTTACGCCACATAAACCCTTTGTTTGGGGTACGTAGTAACACAGGGCGTCAGGTGCGTCCCCGGTCCAATCAAGCGACGACAAATTGTTACAACCCACCCTTTGATGATGTTTGTCTCGGCCCGACATCGGAATACCATACGAGCGTCGAATTTTTCGAATTTTTTTTGGGCGGTTTCGCATGAGCGACCGAAAATGAGTATGAATGAAAACAAGGTTCGTCCTTGTCATGTATCCATATGTATGTAAGTATGTGGTATCATTTTGTGGTTGTGTAATTTGATGCAGACCTTTTTCATTCTTCGCCGTGCCTTCTAGCTGTGATGCTTGGTTCACATGTATTACCACTTATTTAATTTGATCATGTTCTCTATAAGTTAGCTTATGACGGGTTATATGAGTTCATATAATATTGTTTTTTTTTATGACTATGTAGGTCAATCTGTTCTTACTTTATTGAGTCAATCTACTCTTTATAATGTTTTATAGTGAATTGATTTATGATTTCCATGTTGGACATTTTTTTTACAAGTTCTTAAAACGCAATAGACAGATGTGTTGCTGGGGAGTTTGTTGCGCCACTTCTTCTTCCCAGCTAAAACACTAGGAAGTGGTGACGGGTGGGCGTTTTGGGGGACTGTCTTTAAATGTAAAATCACAGCCTAGTTTGAATAGTAGAGAGTAATAGAGGATCTCGTATCAGTTTGCCAACACGTCAACACAAACTTTTTTTATATTTTATTTATATTTATAAAAGAAGTGTTCCATTATTGTTACTAGACTGCGCTTATTTAGTTTTAGAACAAATTGTTTACGTTATCGTGTTCGAGTACCGCACGAAGTTCTAGAGTTTTTTTTTATCATTATTTTGTATCTTATGATGATGTTTTCCAACTGGTAATAATTATGAGATACTAGCTGACCCAGCAAACGTTGTTTTGCCATATATAAAAATATGAAAAAAGATTTTCCCGCTTTTCTGTTGAAATTTTCCTGACTTTTCTTTGCTATAAACCTCACGGAGCCCTAGACCTTTCCAACGAATGCAAAACCGTGGAAATTGGTTCGTGCGTTCTGGAGTTATAGCGTCAGGAAGGAAAACCGGACTTATTTTTATATAGTAGATTGGATCAACGATGGAACTACCTAGAAATATTACCTATTTAGCCTTACGCAAAAATATCCACTTACTAATATTTAGTAGCTAATGAAGGTACACAACCTCGTATTTTGCTAAGCCTCTATGACTTATAACTATTAACCAACTAAACAAATCAATGACGACACGGTTGGCGCAGTTGTTGAGCTATTGGTTGGTGCGCAACGTGTCGTGGGTTCGATTCCCACACGGAACAAATATTTGTATGACCTACAGGTAGTTGTTCCGGGTCTGGTTGTTTGTGTATGTGAGATTGTATGTTTGTAAACGCACCCACGACACAGGAGAAATTCCTAGTGTGGGGCAACGTTTTTAAAAAAAAAAAAAAAAAATTAAAGCCATCATGATGTGTTTGTGAGACAGAGACGTTGCTATACAGGACAAATAGCACCATCCCATTTTCACAACCGATGACAAATACACGATACAGTATACTGGTCATTATCATAAACTTTAACCTCAAAATGTACCCATACCATTAAAGACCTATTATAGTCTGACCCCTCTCTTCCCGATCAGAAACCACATTATGCACTTTACTGACCATTATTTTCTATACACGTCGTCTCGAGGCTATTATGGCTAAGTCTAAGCTATAAAGAGTTAAGTTTATCACATAGTGCGGCGAGAGACCTAATTCATGTGTAGACTTTTAGGTAAGCTCTTGAAGTATGAATGAAACCACCATTAGTATGAAAACGTTCAGACAATTTTTGGAAACAAACTATTTGTTCGATAAACAATGAATTATATATGTAGGTACATATTATGTAATAATTAAAATTTGAATTAGCACTGTTATCTCAAAAATTGTGCGTGACCTCAAACAAAGCAATTGAACCATAAACTCACAGTGCGTTCGTTAGCGATGCTAGACGTCATACGTATTGCGAGCCATTCGAAAAGCATATTTTCCGCAAATAATAACACATTTTTTTACGATTACTAATATATAGCGCTATTACAGAAAAACCAAACCCAATGAAATAAATGACTTATTTTCAATAATATGCTTTATAAATATAGTTTATTTCATTTTTTTTTGGTCCAACTAAGTTGCATAGTTAAAAATGGTCCAAGAAAAGAACCAGTTCTTTCGTAGGTACAGAACCAATACTACTTATCTGTACTGGCCTCAGATGAATCATTTTCTAATTTATTTATATTTACTGTAGGTAATTTTGTAAGAGCTGCGACGGTTTGTCTTGTTCATACTCTCAGGTTAGTTTAGGGAGGATATTACGTGTAAGCAAGTACCGAAACATTGTAAGTTGTTTGTTTTTGAAGTGCAAGATTACCTACACACCAACGATTACAGGACAGCGAGCGTTAGGTGGCTCGACGACCGATAACAACCAGGCCTGGGTCAACGGTGCGTTATGTTCCACGCGCTCTTCAACGAGATATCAGCATAGAAGATGGAGCCCGCTAGAGCCAGTACCTGCTAGGGTTGTGGAATTTGTTCAAAAGAGTCACCGCGGCTCTAGAACGCAAAGGACGTTTTAGTCAGTAAGATTATGACACTACCCACAAAAAAAAGTCCTGCGTGTTTGACCAGAAGATAAATTCTCGTATCACAAAAAACGTTCCGTTTCAAGTGCAAAATCATCACAGCTACACAATGCCAAAAACGTTATCTTTGCTCTCTTTGAATGCGAACGCTCCTTTACAATACGGGAATTGCACCTCTGATGTATCGTCCATCATTTATATACAAACCTTTAACTTACCTGCCAATAAATTTCTATCACTATCGTAGATTTTTATAAATTATTGTAATTGTTAACCATTTATAAAACTTACGTTTTAGATTTTGGTTTGGCGAAGACTTCTTCGTGTACCATGGACTGCCATGAGAACGAATGAGTCCATACTGGTAGAACTCAATATCACCAAACGGCTTTCTGCAATATGCCAGGAACGTGCCCTCAGCCTTTTTAGGCTTATCATGCGTCCATCCAAGCACAATCTGGAAAGGCTCATGATATTGGACCGGGTCGAAGGAAAGCGCGCTCAGGGTAGAACACCGGCAACATGGTCCGATGCCATAAAGAGGGCAGTTGGAGGCAGCATGTACAGAGCGGTCCACGCTTCAGAGGACCGCATGGCTTGGAAATGCGTCGTATGTGGTCGCGATCCTCAGCAGTGAGGGAACGACGAAGAAGATGTTTTAAATTCCTTATGTTCTCATTTGTTGGTATATTACATCTTTTCACTGCTAACAAGCTATAATTGCAACCAAGCAATAAAGTCACAGCTCGACCATCAGAGGCAGATCTCCGTTTGATTTTGCCACAGTTCACGGAGATCTAAGTTTTAATTGAGATCGTATTTGATTGAGTAAACACTGCGGCAGTTACCTGTACACTATATACAGATACATACTATGCAGTAACATCAAACTGCGATCAAAGGACCCTCGACAGTCTCCCAAGCGTGGTATTAGTATTACACACCTGATGCAATATTGTAACATGGTCAAATAGCCGTTTACGGTCAATTGACCTATATTCAGGAATGTAATGGGACATCGAGGCGTTGTGTTTCGAATCGACAGAGATGTCTTGTGTACCTATGCGTAGTAACAGATAGATATGTAGATAGAATATCATATCTATTAGCGTGACTGATAATTCATAGGACAGGCTTATTGGTTTAATTGATACGCCTAGGTTTACCTAAATGCTTTGCCACGGTCGCGGAGTTTTGTGTGGATCGCCCGGAGGACATGGTGGAGCATATGGTGAAGGTCTGCCCTGCTTGGGCGGAGAAATGCCGATGCCGATTCTTGGCCACCATAGGCGCTGGTCTGCGGATAGTGAGCTATGGGTGGCTCGCCGTCCCATAACAACCAGGCTCGAGTCGACGGTGCGTCGTTTTCCACGGGCGCCTCAATGAGATTTCAGCAAAGAAGAAGGGGTCCCATAAGGTCAGTGCCTGCTATGGTTGCGGAATTTATTCGAAAGAGTCACCGCGGCCCAAGAACGCAAACAGAATAAGGGGGAACACGTATGGGTTTTAGTCAGTATTAGTCTGACACTCGTGTCCTCTCCACCCAAAAGTGGAAAAAGTCATTTGATGACTTCCCATCCTCAAAAAAACCTAAATGCTGTCTCGTATCGTGTTTTTTTTATATTTAATAATCATGGCAGTCGTAACGGGTTAGTGAGAAGCCCGAATGCCTGAACGCAGTAGTGCTAAAAAGACATGTAACCATCATCAGAAAAAAAAAGTGCTATATTCGTCCTGTATACTTGTACGTCCGTCATGTCATAGACGGGGAGCTGGGTCGTGGTGGTCGCTTCATTAAAAAAAAAATGAATAGAATTCAGCTTCCAAATGTATGTGGAAAAAGGTTTGGCATATAAATATGGCACCTCATGATCTAGATTCGTTTAGGCTGAAGCACACGAGAAACATGTAAGTTGAGTGTATATTACCTACGTTTGTATTCGTATTTGTAACGTTATATTTAATTACAATAACCACTAATTACTCATATAATAGCGTGTAAATTAGCTTTGTAATTGTTCGAGTAATTTCGCTCACAACACACTACTAATTTTGGTGTTCAAAGGACTAGACTCAACAATTACCTTTGATTATGCTTGAAACCAATTTAACACTTGTTAAGTGATGTTGACAGAGTAACAAGAAACTGCCATATATATGTTAATTTAAGTAAAAAATAAGCTATCAAACTCATAGAAATAATGCGGCAGGCTCCCAAAGAAATGTGATTATTTTATAACTAGCTTCTGCCAGCGACTTCGTCCGCGTGGAATAGTTACTTTACCCCCGATTTTGAAACTCTCAGCCCGATCGGTTTAAAATTGACAAAGTTTCATACAAACGTTCATCCCCTATTTTATCCCCTTGGGGGTAGAATTAATCAAAATCCTTTCTTAGCGGATGCCAACGTCATAATATTTACCTGCATGCCAAATTTCAGCCCGATCCGTTCAGTGGTTTGGGCTGTGCGTTGATAGATCACTATGTGTGTGTGAAATATGTACAACTTACAACAAAAAAAGAAATTAAAGTAAAGCTGAAATGCCTGTGCAAAATTATATTATAATAACCTTTACCTACTTCACTTAAAAATAAATACCTATAACCACATATAACGAATTAATAAAATAACTACTAATTAATAAAAGTATCTACGCTTTTACCTACTTAACACTAAAAAAACAGAACATAAATTAGCCAAAACTAACCTATCGGTATCTAAAAATCTATGCTCCTACTTCTACTACTACTTCACCTAAAAAGAAATAAAATTGAAACTATTAATAATTTGTAATTTGAACGAATATTAAACATTACCAAAATAACTTATAAGTACCTATTTTATAAAATAGCAACAAAAGTTACACAAAAATAATCACAATAACATCTTACAGCATGATTCAGTATTAAAGCGCGACGGTGCGATGGCTTTATTCATGTATAAGTTTGGTGTTTCTATACCGATTTCTATAATTCTTTTTTTATTGAATAGGTAATAATGAATTAACTTTTTTAATTAGGGATGAGTGAGAGTATTATAAAAAAATAAAATATATATATAAAAAAGAAAGCTCCGAACTGTTGGCAGTTCGGAGCTTTCTGATTATATTTGTTTACTCTTACGTTTATAATACTCTATCTATCGGGATATCTATCGGGTTTATAATACTCTATATAGATAGACTCACAATAACACGTGTAACTCCCGATAGCTATAGAGCTATCGGGAGTTACACGTGTTATTGTGAGTCAACCATAAAAGATAGACATATACTGTTGTGGGATATTTTTTAGATAATTTTATGTAGAACATTTCCGTCATACATTATTTCTATGTAACTTTAACCATTAAGGCTACACACGCGACGGAAGCTTAAAAAATGGAGTAGCTTCTCCCGTTTTCCCAACATTTCCCTTCACTGCTCTGCTCCTATTGATTGTAGCGTGATGAAAAGTATACTATAACCTGCCCAGGAGTATGAAGAATAATTGCGCCAAGTTTCGTTAAAATCGGTCAAGTAGTTTTTGTTTCTATAAAGAACATACAGACAGACAGACAGACAGACAAAAATTTTACTGATTGCATTTTTGGCACCAGTATCGATCACTAATCACCCCCTGATAGTTATTTTGAAAATATATTCCCTGTACAGAATGGACCTCTCCACAGATTTACTATAAGTATAGAAGATAATAATAATGATACCTTTATTATTTGAATTACCAAAATTAAAAAAATAAAAAACAAATACAAAAAAGCCATACTAGATAGACGTATGTATGTAGTATGGCTTCTTTTTGTATTTGGGTTAGAGAAAATCTTGAGGAGCACGTCTCGTTAAGTCTTTTAGTTGTTCTTCCATTCAATTTCTAGTCAATTCGTTTCGATGGTTTCCTATTCTTATGCAATAGTAGGGAACCTCACCTGCCTGACGTATCTTTATTTAATTGAGTACGATTTCGAAAGAGAAGGTGATTTGTACTGATTTAGTTTCGTTTGCCATAACATTTGAGGTTCGTCAAAGGCTTGTAAAATGTCTAAGAAAGCGGCGGAGCAGAGTAGTTTATTTTAAAACGCATCATTGTTATTTTCTACTAAGCTTGCTCTACTGCACCATGGGATTATCTGAAACCAAACTGGTTATCTATCTGCGATAGGCTTAGATGAGACTGGACTGAGACATTAGATGGAACTGGAATGCACGGTTACATTTGACATTTGTAGGGTGTTACCACGTTTAGGCGTACCTAATAATTATTTCAGCGACCTCGCATTGTGGCAGAACAAAGTTTTTCCAAAGAAATGCGTTGTAAAGATAAATTAGGAATACAATGCCGACGTCATTTAGCTCTCGCAGGTTCTTAGCCGTGTCAGTGCCTGCTAGGGTTGCGGAGTTTGTTCGAAAGAGTCACCGCGGCCCTGGAACGCAAAGGGCACAAGAAGGAACACGGGTGGGTTTTAGTCAGAAAGAGTCTGACACTCCCTTCCGCTCCGCCTAGAGCGGGAGAAGTCATTTGATGATTTCCCATCCAAAAAAAAAAGGTTCTAATTAGATCATACCCCGTTGCCTTATAAATGTTGACTTTTCTGATGGGTTTAAGTCCCTGTTTAGTAATTTCTTTATGAGTCTGTCCTGTGACCGTATTACGAAGTGCCAATACTATCATGATTCGTGTGAGGGAAAGAGATAGTGCTATTCATCTTGTGTAACTCCGTCTCTCTCTGACACAGAAATCATGATGGATTTAAGACGTCATAATAGGTCGCCTGTAGGATATGGTTGATCAAGTTAATTATATACATAATTATCTTTGTTGTTTTTATTAATTTAATTTAAAGTTACCACCACAATTGGTTCGGAAGAATGGCAATTATACACGGCTCTAAAATGTGAGGTAGGTGTGAACGAGGATGATGTAGAACGGTTATGTTTTATGTGTACACGATTCAATTTTGTTTTTTGTATTTCAACCACATTGAAAGTCAGAAGCGAACTGTGTATGAAAACGACTATATTATGTACCTACATTTAATAGCAGGAACTCTTTCAAATATTCCTTTTCTAATCTATATAGACTTTTCCCGACAATGTTGGAGTCAGCTTCCAGTCTGACCAGAAACATCTCAGTACCAGTATATATTTATACTATCTATCAGCTATCTGACTTCTACAGCACAGTTACTGGGTAATACGGTACCATTTCACTCTGGTGTCAGATTTTCTGGCCTCTGATCCGTAAAGATCTAAAAATGACAGACCGAACAAACTGTTTAACGTGCTTCCCGAGACACCTCCGTGGCATTGCCGTGACCATTGTTCACCCATCTAAGGACCGACCTAGCTGCCTTTAGCCATGAGCCATCTATAGTTGTATAATCAAACTTTCAATGTTCCCACTGCTGGGACACAGGCCTCTTCTCTAGGAGAGGGAATGGGCCGTAATCCACCACGCGGGCCCAGTGCGGGTTGGTGAATGTCACATGTCTTTGAATTGTTGGTTCTAGGACATGCCGGTTTCCTCACGATGTTTTCCTTCACCGTTTTGAGAGCATTGGTGATGAAATAAATTACACAAAGTAATGCGCCTGGCTGGGTATGAACCCGCGACCTACAATTCGTAAGTCGGGGCCGTCACCACTCGGCCACCTCTCTGTCTCTAGTCGAATGTTCCAGCTTAAAGTATATAAATAAGAGGGCATGAGATCGTAATATTATTAAATTTGAAAGAAGATGTCACATATTCGAGACGAGATTTCCTAGATTCCCCGCGGGAGGCAGCGGACAGACTGAGTTTCTTCGATAGCTCATACAATATGTATGGTGGATTATTTAATAAAACGATACAGTTTCTTGAATCTACCTGAGAATAGCAGTAAAGATATCATATGATTCACAAAACTCTTGTTAAGCCTTTCTTGGAGGAAATAATTTGGAATCTAAAATAAATGGCACCGAAAATTGCAAACGCCGTAGAATTTTAAAATATCGCGTTAAATAATCAACATTTTTTTTCTTGATAAGACACGGATATATTGGAAACTACTGAATTTGGTTGGGTTTTATAGTACACAAAACTATTTTTTTTAAATATATCGAGAAATTATAATGTAATAAAGATATATTAAAAAAATGAATGTATCTTTATTACATTACTAGCTGACCCAGCAAACGTTGTTTTGCCATATAAAGTAAAAACAATATTTAGGGGTATGAATGATGTTCTATAAATATAAAAGAAAGTCGCAGGTGAAATGTACCTTTCTATTGGTGAAATAATTTTTAAAATAGAAAACTAAAAGCTAAAATACTTAGCTATATCCCATGGTTTCACCTGCCTGCGCATTTATTCTTTCTGGCTCAGTGATCTTTCTTTCGTCTGCTAAAGATAATAGCTTGATGTTAAATAATTATTATTTAACATCAAGCTATTATCCTTAGCAGACGATTATGGTTCTGGTATCCTGGTACTTTGTAAGTCTTCACTCACAATTCCAGCCCCAGAAATGCTTCGACATGTTTATGGTCTGCTGGTACGCGTGAATCCTTACTTCTTATGTTTTCGACATGTTTCTTTCTGGTCTTCTAGTACATGTGAATCTTTAGCGTATGGAATTTTTGACAGCTACGAAACAAAGGAACATTTATGGAAAATGATTCATCTTTCATAATTATGTATTTGTTGAGTTTGTTAAGAAAGCACTTCCAGCCTTATTCTATGAAGGCGACCTTTCTAGATTTTATTAATCTTTTGTTTTGGTTGCTAGGTTACACTCTTGTTAATTTTGAATTATCTACAACGCACTAAATATATTTCACCTAAAACCATTTTCCACTGCGTTAACTTTAATAAAGTTTTCATTGTTTTTAAGATGTATTCTGCTATTCGGGGCGGAGACAAATCCAACGAATCAAAAATCAAGAAAATTGGTCCAGCAGATCTCGAGTTATAAGTGTTGTAACAAACCCGACTTTGTTTTATATATATAGATAATTTCTTCTCCTCTTAACGCAGTCTGCAATTTTCCGGTGACATAAACATTAATTAATAATAATAAATGATTAAGAATTACGCTTTTACACGTGAATATTTTTTGTCAATTAGAACTAGATGAAACCAGTGTAAATTGACCTCTATAGATTTGCATCATAATGAGATCCTTCGATGCTTCAGCCACTATTACGAGCATAAACTTTTTGATTTCCCTTATAAACTGTTTGATCTGGTGTTTCAGCACTAAAAAATCTCTATAACATAATTAACTGATAATAGAATCATAAATTCAATAAGACTCCGTTTGATCAGTAATACAGTATTCTAAATCCACTGCCAACTAACAAATATTCTACATACCTTAGATTTTCAATAAATACTAATAAGTAAACAGTTATGTATTTTCATTTTGAATAACTTTGCCCCACACTAGGAACTTCTCCTGTTTCGTGGCTACGTTTGCAAACATAAAAATACGTATACGTACACAAACAGCCAGACCCAGAAAAACTATATATTTATATATTTGTTCCTTCCGGGAATAGAACCCGCGATACGCAGCGCAGTTGGACCGCTCAGCCACTTTTTTATGGATGAGTAATCATCAAATAACTTCTCTCTCTCTGGGCGGAGCAGAAGAGAGTCTCAGACTCTTACTGACTAAAACCTACCCGTGTTCCTCCTAATGTCCTTTGCGTTCCAGCTCCGCGGTGACTCTTTCGAACAAATTCCGCAACCCTAGCAGGAATTGACCCTATGGGGCGGTCTTCTTTGCTGATCGCCTCGACGAGGACACGGCGTTACTCCACCCAAGCCGGGCAGACCTCCACTGTATGCTCCACCGTGTCCTCGTCGAATTCCGCAATTCTGGCAGAGTATTTAGGTTATCAATTAAACCAATAAGCCTGCCCTATAAATTTAGACGGTAAATTAGTCATGCTAATAGACATGATATTTTATATATATATATATATATATATATATATATAACCGCGGTGACTCTTTCGAACAAATATCGCAACAATCGCTCAGCTACTGCGCAACCGTGTCATCCAATTCAATCGAACCCTCCGAAAAGAGACAGTTCTTTAAATTCATATTTCTATCCTATCGCTCAGTACTCGTTCATAGATACTCTGTAGGAATATACATACACTAGCATCTGCCATCGGCTTCGCCTGCATGTCGAAAATGACGATAACTTTTTTCATATTTTTGTTTTGTGACTGGTGGGCGTTTTTGGGGGACTATCTTTATGTAAAATTTGACGTTCAAAAAGTCCTTGCTCTCAACCTAGTTTGAATAAATGACATTTGTTTTTTTTTCGATATCCGATCTTATGATAAACTAGCTTCTGCCAGCGACTTCGTCCGCGTGGAATAGTTACTTTACCCCTGAAACTCTCCGTCAGGTTTAAAATTGACAAAGTTTCATACAAACGTTGATCCCCTATTTTATCCCCTAGGGAGTAGAATTAATTAAAATCATTTCTTAGTGAATGCCTACGTCATAACATCTACCTGCATGCCAAATTTCAGCCCGATCCGTTCAGTGGTTTGTGCTGTGCATTGATAGATCACTATGTGTGTGTGAAATACATATGTACAACTTATTATATACTATACCTATAACTACGTATAACTAATTAATAAAATAACTACTAATTAATAAAAGTATCGGAAGCTTAAAAAATGGAGTAACTTCTCCCGTTTTCCCAACATTTTCCATCACTGCTCTGCTCCTATTGATTTTAGCGTGATGAAAAGTATACTATAACCTGCCCAGGAGTATGAAGAATAATTGCACCAAGTTTCGTTAAAATCGGTCGAGTAGTTTTTGTTTCTATAAAGAATATACAGACAGACAGACAGACAGACAGAAAGACAGACAGACAGACAGACAGACAAAAATTTTACTGATTGCATTTTTGGCACCAGTATCGATCACTAATCACCCTGAAAATATATTCCTTGTACAGAATTGACCTCTCTACAGATTTATTATAAGTATAGATAGATGATATTTATTTTGTAAGTAGGTTAAACATAACACTTTTACACGTCAAATATTTCTGGTCATTTTAAGCTAGATGAAGCCGGTGTTTCCTAGCCGACTACCCTAAGAAGAAATACCGAAACAAACTCAGAGGTCAAAGTCTCTTCTAAAGTCCATACAATCTGTACTGGTCAAGTAAAATTAATGATACAAAGCCTATATTCTGCTCCCAATACAACACAGTCTGCCTGAGAAAACTACATAAAAATCCGTTCCGTACTTTTGGAGATGTACACTAATGAACAAACTTTCGTTTGTTCATTGTTTCTGTAATCTGGAAGACAGAAAGTAATCTTAGAAATCGCTGATGTGTGTTCAACCCTTTTTTTCATGTATGTATTTGCTTTCAGTGAACAGACACACCGGGTTCTGCTATTTTATAGATATACCTTAGGTACTATAAATACCTACTTATCAACCTCCAGCTACATGACTTGGGCGGGTCCCTCACTCAGGTAGATCGCGATATATTGCGATTTAAACTTCCGACGCCACTATCGAATACTCTTTGAACGCAAATAGCTCGACATTTTGCTCGAATGTCAAATTATCGAGGTGATTTGCTCGATTGTTAAACTTCGAAGCGAGAAATGTTGACGGTCTGTGTCGCAGTTTTTGGTGAGTGAGTAGTTCATTTTATTATCTACTAGCGACCCGCCCCGGCTTCGCACAGGTGCAATGCTGAACAAAATGAGTTTATTTACGACACCTCTAAAATTAACAGTGTTTCTTTACTATGTTCTGCATGTATTATACATATATATAAACATTCTTCTTGAATAACTATCTATTTAATAAACCGCATCAAAATCTGTTGCGCAGTTTTAAACATCTAAGCTTACATAGGGACAAACACATAGCGGGATGCGACTTTGTTTTATACTATGTAGTGACACTAGTATATAAAGCTGAAGAGTTTTGTTTGTTAATTTCAGGAACTACTAGTCCGATTTGAAATATTATTTCAGTGTTAGATAGCCCATTTATCGAGGCAGGCATATTTCATCATGCTTACCACCACTAGGAGCGGAGCACCAATGAAGAATGTTTCAAAATCAGATGGTTAGCAACTACACCACGCGGACGAAGTTGCGGGCTGAAGCGAGTTGTTAGGTAAAATAACAATATGCAAAACATGACCATGTAAACTATTGTGGAAATGCTCTACTATTGTATACTAATATCATACCTATAGACTACAGAAATAAACGTTAGACGACACTTTTGAACGTCATCATGTACGTTAAAATAATAACGTGACTCTAGTGTCCATTCGCAAAGGTAGATTCTTATCGAGAAGAACGGACAAGAAACTCCATACTTACTCTTTTCAAATAAATGTTTTACAATATTTGGTATACAAAATATATATATATATGTGAGCACGGTGGACCTACAGTATACTAGTTATTGAACCAAGTATTACCAGCAGCAGCAGCAGTAAACTTGTTCATCTTATAAATCCTCACAATTTAACAAATTTTGAAACTGTGAGTTGACAGATAAATAAAATAAAAATCACGATAGGACCTAGAGGCCCGCTTGGTCCAGTGCCTACCAGCGTTGCGGAATTTGTTAGAAAGAGTCACCGTGGCTCTAGAACGCAAAGGGCATTAAAAGGAATCGGATGGGTTTTAGTCAATAAGAGTCTGACACTCCCTTCCACTCCGCCCAGTGCGGAAGAAGTCATTTGATGATTTCCCATCCATAACAAAAGGTACCCAGAACTTGGTAAAATACGATAGTTGTGACCACAGTACCAACGAAGCAGTCGTCTACTGTTGTATCATCAACAAAAACAAAAGCGCATCTATTCCGTCTATTCTAACTTTTCTTTTGTTTTTATTATTGTATTCCTCTTTTATTGGAGAGCCAACGAAACGGTTATAGTGTCGCGCAAGTTGTGGGGAAGTGCGATTAAAAACATTTGCTGTCTTGCTCATAAAAATACGAGACTGCAAAACAAAAAGGATAAGCGTTGCGTGTTTGGAAACTTCTCAATATTAACGCTTTATTGGGTAGATTTAGTTCTACTTCTAGCTATGCATATTTTATCCTCTCCTACAAATCATACTAATATTATTAATGTTACAGTTTGTGAGGATAGTCTAAAGATATGTAGATCAAACTTTACAATAATGTAGCTAATTCACGACACACATACTGGGTAAGTAATAGTTCATAATTTCATTTAGTCGTTTTTCGTGTCTGTTTGTCAACATTGTTTACAAAATCTATTGCAGAAATTTTATATTCATTGCACATTACTTAAGTTGTAAAAGCGTTAAAGAAATATCGATATTTTTCAAGTCGTAAAACCGTGCAAAGCAAGGGCAAGTCGCTAGTTTACTTATAGGTATTCATGCTTGAGATATTCTAAAGAATTCCCAAGTCGCCCTGTTACTGACATTACGTCTTCCAAATGGCATTGCCGACAAACAGAGGGGTGAGAGCGACGGAGGGAAATATCAATCGCTTCAAATTGTGCCCTCCGAGAGGGAGGGAGGACCTTGAATGCCAAACTCACAGCTTGCCTAATGATGCATTACTCAGATTCACCAAGCTCTTGCCTATAGACAGAATTATCTATTCTTTTATTCACCCAAAGAAAATTCAACCCTATATACACAATCCAAGGTTGGTCTTTGAATGGGATAAGAAAGAGAGTTAAGTCTTTATCAATTTCCAGAGATGTCATAAGCAGGTTATCGAATGTTCCAACTATTCATTCTTATCTGAACGTCAAATGCAATTCAATATTTCATCGCATTCATATCGAAAAAGATAATATTTCTCTCAAGATGTAGGTAGTACAATGCTTCTCGATGTTAGATGTTAAGTACAAATTGTTGTATTCTGACTGTTATAAATACTTCAAGAGGGGGATCATAAAGTAAATGTTAGCCAAATACAACAAAAATGTAAGTATGTTTATATGTACCCAATATTTGCGTTTACAGTTTTACAATAAGATGCATTTTAGCTTCGTAAGTTATCAAACTTTCGAGAAAGATTTGAGCCAGAAAACTTATTAGCATTAGGTATTGTAGTTTTCCTTTTTGAGAGATCTTGGCGTAAGTTTAGCAAATAACAGACATATGTTTTTATTTTTAAATAATCCACTTCAGACAGAAACCATTTTCTTACCCAATCGTTTTATTATCCAAGTCTCGAAAAATCTACCTTAAAGCGAAAAGCTTCTAATTTTTCGCCGTGACAGAGTACCGTAACCGAACCAAAAAAAAAAAAAACAAATGAGAAAATACTACCTACAATAAATTCATCCACAAAAAGAAGTAAATCCCCGACCAAAAGGATAGCACACATGTACAGTCCACAAAACAGTTGCTATTACGCACAGACACTTTCCAACTGCCGCCAGCTAAACCGCGTCTAATGACCGCCTCTTTAGAACAAGACGTGTTTTTTCGTCCCCATACGAATTCCCCGACGCCCGGCCCTGGACGGGGACGTAAAGAACACTTGCAAGACGTTTTAAAGTGTTTGAGAAAGGATGGTGTGCTTGTACAGTACGTATGTAGATGGAGCTTTATACGAGTATGTCTTGGAGAAAAATGGCGGCGGAAGGATTATTGTTTCCATTTGTGGAACACGTAATGTGGACTGAATACTTAGGATGGCTAGCAGATGTAACGCCACTGGATAAACTTGGTTTATGTATGTATCAATTAGATTATTGTATGCCTATCAATTAGATTATTGTAGGTACTGAACAATCATCTTCTACTGATAAGTACACCCATATAAGATAACTGATTAGAGATTAGGGATAAAAAATCGGTGATTATTAAGATAATTCTATAAATTATATCTCTATCAATAATGCATTCTTCTTTAATGCTCATCAATGTTTGCGAGAACTATGCGCAGCGTCTCGCGGTATCACCGGCGTTGTTCTCGTTCCCGTGGCAATACGGGGATAAAATAATATAAGTAGTCTTTATTACTCAGGGTGAATGTAGCTTTGTAACGGGTAAAGAATTTTTGAAATCGGTCCAGTATTTTTTGAGTTTATTCATGACACACAAAAATACAAATCTTTATTATATTATTGTAGATGTCAACTTCTTTTGAATTTGACCACTAATGGTAAGCAGTCGACGATGGAGAATGGTTTGGTTGGTAGCGCCACACACACGTATACAAAAATACAAATCTTTCCTCTTTATAATATTAGTATAGACTAATATTATAAAGAGGAAAGATTTGTATTTTTGTATGTAACGAATAAACTCAAAAACTACTGCATCGATTTGAAAAATTCTTTGACGGTTGGGAAGCTACACTATCCCCGGGTGACATAGGCTATACTTTATCCCCGGAACATATACAGGAACGGGAACTACGTGGGGCGCTACTAGTACTAAGTAAAATAATTTTAGAAAGATTAAACACTTGGTTTGTCTCACTATTTAAAACTTCATTGGTAGATTCTACGATAATCTTCGTTTTTAGAAAGACTTCCAATGCTGGACATGAGCCTCTTGCAAGTGTAGCCAAATCAACTGGTCCAGAGCGTATGTGTCTACAGGAACTGCCTGCATTCGTTTACAATATCTTTTTACGCTGAACACAAAACCTTTTGGCCAATAAAATATATACAAACAGCCCTTGAATCCTCATTCCTTACACACAGACGTTCCCTAACCCTCAACAAGCATCGAAAATCAAGGAAACACGAGCACACACAAAGGCTTAGCAATAATTCTATAGCACTACCTGTGCGCGACACCACTATAAATCGCGAACACTCGCAACTGTCGGCCATGTCCAATATACGAGAGTTATAGGCCAGGAAATTAATTCTGTCGACGCAAGTAGGGTTACGCGTTTGTGCGGTGAGGCGGTCGGATAGTTTGCTGGGATTTGTTGCTGGGTGAGGCGGGTTAAAGGACATGATATCAAACAGGTTACTGGATTTTTTGCCATTGATTATCCTGAAACCTCTCAAAACTTAATTGTGAGAGGTTTTAGCACATAACATCATCTGTCTAGCCTTTCCGCAACCCTCAAAAAAAGCTTTTACCCAACTATATTTCTTCTTCTTCTGCGGCTTCCAGTCAAACCAGATTCAGCTGAGTACCAGTATTTTACGCGGAGTGACTGCCTATTTGACCTTCACAACCCAGTTACTGGGTAACACGGTACTTCTTTGCAAGACTGGTGTCAGATTTATATGGCTTTTGCCAATCCAACAAAAGCCAAAGATCTACTAATTACAGCCAAGACCAACGGCTTAACATACTTTCCGAGGCACGAATGAGTCTCATATTATTAAGATTTGCTTAACCTTGAAGATCGACCCGATTGAAATCGAATCAATTTTTTTTTACGATAAAATACATCACAAAGAAAGATAGTAACAACAACACAAGTAACTACATATGCTGAAAAAGAAACATAACCCTTTGTCTGGGGCAGTCGCAGGAACGCAGGAACATCAAAATTCGATTGGTCCATGCACTGGTATTCTCTATATTTTTGTATGGAGCAGAGACATGGTGCATCAAAAGTCGCGAAAGCAAAAAGATCGACGCCTTCGAAATGTGGGTTTGGCGAAGACTTCTTCGTATACCATGGACTGCCATGAGAACGAATGAGTCGATACTGGTAGAACTCAATGTCACCAAACGGCTTTCTGCAATATGCCAGGAACGTGCCCTCAGCCTTTTTGGGCATATTATGCGTTCTTCCAAGCATAGTCTGGAAAGGCTCATGATATTGGGCCGGGTCGAAGGAAAGCGCGCTCAGGGTAGAACACCGGCGAGATGGTCCGATGCCATAAAGAGGGCAGTTGGAGGCAGCATGTACAGAGCGGTCCGCGCTTCAGAGGACCGCGTGGCTTGGAAACGCGTCGTATGTGGTCGCGATCCTCAGCAGTGAGGGAACGACGAAGAAGAAGAGGGGCAGTCGGATAAAAAAAAAAACAAATATGCATTTCCTGAAATTGATATTGCAGACTTACATACCCTGTAAGATATTGTGCTCCTTTTAGATATTGTAATACCAGTAAATCTCGCCCATAGCATAACTTGTGTTAATTATAAATAAAACACCATTTTGGATTTAACTTCGTAATTATTAACGGCATCTGCCTTATAAGAGCGCTCTATCTATAACTCTCATATAAAACAAAGCATATTTTCCAGGCATATAAGACACTTTTGCCCGCCGCTGACCATAGCCAAGAAGGCTGCCATCGTCACAATATCCAATGACAACCAAATCATTTCTGGTGGCGGAGGTGTTTCCTTGTAAATAATTTCAAGCCACAGCGACACATGTAAGGTTACCTGTCTGAGCGGTAAGGTTACTCTTGTGAGCGGTGACAATGTGACCTGAATAGTTCGGATAGTTTGCTGGAAATTTTATTAGCTGCGGGCGTACCATGAGGTGTTAAAACGTGAGTCTTCTGAGCGAGAAAGAGGGATAGAGTTATACACCCTATATAACTCCATCCCTTTTTCTCGCTCGGAAGACTCACGTTTTAAGACGTTATGGTACGCCCGGACAGGTGGTGGTGGTTTCATCAATTTTTTTATTTTTTTATCATAAAATTGATGAAAAATCATCAATTTGTTCTTCCGCTCTCTGGGCGGAACGGAAGGGGGTGTCAGACTCTTATCGAGTAAAACCTATCCGTGTTCCTTCAAATCCTCTTTGCGTTCCCGGGCCGCGGTGATTCTTTTGAAAAATTTCCGCAACTAAGGATCCGGTGGCCCTACCTACAGTGCTAGTTAATGTAGGCATAGCTCGATAAATATAGCTAGATTTTGCTAGACTTCTTAGATTTTTTTTCGAATGCATTGAATTCATCCTCTATCTCCTTAACAATATGATTCATAGTAGCAATCCTGTGTTTTACGAGCCAACAACTTGTTCAGTATGCGTCAGATATACGTATGTATACTGCTCAGTCTCTTTTAATTTAGCCATCTGAGCCCATTGAAAAGATCGGCTTAAATATATTATTTTCTCGTATTTAACAAATAAGATTCCTTTCGATCGATACTTTGTTTTATATATATTCGTTCACTGTTTATCTTGCTTATTACTTTTATTTAACAACTAGCAGCTACACGCGGTTTCACCCGTGTAGTTCACGTTTCCATAAGAATACAGGGATAAAATATAGCCTTTTTTTACTCGCTGATAATGTAGATTTCCAGTGGTGAAAAATGGTTAAAATCAGTCTAGTAGTTTCAGAGCTTATTCGGTAACGAACAAACAAAAAAAATCTCCTCGTTTGCGTCACATTAGAGAGAGAAAAATAAGTCTTGTTTTTGCAACATTTATCATTGATGCTCCGCTCTTTTTGCTCGCATCGTGATATTATATCGCCTACATATACTCTTTGGCCTATGGCCTTCCTCGATAAATGGGATCTCTAGCACTAAAACAAAAAACAATTAAAACCAGTTTACTCATCAGTACTCTTCAGCTTATAGAAGTATAGATATAGAGCAATGTGTTGCAATAACGTTTAACGCTTGGACTTAAAAAGAAACACGTTCATTCGGCCGGTACATAAGTAAAAGTTTCGGTATGTCGGTAAATATGTTTACAATACATAATTTAATAAAAATAACACAAACACATACATGTTTTATTATAAAATTGATGGTGTCCCCAGCGGTTACGAGGAACGAAATTGATTTTTCCGATAATACGCTTAGATACCGGAGCCGCTCAAATAATAACTATGTTTTGATGGTTTCATGTGACATTATGTCTGTTTAGTTGGCCCTTTTGTATGGAAGCTCAGGAATGGCATTCTGTAAGACCGTACCTTGATATTTTAGTAAGATTTCCTTGTGATATTGTCAATTGCTTGGTAGTTTTTAATCCTGTCGCATACGTAGGTAGGTCTGCTAACTACTTTATTGGCCAGTGGTTATTATGTTTATAGTGGACAATAGGGTTTTATGAACCATTCGCGGGTCCTGTGATGGGCTTAAGACCGAGACATGTTTGGTAGTTAGTTATTATTCGGTAAGCTAATTTTCTTTTTCTCATTAGGAGGAACACGGAATGGTTTGAGTCCGTAAGAGTCTGACACTGCCTTCCGCTCCACCCAAGGCGGAAGAAGTCATTTGATGATTTTGGTGGTGGTTCTGAATGTCTGTTAGGAACGAGGGTTCAAGGACTGATAGTAACTTTTTTATGAGTTCAGCGTGGACAATAAGGTGTAATAAAGCACTGCAATTATTGTAGACACAAAATCACAGTGCCAATCGATTTCACTACGCTTTAGAGCCCAGTGTCCAGCAGTGGTAGACATCTTTCGGCTGATGGAGAATTTATGATGACAAAGACGAGTCTACCTACACTAGTATACACTAATATTTTTGAATAAATTCAAAAATAAATGGACCGATATAAAAAATAAATAAATGTCGACACGTGCGAAACCGGAACAAGGCCGCTAGTCTACACTAATATTATAAAGAGGTAACGTTTGTGAGTTTGTGACGTTGTAAGGAGTAATCATTGGATCAACTGAACCGATTTCCAAAATTATTTCACCAATAGAAAGCTACGTTATTGTGGAGTGCCAAAATTAATTTCGCATCTTTATTTAAACTTGAATAATGTAATCCAAGTTGTAAAAAAAATTGATTTCCGTGTGATATAGTTTGTGAGTTTGTGACGTTGTAAGGGGTAATCTTTGGATCTATTGAACCGATTTCCAAAATTATTTCACCAATAGAAAGCTACGTTATTGTGGAGTGCCAAAATTAATTACGCATCTTTACTTAAACTTGAATAATGCAATCCAAGTTTAAAAAAAAAATTGCTTTCATCGCGTGCGCTGCGGAAACTATTGAGGATAGAACAAAACAATGTTCTACAATCTAAAGAACGTATCATAATCTGCAAAAAAAAGTCTGCGATAGCATATGCCTATCTCCTACGGATAACTGATAATAACTGATTTTAACCAGAAATATTACGCGGGACAAACGGGCCGGGACACTAATATTTCTAACGCGGAACGGAGTCCGCGGGCACTGCTAGTATTCGATAAAGAACGAGTGTGTGTCTATCTTTATTTTGTATCATAGTTTAATTTTCCAACTTTTTAATGAATTAGTAGTATCTATACTAATATTATACAGAGGAAAGATTTAATCGTTCGTTTGTATTGAATACGCTCCGAAACCACTGAGCCGATTAGAAAAAATCTTTTACTGTTGAGAAGCTACACTATTCCCGTGTGATATAGGCTATATTTTATCCCCATATTTCCACGGGAACGAGAACTTTACAGGTGAAACCGCGGGGCGTATCAGATAGTTCGCGTTTTATAGTAGTGTCGCGCTTTTTCGTAGTGTCAGCTTTCTGAGTCACGCAGGAATCTCGGTAAGTTAAATTGGACACCCATCCCCTGAACGACCTCGGCAAGCATTGCTTAACTATGAAGATCGATGCTTCCTGGTGTTATTATTTAGCTCGAGCTCCCCACCCACCCGTGATATCACCTATCCACCCCATATTGGACATCAACGACAGCTATGAGAGTTGGCGATTTATAGCTCAGCGTCGCGTCGTTTGCAGGTAACTTTATAGTTATAGCGAATCGTCTTTTGTGTATAGACGCGTTGATAAGCGTCGGGTCGAGTGGTCAGTATTTCTTTTGTAGTGGTTATTGTGAGAGAGATTGGAGAATGTGGGGACAAGGCTGTTTGTATCAGTACTTGAATAGTTGTGGTTAAAGGGTCGGAAAATTGGCAGGATGTATTGTTATATATGTTCCTACGTCAGACATAGGTTAAATCCTTTTAGCCGTGGTGAGAATTCTGTTCTTGTTATTAACAAGAACAGCCGTGCTATTAAAACTATTAAACTAAAGAGTTTCTCATGATTTCACTGCGGATTCATAAGTGATTTCGCAAATAAACTTTTCAGAATAGCACGGCAGAATTCTCACCATGGCTTTTTCTCACAATAATACTAGTTTTTTATTTATGTGCCTACTACATATTTATTAATTATATTTTTCACGTTTTTTATTTATATGTTTTTTTCTTGTAAATATATATAAATTGACCTAATAAAATAAATATAATGGTTAACAGTTTTTATAAACTTTATCTACTAATAAACTCAAGCAAATCTCATGATCGTGAAATTTTCTAACTGCCTGAAATGTTTCATCGTTCATTCATTGCGCATTCAGAAACGCATGATAGTGAAGTCATACCTACAAGTAATTTTTTGTATTTTTTTAACCGCTCTCTGGGCGGAGCAGAAAGGAGTGTAGGACTCTTACTGACTGTGTCTGTGACTGTGTGTGACTGATCACTGTGTGGATCGCCCGGAGGACACGGTGGAGCATACGGTGGAGGTCTGCCCTGCTTGGGCGGAGCACCGCCGTGTCCTCGTCGAGGCGATCGGCGGCGGCGACCTCTCGCGTCCGGCCCTGGTTCAAGCCATGGTCCGGAGCGAGGAGGCATGGGAAGCGATCGCCTCCTTCTGTGAAGCAGTAATGCTAGCGAAGGAGGAGGCGGAACGCGTGCGTGAGAGGGAAACCTCACGCCCCAGCCGCCGCAACAGAAGAAGACGCCCCGGGCGTCGGGAAACGCAGGGCGATTCCCGGCCACCGTAGGCGCGGGCCTGCGGATGGCGAGCTATGGGTGGCTCGCCGTCCGATAGCAACCAGGCCCGAGTCGACGGCGCGTCGTGTTCCACGCGCGCCTCAAAGAGCCGTCAGCAACGTAGACGGGGCCCCATAGGGTCAGTACCTGCTAGAGTTGCGGATTTTGTTCGAAAGAGTCACCGCAGCCCTGGAACGCAAAGGGCACAAGAAGGATCACGGGTGGGTTTTAGTCAGTAAGAGTCTGACACTCCCTTCCGCTCCGCCCAGAGCGGGAGAAGTCATTTGATGATTTCCCATCCAGAAAAAAAAAAAAAAAAAAAAAAGGACTCTTACTGACTAAACCCATTCGTGTTCCTCCTAGTGCCCTTTTCGTTTCGGCGACTGTTTTGAACAAATTCCGCAACTCTGAGAGCTGGTTCACATTAGGTCGGACCGACAGTTTACTGTCGACCGACTCGACTGTCGGTTGTTGCTGTTCAGACTAGACGCTGCCGACTCGACCTAATGTGAACACCACTGACGGTACGGTCGTTTTACTGCCCGGACGAAAAGTTTCGTATGTATTTCGCCATCCATATTTAAACGTGTTTTCTCTGCATACACGCCTCAGATGGGGGCCAAGCGGACCCCGTCTGAGGCGTGCCTTGACTTAAAGCCTCCATTCTGGAAATTTCCAATTTCACCAAATCAACAACTAAACCGAGAACAATATAACACCACAAACTAATAACGAAGACACAATTAACAGCCACTAATTACGCACGTTACCTACTAGCCAGCAAACGGGAGTGCCGACAAAGGGACCGGCGTCTTTGTGGAGTCGGAATGTTGATCAAGTAATTAGCAACTTACATAGACACGGTGTCCTTGGGCGCGAGTGTGTGGTGTGTGAATCTATCACATCCAGTTCGGATGTGGTAGATTTATGTGCACGGCAAACCTACATTTTTATTTTGGCTGAAAATGAAGGTCCTCACCTTGAAGGTCATTCTTCAAGGTGCATTTTCGGTCATTGCGGTACTAAATGCACATTGCCCTCGGTTCATCTCAGCATAAGATCATCTGCCTAGTCTTTTCCCAACTATACTGGGGTCGGCTCCCTGTCAAGCCGGATTCAGTTGAATACTAGTATTTTACGTGATGCGGCTGCCTACCTAACCTACACTACCCATTAACTGGGGATCACGGTACTTCTTGGCAAGACTGGTGTCAGATTTTCTGGCTTCTGACAATCCGTAACGACTGCCAAAGATCTCCAAATGACAGCCGGGACCAACGGCTTAACGTGCTTTCCGAGCCACGCAGAAGTCTCGTTATGTTAAGATGGTCACCCATTCACAGACCAACCTCGGCAAGCGTTGCTTAACCTCGAAGATCGACCCGTGCGGCTGTTATAATTTAGCCACGAGCTCCTCAGTCCACGAGCTCCTCAGCATAAAGTTATGTTCTAATCAGACGCACAACAAGACGCTGATTTTCAGTTATCACCTAATTATGGCGTTATAGCGTTTATGCCTCCACATACAAACTAAAGGACTGACGTCAAATGAACTCTACCGTATAAAACCGCCTGATAGACAACTATCAGTAAGTGGCCCACCAGACTCGCTTCACAACTCTTGTCTGGTCGAAGGATCCTTTTCCTTTCCTTCAAACGGTATGTGGGATACACACCCTGATACGCTTAGCTCCATAACATATAGTACAGTGAATAAAACAACTACTAGGTACATACTATACTGCTTCCTGCTAATACGTAAGGAGTTAAAAATGCAATAGTTCTCCTTTCAATATGCTTACTGCGAATATCCTAATAAGTTCTCTTCTGATTTCTACTGTTTTATTTAATTGATTGATTGACTACTAGTTTTTATTGTATTATTATAGAAGATCTATCGTCATTATTAAAAAAATACTGACCAAGTGCGAGTCGGATACGTTCACGAAGGGTTCCGTATCATTTACAAAAACGGCAAAAAAAAAACACATTTGTTGTTGTATGGGAGCCGCCTTAAATTTTTATTTTACACTGTGTTTAGTGTTGTGTGTTATAGCGGCAACAGAAATACATCATCTGTGAAAATTTCAACTGTCTAACTATCACGGTTCATGAGATACAGCCTGGTGATACACAGACAGACAGACGGACGGACAGCGGAGTCTTAGTAATAATGTCCCGTTTTACCCCTTGGATACGGAACCCTAAAAACTAGGTCACTAGAAAATGTAGTGCAAAAAGAAAGCCCAGTAAGAATTACCATCTCCACTTTCCCTACCCCCAAACACTTGAGAAGTAAGGCGCGAACACAAGTTACCGCGATAAATCTGAGCAGCTCCAAGTTTTCATTGAAAGCGAGATGAAACTTCGTCTAATGGGAACCGGAGCGATTGAAACGTCGCGAATGATGTATGCGGACGTGAATGTTCGAGCGTTGTTTGAAGACGAGTTAAATTTCAGTAGGTGGTGTAATTGTTTTGACACTTGAGTGATGATTTTACCTGATTAATTGAAGTCATAGTTTGAGATAATTACAATCTATTACCACTTACTCAAGTATCGAGTTTAGTTTATTGTATTTAGAGTTAATTTTTAAATATTTTTTTTTTTTTATTGAAGAAGTCAATCTATTTTGCTTAAAGCAACAATGCATTTTCTACCCGTCAACCTGTAGGATAAAATGGTTACAGTGTAGTATAAGTAGATGCAGGTTAAACCAACTGAAATACTAAATTTAAAATAGCTAAAGCGATTACAATGGTCAGAAATACTGAAACTTATAGGATTGATATGTCCTGTCCATTGGCCAAACTTTCATGCTTCCATGCCTCTTAATCCAAAGATATTTTTCTGTATCGATCTATATCTCGATCGACAGAATCTTTTTACTTGACTCTACTATCGCAGGTATGCTGGAAAAGATTTCTTTAGAAATAAGCACCACCTTTGTACCTATTTTTCTGTTTCCTTCTTCTTATCTTTTTATTAAATATGTGTACATAAATTGTTAAATAAAATAAATAGATATAGAGACAAACATCAAATATCTTTAGTTGTGGTTGCAGTACAAAATTGCACAAGTTTTGGGTCGGGTTGAGTCCGGATTATGCCCTATATTATACCAGAAATTCGGTGTGCAAAATGTAGGTTACATGCTATTTAAAAACGTCCTCTTTAGGTGCCCAAAACACACCTATGAACGAAACAAATCAGCATCCAAACTTGCATCCATTCCCTCATATGGAGCTTAAATAATCCCTCTCCAAAGAGTTCTTCAATCAAAGAGTTTCGAAACGCCGTCATTATCAGAACTTCTGTCATCAAAGCTTAGTAGGTCACTCCATTCACTGAGCCTACTAAAACTTACGCTGAATCAACTAAATATCACACCCTTAATTTTAACATCCACATTAAAACCCTTGTTAAACAAGCCTTATATTAAAACTACTTCCAAATAATCACAAAATAGGAACAAAATGGCGTCCCTCACTTCGTTATTTTATCACCTATCCCAACATAGTGCCAGCATTAAAAACTGCTGAAGATAGCACTATGTACCGATGGACCAAACGTCGGATCAGCAGTGTGTAGGCAAGGGAGAGCTGTTTACATGGAGGGTAGGCTCAGGTGGCCGCACACCGGCAACACTTATACTAATCTACGCTGAGACAAATAGGGCCCTACACGGGGACGACGGCCTATAGAGCTGGGAATAGAATAGAATAGAATACTCTTTATTATGTACACCATATAAGTTACAGAAAATATAGATGAAGAAAACATTACATAGGGTGACACAATGGGCGATCTTTTTAAGACAACCTTTGGATGGATTTTAAAGAGAAAAGGAAATACAGTACTAATGGAATGTGTAGACAGTACTCCTAGTCTAAACCATAATAGGAAAAGAATTTGATTGTTTGTTTGTTTTTTTTTTGCGTTGAATAGGAAACTACTGAACCGATTTGAAAAATCTTTCACTGTTGAGAAGCTACATTATCCCCGGGTAGCATACGTGGATTTTATCCACGTATTCCTACGGGAACGGGAAATATTGGAACCGTTGTTTTTTGCTGTGCCAAATCAATTAAAAATAAATGAAGATAAGAAGCATCAAAGAGCAGGAGTGTTGGCTTGTCACGTCACGTCGTAGTAAAAATTGTAGCACGTAGTGACGTCACACGAGTTTTCAACGCACTGTATCGTTTTCGTTTTTTGTTTACATGAAAAAAGAAAAAGTACGTGTCAAATATTATTTGGAAATCTATCTGACGAACTACTAACTAGATTTTTATAGTCAACTGTCAAAGTCAAAATGTTTATTTCAAGTAGGCCATTAAACGGCATTTTTGAACGTCATCATTAACAGTTAACATAATAAAGTGACTCTAGCGTCCATTCGCAAAGGTAGATTCTTATGGCGAAGAACGAACAAGAAAGTCCGTAGTTACTTTTTTCAAATAAATGTTTTACAATATTTGATATACAAAAAAAGTATATTTCATATATGTGAGAATGATGGACCAAGTATACTAGTTAAAGAACCAACTATTACCAGCAGAGGTAAACTTCTAAATATGCATCATAATATCATGGTACTCACATATTTACAAATATTGAAACAGTGTGTAAGTGAACAGAAAAAAGACACAAGAAAAAGTACATTCATAAAGTTAAATCCAATCATAAATCAACCAGTTTCATTTTATCTACACCCTTGATTGCCCTATGGAGCAAGACCAGCATGTTTCCAAGCATTCTTATCCTGAATGTAATTTTCTAATTTGTATATGCTAGTTTACAAAGGGTGCTTTGAACAAAAGTATAAAAAAAAAAAACAAAAAAACAACAACAACAACTCAACGGTCAGCGAGTCAACACGTCCCCTGAGGATGCCTCGTGGAGAGGCGAAACACGAGTCGGTATTGGTGTTGGGTTTTTTGCTTTTCCTTCCTGCATGTGCATAAAATCATTGCATTTGCCTTGTAATCTTGCATGTGCATAATATAGCGGGCGGGAGGGAGGTGCATACCTGCAACCCATAAATATTCGCGGAAATTAAAACTAAATATATTATTTTCATATTCAAATTTAAAAGTTTTAAATTTGCCTTATTGCTACAGGTGGACCATGATAACTAAATCTATGAACCTCTATCTACTCGCTTCCCAGGTCTACCCGTCATCCGCGGACGAACCCTTGAGTTAACGAGTTGCCGTCGTACCTCCGACCTGCAGGTGCGCGGCCTCTGCCCCGCCCTGTTTAATAGCTGTCTGCTTTTACCAAGACATGTGACACACGTGGTACTTGATAAGGTTATTCAAAAAATATCTCGGAGCCAAATGTTATTATATCATATGGGAATTTAAAAATGACCGCAATTAATAAGATATTAATATTTTCACAATATGGCCCCCAAATCTGTAAAACAATACTTTATTACTATACTAAGACTAGCAGCGCCTCGCGGTTTCACCCGCGTTGTTCCCATTCCCCTGGGAATATGGGGATAAAATATAGCCTATTTCACCCGGAGATAGCTAGTGTAGCTTCCCAACAGTGAAAGAATTTTTCAAATCGGTTCAGTAGTTTCGGAGCCTATTCAATATAAACAAACAAACAAATATTTCCTTAAGTATAGATAAAGGTGTGATTTAATTGCTGGCTGTGTAGACTCAAACATTATTTGTTATCGTTACTTTATTGTAAACCAAAAATATTGTTTTGAACGCCATAAACGGCAAAACATGCTGATTTACCTGTTATTGTTTTATAATTAATATATTCTATTCTATCCTATCCTATCCTATCCTATCCTATCCTATCCTATCCTATTCTATTCTATTTTGAAGATGCTGGTAGTGGGTGAAAACTTGGATTTCCATATACTGAAGCAATTATGTTTTTCTTACTACACCGCTGTTCTTTTCTAATTATTTTTTTTCGGGATCTAAGACAGTTATATAATTTCTTCCAGACTCTTGAATCTTGACTTTAACTCTCATTGACGGAGGCTTGTTCTTACTGAAGTAGTTGTATTACTGAGGGGAAATAGTTGCTATACATAGGTTTATTTATTAATTTCCTAGCTGTACAAAGGCGCACATATCTAAAGTATTTCCTACCAGTCAACCATGTGTTGAAGAAGTAACAGTAAATGTCATAACATAAGAAATCTTCTTGAGAGATCACACTACATAAGTATAAATATCGACTAATTAAGGCATGTGAATTTGTAAATAGCTTTACAAATTTACACATTGAAAATATGGGCACTCATCATCAAATGGTGATGATCATCATTTTAACTAAGACGCTGAGACAGAAGTCCGCTGCTGGACATGGCCTCTCCGAAAATTTGCCACATTGATCGATCCTGTACGTCTCGCATCCAGCGGGCATGGACATAAAGAGCGCTTATTACACTATCCAATTTTTAGGAAATCTAAATCTGATACAATTTAGGAATTCGAACGAAATCGGCCTCTAAGTTCAATTACACTATCCTGTTTCCTAAATTGGCTTCCTAAAAATCGGATAGGGTAATAAGCGCTTATAATATACAGATTATTAACCGACTTCTAAAAAAGGAGGAAGTTCTCAAGTTTTTTTTAATGTTTGCTCGCGCATAACTCCGTCGCTTGCCAACCGATTTGAAAAATTCTTTTTTTGTTGGAAAGAGTATACTTCCCAAATGGTCCCATGAAAATTTTATCGAAATCGAACAATTGGTTTTTTGTTAATTTCAATAAATGATAGCAAATCTGTCGGGATAGCTGAAATCGCATGTTTGCTTATTGTTTACACCAATTTATACCACGTACGCTGTGATGAGTATGGTTAGCTGGGAGTGAACCACTAAAAAGTGAAAAATAAAAAAACTTTTTACAAATCAATACAACCGACTTCCAAACAAAAAAGGTACAAAATAACTTTAATTTCGGAAGTCGGTGTGTTCAAAAATAAAAAAGCAACCAAAAACACCGAGTTCCGAAATTAAAGTTATTTTGTACCTTTTTTTGTTTAGAAGTCGGTTGTATTTTTTGTAAAAAGTTTTTTATAAAAGCATACATCTAGTAACTTAAACATTTTAAACTTATGGGAGTCCATACTTAGACTTGCCCGTAATTGAACATTTAGTAACAAGTACATAGGTTAAATCAATGTAAAAATAATATCAAGTAATAGTAAAATCGATATCCTGTGAAATGACATAAAATAGTGATATACAAAATTGATTAAAAGTGATTTTTTTACAAATAGAATAAGATATTGTTTGTGGTGAAGCGTCAATGCCTTTTTCAATATAAAAAAATAAAATAATAATATTTTAGGATTTGTCATATAATACGCATAATATGTTAGTATCTCAAATTAAATATTTTAGTTTCTCAATTGATGAATCCTCGCACCAATCTTTGTTGCCGCAGCGCCCATTGTATCCAAACTTTCTTGAGTTTTCTCGCCATGTGGCCGGTAGAGGGCGTTAGCGGGCAGTCCTCTTCGTGTGACCGTGCGCAACGCTGTTTGAGCGGTCGCTTCGCCTTTTGAAAATTCCTTTTTTGGTGAAACCTTGATGATACTCGTAAAATAATTGGACCTGCATCTGTGCTTCATTGAGAACTTATAGTGCAGTGTTGATTTTTGGAGTTTTAACCATTGCACCGGTGGATTCAACAAGATTTTGCTCGCCGGCCGGCAGCCTATACCTACAAGACCATCAAGCGCGCATGAACGTGGTATCTTCCCGTTACCCTGGGTCTAAGTGAGATCTCTGGATTGCCAAGGTACGTGGGCATGTTTTGCTGCTAATAAGTCTTTTGGTATTGGTTTCTCGCGGATTCATCAAAGGGGAAATTAATTTATTTGAGGTCCGCCATTACACTTTTTAACATAGGTTTGTAATTCAAATTCTCTCACAACCTACCCAAAGGTGCAGGCTATTTACACGCCTCACCATATTTTATGGTCCTTCGGAGCCGCATAAATAACCAGTTACCTAGATTTTTGCGTAATTGTTTGGTAAAAATCATATAGGTTCAATAACGCACAATAGGTACTTATTGATTTACGTAAACTTTTGGTAAATTATTGCCTATAAAACGCATCGTAATTGACAATAGAATTTACGTAGTTTGTTGGTAAATCTGTTCAATTATTTATTCGCTTACATAGAACGACATTACGTATGTATTGGTAAAGTCATTCTATGTAGGTATCCGTATTTTAAAAGTCGCTTTGATAATAAGGAAATAAGTAGGTAGTTACCAACTCATTTCGGCTTTGTATTTTTTCTGTTATTGTCTTCGTTTTTTATTTAACAAAATGATGGATAGACAACTGAAGCCTGAAGATTTACTGACGATTCTTCATGAAAGAAAGGATTGTTATTTAAACGCATTAATCGATTGTATGATTTATCAAAAAATATATCGTCGTTCGATTCGAGGAAAAATGAGAGTTTTATGACTGAGTCAGAGACAATTGATGACATTCGAGATAAATTTGAATCCTTTGTCGATCAAATAAATCAAATAAACATGAGTTTAAAACCTGGTTCGAGTGCCGACTATGCTTGTTTAGAATCCTTTGAAGATTTGTATATTCATATTAAACGTGTTAGGAATAAAATAAACAGTAATCAATCGCCATCAACACCCAGTAGTAACTCAAAGACTCTTTTTGAACCGCTTAAAATAAAGTTGCCTCCTATTGCGCTGCCGTCTTTCGACGGGAAAACTGAGAATTGGCCTGTTTTCTATGAGTCATTCAAGTCAAATATTCATGATAATGATCAGCTGACTGACTCGCAGCGTGTGCAGTACTTGGTAGATAGGCTTACGCACAACGCATTGAAGGTTACCGCTGGAATTGTGCCTTTTTTTTTTTTTTTCCTGGATGGGAAATCATCAAATGACTTCTCCCGGTCTGGGCGGAGCGGAAGGGAGTGTCAGACTTTTACTGACTAAAACCCACCCGTGATCCTTCTTGTGCCCTTTGCGTTCCAGGGCTGCGGTGACTCTTTCGAACAAATTCCGCAACCCTAGCAGGCACTGACCCTATGGGGCCCCGTCTACGTTGCTGACGGCTCTTTGAGGCGCGCGTGGAACACGACGCACCGTCGACTTGGGCCTGGTTGCTATCGGACGGCGAGCCACCGCAGGCCCGCGCCTACGGAGGCGCCCGGGGCGTCTTCTTCTGTTGCGGCGGCTGGAGCGAGGGGCTTCCCTCTCTCGCACGCGCTCCGCCTCCTCCTTCGCTAGCATTACTGCTTCGCAGAAGGAGGCGACCGCTTCCCATGCCTCCTCGCTCCGGACCATGGCCCGAACCAGGGCCGGACGCGAGAGGTCGCCGCCGCCGCTGGAATTGTGCCTACGGGTGATACTTACAAGTTTTTATGGGATAGTTTAGTTAAAAAACATCAAGATAAGCGATCACTGGGTACGCATTATTTAAATAACATATTGGATTTAAAAAATTGTTCATATAACGCTAATAGTCTCGATTCTTTCATAGAAACATTTAGTGCATCTATTTCTGCCTTGAAACAACTTGGGATTTCGGATCTTGCTGATTTTATTCTTTTGCATTACGCAATGAGAAAAATCGATTCACAGACTATTCAATCATTTGAACTTTCCATCCGAGATGTTGAAATTCCCACAACGAAATTATTGATAAGTTTTGTTCAAGATCAGGCAAGGATATTGACACGCTCGAATTTGTCTCATTCGAACGCGAGAAACTTTAGTAGCCTCCCCGCTTCCGCGCCTCGCGAGTCACGCACACAAACAAAAGCGTTTGTTGTGAGCGAGTCAGCTGGTTCACCCGCGATCGCGGTTCCATGCTGCGCGTACTGTAATGATAACGCTCATGTTCATTTGTATAACTGTGCTAAGTTTAAATCCGCATTGACTCCTAGAACATGGTTCGAGTTCATTAAATCTAAATGTGGGTGCGCCAATTGTCTGAGCACATTGCACGGATTGAGTAACTGCAAGTCAACATCAGTCTGTGACTTATGTAAAAAACGCCATCATACACTATTACATTTTGATAAAAAAAAATAAACCGCAAACAGCTGATGTTAAAGCGACGAATTGCAATGTAGTCGTCGCGTCGCCTCCCGCGCCGCACAGTGGTCCGGATTTTTAATATGGTGGACTTAGAACCCAAGGTCAATATTTCACGCTAGAAAAATTCATACGGATAGATAAGTGGACGCTTATCAACATTTGTTCTACCGATTTTTATGAAATTGTATACTTTGGCGGAAAAAAAATATTGAAAAAAAAAATGTATGGAGCAAAACTGAAATATCTTTTTTTCTCGAAATGTTCAAAAGTGTTAGCAATGAAACCTTTTGTAAATTGTAGAGTTAACTTTATTTGTTAATTTCACAAACAAATCTTTTGCATGCACTTGCAGCTTTGGCGTTTATTGCGCAGTTTAAGTTAAAATATTTAATATAAAAAAATACATTAAAACAATACTTTTTTGGTCTGTTAAGTGGTTTGGGGAAAGTATAATACTAAGATAAAATTGTTTTAATCAACTCAGACATCAAATTACAAAATAACATAATTAATGACAATTGTACCTGTATTGCATAATTTTTACTGTACAACATAATAATCGAAGGTAGTTTATTTACATTTTGAATTGAATTTAATACATTAAAAAAAAATAAGTACAATAAAAATATAATAAAATTATACATGTATATTCATATATTGAACATACAAAATAATACAAACTTATAAATTAATTTAAGAAAACTTAAAATCATTCCAAAGGATCTGGCACATTTTGTATAGCTTCTTCGTCAACTTCTATTTCTTCTTCTTCTTCAACTTCTATTACTTCTTCTGTTATTAATAACTGCAAAGCTTCTGGAAACATACTTGATAATTTAAAATTGGTGTATTTAGGTTTCAGATGAGATATATAAGGATCTGATGATATCAAAAAATTGTGCATAATGTCTTCATTATTTTGCAATCTTCCTGTTTTCCTCGTGTGACGTTCTCTGGTATTTCGAAAGTCCTTATTTCTTGCTTCTGCTGCTTCTTCTGACAAAATTCCGATAGGAAGGCAAGAGAAATGTTTGCATATGTCAGCGCCATGTATCAGCATTTTGTGTACGCTGGAAGGCATGTTGTACCAGGGATAGTGATGAACAAAAAGCTCAGCAGTCTCCTTGCAGTATGCGTGGAATCCATCAATATTGACAGCCTGCCCAGAAGATAACACTTGCAATATGACTGCGAAGTGTTTTATCAAATCAGCATCAATCTTCGTTATTTGAGCTGCCTTTTCGTAGTCCCGAAAAAATCTTCTGGCCGTGTTCCCATCATTGGTAGTTCCAAAGCCCTGCTTCACAACATCAATCAAAAGTCCCATCTGTTGTTTGAACTCCGATTGCACTATGTCCTTCCGCAACTTCTTAAGGTTCTTGTTTTCACCTCGTGCACACCACATTTCGAAATCTAAATTATACGAAATGTGTAAAAGACACTCCATGCTTCGAATCCACATATGGAGTGTTGACAATCCATATTGATATACATCTTCCCGCACAGGTCTTGAAAACATTTGAGAAAGATTATTCATCTCGCTTGGTTTTGCAAGGCAAACATTGCAAGTAGCTGCAGATGGAGTATTTGTAATTATTGTAGTCACTTTCCCATCAATCATTGTCATGTGTAACTCATGAGTAACTTCCAAGTTTCCACATTTTGAAACAGTCAAATTTCGTATTTCTTCCTCCATTTCCGCTTGTTCTTGCTTAACAAACCCAGTCGTTTCCTTCGCAAACTGAAATTTAATAGGTCTGCAATAAAATGTTGAAGACGGCTTTGGATTATTCCAAATAACAACATTTCCGGCCTCTAGCTTCAGAGGAACGAGGCTCGTCATAAACACAGAGGAGTCGTCGAAATCTGCCATTTCACTTCTCTGCTTGTAGTTGCTCTGTGCTGATGAACCATCGAATCCCCATTTGCTGGTCAGCTTCAATTTTTACTGGAGATATTTAAATCATCACCAACGATTTGCAGAATCCTTCGAGTTGTGACATCTAAAAGTGCTTGTAGTTTCACCTTCACTCCATCTTCTGATATTATAATATCTGTGGTATCTGGATAACACCTTTTCTTAGCTTCTAACAACTTGTGGTAAGACGGAAGCTTCAACTGTTGTGACAATGCAGACCTTAAAGTGAGATACTTCCACTTTGACAGATCCAATGAAGTACTAAGGGCTAAAACTTGATCTTCCTGCATAGTCTCCTTCTTTTCGTTCATAAACAAAAATGATTCGACATCTTCAACCTTTTCAGGTTTCTTAATAAGAAGGTCAATGATGCGAGCAAGAACTTCTTTCCCATTAGACTTGAGCTTTGTGACAAAAGCAAAAGTCAGTTCGTCTTCTGGATAGTCGAGTAATGTACCCGATCGCCTTTTCTTCTGCTTATTTCCCAAGTCTTCAAATGGCTTCCTCGATACGATGTCTGTAGAAGTGCCCATGTCACTAGTCACCTTTGAAGTAGATGCTGAGGGTAGGACAGCTACTTCGTCTTCTGTGGAACAATGATGCAAATTCTCGGTCTCTTCAAAAATTTCGGAGAGATTCACAGTAGCACATTCAGGCCACTTAATTCTTGTTTCTAACCAGCTCATATGTTTTTTCATGAATGTTTTTTGCACCCTGTGTGCTTCGGTCCATCGACGATTTAAGTTCACAGTGAGAGATCTTGCAAAATTCAATATTTTTTCAGAATCTTCTTGCGAAATTTCAAGCAAAATGCAGTCCAAAATTGCTTGATGCAGTCGTTTGTAGTCCTTGAGGTCCCCTTTTCGTAGAAACACGTAAATGTCCAGGTAAGTACCAAATCCAGCCATGATTATGTAGGTAGTTTTCTTCACGTTAAAATTTCCAGGTATGTTGACTCTTCAAGGGTTGAATGTCTAATGACACGCTCCAGTAGGAGCTCCGTCTATTTTATTTGATTAAAAAGAGTGCAATTAGCGGTGGTCTTAACAAGAAAAAAAGGGAACAATAGAGAATGAAAGAGACAGCAATAGTAGAAAATCAAAGAGATAGCAATATTAGTGAATGGGAGGGGAAAATTTGCAGGCAATGCGTCATTTGGTCACTAACTGTGCTTTGAGTAACCTGGCTAACCGCTAAGAAGTAAAATATGAAATTAAATTTTACCTATTTTTCAAAATCGTTCAAAGTCTAGAAATAATGAATTTTAATGTTTATGATATTGAAAATATTTTTTTATGTGACTATAAATGAGTAAAAACCTTTAACTGTCACAAATAGATGGAATAAAATCATTGAAAGTTCCGATGCTTATTTCGACCAAGGCTGCAAGTGTATGCGAAAAAGTTCTTAGGGGAATTATCCAATAAGTGTAATACAATAATATTTAAAAGGTTTCATTGCTAACACTTTTGAACATTTCGAGAAAAAAAGATATTTAAGTTTTGCTCCATACATTTTTTTTTTTCAATATTTTTTTTCCGCCAAAGTAAACAATTTCATAAAAATCGGTAGAACAAACGTTGATAAGCGTCCACTTATCTATCCGTATGATTTTTTTTAGCGTGAAATATTGACCTTGGGTTCTAAGTCCACCATATTAAAAATCCGGACCACTGTGCGCCGCAGTCCCTCGCGCCCCCCGCTACGTCCTTGTCTGCCCCGGTTTCCGCCGCGGTGCCGCGCTCTTATGTTCATTGCGATAAGGTCGATATTTCCGCACGGGTGATTACGTCTGATTCGTGTGATGTGACGCCAGCGTCTTCGGCTCACAACTCGGCCGTGTTATTTGCAGCTGATGCAGCGAAGGCTAAGGAGATAGTGCTGTTATCGACAGCTCAGGTTTATGCGCGAGCTAAAAGTGACAGTGCGGGTCACAAAACAATAGTGAGGTGCTTAATTGATAATGGCTCGCAGAATAATTTAATAACTACAGCCTGTTGTACAAAACTTAATTTACTGATAATTCCTTTGAGTAATTCCTTTGTTAAAGGAGTTGGTTCTGTATCGCGACCGATAATAGGTTACGTACATTTAGATATCGAGTCTCGCGTATATCCGGATCAAAAATATACTATTCACGCGTTAGTAGTTGAGTGCATTACGGACCAGCTACCATCGCACCATGTTAAGTGGGATAGCCATGTAGACTTCCACACGCTTCCGCTCGCAGATTTAAGCTGGAATATTCCAGGGGATATTGACCTAGTGTTGGGCGCTCAACTGTTTCCGTACATTTACTTGGGGAATAAAGTCGATCTTGGTTCACGCGCCCCACCTGCATTATTGACCACATTCGGGTATATCTTTATGGGTGATTTTCCGCATAATAGTGATAATTTAAATTTACCTGACTCTTTTCACGGCATTGGCTCTCAATGATTTATTACAAAGGTTTTGGGAATTGGAAGAAATTAATAATAAACGTTTTTTCTCTCCTGAGGAAACCGAATGTGAAAATATTTTTTCCTCGACCGTTTCACGGGACGATGTGGGACGTTATACCGTCGCGTTACCTTTTAGTAAGGATCCCGCCGAGCTGGGTAACTCCCGCACCGCCGCGTACCGTCGGCTTATTGCGCTTGAAAGGAAACTCCGCCAATCGCCGATGTTGCGGAAAAATTATAATGCAGTGATCAAAGAGTACATCGACAATGGTTACTTAAGTCAAGTCGACGAATCTGCCATTTCCGATGACGGGTACTATATCCCTCATCACGCTGTTGTTCGGCCAGACAAACCGATGCCGCGCATTGTATTGGATGCTAGTGCGAGAACTCATACAGGGTTATCTTTAAATGATGTACTCCATATTGGTCCAAATTTACAAACAGATTTGTTTATTCTTTTAATAAATTTTAGATTATTTCTCATCGCTCTAAATGCTGATATTAAACAAATGTATTTACATGTTGGTGTACCCGTTGACCAGCGTAAATACCTACGCATTTTGTTTCGATTCAATGAGAACGAACCTGTGCGAACCTTCGCTTTTAATCGCTTACCTTTCGGACTTAAGTCGAGTCCTTACCTAGCTATGCGCACTGTGCGACAGCTGGCCTCTGACAGTCCGCATCTTCCCGAAGCTGCTAAAGTAGCAGAGACCAGTTTCTATATGGACGATCTGGTGCATTCTGTGAATAATGAAGACACCGCCATGCAGCTATCGCATGATCTTGTAAAGATGTTTAAATCGGGCGATTTTGACCTTGTTAAATGGTGTAGCAATTCACCCGTTCTTTTAAACAGTTTTCCCGACTCGCATCGTAAGTCCCTCGATTTTCACGCTGGGAGTGATGTGTCTAAGGTTCTAGGCCTTTCGTGGGAACCTTCTCAGGATAATTTCTTCTTCACTTCCGCCCAAGTAGCTGAGAAATGTACTAAGAGAAATATACTCTCGATAGTCGCACGCTTATTTGATGTTCTCGGTTTGGTCGCCCCCGTAATCTTTTATGCCAAGTTGCTCATCAAAGAGTTATGGCTGAGCAATATTGGTTGGGATGATCCCGCTCCTGACGACATTTGTAAACGTTTCTCCGTTCTCATGCAAGAGTTTCCATTGCTGGATACATTACGCATACCACGCCATGTGGGTGTCACCGATGATTGTTCCGTTCGGATAGTCGCGTTTGCTGATGCTAGTATGGGTGGGCACGGGTGTGTGATTTATGTACACTCTAGTGGTCCGTCCGGTGTCATAGTCCGCTTACTTTGTGCGAAATCAAAGGTTTCACCTACCAAAGTCACGACTCTTGCACGTCTGGAGCTATGTGCCGCCGTGCTCGTGTCAAAATTGGTAAAAACTGTTCGCGATACTTACGCTTTACGTGTTCCTATTGCAGGAATTTACGCCTTTTCGGATTCCACGATAGCCTTATCTTGGATACACTCTTCTCCGCACCGCTGGTCAGCCGATTTGTCTGGTCAGCGCATTAATTTGTCACAGCGCAAACAGTTGTTAGATAGCATGGTCCAATCCTTCTGGAAGAAATGGCACCTAGAGTATCTGCATACGCTGCAAGTCAGGCAAAAATGGGCAACTCCGGACAAACCCGTAGAAGTTGGAACTGTCGTACTTGTGGGACAGGATAATTCAGCTCCTCTAAGTTGGCCATTAGGAATTATAACTGAGGTTTATAAAGGCACGGATAATGTATCTCGTGTTGCAATAGTAAAGACGAAGTTCGGTAACTTTAAACGTGCCATCGTTAAATTATATCCTATTCCAACGCAATAACCGTTAACTAGTATACGATACTCATAGTCTTAAGGTTTAGGTTACGGTAACGTTTGTTTTTCGCATTTAGTCGTAGAGCTTAAACTTTTTCTGATCATAATCTATGTCAGTAAATACTTATAATTTTATTTCACTTTTCCTTTTGAAAGCACTCGCGTCCTTCCAAAGCCCCCGAGCATGGTGAAGCGTCAATGCCTTTTTCAATATAAAAAAATAAAATAATAATATTTTAGGATTTGTCATATAATACGCATAATATGTTAGTATCTCAAATTAAATATTTTAGTTTCTCAATTGATGAATCCTCGCACCAATCTTTGTTGCCGCAGCGCCCATTGTATCCAAACTTTCTTGAGTTTTCTCGCCATGTGGCCGGTAGAGGACGTTAGCGGGCAGTCCTCTTCGTGTGACCGTGCGCAACGCTGTTTGAGCGGTCGCTTCGCCTTTTGAAAATTCCTTTTTTGGTGAAACCTTGATGATACTCGTAAAATAATTGGACCTGCATCTGTGCTTCATTGAGAACTTATAGTGCAGTGTTGATTTTTGGAGTTTTAACCATTGCACCGGTGGATTCAACAAGATTTTGCTCGCCGGCCGGCAGCCTATACCTACAAGACCATCAAGCGCGCATGAACGTGGTATCTTCCCGTTACCCTGGGTCTAAGTGAGATCTCTGGATTGCCAAGGTACGTAGGCATGTTTTGCTGCTAATAAGTCTTTTGGTATTGGTTTCTCGCGGATTCATCAAAGGGGAAATTAATTTATTTGAGGTCCGCCATTACACTTTTTAACATAGGTTTGTAATTCAAATTCTCCCACAACCTACCCAAAGGTGCAGGCTATTTACACGCCTCACCAGTTTGTAAACCGCATTTACTAATAAAGACCTTAAAATTGAAAAGCAAAAAAAAGTACAGATATACTCCGAAACTCTATCGACAATCAACGAAAAAGGTGCCTTAGGCGAGAAAAAATAAAGTCCTACTTTGTACGAGCTAAGAATTAAAATCTGATCTCACTCATAGCTCAGTCGACCTCTACAAGTCGCAATTCAATATTTGATGAAATAATCTAACAACGGCTCTCTTTGACCTTTTAAGAACAGTTTATAACTACCCAAAATTTCGAATATCGTTTGAAATGTTAAATAAGTTGAAAATTGAAAACTTCGTGAGTCAATATTCAGAGCAAAGTTCAGAAGATTATAATTTTGTGTACCCAGTAGAATGTACCTCGAATATAATAACTCCCATCATTTTGATCTGTTCAAATTTCTTGAAACTTCCTTTAAATAGCGATAAGTACTTTGAAAGTGTAATTAAACATAAAGCAATTTAGAACAATACCAAGTCTACGTGTTTTTTTTTATTGTTCGTGAAAAGTTGCGTTTTTTTTAATCGTCATTTTATTCTCTGGGAACGGTGATATAATGGGGATGTTTCCTGAGTAAAAAAATATGATTCTTAATATATTAATATGATTTTCTAACAACATAGGACTCGTATTCTTTGCTTTATCAAATCAATAAAAATGAACGAAGGTAAAAAGCATTAAAGATCAGGAGTGGGGGCCTGTGACGTCATGTCGTGGTACAAATTTTAGCACGTAGTGACGTCACACGAGTTTTCAACACACTGTATCTTCTTCGTGTTTTGTTTGTTTTTAAACTTCCTCTTTTAAAATGTTATCTACACTAATGTTTTAAACAAGAAAGATTTGTATATTATTTTTTATTTGTGTGTGTGTGTATGTTTGTAATGAATAAATTCAAAAACTACTGTGTCGATTTCAAATATTCTTTCGCCCTTAGAAAGCTACATTCACCCTGAGTGACTTAAGCTACAAATTATTCCAGTATGGCCATGGGAACGGGAAAAACGCGGGTGAAATCGCAGGGCGCTGCTAGTTAAATATAAAGCAATTTAGCACAACACTAAGTCAAAGACCTTTTAAACTTGGAACATTCCCTTACGTTTAATTTTCCCGTTCTTCTTTTGTATAGCCAGGGTTATGTATTATGTAAATACAAGAACTGCATCTGCTTAGCCTATTCCCAAATGTTGGAGTCGGCTCCCAGTCTAACTGGATCCAGCAGAGTTCCACAGCTCATTTTGCAGAGTTTTTCTAAGCTCCACAAATCAGTGACTGGGGAACGTAGTAACTCCATAGGTTAGGCGTCTAATAAACAAATACCTATATCAAAACAAACACCTTGACTGTTTGTCAAACTTTTTGGCTAATTAGGAAATATCACTACATAGTATAAAACAAAGTCACTTCCAACTGTCTGTCCCTATGTATGCTTAGATCTTTAAAACTACGCAACGAATTTTGATGCGGTTTTTTTTTAATAGATAGAGTGATCGAAGAGGATGGTTTATAATTATGTATAATAAATGCATAATATAGTAGAGATTTAGTATCAGCATTGCAACCGTGCGAAACCGGGGCTGGTCGGTAGTTAAAGATATACGTATCTATAAAGAACGTGAAAATCAAGACAACTCTCATGTAAATCACTGGCCTATTTAAACTGAAGTTATTTCATAACATACAAAGTACATTCCAGAGCAAGAGATTTTATTTCATAATGCAGAGTGACCCAAAGAAAAAGTCGTAAAACTTCATTGCATCCCCAATATTGGATTTTTCTATTACAATAACATTATAATATCGTCCTTTTATGTCAAGCTGAACAATAACAGAAGCATGGGTCGATGTTTCAGGTTAAGCGAATGTTTCCGAGGTCGGTCTATGGATGGGTCCATTATGTACATGTATAGAACCCATCCACAGACCTCAGTACACTGTAAGACTCTACCGTGCCTTGGAAAGCACGTAAAGACGCTGGAACGCTTTCGTTTGAAGATCATTGTCAGTCGTTACAGATAGTCATAAGCCCAGATATCAGACGCCAGCCAGACCACCAGGCCAGGGCCCCAAGTCTGCTATTTTTATAAATTCGTCATTCCAACACGATCCTATTGTCATTTTGCTAAAAGTTCGTAATTTGCTAATTTCATAATGGTCTATCATTGGTCGGTCAATGGTCTCGTAATACTTTTTGATAACCGACTATTAAAAGCAATGACTGCACAATGCCGATCTAATGGTAGGTCACTGATCAAAAGAATTGTCAAAATTTTAGCAGATTACTGCATACGTCTGTCATTTCTTTCAATGGAGTGTCAGTGGTTGACCATTGGAAAGTCATAACGACGCTTCTATGTTAGTAGACTACGAAACTAGTCAAAATCGCCCATTATGAGATCAATAATAGACCATTCTGATACTATTGTAATGGTAGACTTGGTGCCCTGATAGGCAGTCGCTTCAAGTAAAATACTGGTCAGCTGCATCTGGTTAGTCTGGAATCCGACATGAATATAGTTGGGAAAAGGCTATGCAGATTGAGTTTCCCTTCAGTCATGCAGGATACAGAACAACTTGATACCTGGGATATCAATCAATCAATCAAAATCAATCAATCAATCAAAAGTCATTTATTCAAACTAGGCTGAGCGACAGCACTTTTTGAACGTCAAATTTTACATAAAGACAGTCCCCCAAAACGCCCACCCGTCACCACTTCCTAGTGTTTTAGCTGGGAAGAAGAAGTGGCGCAACAAACTCCCCAGCAACACATCTGTCTGTTGCGTTTTAAGAACTTGAATTTATACAATAGTATGCAAAGTCATTACATGCCAAAGGTAGGAAAAAAATCAATTATCCAACATGGAAATATTAAATCAATTCACTATAAAAACATTGTAAAGATTAGATTAAGTCAATTAAATAAAAATAGATTGACCTACATAGTCATAAAAAATTACACAAAAACAAAAAATATATATATATATATAATTATGAACTCATATAACCCGTCATAAGCTAACTTATAGAGAAAGAACATGATAAGTATGACATTGTCTTGCGTTCAACACAGCGACCAACTATCTTTGTCGTCTAAATAGTCATTAATAGAATAGTATGCCTTCGAACAAAGGTTAGATTTAACTTTAGCTTTAAATGAGTTAAAAGGCAAGTCAAGAAAAGAAAGCGGAAGTTTATTGTAAAAACGGATACCGAGCCCCACAAATGACTCATGGACCTTACGAAGTCGGTGGGAAGGAGCATGTAGCTTGTGCTTGTTTCTGGTGTTAAAGTTGTGGATGTCGCTCATTTTACAGTATAGATGTATATTTTGCCTAATATATAGAATGTTTGATGAATGAATGAATGAATTGAGATGCTACTGTAAGAATTCCAATGTCTTTAAAAAGTTCTCTTAGGTTTACTATTATATATATAGGTTTGCTATTGCTGCCTAGAACCACAGATTTGTTGCTAAGAAAAGTTTCGTCTGGCGTTTCTTCTCTCCTTCCATAGATCAAAACCAAGGATTAGTGACCTTGACGCTTATCAGGCCCGTTATATTTTTTTTTTTCATAAGAATCCACATGGTTAGGACTTCTTCGTTTATTTCTTAAATTCGATTTGTCAATTTTTCTAATACAAATGATAAGTTAAGTATTTTTATTTTGTAAATAGGCTAAACACGACTAACTTAAACTTGGTAGGTATCTGTTAACTGACTACTCGGGAGAAAAAACAACTGAACAAACTCGGAGGTTAAAGATACAATCAATCAGCCGTTGTAAGTAAAAAGGACGTAATTACACAAAACGAAGTAACCGATTTCCGACCTTAATTCATTATTTTAATGTCGAAAATCAGTTACTCCGTTTGGTGTAATTACGCCCATTTTCCTTATTTCGGCAGCAATGTGTTGGTCAGATCATATGAGAATCATGTGGTTTAATGTACTAGTGGTCTTTTAAAGAATTTTTTAAGGGTTCCGTCCAAATAGTGCAAGCATTCGTATGGAAGTATTAATCATTTGTTTCTTGAAACAAAAAGAAGACTTCATTTACAGCTTAACAACGTATTTATTATCCGGTAAAAAGAAACCATTTATCTTGTACAGTCAAAGTAGAAAATAATTAAAATAAATAGTGTGAATAAAGATAGTGATGGCGGACGCTACAGGGATCCCCTTACCATCCGATGTAACGCATTTAATTAAATTTACGACTTGTACAGTCAGTTGACTGTACTATTCTTTAGTTACAACATAACATTGCCTTTATGTCGCAGCAGTAAGAGTGGTTTTTGTAAATCAAGTGATAGAAGTTACTGTACTAGGTGGTTTTAATACTTCGAACAATAACACGGCTTTTGCCGTTTATAATAATGTTTTATTAACAAAATTACTGTATAAAATAATTATTTTAATAAACGTGTTTTATAGATGTGTGTTCCGATAAAATTTTAATGAAGCTTTAGTTTTAGAAAATCATAAGAAAAAAACTATTTCAATCTAAACAAATATGAGAAAGACATAAATATTGTTTATTTAACTGTGTGTAAATAATAATACGGTAATCCCGCAAAGTCATATCTATCAACATATCGGAAACTTCCACTAAGTGATTCCACAACCACAATATCACAGGGAGCCATAGAACACCTATTATATACATAGCTGTGGGATAAATCGCTTAAGTGGAGCCGGGGAAATACTAGTTATATGCAGGGTATTACCTAAATTAAATCTTATATAATTATAACATTTTCGTGTCACAATGTTTGTTACCATACCTACTTCTCCGAAACAGCTTGACCGACTTTTATAAAATTTTATATGCATATTCAGTAGGTCCGAGAATCAGCTACTATCTATTTTGATACCCCTAAGTGATAAGGGTTGTCCACCCCTAACATTTTTTATTTTATTTTATTTATATGGCAAAACAACGTTTGCTGGGTCAGCTAGTAAATACATAATATCAAACTGAATATCATAGACTTTGTTTTGAAAACCCGACCACAGATGTAAATGATTATAATGTAACTAAAATTTTATTTTACAAGCATTCTTATGTTGTTGGTGCCGTCTATTTCAGTTCGATCACAAATTCGATGCCAGTTACTGCATCAGACCGCTTAAAGTGCGTTATTTTTTTTACTTTTTTTCGTTTTCGGAGGTTGGGTTTTTGAAGTCTTTTTATGGCTGTTTTTGGTATGATGTCTTCACTGTATAGCAGTTTCAGAACTCAGCCCTTAAATAATACCACATAATTCTATAACACCCTGTATAAACCGGCTGAGATGACAGATACCCCACTTCTTCCCTTGAACTTACTTTAACAAAGAATTAAGGAACACATAATACGACAAAGGTCGAAAAAATTAAAAAGAAAATCCGTCCCGAAGCTCGTTTAACTTCCCAGCAATTATTTATTATCGCATTCAGAGCCGTAATCACAGGAGCCACAAAATGGAGCCCAGAAAAAATTTACATGAAAAATTCTCAGCGTGCAAAAGGCGGAATCTAAATAATAAATTGTCCATTGTTAGGTGTGGTTTTTTATACAAATGTATATTTATTTATGCAGACAACATAATGAATTCTCCAGGGATGGCCGATTATGCAGATTTTTTTAGCTTGTACCCTCTGAAGCGAGGGTATTATGAATTGTTAAAGATAATCGTCGACCTGCGTCGTGACGTGACGTATGAGCAGAACTCATGCGTTTTTGAGTATGTTCTGACAGAATTGTTGAGTATATTTTGCATTATTTATTTAAAAAGCCTCAGTTTCTTAATTTTATGTAGATGATGATACATTTCACGGCCTCTAGAAAATTACATTTTCATTAAATCTCTTGGTAAATTTATTCGTTACTTGTGCTTTTCAATGATCTGCGTGTTTTTGAAAAAGTTCATATCGACGGTTGAAATTTCAAATCTACACTATATATATAATAATTTATCTACACTAATATTATAAAGAGGAAAGATTTGATTGTTTTTTTGTTTGCACTGAATAGGCTGCGAAAGCACTTGACCGATTTGAAAAATTCTCTCACTGTTGAAAAGCTACACTATCTCCGGTGAACATAGGCTATATTATATCCCCATATTCCCACGGGAACGGGAACTACGCGGGGCGAAGCTAGTGTAAAATACACTGTTGGATTTTCAACTGTTGGTACTGAATGGAACACTGAAAATCCAAGAGTGAATTGTCTACGTCTTTCAACATTTGAAATTTCAACTGTCGATATGTTTAATGAGATTCAGAACAGTTTGCAATTTATAAACAGACTTGCCTTTCTTTTCCGGATTTAAATAATCTTATTAATGTGAAAAAGTCTGTTTATACTGATTTAATAAACTCTCACAGATTTTGAGAGGTTCAATTTCCTTCCATTAATTACTTACAAGGAAAAAACTAAAAACTGTTAATTGCAGATTCAGTGGTTTTTCAATGGACAACGTTTCCAGAATAACACTCAATTAAACCTAGTCGTTGATCGTTAATGAGCTCCAACAAGAGATTAAACATAAAATTAGCAGTTTACGAATCATTTGCCTCGATCCCAACTCGTTATGAAGTTTAATGTAAACTCGAAACAAATTAAATCGCTCAGTTTTTGTATTTGAACTCGTTTTCATTTTTATTTTTATGTAGATTTCAACAACGGTTATTAATTTGACAAAGAGATTTTTTGAATATTTGTGCCTTGTTGTACATTAATTGGTTGGGAAAATACACAATCATTTTGTTGTATTGCTTTTAGAACGTTTGTTCAATGAATTAACTTTTCCAATTTATATATTTTTTAAATTATTGAACATTTTACACATTTGCATATATAATTATGAATAACTGTAGTTTATCTTTATTAATTTTAAAACGGAATACTGGAACTCCGAAGTTATTAAATGGTACCAGCAGCGCCAACTAGTGACAAATGCACGAACTAAAACAACAATCGTGTGCTCATTTTCTTTAAGAACTTTTCCGAGCTATCGTCCCACTTTCATTTCAGTAGTTTTATAATTGAAACATAGATGGCGTTTCTTAGTGTCCATGAAATATTCTACGAAACTTTTTCCTGGATTTTGTTTGTGCGACAATTTCAGCTGACTCACTGCACAGCTGATCACTATAATTTTCCTCCTTCACTGCATTAAGAAGCAATATATAGAGAGTTCTTGGAAACAGCGTAAAAACCAGAGTATCATAGTCTAATTTCATAGAAATGTTTTTTGATTAGAACAGTTACATGCTTTGAATTCCAAAGTTTAAATAGACAGTTATGAGATGGAACCTAAAGAAGTATTGGTTTGACTAAAATTTCATCTAATGGAAAGCGACGGTCGACGATGGAACACGCTTGCCTAAAAGTAACTATTTATACAAGACATCACTTTATACAAAATGGAAGTACCTATTTAAATAATTCACATAAGACTTAAATACCCCCATGTTACAGCTATCAGGGAAAAAAGACTGGCTGGGAATTCCTCTCATTATCTGTAGTTACACAAGATGGATTACATCCAAATATTGATGATCACGCAGGAATGTCTGAGAAAAACTGTGACATTGTAAATTGCAGGAAGTCTTTGGGTTGGCAAAGAGAGAAAAATATAAATATCTACAGCTATCTATGAATAGCTAATAGCTACGATAAGGGGCCCTCGGGCCATTGCCTGCCAGGGTTGCGGAATGTTCCGAAAGAGGTACTGCGGCCCTGGGACGCAAATAGCATTGAAAGGAAGACAGGTGGATTTGAGCCAGAGAGCATATAGTCCCCTAAAGCCAACCCCGTGACGCAGTTTTTTGCCAACTATGATATAACATAAGCATAATCAGCATCAGCCTTTTAACGTTCCCACTGCTGGGGCATAGGCTTCTTCTCTAGGAGAGGGAACGGGCCGTAATCCACCACGCGGGCCCAGTGCGGATTGGTGAATGTCAAATGTCTTCGAATTTTTGGTTCTAGAACATGTCGGTTTCCTCAAGATGTTTCCCTTCGCCGTTTTGAGAGCAGTGGTGATGAAATTAATTACACAAAGTAATGCGCCTGGCTGGGTTTGAACTCAGCACGACTTGGTCACCACTGCTTCTATCCAACTATGATATAATTAGATAGAAAGCGAGGGGCGATCCCGCGCAATTAGCACGGTCGATCTAAGTCGTAAGTTAGTCATTATGCCAGAGTTGTGGAATTTGTTCGAAAGAGTCACCGCAGCCCTGGAACGCAAAGGGTATGAAGGATCACATTAAAGGGTTTTAGTAAGTAAAAGTCTGACAGTCCCTTCCGCCCCACCCAGAGCGGGAGAAGTCATTTTATGATTTTACATACGAAAACAAAAACCATTATAAGCTGTTGTACACTACTCAACGTAACTATTAGTCAGTAATGATGTAAACGTTGTTTTCATTCAAATTTATAATACAAGCGTGTTTGCGAAAATGAAAAGCGGACGTCAGAGATCAATGGGATGAGTAGAGTTTACTGTGTCCATTGCAATACACGTCACGATATTTTAATGTCACTGTCAGTGTTATTCAAGATTCAAAGATTCAAAGCATTTATTTCAATAAAACCCTTTACAGGCACTTTTGAATTGTCAAGTCGAAAGAGGTGAAGCTATCTGCACGTTCCAAAGCGTAGATCTTTATGGAGAAGAACGTGCAAGAAACTCCACGGACACTCTTTTAAATCATGTTCTGTATTACATAACCTTGGTTACATCCTTGGTCGTTTCTATTTGTGAGGACAATGCAAAGAAAAAAAAAATAGAAAACTATAAAAACAATTCAAAGTATAAAGATTAAAACAAGTCAGTGGCAGTTAAGAGGTGACCAGTCTCAACCGACGGCGCCCGTTCACGAACATGACGCGTGTATTGGCACCATGTAGCTCAACCATTTTGAAGGGAACCGAATGATCCAACACACACGCCGCCATCAGCGAAACATTTGAGCGAGCATGACATGCTCTCAACTGCCATTTTAGTTCAAGTCACAAGGTAAACTATAACTTATAACATGTAAATGGCTCCATGGTACTCACATTTACAATATTTGAAAATAAAATGCTTCTACATTATACAATACTATGGTTTACAAAAACCAAGCAACTACAAGTAAAAAAAAGAGAAATTATTTATCATCAAACTAATATTATATAAAAAAAAAGAATAAATAAATGAGATAAAAATTGCAGAATCATTGCATTTGCAATGATTCTGGCAAAAAGCTTCGTAGAAGTTACTGGCCTCGTCCGCCTGCGTTTGTCACAGGTCATTTGAACTGACGATTCACGACAAAATTACATGAAAATTAAACAAACACAAAAAAAAAACAACACGTCATTTATTTTTTAGATTTATTATATTTTCAAATTCTTAACATAGGGACATTTGACTTTTAATCCACGACCAAAAAGAGGGGTATTCTTTAATCTTTTATTGCAACAACAATCAACATAATAATAATTATATCTCCTTATCAAATTCAACAGCAAAACCCCATGAATTTACCTATCTCTTATAAGTTTGACGTGTGTGTCTGTCTGTGGCATCGTAGCTCCTTAATGGCTGAACCGATTTTGATTTACTTTTTGTATTTGAAAGTTAATTTAATCGAGAATGTTCTTAGCTATGATTCAAGATAATCCGTTCAACTGATTGAATATCATCATCATGTTCTAGTTGATGAAAGAATGTGGGCAACTCTTATGGATTCAAAATTTGATATTCTGTTGGTTTAATAAAATTGCGAGAACATTTAACCCTGAACTGATGCTGCAGCATGACCTGGAATCTGTACGATACCTAACTCTTCACTTTCTTACTTCCAGCAGACGTTTCGTGATTGGGCTCATTTAAGTAGCCTCAATTATTGATGAGATTGTGAAAAGGTTCTAATGATGAAGCAGAAATGAGAAATTAGTAAATTATTTGTGATTGATGCTAAGCTACTTTTATTGAGAGAGGGAAACCTCACACTCCAGCCGCCGCAACAGAAGAAGCCGCCCCGGGCGTCGGGAAACGCAGGGCGCCTAAAAGAGCCGTCAGCAATGAAGACGGAGCCAATAGGGTCAGTACCTGCTAGGATTGCGGAATTTGTTCGAAAGAGTCACCGCGGACCTGGAACGTAAAGGGCACAAGAAGGATCACGGGTGGGTTTTAGTCAGTAAGAGTCTGATACTCCGCTTCCGCTCTGCCCAGAGCCGGAGAAGTAATTTGATGATTTCCCAACCAAAAAAAAGCTACTTTTATTCGAAAATCGATGATCTTTTCGTATAGGTTCTATGTGCTGCCATTTTAGTGAGTGTAGATAAAACAAAAAAGATATGAAAATTACTTTTACTACTTCCTCTACAAAAGCCATTTAACTAAATTTTTTTATTTTTTAGTTCTCGTTCTAGCTCGGACTAAAAATTGAAAAACATTTTTGGTACTTATTTTTTTTTAATGAGAGAATCTACAAATTTGCGCTATCACAAAATAAAAGGGCTTCACATCACTAGAAGCATGACAATGGACACGCTCCACCCACGAGTACAAAAACAAGCACACGCGAGCACCTGTTTTCGCAGCAAAACGTTGTTTCGAAAATAAACTTATGTTTGGTTAGAGGAGCACTCGCAAATATTCCCGCCAATGTGTGTGCGTGCCATGTGACGAGGTTAGTGCGACTACACACTCGCATGAATGAACGAACATTATTTATTATTTGAATATTATTTCCAGCGTGGGTAGTCGGAAATTACTGATAAACATACACAATACTGGAGCGATGACACGAAGGAAACACCTGTATGGAAATTATACATTTATGTTTCTTGGTTTCTTGGTCGAAGGTCTGCAAATTATTTATGAGTGTCGGTTTATTTGTTTACAAAGTTTCTACTATTCCACGAATGTAGGTACACGGTATTTACACAGATACGTTAGTAGGTATTAATTTTTTTTGAAAACGCATGGTTGGTAATACGCAGTATACTATTGTAGTCTTTGGTAATACGTAGAAGTGGGAAGGAGACAAAACATAAGAGTTGCGATGTTTCATGTTTTTCATGAGTCTGATCTTATTTTATAAATCTTTCAAAATCCTTCCTTGGAAAAATGTTTCAGTAATTGCTGTTCGTGGAAAATGCAAAAAATCTGTGATATCAACAATATTTTCTACAGAGGATTTTATCACGTACCTCTCTCTACCTTAGTCTTCCGATAGTTGGGGAAAATTTCATCATCACTACATCATCACACCGAGAAAACCAGTGTATTTGAAATGCGATAGAAAATAATAATGATGACCTTCACATTAAAAACACACATAAACAAACCGACTATTTTTTGTGTGAAAACTTAATCACTTTAAATTGAATCGTAGCCAAAGCCGCGCCTACAGCCAGTGGAAAACGAATGTGTAACCTTCTTTACACCGATCGTCATGTGACGAAGTGGGAGGTCCACTATTTATGTCGTGACGTATGACCAGCTACGTCACGTCCCGTCTTATAGTGGACACGACAGCCCACGATCCAATATTTTCACGTCATTGTTTACCGGACGGGATATAATCAAGTTGTGTTGATGTTTTAACTGGTAATTAATGTTTCAAAATAAATATATTAATACCTTTTGTTTGTAAGTCAATGTCCGGACGAGGTCCTTTCTTTTGGTGGGGACAACTCATTTTCAGTCGTTCGTTCTAAAATTGAATTTTCTTGAGTCATTGACAGTCTTTAGAATGTTATTTTTATGAGCTGGCAGATTCTTATTTTAAATTATATTTTCGTAATTCTTGGTCCGATTACTTATATAAGTGGAATCAAAATGGCGATTTAATATGATTTGTTCAGAAATTAGAATGTCAACCAGCCAGTTATTATTCAGTTAAAAATTAGTGACTATAGAAAAATCTGCCCTTAATTTTATAATATTTACTGACGTAACTATTATATCTATATACTTACAAGGTATACTTTTGAACCAGTTTAAATACCAAAATAGAACACATATGTACCTTCAAATAGCCATCTTAGTTAAGCATGATTATTTTTACAGCTCAAACTAACATCTACCTTTTGCGCCGTAACTAAACTGAACATCATGATTCTACCCATTCATTACTGGCATTCTTGACTAATTTTAAACGCTGTGCCTAATCTCTACGTAGCTATTATATATTATACGACTCTGTATTTAAAGATTCTGCGTAAATCCCTTTATATATTTACAAAGGGTAGCCAGTTCTAAAAATCATAATCGGTCGGTATGTCGCTAAACTACTCGAATTTTTATTGATTTTCGTCGCCGCCAACACATTTTAGTGCGGCCCAGGATTAACACAGCAATAAAAACACCGAATTCGCACATTAACAAACAATCACTAAACCGTAGTTTTGTCCAAAGTTTAAATAAAACAGACGTTAAGTGCCACTAAACTTAAGAATCCACTAACAATTAAATTTCGCCAAAATAAATCTTTCGCATTTTACGTAAGCCAGATAATCCGTGTTATAGAAATGTCTGCGGATTGTTAGTTCGGTTTATATTCGTATAAAAATAGTTACGCGAATCAAAATAAGTTTTCAAGGAATTTTCTCCAGGCTAAAAATAATAGAGAGGTACGGACGAGTCATGTTTGTTTTAGTTGTGCTAGAGGGCGCCACCGGTGAGTTTGAATGAATTGTTCTTGTTACCTACTTACTATTTTAATTGTTTTTTGCCGCTTAAGTGAAAGTCTTTTTTTTTCCCTAAAAACGTCATGAACTTTTCTTCCATTTTCGAAATCAATGATTTATTCTGAATATTTAAAACTCCTTTTGGGAATAAACCTACGCTCAGTGGGCATTAATGTCAAGTTTTATGTTAAGGTATGTAGGTGTTAATGACTTTTTCTTACAATATTTTTAAAGCCTTCCTAAAAGAGAGACTTATTTAAAACAAATAATACACAGGTCGTAAGCAATTTTTCAGTCAGAGTTTGGTGTTTCTTTTCTGTGGTACATATCCTGATACCTACAAGATAAAATATTAACTCCAACGTTTTTATGCATAGATAAAATTTTACAAATTGCAAAAACGTTTTCAAGAAGAGCTAAGACGTTGGTCTTGGCTGTCATTTGTAAATTTTTCGCAGCCGTTAATACGATTGTTAGAAGCCAGAAAAAACTGACACTAGTCTTGCCAAGAGGAATCCCGTGACTGGGTTGTGAAAGTTACATAAAGAGCCGTGTAAGATGGGAAAAGGCTAGGCAGGCAGATATATATGTATATATATAATATTCTCGCAACAACAGTACTTACCTTTATATATTTTATACATTACACAACTACGCGCCGCACGTAAACGATTCAGCAGCTCGGTGACTAAAATAACCTTGAAGAAAAAACACAAAAATGTAATTTTTACCTTTACAATTGGAAAACAAAATGTTTGTCACATTATTACATAATTTGCGTCCTTGCAGCCTTGCCAAGTTCTTCAGTTATGCGTTGCCCGAGCTCAAATAGAAAAGCATTTTATTATTTAATACCTACGCATTTTTTAAGATGGGTATTATATTTAGGGTGCTTTTCCACCAGCGATCATAGGTGGTCTGCAGTAGCGCCAAATCCTACCAGAGACAGGAGATGCTGGATGAAAAGCACATTTTTTTTATTGTGAAATGGATTTGCTCCTGACTCTAGTCTAGGTCACAGGTGACAGAGACAAAGTCGACGATGGAATGAGCATACCCAGAAGAAGCCTGTTCGCTCTAACTTAGAAGAGATTAGGGTTGAATGCGCTCGGAAACACAGACGCAGGCAGAGAGTTCCAAGCCTTCGAGAGTTAATGAGATGACAGATAATAACGCTGAAAATCCTCCAATAGGATCATTTTATTTTCTTAACCTGACTTAGCGCAGCTCTGAGAGGTAATTCTACTATTATAAAGCAACATTCGCGTCTCAGTTGCAATCCGTCAAACCGTCAAACACACCCCTATTTTTACCTTCGTTCGTTTTTAAAGATTGCGATGTTTGCGTCCCTTAAACATTACGCGAGTTAGCCCTCAAGGTACATACGAACAAGCGAGAGATGTGCGTGAGGGACACATCTCACACAGGAAGAATCAAAATCAAAAATCAGAAGTCATTTATTCAAACTAGGCTGAGAGACAGCACTTTTTGAAAGTCAAATTTTACATAAAGACAGTCCCCCAAAACGCCCACCCGTCACCACTTCCTAGTGTTTTAGCTGGGAAGAAGAAGTGGCGCAACAGTCCGCTACGCATCCTCGCACCGCTTAGCTACCTCGCACACCTCCAGTGGAAAAGCACCTTTAAAATGCAAATGGCGCGTGTGATTATCACTCCGTTGACTTAAGGAATGTGAGAGATGTTCTGTTTGTCTGCAACATCTGCGTAAGATCTAAAAACGCAGGGTTAAGGGCCTCATAATGAGGATTTGTGTTGAATCACGCTTCTTTCATATTGATTATTATTTATGTTTTTTGAGCATGTTTTCCTGAGACTGGCAATAAGCTACATGTTTATCACGTGATGTGAGTCACTTGAATATAAAATGTTTTTGGTCGGAACTGTTTTCAACGAGCTCTGTTTTTTGTTAGTAACGCAAAAGGCGAATGTCTAAATGAGTTCGAGCTATGCCCAATTCCATAAACACTAGACGGCACCTAAATGTATGTAGGTACCTCATAAATGCGAGCTATAGGTACCTAATATTCTGACCAAAGCGAACGTTCGAGAAATAGAGAGACACACCACAGATCAATAAAATATGTACCTACTAAGAAAAATAGATACTGGAATTGAGTACGACGCGTATTTTTATAAAGTACGTAGTTTCCAAGAAATCAACAATATAATATTTAAACATACAATGTCATAAATAAAATAATAAAGAAGTGTCCTACTAAAAAACGTTACTCATTAAGTATTCCGTGCCATTATATTTCTGGGACACAATCATTCATTTGTCTACAAATAAATAAATGTCCCTGACTTCTGATAAAGAAAATGTCTAAAAAAAATAAAAAAGGGAGGCGGATCTAGGGAGGGCTAAGAGGCTCTAAGAGCCAAACACTTAGATTTCTTTAGTAGTCTACAACCTAGCGAACTCATTAAGGAATTTAGGAAAACAAATCCAAGGAGGCTTGTTATGCGATGCTTTATTAGTTTTTACTTTGCTAAAAATCACCCTCAAGCCTCCCCAAACGACAAACCTGGATCCGCCCCTGAAGAGAGGTCTTGAAGTGACCTAGTTATTGTAAAGACGTAAACGTTAATAATCATAATTTATTGAAACCTTCACAATCTTGAGTATTAATCATCAAACGTTCTGAAAATCCGTCAATGCTGATCTAATTTTATGGTATAGTAAGGGTTTGGCTACTTTACGGATTGATGGATTGCTCGGGCTCATTATAATAATAATGGCTTAGGCATTATAATCCTTACTATCCTTACTAATAATAAAACGCGAAAGTTTGTATGTATGATTATGTTTGTTAATCTTTCACGCAAAAACTACTGAATGGATCTTGATTAAATTTGGCACAGAGGTAGATTATAGTCTGGAATAACACATAAGATACTTTTTATCCCGGACGGAGCCGTGGGCGGCAGCTAGTATACTATGATCGCCAGTCGATACTAGCGAGTGAATTGGGTATTTGACTAGATTTGTTTTATTATATTTGTCAAAATTTAGAGAAGAGAGGCAGACATTACAGAGATGTGATCATTTTAAAATCTATGATAGACAGAAACAACCGTAATTGGGTATGATGTCACTCGTATGTCACACTATAGTGGATTCGCGCCATCCAGTACAAACGCCGTTTTGCGTGACAAGGATAGACGATACCGTCAATAGCATAGAAATATAAAATACAGGAGAAGTGGCAAGGGGGCGTGTCGGTGTCCTCGCGACATGCTCTGGGCGAGCATGTCTTACGCAATGGTCGAATCCGCGAACTAGTGCGCTTACGACCGTGAGCGTGATAAGATATAAGAATGCCGTGTTGTTCAGTGTTTTCTTGTAAAAACCGAAGCATAAACCAAAACTTTGTTAATTATGGAATCACTTACCATATCAAAATACAAGTATTTTACTATATTTGTCTTTAAAATCATGAAAAACAACAAATCGTAAAATATTTCTTGCTTATACTATGTTATTTTTGTTTTCAAATGTCACAGCGACAATAACATATTACAATGAATACACTGCTCCTTAACCACTACCTAAGTTTGTCGCTAAGTGACTGGATGAGCAATGTAAAAATCACAAAACGATACTTTAGCAAGCCGATGTATCGCATAGTACGGCCGCTGCTTCTTGCCGCGAGTTAGTGATGTAATTGTGCAGATACACTGTCGACAACAATGTCGATTGTTGAATGAAATATTACAAAAGTTTACCAAACTTTCTTAGATTGCAATAAATTTTTGGTAAATAATCGTTCAAGTGTTTTTGGCTTTGAATTATCGTATGTATGCCTTATCCTCGTGCTACTTCCTTACTTTTTATGGTAATTGTATTTTACTTTCGATAAAGTTTCGAATGCATTATAGTAATCGGCATGTTTAAGATAATATATTAGTGACCTTTGCTTAAAATAGTCAACATACTCATGCTATTTATTTGTTATACATGGGCAGCATGGCGTGTGTAATAAATGCCAGAATCGATAAGTCAATCACTAGCGTATATGTAAAATAAATTGCTTTTGCACAGCACAACGATACCCAGCGTTGTTTTTGTGTGAGTAAGTTGCACGGTGTACTGTAAATATACGCTGTGTTTATTAGGATAAGGTTTATAATTGATTGTGTAGTACAGTCCGATTTCAAAAATGCGGGTGTGTGCGCGACTGCGTATCTATTGCTTTTACTGAACTGCATTCGTAGTAGTTGCCGGGTGGTAGGGCAAAACAGGAGACACAGGTTCCGATACATTTTCGGCTACAGGGCATATCTCCTTGTTTATTATATCTATGGTCAATAGCGTATAAATTCTCTATTTTACCAATGACTTTATAATGTTTTGGACAATCTTACTATTTAGCAGTAAAGGTACCTACCGCTTTATCGACTTTTAAAATTCACACAATTATTAGGTACTTTGGTCGATTCTTATCTTTCGTCTGACTAAGTCCTAATTTCACAAATAATTTGGCATCTCGCGATCATTTGCCCATAAACAAGCCTTTAATATAAACATAATAGTATGTTTAGATACTAAGATGAGAATGAAATCACTGAGGATAGAAAATCATTGGGAACCTAACAAGAATGACTTTGCGAGCTCAAGGAGACCTTTTTGCGGTCTCCCTAGGGATGTGTCATGGCAGGCATTGCACTGAGGGGGTTCCGGAGTGGTCTTTTAAGAGGTACCGGGGCCTCTTCCATGTGCTGATGGTGATCAACGGGGTGGTTTTAGTGAGGTAAAAATCCCACACTCCCTGGTCTTTTACCCCAATAGTCCAGGCGCCTTTTGAAGGTTTCCCCCGAAAACAAAAAAAATGGCTCTTCAGATTGCGGTAGAGTTACCACGGCCCTGGAACGCAAGGGCATTATTTATATAATAATCTACTGGTGTTCGAAAGAACTAATTTTATCCAGATAATTTCACATCCAAAAGGCTGTAATTCATACTACATTACAGCAATTGATGCTAGGTTGGATTCTGAAGAGCACAAGCTGGAGGAGTGCCATGCGTGGATATCATCAGGTCTTAAAGCCAGGATTCAAAAAGAGCTATATCTGCCAGCAGTAGTGAGGGCAATACTGGCAGAGACTGAAGCCCAGAGGAAAATAGCCTTCTTCTGCGAGACCGTGCTGGTACAGAAGGAAGCCACCGAGAGGGATCGTGAAAGGGTCATTCGACTAGGAGAAGCAGGCTTTATGGAGGCAACCACGTCGATGTATGTAACGCCGAAACGCTTTTTTTTGGATTGGAAATCATCAAATGACTTCTCCCGCTCTGGGCGGAGCGGAAGGGAGTGTCAGACTCTTACTGACTAAAACCCACCCGTGATCCTTCTTGTGCCCTTTGCGTTCCAGGGCTGCGGTGACTCTTTTGAACAAATCCCGCAACCCTAGCAGGCAAACGTGGAAACTCTGCCAGCATCATTTAAGACAGGCGTGACTTCGTGGTTGGAAACGAAGTGAATTATAACTTATTGGTTGTCTTTTCTTGATACTAATATTATAAAGAGGAAAAGTTTTTTTTTTTTATTTTACTGAAAAAGTTCCGAAACTTCTAGATCAACTTGAACTATTTATTCACCAATGGAAAGCTACATTATCAGCAAATAACATAGGCTTAATTTTATCCCCATATTCCTACAGAAACGGGAACTACGCGGGTGAACTGAGGGGCGCTGGTAATCATCATACTAATATTATGAAGAGGTAACGTTTGTGAGTTTTTGACGTTGTAAGGGCTAATCTCTGGATCTACTGAACCGATTTTCAAAATTATTTCACCAATAGAAAGCTACGTTATTGTGGAGTGTCATAGGCTATTTTATACCACGGGAACGGGAACAACGCGGATAAAACCGCGGGGCGCTGGTAATTATACTTTAAAGACAGGAAGATAATGACAAAACATTCAAGAAGACCCAACATTTGACTGACAAGCTTGTGTCGTATCGTTGTCATTTTAAAACTACGAATAAGCTCCCTTAATTCATATCTCATCAAAGAAAAAGGCTTTTCAATATGACCAGTGACCACAGAAATCATAATAATTGCCTTATTATTAAGATTTCTGTGCCAGTGACTAACATATTTAGTTATTTTCATATTATTTATAATAGGAGACAAATTTATCTGTCTGGCGCCCCTGTTATGTGGGTTTTACAAGTTTTTTTTTTTACAACACTATGAAATAATGGGTAGGTGTCAGCTGATTTTATTTTTGAATGTATGCTATAATAGTCATTCTAGTCATATGACTGTTATTTTGAGTTTCTTGTAAACAATGTTCATTGAGGGTTTATATTTTTAAACGGAAAGAATGTGTCATTCTGACTGGCTCTTCATTGGCTGCCCCTATCCCACAAGAGTTTTAAACTATCAGACTCAGCTGCCCTACCATGACGTCTTAAATCCATCATGATTCCTGTGTCAGAGAGAGACGGAGTTACACAAGACGAATAGCACTATCCCTTTCCCTCACACTGAATCATGATAGCATTGAGTAGTGACCTTCCTCAAGGAGGAGTTTTGGCCGAAGGGTGTCGTGTATCGGCGATTCCGCGGAAGACTACGCGACACCACGCAGCGTAACACGACGCCGGCACTTCGTGTGAAATAAAATAGTGTAATGTTTTTAGTTTTATATAAATATGTATGATAGTCTGTAAAGTACATATATATGTTATGGGTCTTTGTTACCCGAAATAAAAGATATATTATTATTAATTTTTATTATTGGCACTTCGTAGTACGGCCACAGGGCATGCTTAGGAGTATGACTGAAACAAAAACCCTTTCGTAGAAGAAAGCCTTTTTCTCGGTGACCGTCTATAATGAGTCGGTCCAGAATTTAGCCACGAATTTGGCGCCATCAGTGACGTCGTTCAGTTACCGTTGCGTGCTACTGGTTCTCTGGTACTAGACCAGAGAACGCCGAGCAAGATATCAAGTACCTATCCCATCGTTTGTGGTGCAGCAGTAGATTTACAGTTCAATAGGGATGTTTCCTGTGTAAAAAATATATGATTATGTTTAGTCCGTCAGTTAGATTATAGAAAAATATTGGACACGTATTTTTTCCTTTATCAAATCTATAAAAACTGACGAAGATACAAAGCATCAAAGATCAGGAGTGGGGGCTTGTGACGTTACGGCTCGGTAAAAATTGTAGCGAGTAGTGACGTCACACGAGTTTTCAACGCACTGTATCGTCTTCATTTTTTGTTTACGTGAAAAAAGAAAAAATACGTGTCCAATATTTTTTAGAAATCTATCTGACGGACTAATTAGATTTTTTTAGTCAACTACCCTATTAGGAATTGGAGGCCTTTTGTAATGTTCATGAGCCATGCGAGAAATATATCAGTTACTAGCTGACCCACGCAACTTCGTTTGTTTCACATTTTTCATGATTGCTCCGCTCCTATTGGTCTTAGCGTGATGGTATAATATACCCTATAGCCTTCCACGATAAACGCTATATTTAACACTGAAAGAATTTGTCGTGTAAATCGGACACGTTCCTGAGATTAGCGCGTGCTAGCAATGAAACAAACTCGTATTACTACTAGCAGCGTATTACTACTAGCAGCGCCCCGCAATTTCACCCGCATAGTTCCCATTCCCATGGGAATATGGGGATAAAATATAGCCTATGTCACCCGGGGATAGTGTAGCTTCCCAACAGTGAAAGAATTTTTCAAATCGGTTCAGTGGTTTCGGATCCTATTCAATACAAACAAACAATCAAATCTTCCCTCTTCATAATATTAGTATAGATAGATTTGTGAGTCTTCGGAGACATCAGTAAAGTTATTGTATGAACGAACGAATAAAGTAACCTCCTTTGCTATGTACCTAGCCTGTCACTTATGCTTTTGCACACTTTCCACTATGGTTCTATTCTAGGTTAGCAGATAGCAGATATTGCCCTAATCTCTAACCAAAATCTTTCTACAAACTCTCGTATGTATGTCTGGTTGAGCATAGTTTACCAGACTAGGTAGCTAAACTTACCTGACTCATTCATCCTGTTTGCGTTTCTCCGGCTGGCAACTATCACAATATTATATTAAACCAGAGCATAAATAGCTAAGCAACTGATAAACTCTAAATTACGTGACTAATGCACTGGTGGTGCATAATAAATAGCAAAGTTTATTTTCAAAGCTCGATCGCAAATTCATTTACTTTTAACCTTCAAATCGGCCAATCTTGCATTGTTTACATTTTTCTTTGCATAATTTCTGTTGTATTTTAGTCTCTATTTTCAACTTATAAGATTGATATTTAATTGAATGGTGGTGGCGCTTTTCAACAAGTCGAGTGCATTCCTGCACTTTATTTTCAATGTGACTTTACTCAATGTCAAAAGATTGTTTTAGTTAATTTTGCGCATTTTTGTTATTTCTTCATTATTTTAAAACTAGCTTCTGCCAGCGAGATTGGTTGAGGAGGAACATGGGTGGGTTTTAGTATGCAAGAGTCTGATACTCCCTTCCGATTGACCCAGACCGGAGGTAAGGAGTCATTTGATGATTCCCATCCATAAAAAAGGCTCGCTTGCACGAACCAAATGTATCTTTTTAGCTCCGAATTAGTTGTTAACTCGCAGAATCAAACACAGTGGCCCTGTTTTAGCAACTAACTTGCAGTTAATAAATAACTCTGGTTTGCCTAAACGGGCCATAAAGTTCTGTTAAGGTAAGTACAATAACAGTGCCTGCTAGGGTTGCGGAATTTGTTCGAAAGAGTCAACGTGACCCTGGAACGCAAAGGGCACTAGAAGGATCACGGGTGGGTTTTAGTCAGTAAGAGTCTGACACTCCCTTCCGCTCCGCCCAGAGCGGGAGAAGTCAAATGATGATTTCCCATAAAAAAGTAAGTACAATAAAGAGTATCATATCTATATATATATATATATATATATATGTCTTTTCAACTACTACTAATTACATCACTCATAGAGCGTATTGCCAAAATCTTCCGCATTCTCTTGTGACATAACAATTTATGATGACGAAGCCAACAATTTACGGACAGTTAAACATATTAAAACTAGCTATCTAAGACTTAATTATGCATGTCTACAAGACTAAAAGCTATTACATAAAGTATTTTAATAAACAGCGGAAACTATAAATTGTAACGCAAGAGAGTTATTTACTTAAATGGCAGTAGATGCATATAATATAGCGGAGCTTTTCAACCTGTGTTGATGCCAAATGCGACATGTTTTGTTGTTTTTAACGATATTTATGCTTGCTCTTTCTAGTTCATTGCCAAGGTCTTCTTTTTCATCAGTTGCAATATCTACAGTTCTGTAAATGATAATTTTTGTTTAAATCAATCCAAGCGACATTGAAAACTAACGGAATTCAGTTTCTTCTCATGTCTGTGGACTACGTATGTAACGGTGTGCGTTTCTGAACGAAACGCATTCGTTCTGGCCGGTCATAATTTCAATTTTCGGTTTCTAATTTTCAAACGTATTCCATTTTTCCAAGCAAATGATTTACTGGCAAGGGACTTCGATCCTGATCTCCGATCGATGAACTTCAATACACTTATGCTGAATATCCTCTAAATATCATAGAGTTATAGTTACTAACGTGTTTGTGATCTTATAGTTACAAACGTGTTTGTGATCTGCAAAATTCAGTACTGAGTGTATAATTGATGTCCACTGCTGAACCTGACCTCCCAAGCAGTGTCTGTGATTTTTTACAAGAGCCTAAAATCCTTATACAAGGCACAATATTGTGCCTCTTGTGTTTATTATTATATACTTATTCTGCTGATCCTGTTTTTCCCTACTCCTGTGAGGTATCCAACCTTGCAATGTATGTATGTACCTTTTACCTAATTATGCTAATTGCCCGTGCCAAAAGGTATGAAGTTTCAGAGGAAAACTTTTTATTAGTTGTAAAGGACATACCTACAGCTTCACAAACATTACATTTGCTACCCTCGGTTAGATGCCAATGTCGGAAGCCCATTTCCTTTCCGATCTTATCATGCATCTTACCCTGAAGAATTTGTTTTTCATATTATAATTAGTAAGTAGTAATTTTCCATGACTTCAAATAAATCACAACTGGGTTTTAATTTTTTTATTAAGAATCTTCACATTACGTAAATTAGGTACGTAAGTAGCATGTTGTTGTAACGATGTATAGGTTATTAACACGTTATACTATATATTTAAACCGTAAAAATATTAAAGGAGGAATAAGCTTGTTACCAGTGGTAGCTATAATAATAATAATAATAAGTTTTTATTAGCTTTCGTTGTACAAAAACACATGTTAACACTGTGAAAACATTACAACCACGATAAAGAGTGTTTTCGATGAACTCTGGCACCCAATGTAAGATTTAACTTGTGTTTAGGGTGCCAGCGTCCTCGCCTATTATTTGAACATACATAATATCAATTAGTTGCAAGACAGGCACAGTATATTAAGATAACTTACTAGTAAAAGTACAAAGCAATATGATGTGGTCTATTTAAGTACCTACATGTGTGTGGTGGTACGTGATGTGTTGTGAGAAAGATTCAGATGGTGTAATGGTCAGTAATGGTGGTAGTTCAAGCGATTGATACACGTAGTAAATCTTCAGTCTTATCGTAGCTTAGTGTCAATAGCCACTTTGTGACCTTTATCTTACATCCATTTAGGCACATGGGAGCAATTCCGCATAGTTTATTTATTTTATTATATAAATGGTCAGACAGAATATCATAATGACGCTGAGCGAGGGCCGTTCTGCATCCGCGAGTCGAGCATACTACAAAGTATCTACGCTTTTTAGCAGCATTCGGATTGTAGACCACAGAGGGATGTTTGCGCAGAATAGTACCAAGAACAAAGAGCTGTCTCACAGTAAGCACCTGACATTCATTGTAGAGAGCTGAGGTGGGATATCTAAACGGCTTCAAGGTCATCACCTTGAGGACAGCTCTCTGTGCTCGTTCCAGAGGCAATAGGGTTGTCTTGGGAGTACCACCCCACACTGTGATGCAGTAATTTATTATGCTTTGACAGAGAGCATAATAAACCGTTTTGATGGTGTGGTAGTCCGCGGAGTGCCTTAGTTTTTTGAAAATAAATATACATTTGCGGACTCGCGATGTGAGATTAGTAATGTGAGGTTTCCAGCTCAAAGAACTATCTACATAGACTCCGAGATACTTAACAGCCTCACACCTTGCGAGTTGTGGACAGCCGCATTGTGAAGAGGCAAGACCGAATGCACAAGTATGAGCTCCAAGTGTCATTGAATCCGGTGGAGGGAGGTTGGTGGATAGTAAGGAGAAAGGTAAGTATACTGTTTTCTTAAGATTTAAGGTAAGGATGTTATTAGTAAGCCATTTCATCACTGAGCTTAGAGCAAGTTCGGCGTATTTTAACGTTTCAGGCCAGTCATTACCGTGAAGTAGCAAAACTGTATCATCTGCGTAAGTATAGATTGAACAGTTTGTTAGAGACATTTTGCATAAATTATTAATATAAATAAGAAACATGGTAGGACCCAAAATTGAGCCCTGGGGAACGCCGAAGCTCAATGATTGACTATCACTAATAACGTCATTTATTTTGACGCATTGGCTTCTATCACACAGGTAATCCTGGAAGATTTTTAAGGTATGTCCGCGAATGCCCACAGCTTCCAGCTTGGATAAGAGATGGGAAACAGACACAGTGTCGAATGCCTTGGAAAGATCGAGGAAAATAGCCAAGCATTTCATTTTACTATCAAGCTTAGATACTACATGATCTACCAAGGCAGCAACAGCATTTTCAGTTGACCTGCCACCTCTAAAACCGTACTGGTTGCTACTTAATAATTTGTGTGACTCAAGGTAGTGTACCAATCGGTTATTAAGTATTTTTTCCAATATTTTAGAGATGGCAGGCAGGACTGAGATCGGTCTATAATTATCTACATCCTGTCTGTCCCCATTCTTGAAGATTGGATGAACAACAGCCCTTTTAAAAACCCTGGGAAAGCAACCCGTGGAAATAGAGCGATTGCAGATATGAGTGATGGGAGGGACAATCACTGGCAAACAAGATTTCAACAGTCTCGATGAGATGCCATCCCAACCCACAGCAGAATCTGTTCGTAACCCAATAATGAGATTTGAAACCTCTGTTTCATCAGTGGGTAGGAGAACCAGTGAGTCTGAAGGTGGTTCATTGAGAAAATACTCCGAGGTGTGCGAGGTGGATGAGAATTTGTCAGCCAAATTCTTGCCAACATTGGCAAAAAACTCGTTAACTTTGTTGACGGAAGACTTTTCATCCGAAGAAATCCTTAGTAGCTCGTTGGGGGATTTTGCATTAAGATGAGTTCCGGTGATATTTTTAATGATTCTCCAAGTTGCTTTAGGGCTGTTCTTCGCCTTTTCAAATTCCTCCTTTTCAAAGGCATGTTTTAAATTTTTGAGAAGCTTATTACAAAAATTACGGTATCGCTTATATGTGACCATCAGAATGTAATTTTCAGGATCTGTCTTTAAGGTTCGAGCCATGTTATCTCTATTTCGGATACAACGGAGCAAGCCACTGGTAATCCAAGGTTTTAGGATTCTGCGTTTGGAAGACATGTACACCAATGTAGAATGATTAGCTAAGACAGAGCTAATTGTAGAAACCAGAGACTCAGCGGCATCGTTTGCGTCTTGAATAGTCAATATTCCACTAAAGTCCATTGATAGAATTTCAGTAATTACAGCTGCATGATTAACAACTATACGATTAACTTTAGAGGTAGGGAGTGGCTTAACAGGTTGAATGCTAATAAACGTAGGCCTATGATCAGTAATGTAAGTGTCTAAAACTAGAGTCGTATTTTTAAGATCAGATCTTAGCATCACGTGGTCAATACAAGAGTTAATACGGGTTGGGAATAGATGGGTAGGGAGGAGGCCATGTGAAGCAATAAGGTTAAGGTACTGATTTGCTTGTTGGGAGGAGGCATTCGGAGTGATGTCAATGTTGATGTCACCCATTATCACTACGTTTTTTTGGATTGGCAACCGAGTAAGGACAGTGTCTAAATTATCAATAAAATTATCAAGATTTCGTATAGACGGAGAGCGATATAGTGCTAAAATTAAGATATTATGAGACTCAACATTACAGATCAAACAGCTAGCACCAGATATAGAAGGTTCGGTAACGATATGTGGTAAATCTGACTTAACATATATTATAACACCATCGTTCTGATTCATAAGTTTACTCGTGTGATAAGAAACATACCCTTCGAGTGGTGGAACATTTGATACCTTCAACCAGCACTCCGATAAAATTAAAACATCACACGAAATTTTGATCCTCGCTAGGAGCACAAGAAAACTATCAAAGTTACAACTTACACTGCGTATATTAAGGTGCATTATATTGAGTGACTTACTATGTTTATCAATGAAGCGATTGCAAGACTCCGGTACACAGATATATGAATCACTTACACCGAAAGAGTCAATGTCATTTAATGTGTCAGAATCGAATATTGGTGTTTGGTGTTAAGAGCAAATTGATTGCAACCGTAAATGTAACGTGGATTATGTGTAATTTAGTTATGTCGTTGTGTAATAATTCTGTTTTGTAAGTTGCATTTGTAAAACACAGAGAAAAGATAGTTGATAGAATGTGCATAGGTGTAGGTATATTTTGAGTTGTGTGTTTGTGATAACAAATGTACAAATGAATATAATTCTTACGATATCTTAAAAAGTACCATGAGTAATACAGAGGCAGATCTATACAGTATATATTATATAAAGTTGATAATCTTAATACTATTCTAATAAAAAGGTAACAAGTTGCGTTTCCAAAATAATTAAAAACAGGTTTGTATGAGGCTAGTAGTGCTCGAATATGTAAATAAAATTGTACGATACTATTAAAATATTTTAAAAGCATGCAATAAAAATGAAAAAGAGATGCCTTGCGCTTTTTAAGCACGGCTGAGCAATTTTTTAAAACAAGAGGTTGAATTGATAACAATGGAGTCCATTCCTTCACGTTCTCGAAGAAAAATCTTTCCATTTTGCGACCAACAAAATTTATATTTGTTAGTTTTAGCAAAAGAACGAGCTTCAAAGAATAGTTGTCGCTGGGTGCGAGGTAGGTGATCGGCAATATAGACTGGTTTGACTTCACCGGGAACACCAATGTGTCCCGTGTTTAGTTTCTCACTTGATATCAGACCCTTATTGAACGTACGGCAGGCGTCCAGTATTTGGTTCTTCGAGGCGACAGTCAAAAACTCTGCTACTATCGGCCTGTTAGAGCCCTTTTTTCCGGGCAAACGATATACGTCGCGTAGTTGAGGTGGATTAGCCGCCGTTTTGAGGGCCTCACAAGTTTTTAGGACAATCAAGGTTAAGTCACTACTTGTTTCCTTCTCAATTGCTGGTACATTTCTAATCTCGAGACATGAAGACCGCGAACTCAGCTGTATATCTTCTACTTTTTTTTCCAGCTCCAATATATAGTTGCGCTGTTCACTGTTTTCATTTTCTAATTTCTGCATTGATTTTTTGATAGAATCATAATCTTGACTCAGAAATTCTACGGTTTTTAAGGTTTCAGCATTCGTTTTTTGAATCTCCGCATTTTGTAGTTTAATTTCCCTCAATTCCGACGTCAGTTTGCCCAGCAAAATTTCTTGCTCAGTTTTCCAGGAAGTAAACAACTTCGTTATTTTATCCTCGAGATTCTTCCATTCGCACTCCGGAGAGAAGTCTGGTCGAAGTCGCTTGGATCGCGATGTAATGTTAGAGATTTCGGGCTCATTTGGATTATTAAAAACGTCGGGAGTTGAAAAAATAGGCGGGTTGGCTGTCTCACAGGCAGGAGTAGTAGGGGGCGAGCGCACAGCCTCCTTGACTGTAGGTGCTGGTGGGGAACGCTGTACGCGCGGCATTGCAATAAAATGTTTAACTTTCTGCTGCGCGCCGAGCACCAAACGACAGTAGCGCGAATAATATCCGGCGATCGCAAGTCCGACACGAACAAAGTAGCGCAGGCGCCGGCGGGCTGGGGCGCGGAGTGCGCGAGGAGTATCGAGCGCGCGGCGGGTTGGGGTAGGTCCGGGTTTCAAGTAAATATGTTTTTTTGGTAAATGTTTTTACCTATATCACTGCACTCCGTGGTTGTGCCGATGTCCAGTTTTCACCATTTGAAAGACCACTTTACTGAGAATGTAACGATATCACATTTGCCTATAAACAAACACTTTATACTATCTTTTCGAATTAAAGTTTAGGAGCAAAACTAAAATGACCTTTTCTGGGTGACGGTAGGCGAAGAGAGCAGCTGTAAATTAACAAGTTCGTTATATATGTGGATATAATGAGCGTGGGGATTGACACAAGAAGGGAGAGGCCTATGCTCAGCAGTGGGCAAAATCGAGATTAGGATGGTGATAACATAGGCAAATCCACACAACTAAATACTACTCAGGACCTAAATGAGGAACATTCGTTGCATGTCACGCATATTTATTTTCGTCGCATTGTTTTAGAAACAGATACAACTTGTGACTTGTATTAAGATTGAAGTAGATTGGATTACTGATGGCTTGTTCAGATTAAATGAGTTAGGTTTATTAACGTTAGTTAGCGAAAAAGTAGGCGAACAGAAAGAGGTGGGTTGTTGACGTTGTACATTTTGGATTTACTTCATTAGTATAATACCTTGATACAAGAAATAATAGAATGATTTATTCATTTATTGATGAACGAAGATATGATGGCCCTCCGAAACGGTAAACTTACTAACCGCTTACTTACCTACTTGCCACTAGGTATCATCAAATTTAGGTGACTTTGTATTTGTCATGTTTGTGCTCTTTATATTGTAAATGACCGCTAACATACCGAGACTCCTCCGGACCTCGGAAAGCACGTTAAGCCGTTTCGTCATTTGTAGGTCTTTGGCAGTTGTAACAGATTGTCAGAAGCCAGAAAATCTGAGTCCAGTTTTGCCAAGAAGTACCGTGTTACCAGTTAATGAGTTGTGGAGGTCTGTTAGGCAGCCGCTCGACGTAAAATACTGGTATTCAGCTGAATCCAGTTTGACTGGAAGCTGACCCCAATATAGTTGGGAAAAAGCTAGGCAGGTGATGACCGCATTATCAGCAACTGGGTCACTAGCCCATAGCCCAGAAAAATCAAATCCAATAATCTTGACAAATTGCTAGTCTTGAACATACGATCTGAATCATTCACACTCTTGGATTAACATAAAGACTTTCACTGCCTTTTTATATTAAAAAAACAATGATATTTTTTGCTTAATTTTCATGAAACTACAGTGAAGTCTTTTTTTATAATTTTCCACTTCTTTCTTTTGAACATCAGCTAGGTCATTGACTTTCAACAAAAATACTTTTTTTTTAAACAATGGTTCTAAATATATTTACAGTTAAAATATATTGCTGACGCCAAGATGCCAATCTTGGCGTAAAACACGTCAACGTGTTAGTTTCAGATATAGTGGTGACAGACAGACTGACAGAGCGTGAGCAATCCTACAAGATGGGTTTTTTCATATCCACCTATCACAAAAGTCTGAAAGACGACTGTCTGAAATATTATTACAAGAAGTTTCCATGACAACATTGAACTGCCGAAACATGTAGAAAATGGAAAATCACCTAACCTAAAAATCGCTTAACCTAAGGTCACGTTTCCACCTGCAACTAGCTGGCATGCAAGTTGCGTTACATTGCGGGCTACAGAGGTCAAACGTGATCAATTGCTGAATCGTGCCCCGCAATTTAATAAACTTGCATGCTGGCAGGTGTAAGCTTGGCCTAAGAGCTATCGGCAGTGTTATTCTGTAAAATTTGCGCTGTCTAAACATACATACGTGCATGAAGTGAACTCTCAATCCATCCAGTCAAGGGGGGCATTCAAGTATTACTTAAGCACTAAAGGGGGGTGTTTAATTTGCGTATTTTTGATGGCATGGGGGATGGGGGGATTCGGGAGGTGATTACGTCAGCAATATGTCATTTGATCTGGGATCATCAAATGGAAACCCGGCGCGGTCTTGCCCACTGGATTATCATCGCCCTAATCGCAAACCACAATAAGATAATTTCTCTTTAGACTCCTTCCTTATTTCTAGACATGTTAACTACTGCTAAATAAGGAAACCAGAACTGCAGTGCTATTCTGTAAGAACTCACATGCGAATTCGATTCATATCTCATTTTCGATTACACTTCGTAACTCACCTGAAGTGAAAAGTATTTGATATACTGACTGTCAAGTTAAGTTCGTTTCACCTATGTATGTTCTCACTTAGTGGCGCTAGTGTAGTTTTGATCAAGTTACAGAATACCAAATACAGTTTTCACCGCAGAATCAGAAGTGAGAACTGGAGTGAGTTCTTACAGAATAGCATTGCAGATCCAAAAATACTTACCTATATAAATGGGATTAAGGGCTTTGCTTATTTTTGCTGACGCCCCTCGTCAACAAAAATAGGCGGTAGGGCGGTCAAAAATGTTAAAATTCTACTATCGTAATACTTAAACGGCACCAAGGTGAAATACCAGTTCACTTCAAGCTTAATCCACGTTGATGTGTTCACGTAATAGTCCGACTGGCTACGCATGATATGTATGTTTTAATGTATATAGTATCGCTCTGGTAACTCACGGCAGACAAAGACAATAATGTAAGAGAGGGAAACTTGAATACTACCGCAAAAACTGGCCCGCCTTGATGGAGTCAATAAAATAGATAAGGTCAACTGCTGAGAATGAGGTTCTGCGGGCGTACCATGAGGTGTTAAAACGTGAGTCTTCCGAGCGAGAAAGAGGGATAGATTTATATACCCTATATAGCTCCATCCCTTTTTCTCGCTCGGAAGACTCACGTTTTAAGACGTCATGGTACGCCCGCTGTATTCGATTACCGAGTCAGTCAAAGTGTAATTCTGTTTTTCAAAAATAAGAAATTTGCTAGGCTCACATATTACGTGGGACTTAAAGATATCAAGTGGAATGTGAATATACTATTCTCACACTTCAGCCAAACCTTGGGGAAATACAGACGTGATGTTATATGTAGCAAACACATTATTTTTCCTCAATCGTGTCGATCAGTCTTAACATAATACAAGACAGCCGGAACTCGATTTCCTTTGTTCTAAGAATTAGTCCGAAGGTCGTGAACTATTTACAGCAGTCCCTAATTGATGGGAAAATTTATATACGCAATGTGTCTGCCAAACTCTATTGTAATCGAGTTTATCTCAAATTCTCAACCAAGTTGTAAAAAATATTTTTTTCCTAGTTTCTAAATATAACACCCCTTAATTGTACCCATCACAGCGTACACGGTATAAATTGGTGTAAACAATAAACAAACATGTGATTTCAGCAAGCCCGAAAGATTTGCTATCATTTGTTGAAGAATTCCGTTTCCTATCTCTGTTCTTCATCAGATATTCACCAAACTAGAAATGGACCACCTTGAAATACTAAGATACTCTTCCAAACCATCGCATACATTTTTTTTTTATTATTTTACATCGACAAGAGTGAATGAGAACATCGTCAATGTAGTCGAAACTAATTTTAAGATAAAATCAAGAACGCAATATTAGAGATAACTCAAATACTAGTCGTGAAATCTCAATCAAATAAATGGGACCACACGATAAGCACCAGCTTTCGAATATAAAAAAATCATCAAAATCAGGACACCCAGTACCAAGATAAGAGGTAACAAACGCAAAAAAAAAAAAAACAAAAGAAAAAAATACAGTGCCTTGAGAACCTCCTTTTTTGGAAGTCGGTTAAAAATAAAGTGACTCTAGTGTCTATTCGCAAAGATAGAATCAGGTAATTAAATCATAAAACTTCGTTTCGCCCCCATTTCAATTTATGGCAAAATTCTGCAGATTTTTAGTGCTTTTATTTTATTTAAATTTAATCCGAAGGTTTATAAGCCGAGAGGTGGAGCCTAATAGGAGTGTCAGACTCTTTACTGACTAAAACCCATCCGTGTTCCTCCTAGCGCCCTTTGCGTTCCAGGGCCGCGGTGACTCTTTCGAACAAATTCCGCAACCCTAGCAGGCACTGATGTGAAAGCATCTTAGATTAATATTCATTAAGGTGAGTCATCTAGGCGTTGCTGAAAGATGCTGATGACGTCGTTTCCGTCGAGGTAAGTCTAAAGAAATCAATTAAAAAATAAAATGTATTGTATAAAAACCATATAAAATTTAAATATTAAATGTAACTAGTATAAATGTAAATGTCTAAAAGTCTAGTAATAGTTATTCGTAGAAATGAAATCGTGATGTAATATGAAATGCTGTTGTAATGTGCATGGAAAATCAAATAGAATTGTGTAGATTGGTACCTAATTTGGTAAATAAAGGCGTTATTTATTTAAGTATAAACTGTAAATCAGTCCTTAGGCTGCATCAACAGGTTGATGAGGAAAGATACAATTAAACAGAATTTGTAGTTATCAAGCGTTTGCTTATTTCTAAATGCAACTTTAATAAATCTACACAGCATGATGCACACCCTGGAAACTCCCAAAATAAATCCCCAATAATACTTCCTTTGTTTCCAAAATGTCAAAAGCATATTCCTGGCAATACTGCAAATATTCGCATTTAACAATATGGCAACAAAAAGGTGCAAGCTAAATATAATCGGATGTAATGCGCTGTTATTTCGAGGATCGCATCACCACTCAACATCGATGCACCATGAGTCAGTCAGCCAGAATAGATCGTTCTGAAGTTCAGACGATTTAAGAGTTGCATTCTCGGGTATTTTTGTCCGGGTGTACTGATTGAGTTATTAGTCGGAAATGGGACAGCTGAATGACAGATTGAGAGTGTGTTAGGAATGGGATATAGTAATTAGAACAATAAATTAACGCATTTTTTTGATAGCAGTGGTACCTATTTTCTCGACGAGTCATTAAATTTAAGCATACATTTAGATTGCACACTTAAAAGAATACAATACACAATATATGTATATAAAAAAGCTATACATTTTATCATCACTACATAGTTTAAAACAAAGTCGCTTCCCGCTGTCTGTCTGTCCCTTTGTTTGCTTAGATCTTTAAAACTTCGCAACGGATTTTGATATGGTTTTTTAATAGATAGAGTGATTAAAGAGGAAGGTTTATATGTATAATACATGTAAAGCACAGTAGAGATTTAGTATCAGCATTAATCAGCATTGCACCCGTGCGAAGGGCGTGTCGCTAGTTACAAATGAGCAGGTAAAAAGTTTAGCAAATAAATTAATTTAAAAAAGCACTCGTCAAAAGAGCAATTGATTGATCACAAATCTGCCTGTAAAAAATAATAATAATTTTACCGTGGTGTTGCCAAAGCAAAGATATTAAATTATGACACACGTAAATATGACAAAAAATAAATAAAAAGAACTACCATACAGCGGTAGTGCGGCGTGCGCTTCATCATTGCTCCAAATGGGAGTCCAGTTCAGGATGTATTGGGCATGCCTGACGCTGATATTCTCCTTCATACCTGCTCTGGCAAATATCCGCCGAGCTGAATTTGTGAACAAAGGGTTAAAATATTTGTTAAATGTTGTTGAGTGATATGTGCGGAGTTAATGTTGGAAGTACACCTGTAACTACATATAATTATAGATTCATGCTGTAGATAGTGAAGGTATGCACTGGGACTCGTTTTAAAAGCTAATGATGCTTTTCCACTCTATGCAGTCACCAACTCTGAAACCAGCCTGAAACACAGAGCATTTTGACATAACACTCTCTCCCACACCGATTCATTCGATTTACCACCGGACTAACCATCAACCAAAAAAAGGTTGTTATGACCACTACTAACCTTACTGAGTTGCTAGTTTTTCCAGAAACAACAAAAGAAAGAAATACAACCAAGTACGACTGACTTGCACTCGAAAGACTCCGTACGATTAACCGAAAAAAGTCCCGTTTCCAGTATTTTTAATTAATTAAAATTTTCAACTGTACATTAGGTACGATTCAAGAGATATAGCCCGCGGACAGATAGACAGACGGACGGACTGTGAAAACAAAGAATTGAAAGAAGATAATATTGTTTATTCTACAGGGCCTCAAGTCTGCCATTAAAATAGTGTCAGAATGGGCTATCATTGATTTTATAATGGTTGATTTTACAAGTTTGGTAATCTACTAATATAAAAGCGTCACTATAACTTTCCAGTGGTCAACCACTGACACTCCTTTGAAAGAAATGTCATAGAATGGTAATCTCGTACATAATGAGAAATGCATGACAGACGTATGCAGTAATCTGCTAAAATTTTAACACTTCCTTTGATCAGTGACCTACCATTAGAACGTTTAATAGCTCGGTTATCAAAAAGTATTACGAGACCATTGACCGACCATTTATCGACCATTATGAATTTAGCAGATTACGAACTTTTAGCAAAATGACAATGGGATCGTGTTGGAATGACAAATTTATAAAAATAGCAGACTTGGGGCCCAGGAACCCTTACTCAAAGGTAGTTCTACCTATTCATTACATTTTATTGACCGAAACAATTTTAATGACCTATAGATTTTACAACCAGCTTAGAAAGCCTGACATCTTTATTTAATTTCCCACCTGTTAAAGCAGTCCTTGGAAATCACACAAAATACATTTTATTGCTCGCATAAAGTAACAAGTAATTTCAGAAATAGCTCCTTTTAACTTTTATTATCATAGAAACGGGACAAATGTAAAATTAAGCGGACAACACGGAAACAGTTTCAGACAACAGTTCAATATTATAAATTATAATTTTAAGACCGCTTAACGTCCTGTTCTCAAAGCACTTATCTCTGTAATTTATTCAGATTATTAAAGTACTATTTAAACAGTTTTCCGAAACCGCTTTAGATTTTCAATGAGAATTTCTGTCAACTATAAAGCGAACCACGCTTCATGTATTCAGCCATAAATTAACGTTAGTATTAGTTACAAGCTTTAATTAATTAGTCTCAATGTGTAATATATGTGTCATTAATATTATTTTAAATGGTGTAGTAATCTGCAAGCGTCCTGTTTTAATTATATTGCCAATGAAACTGTGGTTCTTGGCAGTTTATGTGAGCTTGAAAGTTTGAAATGGGATGCCTGGTCCATAAATTGATTAGTAATTGTCAATGCTAATGAGATCTGTATTTCATTGTATAAGTATCTACTAATGACGATGGAAAGCAATAGAATAACTGGATAAACCTGAAATATTGTCAACATACGTTATCTTGGCTATGTGTTTAGTTTCGTTCCTTCTAGCTGTGAAAAGTAGCCCATTTCCAAAAGTAGACAAAACGGCCCGTCTGTTTAGGCTTTCTCTAACTATGCTTGGCAAGCAGCTTTTCGATGGTGGCTTTTACTGCCTTCATCACCACGCCGAACAAAATCTCAAAAACCCCGGACATTTGGATGAAATTTATTTTTTCTCCGGACAGATCCGAAGGCCTTTTAAATAAAAAAGAAGAAGTTTTCAGTTTATTTTTTTAATAATCTTCTACAGGTTGTTTACAATGAAAACTATAGCGGTAGCTATTTTACAGTGCCGGATTTACGAGTAGATTATATCGCGCTTACGATTACGAATGATTTTTAACTAAGTTTTGTTTTAATTTGTTGCGTATCTTTCAAGTTTTCAATAAATGGCTTCCTTGACACAAAAATTGTCCGGATTTTAACTTTTGGAAACCCCGCCCGGACGCTCATGGACGCCGTCCAAACTAAAAAACTAATCCGGAGTAGCCCGGACGAATGGCTACCGTACTTGGGACGGCTTACCGTTTGACAAGAAGACGGATGAATACCAATATTTTACACGTTCAAGGATTGTTTATCTATCATACCCTCAAAAACTAGTTTTATTAGGTATCAATACCCCTTAGTACATATTTGCCAGGATTGTGACGCGGCCCCTGTGATTCTATTCTCTAAAGAATTATAATTCTTTTTTGTTTTTTTTCAAAAAGAATTATAACTATCTACAGCCGCACGGTACGTACCAGCAATAGGGCTGCCCGCCCCCAGTATTTTAATTTAATCTATTTACTTGAGTTTCTTTCTAGTTTTGCGATTGTAAGTAATATAGTAGGTATATATAAATGAAATTCATCGACAGAGAAACCCGACGTACGAAAACCTATATTCTCAGATCGAATAGTAGGAAAATTGACATTCGGATGAAAACTTTAGCTAAAAATCTGCCATATTAATTAAATACTTGTAATTATTTGTACTTATACTTATTTCAATGTACTTGTACTTATTTCAATAAAATAGTCACATTCAAAAATCACGGCTCACGTTTCGACGGCTTGTATGAAGATAAAATACTATAGCCAATGTTTACTGTGATTACTGTGCTCTTAGTAAGTTTGGTTGTCATACTTTTCAATTTCTGTGTACCCGTAATACCCGATACCAAAGCTTTACACATGACAGCCGCCTCGAACAACATTATGATCTTTCCGGCCCGAAGGATTCAGAACAATTCTAGTAGATATTTTAAGACTGATGATAGCTAGCTGACTTGATTGTGAATTTACGAACCACTGCTGCAGGGTTTCAGCTGGGCCTATCACCTTGCAGCAGTTATATCACTTATATCATAATCTGTTTTGTGTTTCATTAACATCATTTTTAAGTAGGTACATTGTTGCTAACACTATGAGTCTTGTTGCTCGAATTAAATTTAAAAAAAAAAAGATTAAATAAATAATAACAAAATGTCTTAGTATATAGCGTCTTCCAGAAGTGCGTGGTCGTATTTAAGGATGTTATTGAAGGAAACAATAGCTAACTAAAAATTTTTTTTTTTTTTTCAAAAAATTCAGCCAGTTACGACTCTACAAATCGAAATCTCTCTACACTTTTGAAGCAGTTTGATTCCGTTCATGTCATCAAATCTGTGATTGAACTAAAGATAAATAACTCTACCAAATGCATGAAACATCATTAGTTCAAAGTTTTATAGTCGGGTCTTGTGGTACTTTTTTTTCGTATGTCGTTTTTTACCTTAATGTATGTCAGCTACATACACAACATTATGAAAACGGACTTCTGGAACAAGCTGTATATATAATGTATTATTATGTAGATTCCAATTCCTTTTTCGAACATGAACGATCATGATTGCTTATAATGGCGATTTATATAAAGTGTAGGTAGGTACCACCAAAATGATCTCATCAATTAGACCGACCAATTTACTGCGGTCATTGCATCTCATTGCCCGTAATGAATGATGTAATCCTCATGATTTGAATAGTAAATAATACCTACTTTAGAAGAATCGTTACAGACATTTGAATCTTCTAGGACAATCTAACTAACTGTATTTTAAACATTCATAGTAGACGCACGGAAAATCGATGAGCGCAAACAATAAGAGAATGTATTTATTTTATTTTTATTTATTTTTTATTAATTATTAAATTATGTAAACACATTTAGTAAAAAGATAAGAAGAAGGAAACAGAAAAATAGGTACAAAGGTGGTGCTTACTTCTATAGAAATCTCTTCCAGCATACCTGCGAAAGGAGAGTTAAGTAAAAAGAGATGTAGGCATTGTGTATAAAGTAGGAAAAATAAAAACAATACAGTTTAAATCAGGTTTAAATATAACATACAATCCATAGTTACCATACTAATACATACCTACTAAATAATATTAAAAGATAAATAATAATACATACGTACCCATTAAACAAGTATCTATAAGGCATACAACACAGTTTAAAAAAAACAATGTAAGAGCAACCTGTTCAGGATATGGGGCCACTCAGGGCAGAATATGCCAGATTAATATTAAAGGTCTGTCCTATTTGGCACATATTCTACCCGACAACTCACAACTAAAACATAACTGGAAACCCGACAGTTTGTTATTTGCAAAAAAATCTTGTACCAATTAGTTTTATAGAAGAAGCAGTTCTTTACAATTCACGGACAACAATATAATTAATGAAAGCGATACATTTTCCGAGAATGAATAATACTCGGGCTCTGACTGTTTTCACATAAAATGGGAGAATCGGAAAGATTTAATACGACACATGACAAATGAACGAGATTTAGTAGAAGTTAACGCGCTTTATTTCAACTGCTAACGAGACTGGTATTCCACTAACGTTTAACTTTTAGTGGGGAAAACGGTTAAACTTACACTTGTGAAACGATTTTTCTATATGGTTCCAAATCTAGCAAATATAGTATAAATAGCTCATGCAATTCTAACTTTAGTACAGTAGTTTAGAATTTATTTATTCAAGCTTACACACAATAGTGGTACCTACATAATGCAACAAGGCATTTGCTAACAGTTAACGTTTGGTAAAATAACCAATACTAGGCTGCTAATTGATTTTAAACACACATGTAGTTATCTATTGCAACATCTGCAGGCCTTAAAAAAGTTAGAACTGCAGGCCTGAAAATCGTTGCAAATATTAATTATAAAAATTAGAAATACTGTAACAGTTAAGTAAAGCTCTTAAAGATAAGCCAAAAATACATTTAGAACAGCTAGCTTTTTTCAGCGTCTTCTGTAAAAAATATCTCTAAAGTTTTTCTCAGAAAACGCAGAAAAAATAATAATTCAAAGTATACGTAAGTTATTTTTACACGTTCTTATTAAATTTATAAGCTGCGCTGTCCTAGATTCAGGGAATTCCAGAAGCCACGTCAAGATCTAAATTCTTGAACTACGAATATCAAAATTCTTTGCCTGTCATTAATTATATTCGGACGTTTATGTTTTTATTAACGTCTAAGGGAGACAGGGAAAAATTAAGTAAGAATGGGAACACCACCTAATATCTATTATAACATTTTAGTTTAAATTCTTTGGAAAATTCTTGAGGAAAGAGAACTTAAACTTCCACAATAAATAATTTGCCGTTGATGATTCAGTGAGACCTGCAGTCTACATATGAATGCAGTCGCTCTTTGTAAAAACTCTGAAAGATTAACATAACAAAGGAACATGATTATATTTCGAGAGATATTCATATTAGGTATATCAAGCAGTCAACAAGTAGGTATACAGATATTGCAGAAATAATTCAAAATCTGAAAAAAGATAATTTTACCTACTACCTAAACATAACTTATTAACGAATTTTACTATCTAACCATAATTATAGTAAAATTTGTGAATAATTTATATTTTAGTGGTAAGTCCCCAAAACCGTCAGAAACAATCAAGTTCTCTAACATGAACTTGCATAACTTGGCAAAATGTGATGAACAGCTGATTTCTTTCACTATTCACAATGATGTCTAATATACAATGTCCTTTTTACAGGTTTTACTTGTTGTTTGTAGCCACTTACATTGTTGCGGAATTTGTTCGAAAGAGTACTGAGGCCCTGGAACGCAAAGGGCATGAGGAAGAATACGTATGGAATGGGTTGTAAGAGTTTGAAGTCGTCATTCAAAGTGTCAGAAAACGTCATTTGATTTATTCCCATCCTTAAAAAAACCGCTGTCTCCATTATAAACAAGCAGCGAGGTACTACTTGCTCCTTCAGTGCTTTGTACTTGTAACAAGCAAACATCTGGCATATAACAAAATCTTAACCACACCTTACCAACAAGCCTTAAGTCTTCTCGGTTTCAAAATCAACAGTTTATCTAAACACATTGCCATTTGGATGTCTATATCTCGCAGATGTTCGAAGCCAAATGCCAAATTACACTTAAACACCTGATCGGCCCTAACGGGCTGGCAACACGCCAAGCTGAAGTTGCCAGAAGTGAAAACAAAGAATACTTATGTCATGACTAATAGTGGATCTGATGGAGTCTTTGTTTGGTGTTATTTTGTTTCTCTAGGATGAGGTACTAAAATAGATGAGCGCTAAATGACGACTGATCTGTAGGTTGGTACTCGCTTAATTTTAAGGGCATTGTCATCTGCCTAGCCTTCCCAACTGTGTTCCATTATACTTCTTAATGTTGTAACTGTGAGTACCATGGAGCTATTTACAGATCTGACAAGTTATAGTTTAGTTTTTGACTTGAACGATCATGGCAGTTGAAAGCATGCAAACACAAATGCCTCGCTGATGGTCGTGCGTGTGATGGATCATTCAGCTAGAGAAGAAAGAAACTTAAAAAAAATAGATGATTTTGTCATGAAAATACCTACACTAGATACACAAACGTTTTTGAGTCTGTTATAAAAATGCAAGCGCCATCGAGCAAGCTGCACGCGCTTCGTCTATTAATCAATTCTAGATATAAAGAACTATGATAACCTGTCAAGAAACAAGTCTTTTAATCTCAAAGAACACAATTTATGAAGATATCATTATAAATTAAAATGAGAATGACATTTTAATAACACTTTTCATAAAGACATTACCTCATTGTGCCGATTTTCTTTGTATTTTCTAGTATATTTGGCATGGATGTGAATATTATTGAAGCGGAACGAAATTGGGTCATTTGTATGAGTAATAATATGTATCACCTTTATACATCTTGGACTGAATTCAGTTTATGCACTAGTTTTTTGCCGTGGTTTTGGCCTTGATAGTTAATTTTATGACCTCCATGATGCAATGGTAAAGAACACGTTTTCTATAGAGTGAAATGTGAAAAACCAACTATTTGAAGCGAAGGTCTTTAATAAGTATTCAGAATAATATCTTGAGTGTTTCAACAACTAAATATTTAATAGAATGAAAATTACACGCTATATTTCATTAACTTCATCATCTTCCTGCCCTTACCCCATGTAACTTGGGGTCGGCGCAAAACGTTTTTTCTTCCATTCTGTCCTGTCAGCCGTCACGCTATCACTGACTCCCTTTTCTTTAATATCACTCCTCACACAATCCACCCTTCTTTTCTTTGGCCTATCTCTCCTTTTCCATCCATGCACATTTATTTTTATTTATTTAATTAACTTGAATACGTCAAAAAAATCAGTAACACGCAGACTTTTTTTATTTTACTACAATAAATATAACAAGCGAAACTATAGGAGAATTTCACATTCTAGGTCAAACTGAGGTTTAATAAATTACCTCGTAACTAGTGTACGACACAATTATGTTATTATTAGAAGACACATCACTGTCTGTGTGCTGAATCGGTTATCTGAAAAAGTTAGCGAGATAGTATATATGTAGATTCCAAATGTGCAGTATCTGTATCCCGGCTTTATATGGCTGGGAAATCATCAAATGACTTCTTCCGCTGTGGGTGGCTAAAACCCACCCGTATTCCTCCTAATGCCCTTTGCGTTCCAGGGCCGCGGTGACTGTTTGGAACTAATTCCGCAACCCTAGCTGAGGCACTGACCCTATGGAGGGACCCTCCATAGGGTCAGTGCCTCAGTCAGTGTTCAGCAAAGGACTTCTTCAGCTCTGGGCGGAGCAGAAGGGAGTGCCAGAAGACTCTTACTGACTGACCCACCCGTGTTCCTTTGCGTGGACCGCAGGAACGAACATATTCAAAAAAAATTCAGATATTTTAAAAATTGTTCACTGGAATCGATTCAAATCAAAACATTCAAACACAATATTCCTACTATAATAACGGATTTAGTTCGTTGCTCGTTACTCATAAATCTTAAATTGTTTCTACCGAGCTCAACACAGAATCCATCACTAATCAATTTATTCGTAACTTCTATAAAATCTGTGTTTATGAACGTCGCCAAAACCTAGTTAACTTGGCTCGTAAAATATTGGGTTAATTGTTCATTGTTATGTTCTCTTTGTAGTACAATGTTCAGCATTTCATGTCAAGGACTTGTTGGTAATCATTATTATGCGCAGTTATGTTCCTGTTTGCTGAATATTTGCGAAAGTGTCACACTATTTGTAGAACTTTATGTTCGTATGATAGCTCGTCGGTGACGACGCTATTCGTTATACCACCTCCATCAACATTAACAAACATATGGAATGTGGATTTCCATTGACTTCAAACAAAAAGATTACGATAAATGCTTCAGTATTATCCTTTAGGTATTTACAATACGTTTATTATAGGAATAATAGCTTCATCATCATATTATCAGCCTCCCCCAAGAGTAGCTAAATCGACCTGCCATGGGCGTCTCGGCTTCCAGCTGATTCCCAGCTGATACCGGGTAGGTGAATATCACATGACTTCGAATTTTTGGTTCTAGGACATGCCGCTCAAAACGGTGAAAGAAAACAGGGAGGAAACCCTCATGATGTTTTCCTTCACCGTTTGATGTGTTTGATGAAATTAATTACACAAAGTAATGCGCCTGGCTGGGTTTGAACCCGCGTCCTACAATTTGTAAGTCGGGGCCGTCACCACTCGGCCACCACTGCTCTCCGAGCTTCCACAGACCATAATGAAACACCGACACGACAACACATCAAGGCCAAGATCCAAGCAAGACGAGCTTGATTCCTACCGAAAGGACTACCCAGTATAGCAAAGGACAGACTTATGTGGAAAAAGGAGAGGGAGTCATTTGCCAACTATGGGACAAAATAGACAAGATAGACACAGATACATAATAGAAACAACGACACATTTGAACAGAGTTTTTTATCATATTGTCACGTCGCATCTATCTGCAGCAGCCTTAACGATACCATCATCATACCAATAAAGTAGTTGAAGTTGAGACTAAAAAAATCGAATAAGTCCGTCAGATAGATTTACAAAAAACATTGGATACGTATTTTTTTCTTTTTCCACGTAAATAAAAAACGAAAACGGTACAGTGCGTTGAATTCTCGTGTGACGTCACTATTCGCTACAGTTTTTACCACGACGTGACATCACAAGCCATCCTGATGTTTGATGCTTTTTATCTTCGTCAATTTTTATAGATAATTATGATAAAGAAAACATGTCCAATTTTTTCGATAATCAAACTGACTTACTAAACATATTTTTTTTACTCAGGGAACATCCCTATTACAAGTAGTCCACAATTTATTACCAAAATCAATCAATCAATCATATCTTACAAACACGGTTTGTTTACGGCGAGGCGCCGCGGCCGGCGGAGTTGTACTGAGTTTTTAATGACAGCAATAATATCATCAAGGTGCTTATAATTTTTGGGATGATAAATAATTATGTAAATATATAGGTTATTGGGGCATGTGTGCTTATGTGATTCTAGAAGGCCAGCAAGTAATGCATCATACATGCTAATAGGGTAGTTGACTAAAAAAATCTAATTAGTCCGTCAGATAGATTTCCAAAAAATATTGGACACGTATTTTTTCTTTTTTCACGTAAACAAAAAATGAAGCCGATACAGAGCGTTGAAAACTCGTGTGACGTCACTACTCGCTACAATTTTTAGCGAGCCGTAACGTCACAAGCTCCCACTCCTGATCTTTGATGCTTTGTATCTTCGTCAGTTTTTATAGATTTCATAAAGGAAAAAATACGTGTCCAATATTTTTCTATAGTCTAACTGACGGACTAAACATAATCATATATTTTTTACTCAGGAAACATCCCTATTATGATGCAAGGTAATATTATGACTTTTTTAAACTGGGGATAAAAGTACATAGTAGTAGCAGCGCATCGCGGCTTCAACCGCTTAGTTCCCGTTACCATAGGAATACCACGTCCACTTACACCGAAAAAAAAACAACCAAAATCATTAGGTATGAAGAGCTTCTTTCAATACCTAATTATAAATTAGCCGCTTGCTATACAAGAAGTACGAAAAGAGGAGGAGCCTGTATTCTGGTAAAATTTGGTCTTCAATACAAAGAACTTACGAATGTCAGTAAAATGTCAATTGAAGGCGCTGTTGAAGTATGTGCAATTGAATTAATACCACATAATACAATCATTATTTGCATATATAGAGTACCAATGTTAAACAATTTAGAGGTTTTCTACTCAAAATTAAGCATTATTCTATCAAAATACTGTTATGACTCGAAAAAGAATGTAATTCTATGTGGTGATTTCAACATTAATATTTTAAAACAAGATAAATTATCTCTTGAATTTATTAGTTTCCTATTGAAGTACAATCTATGTTTACAACTTAATGAACCAACTAGACTACAAAGCAATACGTGTATTGATAATTTTGCCCATAATATTTCACGAAAATGTACTCATAGTGTTCTCGATCTACATATGTCGGATCACACCGCACAAACTTTAAAGCTTCCAGTAAAAAAGACATGTTTAATCAAAAGTTGGAATATAAAAGTGCGTGACTATAGTAATGAAAACTTAATGAAATTCAAAGACTGTTTGAAATCAATTTCTTTTTCTGATGTCTACCTCACTAAAGACCCTAATGTAGCATACAATTCTTTTCTAGAACTATTCCAATTGTTTTATAATTTATGTTTTCCGATTGCATACAAAAAAAGAAAACTAACAAAAATTCCAAATTGGTTAACACCTGGTATTAGACGCTGTAGCCAAATAAAAAGACAGTTGTTGTGGCACCATAGATTAAATCCATCTAAGGTAAATGTGACGAAACTTAAAAATTATTCAAACAGACTTAAGAAAATTATAAAATTGACACAATTAGCAAAGAATAACTATAAAATAGAGACAGCATATAATAAATCGAAAATGACGTGGAAAATAATAAATGAAAATAGAAGTAACTCTCCGCCAGAGTATATAGAAGAAATAAATTATGACGGAGCTACATTCACTACACCCAAAGACATAGCAAACACCTTTAATGACTACTTCATAAGCCAAGCAGAAAAACTTTCAGCTGCTTCGAAACAACTACCCACTAAAAATAAAATAAATTTCTCTGCACAGTCAATGTTTTTAGCCCCTATCATACCAGATGAAGTAAATAGAATTATAAAAGACTTAAAAAATAAAAATAGTGTAGGATATGACGATATTTCAACAAAGGTTCTTAAGTATGTTTCAGAAATAATAGCAGATCCTCTCAGCTGTATAATTAATTTAAGTATTGAGTCTGGAACCTACCCTGATAAGCTAAAACCAACTGTCATAAAACCTTTATTTAAAAAAGACGATGAGAAAGACATTAAAAATTATAGGCCAATTGCTCTTATTCCAGTAATATCCAAGATATTCGAAAAATGGATCTATAGGTCCATAGACGGATACCTCAACAAACATCATATACTTGTGAAAGAACAAAAAGGATTTAGGAAAGATCATTCAATAAATATGGCAATATACGACTTTCTTAATGTTATCGTACCTAAAATGAATGAAAGAGTCCCAATATCAGCAATATACATGGATATGACCAAGGCATTTGACTTGGTCGACCATGATATACTACTGACCAAGTTAAATGCGTATGGAATAAGGGGAAATGTTCTATCGCTCATAAATTCTTACTTAAAAGATAGAACACAATATACAGAAATAAGTCGAATTTGTAAATTAAATAAAACCGTTATAAAATATATATCTACAGAACGAAAAATATCTTATGGTGTACCCCAAGGCAGCGTCTTAGGGCCTTTATTATTTCTTATATACATAAATGACTTTCCCCAGAATGTACCCTATCCTATGACATTGTTTGCCGACGACAGTACTATAATTGTCAAACTTGACAAAACTAATAAAGACTTTGAAGCTGACATAATCGATGCATTACAACCAGCCGTTAAATGGCTGGAACATAACAATTTAATTATAAATTTGAAGAAAACAAAAATTATGAATTTTCGTCAAAGAGTAGCTAATTCAAAACAAAATGTAATGTTTAATAATGAAACAATTGAAGAAGTTGCAAATACAAAATTTTTAGGCTTAGTAATCGACAATCAACTTAATTGGAAACAGCATACTTCAATATTAATTAAAAAAACTAGTAGGTTTGCTTTTGCTCTGTATAAACTAAAGAAAATAGTCAATCAAGCAGCGGCAGTCACTGCATACCATGGATATGTCGATTCTTTGCTACGCTACGGAGTCATGTTTTGGGGTAACTCCTGCAATAAGGACATTGTGTTCAAATCGCAAAAAAGGTGCATTAGAGCTATTACCGGTATAAAAATAACTGATAGCTGCAAACCTTATTTTGTATTGTTGAAAATAATGACTTTACCTTGTTTATATATATTCGAAACTGCTTTATTTGTTAAAAAGAACATGCATTTATTCAGAAAAGCATCTGAACATCGCTATAAAACGATTAGACAAGAATACAGACATGAGTTATGCTTACGACCATCAAAGACCGCTTTGATGCACAAAAGCATACTTTGCATGGCCCCAAAAATATTTAATAAATTACCTAATGGAATTAAGGACTTAAATATTATTAAATTTAAAAAGAAACTAAGAAATTTTTTATTAGAAAAATGCTACTATACGATTGACGAATTCCTATATGATAAATTTTAAGTTAATAATAAATAAATTTTAAGTTATTTGACATTGATATTTATTTAAGTTTGACATTGTTTTTATACTTTACTCAATTGTTTTCTTTTTTTTGCTTGTTTTAAGTTTTTTTGATGTTTGTTATAATTATTTTATTCAAATAGCGTTTTTAAATATTATTCTTTTTTTATAACAATTTCATAAAAGAGTGTACACCTTTAAGGTAGATTTTTGAGGAACTATTTTATTTATTATTAAGATCTCATGTAAAATGTACCAAAAATCACACCAATAAATGAATAAATGAATAAATGAATAAAAATATACGAAGTAATAAAAATAATCGTTAAATGCATAGGTATACATTTTTTTAAATACATTTAGATATATTTGAAATAAGAAGCTCCTCAAAATGTAAAGTAAATGCACATCGCTGTTGAGTGGACGACCAAAATACTTAAAAGATAGAGACGTTGATGGAGCTGCTTATGGCTTTTGTATAGGGCATAGGTGCTCTATACAAAAGCCATAAGCATTCTTGCATTTTGCCCTTGCATTTTCTTGATGGTGGGTATCCACACCATCAAGAAAACCCTCTCCTCCCTCCCTCTTTTACTTCGCGCTCCTGCAATTGCTTCGCATAGTAGATACGTTTGCGAACTTAGTTCACACTTGGTTCACAATCGAATGTTCGATGGTGTGAAGCAGTTGACGAAGCAAGGGGCACAAGAGATTCATGAACATAGTAGATACCTACCCACCGTGAAGTGTCAACTATAGTCACTGTCGCCACCACAACAAAAATTCTTCTCGTAAACCCTTCGTTGCGTCAGCCGCTGACCATTCAAAAGAGACCGCGTCGTGAGCATCCCGAGCGTCAGTTCCTGTGCTCAAACCAAAAGATTTATTTCACTAACATTGTTGTTCATAAATCTTGGATTTAAAGTGTTTTAGTTGGAAATTTAACATTAAGGTTTATTTTATTTTATAGGATGGTTATCGTTAATCTTTCATTAATAATAGGCAAGCCCATAGTATAAAAGTTCTGAAATACAAGAGTAGATGTCACCAATTTTATAGGTATTGTTACCTTATCGACATGGGCTTTGGTAGTTTATTGAAAACAAGTTAAATGCTGCCAATAACTCGTTTTTTTTTTTAATAAAAAGAACACCTTTTGATAACAGTCGCCGGAGAAGCTCTTTTGTGAATTTCTGAGTTAAAAACCAATAAGTATCGTATGTGATTGTGACATTTAATGCGATAGGTAATTCTAAAAATCTTCAAGCATTCACCTTACACAATCTAGGGGTATTTGAGTCAAGAGTAATTAAGTTAAATGTGGGCCAGCGTGCTCCATTGTCGCAACTCTTGAACTGCAGTCATAAGCGAGCCTTTATCAACAAATAGCGAGAGTTTACCAATAATAAAGAAAAAGCCCGTATTGCGCATCATCTCTACAAATTATGTCTTGACGAGGCGAATCTCCCAAACGCTAGTTTACGAGTGGCGCCAACCGAGTCGCTAAATCGAGACAGACGCATTCCGGACCACGGTGTGTTTACAAACGCGTGTTTGTCATATTGGACACGATGTTTATTTGGATCTGCGTTTTTGTGGAGCCACTGGTTAAATGTAGATGTGGTTTATGTTGGCGAATTGAATCGACGTTGGCGCTGTAAACATATTACACTTTTTTTTATAGTTGGGGAAATCAACAAATGTCTTCTCCTGCTCTGGGCGGAGTGTCAGACTCTTACTGACTAAAACCCATCCGTATTCCTTGACCGGTGACTCCCTCAAAGAAATTCCGTAACGGGCACTGTTCCTATGGGGCCCATTCTTCTTTGCTGAAATCTCTGAACACGACGCGCCGTCGACCCGGTCACCCGGGTCTGGTTGTTATCGGTCGGCAAGCAACCCAACGCTTGCCGTACACACACACGTCGTATTATGTCTGGGAATCGGCCTGTGAATCCTGAAACATATTAGCCTACACAGTGGGCTGCTGAACAAGGATTTTTTCAGGTGTACATATGTAAATAAGCTCAAATGCCTAAACAACTATCATCGTCATCATTAATCATCATCATTACATAACAAACATAAAATTGATTGAGTCAGGCGTTACTTTGCGGAAATCCATTTTAACTTTGAAAATGAAAGCAAAATATCTAGTTTTAATTTCCGCGAATATTAGTGGGTTGCAGGTATGCACCTCCCTCCCGCCCGCTATATTATGCACATGCAAGATTACTAGGCAAATGCAAGGATATTAAGCACATGCAGGAAGGCAATGCAAAACCCAACACCATTACCGACACGTGTTTCGCCTCTCCACGAGGCATCCTCAGGGGACGTGTTGACTCGCCGACCGTTGAGTTGCGACTGAGCATTTAGTTTTTTTTTTTTTTTGTTTTTTTTGGAATGGACCACTCGCAGTTCAGCACACTAAGGCTGGTTACTGCTCAACCGGACAATGTCTGAGCATTTAGTACAAGGCAGGCACCCCCCTTTTATACACTGCCACCGTTGGTTATTTGTGTACAACTACCCACAAACATTCGCAGTAAAGGGGAAGAAACCAAATTCGTCTGGTCATTCAACAGTGCAAAATTATTATTATTACTATGTTTAAAAATCTCTAATTGTTCCAAAACACACAGCCGGAAACCCTTATCACAAATATGTAGTATATTAAAACTATTGTTGTCGCGCAAAGAATGGCCGGTATCAATTAAATGTTTCGCGAAATTCGATTTGTCCGAATGGCCATTTCTATACGCGGCAACATGTTCCCCATACCTTATGTCAAAGTTTCGGCCAAAGTTGTTATCCTTAGACGTTGACAGCTTATTCACGAATGTTCCAATCGATGATTGTCTACGTATTCTGGGTATCCAATTTGAGAAGCAACGGTTACATCCTGGGGAAATTGCGGATTTACTTAACCTTACTAGTATTTGCATGAAACAAAATTATTTTAGATTTAATAACCAATATTATTTTCAAAAGGAAGGGTTGGCTATGGGGTCGCCTTTAAGTCCACTAATGGCGGAGGTTTTTATGGATAACTTTGAATGTAAACATATAGTGAACGAACCTAATATTCTGTTTTATTATAGGTACGTAGATGACATAATTATCTGCTGGAATGGTACCGTTCGACAAATAGACCTTTTTGTTAAAAAACTAAATAAAACTCACCCAAAAATTAAATTTAAATTAGAATTAGAGTCCCAAAACTCCCTTAACTTTTTGGATTTGACTATCACAAAACACAATAGTGACTTAGAATTCCAAATTTATCGAAAGCCGACACACACTGACACGACAATACCAGCCTCTTCTTGTCACCCTCTTCAACATAAATTAGCCGCCTTCCGCAGCTATATTCATAGATTATTTGCCCTCCCCCTTTCAGCAGAAAATTATGTAAAAGAACTTAATATTATTTACCAGATCGCAATTTCTAACGGTTACTCAAAGTCAATGGTAGACAGTTTAATTAGTAAAAAGCAGAAAGAAAGGGTTCGTTCACTATTATATGCATGTCCGCGTACTAATATTAATAGATATGTGACCAGTCTGACCTATATGGGCCCCATTTCAGATAGAATTAGTAATTTACTTAGAAAAAACAACGTTTATGTAGCGTTCAGAACGGACCAGAATATACGCCGTATTTGTAACGGAAAAGATATTTTGGAAAATGGTAAAAAGTCTGGGGTGTATAGGCTGGTCTGTGATGAATGCAACGGGGTGTATGTGGGTCAGACGGGCCGAAACTTTGACATAAGGTATGGGGAACATGTTGCCGCGTATAGAAATGGCCATTCGGACAAATCGAATTTCGCGAAACATTTAATTGATACCGGCCATTCTTTGCGCGACAACAATAGTTTTAATATACTACATATTTGTGATAAGGGTTTCCGGCTGTGTGTTTTGGAACAATTAGAGATTTTTAAACATAGTAATAATAATAATTTTGCACTGTTGAATGACCAGACGAATTTGGTTTCTTCCCCTTTACTGCGAATGTTTGTGGGTAGTTGTACACAAATAACCAACGGTGGCAGTGTATAAAAGGGGGGTGCCTTGTACTAAATGCTCAGTTATTGTCCGGTTGAGCAGTAACCAGCCTTAGTGTGCTGAACTGCGAGTGGTCCATTCCAAAAAAAAAAAACTAAATGCTCAGTCGCAACTCAACGGTCGGCGAGTCAACACGTCCCCTGAGGATGCCTCGTGGAGAGGCGAAACACGTGTCGGTAATGGTGTTGGGTTTTGCATTGCCTTCCTGCATGTGCTTAATATCCTTGCATTTGCCTAGTAATCTTGCATGTGCATAATATAGCGGGCGGGAGGGAGGTGCATACCTGCAACCCACTAATATTCGCGGAAATTAAAACTAGATATTTTGCTTTCATTTTCAAAGATAACAAACATAATCAGCCTTTTAACGTTACCACTGCTGGGACACAGGCCTCCTCTCTAGGAGAGGGAATGGGCCGTAATCCACCACGCGGGCCCAGTGCGGATTGGTGAATGTCACATGTCTTCGGAATTTTGGTTCTAGGACATGCCGGTTTCCTCACGATGTTTTCCTCCACCGTTTTGAGAGCAGTGGTGATGAAATTAACTACACTAAGTAATGCGCTTGGCTGGGTTTGTACCCGCGACTTACAATTCATAAGTCGGGACCGTTACCACTCGGCCACCACTGCTCTCTTCATCATCAATTTTAGTCAAAGCCGTACACTGTTGAACAAACGCTTTTACCTTGCATCACAACATCAAATGATATTGTGCTTCCTTCAATCGTAATAATACAAAATATAAAGTAAGCTTCCACATTCCATCCATATCAGCTACATACTTTAAAATTCCATTCAGTTAGAGAGCATCTCTGCATTTGTAGTCAGTGTTTAATGCATCACAATAGCTGTTTTCTCCGTACTAAAAAATAATAAATCCTGTAATATTTTTCGGCTTCTCGTGTTGAAAAAACACTTGAGACAGAATAACAATAACAAAATAAAATAAGAAATATTCAAACAAAGAACAACACTTCTTTTATAGCCACCATTAAAACATATTTAATTACCTTTTAGCGAAAACTGTAGCATTCCTCACTCGACCGAGGAAGCATGGAAAATTACCATGGACCATTCAAAATACCTTCACACATTAACAGTCGACCTACCTTCTTCACAACTACGTATGTTGGGTTTAGTTTTCAGTCTAACCTGATGCAGCGCTATACCACTATTTTTAACCGACATCCAAAAAAGCAGGAGGTTCTCAAGTCAACTGTTTTTTTTTTTGTGTGTGTGTGTCATAACTTTACTGGGTGTACCGATTTTGATGATTCTTGATTGTTTGTTTATTGTTCACACCAGTTTATTCTACGTATGCTGTGATGGGTAGGTACGTTTATTTGGGGGAGGGGGGGTACCATTAAAAATTAAGAATAAAAACACATTTTACAAAAAAAAATACAACCAACTTTTAAATAAAAATACACAAAAAAAAATCAAAAGACGAAGAAACAACCAAAAACAACGACTTCCGACAGCTATTTTTTATTTTTGTGTTTTTATTTTGTTTATTTGTTAGAAGTCGGTTGTATTTTTTGTAAAAAGTATTTTACAATAAGCAACCGCCTATCTGATCTCCAGGACCATTGGTTTGTGACAACCAACCAACCATCCCACGAATTAAACCAACTTACTACCAGCGGGTTACCGGTAAACTGGTTGTCAAAATTTCGGGTTGTCAGAAGAATACCCGAAATAAATGACCACAAAATTTCAACCAGGACAAAAACTTAGAATGCTTACCGAGGCACGGAGGCGTTTTAAAAATATGAAGGTCGAAGGTCGCCCATCCAGTGACTGTCCTCGGCAAGCGGGAAGTTTGAAAACCGTCACGTGCTGCTATTATTATTGAGTTACGAGCTCCTCGGAAAACTACCATGGAACCTTTGATTATATAATGTCTAGATAGAGCATCAAATGCGCGGAAACGTGTCATAAAATATCAGCCAACTGTTGGCCTATAAGTACTTACCCACCGATTAGTGCCGATCGAGCCGCTTTGGTGTCACTACGAATTACGCACGCTGAGTAATAAACAAAAAACAGCGATAAAATGACGGTATGTGTTATTAAACTGCGACGGAATTATAAATAAAGGGTAAAAAGTACCAAATACATCACCTATCATCGCTAAGTAACTAGAAAACTACGTATTTATTTATTGTTTTTATGATTACCAAATTACGCCATTTTTTGTCAGTGTTGCCAGTTTCTTTTTTTATTCTCCCAACTTAACATATTTTTTTGTGGGTATATTCGTTGGTTTATGGTAACGTTTATATAATTTAGACGTAGTTTATTATTCGATTTATAAAAAGGTGGAGTTTTTTTAATTCGTCTGTACTTTTACTTTTTTATAATAATATAATTTTGGCGAATAACTTTTTTGTTTATGAGCCAATTTTAATGATTATTTTTGCATTGGGTTCAATAAACCGATCGATATGATCCGTTTAAAAAATGCTAAGAGTAATTCTAATAAGATTAATTTATTAAGTCTTTCTTTATAATTATGCTTTTGAAGCCGATGCCAAGTAAAAATTGTTATTAGCTCGGTAAATAATTTACTTGGTACACTCCAATTCAATCTTTATGACGGCTCTGAAGTGCGCTGCTCCCTGCGCAGTACCGCATCCCTCACCCCCGCTGACACTCGAATTTGTTACTGCGCAGCAACTCGCCCCATGCTCCGAGCCGCCATAAAGTTTTAATGCTGTACCGTCTTTTTGTCCTCATTTTGGTAATGCTGATACTGATACTGATTAATAGTATTAAATCATAGATTCAATCTATATAAACTGCCTAAAAAGTTTATTATTCTAATTTGATTAACTTAGCTGATTTAATACAACATTCACACACAACTCTAATTAAATTGTATATTTTATTTATTTAAAAAAAGAGGAAAAACAGACACTACTAAAACTGAATAATACTACATACATACAACTAAACTTATCTTATTTTTTTAAATATGTGATCTATGGGAGAATTCTAGTAGCTGGTATCATTATTCACGCACACAGAGACAAAGACGCATAGTGTAAAACACCGTCCGCACGCACACATGTTTGAAATTGTTGCCTCGTTTTCTTTGCTTTGACAGTAGGGCGACGCTCCATCTAGACATTATATAATCAAAGCATGGAACATTAAAAAAACCGTCATCACGTTTGAAGCAATTTCCTGTATCACATGGTATTTAGTAAACATCGCTTGTTTTAGACGTGTGCGTTAGTCATTCATTAGTTTATGCTGAACATTCAATACGGCACATTGACCTTCCATAGGCCTACGATGCCCACACGGTTATTTTTGAATGATGTGCCAAGTGGATTGTAACCAAAATCAGCATAAGACGGTGTAGTCAATTTTATTTATGTTCTTATTTAAGACTGGAAAAAGTAGGAGATACTTTGTTAAATAATTATGTAAATAGGCAATTATATTTTCGAGCCGTTTGGGGTTGAAACTCTTGGACCGCGGGGTCCGAGTGCTCATAATTATGAATAACTAGCAGCGCCCCGCGGTTTTACTCGCGTAGTTCCCGTTCCCGTGGTAATATGGATATAAAATATAGCTTATGTTACTCAGGGTGAATGTAGCTTTCTAATGGTGAAAGAATTTTTGATATCGGTTCAGTAGTTTTTGAGTTTATTCGTTACATACAGAAATACAAATCTTTCCTCTTTATAATATTAGTATCTTATCTTTTAAGTTAAGTACCACTCCACTCCACTACTTCCACTCTTAACATGTAATGATCTGTTTCAAGTTCGAGAGTTGCAACAATTGCTGTCGTTTATTTTGTGGTAAATAAATTTTGTGGTGGTTTGTGTGGTTGTGGCCTTCAGACTCAAACTTAAAACTCAAAGCATTTATTTCAATTAACCCTTTACAGGCACTTTTGAACTGTCAAGGTCGAAAGTGGTGAAGCTATCTGCACGTTAAAAAGCTATATATATGTATATATATAGCTATGGAGAAGAACGTGAAAGAAACTCCACGGACACTCTTTTAAATCAATAAATTGTAACAAAGTTGTGGATACACTGTTCTTCTTGATTTATTTCGTGAGAACGATGTAGAAAGACGTGTATCATACAAATATCTAGAGTAAAGGGAACAATTCAAAGTACAAATAATTAAAATAAACCGTGGCAGCTGAGAGAACGACATCTTCGTGATTTAGGTACTGGTGATGTCATCAGACAAGCTGTAACCGATTGTTGTGGTAAAAACAATTTGCCCTTAATATTGTTGTCGACTCATCAACTCACTTCATTCAAAACATTTTCACCAGAACTTTGAAATGTACATTTAGGTACAACAAGAATACTTCTCTCTGGTTCAAGATCAAACACATAATCTTAAAAATAAATAATACATACTATAAAACAGTCCAATCCAGAAAAATGGTTCCGTTTTGTTCATAAATCTATCACTCCAGTCGTTTAAATCGATTCTTTGTGACTTTACAAGAGACAGATACAAATAAAAGTATTTTTAAGATACTTTGCAAGGGTATAAGAATCATAATTATTGACAAGGCCAATAATAATATGTGCTTTGGCTAGAGAGTTCAGATACATGCTGGCTCGGAAAAGGATTGCCTGCAAAGGTTGCGGAATTTGTTCGGAAGAGTCACCGCGGCCCTGAAAAAGGCAAAGACAAAGGCATTAGGTGGAACACGGATGGGTTTAAAGAGAGTTTGTTTTTAATCTAATTTTTTACTAAAGTATACAAAAACAAATAAAAAAGCCTTTGAAAGAGTTCAGAAAACGGGGCATTTTTTTTTTAATTTTGTCTCTCCGTTCCTAGAGTTTTTTGCTTTACTACTTGGGAATTTAGGCATTTATATTTATATAGAATATTAAAATTTGTCTATATATTATATAGAAATTAAGCGGTAAACAACAGTAAAAAATAACATTGAAAGCGTCTTTCTGTCATAGAATTATACGACGCAGTTATAGTCGCACACGCAAATTCCTTGGACGTCGAAGCACGTAGGGCAACCTGCGCCACTCAGCAGCGTCTAAATGTGGCTCTGAAAATCTCCGGTATGCCAGGTATGCGACAACAAATAAACACAGTCAGGGCCTTTGAAAGAATTCAGAAAACGTGAAGAATATATCAATGAAACAGCAGCGATGTTTTTTAGTTTTGTCTGTCTGTTGAGCGAGGTCTTGCTTATTCCTTCGGGGAACTTTTGTGTTTATGAGCTGCCCCCTAGCCAAGTTGATAATCTACAATCGTTAACGCTACTCGAAAACGAATGAAATGTATGACAATCAAAACATCTTAACGTTAAGTCACGTGGTTAGAACAAACGAATAGAAAAAATCGTAGCCAAGTTCACATCGTTCAAAATGATAGAATGAATATTGTTATCGTTTGTACAATGTTGAACGCTACATCCTTTGTTTAAATGATTGAACTTAATGGTTAAAGTTGACATTTGTAGGAACGCTCGTCATAGACTAAAGAATAGGTCATTTTTCTAAAGCTATTGTAGAACGAGCGGCCGACTTACGGCCCAACCCAATAACCGATCTATCACATACTGGAGATAGAAAAACAAATGAAACAACAGAAAACCTATACAATTTTTCTGTTGTTTCATATGATTTTCCGCCGTTAGGCGCGTTAACATGGCTACCAGTACCAACTTATAGTTTTTTACAGTGGCTGACACCGAGACGTTACCGATTGAAGAACGGAATTCCACACGAAACGGTTGTAACTTGGCTAGGGAGGCTGGTACGTAAAGTTCAGTAGTATAGTAATAGCTGTCATTGATAGCGCTTTCTTATCTTAGGATTATAGGCGATTTTCGGACGACTGTATGTACAGTATCAGTGAACCAAATCGGATCTAAATATGTTAAGCTGTTTATGCGTAAAGCAGTTACAAATATTTTCACATACTTTCACCTTTGTTAAATTAATGTATAGGTATCTAATTACAGCTATATGTTATCCAGTGTAAAATGATTATGTGAGTTCTTAATAAACTATGAAATGTTATTCAAGATAATAGTCAGTTTAATTAAACACATGTAGTCTGAGTTCGAAGATAAAAATAAACAAATGGAGATCTAACATAAACACGTTTGCTTCAATGGAATGAAATTAGGAATGTTATGTATTGTTGCGTTATCACCGTCAATATATAATCCGCTTTTAAAAAATAGCAGATTCAAACCTTAAAAAACTTTTTACAAAAAAATACAACCGACTTTTACACAAAAAATCAAAAAAGTGCAAAATAACTTTAATTTCGGAACTCGGTGTTTGTGGTTGCTTTTTTGTTTTTTGAACACCGACTTCCGAAATTAAAGTTATTTTGCACTTTTTTGATTTTTTGTGTAAAAGTCGGTTGTATTTTTTTGTAAAAAGTTTTTTATTTTTCACTTTTTAGTGGTACCTACATCCCCTCCCCTCCCCCCACCTAAACGAACCAATCACATTGGTGTGAAAAAACGTACTGCTCCTTTGCAGAGTAAACTAAGAGGTCGTCAATGTAGACAATGTAGATATTTTTTTAGATTTTTCGAAAACCGCTTGGTCGATTTCGATAAAATTTTCATGGGACCATTTGGGAAGTATACCGTTTCCAACAAAAAAAGAATTTTTCAAATCGGTTGACAAGCGACGGAGTTATGCGCGAACACACATAAAAAAGAAATACAAACATCCAATTGAGAACCTCCTCCTTTTTTAGAAGTCGGTTAAAAACTGCTCTTTTTAACCGACTTTCAAAAAAGGAGGAGGTTCTCAAGTCGATTGTTTTTTTTTTGTGTGTTACCTCATAACTTTGTACTGGGTGTCTCAATTTTGATGAAATTTGATTGAGATCTGACTACTAGTATTTGAGTTATCCCTAATAATGCATGAGTGAATGAACACAAGAGTGAATGAAAACATCATCATCATCTTGTCGATGTAAAATGGAAAAATAAAATTGTATACGATGCCGATGGTTGGAAGAGCATCTTAGTATTTCAAGGTGGTCCCTTTCTATTTTTGGTGAAGATCTGATGAAAAACAGAGATAGGAAACGCAAGTCTTCAATAAACGATAGCAAATCTTTCGGGATTTATGAATTCGCATGTTTGTTTATTGTTTACACCAATTTATACCGTGTACGCTGTGATGGGTACTACTAAAAAGTGAAAAATAAAATAACATTTTACAAAAAAAAAACAACCGACTTCTATAAGTCGGTGTTCAAAAAGCGAAGAAACAACCAAAAACACCGAGTTCCGAAATCAAACACGACACGACGATACGACATGATATGACATACAGACAGACAGATGGACGGACAGTGGGGTCTTAGTAATAGGGTCCCGTTTTAACTTTTGAATACGGAACTCTAAAAGTACATAATATTAAATCTTGTATGATGACAGAGAACTCTTAATGCGTGAATCTGCCTCGCACGTAAGCGATTTTTTTTTTAAATTCTATAAGATATTTTTAATAAGTAATCTGTATCGAAATGATTTCAATCGAACCGACCATAAGTCTGTCATTCCCATCGCTCACTTTAAAAATCCAATCATACCTAAAACCTACCTCCAGTATTAACAAAAAAAAAGCAGAGTCAAGTTATACTAAAGGCTCTAGACAAAGTGCTATCTATTGGAAAATGCGATTGCCAAAATATAAGGCATTGATCATATGACATTTCGCGCACAGCACATGTTGATCCTCTACATTTTCGACGTTTTAAAATCGCCTTCAGCACATTACTGCTGCACTGCTCACTTGTCTAGAGCCTCAGTACTATATTCAAATTTAATAAATAATAAAGTTTAAAAAATAACAAAAGTAATAAAGGTTTTATTACAGAGTTTTCATCATATCATATCAGGCTTTTAACGTTCCCACTGCTGGGACACAGGCCTCCTCTCTAGGAGAGAGAATGGGCCGTAATCCACCACGCGGGCCCAGTGCGGGTTGGTGAATGTCACATGTCTTCGAATTTTTGGTTCTAGGACATGCCGGTTTCCTCACGATATTTTCCTTCACCGTTTTGAGAGCAGTTGTGATGAAATTAATTACACAAAGTAATGCGCCTGGCTGGGTTTGAACCCGCGACCAACAATTCGTAAGTCGGGGTCGTTATCACTCGGCCACCACTGCTCTCTTACAGTCTCTCTCTTACTCTCTTACAGTGTTTTACTCTGATTTTATTAATAAGAGACTAAAAGTAAAAGACACAACTAAATCAAGATAACAAAACCGATCATCAAGCGCCACATCTCAGCATCCAGCCAGCCCTGGTATGCAAGGCATCCGCATTGCGGAGTGGGACATCACGACACAGTAAGTGGGTCGCCGGCATCCGGCTCCACAGAGGTATGCAGCCCAATAAACTGTTTATATTTACACTACGACAACACACCGGGATCTTGGCTCCTGTGGCCATATAACAATAAATAAATAATATTAATCATCAAATTCTTCGACTTCCAGTCATTGATTCGATTTTCTTTAGTTTATTATGAAACTAGCGACCCGCCCCGGCTTCGCACGGGTGCAATGTTGATATTAAATCTCTGCTATATTATGCATGTAGTATACATATAAACCTTCGTCTTGAATCACTCTATGTATTAAAAAAAACCGCATCAAAATCCGTTGCGTAGTTTTAAAGATCTAAGCATACATAGGGACAGACAGCGGGAAGCGACTATGTTTTATACTATGTAGTGATTCGACCAGAGGAAGTTCCCGAACTTAGTATTACAAAGCAACGCTTGCCGAGTACGGGCCATACATTGGTGCCTATCCAGTACATACCGAGACTCCTCCGTGCTTTGAAAAACACTTTACAGCCTTCGGTCTCGGCTGTCTTTGAAGATCTTTGACAGTCGTTACAGATAGTCAGAACCCAGAAATCTGACGCCAGTCTTACAAAGGGTATCTACCGTGTTACCCAGTTCCTGGATTCTGGAGATCAGATAGATAGTCCTTTTTCAAATCGAACCAGTAGTTCCTGAGATTAGCGCGTTCAAGCAAACAAACAAAGAAACTCTTCAGCTTCATATATTAGTATACATATTTCTAGCTACACTTAGTGCTAGTTAACTATTGCCAAGCAGTATTCAGGTGTATAAAATATAACCTATAAAACAGTGTCAGCAAGATCTGTAGACATCAAAGTCAATTACAACACGTGCAGTAAGCGAATGCACATCAGACAGTGAAGATAATGCGTTCTTGGTAGAACACCGACCCTGCCAAGTGTTCGTGAAAGCGTTATGCAACCAAATGTATGTACCTAGTTCAAACGCCAGCCATTTTTGAAGTGATACAAATGGTTGCACTTTTCATTACAGTGGAATTACTTTACGTATGTATTTTTAATAAAGGAAAATAAAATTGTATTTGAGTCTGCCAGTTATACGTAAGTATTGGCAGACTCATTTTTTTAAAATCTTTGTTTGCTTATTTGTACCTACCTATATTGTAATATTTAATGTCATGTGCGTCTGTTTGAGTAGAATAAATTAATTTTCTTTCTTTTTCTTTTCACCAAACTTCTTAGGGTTTTGTGATACCGAAATTCCGAAATAGTGGAATTCCAAACATAGGTAAATAAACAGCAGTATGCAAGTAACAGTGCTACTAAAATTCAAAATATTAACAATACATCGACTCAAACCCGAACCTCAAAAATTCTGTTGAGATTATTTGGCTCAGAAGAACGACTTTTTGATGAAACAACGATAAAGATTAAATTGTACAAGAAACGTGCAGAAAGATACAAAGACTCTGCAGTGTCTAATATATTTGTAACCTGGGCGATTTTGAGTTAGTAAATTTATACAAACACAAACAAACAAAATTTTAAACTTGCGAATATAAGAATGTTTTTTTTTTTACAGTGCTCGTCACTTTTTATTTTAATTAACATAATTATATGTGTACTTGTTGTAGTTGTTATTACTAGGTACTGTCGTCAATAAAATGTAATTTATTTCTATCTTTCTTTCAATTTGCTTTCACTGCAAAGATCGTGATCTTTACGGTTTATCTAAAAAAGACAGTCGGACTTTCTTAAACGTTTTTGAATTTCCAGTAATTTCATAAATCTAGCACTACTGTGATGAGTTGTTCCACATTTCTTGCTGTATTAACATTACACAAGGAAGGTATTCGTCATAATTTTCATGCCAGACTCAAAAGTAAATACAAGAAAAGACTGACAGATGAAATATTTTCGCATTCCACTTTAAATGCTGTTAGCATATGCATGGAAGTTTTTGTGATGTCAGATCAAGGTCGAAAAATAAATAGGAAAATTAATTCTATGCCTGTCATACAGAACCTGAGACTTAATACAGTTTGCCAGTTATGTAACAAGTCTTACTGCAATGACTAAATTTAATGACACAAAAATTATTGATTATTATTAAACTTTACCGTACATATATGTATGTACGTCCATTCTTGAATGTACGGTTTCTGGAAATGGAAGCGTAAAAGCAGCTTGTGATAGCACAAGCTGCTTTTTCAGTTAGACCAGGTATAACACTTTTTTATCATCAAATGACTTCGTCCGCTCTGGGCGGAGCAGGAGAGTGTCAGAATCTCCGTGACTGACACCTATCCGTGTTCTTCCTAATGCCCTTTGCGTTCCAGAGCCGCGGTGACTCTTTCGAACTAATTCCGGGACCCCCGCAGGCACTGGCTCTAGTGGGCCCCATCTTCCATATCTCTTTGAGCCACGCATGGAACACAACGCGCCATCGACCCGGTCCTGGTTATCGGATGTTATCGGATGGCAAGCCACCCAACGCTCACCATCCAACGTCCGCGTCGTCCGCGCCTACGGGGGTGGGAATCGCCATGCTACTTCCGACGCCCAAAACGTCTTCTTTTATTGGAGCAGCTGGTGCGTGAGGTTTGCTTTTTCCTCATTTAGTCCACCTACTCCTTCTGTAACATTACTGCTTCCCAGAAGGATGTAACGCAATCCCATACCCCCTCGCTTTGGTCCATGGATTGAACCAGGGCCCGAAGCGAGAGATCGCCGCTGCCGATCGCCTCGACGAGGATACGGCGGTGCTCCGCCCTAGCAGGGCAGAACTCCAATGTATTCTCCACCGTATCCTACAGGCGATCCACACAGTCTTGATACACGTTGATGCAGTGTTTGAGACGCCAAAACAGTTAACTTCCGAAACATCCTACCAAACCGGAAACTATACTACTGCATCATAATATCAGCCGAAAGACGTCTATAGCAACCGTAGCAGGACTTAAGCAGGCATCACCACGTCGACCGATCTTATGTTCCTCGCATCCAGCGGTCACTCACGGCTCTTGCCAAGCCACCAGCACTTTGAAAGGAGGAAAGGAAAGTACTGGACAAAGTAGGGACTGGATAATGTATGTTTAATTTATGAACGCTTCCAAACGGATGTATTTTCTACCCAATGAGACTATTACACTAAGATTAATCGTTGCGACTTCCTATGCGAAACTAATGGTCCATGTATACTAACATTCCACAATGATCTACAATTCTACATGTACCAGGAAGTTATCCAACACTGCCAGACGTAAAGTGCAAAAAATAAATTATGACTGACAACCAACAAATATCAATTATATTTTTTTGTTTTCCGTAATTTGTGTGAGTGTTGAATCTTAGCGTGTATTACAGTTATTTGGCAAAAGCCCGATGTCAGCATAAGGTCGAGATCAAAGCGGTCGGAAGCAGACGCACAGACAAACATTGTTGCGCATGATTGATTGTGGATGACACAGAGTAAAGCGGTCCAGAAGGTACACTTTTAATATTGACTAGAACTAGACATTCTTTGTCGGATTGTACATCGTTTCAAACTTTTAAACATATAAACAACTTCTTAAGATAATCTGGACAACATTTTAGGTCTAATGTTTCTTCTTTCCCCGATATACATTAAGGCTTATTTTCAGCCTTTAATATGGATACAGCTTTAAAACTTTTCGAGCTTCAAGGATCCTTTTGTACAAACAAGATATGGCAGAAATTCCCAAAGCGGACCAACTTTTGGGTAAGTAAAATAAAAAGAATAAATAGCTATGCATTCTCTAACACGTTTCTCCCATCACGATCCTTCAGCCTATGTTTCTTGTTGGTGTGACTTGCTGCTACACGATTCTATTCTTTATTCCCCCTTCCAATTAAGGGCCTGTTTCACCACCTATGTTTAGGTACCCGGAAACTTTTCTTAAGCATTTAATTTCATACAAAACCTGTTCACGTACTGGCTCTTCAAACCCCAGTTTTTGTTTTCACAGGGAAAACCTTCAAAATTTGCCAGTCCTTTTGGGTAAAAAACCAGGGAATGTGGGATTTTTACCTGGCTAAATCTACCCTGATGACCACCATTGAGCAAATGATAGGGTTACCTCTTCAAAGACCACCAAGGAACCAACTACGTACAACGCCTTTTACATCCCTGAGAAGACTGTAAGGGGTCTTCCTGACAAGTGTATGTAACCTACCATCTGTTAGAGTACCTAACTATAAAGCGGTTACAGACACGTCTCTTAACACTCGCAACACGTGTAGATAGAATCATCTCTAAATACAAATCTAGGGTTCATATTTAGATAGCTAGCTCTATTTCAGAGCGTGTTTTAGTTCGACATTCCTTCGTAATAGCTTCTTTTTTAAGTTTGTGTGTGAGTAGTTTAGTTCGTAGTGTATTTTTATATCGAGTTATTTTGAAAGCGATTTATTTTGTGATTCTATTACGTGGCTCTTATATATATGATAGCTAGCATAACTAATTTACTCAGGCGATGTTATCCCATTTTGTGCATGGTGAAATTCAAGAGAAATGCCGTCAGATTCTTAGGTACATTGTTTTCATGAAAGTAAACAGTGTTTGTTATACTAATAATCGCATTCTATTACGGTTAATTTAGTCATTGGACTGCCTACACCGTATACTTTTCATGCTTTTGAACTGCAAAATATCAGGAAGTGTTCAATGGATATAGTATACTAATATTATAAACAGCAAAGATTTTTTGTTTATTTGTTTATACCGAAAAAGCTTTGAAACTATCGGTCCAATTTTAATATTTTTTTTACCAATTATCAGCGAGTAGGCCATATCTTATCCCCGTGTTCCTACGGGAACGGGAACTACACCGGAGAAACCGTGGGGCGCTGCTAGTCCATATTATAAATGGGAAAGTAACTCTATCTATGTTACCTCTTCACGCCTTAACTCGGATTTCGATAGAACTCGCACACGCGAATAGGAAATTGGATATGGTAGGTACTCGTATTTGTTATCCCGGGAGTATGTTCCTTTGGAATAATTTTCAAAACCCACACAGGCAAAGCTGCTGCCAGGTTCTAGGCTAGACGTCTATATTTAAGTTCTAATAAATAGAAACATAATGATACTCATATTAGAAGGACAGTTAAACGCTTAATATCCTTTATGTCATAATATATTAGAACAATTGTTCACTTCATCCAACAAATAATTGGCAAAGAAACTGTTATTGTCGTTATGCATTAAGACATTACATAAAGTCTTGTATCAACAGCATTCTTTAGAACGTCATCCAAGTAGTTTGATGTCGGCGCCCAAATATTGGAACCGGGACTGTCTCTTTGGTGTAGTGGTGGCAAGGTACAAGTGTTACTGCTGGGCATTGGGCCTGGATTCGATTCTCTACTGGGGTTCCCTAAGTAACCCGGCCACCGTAGGCGCGGGCCTGCGGTGGCTCGCCGTCCGATGACAACCAGGCCCGGGTCGAAGGAGGGTCGTGTTCCACGCGCGCCTCAAAGAGATGTCAGCAAAGAAGACGGGGCCCCATAGGGTCAGGGCCTGCTAGGGTTGTGAAATTCGTTCTAAAGAGTGACCGCGGTCCTGGGACGCAAAGGGCACTAGGAGGAACTCGGGTGGGTTTTAGTCAGTAAGAGTCTGACACTCCCTTCCGCTCCGCCCAGAGCGGGAGAAGTCATTTGATGATTTATCACCCAGAAAAAAAAGTACCTATACCTAAGTATAATGGTTGGCTATGGTATGTTATTATCGCAACAAATATTTGAGCTAAATAATAACAACTGCATAGGTCGATATTCAAGATTAAGTAACGCTTGCGAGGGTCGGTCTGTGAATGGGCCATGGGTGACCATCTGAACATACCGAGACTCCTCCGTGTCTCGGAAAATTCGTTAGCCATTGGTCCCGGCTGTCATTAGTAGATCTTTGACAGTCGTTACGAATTGTCAGAACAGAAAATCTGACTCTAGTCTTGCCAAGAAGTACCGTGTTACCCAGTTAATGGGTTGTGGAGATCTGGTAGGCAGCCGCTCTATGCCAAGATAAGCAGTTACTCCATTGTAGCCAACTTTGGAGCCAGGTATGTTAATGTAAAAATATAACATCTGTCGAGAGTCATCACAAACACATTTATGCACATCTGCGTCAGCGCCACGCCTATTGGTTCGACCAATCAAATTTCGGTCGCGATAAGAGCTTGCGATAAATATTGTTTATTCGTTATTCGAATTCTTAGGGCAGTCAAAAAGTCAGGGTTTATCTATCACCACAAAGAGCTCCCGAATTGCACGTGATAATTTAATTATCTGCCAGTAAGTAGCAAATAGATCATCCTGACTTAGAATGCAATTAATGTAAAAAATTAAAACAAGGCCTGGAAGCTAAACTGTTGAAAGCACTGCAGATACTTTGCATTAAACTTAGTAAGTACTAAAAATATGATATTATGTTAAGTGCCTATTTATTTGTTTCTGCCAAATTTTTATAGCCAAATTAGACCAAATAACAAAATTTTATAAAACTAAAAATGTTCACAGGTTGTGTCAGAAACTCAGAACATTAGTTCTCTGTTATTAGTCCATGTTTACTTACCCTATCTGTAACTTTTCTAAAAAATACTTATATATTTTTAAACCCAGAAAACCAATTCCAAACCTACACAGTACTAAAACCACGAACCAACCATGTAACCTTTTTACTCTGTATAAAGCCACCTACACACCTGCGGTACGAAGTGCCGGCATTCTGCGTTTGGCACTACGCCAGAATGACATGGGCCTAAGGAATGCGGCGTATCGCCATCGCTCACAAATCTTCAAATGAAATGTTAATGGTCCTGTTGAAGTGAAACTCGTATTTTGCGGTACGCAGGTGAAATTTTAACATGATTAGTTATGGACAGCTTTCGAGGATTTACAGTGTGGTCGGAGGCTAAGAATCAGTGGTTCTTAAGGGTGTTCAAATTGCGGAATTCGTTCGAAAGAGTCACCGCAGCCCTGGAGCGCAAAGTAGAAAGCGCAAAACTAGAAGGATCATGGATGGGTTTTATTCAGTAAGAGTCTGACACTCCCTTCCGCTCCACCCAGAGCGGGAGAAGTCATTTGATGATTTCCCATCCAGGAAAAAGAAGGTTCAAAGATACATTTCCCCCCGCGTCATTTGTTTTACTATATTTTACTTAACTTATTTAGTTATTTTACTAGCCATTAGCCAGTGGTTCGCCCGCGCATAATACAACATACACAAAAAGCATTCTATCTATTGTCCCAGAAGATGGTCTACCAGTGTGTTAATGAAATCCTTTTAGCCGTTAAGATGCGGTCATTTGTGAGAACACAAATGACAAAATTCTTTGCAAATTCGATCGCAGTGACTAAAGATCATTGGGTAGACCAGAATAATATAAAATTTTATATATTTTCTCAGCTACCAGTGAAGATTTATATCGTTTAAATAAACTGTATGTTATAATATAAGCGTCAGTGTTATTGACCTTACGTTTATTTTCAGAGGAATTCTCACCCGGCTCACAATTACAAAGAATTCCGAATTTATATGCGTCGATTTAAATTTCTAGGGTTTATATTAGTTTGTTTTATTAGATTACTTTATGTTTTTTTTTTTTTGTATAAGCCCTTTTTACATTGAAGGAGTAACCGACTATATTATTTTTTTTAATTTTCAGACTTATTCGTAAATACTTTTTAAGCATTACTTAGTTAAAATATTGTTTAAAGAATAGACTGCTTATCAGTATTTTGTTTAAATAATGGATAAAAATCTCATATGGATACGGCTGTATATGCAATAGTGATATATGGGCGGACAAGTAGGTATTCTCTGTCAGTCAAACCTTGGTTCAAAAACACTACACTGTGGGATGCGCAAAACAAAAAAAAACATACAAATATAAAACTAATAAAAGCCCATATACTTGCTAAAATAAAAAACGAATCAAAATTATATTTCAAATTTTAAAACATTCTGATCAATAGAACTCATAATGATTATGACAAAGGTCAAACTAATAAAATAATTTACAATTTTCTTTAAAGATCTCAGTGTGAATAAAGATTAAGTCCAAAGAAATTATGGACGAACTGTGACAAAAATGAACGGTAAAATGGTAAAAAAGGAAAGGATTACTGAGATGACAAAAATTGAGAAAAGAGCAAGAAAATTGTGTTTTCTCTAAATGTTTTTTATTTTTTATTTAACGAAGAATATTTAAGGAAAAGTGCAAATATATATGTACACATACATACATATGTTACGCTGTTGGTCCTGACTGTCATTTATTTATTTATTTATTTATTTATTATATACTTAATTGTACACCGTGGTTAACAAAAAAAGAGAAAACTACAAACTAAAACACATGTACAATGGGCGGCCTTATCGCATTCCGCGATCTCTTCCAGGCAACCTGGAATGGACAGTAATTGCCTGGACATAAATGGGGTTGTAATCGGTGCAACATTACTATAAATAATTCAATATATACACAGATAAATAAATAATCTTAACAATAGATACATATATACCAAATACATAGGCAATAGATAAATGGCGAACATCGATATCACAGCGACAAGTAATGCTCCTTCACGAGCCTTTTGAATACAGGTCATTTGTAGATCTTTGGCAGTCATTACGGATTATCAGAATCCTCAAAATCTGACTTCAGTCTTGCCAAGAAGTACCATGTTACCCAGTTAATAGGCTGTGGAGGACTGGTAAGCAGCAGCTCCACGTAAAATACTAGAATTCAGCTGAAATCGGCTTGACTGGAAGCCGACCTCAATATAATTGGGAAAAGGCTAGGCAGATGATGTAAATAGTTAAATAAGTATAAGGAGATCTAATCAAAACAAAACAACGTTTGTGCATTTTTCAACTTGCTCCAAGCATATTACGTCACACGTAGTAAGCGTAGCACTTCATTTGCTATGAAAAAATTATAAACGCCTCAAATTTCTTCATCACAGTCTTATAAATCGATAACGTCATTAAACTAATAGTATAACCAAACAATCTCGCAAATAGTACAGACTAAATATTTATAACGAAAAAAAAATACAGTTTTTAAACAAGATAACAGTGCGTCATGCCTTAAGACGTCACAAGACGAAATAATTCGCGGTTATCTGACGTTATCGAGCGTCACAGTGTGAAGGCGTCTTTAGGTCTCTCTACACTGGTATTTTATACGTCTACGTCTTAGGAACGTAGGTGTCGTGTGACACTGCTCGTCAGTGACTTGACGTACGTCCAAGAGACGCGCTCGTTCGCAAGACGCCTAAAACTTACTTAGGCAATAAGGAAAATGACGACTCGTAGATCTCGATATGATTAATTATAGTACTCATTTTACCCGACTACGGTAAAGCCAAAAATAAGGCTGTGATTTTAGCTGTCTCTATATGTATTACTGTATGTTCCACTCTAGCGCCTAAACTACTGGACTTATTTTGATGAGGTGTCAATAGATTCGTTTAAATATTCATTCACAAAATTTAATGTGCGGGAATTTACACGTAAAGCAGATGGACAGAATGTGCCTTTACTATTGTTTAAACATTATTATTCCGCTTCTCTATTCTTATATACATACCTATAAACTACATTCTTAAGTATATCTTAAGAACAACTTTAAAAAAAAATTAATATATAAAAAATAGTAGTCCGCCGGTGTCGTGAACAAGGTCCAAGTTACCGGTGGTTATGGCTCTAGGGAATGAAACCTCTTCACAATACGAGCCGTATCGAGGAGTACCTACTGCCGTCTGTATCAGGCCCTTTGTCTAACCGCGTAACGCAAGCTTCGACAGGTGTTGGTAGTTTTTGCCAATAAGCCTGCTACCAATGGTAGCTAGGTAATGGTAGTAATGGTAGGTAGCTTAAATAGTTACATTAGTTATGAAAGACCGATCCCAGTACAACGTGACATGGTTAATTCGCGGTTGGTTGGTTGGGTTGGTTGTTTTCAGGCGGCCAAAGAAGCCTCCTTCAGCGATTGCTTCATGTCAGCAACTTAATGCATAACGCTTCCGACATACTCAAATACTTGCAGGTTTCGGTTGACCAGAGAGATCTAACCTGCATGGAATCCGAGAGTAAAATTCCCTCAGATTCCATAATCTCCCATTTCTGTACATTTGCCCTCACCAAATACCATCCTGATGGCACTACTGCAAGTTTCAGTTAACGATTCAGTAGCTCCATCAGTCGCAAATTGTTGAGGGCAAAGAGTTTCAGATCATCCATGTAAAGAAGGAAACAAGAAAGCCTAGGCCTGAACCCTCCAGCAATGTGCTTAGAGGATTCAGAGCTAAGCAAAAACAAAGTGGACTCAAACTGTCGCCCTGAAATATTCCCCGTTTGATCCATACAGGTTCATCATTCCCTTGAATCGGTCGACATCCTGGATAGCGAAGGACAGTTTTCCATTGCATCACACATGATGACATGACTCAAGATGCGCAGAGTTGCATTTATTTTGTACAACTCGCAACACGAACCACATTCAAGTAATGCGAAATGAATGTGGCACAGAATCATAGACCTTCTTGTAATCATATCCTACATATCAACAGATCCTTGCGGGAGCGACGAACCTCTTGGCTTATGGCTATGCCTATGCGGAGGCGCTCCTTAGTGCCTCGGGACCCCTTCTTACATCTATTCTGGGAGGCGAACATAATCGACTTTCCTCTCAATGTGCTCATTAATTTTTACTCTCAGATTTGATGTAAGAAGTTTATAGACCGTCGCAAACAAGTAACCGGTCTATTATTTTTGGGTTCCGAGCGACTATCTGTCTTATGGAGCGAGTCTTATGGTTGTAAACTTACAAATCTGTCAAGTGTCAATCCTTTTTCCGAAAGAACCTGTAGGCTGGAACCTTAACTCGCGGGACGAGAAGAACTATGCTCAGCAGTAGACAAAATCGACATGTGAAATTGTGAATTCATCATCATCGATGAATTCCTTAATCGAAAAACAGAGGTGGCTGTTCACCACTATTTTGAAAGTTATTTTAATGTTCCATGTCGTAGAGGGCGAACCTATTCCCATTAATCGGTCACTAATCCAGCCGACCTATTCGTTTTCCGGACACGTGAGAACCGTGAAAACTAAGCGGGTGTAAGCATGAAGTGAGTTGCAATTCCATATTGTTTGAATGGTTTGACAGCTCACTTCCTGCTCACTTCACTTAAGTCTGTGTGTGAGAGAATAGTGTAAGATCTCTACAGAATCGTACTGCTGCACAAACACATTATCCAGTACGATGGATACTTCTTTGTCGAAAGGACTGGTTCTCGTCACTTAGCAGTTACATTTGAGTGATTACATGTTTATTATTATAACGCATAAACAATACGAGTGTGAAATACTGATATTTATTATACTATTTGCAAAGGTTAATGCTGCTTTCAGATATATTTCTTATTTGTTACTACATATTGATAGAAACTTGTCTGCTTATTCTTCTAAGTTGAACGAATCATCACTATCTTAGTTTTCAACAGGGTGAATCACCAATACAGTTGACAATATTTACGGCTTTTTCATATCATTTATATTTTTGGAAAATACACATTGAATGTCGTATAAATAACATCAATATATTTCGTGTCCCTATTTATTTCGACGACAAACATATGTGGTCAAGCTCCCGATACGAATCTCCGTTGCCATTTCTGCTGAATTTATTGCGTTTGCCATTATTATAACCTCGAAACTGTCCTTGGACCAAATGTTACATTTTAAAGACGAGACTGATTTTATTTAACATACAATGTTTTAAATAAAATGTCATGTTTTGTCACGATTCCAGAATAAGATTTAAATGTTCTTTGTTTTGCAAATGTCAGCCATTTTTACGTCAACAGAATTTCGAATGTGACTCTGAACTTTTGCGAGAGTAGTGTTAATAAATAACAGTTCTTACACGTGTATTGAATAAAATTACTGTATATAATGGGCCCTAGAGTATGTGCAGACAGAATATACGCGTCATTGTAGGCTATCAAGAAAAACAGAGTGAAATAAATGATCAAAATATCTTATAATTTGTTAACCAGTACCACACACGTTCATGGAATGTTTTTAAACAGTTTCTAAAATAAAAAGCACATTTTGATGTAAAACTAGCGAAACATTCGGCTTCACAGGGGCAGTGGCGTTATTATAGGAAACGTGCAAAAACTATAGGTGGCAGCACAGACGCGTCAAAGTCAAGTATATTTTACTTATAAGTTTCAATTTTGCAACGCTATTTGGCACAGTCTACTTCGTGCACGTTCCCCTAAACGGAGGGTGCAGGAAGTATAGGTGGCAGCACAGGTCAAATATTTATAACGTAAAAGTTTCAGATTTGCAACACTAGATGGCATAGTCTACGCCGTGCACGTTCTCTATAGGGTGGCAGGGCTGGCAAAATGCCACGGGCCCCCGACACGAGAGGGCCACGGCCGGAGATGCGTCTCCAAGATCAGGCGGAATTTCTCAGATTGACTTCGAGAAATTATAGACTATCGCATTTTGATACGTAAAATAGTGATCCAAATTTTCAGCGGCCAATCTATCGAATTTTATAATCTTACCGAGTTTACCAGGTGCAAACTAGCAATCTACAGTTATCCTTATCAAATCGTCTTTCTTTATTTCTACCAAGAATTGGCATAATATATAACTTCGCACAAATCTAAAAAAGTCCGACAAAGCTATTTTGAAAACGAGCCATCTACAATTAGCAATTAGCAAATCGGTTAGGTATTCTCACGAGTGGTCACGTTCTACGTAGTCTGACCGAACGGTTAATAATGAACCGTCATTCGAAGTATGTGACAGACCACTTGGTTGGTTTTGGCAACAGACGGCCTGAGGAATCTGAGACGACGCCACACAGGTACTTTCGTGATTAGGGCTGCTACGAGTGGATTCATGGCTACAGATATAGACGTAGTGATTTTCTCATACCTCGTAACAATAAAATCATCTAAATTAGACACCTCACTTGGATACAGATCCAGTAGTAAATAGCAGTGATGACTAATGAAGAACCAACCAGCTGAGTTTTGAAAGTAAAAAGGCGATCTATAACATACTCCACGTTCTGTTCCGTTCCAGCTCTTTCCCACTTTATGTGGGCTCAGTATCCTCACTTTGTAAATAATAAAATCGTAATGTCATACACAATAGACTCCATTTTCCTCACTTAAACTTCCATTCGGTCCGTTGTGCGTAGTTGTCCTGGCTAAGTTAGCCAGCCTTGGTCCACCTAGAAGCACAGGAGTTTCCTAGGAGCTACACAGGCTTCACGGACCGACCTCAAGATTTGTTCACGTTGGACAGCCACGGCCTTGTCCGGTAGCTGATTCTTCGGCATCAAAGCAGCCCCTGCAGAGTGGGCACCTATGTGAATGAGATGTTTGTTTGGGAGGCAATTACCCTCAATTGCCCCTATTATTGTTCTGAGATAATTCTACTTAGGCAGACTCGTTTTGTAAATCGGGGATTGGCATTGTCATTTTTTACTGCCTGCAGCCTGCAGCCCGTGAAGATTTGTTGCTATGAAGTTCAGTTGATCTCTGGCGTCCTGAAAAAAGGGTAGGGGAAAGAGTGGTAATTAACGGTGACAATGTCAAAATGGCAGTCGATAACATTATTTTTTGTATTATTTATGGTCAAAACATACAACAACACATTAAAATCTTTTTGTAATTTTGAATAACAAAAGCGATTAATAAAATATAATTCAGGGAAAGCAATACCTAATATTCTCTTAATCTGTTCAAGTCAATCATTCTATCCATCATCCATCTACCACGCCTTTTTCCCAACCATGTAGCACCGACTTCCAGTTTCACCGGATGCAGCTCAAAAATCAAAATCAAAGTGCCTACAATGCAATTAAAAACCAATGGAATCCTTTTTAAGTCCCTCTTCAAAAGAATACATTAATTAAAGAAGGCTAAATTGCATGTCGTGTAATGCATTTGCGTTGACATGTGCAAATAAAATTAGGTGAAACGACTGTGCGAGAAAGGTTTATGTTCCCCGAAAAAGATCTCATCGCAATGACAAAGAAATGACAAACATTGCAGATTTTATTAGGTACGTGAGTTAGGTCAGTTTCTAGATCAAAAGAATTAAATAAGAAACTAGGTTTCCGTCACTTTGAAAGATGTTTTTACGATATTTTGGTAATATGATAGAAAATTTTGATATGTGCGCAGAGTAAAAAAAACAGGATACAGAAAAAAATCGTAGGTAATCTTTTAATATTCTTCAAATTTTGGGAAAAAAAATGTTAAAAACATTTTCTAATACAGACAATTTTACCAAAAACAACAAACAAAATAGGCTGAACGAAATGCCGACGCGGTCCCTGAACTTCGATTTAAAACAAATACATTACCAACGCATAAACGAACGTTCTAAATTCAAATCCATTTTTTTTCTTTTTCCCGCGTAATAGCATTATTAGTAAATCCCGAAGCATTCCATTCTACATTGCTGTGTAATAATTTTCTGAGCAAGACTATTAATCTTGACTTACATGTGTCATAACATCACACTCATAACTAACAAAAGTAATTGTGTCCTATATATATAACCCTAGAACGAGTTTAATTCATCAATGTCGATTTCAATTCGCTTTTCCATTTTATAGACGCTAACTCGCTTTAGCTATATACGTAGAGCTAAATGCAAGCGAATTACTCTAGCATAACCTGCATTTTCACTGAAAAACTGCCCAAAATTCTTAATAACCAAATGTAGATGAATGCATGAGAATGCAACTTATGAACGAAAACTCCTGATTTTTACGACTATGTTTTCTTACTACCTGTAATAGGGTAGTTGACTAAAAAAATCTAATTAGTCCGTCAGATAGATTTCCAAAAAATATTGGACACGTATTTTTTCTTTTTTCACGTAAACAACAAATGAAGCCGATACAGAGCGTTGAAAACTCGTGTGACGTCACTACTCGCTACAATTTTTAGCGAGCCGTAACGTCACAAGCCCCCACTCCTGATCTTTGATGCTTTGTATCTTCGTCAGTTTTTATAGATTTGATAAAGGAAAAAATACGTGTCCAATATTTTTCTATAATCTAACTGACGGACTAAACATAATCATATAATTTTTACTCAGGAAACACCCCTATTATAATGATTATAGGTAGCTTGTTTTTTTGGGCATAGGCAATTATTTATGGACTTGAACTGCACCACATGTGACTCCCCCGGAGAAAACCGACGATGATAACATACTTTTGGATCATTTACGAAAAAAATATCAGGCCTACGATCCGCTATAAAGGGTAGACCCATCAAGTTCAGATAAACATATGATTATGAATACTAATGTGTGTTCATGTCGCACTAGCGTGAAGTCGAGCTTCAGTGTGTCGCACAAGCGTGCATTCGAACTACGATGAGTCGCAATACTGTTTTGTCGCACAAGTGTTATTCGCACTTCCATTTGTCGAGCTCACGTAGTACTCTCTAGGGTAATAGGGTCATCCACAATAAGAAAAGGTAATAGGGTAGATTACCAATAAAATCTACTTTGTCCGTCTCTTAGATTAGGTACTAACAAATATTGGACACGTATTGTTTCTCAACAAATTGAAGACGATAAGTGTGTTCGAATTTCGCGTGACGTCACGCTCACGCTTTACACTTTTTACATAAACGTTTCGTCAGTTCGTCACAGTGTCAGCTTTGATGCGTTTCTTTGTCAATTAATATTATTAATTTGATTAAGCAAAATAGACGTGTCTTATAGTTTTCGATTAATCTAACTGACTGACTAAATAGATTTCCTTTTGGAAGAATTGGTGCGAAATGAAGCTGTTAGTACTACTCAAATCTTACTTACTCTTCTGTGAGAACAGTCGTGATACTACGCCAAGTTATTTTAGTTTAATCTAAATAAATTCCGTATAGAATATATAGAATTTTATAAGAGAAGTATGCGTGCCATCCAGAACTGTCCCGCTAGGAACTTCATTATATAAATAGCTGAGGAATGCGCGCCGGAATGCGGCGACCACCGAAAGTTAACTGTCGAGAAATTTCTTTTCGATTCCATTGAGTTCTTCAGTCCTGTGTTACTGCGTAGTTTACAAATTGGCACAGTAATTGGTTGTTTGAGTTATTTTTTTTTTATTAGCTACAAATGCGTTACGAATTTGATCCTCGTGTAGAACGAATAGTGCATTTATGTACAGAGATGCTGGATACATTTACTTAGGTAAATAGAAAAATGACACTTAACAGAATAAAGCCAGACTCATGACAGTCTAGCGTGACTAATCAAACTTGATATGGATTAAGATTTGTGTATATTAAGGCAGTTACTTACAATAAGATAAAATACTATACTCACTATTGATCCCTCGATCACAAAAAGAACCAATGACATGATTATGGCTACTGCTAACCATTGTTTGTTCATGTAACAGTTGATTTTTTTACTATTGCGTGTTGAAGCAGAAATGGCGAGTTCGTTGACCGGACGTTTGATATACCTATTATAAGAAAACATTGTATTTTGTAATATTTCATTTATTCTAAATAACTCGTGGATTTTGCTGTCGACGTCATGTTCGATTTTTGTGCGGATTGGCCGCTTACGTGGCTAGGATTTTAGATATAGTAATCGAGTTTTTGCCACAGGCATAAAAGGAAGTAGGAATTAACCCAAGAAAACATACTACCGGGATAAAAAGTATCCTATTTCCTATTCCGGGAAATGGTCTACCCATGTGCCAAATTGCATCTATATGTCTTCAGCCGTTAAGACGTGAAATCGTAACGGACAGACTAGACTTATTTTCACATTTAAAATATTAGTTAGTATTCAACGGTTGGGGGAGTGGTTGCCGCACTTTTCAGCACAAGGGTGGAAGTAAAAAGTGCACTCTTATTGCCCGTAAAACACAGTGGATGCGAGCCAATTTTTTTAATCAACTTAACGTTCAAGAATCCCAACAAAACCGTTGGAATTTCCGTTAGTAATTTAAATTTAAGCTTATTTTGAATACGCAAGCGCATTAGCGGATGCGTTAATTAGCTCAAATAATTCTAATTGTGCTACAAATAGTTCGTGAACTGAATTTCCCGCTAAGATTTCATAATTAGTGGTTATCGTCTAAATAGACTTTCGGGGAAACTTAACGTGTGCATTAATTGTTTTACAGTGCTAAGTGTTTTAATTGCAACGGTTTCTAAACTTTTCCTTTTAACAACCTATTCATAATGAATAGATTATCATCTCCCCTCCTATTATGGCGTAACAAAGTTATCATGATTGCGTAGTGAAAACGGATCATGCTCTTCATCCGATATAGCTCTGCTTCTCTCTCACAACGGAACTCTGATGTCATTCGCAAGTCGAAGTGCTTGCTGGTTTCAAGAATCAAATGAAGTAACTCAGTAACATTATTAAAAAATAAGACGTGCAACGATCAATACAATATATACGGTATATTTATTTATACAATTTTTCTTTTTTCATCTTCCATCACCCTGGCTGGACTCAAAATATTTATGTCCCAAAGAATTTCAGTAAAAACCGTCTGCGAATCGTAAATATGTTATTTTAGCTGCTTCGTTTTGTGGCGAAGTAAAGGTCAACTAAATATTTATAATTTAATAGCGATGAAAATAATCTGGAATGTTACAGAAGGTACTGCTAAGGTCAAATCGTAAGAAGGTCATGGTAAGTTGTCCCATAGAAACAAATAATTTATGATACTATGTGCGAAGGTCGAAAGTTAATTATATTTTAGTTTCGACACAATTCTAAAATGTTAAGGAGTTAAATATTTCGCTTATCTATAGTCAGGTACTGATATTATAAAGAGGTAAAATTTGTGAGTTTGTGTGGTTGTAGGGGGTTATCTCTGGATCTTCATAGGCTATACTTTACTGTATTCCCACAGGAACGGGAACTACACGGCTAAAACCGCGGGCGCTGCTATTTCTAAATAAATAAACTATTCATTATATTTTAGATTTAGTAGCAATTCGTTTCGTGATCGAACATAATAAAATGTACCTATGTGTACAAAAAAGGGAATGTAGGTACTACTAAGTACTCGGGTCACCTGTTCGTATAAAGCAGTTAAATTCATTATTCAGATTTTAGAAAACACCTCTCTCTCAAAAGCTAAAAATAGAGAATATAAAAATAGAGGAAACAAAACAAAAACCAAACCTACACAGTAACAGAACTCAAATATGACTGACGATCGTATTTTACAGCTTCTTGAAAGCTTTAAAAATAGAAAGAATAAAATAAAAATCATAAAATGCACAAAAGTAGTCTAAAGGAAGAACAAACCAATCAGTTTGCACCTTTCACAAAATCATGCATAATTTTATGGCAAATAATATTTTGGCAATTGTGACCAAAACATAAATAGGGTACACCCACGGTAAGGCCAAAATAACGATTTGGGCACAATCCAAATTTCATTTTAATGTACACAGTCATCGTGCCAGGGCAAACATCCACAGAGGACCTTTTGTTTCTAAATTCCAAAAATATATCGTAAAATCGGGTTGACAAACATTTTAGGAAAATTATCGATCATGATGTTGATAATCATGAACTTAGAATGCATCATCAGATTATTACGTAATGTATGTTTATAATGAATCTACTAAAATTGTAAACTCTTCTTGATAACACAGATATTATAATGTAAACTATCAAATTCGTATAGGATTTACTACAATCGAAATGATTTCACATTACGTAGAGAGTTTATAGTGTAATCAAGATTAATAACAATCTTACGGCGTTCGCAATAATCCGGTGAGGGTGAATCATTCATGAAAAACATAAATATCAGGTAGATAACCACGGGGTACCTAAATTTAGTGACAATAACATTGTGTGACCCAACAAAAGCCAAAATTGTCAGAAGCAGTCCCAATTCCTGAGTGAAACAAATAAATGGATATCTGTAAAATTGGTTTACGAACGATGATTTTACGTGATAAAGTCACAAGTAAACGTCGATGAAAAATTGCATACGTCACAAGCCGAACGCTTAAACCGATCGTGCCCCTGTATCGCTTGCTCCACGCTCTTGCTTGCTCGCTCAGCTCAGGCTGAACGTGAAACTTTTTCGTGCGTGCAGCCGGCATTCATCGATTTATAAGAAGTTATCAGGTCAAAAACTATAAAGGGAACATCGTAAAAAAACTGCGTCTCATTTTGTGCCCATTCGGTAGTCGTAGCAGTTGATTGATTTTTATGTCTCAATTCTGTGACTTTGGATTTGGCAGTTCACATGTTTGTATCAATTCTGAGAAGCCAAAGAACGGTCAAGGCAAACAATAGCGAAGGCAAATTGCCAGAGTTGTATTTTATACGATATAATATTGTGAGTTTTCTCAACATTAAAATAAATAGCCCTTTGAAGTAAGTCTAGCAGAATGAGAATTTAAATGCTGAATTAAAATGTTTGGTTCCTTGAGAGGAACCCTATGTCCAGCATGAAATCTACATGACATCATTCGCTGTAAAATACTAGGTTAGCAAGGTGGACAATTTATATTTATGTATATTATTTGTTGTAAATCGAATCCTCTTACCTACTGGCAGTCTTACCCACAAAGCCGCAGATAAAGTTAAAGACATCGGGCACTATATCTGTTACAATGTCTTATTTTCCATCTAACCACGGCTCTGTTGATTTGCACTTAGATACGATACGAGTCCCTTCTAATAACATTGGTCATGGAAGTCTGCTTCTGATTCGCCTTATTCACCGTATGTTGCCAAAGCGGAGCATTAAGATACAGAAATAACAAAAAAGGTTCTAACCAAATATAGACACACTAATATTCAATTTCAGCCAGCATATTTTTGTAACTACTATTCATTAACCCCACGAAAAAAACTTCGAAGCCCATCTAAAAAATATTCTAATTACATTCACGTGAGGTAATTACCAGTAACATTGAACTTGAAGTCTGAACACCTACACCTCGTCATGGTTATCATCACTTGCCAAAGAACTGGTTACGCGAATTCCTACCTTATCACCTTAGTTTTTAGAATAATTGTCTTGTCATTGAACAGCAAGCAGTCATTCGTCAAAAACTTGACAGCGCAATGTATCCTGGCTTCTATCCAAACCCAAGTACTACCAAAAGAGATTTTGGAAAGGCAACTGACACGGTGGAATGTCATGTGGTTTTTTTTAAGATGTTTAAATAGATATAGAAGATGACTTACAAAATGTGTTTAGAGAAAATAAAAAGTTATGAGTGTAGCTTCGCGAAATATTTTTGAGACATTATTGTATAATCGTCTGAGAATGAGCATCATATGATACCATGATTTATTCGCCTATACTGTTATTTGTAGACTTGCTTATGAAACGTCTCAATCTTAATCGATTAGATTTTCCCTTAATTTTAAACACAGTTTTAACGTTCGATCCACAATGTATGCAGGTTATTCGCCTAATATAAATGATTCCCTGAATTTCAAAGCTCAATATTAAAACAATAACACCGATGATCGTATTACACCAGATCCCGGTTCGACTACCATATTAATTTAATAGCTGGTGCTCGAGACACTAACATTAAAATCAGCAATAAAGTTTCTTTAAAAAACTTCACAGCACTCGAGCACATACCAGGAGCGAGATATAAAAGAGATAACTGTTACAGAGTATTGTATCAGCATGCGGAAGCTGGCAAACCATTGTTCACGGCACAGGTATAATGGAGAAGGCACAAAAGATTGAACTGTTCAATCTATTTTTCAGATCAGGATTTCATTTACAAAGAGTCGTAACGAGAAACATAGCTCGCCAGAGACTGCAACTGTAAATTCTTTGGGAAGCGCTTTAGATGTATTCGAAGTGGATGATATGTATATCTTAGTGTTCACCTCCTATTGTTCAAAGCTAACCTTCTGCAGTTAACTTCTGGAATCGACGCCCGCGCAACCGTCGGGATATTTCCGTACTCTCAGCTCAATGCCACGAGGCCAACAACATCCACTCAATGAATTACTCAATACTCTACAAATGCAATTAGGACATTTTGTTCATCATTTGGAATGTCTGTTCTTCGTAGGTGATTTTGTAATGCAAAATCTTCTTTCTTTTTTCAAGTTCATTGAAATTATTCACAGTGATGTAAGTAAAAGTCAAGAAATAAAAATTATTCACTTATTTATTTTGGTCCCATCAACATTATACAATTTAATGGTAAGCGAATACCTTATGTTTAATTTATAACAATAAGTTAATTATCACATTGCTTAAATAAAATTCATAATACGTAAAGTATACTCTTACATTTTTAACAGCCAATAAGTCGTGAGAAAGTACAAAAGAACGAACAATATTCTAAATTATTTCTAATGAAGAAAAGATTTAACTTAATGTCCATCTATTCCTTTCTACAATATCATTTTACTTCCTCGGCCGTATAGAATAATAAAACACCCATTTGCAGTAATCTAAGCTGATTCACTTTCATTCATATCCAAGTCATTCATCCATTCAGTCTTATATTTATTACCATTCTTCATCTTTTTCCTCAACCTTACATTCATCTTCGCACAAAGTAATCACAGCTATTCTTTTCTAGCCTATATCGCTTTCACTGTCACTCTTCAGCTCTTCTCGATGGGTCCGTATCTCTGTCTGAACCAAGTCATGCCGATGTAGTCAGCCTCGTATACATCAGGTATCTCCTTGTCGATGGCTTCACAGTAAACCATCTTGACTGAAGGCTCTCCAAAGAGCCTCTCCTCATACTTAATGAGCTGCTTGAAGAATCCGGTGTTCGGTCGGATTTGTGGACTGAAACAAAGTGATTTAACATTTAGAAATAGAACAGAAAAAATCAAGAAAGAAATCGATTTACGATTATGACTTCATGCGCTTCAAATTTACGATGAACGGAAACAATAAAGCTTTTTAAATTACCCACATAATCACGTCTTTTGTAACGATGAAACCGTGTATTTCAAGCGATCATTCATAAATACAGATATCGAGAAAAACTACATTTGAGAAATATTCTTTGAATTACTCACCGTCTCTGCTTCATGTGATAATAGGCGTCCCTCAAGGTCATCTTCTGCCATTTGACAAGGTACGCCAAGCAGAGAGTGACGGACCTGGATATGCCAGCCACGCAGTGTACCAACACCACATCACCATTACAGACGACCTGTTGTAAACAAGGTTCATTAAACAACCGTTCTAGATTCAGATCCATTACAATCAAACAGAGTTGTTCAATCGGAAATGAAAATATTTATTCTAACATTACTGGGCCTGAAATGTATAGCGTAAACAGAGATAATCTAGGCCAATCTTGAATTGAAGGAATTCTAAGCTAGCTAAGAGATAAATCAAGAATCGACTGGCTAGAAAATTGCAATACAAAAACCGTGAATTCTTACCTCATTAATCAGGTCAGCTACGCTTTCCATATACGGGTGCATATCGGAGTTTGGTGTATCCAGGAGTGGTACGAATTGTCTTGGGACATAGTCTTCGGGTGGTGGGGGTAGTTCTGGGGCAGCACTGACGATGAGGCCGGGGTGCAAGGCCCTGACTGCTCCGGGTAAAGCATGGGCCCCGCAAACGTACAGGTATGGGGTGACTCGAGAGACACCCAGAGGACAACCTCTGTAACAATAATATGATGAAGATTAGTATTTTTAATGCTGCAGAAAATTTTAAACCAGATATCTTATCTTGATGAAATACGAATGCCGCAGTTCGAAAAAATGATGAATTTACACATCAAACTTCTAAAAATGCTAAAGATTTCATCTATGTATGTATACAGCGATTCCTTTGAATTTTCTAAGAAAGTTTAAGGATTTCAACGCGTGCCTGGAACTAAAATCTATTCATCACAAATCAAATCACCTTGATATCAGATAAACATAACTGAAACACGATCAAAACATGATTACAGCAGTCCTGACCCGAATCACGACAACACGCAGACTGTGGCACGTAAACACCACATACCACACGGTTGTGTCATTCTGGCCAGTTGCCAACTGATCTGACCTAGCGAACTTGCTAATGCTATGTTACTCTTCGGTGAACTCTCAAGTTCTTTTCGATTTGGAGTTGTTTCTATGACTGGTTGGTCCAACATTGGATCAAATGTTTGTGCTTCTATTGTTTTTGTACCTACATCTTTCCTAATTAACTCAAGGTTAACATAATTTAGATCAATTAAAACTAACTGTCTATTATTTACATATGATACTGTGAAGTTGTTAAAATGTTATTACTGAATCACAATTTTATACTAAAATATTAAACGAATGAACCTTGTTTATCGTTAGCTGCACAAGAACTTTTATCATAATAAATTTCAAAGTTAATGTAGCAACACCAAAATTTTCACCATAATCTGACCAGCCCATTCCCCAGGCGGTAGTTTCGCTAATTTATTTTATCCATTACAGATATTTTTTAGTCTTTACTCATTAAAAACAGTTGACCGAAACTGAAACAGCTCGTAGGTACGAAAAATAAGAATTACTTGTTTAGTTCCTCCTTGGTCAGGATCTGCGTGTCGACCACTGTCGGTTCGTTCCCATCTCCTACACTCGCGACCTTGTCTGATACGGTCAGGACTTTCATAATGTTTCACCAAACTATAACAACTTTAGCTACTATCAACTGTCTCTCACTTCACTGTCACGTTTCACTTCAGAATTTAATTCAACCTTCGTTAAACCACTGAAGAATTTCCACATTTATTTGTGAACTCCTATTCGCACTCAGTTTTGAATCTTCAACTAGATCAACCACTCCAAAAAGTCTATATATTTTGTGATTGTGAACAATTCAATGTTCACTGTTAACAAATTGTCCGTTTCAGAATCTGCAGCTTCAGATTCTTCAAAAACCTTCGGTGAAATATCTGCGTCTTCAATACTTGTTAAATCGTCGTCTTGAAAATTATCGTGTTTAATATCGATGATAGAATTTTCGAGGAGAGCTAGCGTGCGTGCGTGCTGTATGACTGCTCCCGCGCACTGAACGACGAAGGCACCTGTACGCGATCCTTAGCCCATGACGGACCGGGATTGCAATATCCGGCATTCCACAGTTTATTTTAGCGCGACGGTGACGCTTATTTTGTTTACAATGCTGCGATGCTGTTTTTGGTTTGTCTAAAGGGTTTTCAGTGTTTTTTTCGTCCGAGAGTTTATTTATGTGTGTAAAACCAATGTTTTGATCGTCTAATCCAGTAAGATAAACTACTTCAAGTTTTGTAAAGAAATGTTGTGTCGTTGATCATACATATTTTGTTAGATTATTAGGAGCGTTTTAGTTGTATTTGAATCCTCATAATTTCTTTCTATAACAAAAGGCTTTTCAGAAGATTTTAGCAAAGCTAGTCTTTACTACATACGACTATCTCAGTCTCATTATCTACCTACGTAACGACCTAACTGAAACAAAAATAATTTGACTTGCCCTTCTAACTTTTGCGCTACCTTCGCTACTTCCCTATGTTCCTGTTTATTGTTCCTGGAAATAGTGCCAATCCCTACCTATTTTTTTTAATTTAGCCACTGTACTGCATCACTGCTATGCAATGGCGTACTCCTGATCCTTCCAGGTATTCTTTTCCCAAGCCAACAAGACCTAGCCCGGGCTTGTGGCCCCTACCACAAGCCTAGGTCGCTTTACCACCATAATTGTTTTAATAGTCACGTAAGAGATATATTGTTAGTACCAATGATTTCTGTTTCAACAATAGACCTTAATTATAAAGATTAGCAATCTGTAGCTAAATAATGATAAATTGCGATGGCAAACTTTACATAAATCATTGAAATTTTAATAGCAACAAAATACTCTTTGACACAAATAATTGTGACATGCATATTTATCAGGCACTTACACAGACACAGGTCCTGACTATTGAAACGAGCAATCGATTCAATAGTCAGGACCCTGTCACTACAGAAATGTACATATGTACTAACTACCCACTATTCTGAACTACCTGTTATTAAATAAACGTTTCATTTTCCTCACAATGTAACTACACAAGATGTAGAGGAGCTATAAACGGATCGTCCGCATAACTCAGGTGAGGTGGAACTTCCGCAGTCGCTCGCCTTGGGATCATAATATTTTCACGCTTTCCGACAAAATATAAGCAGCCGAGGAGACAATTTAAATATTATTTGTCATTTAAACGATTATTTGACGGTTTTATGCTTGAACACGTTATGTATTGGGATTAAAATGGTTGGCATTTTATGAGATGTTTCTATACTATTGGAAGCTTAGATATAATTTGTTAGCAAAAGAAAAAGAAGTAATAATACAGGCTAGCAAAATATGCGTAACATTTGCGCAAAACGGCCATCGCTGAGCACAGCGTAATACTGAGACTCGAGTTCTAAGCTGAGCCACAGCGTCTTTCCAACGACTACCAGTGTTACATAGTTATTTATTAATTACAATAAGCTACTAGCTACTTAAATGTAAGGTTATAAATAAATATGTGTCGCCAAGCTGATTATCAGCATGATCTTAAAAACTTTCCTTCTCATCCTTAGAACACCAAACTAACGCCAAAACAAGATCTTCCAACTCTCCACCATTCGCTTCTGGATCAAGCAAAAACTAAACTGAAAACGAGAACTTACCTAAAATAAAATTAAGGAACAAGTCTTGAAACCCAAACCTATTCAGAAGTCAAGACAAAGAACATAAAACACCTTTTCACAATCATATCTCAAGTGTTTCCTAACCAGAAATACATGTCTCGAGAACAATCCTGAATCTACCTCTAGTTGTATATCTACAAGTGAATTGAGTGCGTTCCTTCAAACATGATATTCTGGAGGTAGTTTGCAACGATTTTAGACTTTTTTTAAGCTGAAATTTTTGTTTTTTTTTTATTTTGAGCTTTTCAGGTTTCATACAGGGTATTGCTTCGAAAAACAAAAATCTAGAGATTTTTTACTCATTCATAAGCTTTCAGAAAATTATCAGCTTACTATATAAATAGAGTGGATGAGTTTTCAATTTGGACTCCAAGTTACCAGAAAATCGTTACAAATCAGCTCCGGAAAATTCCATTTGTAGGCACGCAATCAATTGCCAATCACCCTATGTACTCAAGTATGTACATTTGTGTCTCCGAATAATTGCAAACGCCGTAAGATTGTAAAACATCGCGTAAAATTTTAAAATCATTTTTCTCAACAAGAAACAACTAAATTGGAAACTTGAATTTGAGTAGGACTTATTGTATTGAATATGATACGTTCAAAATATATCGAGAATTGTAAGCTTCAACAAGATTTATTAAAATCTTCCGGAGTTTGCAATTTTCCAGTGTCATATCCACATTATACTATTGTACTCAAGAGAGAGAAATATATTCGCTCAAAGTAGTTGGAACGGGTGCAAGCAATAAACTAAAAGTGCCGAGTGAAATGCAACAGCTCTAAAATTAAATAATTCGCTAAATACTATTCAATGTAGTGAGGATTATACTTAATTGATTAAATACCGTTCAGTTTTAGTTACTCACGTGAAATAAAAAGTAGTTTAATAAACTTTTCATATCAAGTTTTGCAATAGAATCTAACCGTTGTAGAATCCTCAGTTTCAATCCTATATAAAAATAACAAAAATAAATTGAATTGAGTTTCATCGTTAAAATAAACTCTTGAAAACTCCTGAAAGAGAGCACCCACTTCGGCTTGTATATGATAATGCTGTTCTGCCAGTATCTGTGCTCACAAGCCAAACAAAGAAATAATGAACTCAAAACAACATAAATCTCATCAAATAAAAAATCATAATCTCATCTTGTCTATGGACTTTTCTGTCTGATTTTTTTATTTTTTTATAAATAGATAATATTGGCTATCTGTGCCCATATTATCTATTAAGTATGTTGTTTTGAGTTGGGGGAACGATATTTTAAATTAAAATCCAGTTTGTAACATCCCCATCAAACAGCACTTGTTTTCTTTAATCCGCCACACAATATTTTTGGAATTTAACTATAAAATGCATTTAAAGTATCTGAAAACAAAATCTAGATAACGCAATTTCAAATAGCACTGGGGCGTGCCAATTTATACACGCTACGTCTTTGGGAATCCACTCGGGAGTCACGAAACGAAATTTTATGGTAGAATGTTTTTTTTTTAATTCTCTGCGTTTTTATTTTTTTATTTTTAGTCTGGCACAAGATAAGCATATCGTACAATATAAACCTACTCACCATCTGCCTTTTTCCAGCATTTTGGGTCAGATCTCAGTTTCGTGATTGCAGTTGAATACTAACCTTTGTAGTTAGTACCTACGCCAGGGCACGCATCCAGGATTCCGCTATTTCAAAGAGGGATACAAATCTAAAAGCTGTTTGATTAATTAAGGTGATGGATTGAAGACTAGTGCTCGTATCAGGCCGTGGCTCTTATGGCCATTGGATAAATATATATTTATATATTCGGGGCACTTACTTACTAAGTGCCCCGAATGGAATAAAATTTCAATATTTGCCGACCTTTTTATTTTTTTAAGATTTAGTTTTTTTTTTACTTTTTAAAGGGAACTTAGGTTTTTGTGTCGGGGGTTTTTAATTTTTTTAATTTAATTTTCAAATAAATGGTACAATACTACTAGCCGTTATAGTGATAAGCGCTACCTAGTATACCTACATTCAGCGCCATCTATCGCAATGTACAGCTACTAGACAAGGCAACGAGTTTCTGATTTTCCCCGCGAAGTTAGTTTTGAAATACTAAAGCAACTCAGACTAATTTCAGACACATATCACGGCAATATTATGTTTGCTAGACAATGAGGAAATATAGTTAAGATCATAAAGATATATCTCTGACAATAGTACCTATCATAAGTATGTCGACACTAGATATGATCTTACGACAATTGCAATTTTAATGTTATATTTTAAACAAATATGGAAAATGATTTCAATATTATTTTCGAGTCATGGAGTTTGAGTCATCGTGCTGAAACAATTAGTTGGCTAGCCTCTGTTCAGTTCAGTTATAGTGTAGCTCAGGTATAGTCCACACGATACACGACTTTTGTTAGTACCTTGAGTTCTGAACATTAGTCTACGTTACTTTGTTGCACAGACAAAATTCCATGACAGTTTATGAACGTCTGTATCGTGTGCACTCACCATTACCAGGTGCTAGCTGTCCAGGGTACACCGGCCGTTTGGAATCGCAATTGTTCTTATTCTAAATTATTTTTCTTGATTACAGATAAGTGCACATATAATGGGACAGCTTATGTACAAAAGCGAGCTGAATATTCAGCATGAAGGTCTATTTTAAATGTCCAACAGTAGAAAGCTAACATTTTTAGCACCACGCCATTACATGGACAAAATTTTTCAAAAAAAAGGGAACTAATTTCGAGTGCAAAACTGTATTTTGATTTTATTGTTCTCATTAATTCATCAGTGTAATAAACTTAATTCTTGATTACAGTATAAGAAGATAATTACCTGTTAATATGATGAGTATTAATTTTGTTCTCACGGTAAGTAGGTACCACAGGAATGGTCCTGGTACCAGACGCACCAACACCTTTTTTATGGATGGGAAATCATCAAATGACATCTTCCTCTTTGATCGGAGCGGAAGAGAGTGTCAGACTCTTACTGACTGGAATCCCCATGGCCCTCCTAACGCCATTGGCGTTTCAGGGCCGCGGTGACTATCGAACAAATTCGACCAAACTATCAGACACATACCATAACCTACCTTGGCTTGGTTTTGGTATGTGTCTGATAGGTCCTAATCTTTATAAAAAAATAATGTAATGCAAAGTCCATAATGTAGGTACGAGCTGCATTGGTTGAACTAACGAACAAAATTTTTTATCATTAGTATCTGACCACAGTGGTTAAATCTACGTACTTAGTACACCGAAATTATCGGTAACCTTAAGTTTCCTACTAGATACAGTCAGCGAAAAAATCGATTAACACTGTCAACGACCATAAAACCTCTAGACGCCTTATACGTTAGTATCTAATGCACTGAACCAATTCTGCCAACTTATTGAGGTATGAGGAAAGGGGGTACTGCTCTCTGTTCGGTCCAACCAAGGTCACGTCATCAAACTAGGGATGGGACAGGGTTAAACACGAAAGTATAGATATTTTATTTAATGCATTTAATTCAAATGAATAGGTATGATGATATACCCACTTAATATTATTATTTAAATAAGTAGGTACATAATTATGGCACATAGACATATAAAATTTTAATCAAAATTTAGACATTCTTATATACTAATTTCGAGTGCAAAAACTGTACCTATTTTGATTTTGTTTTTCTCATTAGTTCATCAGTATAAAAAACTTAATGCTTGATTACAGTATAAGAAGATAATAACATTTTAATATGATGGCTATTAATTTTGTTCTCACGGTAAGTAGGTAATACCACAGGACTGGTCCTGGTAGCAGAGGCACATACCAACACCTTTTTTATGGATGGGAAATCATCAAATGACATCTTCCTCTTTGGGCGGAGCGGAAGGGAGTGTCAGAATCTTACTGACTGAAACCCACCCGGGTTTCTCCAAATGCCCTTGGCGTTCATTCATTATATACGGTAATTTGATGATATTTATAATCGGCTAGCTCTGTCCCGCGACTTCGTACGCACATATCCCGATTTTTCCTGTTCCTTTTTCTGCTTGCTCCGTATTTCAGCTCTCTGCGATCAGTAGTTTCGGCTGTGCGTTGTCTGTCAGTCACTTAGTCACCAGTAACGGAAGAGTTGTATGCATATATAATAATATAATTTACTTATATTGATGATTGAATGGAAATATCACATAATCTAAACTCTTTTTTTTTTTAAATTAAAATTCGTAGTTTATGTAATAAAAAGTCCCAACTTATTAATTAAATTACTTAGCATCATTCATAATTACCACTAGCAAGTCACATAGGAGCATGGACGTGTATATTAAGTCCATGCATAGGAGTGTATTTGCGATATCCAGCACAAAGAACGTTTACCGTGACAAGGATAGAAGAGTAACTACAAAAGCGAGTAACGTCTTTATATAACCACAGTTTTTTTTTTACCAGTCAATTTTATTCAGAAATACTTTTCTGATTTTGTAAGGTATTGCCTATACACTAGATATTAAGTATACGCAACATGTAACAGAATTAACGCAATACTTAAAAAGAGGTAAATGTACTCATTATAATAAATAACTACTACTTATGGGACCAACAGCGAAATCGCGAAAAAAAAACCAACTGCCGCATACATTTCTGTGCGCATAACTCAACAAAATGTACTAAACAGCTGACTAATAATGAATTTTCAAAATCAGGAGATCGTGACTAAAAACAGTCGCACAAAGCGATCTCCAAGGTCGGTCTGTTGATGTATGACCATCTGATCATACCGAGACTCCTCCCTCGGAAAGCAGTCAGCCAGCCAGTTTGTCCTGGCTATAATTTGTAGAACTTTGGTAGTCGTTACGGATGATCAAAAGCCAGAAAATCTGACTCCACTCTTGCCAAGAAGTACCGTGTTACCAAGTTAATGGGTTGTTGGAGGTCTAGTAGGCAGCCGCTCCACGTAAAATACTGGTATTCGGCTAAATCCGATTTGACCGGAAACCAACCCCAATAAAGTTGGGAAAATGCTGGACGGGCTACTTATTATTCTGGAATATTGCACGGATCCTGCCAGATAGGTCTCAAGAACGAATGTATTTTCCTTCAATACAAATCAAAAATAGTTCTTCAGACAGTTCATTTTGTGATATATGGACCCGCAAAATGTAGGTATGTCAACTTATTTCAAAGTCAAGAAGTCCAAAAGATTGATTATGACCAAGTGGATGGAATCAGCAAAAAAATACAAATCATTTCCTGTCAGACAATGTAACTATCGATATGTAAATGTTTTTTGTTTTCTTGGATCATTAATTGGTAGTGGGTACATTTTTCACTCACAAATTACAAACATTGATCTCAGCATCAGTTCTACGTAAGCCACGCAATTTAAAACGTTTTTTTATGCAATCTTGAATCATTCTTAATGATGTTATGTAAGAAAATGACAAAATCCGCAGTATGTTAATGTCACTGTAGATCTTTTTAATGTAGTTCAGAGTTGTATGAACTCAATAAAATCATTGTGTACCTACTTTCAAAGAGGTACAGCCACTACGCGAAGGTCAGATACGAAATGATGACATTACGGACATTAACTTTGAATCGACCTTTACCTATTCACCCGAGTATAACAACATACATATAATGCGTTTAATACTTCTCCTGGATAACCGAAAAAGGCGTTAATTATGATGAGTACCTGAACGACAAGATATTCTATCTCTGGACACAGTCAATTTGAATTTTATTAATTACTAGCAGTGCCCCACGGTTTTACCCGCGTAATTCCCGTTCCCGTGGGAATATGGGGATAAAATATAGCCCATGTTACTCAGGGTAAATGTAGCTTTCTAATGGTGGAAGAATTTTTGAAATCGGTTCAGAAGTTTTTGAGTTTATTCGTTACATACAAAAATATAAAAATACAAATTTTCCTCTTTATAATATTAGTATAGAAGTATAGATATAGATTTCAGAAAATAAATCTATGACATAAATTGGGCTGCAAACAGGCCCAATTTATTTCATAAATTGATTTTTAGCGACTTACAAGTGGTAAAAGGTCGGATTAAGTTGCTAAATAATATGCGTAAATGTTTTTCTAATACTCCGGTGAGAGGTAGAGACTTTTTTGCCACTGTGACCACGATGTCATGATTCAGTCATGTGACAATCTGGAACGACTCGTCTGCAAAACCGCTGATTCACAACTTTCTCAAAAAATTCAAATGAAAAATGTAATTCAAACATATAAATACTAGGACATAAATAAAATGGGAAAATCTGCGCTTTGCCAACAAGTAATAAAACCCATTTGTAATGGTATTTAGCTCTTATTTATTGCTATAGAGTCGCGGCCATTTTGTTAACGCGTGAACACAATGTTTAATTGTATGGTAAGAAGGTAATGATGAAATTTATGAAAAAAATTACTGTCCAAGTGCGAGCTGAACTCGCACGAAGAGTTCCGTCTCCTAATAGGGAAAAATCTTGTTTCTTGGATTATCTCTATTATTATTTGTTTGAAAAAATACACACTCATCGAAAACTTTAACTGTCTACCTATTACGGTTCATGAGATACAGCCCACTGATAGACAGACGTACATAAAATGGAACAGGGTATTTGACAAAAAATCGAATTAGTTAGTCAGATAGGTTTCCAAAAAATATTGTTTACATATATTTTTCTTTAACAGATCTATGTATAAAATTTGAAGAAGATAAAAAGCATGAAAGATTAGGAGTTCATAATTACAGGTTAAAATTGTTGCAAGTAGTGACGTCACACGAGTATTCGACGCACTGTATCGTCTTTGTTTTTTATTTACGTGAAAAAACACGTGTCAAATATTTTTTTGGAAATCTATCTGACGGACTAATTAGTTGTTTAGTATTTTTTTTATTATCCAATGAATAGATTTCCGTTGTTACCCTTCTGGTACTGTAACAACTACCTATAAGATTTTACGTGAAAAAACTTTAGCCAGGAAAAGTACTACCATATTACAGTACATACTGGTCATTTCCTCCAAAAAACATGGCTGTGCTGCAGATTGAAGGGCACCTGCGTGATAAAGATTACAGGCCAAGAGACATTTGAGCTGTACCACTGGGAAAGCTTCTGCAGTACCAAAACCTCTGGTCAATGTCTGAGGCTTTGTCAGACCACACTCTTGTTAATAATAACTTACCATCAGTCCCCTACTATGACGTGGTAATATATACCATCATGATTCCGTTGTGAGAGAGAAGCAAAGCCCTACCATCATGTTTCCGTTGTCACAGAGAGACGAAGCTATACCATCATGTTACCGTATTCAGAGAGAGTCGAAGCCATACCATCATGTTCCGTTATCAGAGAGAAGCAAAGCCCTACCATCATGTTTCCGTTGTCACAGAGAGACGAAGCTATACCATCATGATTCCGTTGTCAGAGAGAGTCGGAGCCATACCATCATGATTCCGTTGTCAGAGAGAGTCGGAGCCATACCATCATGATTCCGTTGTCAGAGAGAGTCGGAGCCATACCATCCTGATTCCGCTATCGGAGAGAGGCGGAGCCATACCATCATGTTACCGTTGTCAGAGAGAAACGGAGCCATACTTTCATGATTCCGTGGTCAGGGAGAGACGGAACCATTTTTATATACATATTTTTCTTTCGTCTATAGCAGCTACAGATCGGCACCCTTAAATATGACCACGCACTTCAAGAACGCCCTTCATACGACGAATAGCGTCTCTTTTTCACAACAGATTCATAACTGATACATAGTAGGGAGCAGTGGTTTCTGTTTTATTAGTCCTAACTGTCACATATACAGCATTTTCTCTAGACTAATCTCAACTTCACTAATTGCAAAATAATGCCCAGTTTTCTGGAACGAAAGTGATCGCAAGACTAATGTGATCAATTTTTAATCAAGCGTTTATTACCGCGATTGTTCGAACGAATTCTCAACAGCTAAGCGCATATCAACTGCTGGCTCTGCAGGTGCCATGGGCGCTTTCGGTCAGGGCAATTATGGTAGCTCGCAGAATGTTGCTCACGGGGTGTCAAAATAACATTGTTTCGTGCATAGCATAAGCATAATCAGCCTTTTGACGTTCCCACTGCTGGAACACAGGCCTCCTCTCTAGGAGAGGGAATGGGCCGTAATCCACCACGCGGGGTCAATGCGGGTTGGTGAATGTCACATGTCTTCGATTTTTTGGTTCTAGGACATACTCTTCTAGTTTCCTCACGGTGTTTTCCTTCACCGTTTTGAGAGCAGTGATAATGAAAATAATCACACAAAGTAATGCGCCTGGGCTGGGTTTGAACCCGTGACCTACAATTCGTAAGTCGGGCGTGCACGTGCAGTCTGTGGGCCGATTATACGCAGAAATCTTACAGCGTCCTTCGCGTTCCATATATAAATGCATACAGGATATTGTTGGGGTTGCCCCGCTTCTTTAGTACATGTTTGCTGAAGCTCGAGTCGACTGTTTTTATACAACGTTGAGAAAACGATGTGCTCCACACTTATTTGGCGAGCCAACACGATTGTTTATAGGTAATTATGTGAGTCGCTTCTGCAAGCTGTCCACCTCTGTGTTAGGCATGTGCCAGTGATTCACGTATATTTATGTTTTTAGGTTAAGTGATTAGAATAGGAATACATAGGGGCACATGATTAAATAAACGTGATATCTACGTGAAATAAAACTAAACGTGCTCAAAAACTTGGGTTGGAATGGGTTCTGGCACTCGTGTCAATAACCTTTTTATCAGACGTCTCAGTGTTTGCTAATGAATAACAACACCATTTAGTACCTTCTGATTGTACCATTAAATACATTTGTTGGGAAATTCAGTTAAACGTAAACAATTCTAATGACTGATTGGTGAAAAAATGTACTGACTAACATAAAAATTAAAATGTACTTGGTACAAGAATTTGTTCTTCTTTTGCCTGCTAATTTTTTTTTTACAAACTACTCCGACTGCAAACTAAACCGTTTACAAACTAACAACATCAAACAATTTGTTCACAACGCTGTCAATTGGTTATTGTGCCCAAGAGATTGCTAGCACCGCCACGTTGGCAATGCTTAGCCTCTGGCCAAAGTAAAAGCCAACTCTTGGGTCACGGGGACTGTATTACTCTTTTTTTTTAATAAACGAACTTTTCGCAGTGGAACAGTGGGTGAGGTACAGACTATTTATCCCACCACTATTTTCACCCTACTGAGTTATTATTTCCTTTATTTATTGAATACATGTACATATAAATGACATTTCTAAATCTATATCTACATAATTATATCTATACTAATATTATAAAGAGGACAGATTTGTATTTTTGTATGTATACGAATAAACTCAAAAACTACTGGACCGATCTCAAAAATTATTTACATTCAACGATACATTCACCGATATAGGCTATATTTTATCCCCATATTCCCACGGGAACAGGAACTACGCGGGTAAAGCTGCAGGGCGCTGCTCGTATTATTATAAAGAGAAAAGATTTGTATTTTTGTATGTAACGAATACACTCAAAAACTATTGGACCGATTTCAAAAATTATTTCACCATTAGAAAGCTACTTTCACCCTGAGTAACATAGGCTATATTTCATCCCCGTATTCCCACGGGAACGCAAACTACGCGGATGAAACCGCGGGGCGCTTCTAGTATTAAGATAAATATATATTTAAAAAAAAAAATAGCAGCCACCGGTATCGATAGATCATAGGGAGGAACCTCCTAACAATACAATGCTTGTCCAGAAGTACCGCGTTCTGGATCAAGCCATTGATCCAGCTGCCTAACGATAGTCTCCTTAGGTGTTGTTCGAGGTTCTTGGCTATTAAGCCATCGGCTGACACGAGTATCGGTACAATGATTGCCGAGTCCACATCCCACAGGTCGACTACGTTGCGAGCCAAGTCAACATATTTAATTTGCTTATTTTTCTATTAATTATCTATATCTATATCTATATATAAAGCTGAAGAGTTTGTTTGTTTGTTTGAACGCGCTAATCTCAGGAACTACTGGTTCGAATTGAAAAATTATTTATCGAGGAAGGCTTTAGGCTATATATCATCACGCTTAAGCCAATAGGAGCGGAGCAGCAATAAAGAATGTTTTAAAATCGGGGATTCCACGGGGACGAAGTCACGGGCAGCAGCTATTATAGGACGGATTTTGTTACTCTTTCACGTATAAAGAACCGTATTTCGGATATATTAAACCGTAAACAAGTACAGGAGTTTTCTTCCAATTACTTACAAATCAGTCTGACATTAAAAACTAAAACCCAAGTACCTTTTTTAAGGATAGGAAATCATCTAATGACTTCTTTCGCTCTAGGCGGAACAAGGGCGTATCAGACTCTTACTGACTAAAACCCACTCGTATTCCTCCAAATGCCCTTTACGTTCCAGGGCCGCGGTAAGTCTTTGGAATAAATTCCGCAACCACAATCACCTACCTAGCTGAAGAAAACCAGTTATGGTGATCGAATCATTTTGTATTGAGCTAATGTCGCAGTAACGCGGGCATCACCGAGACGGAGGCGCGTATCATTGTTCACTGTAAATACAATAATATCTATCGAATGTACCTAGTGTAGAGAAAGTAGGTACGCACTTTAATAGAAAGACAAATCAGATGCCCAGACGGTATGACAAATCTCCAAAATCATTACTTACTATAATTTTCTTATTTTTCTCAATTTGTTCAAAACAAAACATCAACGTACGAACGAACGTTTAAAGTCCAAAATCCAAACCTCACATTGACTCTAACCGTAAACTGACTATATAACAGATCGCTGAGGTTTCTGAGAGACAAAGTGGAATCAACAGGCAGTCTAGATCTACGACAGATTTTTATTTCATTATTTTTTAAATATCATGATAAGTGCAAGGATTGCCCAGCTTCACAATATATTCAAACTTTGGTATGTACCTTCACGCATAATTTTTCATTTTGTGAAGTGAGTGACAAAAAATAATTTGTAATTAGGTACCGTGATAATACGTTCTCATTCTTCATTTTAAATGACAATAGGTAACAATACAATATTTATGTATGTGATTGGGTATAAGGCGACACCAGTTTATTCATTGTTATTTAACGATTTATTCATGATACAACGATAAATGCGTCAATCTGACCTATCATTGATATTTACTTTTAAATAGTAGATGCAACATTATAAGAAAGTCGGTAGTAATTATTCCTACTCTCGTTCTTGGTACGCATTGTTAAGAGCATACGTACTCAAAATAAATTGTTTTATACGTCAAAATCATCAAAATTATTGTTGTTAAGAGTCATTTATCAAAGTTCTGTGTGTATGTTTACTTAACAATGAGATGTTAAGCTGTTATCAAACGTGCTTGACGAGATAGTGTTATAAATAGCTCGAGCGGCGCCGTTCTTGTCATTTCACTTGTTCGAAGTGACTGCAGTTATAACACTTAAAACCTCCATACCAAGACTTTGAAATTGTTGCTATATTCCTATGAATAGCCAAATCTGATATTTTATTCAATAATATCTATATATTGTTTACACCAATTTATAACACACTATGATGGGTACGTTTAGCTGTGGAGTATCACTACTAAAAAGTGAAAAATGAAAAATAATAAAGGTGTTTTTGGTTATTGCTTCGTTTTTTAGCACCAACTTCCAAAATTAAAGTTATTTTATACATTTATGTGTTTATTTTTTAGAAGTTGGTTGTAGGTATAGGTATTCTTTTGTAAAGAAGTTTTTATGCAAACATATTTAATGTTCACACGGCGAGTCTACGATTTTATTATATGCGTAGATTGTTTGAATGTGAATCTTTCTATGAAGAGACATCAAATTGCATAACTAGAACTAAAATGGTGACTTACAGTACGCGTATATGGACAGATAATATTATAATATGTCACACATATGTCACGGTCATATTAGCATCTATTAAGTGTCACATTTAATTATGCTAACGAGCAGTATATTATTTTACCTTGGAATTGGAACATTTTCATTAGTGTGTCATATCTTATATATATATATATCTTATATTTAAGTTTTCAACGCTATTTTATACTAACGTAAATCATTCTTACAGGTAGGTAAAAAAAGAATAACAGCAAGCAAGTTTAGGTAAGAAATAAAGCCGTTCATTAAAGCAACGCTCAAGCTCAAGGTCTAATTAAACCAGTTTCGTAAAATCTGTAGACCAATTACAGTTCAAAATCATTCGCACTCAAAACGGCTGCCGCGCTATCTGAAGGAACCGCGTGCATACTGCATAGTAATTAATACACGTTCATTGATAACAAGTGCGACGATCAGCAACCGCTCAGTCCGGCCGCTACTCTCAACCACTCAACATGATCCTTCTGCTGCTACCACTCGTGCTCGTGCTACTCTACTACTACACCACCAGAAACCACGATTACTGGGAAAAGCGCAATGTAAAATTCGAAAAACCAATACCAGTTTTTGGAACACTATACAACAATTTTTTAGCAAAAGAAAGCATCACAGAAGTAGCTGTCAAACTATACAAAAAGTACCCCAACGAGCCAGTAGTGGGCTTGTACAGAGGAACCATCCCCGAGCTCATCGTTCGAGACCTGGACATAGTGAGAAGGATCCTGAATGTGGACTTCGCCTATTTCTACCCCAGAGGTCTGGGGAGGGATCCGAAAAACGAGCCAGTGTTTCTTAATCTTTTCCATGTTGATGGCGACAAATGGAAGTTGTTAAGGCAACGTCTGACACCAACGTTCACGACGGCTAAGCTGAAGAACATGTTCCCGTTGGTGGTGCAGTGTGCGGAGAAGCTGCAGCACGTCTGCGAGGACATCGTGAACAAGGGAGGAGACTGCGACGTGCGCGAGCTGATGGCGCGCTTCACCACCGAGTTCATCGGCGCCTGCGGCTTCGGCATCCAGATGGACACCATCAACAACGAGCACTCCCTCTTCAGAGACCTCGGCAGAAAGATGTTCATCAGAACTCGGAGGAATTTTATCTTAGTAGCATTATACGACATCTTCCCAGACATAAAAAGTATTGCACAAAAACTGTTGTCCGAGACTATGCTGATGGATACTGTAACGGAAATTGTTCAAAACATACGCAAACAGAGAAACAACAAGCCCATTGGTCGGAATGACTTTATTGATTTACTTTTGGAACTGGAAGGAAAGGGGAAGATCAAAGGAGAATCGCTTGAGAAGAGAACTGCAGACGGAAAGCCAGAGCAAGTCGAGATGGACATGGACCTGACGTGCATGGTGGCGCAGGTGTTCGTTTTCTTCGCGGCAGGCTTCGAGACATCTTCGTCAGCGACAAGCTTCATGCTACATCAGTTAGCGTACTATCCGGAAGAACAGCGAAAGATTCAAGTGGATATCGACCAAGTGCTTGCAAAATACGACAATAAACTGAGCTTCGACTCCATAGCTGAGATGAAATTATTGAGTAATGGGTTCAAGGAAGCCATGAGGATATTCCCCTCACTGGGAACCTTACACAGGGTATGTGCGAGGGAGTGCACGATCCCAGAGTTAGGCATAAAGCTCGACCCTGGTGTGAAGATTATAATTCCAGTCCAGGCCATCCAGAATGATGAGAAGTATTTTGATAACCCTACTGAGTTCATACCGGATAGATTCAACGATCCCGACGTGGCGAAGCATAAGTTCTCGTACCTGCCATTCGGCGAAGGACCTAGGCAATGCATTGGTAAGTAGGAAACTGCTTTCACTTATTCATAACAAATCGCTTATTTAACTAATTGTAATAAGCGGATTGTTTATTATTTTTTTACAGAGAATTTGAATTTAGATTCCGCTAATCAGTCATTTTTTTTTATTCTGTTATTTAATTCGGGGTTTTTATCCATATGGATACGCCAACCCCATCGTACCCTATTCGATCTAATTACACCAAAATATAAAACTAATTTGCGTGAGAAGTAATCATCAATTAGATACCCTGCTGAGATGCCAAAATTGTTTGAATTAGCTAATCAATCATTGAAATCATATGCTTCGATTTGTATGCATAAAAGTGTTTATTTTTAGAACTTTACAGGTTTAATTCTGTTCTGCGTTAGTAATATGTACAATTAGTTATTCACGTATATGTATTTATATGTACGTTTGCATATTTAATCAAACCTTACAACAATATGAGGCTGCAGAATGTTGATATAGCAGTGACAGGATAATTGTAAAATGCGTAAGATTTCTAATTAGCTATAGAGACTTTACACTCACGATAAATTATCAACTCAACATTTGAAATACTTTTTACTCAATATCTAGATTTCATTCCGAGAAATTGTGAACCGACATAAACTAACGACATCTTGGCGACCTATCAGTGTAGGGTTTTTTTCTGGCCTCGCCAAGTAGCGTAACATAGGGCACAGGGAACTTCGGGCTCCCCGACTCTGTTTGGTTAGGTTCGAACGCTTCGCTCGCTCACTCTAACTCCCACCATATCATGGGAGTTAGAGTGAGCCTAACCGACTTCTAAAAAAGGAGGAGGTTCTCAATTCGGATGTTTGTACTTTTTTTTTTTTTTTTTTTTTTGTTTGGTCGCGCATAACTCCGTCGCTTGTGAACCGATTTGAAAAATTCTTTTTTTGTTGGAAAGGGTATACTTCCCAAATGGTCCCATGAAAATTTTATCGAAATCAACCAAGCGGTTTTAGAAAAATCTAAAAAAAAATATCTACATTGTCTACATTGACGACCTCTTAGTGTACTCTGCAAAGGAGCAGTGCTTTTTTTTACACCAATGTGATTGGTTCGTTTAGGTGGGGGGAGGGGAGGGGGTGTAGGTACCACTAAAAAGTGAAAAATAAAAAACTTTTTACAAAAAAATACAACCGACTTCTACACAAAAAATCAGTAAAGTGCAAAATAACTTTAATTTCGGAAGTCGGTGTTCGAAAAACGAAAAAGCAACTACAAACACCGAGTTCCGAAATTAAAGTTATTTTGCACTTTTTTGATTTTTTGTGTAGAAGTCGGTTGTATTTTTTTGTAAAAAGTTTTTTTTTGTATCAGCAACAAAATACCAAAACGTACAATATTCTTTGGACTGAACTGAACGAACATAAATTAAATGTTGTAGGTACCTTTTTCATTTTTTTCTGGATGACTTTTCCCGCTCTGGGCGGAGCGGAAGGGAGTGTCAGACTCTTACTGATTAAAACCCACCCATATTCTTCCTAGTGCGCTATGCGTTCCAGGGCCGCGGTGACTCTTTCGAACAAATTCCGCAACTGCATTTACTAAACTTAACGTTCCCGAATTTCGTTGTAATGAAAAGGAAAAATTGAAAAAGCCCCCGACACAAAAAACTAAGTACCCTTTAAAAAGTTTAAAAAAAAAACCTCAATCAAAAGTAATCTAAGTACGTATAAATAATTCAAAAAAAAATACGTCGCATTGGAGGACCACTCCAAACCTAACATTTAATTACAAATAGTCTATTACCTAACTAAGCAGCGCGGTAACTTATAACACCCCTCTTTTTACGTCGGGGGTTAAAAATCAAAAAGGGATTAATAGTAATCGAATGACTCATCTGCCTAGCCTTTTCCCAACTACATTGGGGTCGGCTCCCAGTCAAGCCGGATTCAGCTGAATACCAGTATTTTACGTGAAGCGGCTGCCTACCAGACCCCCACAACCCATTAACTGGGGAACACGGTACTTCTTGGCAAGACTGGTGTCAGATTTTCTGGCTTCTGACAATCCGTACCGTAACGACTGCCAAAGATCTCCAAATGACAGCCGGGACCAACGGCTTAACGTGCTTTCCGAGGCACGGAGAAGTCTCGTTAATCTCGTTATGTTAAGATGGTCCCATGGTAACCCATCCACAGACCAACCTCGGCAAGCGTTGCTTAACCTAGAAGATCGACCCGTGCGGCTGTTATAATTTAGCCACGAGCTCCTCCGGCAATGATCGAATGACTAAAGAAATTAATTATCGTGAGCAGTCAATAACTTATGTTGTTTTTGTTGTCATTTGATGATATCCCGTCCATAAAAATATTTAAAAGAGGTAACAAACAAACAGAGTTATTTCCACTCTTATACAGATTGTTCAGTAAAGAGTACGAAATAGTGCGTGCGGGTGTGATAGTTTGGGTCAATGCCTGACAAAATACAACATAATTATGTTCTTTAATTATTATTTTTTTACGTTTTTCAGCTATTTTTATGCAAAAATATTCCACGTACAGTCAACGATTTTATTATATGAATAGGTTAATTATTTAAATTGACACAAATCAGACAGTACAATCTTACTCTGAAATGAAAATCCCAGACGATGATAAACATATCATTGAATTTAATCTAATACCAGAACAATGGTAGCTAATTAAGTCCTCATTAACTCATGTAAACTTGCATTTAAATAAACATGTAATAAAACTACACTGAAACCCAAACGAATGAATTGTTTTGGTTTATAATTAGAGAACAATGTTCACTTAATATATGCGTAAATAAGTAGGTAGCTATGTAATTAGGGCACCAATGTTATTAAGGTATCAAATATGCCAATGGCTGTGCCTACACTGTTATTTTATTAAGAGCTTCCTTTGCTTGAGTTCCGTACACGAAGAGCAACAACCAATGGAATGGAACCCTATTAGATACTAAGCTTCCGCTGTCCGTCCGTTTGAGACGGCTAGACATTGATTTGAAATTGTCACCATATTTCTAAAGCAGCTACAAAAAAGAAAAAGTAGACAAAATTGCCAAAGTTGTCACGTAATTTGACACCAAAGTACGTGATATAGACTAGTCTATACCCTATTCACGATAAGATTAGACATTTAAATACATCTTTTTTACAGTCCATTCAACCGATTTTGTCTTCTATTGCGTTGGCGGCATAACACATGGTAGCTGCAGTAAACAGTTAGTATTATAATCAGGTTTTTGCTTTTTATGCCATCCTTATGCCTACGGAATAGAAGTAAAAATCGGTTGAACGGACTGTAAACAATTTTGTTCCAATCTCTCTCTCTTCTCATCTTATTGTGAATGGAGTATATATGTGAGACTAATCTATCTCACGCTCAAAGGGCTCACGATGCCATATTTTTGGACACTCGCATAATGTACCTATAGGATAATTACCGCTGACCTAGAATCTTGTCATAAGAAGAGCGGTCCCTCAATAGGGAAGATGCAATTACAGAATTCATGAACATTTTGTTATTGAAATTATAAAATAGCATAAAAGAAGGACCACTGCAATGTTTTTATTGCAGTTAATATTGATTTTTAACAACAATTACGATTTAATACAACGTGAAACGGAACGTAATCAATCATCGCCTAGTAACGTCACTGGTGCTATGACAACGAAAAGATAGGTAAACTTAAATTTTAATACATGATAGTTCATGATCTCTGGCAGACAGGAGTGACTTCATCATTCGTTTTGCGGGAAAAGAAAAACAGTCATTTTATAATCGCAATTTTGGCAATACATTAAAGCGTATTAATTTTTTAATTTTTGTATGGTCTATTTTACACGGGATTCTTTTAAATGAAAGCAAGATGAAAATATTGCATGTTCCCTATTGTACGGAATCCTCTGTCTTGTCATTCGATTTAAATTGGACCAATGCCGGTTTGGAACCTTCCTAATTTTAATTTTGTTTCTCTGCCACCAGGTGCTCGTCTAGGCGAGATGCAGTCCCTAGCAGGCCTTGCAGCAATTCTACACAAGTTCAGCGTGGAACCGGCTGCTAACTCCAAGAAGGAACTTGAAGTCAGTCACGGGAGCAACGTTGTGCAATCCATCAAAGGAGGCTTGCCACTCAAACTGACACTGCGTCGCAAAGAAAGCCATATTGCTGCTTAAGTTACCAGTCTTTAGAAGCCAGTTGCTTCCCAGGTGCGGATATAGGGGGGGCAACAGGTGCAAATGCCCCCTTTGGTTTCGTTCAAACTAAAATTTTTACTCTAAAAACTGTGTACGTAGGTATATATTACTAATATACGACGGGATGTTCGTTCTGGGCGAAAACCTGGATCCGTGCCTTAACCAGCCAAACATTATTTTAAGTCTTACTACCGGTATAATAGGGATTATATTGTAATCCTTGAAAATGGCCTAATCGTGTTTTATTCACATTCAGCATTAATTCAGCTGTTGACGCGAACGAATATTATGGTGTAATATTTAAGTATTAAGTTATCATAAAATAATAAATAATTGTTACTAGGTATCTTATATATCAGTTTTATTTTTTATTTTATTTACCTCCAAAAAAAAATACCTTAGATAAATGTAACTTGCATGATCTTATGCTTCCTATGTACCTACACAATCTTGAAACTAAGGAAAACTAAGTATTGTATGACCATTGTTAATCGTAGCTACTTGTGTAAAGATACGAGGGCCAAAACGATGTCAAGTATAGAGTATGGACATCTATACTTATCATTTTCTCAGCTGCTGTCTGCAAATTGTCTACTAAGCATAGGTAAGGGCGAATTATTGGCTAAACCCACTTCTAAATTTCTTTGTTATGGGTAGTTATTATCGATCAGCTCATCAATATCTTTAATGAGGTTTTACTTCACTGTTTAATCTGAAATTAACTCCTCGTAATCGATTAGGACATTACCTCTATATGGCACATCAGCTGATTCGTCGGGTTTGATGCGGATTAAGTCATGAAGTTCGGTTATTTACATAGAAATATGTATGTAACCTACCGCAGCTAGTATACAGTAAGTTTGTGAGAAATACCTTTGATTAGGTACCCGGTCAACCGCGTTACTGCAAAATGTCCGTGAAATACGAATTGTTTACTGAAATATGCAAAAGGGGTAAAATAAAAACAATAACATAAATCTATCAACACATAGCCACCTCATCTCATCCCGTGTCTGTTTTTTTTTTTCATTTTACACTTATCGCTATTATTCTCTGCATCACCCAAAGGTTGACTGGTAGAAAATGCATTACGAAAGGTCCGCCTCTGTACGTGTGTGCGTAAAGTATTAAATAAATCAATCTAAAGTACGTACATTTTACCATTGTGCAAACATTCATTTTATTAACACACAATCAAATCTTGACCAAGTTACTAAAATTATACTGCAACGTGACATTTCGCTGGTGTTGACCGTTCACCCAAGCACAAGGAAATGGATCGGTCACTTTTTACATGACTGCCTATGTATGTATGTTTGTGAGTTTCTTTATTCCACCATAACTTCTAAACGGCTTAACTGATACCAATGTATGTGATGTCGTTAGAAGCGTTATCTCGGGTGACATAGGACAGTGAAATTTTGAAAAAAATAAAAGTGGGACCCAAGGTTCATAAATAAAAACGAAAATATTTTGTTTTCATGAAAATTACGATTACGTATACTATCATCGTCTCAAGCTTGCTTAGTAGTTTAGTACATAGCAAAAAAGATATGATTAAAAATCAAATATTTCAAAACATAAAAAAAAAATTGAACTAAAAAAATTTAAAACAAGGTAATTTTCATCATCTTTACATTGCATTCGTGGACGGTTCCTTTGAATAGTTCTTTACAGGTTCCCCGACTGCAATGAAAAGATTATATTATCTACCTTGTTTTTAATGTATTAGTTCACTTTTTGATTTGGCAGGCGTATTTTTAACCGTCTTCATTATTGATTATAAGTTGTACAAATTAAATTTATTTCAATGGTTTTTCCATGTTTCCGGTTATTACAATTTTATACTTTTCATCATGGGTGTCATTTTGGAGTAAATAAATAAGGCAAAGCAATACATGGTAACGTTATGTCGATGACACGCATCTGGCGACATCGCTAAAAATACTAATTTATTTAATATCTCGTATAAGTACCTACCTAACAATGGGAATCATTGTCATGTGCAAAAATATTTACCTACGTAAAATTAGTACATTTTCTTGTAAAATTAGTTTTATCTAAGCAACTTTGGGGCCAGTTTGGGGAACCCGTTTGGTAACGCCAGTAAATATAAATAAATAATAATAATAAAATAAATAAATAAATAGCCACTTGGAGAGCTCCCTCAAATGCCTGTTTAAGTCCTGAAGTGTGCAAGTGGTTATGCAATAGAGGCAGGAAATAAGGTGAGGTCTTATGATGGGGGTTCAAACCACATCGGCACTGTACCACACCTCTTTTATCTGTTCTGTGGTACCACAGTTACCTGGAACCTTTGAGCCGCCACTTAAGCCGCTAAATATAGTGTCATCAGTCTTCTTAGATCTCATTACTTGTATTTGATGTCAGGTCAAGTGCACCTAAGGCGCTAAACAAAGACCCATAATATGGTATAGAACATCTTTACTTGCACGAGATTGCACGAACTTATTTCTATACATAGGTACTATTAATATTTGCATACCATGACAATATGGTAAACATGTTAGCACAACCCCGTGTACTTATAAAACCGTGCATGCATTTCATATATATTTTTTTTCTTAAGATTGTATGTCCACTCATGTTTGAGCAAATAAAGTAGGTACCTAATCTGAATCTGATATGCTACAGTAAGGTCTGTAATAATAATATATAATAATAATAATATTTATTCCATAAAACAAGAACACATTGCACTGTATACATTAAAGATTATAATTTTACAATTATCAACTTAAGCACAATTTTATTGACTCCATCCCTTAAACTAGGTCTAGCCTGTATCTTAAGAGATGGGGTTCAACCAAATGGGACACTAAATAATTGAAATTCTGTAACAAGTGAAACAGTGTCGGTGTTACATAAGCTAGCAGCATAAGTTATAATATGAAATAAGTTTAGATAGGTTACTTAGTGTGTTGTGTATGTGCGTGTTGATGTGAGTGCGTGTGGGTGCGTGTGCGTGTAGATGTGTGTGTCTGTGCGTGCATATGTGTGAAGATTTTTGTGCGTGGATTTTTTTATTGTATTTTTACGAGATGTATGCAAGAAGATCCTCCGTTGTGAGGTAGTCCTGTTGTAGTAGCCATAGAGTGATTTTGCGTTTTAACGTATGTCTGTTTAAATCAAGTATGTTTAGTGTTTTGTGTAGTTTCTTATATATGTGGGTACCAATAACGTAATATTGGCGTCCGGCAAATTTAGTTTTATGTGTAACACCTGATGGGACGTTAGTGCGTTTCTTTGGGTCGGATCTAGGCATGACTCTGTGAGTTCTAAGGACAGCTTGTAATATGAATAGCTGTCTAACTGTTAATACCTTACATTCATCGTAAAGTTGTTTGGTTGGATATAAGTAAGGTTTCTTAGACATCACCTTAAGTACGGCTCTTTGAGCTCGTTCTACCCTAAGAAAATTCGTTTTGAAAGCACCACCCCATGCAGTAATGCAATATCCAACAATCGACTGACACAGTGCAAAATAAACCATTTTTAATGTGTCTATGTCAGCTGACTGTCTAAGGGATTTGAAAACATATATAAGACGCATTGTTCTACTTGTTATCATTTCCAGCTGTCTGTCCCATCGTAAGCCATCATCTATTAGCAAACCTAGATACTTCACACTGTGGATGTAGATAGTCCGCCGATTGTTTCACGTAAGACTTCAATCGGAAAGATTCGAGAGCGAGTGTTTCAAGGAATCTTTGCTATTGATCTAGTATTATAGATTTCTAAATATAGCTTTTTATTGCATTTTCACTTTTACACCGGTTTTCTAATCTGCAATTGTTTTGTAAATCCTTATCTTTGCCTACATGCAATCACAGATATTAGGTATGAATTTTTTGTGACTAAAACTATTATTGATCGAAGCTAAAATGATATAAAAGTATAAAAGAACAAAATAAAAGTACAAAAAACAAAATAATTACGAATTAACGTGTAACGGGATGTATTTAACACAACAACCAGCGTCTAGTAACGTCAAAATTACCTAATGTATGGTATAAATTTACATTATAGCGAGCCTTTACTTACAAACTTTTATTAACTAATATCTAAATTAACATAAGAACATTATCAGCGGACAATTTGGCGCGGACTTATTGCTCAGACGCGGAAACGCGCGGGAATCTTTTTGGAACGCGCGGGGCGCGCGTGACGTGATTGGCCAGCGGCCCGATCTCCGCTATCATTGGTCGAGGCGTCGCGGTTTACGCGCGAAGACGAGTCGACGAGAGCGGGAAGATTTGAGTTGGGGTGTGTTTCGTTACACGCGTCCGTTATACCCTCCCCCTCCGAGTCACTTAAACGTCCCGTAGGTGGCTCGGCACAAACAGTTTGAGAACGACGGGGCCGTCCACGAAGACGCCGAGGCTGCACTGGAGCTGAGACCTGACCTGACGTGTTACGGTAAGGCTTCAAGTCAGAAGCATGAAACTTTCCTAACAGCTTCGAATTCAAATCAGTGACTTCGTAGGTAGTAGGACTAACTATTTTACTAATACGATAGGGTCCATCACGTTTCGGCATGAACTCACGGGTCCTACCCTTAGAAGCGTCACTAAGCAGATGAGTGGTGATAAAAACGAAGTCACCCACCTGGTAACCTACAGTCTGTCGGGTCTTGTCAGCTTGACTTTTTCGTTCATCCTGTTGTCGTTCTATTATCCCGAATAACGTCCCAATTATCTAAGAATCTACGGAGATACGGAGTAATTTGGGGAAGGAAATTCTCTTTATCCAATATTGCCCGCAAATCATGCTGTGCATCGAATGGCGTACGCATCTCCCTTGCAAACATCAGTTGGGCGGGACTAACTCCCGTGGTAGAACAGGTGGCGCTATTCATCGAAAATCGAATGGACGATAGAAACTCGGGCCACTTACGATGGTTATTACGAACTAAAATCGACAGCTGTGTACGGAGGTCCCGGTTTTTCCGTTCTGCTGGGTTCGCCTCAGGATGATAAAGCGGTATGAGGTTTTGTTGAATTCCTAGGATAAACATGCACTGTTGCATGGTGGCGGAAACAAATTGGACACCGTTGTCTGATATGATGCGGCGTGGGAAACCATACCTGAGGAAGTACTCATTGATAAGTACAGGCGCACACTTCTCAGCGGTAGCTTCTGTCAAAGCAAACAACTCTACCCACCTTGTGGCCGTATCTTCTACTAAGAGTACCCATTTCTCACCATGTTCGCCTTCTGGTAAGGGCCCGAACAAGTCAATGGCGAGTACTTCTCCACGCTGATTGAGGACGGGTGTCTGCAGGAGTCCAGCGGGCTTCTGGTTGGAGGCCTTATAGCGCTGACACTCTTCACAGGTCTTCAGGTAATCTGAAATGTACTTACGCATCCCAACGAAATAGTAATTTCGGCTGATCCGATTGTAGGTTCGCTCTACCCCTTGGTGACCAGCTGTGGGAGCGTCGTGAAATTCCTTCAGGATCTTCTCGCGCATGGTAAGCGGCACGACGAGCTGTGGCTCTTCAGTGTCAGTGTCCGGGAGGTACCGGTACAGAACACCTCGGTTCATGATGTACCCTCTACCTAACCACTGAGTTTCGTCAGGTTCTTTACCCTCAAGGCTATTGATGATCTTCGCAACTTCGGGATCATCGAGCTGTTCCTTGCGGAGATCTGCGGAACTAGCACTGGGTAAGTCCACGATGACAGTACAGATGTCACAGCTTTCCACATCGGCAGGGTCGTCACATTGAGGACACTGAGGTCGACTAAGGGCATCGGCCACAACATTAGCTTTCCCTGGAGTGTACTCGTAACGAATATCGAGAGCCTGTAATTTCATTGCCCACCGAATGAGACGTCCATTAGGCGTTTTTAAGGTTAAGAGCCACTTGAGGGGCTGGTGGTCACTCCTTACGACGATAGGATGCCCATCCAGATAGCCTCTGAACTTATCGGTTGCCCAAACAACCGCTAAGGCCTCCCTCTCAGTGGTGGTATAATTCCTTTCGGCGGGAGTCAGCAAACGACTTGCGTATTCTATAGGTCTCTCCTCAGGACCATCTCCCTGTAAGAGAACAGCTCCTAAAGCATGGTTACTGGCATCTGTTCGCAAAACAAACTCTTTAGAATAGTCGGCTTGAACTAGTATAGGTGCCGAGGTTAACTTGTTCTTCAGAGACTGGAAAGCTTCTTGTTGTTCAGATTCCCACCTCCAGGGCTCATTCTTGCGCGTTAAAACCGTCAAAGGCTGGGCCACTTGGGAAAAATTGGGAATAAACTTCCGGAACCACGAACAGGTCTGTAAGAAAGACTTTAAATGCCTTAGGTCCTTGGGACTGGGCATCTGAAGTACTGCGTCCACCTTAGTGGGATCGGTTTTGATACCGTTAGGAGTGATAACGTGTCCTAGGTAATTTATCTCCGGGCGAGCAAAGAAACATTTCGCTCGGTTGGCCTGTAACCCGAACAGGCGTAATCTGTCAAATACTTTCTGTAGGTCCCCTAGATGGCTATGGAAGTCCTCTGAAATGACTAGGAGATCATCTAAATACGCTATAAGGACAACACCTTGCAAACTAGCGCCAGATCGGAAACGATCGATCAACCGTTGGAAGGTAGATGGTGCGTTCTTCAACCCGAACGGCATACGCTTAAAGCGATAAGTCCCGAACGGCGTCACGAAGGCGGTTTTGTCTCGATCTGCTAGACGTACCTGAACCTGCCAGTAACCTGATTTTAAATCGATGGAGGACATAAAACAATGACGTTTCGTCAACTGGAGTAGCTCATCTATGAGCGGAAGAGGATAACTATCCGTTTTGGTGATCGCGTTTAACTTGCGGTAGTCTACACAAAATCGGATGCTATTGTCCTTCTTGGGGACTAAAACAGCTGGAGACGTCCAGGCAGACTCACACTCCTCAATAATATCGTCCTTGAGCATGTTGTCAAGTTCAGTCTTCATCAGCTGCTTCTTTGCAGGTGTGAGGCGATAAGGCGGGACTGAGATGGGCGGATGATCCCCAGTATCAATACGATGTTCCGCGTACGTCGTTGGTCCTCCCCCTGGTCTGAAGATATCATCGTTGTGCTGTAACAAAGAAGCTAGCTCCTCACGTTCAGGAGAGCTCAGCATCATTCCCTCATCCTCTCTCAGGATCTCAGTAGCGCAACAATTCTGAAGACCAGTTGGATACTCGTACTCCATTGGATAAACCTCCTTACAACCGTTAAAGCGCCATGTAGAAGTACCAAAATTAATTTCCAATCCTGCTGCTTTTATAAAATCAATGCCCAACAAAGTATCAGTGTTGGTGGCATCCGGGAACACATAAAAGTCTACATTAATAATCTTACCTTTAACCTTCACTTCCAGAGTAGTTGACAACATTTGGCGCGTTGGTGCTGAACCGTCGGCGAGTTTGACACGCATCGAGCACGACGTGAAAGGCTGGTTACGCTGTTGCAGTAATGCGTAGAGTGAGGAACCGGCGATAGTACCCTTAGCCGCGGTATCAAGTAAACCCCTTCCTTGGATTCCTAAAATCTCAATACCTAAAATAGGCCGACACAGTACGCCGTTATGTAGGGAACCTATCGACATCAATGACCTCCCATATCCGTCATTTTCCGTTATCCTAACCGGTTCATAACTTTTCCGGTATTGTCCCGAAAAATTCATAGTCACCCTACTAGAACTGGAAATTTCCGGGGTCGGCCCCGAAAAATTCATAGTCACCCTACTTTGTGATGGACACTGGCAAGAGGGGTCATGTTTATGTTTACGTCTATAGTTTCGCTTTACATTAGGATTAGCACATAAAACACGATCGCTAGGTAAATTATTTACATACTGACTACTATTACTACTAATAGTATCAACCATAGGAATCACTGATTTGAATTCAGAAAGTGTTTGAGTACAGCTCATCGACTTACCCCTCGCGGACGGCTTACCGGCGTTAACAGCTGTTGCCGCTGCTGGGCCTGCAGGGATCACTGACCGTACGAGCTCGAGAGCACTAAACGTTTGCCGGGAATTACATTTCGCGCAATTACGTCGCATTACACCGCTCTCGCCGCACCCGTAACACGAGATATTACTCGAACGTGATTCACTATTATAGTTCATCAATTGACACTGATCACTTTCAGTTTTTTCATCGCGCGAGGCAGCCTCCGTAGGCTTATCAGCTGCAGAACGGCGAGATCCAAAGCTTCGCTGTCTCTGTCGCTGCGACGAGGGCCGCGCTATTGTCCCTGGGGCGGTCGTTGCCGGCGCGGGCGACTCCTGCGGCGCGCGGGGAGCTGCTCCGGATACGGCGGCGGCACTCTTCGTAGTGCCGGCGCGTGAAGTTTCCTTTGTAGATTCCTCGATACTCCGAGCCATTTGGAGTAGAGTACTAAAGTCGGAAAACTCCTCTCGTCGTAATCGTTTCCGGATTCTCACATTTAGTAACCCATAGATCATGTCACACTTGACCTTTTCGCTAAGGTCACCACTCGGGATTCGCGCTAACTGTGCGCGAGCCTTAGCCACGAACAGCTCCGTCGACTCTGCTCCTTGCGGCTTCGAGAACAACTCGATATAAATACTGTGAGGAGGTCGGCTGTCACCAAAGGCGCTACGCAGGTGCTGTAGTGCTTCGCCCCAAGTGGATACGCTGGTTTTCGTTCCCTGCCACCACGTCGCTGCGTCGTTGGTGAGGAGCATCGATAGGCCGCGAATAGCGTTTTCGTCACTGATGTTCGCGCAGTCCTTGTAGGCTTCTATCGCATCGATGAACCCGTCCAGAGATTCACCGGCCAATCCGCTGAATCGAGAATGGCACCCGGCGAAGTTTCCTGACATGGGGGGCGATGTCGGTGAGGCCGGCGCGGCCGTAGCCGGCGCGGGCGTAGAATATGGCGACCGGACTTCGAGTACTCTGGTCAGCAGACGTTCGAAGTTGTCGGCTTGCGCTTGCTGCATGGACGTCATCATGGAGGCTAGGTCACTCGCTGTGATGGACGCCGGCGGCGGCGGCGACTGCACGGCCGCGGACGTGTTACGTCCCGCAGGCCTTTGCGTTGGCGCCATTTCTTCATCGTCCGAATTCATATCGAAGAATTCCGTCTGACGGCGACTTTGCCGTCTAGTACGTGGCATCTTGCACACTCACGAACAGTTTGTAGTTCTTTTAGCCCACTCGTTGGGCAGCCAAAATATAGCGAGCCTTTACTTACAAACTTTTATTAACTAATATCTAAATTAACATAAGAACATTATCAGCGGACAATTTGGCGCGGACTTATTGCTCAGACGCGGAAACGCGCGGGAATCTTTTTGGAACGCGCGGGGCGCGCGTGACGTGATTGGCCAGCGGCCCGATCTCCGCTATCATTGGTCGAGGCGTCGCGGTTTACGCGCGAAGACGAGTCGACGAGAGCGGGAAGATTTGAGTTGGGGTGTGTTTCGTTACACGCGTCCGTTATAACATGGAATTCTTTAAAATGATATCAATATGAAACATGTTCCCTATTAATCTATACTAATATTATAAAGCTGAAGAGTTTGTTTGAACGCGCTAATCTCAGGAACTACTGGTTCGAATTGAAAAATTATTTTTGGTTTGAATAGACCATTTATCGAGGAAGGCTTTAGGCTATATATCATCACGCTTAAGCCAATGGGAGCGGAGCAGCGATAAAGAATGTTTTAAAATCGGGGATTCCACGGGGACGAAGTCGCGGGCATATAATATATAGGTTGGCCTACAGCATCATCTGCCTAGCCCTTCCCAAGTATATTGAGGTCGGATTTACATGGAGCGGCTGCCTAGAAGACCTCAACTACTTGTTAAAGCACTGATTCACTTACTCCTCAACTCACCCTATTCACCCCATACCCTTTCAATACAATAGACGTAGTTATGTGTAACTACGTCTATTGTATCACGTACGATGTAGTTATCGATGTAAATTCTCGTCAGTAGCTCGTAGAAGAGAGGCTATTCAGACTCTGCTCTTTCTGCCTGGCTTAAAGTATTTTTTATTTGGTCTACATATAATTTTTTTTTATAGGCAGACCAAAGCTGTGCCCATAATGAAACATTGTCGGTTTCATTCACCGACGCTCGTTTTAAATCCTTGCATTCAACGATTTTGGTTCTTGCAAATCATATTTAAAACAGTCAACGTTTTTCTCCAAGAACTAATTTTGTTGTGACCAAAGAGCAGTGGTGTCCGAGTGGTAACGGCCCTGACTTACGAACAGCAGGTCGCGGGTTCAAACACAGCCAAGCCCATTACTTTGTGTAATTAATGTCATCACCACTGCTCTCAATACAGTGAAGGAAAACATCATGCGGTATGTCCTAGAACCAAAAATTCGAAAACATGTGACATTCACCAACCCGTACTGGGCCCGCGTGGTTTACGGCCCATTCCCTCTCCTAGAGAGGTGGCCTGTGTCCCAGCAGTGGGAACGTTAAAAGGCTGATTTTGTTTATGCTTATGCTTAACGAAAACTAACGCAATTCATTAAAGCTTTAAATTTATATGACCTACGTATCATTCACCGACGCTCCTTGCGTTCGCCGATTTTTATTCTTCTAATTCACATATTTTATGACGTTTAACTTTTTTCACCATAGGCCGATCTTATTGTGTCCGTTATGAAAAATAACGTGATCAGTTTTATTATCCGACGCTTCCTATAATCCTCCAATCATTGGGTACTAACATTTAATTTTATTTCACGATATTTTGTTTTTTCATAAAACCTTAAACAGGAAAACAGATTTGTTCGATTTGAGTACATTTAAAAAAAATGGATTTGCTCTTGACTCTAGTCTGTGCTCTAGTCTAAAGTCACAGGTGACAGACAAAGTCTATGATGGAATGAGCTTACCCAGAAGAAGCGTGTTTACTCCATGGACTTATTATATAATAAGTCCATGGTTTACTCTAACTTTGAAGAGATTAGCGTAGAATGCTTTCGGAAACACAGACGTACATAATTTTTAAGTGTACAATGGATGTACAGGTCACATAGCTGGTAGTTAGAGATCAAATACAGTAGTTGAAACTCTGGTTCTGAAACTAGGCAATGCCTGTATCTTCAGAGTCAGTCAAAAATATAGGTCTTATCCACCGACGCCACTTGGTCCGGATCTCCCAATTTCCTTAAAACCCAATACCGGAGCCGATTCATCGATTTGAGAGTTATGATGTCAAAGACAGACAAACGGGCAAAGGGTCATTACTCATAACACCAGACAAAAACAATGCTTTAACAAAGTCTAAAGAGATCCTAATCACAATGCAAACCAAAAATTAATATATTTCATATCATTTTACTACGAGTATCTGTGATTCAGAATGTCAAAATCATTGTGTTAAAAAAGCTGTCATTTTTATGAAAACATACATGTTATTTTTGTGCCTTTTTTGATTTTTGTTAAAATACTTTTGTATACATTGTAGAATGTCTTTTCTGTTTGTAAAAATATACTACGGGCCTTGCCATACCTTTGACAGGTACATCCACAAGCCGCATATATTGACTGGTCTAAAAGGTACACCTATGCAAACGTATCCATGGTCGACCATGATCTCTAACTACTTAATATTCATTTTCACCATCATTTAGCGGACCCCGACTATAATGGAGATAGGGAGATAGGACTACAGAGGAGATAAGACGACCAACCCTCTGTCTCCCGTATAGCCCTCCCCTGCCCATCACCAGGTCGTGAGTCCACCTTGTGGATTGTAGAGATATCTATACTAATATTATAAAGCTGAAGAGTTTGTTTGTTTGTTTGAACGCGCTAATCTCAGGAACTCCTGGTCCGATTTGAAAAAATCTTTCAGTGTTAGATAGCCCATTTATCGAGGAAGGCTATAGGCTATATATCATCACGCTAAGATCAATAGGAGCGGAGCAGTCACGAAAAATGTGACACAAACGAAGTTGTGCGGACAGCTAGTATGGGATACAATTCAGCCGAAAGACGTCGTCTGCTGAGAGAAAGCCTCCCTAAGCTTGCTCGTACATCAACTGATCCTGTGTTTCTCGAATCCAGCAGACTCCCGTAGCTCTCACCATGTCATCGGCCCACCTCGTTGGAGGCTATTTACCCATCGACCATCTCTTCTTTGAGCGTTGTACCTTGCCCACTGCCACTCAAGTTTATTAATTCTTCGTGCTATGACTTGATCTCTTCAATGTCATTTGTACTTTAACCTTGATCCCAAAGAATGCTTGCTAATGCGTGTGGGAAAACTCAATTCAGATTTATTTTTGCCGACTTTCGGTGCTTAAGTATTTATCAGACAGTTAGTTACCACGAAATTTCTCTTCCAGTCAGTTCACTTATCTGTAAGATTAGGTATCATATAGTTCAATCGATTGTAATCAGGTTGGTATTTTAATTCAGGCATCAATCAATTTGCCTTTTTCCCAAGCATAGTGAGGACGGCTTTCAGTAAGGGACATGGAACGACACTGAGAAACAAGATACTTCTTAAAAAAAAAAAAAAAAAAAAAAAAAAAAAAATTGATTGAGTCAGGCGTTACTTTGCGTGGAGGGGCGAAACACGTGTCGGTAATGGTGTTGGGTTTTGCATTGCCTTCCTGCATGTGCTTAAAATCCTTGCATTTGCCTAGTAATCTTGCATGTGCATAATATAGCGGGCGGGAGGGAGGTGCATACCTGCAACCCACTAATATTCGCGGAAATTAGAACTAGATATTTTGTTTTCAATTTCAAAGTTAAGATACTTCTTGACAAGACCTGTCCATTGGAATATGAAACTTCCGACTACCGTAACAACAGCCAAAAATCTTAAAAGACAGCCAAGCACTTTTCGGCGGACGGTCACCCATCCTCAGACCTCGGCGAGCGTTACTTATCTTGAAGATCGATCCGTGCGGCTGTTATCACTGAGCTTTAACATGTTTGTAACCCATAATAATCAACCAACATTATCTCAACAGATCGCCTACAAAAAATGGGCTTCCGCGTGGACCTTGTGCCTGTAAGGTTCACAAACTACTGCATGATTGAAATGTGCGGACATGAAGTAAGACAACACCACAATTACTGCATTTAAAATGAATCTAAAATATTGGACCATGTTGTTATTTGTAGGCTGATGACTGGTATTAGGAATATTCTTCCCTAACAACAAAGGCAGGATAACGGAAACATGGTAGATATTGGCACAGCGTAGATCGCGTAGACGATCATATGGTAAATTTTGGAATCCAGTGGAAGCATGCATGGAGCTGGCTGACAGATGACTTGGTCAAATCTTATTTCCAGCAAAGGAGTGTAGACGTCTTTTACCAGAAATTCTAATAAAAATGTGTTCACTCTATATTTCCAACATTTAACTGCTGTTTCACATACAATAAGCATAATAGCATAATCAGCCTTGTAATGTACCCACTTCTGGGACACGGGCCTCCTCTCTAGGAGAACGAATGGGCCGTAATCCACCACGCGGGCCCAGTGCGGGTTAGTGAATGTCACATGTCTTCGAATTTTTGGTTCTAGGACATGGCGGTTTCCTCACGATGTTTTCCTTCACCATTTTGAGAGTAGTGGTGATGAAATTAATTACACTAAGTATTGCGCCTGGCTGGGTTTGAACCCGCGACCTACAAATCGTAAGTCGGGGCTGTTACCACTCGGCCACCACTGCTCATACAATATTTTAACTTAAAATATTTTGAATTGTTGAACCTCTTTGCAGGGCACTCAGATCTGTTCCAATTACTAGGTGGCCTCAGTTTACGTCCTACTTCTCCTATCAAAAAGCATTTGGTTCCAGGTATTCCGCTGCAACTTGAAACACTTGAAATTCAACACATGTTACGAACGAGACCCTGTTTGTCGGCGCGCTGTAGACGCGGTCATAACATCGGCCGTCAAGTTCCGACGAGGAAGGGCCTGTCTCTGGTTCTGGACACTCCTGAACCACCAGATGTTTAGGAGAAACCAGTACGAACCTATTGACTACTGGCCTGTTGACGTGGATCTTATTTCTTTACCTACCTGTACAGAATGTATTAAATGTTGTGACATGCTTGTCAAAGAAGTTAAAAAAGAAGAGGAGAAACCTGAGGAGTATTAGTATGTGTTACACGCTTCGAAGGACTCCGTCATCCAAAAGACCAAAACTTTAGATAACAGCTGTGTAGATGCTGTGACTTTTATCAGCAGGGAGTAGGGTGTACCTTCAAAGTGCAAGGCTCCCCCGTTATAAAAAAATATCAATAGTGTATTTGTCGGCGTAGTATCGTGTTCACGAAAATACGAAGGCTTTCGCGATAAGCCAGATTATCAAATATTTGCATTCGCTAGATATACACTAAACCAGGTACAAGATTCCTATTCTATGCCATTTCTTTCAATGTAGTGTGAGTGGTTGACCATTGGAAAGTCATAGTGACGCTTTTATATTAGTAGTAGATTAGCAAACTTGTAAAAATCAACCATTATAAAATCAATGATAGACCATTCTGACACTATTGCACTAGACTTGAGGCCCAGGCTGGTTGTTTCATGAAAACGTGTGTGCTCGATCGACTGATAATAGTGCGTCCGTAGATTATCGCGTAAAGCGGAAGCGCATAACCCCTAGTTTCGAGTACCTAAACACGATTTAGTTTCAGGATGCTACGCTGGCATATTAATAAGTACCTAAACTTTTTATTATAGTCTTGAGTTCTTGACACAAAACAATGTATTTTTTATATAAATTAAAATTATATCCTTACGAACAAAATACGTTTTTTTCTCATCCACTAAACCCAAGTGAATATCTACGTATACATATAAAAATAGGTATCTATGGAACATTTATTGTTTTAAGTGTTATGAGACAATAGACAAACATGTTCATTGTCTCTTATTTCTATACAGTAGGTACTTAGGTAATGTGTGAGCGTTGCGTTGCAGAAGCGTCTATGTTAACATTCGGAACTTTTGGATGATGAAGCTTTGGAACACAATAGACACCCAATCCAACTCAACACTTTATTGTTTTGTCTTTTACCTGTAAGTAGGTATAATGTTTAAAAAATATTTTATTTTATTGTTTTTATAGTTACTAAGATTTGTACGTTCGTTAGGGGGTAGGTACCTATAGAGGGATTGATCAAAATGAAACACGTTTGATTTCAGATTGTTTGTATTGAAACAAAATTACAATGTTCCTCTCGTGTTCAGTCAAATTAGCTTTAATTCAACAATTTCATTATACCATTATACCTACTCTTAATTGTTATTGTATTTAGTCATGAACAGCGGGATCAAGGACCCTATGTGGATACAACATGGATACAATGACAATTTCAAACTGAATGAAGCTAGTGAGTCATCTGTCAAAAGAATATTAGGGTCAATAGGTATATGTATCTACCATAAGCCACGTTGCCATTTCCTCACTTTCAATCGACTGCAAACGAGGAGTAGGATAGCGAAGTTGGTTTAGCTATGATAATTGTTCATTCTTGTAAGAAAACCACGAACTATGTGAAATATTACCCACCTTCTTTATAAAAATCTAAGAGCTCTATAGCAATAGAATAGCAGATTCTAATTTCAAATCGTCTGCGTTTAAATAGACAGTTTGTCGCTCAACAGCACTCTTATCCGCTTCAACGCGTTGTAACACACAGTTTACACTAGTACAAACAGCACCAACATGTCTCAAATTATGCATAGTGTTATACTTCATTCATTAGTGTTTCATGTTTGATTGAGTTTAGTATAAAAAGACAAATTGTATTTGGCTTTTCATACTAAACTTTAGTACTACTTATTAAAAAAAACGGAGTTTCTTTTTAATCGAGGGTTATGAACAGCTCTCATCGTTCCCAGACGGAGTGCATCATTACTGCAAAACTAACGATGATCAAAATTACGCTAAAATGCCACAAACACAGCCAATCGAAAAACTGAAGCCAAAAGCACGAAAAACGGTTATTTTCTTATAAGGCAAATCATACATATAGATATGATGTCCAAGTCAAGCTGGCCTATTGAACAGACCGGGTTTTTGAAGTTATTTAAGAGAGAACTAGTTAAACTATTTTCCGTTGCCCTTATGCCGTATATCGTTTATTTCTAACCACACAACCGGTACAACTTTTCAGATCACACTTCACTGTAGATTTGTAGTAGCGTTACAGCTGATTTTTACTGAGTTCAGGAGTTTTTTTATTTATTTCTTTCGACACATTGCATTGTTAGATTTTCAACCGTCGGTACTGAACTGAGCATTAAAACCAAAAAATGCACTGTATTTCCCCTAACATTAGAAATTTAGTCGAATTACTACTGTTTTTATTTTGACTATGAATGTTGTGCAAGTAATCAGTTTTTAGGGAACCAGAGGAACCATAATTTCCATACAATCAGAAGTAATTTATTCAATAAAAAGGTAGCATGTAAGTGTTTCGAATAACCGTGACATCGACTGGAGACCGTTCAGCGTACTGTGCAACGTGCAATTAGAGATCAAGGCTCAATAGGGTAGTTGCCTAAAAAAATCTAATAACTCCGTAAGATAGACTCCCCAAAAATATTGGACACGTATTTTTAATTTTTTCACGTAAACAAAAAACGAAGACGATATATCGCGTTAAAAACTCGTGTGACGTCACTTCGTGCGACGATTTTTACCACGCCATGATGTCACAAGCCCGCACTCATGATCTTTGAAGCTTTTTATCTTCGTCATTTTTTAGAGATTTCATAAAGCAAAAAATACGTGTCCAATATTTTTCGATAATCTAACTGACGGACTAAATAGGATCATATTTTTGTTCCTCAGGAAACATCCCTATTGTGCGTATACGTTACGAATTTATAGAATATAAAATAATAGTCTTCTTTTTCTAAATACAACTTTGAAAAAATGTTAAAAGAGATAGAGTATGAGCATAAAGTTTTGCCCTGCCAGGGTTGCGATATTGTTCGAAAGTCACCGCGGCCCTGAAACGCAAGACACTAGAAACACGAGTGGGTTTAAGTCAGGAAGAGTTTGACACTCCCTTCCGCTCCGCCCAGAGCAGGAGTCATCGAAGATTTCCCACACGCCAAAGGGGGCAAATGTTGTATGTACCTACACAAGTAGTGTCCACTCAATTTCGTCTCAGTCCATTGTGGACCGCGACGAGACCTGGAGACAAAACCAGCGCTCTTGTATACACGCTCTTTTCAAAGATAACTGAATGCGATAAGTATTTAATTTGCACGCACGTAATAAAACGAAACGACACAACCCAATCAAGTATGGGCTCGTTTGATTTGTCTTGACAAGTAGTTTGACTTTAGATGGTATCAAAGGTCTGATGATGGAGCTGGAAGGTGTCCATACATCTCCGTAATAAAACGACATAACTGCATCGAGTTTATGATCGTTTGATTCGTCTTGATGAGACCTTTGGTCGCTTTTTATAAGTAACTAGCTGACCCAGCAAACGTTGTTTTGCCATATATAAAAAAACTAGCTGCTGCCCGCGACTTCGTCCCCGTGGAATCCCCGATTTTAAAACATTCTTTATCGCTGCTCCGCTCCTATTGGCTTAAGCGTGATGATATATAGCCTAAAGCCTTCCTCGATAAATGGTCTATTCAACCCAAAAAGAATTTTTCATTTCGAACCAGTAGTTCCTGAGATTAGCGCGTTCAAACAAACAAACAAACAAACTCTTCAGCTTTAGCTTTAGCGCTTTTCTGTTGAAATTTTTCCTGAATTTTCTTTGCTATAAACCTCACGGAGCCCGAGACCTTTCCAACGAATGCAAAACCGTGGAAATCGGTTCGTGCTTTCTGGAGTTATAGCGTCAGGAAGGAACACCCGACTTATTTTTATATATTAGACTAGGTGCTGCCCGCGACTTCGTCCCCGTGGAATCCCCGATTTTAAAACATTCTTTATCGCTGCTCCGCTCCTATTGGCTTAAGCGTGATGTTATATAGCCTAAAGCCTTCCTCGATAAATGGTCTATTCAACCCAAAAAGAATTTTTCAATTCGAATCAGTAGTTCCTGAGATTAGCGCGTTCAAACAAACAAACAAACAAACAAACTCTTCAGCTTTATAATATTAGTATAGATAAAAGCTTGTTTTAAAAAAAGTATTATTTTTCTTTTTTTTTTGTATAGTGCAAGCCGATTTTGTTGGATAGAATGGAGAATTAGAACAGTGATTAGCAATAACAATAGGTAGGTATTTGACAATATTTTTGTTAGTTCTTGTCAAGATACCAGAACACATTCTAAGTTATGAAAATTGCATGTTGTACAATACACTGTTACTCCACCGTATCCTGAACCAATCTCATTTCAGTACAAAAAACACTACCTACAATTTCATAAATAATTTTATTTAATTTACAATGGTGAAATAATATCCAATTATGATTAATAGATACAAATTTAAAGTTAACTACATACACCTAACATGGAATTAACAATAAAAAAATAATATGTTTTTTTATTGCAATAATGGGCAATACATTCTCCGTCGGTTCAGATAACGCCACACCCGAGGAATATGTAAAAAATAATAATAATCATACCAAATATTTTGTACACAATACAAGGGAACAGACGAACAACGAGTCAGTCAAAGACGCAGAACAAAATGTACGACGACCTTTGGAATCAATTCATTCTATAATAAACTTCCTTAACATTACAAACCCAACTTTCGTTCACAATCGTACGTTTTGCTCCGCTAACAATCACACACGCAAACAACACCATGCATACAAACAAAACCTTAGGAATATTCTTTCACATTATTGTTGAATGACAATTTTTCATTTTCCGAGCATCAATACTTCGTGACTTTCAAACTAATATGAAATGTCTGAATTATTGCTTTAGTATTGTTTCATATTTGCGCCACAAACACTGTTTCAAATCAATATTATAATTTCAACAATCCCATACAAACGAACCACCTTTGAGGCGAAGAACATTTCAAATAAAAATCTAGACTTCCAAGAAATAAAAATATATTTAAAAATAACTTGGAACTGACGTTACAGGGATTATTCCTCTACAATATGTTGAGTAAAATACTTCATTGTATTCACATTTTTGTAGTGTATTAACATAACATTGCGATAACATATAGTGTGTTTTTTACGTGTCTTATTAGGCAAGCAAACACGGAACGAACACCATTCTCGCATCATACTCATAACTATGAAGGACTTTTTGCCTTCGTATAATAATCAAAGATTACTTTAAAATAATGACTCATTTATTTTCTTGCTATCGAAACTTCAGTCTGCCATATTTGTTTACAAAATAAGACAAGTAAATAAAAACACACCTTACAGTGATAAAGTAAGCAACCACTGAAACGCGCGGCTTTACGGAAACTTTCATTATTATTTCACAATTCAACGACACTACTAGATTTATTGAAATTTACATTAAATAGCGCTTCTGGCTCGAGTTTACATAAAAAATATCTATATTGTCGCGTCTTTCCTATTTCGCAGTTGTGATGTTCTGAAACTCAAACTAAAGTGGAGTATAAATCTATAAGAATTGGGGCCACCATCAAAACCACTGACGGACCGTCCCTGGGAGTAATTTTATTGGGAATTTTGCTTGTAGAAAGTAACGAGAAATATTGGGATCATTGGGGAATTAAACTTATTTCCTGACAAAGTTCCCAATAACTGGAACAGCACATCATTAATCGAAATACGATTACTCGATCAACGTAATAGTCTTCGTACACACGAACGACCCTTGAACCCGTCTTCAATTCAAACGCTGTCAGCTACCTAAAGAACTTACAAGTAATCCTTAACCTCCTTACAATTTAGAAGCATGGAAGCATTTCTTTCGTTATTTGTTACATACATAATGTAATAAGTTATCAGTTTTTACAACAAAAATATAATTTATAGCCTCGTACTTATACTCTTCTATGTTATTGTTCAACATTGATCGAGAGAGCGGATATAATCGGCCAGTGACTAACTAAACCTTACCAATATACACATTTCAGGGCCGGACACTTTAATTTTGAAATAAATAATTTAATATAGTATCTTTTCTAGATTATGTGCGATTTTTTTTACATTACCACTACCACCAGTTTTCATAAAACTCGAAAACCAGAAGTGCTAATAGAATTGTTATCGTTAGTAGGGCAGTGTCGCATCACCGTTGGGCCGGGCGGCGGCGCTCCGCTGGCGCCTGGCGCTCCCATGTAAAAGTCACTGTGCGGTCAGTCGGAACTCATTTCACTTGGTTTTTCACGTGTTGTAAGAACTCGTAGTAGGAGAACGCGGACTCCACGCGGTCCTCCACTAGCCGCTCCGTGAATATGGTCCGCGATGGGGAATTGTCTCTGAAAGATACAGAATAATATTTTAGTTGGAGGCTTCTTTTTATTGCTACTTTGCAAAATTAACGGGTGTAAAGCGTTTTATTTGTGGAATAAAATTATAAATTTTGCGTAAACAATATTTATTTTTATCTATATGCGAAAAATACATCTAACAGGGAAATAATTTGCATCATCATACTGTGAATAAAAAAGAAAATAAAAAAAATGACATAGGTAAAAGCCCCCCTAATTCACTTTTCAACTGTCTAAATGAAATGGCGCAACATATTCCCCACTAGAGCCTCTAGACAAATAAACATTGAATTAACGATAACGTTTATGGAGACATCAAAACCTTATACGGCATAGACCATCGCTACTGAAGAGCCATTGATCAGTTCTAAATATATTGGAATTATAGGATTTCACTACGTCTTGAGCCCTAGCTTGTCTGTCTTCTAAGGTATAACAACTTTTGACAGAAGAAAATACCCATATAAAGTAGTAAAATCACCCTCACCTGAGTATCAGTATGTCGGCGGCATAAGGGCGGTCGTCGTTGAGCTTGTCGATGAAGGCGTGCAGCAGCGCGCTGCCCTCGGTGTCGAGGCGCGGCAGCGCGCGCAGCTCGTCGGGCAGCTGCGAGAAGGCGGTGAGGCCGAAGCACTCCGACAGGAAGGCGGCGCTGACGCCCTGGCACACGTACATGATCATGTTCTCGCCGTCGTCCAGCAGGTAGGCGCCGTTCCCGTTGATCCTGCGAATAGTAACGAGTTTTTAGAATTGACTTTGCGGAGTTCTTCGAAATTAGTTAGAAGGAACATGGACGGTTTTAGTCTGTAAAACTCTGACAGTCCGTTCCGCTCCGCCCAGAGCGAAGGACTCGGGGACCGGGGTGGGTTTTAGTCTGTATTAGTGATGTAACGAATGTCATATTTTGGACATTCGCGAATGCGAATGCGAATATCTGCTGCCAACATTCGCGAATGCGAATATTCAGTTTTTTTATGTTGGCGGCAGTCCCATTCGTATGAAGTGCGTTTCGTTTGTTTTTTTTTTTTTCGAGTATAGTTAATACGAACGCATTCCATTGAAGTGTCATTGCGCTCGCGCCGGTGTTTTCGTAAACAAAACAAGTGAATTTTGAGATTACAGTGTGATGTCGAGCTGATGACACGCGGGGTTGCGACAGTCATTGAGGGGATCAGGCAACTGGGTCTCGAGGTAGCCCTGCACAAGTCCGAGGCCATGTGCTTTCATGGCTCTCAGATCAGGTCATTATCGGAATCCCAGATAACGGTAGGAGGAGTTCCCATCGACGTCGGATCGACGATGAAGTACTTGGGTCTCGTCCTCGACAGCCAGTGGAACTTTGCGGAACATTTCCGACTTTTCCCAAGCAGCAAAATTATCCTATAGTGCAGATGCTATAGGCCTCCAGCACTTATAATATTCTCTTAACGGTTCTAGTATCTACTACCACGCTTATAATAGCCAGCATGGAGTAAGTTGGGCCTTATAGTATTTCTGATCTTATACATTAACTTATAATCACTTATAGGTAGAAATTAAGGGTGCAATATAAGTTTGGGTGACCTATAAAAGTATCGCGAGGGTGTAAATGCACTCAAGAGTAGATAAACTGGTAAGCTATACGTATAACTGCTAACAAGAAGCTTTATATAACTACTATAAATAAAGTACGCCAATAAGAGTGACAAATAGAACTAAACAAACCGGAAACTATGTGCATTTATTACCCGGTTTTATAATGGTTTATAAATTCACTTTACGGAACAATTATAAGTAATATGGAGCGGTTTTATAGTGGTATAAACCAAAATTGTTATTATCTTATTATAAAGGTTTAATTTAATATACTTAGAATCCAAAACTATATCCGTGGTGTCCTGTACAAGAATACATTGGTTTTTACTATTATTAAGGTTTTTAAAGCTCGGAAATCCCTTTTAGTCAAAAAGCGATCGACGTCCAAAACATTACCATTTTCAATGTTGACACCTAAACAAAAGAACTAAAATAAGCCACGTATCTTATAGCAATATAAAAGAACCGTCCGGTTATAAAAATATTTGCGGAACTCTAATTCCAAACAATATGGCCAAGCAATGGTTCTGATATTTACCATTATTAAACAAAGTAAGCCTATAACGGTTTGTTAATGTATTTGGGAAAACCAACTTTGTCAAAATGGCGACTTTTCGTTGTATGTCTTACTGAAACTAACATTATTTTAAAATTCAACTTAATGAAAACGCAAATTTCAAGGGGCGAGTCAAAATTTTGACTAAAAACTTATTATACTTCACAGAAAATATACGTGCGCCATGCTGTGCACATTCAAACACATTATACATCTTGATTTATTGTTAACTAACACTCAACTCATAATTTATATTCTAGATAATATTTATTAGAAATGGATATGTTTTAATCTTTACAAATGTGCGCACATTTGTAAAGATTAAAACATATCCATTTCTAATAAATATTATCTTTACAAATGTGCGCAGTAACATTTACCAATTCACAACACTTTGTATGAGCTTGTAACAGATTCACTGTGTACATTATTGTTGTATTTGGTTCCATTAAGTGCTGATAGTTAGCTTCGCGGGAGCAAATAGTTCTACGTAGTCCAACTATAAGGTCGTTACTGTCGTGTTTGGTTCCATTATATGCTGATAGTTAGCTTCGCGGGCGCAAATAGTTTTACGTAGTCCAACTATGAGGTTGTTATTGGTAAAAGTGGTATTCACCAATTCTACTATAGACATTTAATTAGGTAAAATACGCCTATAAATTGGGCCCTTTTCCGTGGTTATAATTGCTTACTATTCCTTTATAGTCCTATGAAATGGTGGTTCCAGGACAATTACTAGACCACATTTTGCTGCTTGGGAATTGGCTCCCATACTGGGACTGCTTTCAAGCGGCTCTTGCCCAATCTAGAGGGTCCAATCGCTTCCTGCCGTTGGCGAGCTATGGGTGGCTCGCCGTCCGATAGCAATCAGGCCGAGCTATGGGTCGACGGCGCGTCGTATTCCACGTGCGCCTCAAAGAGCTGTCAGCAAAGAAGATGGAGCCCCATAGAGACAGTGCCTGCTAGGGTTGCGGAATTTTTTCGAAAGAGTCACCGCGGCTCTGGATCGCAAAGGGCACGAGAAGGATCACGGGAGGGTTTTAGTCAGTAAGAGTCTGACACTCCCTTCCGCTCCGCCCAGAGCGGGAGGAGTCATTTAATGATTTCACATACAGAAAAAAAAGGTTACGGTATGAATAGTGATTATAAACATGTGTAAATTAAATTCTAGTGAAATATAATTAATAGATTTTGTTTTATTACTTGACCAACTATTTTTTAATATTCGCAGTAGTTTCGCGAATGCAAATATGCAAAAATATGCGAATATCCGCGAATGCGAATGCGAATATTTGATACATCACTAGTCTGTATGACTCTGACAAACAAAACGAACATAATGAGTTTAAAATCGGTATAAAATAAAATAAATAGTAGGACTAATCAAAAGAAAAGACGTATACGTAAAAAAAAACTACACCTTCTAAGACTAACATTAGAGAATGGTCACACTATAGACACACCCAAGAGAATTGCAATGTAATTGATGCAAAACTTGCATGATCGATGATTACAGGTGCTACAGATTTATCAACAAACAAACAAGCAATGTCCTTACAGTATTACATACAGGAAATCGTTCTTTAGGTGACCTCAATTTTTATCACTATCACTAAATAATTATAAAACAAAGTCCCCATCTGTATCTGTCTTTACGATGCGATAAATTCTAGAGTACCGAACGGAATTTCATAGTTTTCATCAATGGGCAGATAGATTCATGAGGAAAGTTTTTTTGTGTAAATTTACTGAAATATGTCGAGGTTGTAAACAATATGCCAACTGGGAGCTTATGCCGAGATACACGAAGCTCAGGTCCGTACCTCACAGGATGTGTCTGCTAGCGGGTAGTGGCTTAGATTATAGGTTTGGCTGGAGCCTTTAATGTCTATAATATAAAGCAAGGGGTAACAGGCAAGTTCGGTTAAGCAGATCCTCGTAGGTTGACGTGCGCGAGGCCACTCAATTAAAAACATACCTCTCGGCAGTGAGCTGCAGCCGCGGCGGGTCGGGCACGTGGTCGTCGTCGTCGTGGTCGTGGCGCGGCAGGTGGTCCCGCAGCTGGTGCACGGGGAACAGCTCGGGGTACACGCTGCGCACCAGCGCGCCCAGCGGCGCCGACTTCAGCGCGCACATGTCCGCCACGCGGTCGTCCAGCCGCGTCGACGTGCCCGTGCGGAACGCGCGCTGTTGCGGGGTGCAGACATAACTTTACATATTTATATATTTAAAACATCATGCACAAAGGTACGGTAGCAGCGATCTCTCGCTCCCGACCCTGGTTTAATAGTCCGGAGCGAGGCATGGGAAGCAGTCACTTCCTTCTGCGAATGGTAGTCAGTAATGCTAGCGAAGGAGGAGGCGGAGACGTAAGGAACTCCCCAGCCGCCATTACAGAAGACGCCGGGAGCTACAAGTATGTGTGGGTCGCCTGCGATAACAACCAGACCCGGGTCGACGGCGCCTCAAAGATCTCAGCATAGAAGACGGGACTAGGGCCAGTGCCTGCCCTGGAACTTACCCTCTTGATTAGAGCCAGCTACCCTTGAGCAGAGCCGGTTACTTACCCTCTTGAGTAGAGCCAGTAGATACATGGGCAGGAGCCTGAGCGACATGGGCGCGTGTAGCGACGAGCTCATGGAGCCGGCCGGTAGGTTCTGCGACAGTCGGAAGGCGGACAGCGCGTCTACTGCCACGTTCATCACTGCTTCGCGAGCTTCAGACATTGATGCTGTCATGCAGCGGTCCACCGCTGGAAATAAAATTGAAATTATATCATCATCTGCCTAGCCTTTTCCCAACTATATTGGGGTCGGCTCCCAGTTAAGCCGGATTCAGCTGAATACCAGTATTTTACGTGAAGCGGCTGCCTACCAGACCTCCACAACCCATTAACTGGGGAACACGTTACTTCTTGGCAAGAACTGGTGTCAGATTTTCTGGCTTCTGACAATCCGTAACGACTTCCAAAGTTCTCCAAATGACAGCCGGGACCAACGGCTTAACGTGCTTTCCGAGGCACGGAGAAGTCTCGTTATATTAAGATGGTCACCCATCCACAGACCAACCTCGGCAAGCGTTGCTTAACCTAGAAGATCGACCCGTGCGGCTGTTATCATTTAGCCACGAGCTAAATTGAAATTATATGTTAAAAATTAATGAACTATATATATAATATGAACTCTGGAATACTATTGTTTATTAAAGCTGTGTTAAAATCTTGTGGCTTAATAAAAACTGCCGCACGGTTATCATTGGTCACACACCATTCATATTTGAGGTTGAAGAACGCTTGCCAAGACGTGGACAGGTCCACGGTCCGACCTTCTATTACATACCGAGATCCGAGACACTGTCGGGCCTCGGCCGGGAAAGCACGTTAAGCCGTTGGTCCCGGCTGTCATGCGAATAACTTTATCGGTCGTTATGGGTTGTTTGAAGCCCGAAAATATAATGCCAGTCTTGTCAAGGAGTATCAAAGTATCCCGTTGCGGGTTTAGGGACATCAGATAGGCAGTCACTTCATATAAATTATAAACTCTGAATCCGATTAGACTGGACACATACCGAAATATAGCTAGAACAGGGCTAATCACAATGGTTGGACAGCGTTAAAACTTTTATTTTCAACTATTGAGCAGCATTATCAATGTCATTGATATCGATCAATAGCATAGCTCTATGTTGTTTTGCCAAAGATCATTGTTATAGACGCAAACTAATAGGGTAGTTAACTAAAAACATCTGATTAATCCGTCAGATAGATTTCCAAAAAATATTGGAGACGTATTTTTTCTTTTTTCACATAAACAAAAAATGAAGACGATACAGTGCATTGAAAACTCGTGTGACGTCACTACTCGCTACAATTTTACCGGGCCGTGACGTCACACGCTCCCTCTCCTGATCTTTGATGATTTTTATCTTCGTCAGTTTTTATAGATTTGATAAAGGGACAAATACGTGTCAAATATTTTTCTATAATCTAACTGACGGACTAAACATAATCATATATTTTTTACTCAGGCAACATCCCTATTTGAGCCACTTGAAAGGCGCCCTTGCATTTAATGATAGACCAGCGTAGTTCAAACGCAATCTTTTTCCTATCAACAGTGGGGGGTTGCTCCTGTTAAGTTCAGGCAGTGTGGGGATTGGATATGAAGCCACGACGTGGACGGATGACAAGGGATTATTAAAATAGTCACTAAGGCCCGGCGCCCACTATCGGCATCGGCACGGCTGAGGATTTTAGGTGATAAAAAGCATTGTACTTTAACTTCATGGTAATAAAGTAGAAGTAGCCTCAAGGACACCGAAGCGGTATTTTTGTTACTATGATCATATATCATGGAAATGTCTACTTTATTGCCATGAAGTTAAAGTACAATGCTTTTTATCACCTAAAATCCTCAGCCGTGCCGATGCCGATAGTGGGCGCCGGGCCTTAAGCTACCTGACACTTCAATTATCATAAAAGAAGCCTAACGAAACGACCACTAAGATACTGTTGGTTTACACAAAGAGCTATTGGAAAGAAACTTGTTAATATCAACTCACCCATTTTACTTAGTAGTCCTATAATACATTGTGTGTCAGCGGAGTGCAGTACGTCTGTTAAATTACTCGCCGTGGGTAGCGCCAACGTGTGGACTCGTATTCTTCTTTCACCTGTATCATGAAAAAGATATGTATATGGTAAAATGGTATGGCAATGAAATTTCACGAGACCTGGGCCCCAAGTCTGCTATTTTTATAAATGTGTCATTCCAACACGATCCCATTGTCATTTTTCTAAAAGTTCGTAATCTGCTAAATTCTTAATGGTCGATCATTGGCCGGTCAATGGTCTCGTAATACTTTTTGATAACCGAGCTATTAAGGGAAGGTTCATATCTGACGGAACATGCGTCGCGTATTATCGGTCGCGTAACGCCAGAACAGACAAAAACACTTGACCGTTCACACTCAACCGATAATACGCGACGCATGTTCCGTCACATATGAACCTTCCCTAAAAGCAATGACTGCACAGTGACGTTCTAATGGTAGGTCACTGATCAAAGGAACTGTCAAAATTATAGCAGATTCCAGCATACGTCTGTCAATCATCTGTCATTCTCATTATGTACGAGATTGCCATTCTATGCCATTTCTTTCAATGGAGTGTCAGTTATTGACCATTGGAAAGTCACAGTGACGCTTCTATATTCGTAGATTACTAAACTTGTAAAAACCAACCATTATGAAATCAATGATAGACCATTCTGAGACTATTGTAATAGCAGACTTGAGACCCTGTTTCTTGGCAACAATACAATTTCTTCTGTTTTTTTATTCAAAATTAAATGGCAGTTAGGTATGGTAGTAGATAAGTGTGAAACTAATACCATAATGCAAAAGATTTCTCCTGCAAGTTTTAGAACATAGACAGGCACGTAATTGTATAACTAATAAACTCTCAACGTCATTTACAATCAAATGTAATTTCAGATCCATTGCTTCGTGTTTAAAAATTAACAACAATTTATGTACACACATTTAATAAAAAGATAAGATGAAGGAAACAGAAAAATCATCTACTTGACAACGTAAAATAAAAAGATAAGATGAAGGAAACAGAAAAATCATCTACTTGACAACGTAAAATAAAAAGATAAGATGAAGGAAACAGAAAAATCATCTACTTGACAACGTAAAATGAAAAGATAAGATGAAGGAAACAGAAAAATCATCTACTTGACAACGTAAAATAAAAAGATAAGATGAAGGAAACAGAAAAATCATCTACTTGACAATGTAAAATGAAAAGATAAGATGAAGGAAACAGAAAAATCATCCACTTGACAACGTAAAATGAAAAGATAAGATGAAGGAAACAGAAAAATCATCTACTTGACAACGTAAAATAAAAAGATAAGATGAAGGAAACAGAAAAATCATCTACTTGACAACGTAAAATGAAAAGATAAGATGAAGGAAACAGAAAAATCATCCACTTGACAACGTAAAATGAAAAGATAAGATAAAGGAAACAGACAAATCATCTACTTGACAACGTAAAATAAAAAGATAAGATGAAGGAAACAGAAAAATCATCTACTTGACAACGTAAAATAAAAAGATAAGATGAAGGAAACAGAAAAATCATCTACTTGACAACGTAAAATGAAAAGATAAGATGAAGGAAACAGAAAAAAAAATCCACTTGACAACGTAAAACACGCAATGCCCACGTTTGCAGTGTTAAAATGGAAGCATTTGCGGTCGATTACATTCGTTTTTGTATCAGGCAATTAGGTCATTTGAATAGGCTAGTTAACTAAAAAAATCCGATTAGTCCGTCTGATAGATTTCCAAAAAATATTGGAGACGTATGTATTTTTTCTTTTTTCACATAAACAAAAAATAAAGACGATACAGTGCGTAAAAAACTCGTATGACGTCACTACTCGCTCCAATTTTTACCCGGCCGTGACGTCACACGCTCCCACTCCAGATCTTTGATGCTTTTTATCTTCGTCAGTTTTTATAGATTTGATAAAGGAAAAAATACGTGTCCAATATTTTTCTATAATCTAACTGACGGACTAAACATAATCATATATTTTTTACTCAGGCAACATCCCTATTATCTTTAAACATCATATAGTTTTGACTGAAACAGTTTCCTGACCTTTACTGCTGGTATAAAGCAAGGCCGCCTGGAAGCACACTTGCTGCAGGTCAGTGAGCGACTCCTCGATGGTGAGCTGCATGCCGAAGCCGGCGTCCGGCGACACGTTGGGCAGCGACAGCAGGTCCGTGGAGCGCACGAAGAAGTTGCCGTGGAACGTGTGGATCGCTATGCCTCTGTCAAGTAACATCAACGCTTATATTGCAACTAGCTTATGCCCGCGACTTCGTTCGCGTGGAGTTCCATACAAAATGTTCACTCTCACCCCTTTTTCACCCCCTTAGGGGACGAATTTTCAAAAATCCTTTCTTAGCGTATGCCTACGTCTTAACATCTACCTGCATGCCAAATTTCAGCCCGATCCGTTCAGTGGTTTGAGCTGTGCGTTGATAGATCACTATGTCAGTCAGTCAGTCCCTTTTGAGTTATTTATAGGATGACTTTGAATAGATGCGACAAAATGAAATGGGAGCTTCAGTTACAGTAACATAGTAATTATAAACTGTTTTTTCTACAATCTAAATCGTTAAAAAAAGTTACGTGGTTGGCGTTTTAAAATGATCCATCGATGTTAATATCTTTATTTAAGTACGAATTATCGGTATTCCAGAAAAATAATTAATATGCAAAATAAATAAGAAAAATTAAAGTATCAAAAAATCTCGTCCAACTAATCGCAGTGCTCAATGATCGTTGTGGAGTACTCGCGTTATTAAACGTTGCCATTCATAGCGGTGATAAAAGTTCATTAATTTTACATTTGGTATGTTCTAAATTTTCTTGACAACACGTATTATTGTATATTTAAATATGTCGCATCTATTCAATTTCACCCTGTATATTTAGATAGCTTCTACCAGCGCGCGCTGCGGCTGCACCAGCGTTTTGTCGAAAATTATCCCAAGCGAACATGCTCTCAGGATAAAAAGTAACCTATCGAGCTATTCTAGACTATAATCTCATCCAGATCTGTTCAGTCGTTCTGGCGTGATTGAGTACCAAACACCTTTACCAGTTTTCGCATTAATAATACATAGTAATTACACTAGGGTTTATAAAAAAGAAAGAATTATTATAAACATACTGTTAAAGACTTTTGTGCTTTCAAATAATATTGCGTTCTGATAAACTTGTCAAATAATTTATAGTGTACATGTACTTGTATATTGTAAACTCATTGTATAATGTTTATAACGGCAGGTTAAATTAACAATAAATGAATTATGATTGTAAACAATCGTAATAAGATCTTGTCGTTTACATTTTGTAATGTTATGTGAATTACATGGTGAATTTGTGGTGAAAAAAAATCTATATAAGTGTCAAGACTCGACTCAAGACTCAAGGACTCAGCAAGATAGTCCGCGAGCCAGCAACAGATTTTCATGACCACGGGCCTCTCTCACTCGATAACTTGTTGTTGTTAAATACTTGACAGATTTTTTTCAATTTTTATTTATTTAGAGGCTTTTGGTTATCACACAAACCCATGTCATAACTCATAACAAAAATATTATAGAACCGTTAAGAGTCAAGAGATACTCTATTAGCTAAATATCTATGCGCGAGCGCTGGTTTAGCACCATAAGGTGTCGACACAAAGCGATTATCACATTAATACGCGATCTTCGCGCAACACAGACCGCGCCGTCGCACCGGCAGTCGAATTTGTTCGGCAATACCTAAAGGGGTGCCTTTAGGTATTGCGGAACAAAATTCGCATATTCCCGCAATACTAGATTTCTAGTAGGTACGACGCCTAAGCCATACCCAATCATCATCTGCCTAGCCTTTTCCCAACTATATTGGGGTCGGCTCCCAGTCATGCCGGATTCAGCTGAATACCAGTATTTTACGTGAAGCGGCTGCCTACCAGACCTCCACAACCCATTAACTGGGGAACACTGTACTTTTTGGCAAGACTGGTGTCAGATTTTCTGGTTTCTGACAATCCGTAACGACTGCCAAAGATCCCCAAATACCCATTACCCATACACATTTGACACAAAAATGTAAAGAAATAGTTTAATAAGACTCACCTAGTACAGCGCACTCTCATGACGGCTTCGAAGCCAATCTTCCTGGTGAGGTAGCGCGTGAGCATCCGGTGCAGCTGGTCGGCCTGCCACTGGCGCGCCGCGCGGAACAGCGGGATGTGGTACACCGTGCCCGCGCTGAACTTGCTCATGCCGCCTGCACGACGAGTTGGACTTAGTAGTGTAATCTATACTACTATTATAAAGAGGAAAGATTTGTTTGTTTGTTTGTATTGAATAGGCTACGAAACTATTGAACCGATTTGAAAAATTATTTCACTGTTTGGAAGCTACACTATCCCCAGGTGACATAGGCTATATTTTATCCCCATATTCCCACGGGAACAGGAACTATGCGGGTGGAACCGCGGGCCGCTGCTAGTCTCAAATAAAATAAAAGGAACCCCGTTTATTCCGCCAGAAAAGACGCACGAATATTACAAAATCTGAAGAATAATTTATTATAATAATTTATTCAGTCATAAAAATAAACCTATATCACGATTATTCACGAACATCTCATCTATTTCTTCCATTAGCGGAAAAATGCTTCAAACCGGTCCAGTAGTTTCGGCGCTTATTCGATACAATCAAACAAACCTTTCCTCTTTATAATATTAGTACAGATAACAATGTCATAAGATTCGCATGACGCGTATTGCATTATCTTATACCAATCTAAGTGGATCCTAGTTGTAATGCTATTAAGTTAATGATTTTAGAATCAAAAACTCATAATCCAGGAACCATATTTTGTTATTTGTGCATTTTATCAGTTGTTTTCATCGAATATATTATTCAGTTCCTATCATATTACATTACATAGTACTGCAGAGTTAAATGGAATAGACAAATAACACAATATTTTTCATTTACACAGCTGTTTTGTAATTATTATTAACATTCCATATGCATGGTATCATTTTTATAGAAGAAAAATTACAAAGGATGTTTATGTAAATGTTAATGAAATTATACACTGTATGATGCAAGCGTTTATTGTTATTATATGTTTGTAAAAAAAAAGAATGACTACGATAAATGGATTGCAGATATATCATCACATGACAAACATATTTATAGTGAGTCACTTTTTTTAAATATTATTATGTTAAACAGTGTTGCTGTGTTCCGGTTCAAGGGCTATTGGTGCCAGCGCTATAACAGGTAAACGAGGTATTTCAGCTGCGCCTCTAATATTGGAACACATGTACGAAGCGTCTGGTACCGCCACAGACATCTCTTGGTTTTAAAGAACGCATTACACAAATTGCAGAAGTAGGCAGCACGGCTGCCAAGTTAAAATATAACAGAGCAGGTCATATCTCTCGCATACCACAAGATAACTACAGATTACTCGTATACCACAAAAAAGAAACTGGCGACGCGGTAGAATCAAAACGAGACGGCTAGAACACATTAGACATGAACGGAAGTATTGGGCTCAGACAGTATTGAGCAATATGCAATCTGACTACTGATAAGTAACGACGACTACATAATATAGTAATTCGTAATCATAATAACAAACGGTATAGCAGGTTAAGCATTAAGAATGTGCCCCCAGAGCCAAATGTAATGGATATCATATTGTTATGTACGTTACTCATATTTCATTACTATTTGTGTAGTTTTTGACTGCCGATCTCTTATTTGTCATAATATCGTCTATAGTTTGACTTTGCGAATTCCTAGTTCTATTAATTTGAGAGAATGAAACATTTAAAAAAATCACGCAATGACAGCACTAGTTGAATTAAGGCCCATTCCCTCTCCTAGATAGGAGGCCTGTGGCCCAGCAGTGGGAATGTTAAAAGGCTGATTATGCTTTATGCTTATGCGTGGTGTCGATGCCGTCCTGCCGCACTTCGAAGCCTAGCACCCGAGTGAGTCTATAGGAAATGCACAATTTCCTATAGACTCACTCGGGTGCTGACATGGTTGCTTCGGTAAGTAGGTACCTGAATAGAGTTGGGCGAGAGGCCACGGCAAATTGCCACCATTGCGCAGGTGACCCAGATTCTGCGCAGCACTCGCTGTAGGATTGCTCTGCGTGGGCGTCTGAGCAACGGGACACGGGACCTGGTAGCCAGGATTGGACGAAACCTAACTCTACCAGCGATAGTACTCAAAGTCGCGAGGTCAGCATACTGCGAGTTGAGCAGGAACAGGTCCACGGCGACCTGCGCGCCGCTGCAGTCGAGCGCGAGGCGCTTGTACAAGTACACAATACGTACACAAAGTCGCGAGGTCAGCATACTGCGAGTTGAGCAGGAACAGGTCCACGGCGACCTGCGCGCCGCTGCAGTCGAGCGCGAGGCGCTTGTACAAGTACACAATACGTACACAAAGTCGCGAGGTCAGCATACTGCGAGTTGAGCAGGAACAGGTCCACGGCGACCTGCGCGCCGCTGCAGTCGAGCGCGAGGCGCTTGTACAAGTACACAATACGTACACAAAGTCGCGAGGTCAGCATACTGCGAGTTGAGCAGGAACAGGTCCACGGCGACCTGCGCGCCGCTGCAGTCGAGCGCGAGGCGCTTGTACAAGTACACAATACGTACACAAAGTCGCGAGGTCAGCATACTGCGAGTTGAGCAGGAACAGGTCCACGGCGACCTGCGCGCCGCTGCAGTCGAGCGCGAGGCGCTTGTACAAGTACACAATACGTACACAAAGTCGCGAGGTCAGCATACTGCGAGTTGAGCAGGAACAGGTCCACGGCGACCTGCGCGCCGCTGCAGTCGAGCGCGAGGCGCTTGTACAAGTACACAATACGTACACAAAGTCGCGAGGTCAGCATACTGCGAGTTGAGCAGGAACAGGTCCACGGCGACCTGCGCGCCGCTGCAGTCGAGCGCGAGGCGCTTGTACAAGTACACAATACGTACACAAAGTCGCGAGGTCAGCATACTGCGAGTTGAGCAGGAACAGGTCCACGGCGACCTGCGCGCCGCTGCAGTCGAGCGCGAGGCGCTTGTACAAGTACACAATACGTACACAAAGTCGCGAGGTCAGCATACTGCGAGTTGAGCAGGAACAGGTCCACGGCGACCTGCGCGCCGCTGCAGTCGAGCGCGAGGCGCTTGTACAAGTACACAATACGTACACAAAGTCGCGAGGTCAGCATACTGCGAGTTGAGCAGGAACAGGTCCACGGCGACCTGCGCGCCGCTGCAGTCGAGCGCGAGGCGCTTGTACAAGTACACAATACGTACACAAAGTCGCGAGGTCAGCATACTGCGAGTTGAGCAGGAACAGGTCCACGGCGACCTGCGCGCCGCTGCAGTCGAGCGCGAGGCGCTTGTACAAGTACACAATACGTACACAAAGTCGCGAGGTCAGCATACTGCGAGTTGAGCAGGAACAGGTCCACGGCGACCTGCGCGCCGCTGCAGTCGAGCGCGAGGCGCTTGTACAAGTACACAATACGTACACAAAGTCGCGAGGTCAGCATACTGCGAGTTGAGCAGGAACAGGTCCACGGCGACCTGCGCGCCGCTGCAGTCGAGCGCGAGGCGCTTGTACAAGTACACAATACGTACACAAAGTCGCGAGGTCAGCATACTGCGAGTTGAGCAGGAACAGGTCCACGGCGACCTGCGCGCCGCTGCAGTCGAGCGCGAGGCGCTTGTACAAGTACACAATACGTACACAAAGTCGCGAGGTCAGCATACTGCGAGTTGAGCAGGAACAGGTCCACGGCGACCTGCGCGCCGCTGCAGTCGAGCGCGAGGCGCTTGTAGAAGTCCGTAGCGGGGCTCAGGTGCGCCACTTCCTTTGATGAACGTGCGTTGGGATCCTCTCTGGGAAGACAAAACCAGATATTAAATCATTTTAAATTTTAAGCACTGTACTCTCTTGCAAATCTATCAGTCACGCTGAAAATTTGCTATAGGAGGATCCATTGCTCGCCTTTGCAATTGATCTAGTGTATTTGTGTGTGTTCAGTAAAGAATACGACACGAAAGTATTAATTCTATACTTTAGATAGTTATTTTGATAAAATACAGCATCATAAAAGCTTACCTGGCTTGTAACGCTCCCGGCCCAACGTTTGGTAAGCACGTCTGGAAAACTGTGATACGGCCTCCGGTGGCAGCCTGAAATACAAACAATGTGTTATTATACAAGTGGGCACGCAGCACGCGCGCTCACTGGCGCCTGCGGGCAGCTGGGACAGGCAGCGGCTTTAGTGCGACTTATGTGACGTGATGATCGCGTAAATATCAATTGTACTGAAATTAAATAACGTCTGATAACAAAACGGTTTGTTTTTTTTTGAAAATTGCACTAAGCCCTCTGATGACGTTAACGAGGCAACGTTGACTAAAGATCGCTCATGATAGACAGATATGGATGGAGAAAGGATGGGCCTTTGTCCAGCAGTGGAGACACAACTTAAGAGCAGAAAGCAGTGTCTGACTCTTACGGACTAAAACCCAAGTGTTCCTCCAAATGGCCTTTGCGGTCCAGGGCCGCGGTGTCTTTCGAACAATTCCGCAGAACGCCAGTGCCCTTGCTGCGAGTCCTCACCATGAGCTTGTAGGCGGCCTGCAGCGCGGCGCCCAGCGCACAGGCGGGCGCGGCGGGCGCGGCGTACCGCTGCGGCAGCACGCTCAGCAGCTCCTTCACCAGCTCGCGCCGCTCGCCCAGGTTCACCAGCAGAGACTCCGGGGACGGCAGGAATACATCTGAACATTTCATTACATTTATTAATTTAGTTCTAAGATTCTGCTAAAAAGGGATGTTGCCTGAGTAAAAAATACATGATTATGTTTAGTCCGTCAGTTACGATTACAGAAAAATATTTGACACGTATTTTTTCCTTTATCAAATCTATAAAAACTGACGAAGATAAAAAGCATCAAAGATGGGAGTGGAGTGGGAGCGTGTGACGTCACGGCTCGGTAAAAATTGTAGCGAGTAGTGACGTCACGCGAGTTTTCAACGCACTGTATCGTCTTAATTTTTTGTTTATGTGAAAAAAGAAAAAATACGTCTCCAATATTTTTTGGTAATCTATCTGACGGACTAATCAGATTTTTTAGTCAACTACCCTATTATACAAATAATTAGGCGTCGTCCAAATAGTAACGACATGACTATACCCATAGACCATTGCGCGAATGCGCGATCGTCATTCATTAAATCTATAGCGCCTTCTGGGTTCGCAGAAAAATTAACGCGATAATCGCTTTGTATTAAGACGACGTTATACACTATGAGATTGTGTACTAAACGATATCAAAAGATGTCAACGTCACACACAGGGGTAGGCAAGTCATAGATTGGAAGCTCAATTTTGACGTAAAAACGTACAACAATACGACATCGCATATTAGCACATTGTGATGTTGCACTGTGTGTATAAGTTTAGACCGTATGGAGTCATCATAATACGAAGCGATCATCGCGTTTGTTTATACAGCAAACCAGATCGCGTCGTCAGAAGCACCTTCCGGTTTCACCCAACAAATGATCGCTTATTCACTTTATAACTGCTTCGTACAAGGACGACGACTAAAGCTTTTTGAATCATAAAACTAGGCTAAAAACGATAACTCACCATCAATATCAAGAACAGTCATCTCCTTAGGCCTCGTGAGTCCCTCGCTCATCAGATAGTAGTGCACGTGCGCGTCATAGCAGATGAACCCGATCTGTGTCCGCGTGTCGCCTGGTAGCGCTTCTAAGTGTGCTTTTAGAGTATCGCAGACAACCTGTATAATAAAGATTGAAGTTAGCCAAGTGGGCAGCAATAGGGTATTTTACTGTAAAAATCTAATTAGTCCGTCTGATAGATTTACAAAAAATATTGGATACGTATTTTTTCTTTTTTCACGTAAACAAAAAATGAAGACAATACAGTGCGTTGAAAACTCACGTGACGTCACTACGTTGCTACAATTTTTACCAGCGACGTGACGTCACGTGAGTTTTCAACGCACTGTATCGTCTTCATTTTTTGTTTACGTGAAAAAAGAAAAAATACGTGTCCAATATTTTTTGTAAATCTATCAGACGGACTAATTAGATTTTTACAGTAAAATACCCTATTGATACGTAAAGTAAGATGTAGTTATAATATAATGTAAGCTTAATTTCGTTATCAACATGTGTTGCTTTGTTTCCATATGGAGATATCATCATCGGCAATCATTTCAGCCAAAAAATGTCCACTGATAGATACCTACAGGCCTTCCCCCAAATGTTGCCACTTCTCATGGTCCTGAGAGACAGGAATCCATAAAAAGTAATACCAAAACAAATTACATTTTTTTTTTTGGTTTTTGGATAAATATCTAAAACAAAACAAAATACACTTTTGAAATTCGACTAAGTCCAAAACATGGATCAATCATGTCAGTCGGCAATTTATATTGTCTGTAACCATATGTCATGTGAATTTTTAATGACAGTAACATCTACACGCTAATTAATCGATAAGTCAAAATATTGATATCGGTAATTGCCAGACTTATCAGTGGAAACAGAAAAGACTGAAGACGTTATAATAGCTGGTTGTTATGTTGAGTACTTACTCAGTTTTATTTGACATGATAATCCAATAAAAATGTCAAAACACAGTAACTAACTTCACCAAAATACAAAAAGATAAGATACCCACTAAATTATTATGTTGTATCGATATAGCATAATCAGCCTTTTAACCTTCCCACTGCTGGGACACAGGCCTTCTCTCTAGGAGAGGGAATAGCCCCACCACACGGGCCCATCGTGTGTATCCATATAATCTCTATTTAATATGAATAGAATAATGATACAATTTTCTTCCATGAGTGTTATAACTTTACAATTTTATTTCTAATTACCTTGAATAGAATCAAAAATGTGTTCTTTAGTTTTCTAATTATGTTTAGCTCCCGCATCTATTCTACCAACAACTGTATCTACTGGGTATATTTTTAGCTTCGTGTCTTTGGCTCTAAACAGAAGGGCTGCATTAGAAATAAACTACAAAATAGCAGTTTATAAGCCGTTTTTGTACACACATAACTGCATCAAAGCTAGCGACCGCTACCAGTCGGTGTGCAGTTGGCATGCGCCGATTGCCAGTTTAATAAAAACCACTGTGGTGGTCTATACCTGCAAGTATCCAGACTCTCTCGCAAGCTGCGAGACATCGAACAGGAACAGATAGACGGCAGGCTGAGGAGGCCGCAGCATGTACTCTCCGGGGGCGATGAACTCGATGGTGGCCGACTTGATCTCCGGGCGGCGCGTCGGGTCGCCGTATGACTTGCTCACTGGGTCGTATTGGAACTCCTCTGGCACTGAGAAGGGGAGATGGGAGATAAGTGTGACTTTGTTTGTAACGCTTTCATGCCCAAATAGACGAATTGATTTTGATGATGTTTTGCTGGAGACATACCTATGTGAAGATGGGACCCTGAAGACGCTTATAAAGCAGGAACAGCTACAGACACATTTTTACTTCAGTTACATTTTTCAACATACAAGAGCGTTTCCCTTCCTAGAAAGGAGGCCTGTGTTCCAGCAGTGGGAACATTAAAAAAGGCTGATTGTGCTATGCTTATGCTAAGAGAGTTTTAATAGGTTGTCATACATCATTATTATTGATCTTAATACTTAATTTAGTCACATGGATTGTTATTTGGATTTTGTGTTTGGGATAAAAAAAATAGCTTTTTTTTTTTTTATTCTTTAAATTTTAGGGACTTTTATAACGCACAGCGTATGCCAGTCCCATCGTAACCTAATACAAGATACACATCCAACTGATCAATGTATCAGGGCCATAAAGTCGAACAACTTTCTCGCATCTTCAGAAAAAAAATAGCTTATGGCACTCAACGGTAATAGCGTAGCTTTCAACATGTGAAAGGGAGCGTTCAAGTATTACGTAACGCAATTTTTGAAAATTTTTGACACCCCCTCCTCCCCTTGTAACGCACCGTAACGTTTTTCTGTACCCCCCCCCCCCCCCACCACCTCTCTAAACGTTACGTTACACTCAAGTGACCATTTTTACCCTAAAGCACCAAAAAGTTATGTTACAGTTATTATCTTTGGTATACTCGTAGTTTTAATTGACTTAAAAGAGAAGAAATTAAAAATGACGACCAGACTAATACAATCGAGGCATTCCCCGTAAAACGTAAATGAAAAGGGTTGCCAATTTGGGAGTTTTGATTCGCTAATTTTTTATTTTAAAATAACGTAACGTGTTGTTAGAAAGACCACCTCCCGTCCCTGTAACGCATCGTAACGTTTTACGAGATACCCCCTCCCCCCCAAATTGCGTTACGTAATACTTGAACGCCCCCAAAGGATTGGCGTAGGATCAGTACTTGCAGAAAACACCTACCACTAACAAACAAATGTTTTTATCTCTATATATAACATCGGCTAAGTTTCTATACTTATTGACATGTACATGAGTCAACAGAGAAGGTTCAAGAGCAAATTACAAAGTTCGTGTCTGTAATTTTAATAATAGAACGATCAGGCAGCAATCAAATGATTTCATTATTTACGTCAACTTTAAGAGATTAAATTCATTGATAGCACCCAAATATCAGATAATCAGTATAAATAGAGACTGGTATTTAGCAAACATTTGAAGTTACCAATTTAGATAAGGAAGATTATATCTATACTTATAATAAATCTGTAGAGAGGTCAATTCTGTACAAGGAATATATTTTCAAAATAACTATCAGGGGGTGATTAGTGATCGATACTGGTGCCAAAAATGCAATTAGTAAAATTTTTGTCTGTCTTTCTGTCTGTCTGTCTGTCTGTCTGTATGTTCTTTATAGAAACAAAAACTACTCGACCGATTTTAACGAAAGTTGGTGCAATTATTCTTCATACTCCTGGGCAGGTTATAGTATACTTTTCATCACGCTACAATCAATAGGAGCAGAGCAGTGAAGGAAAATGTTGGGAAAACGGAAGAAGTTACTCCATTTTTTAAGCTTCCGTCGCGTGTGTAGCCTTAATGGTTAAAGTTACATAGAAATCATGTATTACGGAAATGTTCTACATAAAATTATCTAAAAAATATCCCGAAACAGCATGTCTATCTTTTGTCAATTTTAAACCGATCGGGCTGAGAGTTTCAAAATCGGGGGTAAAGTAACTATTCCACGCGGACGAAGTCGCTGGCAGAAGCTAGTCTATACTAATATTATAAAGCTGAAGAGTTTGTTTGTTTGTTTGTTTGAACGCGCTAATCTCAGGAACTACTGGTTCGAATTGAAAAATTCTTTTTGGGTTGAATAGACCATTTATCGAGGAAGGCTTTAGGCTATATATCATCACGCTTAAGCCAATAGGAGCGGAGCAGCGATAAATAATGTTTTAAAATCGAAGATTCCACGGGGACGAAGTCGCGGGCAGCAGCTAGTTAGATAATAATATGAAGTTTAAGTGTTCTCCTACAATATTTCAATACTTTAATCCTGCCGCGGTATGTAACAGGATAAAACAAACACTTTTTACAAAAAATACAACCGACTTCTAAACTAAACAAAAAAACAAAAGTTATTTTACACTTTGTGTTTTTAACCGACTTCTAAAAAAGGAGGAGGTTCTCAATTCGGATGTTTGTGTTTTTTTTTATTTTTTTTTATTGTTTGTTCGCGCGTTACTCCGTCGCTTGCCAACCGATTTGAAAAATTCTTTTTTTGTTGGAAAGGGTATACTTCCCAAGTGGTCCCATGAAAATTTTATCGAAATCGAACAAGCGGTTTTTGAAAAATCTAAAAAAATATCTACATTGTCTACATTGATGACCTTTTAGTTTACTCTGCATTGGAGCAGTGCGTTTTTTTTACACTAATGTAATTGGTTCGTTTAGGTGGGGGGAGGGGAGGGGGTTTAGGTACCACTAAAAAGTGAAAAATAAAAAACTTTTTACAAAAAAATACAACCGACTTTTCTAAAAAAATCAAAAAAGTACAAAATAACTTTAATTTCGGAAGTCGGTGTTCAAAAAATGAAAAAGGAACCACAAACACCGAGTTCCGAAATTAAAGTTATTTTGTACTTTTTTGATTTTTTGGAAAAGTCGGTTGTATTTTTTTGTAAAAAGTTTTTTTTTGTTTAATTTCGAAAGTCGGACACCGGTTTTTCACTTTTTAGTAGTGAAACAGCTAAACGTACCCACCCATCACACCGTACGTGTTACAAACTGGTGTAAACAATAAACCCGGAAGATTTGCTATCATTTATTGAAGTTCCTTTTCTTATCCCATTATAATATCTTCATTTTTTCATCAGATCCTTACCAAACTACAAAGGGACCACCTCGAAATACTATAATCTTCTTGTAAAAAGTTTTCTTTTATTAGAATCATTGAAATCACCGTCAAAACCCAGTAAAAAGTTATGAAGTAAAACACAAAAAAAAAATACAGTCGACTTGAGAACCTGCTCCTTTTTTGGAAGTTGTTTAAAAATTGTTATGTACTTGGTATTGTATATTACCGCGGCTTCGCTTCCGTGGCCTATTCTAAAGGAATCGGGAGGCACAGGTATGTTGTTATCCAAACACATATGACATCACATTAATTCCTGTACCATACACCTTTCAACCTTTAGATCTGCTAATAAAATTTTGATGACGTGTTCAGTTCAAAGATAAGTCATTCAAAGTTTGTGATCTTTGAACTCACGTTTTCTTTTGCTGAATCATACTACATTTATATAACACATTCGGTGCACAGAACTCGTTGTTATATGAAGCGACGACTCTAATGCTAGTTGGGTGCACATAAACTAAATGTTCGAGCCATATGCTGAGATCTGGGCAGCGAAAGTAATAATAGTCATAGTGATATATTTACTTATTATTTTATTTCGTAATTAGCGACTCACGCGAGATTAAATGAAATCATATAAATTATAATAAAAATGTATTTAATTTTATTGATATTTCCAGTCTAAGCACACAAACAAAGACTTTATATATAAAAGACCAAAACAAATAAAATAAGTCGACAAACTTCATAAAATCTCTACAAGATATTTTTAGTAAAGAGGAAAAACTACACAATTTACAATGTTATGTATGAAAAATATCTATAAATATAAAACATCATAAAGGCTGCATTTCAAGTTTGCATATTAAATAAAATTATTATTATTATTGCTGATGTCCTTTGTAAGGTCGGTTGCGTTTGCCTACTGACGCACGTAGTTAATAAAAATGCGAATGAATAGGTGATACAAATGAAAAACATATGAAAACCAGTTAAATTACTACATCATCATCTTAGACTTTTCCCAAATATGTTAGGGCCGGTCACCTGCCTAACCAGTAAATGCTTAACTGGTCTCCATAACCCATTAACTGGGTATAGGTACAACACCCGTTGATGAGACCGGCTGTCAATCTTTGGACTTCGACCTCAGCAAACGTACGCTTAACCTTCGACGACCAACCCGTGCTGTTTTATACATAACTAGCTCCTGCTAACGACTTCGCCCACGTGAAACTGGAAAATTATACCTGGGAAGTATACTACGGGGACGAAAAGTATCCTATGTCCTATTCCGGGACACGGTCTACTCGTGTGCCAAGTTTCATCCAAATCTCTTCAGCCGTTAAGACGTAACAAACCGACAGACTTACCTTCACTATGTATAATATTAGTATGGATTATCTAGTTAATAATTTATAAAAGTATAAAAAACTATATGAAAAGCCGTCCAATACTGAACATAGGCCTCCCCCTAGTTGAGGCGATCGGCGGCGGCGACCTCTCGCGTCCGGCCCTGGTTCAAGCCATGGTCCGGAGCGAGGAGGCATGGGAAGCGGTCGCCTCCTTCTGCGAAGCAGTAATGCTAGCGAAGGAGGAGGCGGAACGCGTGCGAGAGAGGGAAACCTCACGCCCCAGCCGCCGCAACAGAAGAAGACGCCCCGGGCGTCGGGAAACGCAGGGCGATTCCCGGCCACCTGCTGCGCGGGCCTGCGGATGGCGAGCTATGGGTGGCTCGCCGTCCGATAGCAACCAGGCCCGAGTCGACGGCGCCGAGTGTTCCACGCGCAACGCAAAGAGCCGTCAGCAACGTAGACGGGGCCCCATAGGGTCAGTGCCTGCTAGGGTTGCGGTATTTGTTCGAAAGAGTCACCGCAGCCCTGGAACGCAAAGGGCACAAGAAGGATCAGGGGTGGGTTGTAGTCAGTAAGAGTCTGACACTCCCTTCCGCTCCGCCCAGAGCGGGAGAAGTCATTTGATGATTTCCCATCCAGAAAATAAGAAAAGGCCTCCCCCTAGTGACACCACACAAGTCACATTGACCAGTCCTGTGAGTCTCGCAAACAGCGGGTTGCAGCACGTTGTACAAGGTCTTCTTACGACGACGCGTTTTAGGTACGCGGCCTCTTCTGCAAAACCTTTCGAACCTATCGACCACCGTAATTTGGTCCAACTTTGCTCCGATATTTGCTCCAAATGTTGAAAATTATGAATATTTAAAATGTACTTGATGTGTTATTTTAAACAATAATACAGCATATTTGTCAGGTATTTATAGGAAAATGGATGTTATTAAATATATTATTAATTTATTTTTGACAAATATATTGTAATGAGCTAAATTACCCATGTTGTGGGGTATCTTTGCTCCTAGAAATAGTTTCTATGTAATCTCTATTGTTAAAGCTGTTGGAGCAAATTAATGCTTCCCTAAAAGAAATGGCGGACGAAAGTTTTGACAATTGAGAGTTGTCACTTAAACGTCAAATGTTTCGGATGCGTTCACAATTTAATGAATTATTGCAAAATTTTCAGCGTAGAATACTCGAAAACATTTTACAGAACGGGAGCAAAGAAGGACCAAATTACGGCATCTATTCTGCTAGTCAAGTGCCGTGCCCATTTACTTAACTAGTGTAATGATATAGTACTCACAGTCATTGACCCTATAGCACAGATTGCACTTCCATCGCTTAGCGTCCACGAAGTACACGAACGGGTTGATGTACGTCCTGCAGGCGCGACACCTCACTATCGTCGCGCACTGGATCACCGGCAAATGCTGGGAACAGGTACAAATGATTTTATAATCAAAACTTACTTAACAGTAACTGAATTACTGTTCAAGTAGCCACATGCTGGTAGGAGAAAATTTCAGGAGTCAATAGACACGAAAAGAAGAAGAAGCTAATTTGCTTTCCATACCGACTACCACCATACTCGTAAGTTACTAGCAGCGCCGCGCGGTTTCACTCGCATTGTTCCCGTTACCGTGGCAATACGGGGATAAAATAGCCTATGACACTCCACAATAACGTAGCTTTCTATTGGTGTAATAATTTCGAAAATCGGTTCAGGAGTTCCAGAGATTACCCCTTACAACATCACAAACTCACAAACGTTACCTCTTTATAATATTAGTATAGAAAACTAAGACAGTCCTTACAATAGAATGTTTGAGATAACAGAACATAAACTGGGTAAGAATCCAACAATTAGCATACTAACTAACACCGACGGCACTATGCTTAAGTAAGCAGCAGTGCCCCGCGGTTTCACCCGCGTATTTCTCGTTCCCGAGGGAATAGTGGGATAAAATATAGCCTATGTTACTCGGTGATAATACATTACCAACGAGTAACATAAGCTCAAGCTCATTCACCAAAGCTACAGCTGTCCATTGGTGAAAAAAGTGGTTAAAATCGGTCCAGGAGTTTCGAAGGTTACTCGGTAAAACAAACTAACAAGAAACCTTCCTCTTTATGATATTAGTACAGATCAATGCACTAGCAAAAATTGGATACCAAGTGAGCCTCGTAACTATTAGCTATCTCCATTAGTTATCCTTTACAAATTATTATCACTTAAGTCTAGATAGTTAGAAAAAACCGACCAAATACTAGACGGGCTCGACCACGAAAAGGCAGTTATACAACACGAATATATGTATAAGAGTATATAACGGTATTTCTAGAATATTATTATGATGCCAGTATGAATGGGATTATGTAAATAGAACTAATATTGTTAGTCATCCATTAGGTTATACATTGCAAAAAATATACGATTCAAAGTATGTTTGACAAAAAAAAATGTTGGTTGGTTGTTAATGGGTTTTCTTGTGAGTCATTGAGTCTTTTTAATATTAGGAAACAGAAAGTTTCAGAATATAATATTTGATGACTATTATGATTAAAGTGTCGAAAATTTAAATGATTCTTGCCTACATTTTATTTGTTTAATGAAATTTATTAATAATCAGATATGTCTACTGTTATTCAGCTAAAATACCGGTATTCAGTAGAATCCAATTTGATAGAAAGCCAACCCCAATATAGTTAGGAAAAAGGCTAGGCAGACAGGCAATCACCCTCTCCCCTCTTACACACAATATTTGTCATGATCTTAAAGTTCAATTTCAAAGAGAGGTAAACATTCTCTAACAATCCTGATTGATAGTCGAGGTGTCCATTCACACAACAATAAACACGATTATCCTATACAATCATTCATTGACTAATTTTACAAAAGGAAAAGCGATGTTTCCCTACTACTATTTGCAGTTGAGTTTTAGCATGACAGTAACGGTCAACATGGTTCATAAATGTAGGCCACATTTAATAATTGACATTCTTCATTTCAAAATCGAAATAACAGCCTATTAACGCACTGGATCTTTATCCTATCGTGATCCTCATCGTTTTAAAGTTTATTGTTCAGATTCTTGCGAAGAGATAGCAGGGATAGGGCAATGCCTACATTGCCATTCTAAAACGAATCAACTACTACTACCTAAACCTATTTACCGCCAAAACTACGTCATTTAAAATTCCGTACGCGATCGATAAAATACTTTCAATGTTGTTTTTAAATTGGTCAAGGATGGACCGACCTCTAAACCAAGGGTTTCTAACTAATAAATATGGGTACCTACAGGTTTTAAGTGCCAAATATAGTGAAGGCAGGTAGTTTGTAAATAATTGGTGACTAATAAGATATTTTAAAGACAAAAGCAAAAATCAAGTAATGTAAATTTATTTTTCTATGTAACTATTGTATGCCCTAAGGGCGGGACGTGGATGATCACAATTTAATTCTTTAAGACCTGAATTATGAACCTACCCGTCCAATTCCATTATATTTGCTGTGGAACATACCACAGTAAATATAATGGAATTGGAAAGCTGTAATAAAGCCAGTAAAAACCAATGGAAAACATACAGAAAGAAAGAAAGTTTTAGGACACAGAATAAAGAACAAGTCATAAAAATAAACAAATGATAATTAATTGCTAAACAAACCATCATGACATAGCACTATGCATTAGAGTTCGAGTATTTAAAACTTACACTCACATTGAGATCTTTGAATGGATGTATTAATATACCGAGAGGCAGCCTGGATTTCTGCAGGAGGTTGTTCGTCTCTGGGATACGGTTGACAGTGCATCTGAAGACCCTGCAAATATTTTTAGCATGATATAAACTATGGTTTTTGTACAGTAGTGATACATAGGCTGCTGTAATTGGCAACAAGGCTTTCTCTACCCGGCAACCTTTGGGTTAAAAAACTGCACTGGGGTAGGTGTATACATTATGTAATTGTTAGTTATTTCAAATAAAATAAAAATATTTAAATATAAATTAGTTTTGTAGAAACAACCTGTACTAGTAATATGTTACCAATCCTAAGCTTTATTTTTACTTGAAATCTTACTAGCTTATAGTGCCCTACTGCAGGGCAAAAGTCTCGATCTCTTTAAGCAGGAACCAGTCATTTAAGGAAGGAAGGTTTTGACCAGTTTTTTCCTGACTTCTGACTGCGTATGGTCCAGAAGTCAGAAAAAAACTGGTGCGGCCATAGTATTTTCGCTCTTTTTTCTCACAGCCAGTCCCTGATTCATCTTTTTGAGACTGACTGTGTGAATAAACCAATAATATTTATACTATCTCTGTAAAACTGTGATGTATACAGTGTAATCAAGACTGTAAAAATATTTAATGTTATCTTTCAAAGAATTTCCTATGTGCATGAACTTGAGAACAGTTTCCATACCAGAATATTGTTATGAAATACGATTCCTTATGGTAAACTATTCATATTCTTGTCTTATGAAAAGTATCTATTAAGATTTAGAGAAGCCAAAATTGAGATAACAAAGGATGTACCTACTTGTAATTAATGGTAGGTCATTATTTAATCATTGTGTATAAATGGGCTATCTAACTATGTCAGTCTCAATTACCCTTAATTGATATAAATTTATTGTGACAACCACAATTTCCGCATTATCGGAAGGTCTTTCTATAAAGAGAATTTTATCCCTTACTTTGCCCACTATCTCATCTGGCAATGATGTGGTCAAGAATGAGTTACACTTTGATGATTTTGACATCTCCCGTTCAATATGAGTTAAAGTTAAATCTTAACATACATTTAATCAAAGTAGTAATAGACGACCTTCTAACAAATACGTGCGTCTAACCAAATCACAGATTTTAGATTATGCAACACGCCACGGTAGACATTATTTTATCTTTCGTCCTGATAAAATCCTCCTTTGAGTCATCGTTTGAAATGTAAAGAAGGGAAAATGGGCCAGTATATTAAAAAACGGCCCAGTGTGCGTCGGCCTCCCAAATGAAGGGTACCATACTGCGAAACAAGTTTCATGTATGGGAGCCCTGGTGCTTTCATTTTTATTTTTATTATTTGTTGTTACAGTTGCAATAGAAACACACATTTTGTGATAATTTCCAACCGTCTACTTATTATGGTTCTTGACGTACAGCCCACTGACAGACAGACTGACGGACAGCAGAGGCTTAAAAATAGAGTCCTGCTGGCTTTTAGGTACAGAACCCTAAGAAGTAAATGTATTACTAAAGGAGAGTGATTCACAAGACGTCTGAGCAAGCAAACAATGGAATGCAGATTATGCAGTTATCAAATAAATAATTATAATATTATAGTGACATGAAAATAATTGTAGATTACTGCATAATATCATTTTTCAGCTTTTATTGCCTATTACTTATTTTAGCAATAAAGATGAAAGTTGAATTATGACAACTTAATTACCTACTTAATTTAGAAATGGTTATTAAGAAATAATAAATTTTAATATGATTTCTACCTGAACCATGACATGTCAATTAATATTTGTTCATGGTAAAAACATACAGTCTACACAAAAACAGTAGAATGTTCATTTCTGCACTAAATCATCTTACATTATTAAGAAACCATTACTATAAAGATAATAAAAATATAAGACTTGCAGGAAGTAATTTCAAATGTTGAGATCTCTCTTCCTTATTTGAATGAAGTAAATATTTGAAGTCATTTAAAAGCTTGGGAAGATATCACTTCCTAATTTTATTGTAGTTAAAACTGATACTAAGAAAATAAACAGCATTTGTTTATCTTCTCAAAAAGCAATCAAGCATGTTGGATACATTAAAGGTAAACAATCTTTGAGGAAAACTATTTTGGTATCAAAATCAAAAAGAAATAGTTAACAATGAAAAAGAAATATATTTCAAATTGAACTGTGATATTTAAGTCATTCTGAAGATTATGAGTCAATATTTGAATACCTCCTGAGATCAGTCTCTTTTTTAACCGACTTCTAAAAAAGGAGGAGGTTCTCAATTCGGATGTTTGTATGTTTTTTTTTTTTATTGTTTGTTCGCGCATAACTCCGTCGCTTGCCAACCGATTTGAAAAATTGTTTTTTTGTTGGAGAGGGTATACTTCCCAAATGGTCCCATGAAAATTTTATCCAAATCGAAAAAGCAGTTTTTTGTTAATTTCAATAAATGATAGCAAATCTGTTGGGATAGCTGAAATCGCATGTTTGTTTATTGTTTACACCAATTTATACCACATACGCTGTGATGGGTATGTTTAGCTGGGAGTGAACCACTAAAAAGGGAAAAATAAAAAACTTTTTACAAAAAATAAAACAGACTTTTAAACAAAAATAACCAAAAAGTACAAAATAACTTTAATTTCGGAAGTTGGTGTGTTCAAAAACATGAAGCAACCAAAAACACCGAGTTCCGAAATTAAAGTTATTTTGTACATTTTGGTTTTTTTTTTGTTTAGAAGTCGGTTTTATTTTTTGTAAAAAGTTTTTGTAGTATTTTAATCAACAAACATACAACTCTTAGTTGATGCAAAAAAATAACAAGGTTAACTGAACCTACTAATACTATGAAGTAAAAAAAGTTAGCCAAATTCTAACAGTGACACTGTCACTTTCAATGCTTTAATAGTTGAAATCAACACTTACTCAGGGCTGCAGTTAGATGAATCAGCAAACTGATGTGCCAGTTTAATCTCTGGGGGATCCTCTGGGTATTCTGGCAATATATGCTTACACTGCAATAGGTCTACCATATGGTGACCCCACAGCTGGTCAAACCCTTGCTTCGTCACACTCAGTTGCTGCATTTGCTGGTTCAAATACTGCTGTGGAAATTGCTTCATAATATTTGCTTGTTGTTGTGCCAAACTAGGCACTGGCTGTGCCTGTTGATTTGGAAAATTCCCAGGAGCTGGAGCCATTTGAGGATATCTATTTTGCATGTTGCTTTTAGGTGCCCCACCTGCCTGCACAATAGGCCCTGGTGGTGGCCCCATTTGATGTCCCATTGGCGGTAAGTTCTGTTGCCCCATTGGTGGCATTTGAGGTCCAGCTGGAGGATTTTGTGGACCACTGTAGGTGCTTGGAGGCCCCATATGCCCTGTAGATGGGCCTGGTGGACCCATAGGTCCAGATGGTCCATTTTTGTATTGTCCTGCATATGACTGTGCTTGAGCTGGTCCTGGTCCCATTGGAGGTCCACTTGCAAGGTTCATAGATGCAGGAGGTTGGCCCATAGGTGCAGGTGGCTGATTCATAGGTCCAGGAGGTTGGCCCATAGGCTTTGGAGGACCAGGAGGCATTGATGGAGGTCCACTCACATTAGGACCATTCATCCCCACTTGCCTAGGGGTCCCTACAGGTTGTCCAGTTGGTGGACCACTATAGCCTTGCATTCCAACAGGAGGACCACTGGATGGTGGGGGTACTAAAGGACTATTCCTTGGGGGACCAGAGATAGGAGCACTAGAGTAAGGAATATTGGATTGACTTGTCATTGCAGGGCCTGGAGGCTTTGGAATTGGCCCAGGTGGAGGGACATAGGGTGTATTCATTAATCCTGGACCATACCCTGAGGTTGGTGGCTTGCCTCCAGGAGGAGAGCTATAAGCACTTGATGAAACAGGGTATTGGCTCTGAGGAGGTCCAACATGAGGCTGTGAAGAGAGTGGGCCATTCAAAAGAGGCTGGCTTGGTTGACTAGAAGGAATGAGAGGTGGAGCATTGTCATTGATCAGACGCTGTGGAGGGTGATAGCTTGGGGGATAAGGAGTGGGTGATGAGTTGGCATTAGGTACAGTTCTAGGACTACCTGATGACAATGGGACTTTCTGAGGAGGGTTTTGTAAGGAGTTCGGACCTGATGATACTGGTGGCCTCATGGGTGAAGACTGCAGACTATGCTGCATAGGTGGCATCATCCCAGGTTGATTGAAGGCAGGTGAACTACTAGCACTCTGACTATAATTGTTGACATTTTGTAACACATGGTTTGGAGGTGTTGAGGATGACGGCACATGAAGGGGACTATTCGAGTTCGGGTCCTGCTTCAGTCCTCCATATCCTGGCGGCAATTGACTCATAGGCACTTGACCAAACTGTTGGTTATGGTTAAACGTCGGCGGCGCCACATTAGCGTTCACTTGAGGCGGTCCCGGAAAGTTGTTATACGGATTTGGTGGTAAATTGGACATGGCTTGTCAATCTGGAAAGATATAATTGCGTTCTAGTGACAATCTTCAATATAATAATAACAAAGACTTTGAGATTCATTTCCCGGAAACTGTGTAATGTTTGTATTGTGATAAAAATGCTGATATCGACAAGGATTTCATTAAAACATGCTAATTCACTGGTACAATGACGGATGGGCGATGGAAGGACTGAATTGAATGGCATCACTTACCGCAGTCTAGACGTGGTAAAGACAAAAATATTTTCACTAACACTTGTGTATTGTTATACCATTCTCACATATTATCACAGCATGTAAAATAATGTAATTAAAATATCCAAGGAATAAAAATACGACCCTGACTTACGTGGCCGAGCAATTTAGAGCGCCCTCTGGATTGATTTTTTGACATATCACGTCAACTAGTGACGCACAGATCTGCAAATATTTTAGTAGATTGTTGTGAATCGATTCATAATACTAAAATATCACAATCCAAACAGCAATTTGTTTTGAGCAGTTATTCTTAGCTTAGCTTTAAAAAAGTGTAAGATATTTCGCTTTAATGTGTTAAAATAATTGTGATAACCCCGACTAAATGAACAAGCCAAAATTGTTGTAATTTGAGCTGGCTATGTTTGTATGTTTACGCCACTAATAAATACCTGGCTCATTCTTAGAGCTGGCATGAAGGCTGGCATACACATATCACCAAGATGACATGACAGCACGCCAATCAAGTAACATACGTGTGCATTGTATGTCTGTCTAATAAAAAAAAAAACAGGCGCAAATCCCCGAACGTGATTTGTGCCTCATATCGTAAGCCCATTGCGTTTGGTTGTTATTCAGTGCCTTCTTATGGGCCACTAGCTTCTGCTAGCGGCTTCACCCCCGTGTACGTTGAAAATTATCCCAAAGGGACATAGTCCCGGGATATAAGCGTATAATATATCTCTGTGCCATTTTTCATCCACTTCCATTCAGCCATTCTCGATCTCATTGAGTACCTAACAAACATCCATCCATCCGAACTCTCGCATTTTTGAAAGAAGTACGAAAAGGAGCATAATTTTCCAACTAAGCGCCTGCCTAGAAACATAGAATTCAAATCACTGTGCATACACAAAACACTGTGCGAAATTAGGCTCACTGACTGTGACTAAATATGGGAGAAAGAATGTCAAAGTCAAAACGTTTATTTAAATTAGGCCACGGAACTTTTGACCGTCATCATTCACGTTAAAATAATAATGTGACTCTCTCTAGTCTCCACCCGCAAAGGTTCTTATGGAGAAGAACGGACAAGAACTGAACGAACGAATAATACTGTTATACGGCCCAAAACTTATTTATAATTTCTTAACGGAAACAGTTCTATGAGTAATTTATTCGTCGTCGTGTAGATGTTGAAGTGCTGAAAGTTCAGGATCGCACTAGCCGTAGGTTACCTAATCCGATTCTCTTTTACCAGCCGAACCAAAGTCTAAGCAGACACCACGCCACGGTCATGGCTTTTGGGAATTGCCACAAGCCGGGCTGTAAGTAGGGGAGGGGGCCAAAGCAGCCTAGCCCTAGGCTCTTACCGAAGAAGTAACTAACGACCTACATATACATAAATTTCCGAGCTCACTTTTGCATTCTACGCTATTTAAGTTTTTGAGCTTTCTAATCAAATGTTACAACTTCAAACAAGTTTTTTCTGTAAGAAACACCTTTTAAATATTTTGAATAAACGTTGACACTTGGTAGTCATCATAGAAAAATATAAAATACAGTAGTCGTACCTACTAGTACTACTATATCGAATACCTATCGGTACCTACTATATCTACAGCGCCTACCTCAGTTAGCAAAATAATTGTTAGCTTTTTAAATTTCTTTATTTCAGTTGTAATTTTCATCGAAATTATTTAGCTAGAGCCCAATTACATGCAAAGATTGAGACACCATTGCTCTCAAAACGGTGAAGGAAAACCTCGTGAGGAAACCGGCATGTCCTAGAACCAAAAAATCGAAGACATGTGACATTCACCAACCCGCACTGGGCCCGCGTGGTGGATTACGGCCCATTCCCTCTCCTAGAGAGGAGGCCTGTGTCCCAGCAGTGGGAACGTTAAAAGGCTGATTGTTCTTATGCTATGCTTATTGAGACAACATGGATATTGACATGTTTTAGAATTACGCTGTTATGCCATTACCAGGTTTTCCTAGTGACTGATTAAACTCTCTATCTCAAAACCAAATGAACTGATTTTAATTAAATGTGCACTGTTTCCTAAGTTGAACTAAACCTACCTCTTTTTTTTTAACGGGGGAAATCCTCATGGGTGTCCTCCACCCTGGGGCGGGCGGAGGGGTCTGTCAGACTCTTACTCTGACTCTTCTTGACTAAAACCACCCCGGTGTTCATCTCTCACCTACGCCGGGGATCGCGAGAACGTATACCACATCCGTAATCCCCGGCTGGTGCCGGCCCGCCTCTGCGGGCCACCTCGCGTCTACGGAGGGAGTGAGGTGTTAAACACCCTCCGTGACTTCAGAGAGGGGCGCACGGGAACACCTCGCGCCGCCACCTCGGGTCCGGATGAATGGGGGGCGACAGACGTCTCCAAGTCCGCCACCCCTGGACCCAGTTAGGGGGGCCGGAAGAGGGCAGCATACGCCCTCCTCCGACGCCCGGTGCGCCTGCTGCGGGCGGGGTCAGAGGTCGAGATCTCTCTTTACCTTTCCGCAGCCTCCTTCTGCGAGATAACTGTTTCGCAGAAGGAGACCACCGCGTCCCAGGACTCCTCGCCGCCGACCATAGATTGGACTACGGCCGGTAGCGAGAGGTCACTGCCCACCACAGAGATGAGGTCACGGCGCGGCTCCTCCCAAGCGGCACACTCTGCCAGCGTATGCCGCGCCGTGTCCTCCCGACAGTCGACGCAGTGGTGACACCGAGCGTCCGGCTCCCTGCCTATGCGACACAGGAACTTCCCGAAGCAGCCATGTCCCGAAAGGACCTGTGTCGCACGAAACATCAGGGAGCCGTGCCTTCTCCCGAGCCAAAGGTCGAGCACTGGCCGGGGACTATACCTACCTAGTACAACTAAAAATAATGTTTGCAAGCCGACTTATAGTTTTGGAGATATGCATGGTTTGTGGTGGAAACCATTGGTTTCACGCCCAAAAAAAAAAAAGAGTGACCGTGGAGCCGCACCGGCGACGCCGGCGGGCGGCACCCGCTGTAGGTCCGGTCCGGATCGAACACTGAACAGCGAACTAGCGGGCGAGCGTCGTCGATCTTATTATTCAGTAGCGCAAATTTACGTCGCAGCTCTAGCGTGTTATTGCCCAACAATCCCGCAACAAACCACTTGTAGGTACAGAGGCCTAAGAGCTCGTTCACATTAGGTCGGACCGATAGTTTTACTGGGCCGACACACGTGTCGGATCCATATTGGCGTATGTATTTCAATAGCGCCGTTCACATATGGGCGACCCGATCAAACTATCGGAGCCGACACTTTTATCGGACGTCCAGCTACGATTTCTGTCGGGTCGGTTATTTTTCTATTCAACTCCTGCATTTATTTTAATCAGATGTCAGTTATTTTGGGGTTAAAGGCATTAAACTTTTGTAATATGTTCAGCAGCAATAAACAATGTGTCAGATACTAGGTAAAAGAAATAGATAATATCAATTAAGTACTTTATTATTGTTTCAGACATATTCTTCATGTACTTACTGCTTAAAGGCTTTAAAACTTCCATTAAAGCTTTTAAAACAAAGCAACAATAAATAAATAGACCATATAAAAATTCAAACATCTGTATTTCAATGATAATTTTATCAATGATTTAGTCGAAAACAAAATTGTAACAAAGTATTTTTTTTTTTTGCGTAAGTTAAAGTTTAGAATTGATTGGATAAAGCCACCGGATCACAATAATAGTAATAGAATTAAAATTTATACTTGAAAAATATATAATAAAATTTGTGTATATAAAGGATAACAACCAAACAAGTGTGCTAAGTGAATCTTTCTCCAATCAAGGTCGTACGCAGGTTACAGTCTAGCAGGTCTACTCTTAACATTATCAACACTTCATTCTTCCAGCAATATAAAAGTATTCAAACTGATCACAAAGGTATGGCAGCCATGGGAGCCCATGCAACACGCAGCATACGTGACATTACACTCGGCTCGGCTCACAGCGGCGCTGCTCGGCGCTGCTCGGCGCTGCTCGGCGTCGCTCGGAGCCGTTCGGAGCCGCTCGGCGCCGCTCGGCGCTGCTCGGCGCCAGCACGAAGCGGAACGTTACTCTTAATTATTATGTATTAACGATCGAAAGTAATAACGAGCTACTATATTATTACACTTGCACCTCTCGGAATAATGTCACATATTGCCCTTAACTCTCTTATATAAATATTAGGTTGATTCAATCTTAATTAATGAGATGTGGTTTTCCATCGTTGGTAAAAATGCAAAAAACAATCACATAAACAGACTAGTATCCAAAAACGCCATCGAAAAATTACATAATTTCTATTTATTGCAAAGGATAGGCCACAAACTAAAGGCGATTACACGAATACATAAGCTCAATTTCGAAACGCGGATTTTATAAATCCAAAACATAAACAATTTTATTCATCCCGTAATCGACACTGGACGTAAAGTACGCAGATCGGCGGAACTATCTCGGTATAATACGATTTTTATCGACCGTCGCCGGTCCTCCGGCGCAGCGGCGCCTCAACATAAACTCACGAATACTCTACATATCGATAAATCTACTCAGTCGTTTGTTTACTCATAAAAATATATCTTTAAAAGGCTCAAATAAATCCGCCGCGTTGGGAGGCGGGGCTATCAGCTACAGTACAGCTACGGCTCGGAGCGCTAGTGCACGGCCACGTCGGCGGCCAGGTGGCGGCGCCGCAGCAGCTGCGAGTCGGCCGGCGGGCTCAGGCCCAGCGGCGCGCAGCCCGCACCCACAGGCCCGCCCGGCCCGCCCGCCAGCTGCGACTTGCTACCGCGCAGCGGCCGCGCGGGCGCCTCCATGTACGAATAGTTCATGGAGAAGTGCTGCTGGATCACGCGGTTCACCGCCATCGCCGACTCCGCGAAGTTAGACAGGTTGCGCGCTGACATGTTGCTGTGGGACAAACGAATCGTAACGTTATTATAATCTACTAATGAGACACCTCAGTTCAGAGTAAACTGACTGAATACACCATATCGTCTATGGCTAAGTCTGTATATGTGTTTGAAGTAATCTCTGGAGATTCCGATCTAATAACAACAAATATTACCATAATACAAAGCTACATTGTTCCAAAATTATATAAGACACTTTTGCCAGATAAAAACCAGATTCCTGTAAGAACTTTCATGTGACTGAAACCACTAGCTGGGCATTATCTGCCAAATCTTTTTCCAACCATTTTAAAGTAGACTTCCAGGTGTATTACTCACAAAGCGACTGCTTATTTGACCTCCACAATTCAGTGCCACCCTCAAATGCAACTGTGGTAATACACTACAAATGCTGCCTCATCTTTAGTCTTGCTTTTTTTTGCAAAAACACCTGAATTATGAAAAACCTTGGCAAGCTCAACGCTAAAGCTGTCGTCGAGGTTGGGGAGCCCATAAAGAAACGAAATGGACCCAGCAAGAAGTTACAAGGGAACGCCTTGATAGACTGGTTGTCAGACGCGTAATATCGGTCAAAGAGGTCCACGTTGAGACTCACCGTTTGATATTGATGGAGGTGAGCAGCTGCGGGTGCTGCGCCAGCGGGTCGGCGCGCCGCAGCCAGGGGTGCGACAGCACGCGCTCGGCGCTCAGGCGGTGCGACGCCTCGCGCACCAGCAGCTGGCGGATGAGGTCCTTCGCCTCGCACGAGATGTCCGCCCACTCCTCCTCGGGGAACGTGTAGCGTCCCTCCTGTCGACGAACCATTTTTTACTTCAAGTTGTTTTCAAGCAGATTGGAATGGTAAAATCTTACATGTAGGTCTTATTGTTGACAACGCAACTGAAGGATGAACTTATTATCCTTACTGATATAATAAATATGGAAGTGAATTTGTTGGTTTATTTGTAACGCTTTCGCGTCGAAATTTTGGGTACGATAGACGAGACCCTGGATACGGTTATAGGCTTCTTTAATGCCTGCTAAACGGCGGGCAAAAGCTACTTCTATTTAAAATTTACTTTTAAAAGAAATGAGCCCAAGGACCAGTTTTTGCCGAAGGAGTCTAGCTCATTCGGCCAACTTATCATGAAGTTTTACCACTAGTATTATAAGGCCTATTTTTCAAACAATCAAAGATAAAAATGTGTCTGCAAGATGACACTGACAAAATAAAACAAACAAACGATGATAGAAGTAAAACATACCTGTATAGTATTAAAGAGCAGCTCCTGGCAAGCGCGGCAGTTCTCGCCGCGCTCCCAGCCGCAGTCGGAGCCACAATCAGCCCGGAAGGGCGGGTAGCCGCACAGCAGAATGTACGCGATCACTCCGAGCGACCACAGGTCGCATCGCTTGTCGTAATGATTCGCTGCTGAGCCCGCAAATAGGGACACCACTTCTGGTGCCATGAATTCCGCGCTGCCCACCTAAGACAAAGGAGACGAAGTTTAATTTGAGGATCTTGATAAACTAAGAATTTGAAATTCCAATGAACATATCAATTCCTGAATTCCAGTAGGTTCACTAATCACTGTCCTCACAACAGACACAATAGTTAAACAATTGGCGAAGACCAAATGTGGTTCATTGGACTGTGCTAGAAAACAACGTTTATAATTCCGTAGCTCAAAGCTAGGCAGATGACAAAGTAAGAATCTTACTATAAAATGTTAATTTACGCAATGTTCCATACAATAGCAATTTATCGGACGAGCCAGTCGAGCGAGATAATGCTAGTAAGAATAATAACATTTCTATTGCTCCAATACAAACAGAGACCAAATTCTCGACTGCCAATACATTGCTAGTTACCATCTCGCTACCGACTTTCAAAGAGATTTAAATGAGAAACTGTTCAGAGAGATGAATAAACTCACAATAATATTAAAGTACTGTTTGCTTATCCAAAGGCTAGGTCCAATTACTTCCAAGAGATTAACATAGGATTTAGATAATATCTTTACGACTTCGGACTTCCACGGATAATGCATTTGAAGGACTAATCAAGATAATATTGTTATTGAGAATTTTCCATATCCTGCGATTTAAATCGAATCGAATCGATATAAAATTAACATAGCACCAAGAAATATTGCCTTGGCTCAACATTCAGAGTTATTATTTTAATGATATTTATTGTTGTTTTTGTTTCACTTATTGGTAAAATCCACTTCAAAAAGAAATAATCTCCAACTCGTTAGCAAAGCTAATATGTATCTCTGATCTCAGTATTTTTCGTGGTCAGATTTTATTCGTTCTCATCTCATCTACCTACTATTAAGAATCATTGTCTGCTAAAGCTATTAATTAAAGCTGATCATCATTTGTTTACAACTACGCAAAACAATATTCGGCACCACACCACATGGCATTTGAAATCACACCACATGGCTGAAAACATGAAGTGCAGACGTTGGGTTCATCGCTTGTTATGCCTAATTAGTTATTATAGTACAATTTTATTCCACTAATTCGATACTTAATGTCATTGCCACTTGTTTTGTAACAATACCTTCTGATACTGTAATGCCTACAGGGATGATTCATACAATTAGTACTATACCTATTTTTGCTCTAGAAATACCTACCAACGGTTAATCTTTTAATTTGGTAATCAATTACAGATACATTGTTTACTAGTTTTTAATCTTTTGATGGATTTATATTGTCATTTCGATTTTCATTGTCATTGTTTATCGTATTATCCGGGCTTTTTTTTTTTTTAATTCAAACTCTTCTACATTTCTTAACAACAATAATACAGTGAAATGGCAATGAACTTTAAAAACAGCTTATAAAGTCATCAGATACAGACAGAATTATCAGCTAAATTCATTTAAAACTAATGTTTTTGTGTCTTATCATTTTGCACTATTGGCCAAAAATATGACTTGTACAATTTATCATAGAATGTTTGCATGATTTTATCAGTATTTTGCTGTTAGTTTATCACTACGAACTGAGTTGAAAACAAAGAATTACGTCACGTCAGAGATAGCACAATTGCTAAGGTTGATAGCAAAATAATTATTGGAAATAATATCAGCGTATCGCAGATGCACAATACTGGTAGCAATTAGGTAAGTCAGATGTTGAAATTGCTGATTGAGAGGAATACTGCGCGATAGACGATACAAACGTGACTATATACTGTTAATAATATGCGATAGACTATCATGCTGGACTTGTCAAGTTAAAATTGACTGATGAACCGTGATATAAAATTCTCGAATAAAACTGTTAAAACCAATTAGCTGAAGGTCGAGGATTACAGATTCTACGAGCTTAACCGATTACGTGTCTAGAGGTCGAAAATTATGTAATATAAACCCTTAAAAATTACGCTAAGTTCTTTGTTATGCAAAGAGTGACTATGTATCGTACATAGTACATACATACGCGATGTTCTGTCAAGGTTATCTAACAAAGAATACATTTTAGTAGTTACTAACTCCTTTTGATTAAATTATCAACGGAATGTTTACGTAGTCCAATCTAAAAAAGGAGTACCTCAAGGTATCATGTTAGGGCCAGTATTAAATGTAAAAAAAACTCACTGGCGTCATAAGCTGCGGCGTCGCCAGCGGGCTTGCAAGGCTCGAAGTGAAACTTATTCCACTCCCAAGATCGAAGTCGCATATTTTCACTGGGCAGAGTCTGTCGCGGTGAACGCATAATATGTTCTCCGGCTTGAGATCGCGGTGTGCGACACCTTTACCATGGAGGAAATGTAAAGCGTTCGCTATCTCACGCACGATCTCTGCCGCTTGCGGCTCTGAGAAGTAATGGTGCTCCTGTATGCGAGACAGGAGCTGACCGCCGTCGATCTGGAACAATCGATCATACATTGTTATAGAAACGCAAACAATAGCAATTGAAACTAAACGCGGTAATACTGAAGGTGATATACTCGTGCGATAAGAACAGAACAACGAGACGTTATTAATATAGATAACACCTTTTTGTAATCAATAATTTTAAGACTTCTTGATGAGAAATAAAACTCTAGGACAGGAAGGGATGTCTGAAAAGGATGAGGTTCCATATCAATCAAAAGATAACCTAAGATCCTTTTAACATTGCCAGTTAGATAATTTTAGACTATAAATAATTGCTCATAATAAGTGTGGTTCAGGAGTTTATCATTCAATAATATTGTAGGTATACAGGAACAGACACAACAAGATAGCAACCGTAAACAGTGCCATATCAGATATCGCTCGCAACAGGCTATATTATTTGCGGGCTGGCCACCAATTAGGAAATGAAACTCTTGCTATCTCTTGGTGGTCGAGTAAATTAACTATAATAAATCAAAAGCTGTGTCAGAAGGTAGGATCCCTTCCAGCAAAAAGTCCATAATATCTACGGTTGATAAAAGAGAAAAGTTTTTCCAACAGTTCTCATGATATAAATAAAATTCTAGATGCAATTTATATAAGTCGAGAAACTGACGTTAAGTGGTGTAATTTTCTAAGGTAGGTGATGGGTAATGTCAATGATGAAAGTTAAAAGGATGTGAAGGCCCTTCGCGATGTTTTCTAAATAAAAACAATGAGCTATTACTCAAAATAGTTGAAGAAAAAACTCCTACACACAAGATCGAGGGAAATAGACACAACACAAACTAAACCCTCAATCAGAATGTTTTATTACTGCGGAAATAATATAAATAGTGCTTCGTTTCAATTATTATCTATGACTAGTGTTCGCACTTTCCTTATATTGTCCTTTAATTAACTTTGTAGGTCTGTTCAACAATAAACATTAGCATCTAAATTACAATAGCACTTCGTTATTGACATGTGAAGTATTTTCTGTTTAAGTTGAACATTCCGTCCATTTCATGCAAAAAAATTCCATACATGACAAACAGCTTGTTCAAATTTTATTGTTAAAATATGGCGAACCATATGTGGCTGACTCATTGAGAAATGCGTTACAATTATACACACCTACTATTGTTGACGCAAAAAAGTATGACAATCAGGAAAAATCTTACTTCAATCATGATCCATTAATGTTTCAATATTTAGGAAACCAGGATACAAATAACTATATTACACCGATTGATATGATACAACGGTAAAGCTCATAAAGGAAACCTTAAAAATCAAAACAATTGAAACAACAAACAAAGCTTTAAAAGATTGGTAGATTACGCGCACAATCGTCCGTGCATAGCAACACTTCGCAGTATAAACAGATTATACGTGACTGGATTTTTATCGCTGCAGTACGTAAAAAAGATCAAACTTTAATATCGTTGTTATTGATGCAAATATTAATAGCAAAGATAGTGGTACACAATATTCTAGAGGCTTCTATCGTAATAATGATGTAATTACAAAACGAGACAAACTCCCACACGTTGCAGAGGCGTCTAGTGCGTTAGTGTGAGTAATGAACTCGATGAAATATGTGAATTCCTTCAACATGTGTCACTTTTATTTATCCACTACTATAGAATCGAAGATACGCATGAATAGCTAACTACTTTCTTTAATACATTTTATTATAAGTAAATAAATAACAATTGTGATTGACGTGACATTAATTTTTCATTTAATTCTAAGAACTAAAACATTCTTTACAATTGGATGTTCTCTGCGTCAAACAGAAGTCGAAGCAATGTTTGCCAATAACACCTGTCATAGTCCCATTGAGGATTACGAAAAAGAAATACTCAATTTAACGAACATGGATAACAAAATAAGTCCTCAAAAGGATTCGTAGAGAAAACGAGACATCAAACACCAACTAATCTAAAAAAACAAAAAAAACAAATGGGAAAAAGAGAAATAGTAACATGAAAGTAGGACACTGTTTTTATAGAAGAGAGAACATTGTGAAATTACAATCAAGAAATTAACGAGGGTTAGGGCGCTTTCAATTTAGACGTTTCGTGTCGGACCGCTGCCGCACGTTTACCGTGCCGCTGGTTATATCCCGCTGCCGGGCCGCTGCAGTACGGTAGCGGTCCGGCACCAAACGCCTAAATTGAAAGCGTATTTGACTGCCGTGCGTTTGTATCCTAGTGATGTGACATCAGTCAAGCCATGGACTCTTATTCTGTATTTGGATTTGTATTAATTACTACAAAAAAAAGTTATGGATATTTTCTTATTATTATTGCATTACAGATGATATTTCTGCATAATATTATATTATTTTAAATTATTATGTAGAAATATCATCTGTAAAAAGATCGCTATATATGGAAGCATCAGAATCTCCACTTAAATTAGAGGCGGATGAGATTGCTCTAAGTTCATCCGATGCGGACTGAACCTGACTGTTTGTCAATGTCTGTGTCTGAGATCCTGGAGATTGATTTGAACTTTATAATAATAATAAATTATTAAATGAAAATTTTATGGAATTAGCTCTGACGTCTATTCATCGCACTATTCAACACTGAAATGAACACGTGATGTTTGCGCGGTTGCCGTCCTGTTGTCGAGCGTACGCGGTACCGGTGCCGCACTGTTGCCGCACCGCGCGTTTTGTATGGAAAAATACGATCGTCCGTGCGCTGTACGACTAACGCACCGCTTCAGCACCGCAGCAGGCCGTTAAGAAACGCATAAATTGAAAGCGCCCTTACAGTCGTTACAGGAAATCAAGTTGGGAATAGTTGGCAAGTAGTTCTAATTAGAATCATGCCGTTTTGAACAATTCTTTAGTAACTACTCACCAAGGAAAACAAAGTTGAGGTTTGCCCCTATATTCTAAGTCATTAACATCCACCCCGCACCCGACTAAGCAATATTGATAGTAATACTCCTAGCTTGTTTTACTGTTTTAGTGGCTTTATTTTCGTTGTCATGGCGACTTAATTGAATGGAGTCGAGACAGTGCCCATCAAAAGGATTTGCAATATAGTATTAGTCTTGATTCTAAAAGAAGCCATGATCAATAGATTCTCACCTTCTCGAAGACAAGATAGAACTTGTCGGTGTCCTCAAAAAATTCAATGAGCTGGATTATGTTCGGGTGTCCCTGGCAGTAGTGGAAAGTCTCCACCTCGCGGAACACCCTGGCGCGGGCGTGCCCCGGCACTTTGTCGATAATCTTCACTGCGTATTCCTGGCCCGTGTAGATGTTCACGCACGTCTGTACCGAAGCGTACGCGCCCTCGCCTAAAACCTCCCCTGTTAACTTGTAGAGGTCTGTTGACAAAGAAAATGCTCTTTATAGTAGTTTTATAAGCAGATACGTTGTCAGGATCATTTGTTAATTTAACCTAGTGAATGTAGTCTTTGTTATCTGAAAAAATATCAAGGCAGCATAAACTGAACCAATATTCGTACTTCCAAGATAAGACTCGCCAATATTTGTTGCTTACCTTGGAAACATGACGTGACGACAGAGCTCCCGGAGCGCTTCTTCCTGCGGCGCTTCCTGCGCGCCTCTTCCTTACGCCTCTGCAGGTCTTCACTGTCGGGGATGGCGACGGGAGCTGACGGCTCATTGCCTCGGGGGCTCTCGTCCGATTCGCGCTCACTGCCCGACTGGCTGCTGCAGCGGCCCACACCTGTAGACAAACGAACAAAACAATTGAAAATCAACCATTCGCAACATTACAGTCCACTTCTTAGTTTTGAATTCTTACAAGCCACCAATACATGGCGCCAGTAAAACGTCTAAATAATCGTCGGAATGCGGAATTGTATGCTTAGTTCTTTCTCTGTTATCAGTTGTCTATAGGTTGAGTAACAGTTTTTTTTCTACGTTGCGGTTTCCATTGGCTATTTTTTCTTCTAATAGCGGTGTAAATGTTTTTTTGCTACATTAAGTAGGAACATATTAATTTATTTTTTTCTCGTTCATTGTTAAAAAACTTCGGTTGACATAGTTGTTGTATAAAATGAAGCAAACCTATTACCTATAGTTTTTGTGAAGACATTTGTCGCCTGTTGTCACTTAACCACCTCCCACAAAGCTAGAAGTGAGCGCTATGACACTATTTCAACGATGAGTACATTAGCAATGGCGACATCCCTTGTTTAATGTATGAACAACGCGGAACATTACGTAGGTAGGCTGCGTTACTACAATAACTTGACTCTTCGTTGCCACAGGGACGACTCTCACTTTGCATTTGGTGCCAGCCATTGTTACAAGCTGTGTTTGGTTTACAGTTCGTCATTCGTAAATATATTGCCTGTTTCACATTTCTAAACGACCAAACATGAATACAAAACAGAAAGAGTTTGGCGGATAGTCAAATATTTCAAGCGAACCCGGAACAAAAGTGTGTCCTATCAGGGCAAATGTGACGGCTGTCATCGATAATATAAGTCTGCCGTGAGACATGACTGTGCAAGCTGAGCTGGCAAACAAAGCCGGTTCAACGACCTACATGGCCGCACCCAGCGCTGCGCGTACGCGCCCACGTTACGCGATCGCTCGGCCTCTTGGCGTAAAAACTAGCGAAGTTACATCTACAAGAAGAAACGACCCAATAACCGTTCCAAATTTTATAAGCTAGTGAATCTTTATACGAATATAGTATAGGTAGGCACTTAATGCCAACTCGACTGTATACTTGTCGCTGAAAAAGAAGACGCAGCCTATTTTATTTCAAGAGCGACGATAATACGATTTTGGGATGTTAATGCCAAATGCTTAGACCAAATTAGAGCAAACTTTATTTCGTATCACATAAAGCACTCTAGCAAGGAGATTGAAACAAGATATAAACTTCAATGGTGACGTGGATTACTATACGACAGAGGAATGAGAATCAATCAGTGCCTACGTGATTCGTTTAAGTAGACATAGTACTTGCTTGCCTTCTTCGATCTTCCTCGTTTGGCTGCAGCATTAATTTGAATGCACGCTCAGTATTTAAATGGTTGAATAATGCGTTCAATTTGCGTGTTCATTGGAATATTCGTCATAATGTACATTTGTTAAAAATGAAACTTTAAGAATTAATAAATGCACGCGATGACCTCAACATATGCCGCACGACAACTAGCCGAATGCGCAATAACCGTACGACTGTAACAATCGGGCCCCGAGGCACGCCCACGCATACAATCACCCGTTTCAACATAGAAACTTCCTGTTTAAATACTGAATTGTTCTAAATTTCCACAGGAATAATCGTACAAAGCAAATATTGTACGTCCGTTCATGAATATTGTTAAACAAAACTTTGTATACAAACAGAACGCCACGACGCACCACAACAAGGAAACCTTCCCGATACTAAAACCGAGAGTGACTGACTCATCCACTGCTTGATACTCAAACCCAAACACAATGAGACAATAACGCTGCCCACGTGTTGCCTTGGACTTTATCAAAAACGAAAATATGTTTCCAAAATAGTCAAACCAAAACCGTGTCTTCGCAAAAGGCATCGGAGCCCAAAAATAATATGTTATGTCAGAGAACCGCTAGCTGAACGAATGCTGCTTGTAAGAATCTTTTCATTAGGAGCAATTTGATTGAAGTAAATTCAATTATTGTAAAAGATTCTATTTCCTATCGCCGCAAAGTAATTGTACACTTGTCTTATGGTATCGCATGTTCGTCGCGTGACGGCTTGCACCGCGTGGCTCCACGTGGCAAAGCACTTGCCTCGCAGCGTGTCTCGTTACGTAAAACGTCTCAGCAACAGCAGCCTCACAAATACTTCTAAACACGGCAAACTTCTATACCAATATCAACCTCGCCTCACCTAAAAGTTCGCTACTCGTTTTCGCGAGGTCGAGGTGAAACAATAGGTTGAGCCAAATAACAAACAAAAGACTATCAAAATTATAACGATTGTATTGTCAAACCTTGTCCAAGAATAGCATTAATTTTATTTGTTCAATACATTCGAGTCTAAGTAAAGAAACTTAATAATCACTGACTCATTAAAATACAAAGCACTGTTCCGCAAATTAACCCAGCAATCATGCAAATCGATGGATATGTATGCATGCGGTTAGCATATTTATTGGACTGGTAACAAATCATTTCTAGTAGAAACACATTGGTTGGACTTACAAAAAATAGTCTGGAGTAAAATTGTCACCACGACATTTTCTGCCCTCCGTTGTTAGTTTCTACTTTCTAATCTGGTAGGCTGGCATAAACGCTTGGCCACGAATACGCTCTCTAGTTGCCGATTGTAGGCCTATTATACTTTTATTTTATACCCTTAAGCTATTTAAAATCGTGGCTTTCTAATCGCAACGAATAATGAATGCACTGTTAGAGATGCAATTTGCCTTCAACACGAAACTGACACTGATAGACATTGCTGGGTTTTTAGGTTTATGTTTACTTCACGATTCTAATTCGATATTGTTTTCTTCAATACGCCTATGCCAGAGTATGTTTTCATAAAAGAATTTCAACTTACTAACTAGTATATTTTATAAAATGTAAATGAATGAAAATACCAATAAACACAATATATTATAGTACTATTGAGTGTAATGCAAATGCCGTTCGTGTAATTTCTAAATCAGTCGACCAATCTATCATAATCATTATAATCAAAGATCAAAGTCGACGGTTGGTGACGAATAAACTGCCAACTCGGCCTGGCACTGCAGCCGAACTGAACAAGATAATATCTAGGTGAAACTTCAACTAGGGCGTTTCAATGTACTACTGCAGTACGTAACAAACCACTTTCACTCACCACTGATTCTGCCCCCTTTCTAATGATAACACACATGGATTTGGTAAATGAAACACTCGGTGACAACAACATGTCTGTAAGTAACCGTATTTGGTGAGGACCACTACACGATTTTCATATAAAACCAGAATGGCAATATTCGAAAGGATGCTCACAATAAGTAAATGCCATAGTTGAAGCACGAAAGCTTCTTGTATTATAAAAGGATACAGTCGAACAAACGGACACGTAAATAACAGATTCAATATTGAAAATAAATGACGCAATCGATGCGAAAGAGAAAATTGAGGAGGGTGAGTCGGGTACTGAATGTGGGAAAATGCGTATATGGACCAGGCCATGCAAGTGGCGACAAATCGATTCGCAAAAGGAGTAAGGGGGAATGAATGCACGCGAGGCGAAGGGAGCGGACTTTGATATTACACAGGTACAAGCGTGAAGTCCGTCACGGTCAAGGTTACTCTGTTTTACTCAGTCGGCGGACACGATTGACTGATTCCAATCAAACACCGAATGCAAATTTGCAGCCTTTGATTGCTTAAATTTCCAAACAAAAAAATCTTGATAAATCATATGATTCAAACTTTATTGTTGCTATCTTAGAAACACCCGATGTTAAAGCCATCTCGCTTTGGGGGTAGTAATTGAAACTTTTGAATGTAATAATTATGTTAATTAAAAATCGAACTTTTATTTGAATGACAATCTAAAACAGACACACCCATCTGCAACAAAAACTGTTACAAAACAACAGAATTCCCAAGAACTTATTATATAAATTCAGTAACACTAGTGCGCAGTTTTGTTTTAGTATGTGACCTTGGCCATGAACGCCGTGGGGCGACGCGCTCCAGCGGCCATGTTGAATTGAAACCGTGGAGAGTAATGAAACTGCATGAAATTATAAACGCATTCTTACCAATTTGATTTTTAAACAGTGAATCAATAACAACCAATAAAAGCGTGATATGAAGAGGCGAGGAGAATCAAAAATGCAGCGTTCAATACATACACATACAAATATAATTTTGATAATGATATGCATTCCATAATAGGTATTTGGTATATTGAGTTTGAGTTGATATTCTAATTTTGCTATATTGGTCAAAGCAAAAGACAGAACAACAAAATTAGACATAACACATCACAAAAAGCAAATCTATTTATTAGAAAATTAAATTCTAAATACTTCAAGATGGTTTCACAAACTACAGATATCACAAATGGAATTGTCAACATTAACATTTTCTTTGGAATAACGTCAGCCACAGAAATGACTGTTGATTCCAGAATGCCAAGTCACGTCAATTTGGACGGTAACAGAAAATTAAATACAAACATACAATAATGATTGTGTTAGTTATAAATGTACATTGAAAACGAAAAACAAAACTTTCATGAGTGATGTCAATTTATATGCGGAAATTAACCACGAAAGAACAAAGATGACCCATGGAACCGATTATAATTATTATACAAAATTTCGGAACAAACTGCAACATAGCAACAATCAGAAAACTTATATTATAAGTAAAACTTAACCGAAACAGGAAATATTTTGATTATATCATTCAAGTTGGCTGTAATAAAACTGCCCAATGTATTCCTGAGCAATATCATAAACATAACGACTCCAATTCAGTGAATGTTGCGAAATTGCAGATTGTGAAATAGTGTGCTGTCTGACCGGTCAACGCTCGCTTCGTATACATGAACTTTGGCATTTTAAAATAAACTACACTAGGGTTTACGTTTATTTGTGTCCTAGGCATAAACATTGCATAACACAATCATCCCGTTATAGAGATTAGCTCAAGCTATGTCATTACTTCATCATCTGCCTAACCTTTTCCCAACTATATTGGGGTCAACTCCCAGTAAAACCGGATTCAGCCGAATACCAGTATTTTACGTAAAGCGGCTGCCTACCAGACCTCCACAACCCATTAAATGGAGAACACGGTAGGTACTTACTTATGACCATACCTTACTTATGGCTTCACCATGTCATTACTTGCAAGGAGTAAAATAAAAATAAACACTAACTAAACTGCAATAACAATCGCGACCACGTCACTGGGCGGTCATAAAATTCTAAGTTCAAATTGCAATGCATTGAGAGTGGTCAGTTTTTTGCACTACATCAATAGATGTAAGACTACAATACCTCTATGAAAACAATCAAGGACATTGCAATATGTTTTGTGATCAATCTTGACATCCATGTACTGCATAATATTACCGATCGTAACAACTGCCATCATTATCAAGCAAATGAACAGCTGATTACAGAATCATAACAAATGAATCAAAAGGCTAAATTGATTAAAGGAGTCAAAAGGTGTGATACATCGGCACATGACACAATTGATGATATGAAGTTTACAATTGACCATGATGAAGCGTTTATAAATCTTAAGAAAATGATGCAACGTAAGGGTCATACAGCAGCACCAGTGCGCCATATCATAACCAGTAATATACTAGAACATAGGTACCAGCAGTCAATGTTTTGAACCATTTTGAAAACAAAACATCGATAAGAATTTCGATAACTCTCATTTGAATATCATAAAGTGAATGAACTTCGCTGGACTATTTATCTGAAAATAGATTGGAACTTCACTATTTTACTAAGGCGTTAACTAGTTGTAATTAGCAATTTCGTATTGGAAGCTTTTATACTTACTAACTACTACAGGAAATTAAATAGGAATGTTTGCTCATTTTGCAGTTTTCAGAATTTACCAAAAAATATGAACTGCTATAGTAATATGTAAAATAACTACGCAGTAGGCACAAAACAGCCGGTCAGACAGATGTTTGAAAATATCGTGGTGTGACTTGCGCTAAATGAGCACCCATCGCATAAAGTAATAATGAAGCCAACTCACCGCTATCTACACTCTCTTCTGAAACCTTCTTCACCATCCTGATTGCTTGATGCGTTGATACAGCGATATTGAGAATTATAACGAGTAGGTGTACTACTCTTGAAAAGCCGCTTTCAAACTTGTGGCGGCCGCCTTCTCGACGTGAAATCGGAACGGCGTTAAATTGAATTTAGAAAATAAACGCCTAAAATAAATAATAAAGCACCACGGTCGAGAAGGATTTACGGAAAATGTGCCGGAAGGTAATAAACAAACACTATTAGAAGGCGGAATTAAAAAAACTGCTGGTGTCGTTAGCGATCCATCCTACACACGCCCGCCCGTCCGATGTTCTAAAATCCAACTGAGGAGTCGTTCGAGTAGCCGGCTCAGCCCGGCGCGCACATACACAGTCCCCCCGCACCCCACCCCCCTCGATCTCCGTCGTTCGCAAAGCTGTGTCGTCGTTGTTGTAGCCTCTCTCGCCCGCGCGCATGCGTTCTCGCTCGCACTGCTGACGTGTTTATATTTTTTGTGGTTCATTTTTTCTCCACGTCGCTCGTCGTCGTAACTAGCCATCAATATAACACATACATATTATCTGTATCTCGCCATTCAAATAGACATATAAATATAATTATGCCAGATGTTGTAGGTATGAGAATCAATTTTCTTAGCTTTTCAGGTTTACCGTAGTCTTCGTTTTATTTAGCCTTGGCTTCAACAATTTATGGTGCTGTCCCAATATCTTATGATATTAAATATAAATGAGTATTTACATAATATCAACGTCATCGACTTGTTCTCATTAGAAATAATGTGTTAGAGGCTAGTAGTATTGTATAACAGGATTTTATTTGGTTTAAAATCGTTGATAATTAGTATGTACTTATTTTATTTCTATATTAAAGGTCTTTTCTCAGATTTATTGTAGATGATCAATAAATCTAATATAATTTTGATATGGAGCAAATCCCCATAATGTTTGGCCGAATGATTAACGCTTAGAACGCGTTATCTCCAACATAATGTTTGCTACCGCCGCGAAGTCTGAATGAACGAACTCATTCGCACACCTCTATTACATCACCTTTTCAAATTAAATGTAAAGCTGCTTCTCAAATACCGGTCATCATCCTTTTTCTTTTATAATACTTACTCTTTATTTATAAACGTTATGCAACAGGGATTCCTTTGTCTTCCTAACCCTCCCATGGATGACCTTCACAGGGTATTTGTTGACAAACAAGATACGGGAACGGGTGCACAACGCAAAACGCACGTGGTACGGCCCAACCGGTCCAACCGGCAACCGGCGCCGCCATGTTTGTTTGTTGTCACGCCACTCTTCCGTCTCGCTCTAACATAGAGCGCTGCCTCCCTTCTCTCGCCGTCTCTGTTGCACAGCCTTCTCGCTCGCTGGCCTACGTGACCGACAATAACAATAACATAACCCTAACAGATAGTACTGGAAGTCAATAACGAATTACAGCAAACATAATATGGCTTCTCTTTAATTTAGCAGTATTACAATCAAGTTATTAAAATGCAGCATCGTTGTAGACGTTGCAGCATTCTAAATTCATCTAACAGCATCGGCTGTTCTTGTATCTATGTATAGTTCAATCAGGTGTTCTGAAAACAGTCAGCTGTTAGCAAGTATATGATGATGGAATGATATCGTACCACGAAGCTTGTCTCCAAAAAACATGGTCAGATGATCTTATTTACACAATTAAGAATCTGCGCAACAAAGTGACATATTGAGTTATGAATTATGATCCATAAGTTCTGTATTATCAATCTTTACAGAGTCTGTTGTTCTTAGATTCTTAGATAACCGTGCGTGAGGTAATATGTATGGTGTACCAGAAAGTCCAAATTTCTATGGAAGCCAAAAAACTGCAAATTCGCGTTAATTATTTCGCTAAGGGAGTCTGGCGATTTTAGGTCAGATTGAGGGGTTTCCCTTAATGCACTTGCCATCCGGTCGAAAAAAGTAGCGTAGTTTCTGAGAAATTTAACGTACGCGTGTAACAAAGGAGGCGAAAAAAGCCCTACATTTTGACAAAAACTGTTAACGTTGGGGTGAGAGAGTCGGCGCCGGGTTTGTAGATGGGTAGAGGGGACGCACAGCTCAAACCTACTGCGCAGTAGTAAATCGGGATCCCTTTCTTTGTTTTGGTTTAAATAAAAGTAGCAACTCGTTACAAAGGCCTGTACTACTTACTCAGTGGACTTCTTAAGCAACAAATATAATTTACGGCTATTTATCTCAATGTGACGCGATTAATCTATTTTGAAAACAATCAGATCTAATAGTAATAGGTACTAGTTGACAAGGCTAACCTGTTTTCAATACCTTCCAAATGATGGCGTTAATATCTGCCTCTTCATCCATCGCGATGGAACTCTGGAACAAAAGATAAAACTCGATTCAGAACACGTCTTTGAACTGACACTTACGACCTTACGAAGTGCTTCTAGTTCTACCCACGCTTACTTAAATTATTCGTCTCTAAAACGCAATTATATAACCCAGTCGCTAGCACTCTGCCCTGGAGTTCGTTTATAGTAGGTTGTAAATCTATTCATCGAAAATTTATTTGATAGCCCCTTAACATTCTCCAAAGAATAACATAAGACTTGATAGTGCATACACACATAGTCAAAATTTAAAGAATCCGTCCACATACACACAGAGGCATGCACTTTTGTTCGTAGGTGAGCAAGGTCTGCATCGGGGTATTCCCGAGGGACAATTTTTTTGGTCTTTTGTGTTGAATTTTGGGTTAGGTTAATTTTGAATCCAACATTGAATCGGATCACGTACGCTAGCGATCAACATTGAGCTCTACGGTCGAGCTCAATGTTGATCGCTGGCTTGCAGCCTGCACCTGACATCAGGACAAAGAAGGTTTACGAAAAAGAATTTACTTTTTGTGCGATTAATATGAAAAAAAAAACTGATGGACGCAAAGAAGGATCAGGTGCGTCCAAAATAATATGATGTTATGATCATCGAGTGTATACTGAACGAAAATAATTATTTACTCAGTCCAAACTGCGAGAATTGATCGTAATTTTCTCGGAAAGACAACATGATATCAACAAACATTTTACGTAATCCGCATATTCATACTTAGCGAACTCTAAAATATTAAAACAAATACAAGCTTGTCAAATATTTACTCTGGCCTTTTGACTTTTAAAAACATATTATATAAAAGTAGATACCTTTTTTTATGGATCTAGAGGAAATCAATCAAATGACTTCTTCCACTCTGGGCGGAACGGAAGGGAGTGTCAAACTCTTCCTGACTAAAACCCATCCGTGTTCCTTATGCTGTTTGCGTTCCAGGACCGCGGGGACTCTTTCGAACAAAATCCGCAACCTCCTCTGCTAGCATTACTGCTTCTCAGATGGAGATCCTCTCATACCCCTTCACTCGGGACCACAGATTGATCCAGGGCTGGAACCTGAAGTCGCTGCTGCCGCAGATTGTCTCAACTAGGACACAGCGTTGCTAAGCCCTAGTAGGGCAAACCTCTACCTGGGAGACCTCTACCTTTTGCTCCACCGTGTCCTCAAAAGTCTAAGTTCAGAAATCTAGACGTGATAACGCTTAGAATCTGATGCATATTCGATCAAGTAACACAGACTTGTATATGACACAAGACAAAGTACTAGAGTTATTTTCAAAGACAAAAGTGCAACACAGGGTTATGTCATTGCTGCGATAGAATTTCAACAAGGGGAACGATATGAATAAATCATAAACAGTACATAATAAGAAAAGGTTGTCATCGACCAAAATAAGATTTCATAAAGACAAGCGATAACCATATCTTTGTAAAATCCTTATGGTCAGGACTTCAAAGATATGAGATGATTTCATTTATTAAAATAAAACCGCAGTAATTTCAGTGTATTTAATTTGTTGAAATTGGTTCCGAACAACAGACAGCTAGCAATATAAAACACATAAGAGAAACTTCGTATATTGTTGAACGGGATGTTGTTTTAGATCGGGGCAGAAGACAAAGCAAAAGATTTGTGAACGCGTGACAAAGTATACGCATTGTATTTTTCACATAGTGCAAAGAATTTCTAGACAACAATAGACAACAGAAATGTATGAAACAGCTCTCTTATGATTTTACTCATTATACAACGCGTACAGTGGCCGTAACAAAAGTCGGTACGCACCGTGAAACATTTCTAAATCAAACATAATTGCCGAAGCAAAACATACATCATAATATCAAATGGAACAAAACAGGCCAGAGCTGCAGAACCCTTGTTTTTTAAAATCATACAAGTCAAATTTGGCTAACAATAGAATAGCCATTTATCTCGATGAGCTTTTCTATTTTATGGCCTGAATTCTTCGTTGGGTTTACACGGAGAGTATAGATTGCAGACAGTGATTCTGGCTCAGGATCAAAAGAAGCGTAATGAAAAAGGAGCATCAGTTCTACTGTATATGTATGTACATACGTCTACAATCATTGGCCTTTTATATATTTTCTTGGACTATCGTGATTCTTGTTAATGTTTTCAACTTTTTACAGCTTTTCCGTGTGCACTTTTTTGAGATTATCCCTTCGATGAATTGTCTGCAATGTAGATTTTGTACAAATAGTTGAAGAACATGATCGAGATATCGCAAATATAAAATATAGAAATGTGTCTGGCCCTCGAATTTAAGTAAACCTAGGCAGTATTTTGTGAAGGGTGGACATTTTTTATTGCCAGCCAATGTATTTATTATACGGTCACCCAAACCAAGGTTACGGAAAAACATATTTGCAATGCTGATGTGGGCTTTTTGCGCTGTTCTCTTGTGCTGTAATGTTTTATACATGATTGTGAGGCTCGGAGCAGTGAGGCAGTGTCGATCACCTCACTACCAGCGTATGTATGTACATCTGAATACCTTTAGACTTTCATGATCCAAGCCGCTGAATCTTAAAATAGCTGGTATCACTGTAAACATCCCATTGAATTCCAGGAGGAGCCAACTTCGTAGGAGGAAAATATTGTAGTTACTTTGTTTGCAAGTTGCAACTAAACATTTCAGTATCTTTTTATGGGATTAATAACTTAAAGAGATTCATATACATTATACAAGATTTTTTACGTAATTCTTAATGTTACATTCTGGAGGCAATGCAATATAACCACATACAGTTTTCTTTGGGCTCATTCAAATTAGCAGAATGACTTTTTCTAAACAAACTAATTACTGATACCTCCTAGCTACGTTGTATATAGAAAACTTATCCATTGGCAGGAAGAATAAAAATTATCGCGAATGGACGATAAAAAGTAAAAGACTCAACTAAAGGACAAAACAGGTAATTTTAATGCAGCAAAACAATTATGTCTACGTCTATTAATAAATGTAAATCTACGAGGCACGAATGAATGGGCAGTAAAGTCGATTGACGTCAATAAACATAGGTATATAATTCAAACAGTGTACTAAATAGCTACAATAGATGATACATTGGTAACATCAAAGTAAGAGTTTGACAGTAAATTCAATACAAAGGAGAATTATTGTAAGGTACTTCTATATGAATATGAAATGACCTGTAAGTCCTAATCAATATCAATAACCGCTGCGGCACATGCGGCTTTGATCATCGAGGGGAAAAGCGTAAGGCAAAGAGTGTGCCATCCCACGCGTCGGGTGAAGACAGTATTAGGTCCAGTGAAATAGGGGAGGCGTATCGATTGGTTATCCGGCGCCATTACGACCTAAGGCTTTCAGCTGAACATTTCGTAAATGAAAGGTGTAGCCGCGATGAATATCTTCTTTTCGAGCCGATGCGTTGGTAAATGCACATTATATACATAATTATGAGTTTAAATGAGTTGGGCCCAGTAGGTACCTACCTAAAAACGCCATTGATGCCACAACTGATGTGGGCGTCAATCATTGCATCAATGGTGTTTTAGGTCCTTTGAAGTACCTACAGGTATACAGAGATGATTTTATCAGGAGCACCACTTTCGGGCTCGAAGTCGGACGGGTCTATAAGCCCGCAGTTTTCGAATTCCAAACAACATAATTTCAGCAGTGAAGTTTCCATTACAACCAGACAATGAGGCGTGTTGCGAATTACTGTACAAAACAATCAGTTATAATAATTGGGTCGTATGCGCAGCGAGTAACCGCAGAACAGTGGTCTGACACTTATGCGTGTCAGATAAACTACACCGGCTTCGCTTGCGGTTAACACGATTTAACAATTTATGAGCAACTTTGTAGGTTACTCTTGTTTACCCGATCAATTATATTCACAATTTAAACTAGATTCTGCTTATTTTATTTTAACATTAAAAAGGTACATACAAGACATCGTCAAAAAACGATGAATGGTTTGTGTGAAAGATGGTTTAATCTACACTATTATTATTAAGAGGAAAGATTTGATTGTTTTTTTGTATTGAATAGACTTCGACACTACTGAACCGATTCGAAAAATTTTTTCACTGTTGGGAAGCTACACCATGTCTGGGTGGCATACGATATATTTAATTCCCATATTCCCACGGAACTACGCGAGTGAAATTGTGGGGCGCTGCTAGTTGACTATAAGGAGGTCCTGCGCCGGCCCCCAGATGGGATATGGAGGCGTATGATTATAAGAATGAAAATACATTGCCAGGAGTCTTATATAGCAGAATGATTGCAAGAATTACCTCAGTGAAATAGTATACCAATGAATATTTGATCATCATCTGCCTAGCCTTTTCTTGACTATATTGGGGTCGACTTCCGTCATACCGGAATCTGCTAAATACCAGTATTTTACATGGGGCGGCTGCCTACCAGACCTCCACAACCCATTAACTGGGTAACACGGTACTTCTTGTCAAGACTGGAGTCAGATTTACTGGCTTATGAGAATCCGTAACGACTGCCAAAGAATTATAGCTGGGACTAAGGACTTAACGCACGGAGGAAACTCGGTATGTTAAGATGGTCACCCATCCGCAGACCAACCTTAGGAAGCGTGGCTTGAAGACGACCCGTGCGGCATTAATCTTTAGCCACGAGCTCCTCAACACCAAAATAATTTGATGCCATGGTTTTAAAATTACAGACACCAGATGACAGCTGATACGAGTCATTCCAGTGACTATCAGGCGACAATAATTATATGAATCTGAACATGAACTGTTTAAATTAATCGACTACTTGAGTAGAGGACACAACTAAAGTTCGAAAACTAATTAGAATGAATGTAGATTAGTAGTTCATAGTCGAATTTTCTTTCAACAAACTTCAACACAGTATACTTGATCGCGATAAAATAATTATAAATGATTAAGTCCATAAGTGTTACAGCTGCACCATACTCAGTGCTTTTAATAGTAGCTTCATTATAAGAGTAAACATGTGATTCAGTTTCTGCGTCAAGTGGTTTAACAAGACCGTTTTAATGATCATTAAATTTTTAAGTTACAAAAGCCATTGAAGTAGTTATCATTATGAATATTAACTTATTATAGCTGCAGATTGAATGCTATGAATTAGAAACGCTGTTAAGATGTTAAATTACTAAGACCACGAAGCATATTCTATCACCAAAACTGCATAAGGTTACCATATATGTGCGGCCTGGAGTTCTAAAATACAGGCTTAGGTTTCCACACAATGCTCTGCCCAATACCTGTCAACCCATAAATCTAACTTAATGTTGTAATTTGTGGAAATGAATAAACGTTTTTATTGTTATTGTCATAAGTAGCTTCTAGGTGGCTCCACTGCGATTTCTTATAAGTACTTAGATTAGAAACGGTAGCGAAAATGTTTTCACCTGCATGTCAATAGTTTCGTTACACGAGGACTTTGGTCAAGGACAAACCCATCGGAAATTCAGATTGCCCAAAATTTCCAATTCCATATGAGCAGGCGAAAAAAACATTATCTTCGGGTTCGATGCACTCTGCCACAAGTGATGGCCACATTTAAAAAAAATTATACCCGAATACAGAATCTTATAAGTAAACAGTTTTTGGAACCTTGAAAATCTATAGAATACAAATTGGAGGGTCGGTAACATCAGTGTTTTTGTTTTGGAAAATATATAAATCGTCATGTGCAATTTTAAACTCTATTACTTTGAGTTTTGCGTTATTCTCAAAACATAAACCTGGTCCATGGCTGGTTTAGACCGAGATACATAATTTCCATAAGCAGCATATTATAAACAAACGAACGCGCTTCGTAACAAGTTTGGCCAGATTAGTACGAACACCGAGTTCATACGAGCCTCACATGATGTCATCGTCAACACATAACTGACTTAAAACCTCGAACGAGCTGGCTGTGTGTGAGTGAGTATAAGACTTATCTAAACAGAGACATACAAATTAATTCCATAGCCGACTGGAAAGTTCCATGGTGCCACAATCTAATGCTTTTAAATTTAAAACAAGCCTTGCTTTAGCATCCCTTACTGACTATTGAACAGATGATTTCGATTATAAAAAAGGAAATGAATCGCCGAGCGAAAATCCTGTTATCTGACAATGATCTGAAGTAAACAAGTTTGTTGTTAAGAACGCAATAGACGAACATCTACTCATTGTTATTTTTTCAGTCAATCGCGACTCTGTTTCGGTCAAGGATAATTAGTTGCGAATTAATAAAGATTGAATAGATCAAGTAATGGTGAGTAATTGATGGCTCTCTTCACTTAGCATAAATTAAACTCGATATAGAACAAGTTTATAAAATTCGCAGAGGTAGTTAACGTTGCGCGAAAAAAACGTTTGTTTTTTTCTGGTTATCACGAATCACTGTTTAGATTTTAGGAAGCATAACACACCTGGGAATTGTTTTCAAAGAGTAATTGGACCCCAATATAGTTGGGAAAAGGCTAGGCAGATGATGATGATGATCCTATAAAAAGGCGCTGGCATTTTTTTAATATTAAACATTTGTCTAAAATACTCTCGTATCTCGAATAATCTCTGCACCTAAACATAAGACACAATCAGACCTCTACGTAATAGGGGTACCGATAACCTGGAACAAACGTAAATACCCTGATACTGATTAAAATGCTATGAAAACATCTGATTACGCAACCACAACACGAAAGCATTATCAAGTAATTAAATACAATTTTTGAATAACATTTACATTATTTGCTTTATTTTTGGTTGATAACTTCCGTCGTACACGTGACGCGAATTTTAATATTACAAAATTGTCATTAAATAAATATAAGGGCACTGAAATAGTTGGCGAGTGTAGTTCAGCGCTCAAACGATGTCAATGTTACTGCTGTACGACGTCTTCTGAGCGTTGTCTATGGGGCTTATTCGCGACGTTTACGCGGCTTGTGCGCAACATTTACGCAGCTTCTACGTGCGGATGTTTTGCAGCGTGCAGTTAACGCCTATACACCGACAGATATCAGTGGAACCCTTCAAGTACACTTTTAAATTATTTGCAGTTGATAAAGAAGACTAAAACTAAAAACGTACCTAGTGCAAAGGTGAAGCACGACGTACAATGTACCCTTCAGAAATATTTAGACTTGCAATGTTAGAATAGCGTTCATTACAATAATACATTGAATTGAACATTTTCATGAACGGATATAAAATGGCACGAAACAATAAACGAAGACGTAATTATAGAATTTTGAAGCACCGCATAGTGTAATGATGACGTTGAAAATAGTTCGTGACCTTCTATAATCGAAAATAATGATGAACTACCATCGGTAAAAGCGTGCCAGTACGCAGGGCTTCAGTTTGACCGAGTCTCGATATAATTGATTGTTGTGTAACGACTTATACTAAAGTATTTTGACCTATTACTGCCAAAACTTATTCGTTAGCACATTAAGCCGTTAGTCACGGCTATCATTTATAGATCTTCGACAACAGTTACAGGCAATCATAAACAAAAAAATATTACACCAGTCTTGCCAAGGGTTAACGTTGCATTGGTGGAGATGGGAATGGTAGTCGCTCCATTTAAAAAAAACTGGTCCTCCTGGTAGATTGGAAGCCGATTTGAACATAGTTTGGGAAAGGCTTGTCAACCAGATTGATAGGATCAACACGATCCTACCTGAGACTGTTAAAATTCTTCAGTTACATCCATTGTAAGGTCTTTTAACGAAGTCTTATTTTTGTCTCATAGTGCGAAGAGTAAACACGACCTACATCTGCTTCATCCAGCTAGACTCGAATACTAGACCCAAATATTGTTGTAAAAAGACTGACAAATGTTCTACCTATTCCCGCTAATAAACAAACAGTTTATGAATGCTTGAGGAAGTCTTAAATATCACTTCCTAGCTTCGATCTAGCTATTATAAATTACGTATGCAAACAATGGCAGTTTAGTAAGGTACGACCATAAGTAGGTAAGGCTGAACGAATGCGATGCAATTCTAGTGCAGTTTATCGTGTGCAACTATGTATTGTGCGTTTGCAACATCACTCATATTTACCATCCATGACCCGCTTATCCATGTTAAGTTGTTACTCTCACATCTGCATCGGCTTGATTGTTTTATCTCGATTAGGTTCGACTTCAAGGATGAATAATTACTTTGTAAATAATCACACATTATGGCAAGTTAATCTGTCAATAACAAAGACGTGCCAAGAACTAGAAATGGATTAGAGCAAAGATAAATCTGTGAGTAATTATTGAAACTATTAAAGATTTACCTGCATATATGTATGTTGTATTTAATTAATGTATCTTCTCAGCAATCAATTACATGACGTCTATGAAGTAAAAATAGATGAGAGAACTATAAAGCAATATACAGTATACAGCACTGTTGATTACAAACAAGAGATACAACACAGATTTATGGCACATTCGAGTCTAGATTTTCTCTCGTAAATACAATCGTACCGGTGTAATAGTCTCGGTGATCATGATCAACTGAGTAATTCACATGAGTAATTCTTGCGGCCTACCCAAATGTCCTTACTTTGGTATTGTTCGTCAAGCCGGTTTTAAGTTTGAGCTACACGGTATCTGACAAATGCTTGCACTGTCTGGACAGGTCCACTCAAATCTGTGTGGCACTTTCCTCAAAAGGCTACCTCAGACATTAACCTACATGGTTCTCATATGATTTGACCAGTACGGATTGTATGGACTTTAAAAGAGACTTTGACCTCTGAGTTTGTTTCGGTGTTTCTTCTCAGGGTAGTCAGCTAGGAAACACCGGCTTCATCTAGCTTAAAATGACAAGAAATATTGGACGTGTAAAAGTGTTATGTTTAACCTACTTACAAAATAAATATCATTTATCATTTAACTAAAGAGTCAAGGTGAACTCTATTATGTGATATAAGTATACTGGTTTCACGCTTTATCTACGTGAGTTTTACAAGTATTTCGAAGTATTTGGGTGACTGCGTATGCGTCAATATTGATTTACAATGAAAAATCTCTTAAGAAACAAAAATATACCTACATCTCACGTATTAAAATAGATTCAATGAAATAGAGACAAATATGTATGCTAATCTAGACTATATTACTATACATAATATTAAAGAGGTAAAGTTTGTGAGTTTGTTAGGATGCAGGGGGTGATCTCTGGATCTACTGAACAGAATGTGAAAATTCTTTTATCAATAGAGAGCCACACTCTTTGTGAGTGCCATAGGCTATATTTTGACCCCGTATTCCCCGGACGGGAACTACACGGATGAAACCGCGGGGCGGTGCTAGTCTAAAATATAATTCAGTTTTTATAATGTTTCGACCTTCGTCTGAAAGGTGACCTAAATGCGTAGTGATATCCATTTATGGATTATATCAACATCTAAGATATTATGTTACTTTACCGCAAATCCTTCAGATTGTATTTAATTTTCGAAAAGTTTCATAATATATGGCCTCAACGCAATCACAAACAATGTTTCGAAGTGGATAAGTGTTCAAAAGGTGTTTACTATTATAGAGTTGAATGATACTCAACTGTATGTGTACTTTGAAATGAAAATTTTAATCGCAGAGTTTATTAATAAGTTGTAAGTCGTATGTGGCATAGGTAAGTACTAGTGAGAGTGACACACATATTATATAACAATGACACGGTTTTTGCGCTGTTAGAAAACATTTCGTCGCAAGCGATAAATTGATAACTGATTTGTAGATTAACAGGATGCTCAATTGCTCAAGTCCGAATTTACTAATCTATGATAAACAGTTTTTAGATTATCTTTCGCAGTAATATTTGAATCACCTTGAGTTGCTCGATTCGCAAACTCCATACAAGCATTTTTTATGTATTTGACTGTCTTATTTTCAAATAATTGGAATTTTGTTCTCACGCCTTCAATACAAAAATATTATATTTTACATCAAAATTGATCCAGATTGGCCGCCCATTGTGTCACCGATTTTAACAATTTGTTCACCAAAAAAGGAAAGTACATTATCAGCAAGTAACATAGGCTATATTTTATTCCAGTATTCCCACGGGAACAGGAACTACTATTCGGGTGAAACCGCGGAATGCTTGCTAGTCAGAGATATGTATAAAAGTCAAATAATTTTATTTTTCTGACTGAACTGCTCCTGGCATTACGTGTTTATTTTTGTACTGCGGTCATGAGATGTTTTAAGATGAAAACAAAGAAAATGAAAATACTCGTATGCGTCATAAAAGGACCTTTGATTGACTGCATAATTTTGAAACAAGGGATCAAGGCAAACTTGATTATAAAATAAATGAGCAAAAAGATCAGCTGTCAACTTTAATGTAAACAAAAAAAAACTCACAATTCAAAGGCGATAAGATAGAGAAAGATAAAATTTATTCCGCAGTAACTTTATACTATATTTGAGAAATGTGACCTGATAAGTGAGGGACACGGGTGAACGCTGGGTTAAACTCACACCAACAGCTTAGAGATTAAGATATGCGCATATTCATAGGCAAACATTTTTTAGAACTATGCTTCATTTGACTGAGTCTGACTTTCAGGAGAGTTTGCAAAATCAAATCCTGATATTTACCTAGAAATTTAAACATCGCATCGCACGATACGAAGCGCTACGAGGCTGGTGCTACGCCACTTTAACGCAAAATGCTACGAGGCCCCTACGAAGTGCTACGCCGCTTTTACGCAGTGCTACGCAGCTTCCTCGCAGTGCTACGTGACTTCTACGCAGCTTCCTCGCAGTGCTACGCGACTTCTACGCAGTGCTACGCTGGAGCTACTACGCGGCTCGCGCGCTACTTCGTAGCCTCTAGGTATCTTCTAATGCTAAACTAGACGGTTCATACGCAGTGCTATTTATGTAGCTTCCATGCAAATGCTACGCAAGATTTTAATCGATCGTGCATGCACAACGACCCACCTAAGTGGTTTTTCTTTTGAAATAACTGGCAAATGGTAGGTATTGCTAGTCCCTTCAATAAAATACCGGCAGAGCTAAATCTGATGAGGTGACAATGTTTGCTCTTATTTGATTAGCAACCAAAAAAGAAAACAATAATTTAACAGCAAGTCGTTCCGGTAACATCCGTACTCATAATACACATATATTAGTCCTTTGGCCCTTTCCAAGGCTCTCTAAACTTCCGGTACCGAGGCCCAGGCGTCTGCTAACACATCCACAAAGACAAACACTCGTAGCTCCCCACGCATGTACGTAATGAATGAATGTACCTACTCTAAGTGGTTTGACACGCTTTCCTTCGACAATGATGATAAATATTATGCGCCTTCTATAAATAGATTACTAAATAACTAACAGCTTCTTTGGCTCAGAAATAAGCCATAATTTATCCGTATTAAACTTATTTTAATTTGTAATGCGAAACACAATCCGTTAATCCGGGAGTATGTTCCCTTGGGATAATTTTCGACACACAAACAAAGCCGCTGGCAAAAGCTAGTGTACTGTATTAAAACGAAAAACAGAATCGCATCTTAAGTTGGAACATTTTATCAAAAATCAAACAAAAAAAATATCAGGAAAGGAAAACAAACAGTATAACAAGGTACCTATTACATAATTAATTTAGTACCTAATAAGTAAATTAGTGCGATAACATACTAAAACGTAATTCCGCAATTAGTAAGTAACCCCAGCTTACAAAGCCATACAATAGTTTTACCACGTGATACAAAGTAACGAAGGTGTTACTTAATAATTAGCTGTAGTAATTAGGGCCATACGTGTAAATGGTTACGTCTTTTCTCTACCCTTATCTATACTAATATTATAAAGCTGAAGAGTTTGTTTGTTTGTTTGTTTGTTTGAACGCGCTAATCTCAGGAACTACTGGTTCGAATTGAAAATTATTTTTGGGTTGAATAGACCATTTATCGAGGAAGGCTTTAGGCTATATAACATCACTCTTAAGCCAATAGAAGCGGAGCAGCGATAAAGAATGTTTTAAAATCGGGGATTCCACGGGGACGAACTCGCGGGCAGCAGCTAGTCTAGAAATAAAATAATTGGCTAAAACTTTTAGGGGCATTCTTCCATCACTTTGTTATTTTTATTCCCTTTCATCAGAATAAGCATAAAAGTTTTACAAGTTATATTTCTGCGACATTCGTTGAAGAAGCATTACAAAGATTGTTTCTAAACAATAATTTAAAGAAGCTCTATCAGGAGCTGTTTGTGTTGCTAATCTTCTTAAAATTTAATAAGTAATTAACTAAATGGTATACTTGTATTTGGATAATGATTAAAGGAGCGACATGTGGGACGACATATAAGGTGATAGCTGTTAAAGAAGAATAAAAAACAAAACAAATTGCGCAGACCCCAACTAAGCAACATGTGACCGGAACAGCACGGCCAGAAGACGAATAATGTTTAAAATTAACACAACCACTAAAGAAAACGTTTTATTCCCTGAAGACGTTACGTAAAACCGTTATCTCCAACACTGGATAGTAACATTTTAAGACGGGAACTAGATATAAGTGTCAGGATTTCATGAATAAAACGGAAAGAGGTCAGGGGAAACGTACTGATTTTTTATTCATTTTGACTATTTATTTTTTGTAGTTTCTATAGGACTCGTTCTATAGGACGTCGGTACTCATACCTTTTAATCTTATATAGGAAGCAGAAATTTATTTAAAAAGAAAACCGTATTATTCGTTTTGATTAGGATTTAAGTAAGTACATTCAATTCTTTAATAGAAATTATAGCCGGCTTGCCCTTGCCATGCTCGCATGGAGTCATATGATTTGGTGGGAAGCCATCTCAATTCGCCGAGACCCTGTCAAATTGGTCCGTCAGACAGAGTGTGAATTGGGACGTCTAGAGATAGTATAAATTACAGGAAGCGGACTATTATGGTCCTCGCTCGTCCTAATTGTACTTAGCGATGATATCACACATTGTTGCAAAGCAAACCGAATTGAAGTAAATAGTAAACAAAATGAGTATGCACGCAAAAGCGCTACTTATAGAGTTATCAACTCCCTAAATATAATATCGTACGATAAGATAATATTACAGGTTATCGAAACTGGATTAGAAAATGAAATTAGATCCCCGATCTGATCATAAATAATGAACTATCGTTATCTAATGGGATGATGTAATGGTTTTGTATTATTAAACCAAAAACCTACTCTTGATGCAAAACCGTATTGAATTTATCGCTGTGCTTTACCGTCAGAGATTCTTTAGTAATTTTGTCAAATCATCATCATTATCTTCCTTACTTTGACTCAAATTACTCAGGTCAACCCAAAACGTCACTTAGGGACTCTCTTTTGTTTCGGGATATTATACTTCACACAATCTATCCATATTATCATTGGCGTCCCTTGTCCAACATCCAGTATTATTAATTTCTTTCATCAGTCACAATACTAGCAAGATTTGCAGATTTTTAATTTCAATGATGAGTATAATTAGAAGCAGCACGTGTTGTGTTATCTAAAGACCCTAATAGTAACGCGAGTAGCCATTTACTGAGTTCTGAAAGGACGGGTTCAACATCTGTGTAATGTTAAGTTTATGAATCTGAGTCAGTTTTGTAGAAAGTTCCATTACTCCAATTCAACGTCCATGACTTGGTAAGTAATGCCATCGTGTCACTGATTAACTACGTAATGCAAACACCTGTATACATTGTATAAATATAGTATAAACTGTATGAAGTAAAAGTTAATTATAATTTTCGTTTACCAAGTTAATATTGGCTTAATTAGAACCGTTTTTCATGAAGCCCGTAGCCCCCACATGTCTGTCGTCATTAACCACATTTATTTCTGTACCTTCATTAGCGTGTCCATTAAAACGTATCCTTTTAAATCCGTATAATATTCTATTCAATGTTTGAATACAGTATATATTTTAAGCCTTTTTCTAATCTAACCAATCATCAGCTTGAAACATCTAAGTTATTTTAAATCCAATATGAGACATATCACGTGATATTTCTTATCATTATCATATTAATAACAAATTATAAATCCTCATTATTATTTAAGATGATTTTAGATTAATGAGTGGAAAAGTTTATGTGATACAGTTTGTCGCTGTTGTCGGTAACGAGTTGACAACATTTGTCAATGTGTGCGAACTGGGTCAAACGCGAGATACCTACATAGTGTAACTGTGTGCAACAGATGACGACCGCGAGGTCAATGCCCTACTAGCAGCGAGGCCAACGACCCTCACTTCACACCCCTAACCCTCTATCGCGCAGGTGAACGAATCTGGGGTAACTTTCATCTCCCTCGTATGAATGTAAATAAACATGAGTGCTGATACTGTCTTCATAATCTGCTTTAGATATATCTATAAAGAAAGAACCTTCACACGTTATTTGTATTTAGTTCTCTGATTTTTTCTTTTAAGTCACGTCATAAACTTTACTAATAGGTCGCCGGATATATAAACGTAAACACATGACCATCATAATAAATGTGAATATTTCAATTGCGTATTTTATGACTTGTAGCAGCTACGCTCAAATATCACACTAAAATCTTTCAAGACTCAGTTTTCGCGATAACCGATATCTGCGCGCAAAAACCTTGAATTCTGGTCGATAATTACAAAGCATATTCGATAAGGAGCGCCAAAATTCGGTCAGTAATGGCAGAGACGAAAAACTTGAAGAAACATGCGAACTGTATGTAACGGAAAAATTTACTAATGGCTGAAGTGATTAGGCAGTCCTTACGGGCGTTATCTTGTGTTGAGCGCAATCAGCTGTTCAAGACGGGTCGTAGTGACTGGGTTCGAGTGCGTTACTGGGAGCACGTACGCACCGACCGGCCTTGCAGGTATTTGTGACTCCAATAACAACCTTTTAGCAGTGAACAAGAACAAATACCATGGTGTATACGAAAATAGTTTATGGGAATACTGAATGACTCTCGTTACATGCGGAGCGTTACTGAAATGGAGTGATAAAGAATATATTGAAGTACGCTGATCCAAACTATACAAGTCTGTTAGTTGTATTTTATTAATCTTGAAAAGAAAATTGTACAAATAACAAAAACAATATTCGTTACAAAAGCATATACCGAACTATCGACACTCGACACCCACTTTTTGTATATTTAGGTGTGTTAGTTAATAGTTATTTCACACGCTAGTTCCGGAAAGTTCCGAACAGATATAGGTTAAAGTGCCATGACATGATTCCGTATATTCTCAACTTGCGGAGATTTTTGTACTGAAACCGAAAAATTATATGAAGAGTTGAATAACATTGTAATTTTTATATCAACATATGCTGGCTAAAATGAAAGCACGAGTCCTTTATGCAAAGGAGAACTTAAAGAAGATATTTAGACTTACCGACATGTGTTTATGTTTCATACAAGACACCAGCAACATGCGTATACAAATGTAAGATGAAGACGTCACTCTTAAATAAAAAATATAATGTTGATACGAAGCAACGCACTCATAATCTAACAACATCCTAAATTATAAAACAAATAGAAATGTGTGTAAATTAGCGAAGGCGTTGGGTGATAATCAGAATGTTTTTCAACTTCAGCCAATGGTCTATTGTTGATTTAATAGCCACCATCGGTGAATGGACATCGCGTCTTTGACGTTCGCCATCCAGTAACTTTCCGAGATTTCAGAAGAAAAGAAACTTTAACTAGGTTACCGTAACGATTACGTGTATAAATTTATCTCAGCAAATATAATACAGCTGTAATCACTGTGCTGAATATTCAAAGATACACATATGTTACAGCACCCCTTTTCAAATTACACAATAAAAAATCCAACCAATATATATATTTGTCTGACTTCTTTTATTTGTTCTTCCCGTCCTTGCTTTGTGTGTAAACAAAAACACTACATCGAGTCTAAATATAGTCAACACTTTCTGAAACATTTGGCATCGTGATTCGAAAAGAACGTTGTATGTTATTACCGAAAGCAAGGCACTGTATAAACTTTATTGTACATACTTGCAGAATGCTGCTCATAAATATTTTAGACTGTAAACTTAAAACGTTTCTGAGAGGAACAATGAGAAGAATGGAAGGAACAATCGATACTGAAAACGACAGCAGCACCTTGAGTTAAATGTGGCTTGAATAAAGGAGAAAAGCTCCACATACGTGACAATGCCTGCAAATTTTACAAAGTTGCGATATTCAACTACATGACATTATTCGGGGCAAAATACATATATTCAGCAATTTAACTTTGGGATTTTAAACATTGGTTCTGCACGATACACAAACTGAAATTGTGCTACTAGGTCGTGTCGGTGTGTAAATTTAAAATGTTCTACCGCGAAGATGTCTCGAATAGAAATGATCACGTTTCATTATCTTTAATTGCAGTTTTTAGAATCATATACTTGAGATTCATCTAGCTTCTGATTTAGATAGGCTTGTTCCACAAATTTATTTTCGCACTTTTGAACGTTTTAGGACCTTTTGGCGTAAATCAGTATTTTTACAAGTTCAAGAACTAAGTTGGTACACTTCGAAAAGAAAAGCTTTGGACTTGACCCAATATTAAGTTAAGGTTCAGGTTTCAAAAGGTTTTGCTACAACATCCCTCTTTTAACATCCATCCATTTTTTAAGGATAGCAAATCAACAAATCTCCTTTTTCCTGTCTGGATGGAGCGGATCTGTGTGTCAGACTCTTAGTGACTAAAACAAAAAGTGTTCCCCCTAATGCCCTTTGTGTTCTATGGCAGCGGTAGTTCTTTCGAACAAATTCCGTAAACCTGGCAGTACAACATCCCCTAGAGTTCTAGTTCTGGTTAGGGTATGCGATGGCTTAAGATCACATGTCCTGTTTCAGTAAAGAGGAGAGAGCTAATCATGCAGCTATCCGTTGAATCGTAGGAAGCAGACAAAAAGACGAACGGATTAGGGTCACATAAAAGATAACTCGTAGACCTCGCCAATCTTCGATATCTGCCTATCAGGAGTAATTTTATCTTGTTTCTCACATAATATTTTTACTGTTGCATATACGCTATCAATGTTTATGGGTTGACGTATGATGTGCGTAAGCAAGTCGCGATCGCTCGACCTGGCTTCTTTTCCTATCGTCCGTTGGCGTAAGTGACTAGAGACCGTCGGAGTAGAATTTGGCAAAGCGTGCTTCACAGGTAGGGCGATTAATAGCACCGCTGGGCCGCAGCTCAATGCATGTTAGTGGTGTTATTACTCCATCATTTCAATTAATTACTACCATGCTGGAATGATAGCTACCATAAATGTTCATACGCACACTAAGATTGAAGTGAAACTTAGAACTTACAGGGATAAAGAGAGAGTCCATTAATTACAGTCATAAGCTATCCATCAATAGCTTCTGTTTTTCCTAACCATTCGTATGCGTATTAAAAAATAAATACCACACAAATATGTATAAGAGTAGCAAATTGACAAGCGGCGTACCCCAGGAATCTGTATTGGGACCCATATTGCCTACAAAGCAATATAGTATACTTTTTAGTAAAACGTCAGTTTTAAAATCTGATATTTAGACCAACACCCAAGTCTCCACGCGGTCCAGTTGACGGGTGTGGATATTTGTCATCAGGAACTTAGATAAGGGAAACTATTGCGTATGTTAATATTGCAGAAAAACAAATATTAATTTAATTAATATTATTAAACATGTTATGCCTACTGCTCGCTAGTTATACCTACGCCCGATATAGAATGGAACGTTGTGTGTCTATGTACGTGTTTATATTTATATGTTTTGAGGTTATAAGAAGAGTAATTTAGTTTTTATCACTTTTTTTCAGTGGAAACAGGTATTATGCTAAAACAATCCACAAGGTTTTTTTAAGGTAGAACTATATAAAATATATTTTTCAATTTGCCTACTCTACAGTCGATCTAGTAACCGATGTGGTATTTTCCTTCAAGCTAACAAAAAGTCATATAATGCTCTATCAAAGAGAATCTCTGATAGAGCATTTGTTTTGTAAACAATCGTTTTCTTGGTAATCGATTTTTATTGAAAGTATATTAGAAGCAAAAAAACTTGTGCTAGTTGTGAGCAGAATTCTAGACTAAACAATGAGTTTGTTGCATGTGGGTCTTAGGCTGGCAACACACAAGATAACTTTGCTGCTTAAGTTAGGTACCCCAACATATAAAATGGCAATTATGAGTCTCATTTCAAAAATAATCAATAGATCGCAAACAACAAAAAAGCCAGACAGTTAACGACACCCAAAAATTACATAAAAAACCTATCCATATGCATCTACTAAGCATTATAGACAGATAAGCATTTTCAGTACAGACAGTGGCAAGTCCCGAGGCCTTAGCGAAAAATATTAAATTATTCTCATTCATCGAGGCCTTAGCGAAAATTTCTAAACTATTCTCATTCATCCACAAAGAAATTTTAAACAAGCTACATGAATTAAGGGCGGAGTATATTATTATAGGTATGTATTTTTTTTTTAATTATAAGTATCTACTTAGGTAAATCTATTTGTTTTGTATCTTTATTTTAATTTGATTTATATGTACATACAGATAATAATAAGTTTTAGCTAAGTTAGTATAGTCTATTTTAAGTTTCCTTTCTGCCTCTTAACACACTGTGTCTAAGTTTCTTATCCCACTCTTCTGTCGCAGGTCTGCTAGAAGATATATTTATTGAAATAAGCAGTACCTTAGTGCTCTGGAATTTGTATAAAATTCTTTTTTTAAGTAATTGTGTGTGCATAAATAATTAAGATCATCTTCGTCTGTTGCAAGCCTTTCCGTACACTTGTGTAAACTGTTCATTAGCTTGCATTTCGTGGTTGACACTGCAGTCTGCATGCCTAGTGCGTCATATGCCATAGCCATAATCTGAGTCATAACTAAGCTCGCAAATGTCCATACTACGCCAATCTGAAGCTAAAACACATGATGTATTTATTGACTCGAAATGATTCCATTAAACTCCAGACATAACGCTCCTTTGATCACACAGTTTTATGGTTTTGGTGAAAAATGTTTACGTTTACGGGTTTTATCTCTGCATAATGTTTTGTTTTATACCTACTCTAAATATTTATTGATTCAATATCTATCTGCTCAAGTCGATCACTGAGTTCAGATTACCAAAGTTGCCGCAGTGCTACTTGCCGATTTTCTCCAATTTTGCAAATTATTCGATGTTTAGCTTTAGCTACAGCTATTATTGGCATTAAATCCATTTTATAGCTTGGTTCAGGAAGAGAACTGATGTTTTGAAAGCTATCAAGCAAGGCTCTATAGTTAATTTGTTACATATTTACTCTTTATCTATGTACATTGTACCCACAGAGATTGTTTATGCTAATACACAAACAGGTAGGAGAAGATTGTTTAATTCCTGTTTACTACACTCAGTGCAGCCTTCAAAAGGTACTGAGCCGGTTTTAACGAGAACTTCAATGCCTGGTCTTTAAACTATTTGGAGTATATTGGTAAAACTATCAAACAAAAGATGCAGCAGTACCGTTGTAATCTGTTCAATTCTGCAGTTGTTTATTTTCATTTATTGACAGTCTCGTGTTTGACCACCATCTCACCCGATGATAAGCGACTATATAGTCGGCGGCGGATTAGACTTGTCTAGAATAACTTATTCACCCTTATCTTAAAGACCCCCAGGTTTTAATTTGTAGCTATTAGGAAAAACAGAACCCAGCAGGGAATTGCAGGTCCAAAATTGGTTCACTGCTAATAATTTGGTTTTAAATGGGAAGAAAACGAAGTGCATAAGGTTTGCTTTACCAAATGTCAAAAGTAGTGATTGTGATATAGTGTTGAACAGGGAAAAACTAGAATTCGTCGATAGAACGGTTTTCCTGGGGATTACGCTTGACTCAAGGCTACAATGGGGTCCTCATTTAGCATCTCTAGCAGGACGACTAAGCTCAGCAGCATATGCTGTTAGGAAAATCCGCCAATTTACAGATGTTGATACCGCGAGACTAGTCTATTTCAGTTACTTTCATAGTATAATGTCTTACGGTATCTTATTATGGGGACGGGCTGCAGACATCGAGTCAATTTTTATTCTGCAGAAAAGAGCCATCAAAGCCATTTACAATCTCCGCCGGCGCGATTCTCTAAGGGAACTGTTTAAGGAAATTAACATCATGACGGTACCTTGTCAATATATCTACGAAAACATTATGTACGTTAGAAAAAATCTACATCTCTTTAGTAAACGAGGCGACAGACACAATTATGCTACTAGAAATAGGGATCAATTAGTTCAACCAGGTTTCAGACTAGCTAAAGTAGCCACATCTTTCATGGGGTATTGTTTAAAATGTTACAATAAAATTCCTCCCCATATATTAGAACTGAATGAAACGAAATTTAAATCTTGTATTAAACGCACATTATGCAGGCAAGCATATTATAAGTTGGGGGATTACATTGAAGATAATAATGCTTGGCTAAATGCCGGTCCTGCTCCACAGCCTCAACCACTTGGGTAAACAAGTTAGGATTTCATATTTGGAAGAGATGCTCGCCTTTTATAATATTATTTTGATAATAAATAATTTCCTTTTCTTTTTTTTTGTACTTATAGTTGCTTGGTTATTGTAAACCATAGTTTTGTATAATGTAGAAGCATTTTATTTTCAAATATTGTAAATGTGAGTACCATGGAGCCATTTACATGTAATAAGTTATGGTTTACTTTGTGACATGAACTAAAATGGCAGTTGAGAGCATGTCATGCTCGCTTAAATGTTTCGCTGATGGCGGCGTGTGTGTTGGATCATTCGGTTCCCTTCAAAATGGTTGAGCTAAATGGTGCCGATACACGCGTCATGTTCGTGAACGGGCGCCGTCGGTTGAGACTGGTCACCTCTTGACTGCCAATGACTTGTTTTAATCTTTATACTTTGAATTGTTTTCATAGTTTCCTTTTTTTTTCTTTGCATTGTCCTCACATATAGAAGCAACCAAGGATGTAACCAAGGTTATGTAATACAGAACATGATTTAAAAGAGTGTCCGTGGAGTTTCTTGCACGTTCTTCTCCATAGAGATCTACGCTTTGGAACGTGCAGATAGCTTCATCTCTTTCGTCTTGACAATTCAAAAGTGCCTGTAAAGGGTTTAATTGAAATAAATGATTTGAATTGAATTGAATTGAATTGAATTCCACTCTGTAGCTATTTGCGCAATTAAAGTAATCCCAAATCGCTTTGGGCATATGAATTAGATGTCCACACCGTGGCCGTACTACGAAGTGCCAATCCTATCATGATTCAGTGTGAAAAAGGGATAGTGCTATTCGTCTTGTATAAGTCGGTCTCTCTCTGACACAGGAATCATGATGGATTTATGACGTCATGGTAGGGCTGCAGATATACCGATAGCGTATCGCCGTACGCCGTGCGTCCAGCTTGGGGATTTTAAATATCGAAACTCAACCTATCTGAATTCCTTTATTTCAGACCGTTTTGACAGATTTGCTAACATCTAATAACCATCGATCTTTATTACGAACACCAAACTCATAAATATGTCCTCTATTTCCAACGCTGCAACATAGGACCGCTAAATCGTGCGTATCAAAGGACATAAAATAGCAATAAATTAACTTTGTATTGCCCACCGACACTTTAAGATCATGCCTTAAGCCTCCGTTATCATTCAGAATATCAAGTGCGCTGTTAATTATATCATAGGCCTGTACCGTGACCGCATAGAGTACCGTTAGCAGATTAAATTTCGAGTATACTTAATCAGCTCATGAATCTGTTTCAATCAAATGCCTCTAAATTTCTTTAGGTTAAGGATTTTGCTGGGTGTTAGCTCTGATTCGAATGAAACAGCTGACAAAACAGTATTTATATGTAGGTGCTTAGGTTAGATATCGCGAGATCAATGTATGACTCTCAACATTTAATGGTTTCAGCTGATGGCAGCAATTCAGTGTTCTGCTTGTTATGAAAACCGCAAGCTAGCGGATATTATGGTGATGTTTATTTTAATATTCGATCGGTGTTTTCAAAGTCTTGTACGAATAGAATTCCCCGATCGATATAATTTAATAGTATGTCAAGTAGCCGCCTTTGAAAATGCTGTCAATCAGATCAAATAACACTTAACAATTTATGATCTCATCGATCACTTACTGTCGTACATTTTCAAATCGTGCCGTTTTAATTGAATAGCCGTTAATCAGAAAAAAGGATACCTTAAGAATAAAATTGTGTAGCGGAATTTGTTCGAAAGTCACCGCAATCCTGGAACGCAAAGAGCATTACGGATAGGTTTTAGTCAGTAAGAGTCTGTAACTCCCTTCGTTCCACCCAGAGTAGCTTCAAGTCATTTGATTTTTTGCATTTATAATAAAAAACAAATTGTGAAACTAGCAAGAAGAGAACTATTGGGCATGTAAATTGTATCTCAGCATATTTCACAGAAAATTTAAAAAGCTAATGAAGATACTGAAACTGTAATAAAATCTCGACCACTACTCACAGGATTATTAGTCAGAAAACCCGATTAACCGCGCCGCCACAGTCAGTCTTGAACGCATTCCAAGAAGAAAATTGTTTTATTCCCGACACATAGTCAGACCGCTTTTCTTTAAAGTGCATTCTAAAAAAATATTTACGAAGTGACACATGACTCGCAACAGTTTTGAGATAATAGTACGATGATACCGAATAAAAAACCTACGTCGTTTTAGTAAAGTCCGATTTGCTACGTCATTGATCGATATTAATTTCAAGGTCAGGTTATAATGGGGACAGACAGACGTACAACTGTGTCCACAAGGTAGTTTTTGATATATTATGTTATAATGACGATACACCTGTCAGCATTCCTGCCTTGCAATGTAGGATGAAATCGCAGAGAACTGGTCAACCAATCCAGATCTTGCTGGTTAAAGTAACGAAGTGCCACTTGACGTGACCGTAAATGAATTTACTGTGGAAATCACCATAGATATTGCAATCTTTTTTTTTAAATTAGAATCAGAGATTCTATTCATAGAACTGTTCAATTAGACTATTTATAGTGAAAGGATTAAATATCGTCAAAACACGATTCTCGAAGAGACACTGAGACATCACAGATGAGCCGAATATTTACCAGGAAGCAATCGAAAAAGTTGCGAACAGACAAATACTTGAGAATATTCATGATACCGCCACGTGGTTTCTTTAAATAAAATTATCGAAGTTTCTAGAAACAAGACAACATTTCGCTTTTCTCCTCTATGAATATATTTTCACGCTATTTCCGTTCAAATGGTGAGTAAAACTTCACGAGTCTGGTAACGCGTTACAACCGCTTCCAGCCACGTGTTTGGTACAAAGATGGCGTAAGACTAATTCCCTTGCCTTTAGAGTAATGAGAATTCGGAGAAATTTGGGTGTATAATTGTTTTATGTTGTTCAACACGCTTTCATTACCACTGCCAAGCATTTTGTCAAGTTTACGACCAAAGTGACAAGTGATCGCTTTGACGTCATCGCCGTGAAAATGGACTGCGTCGAATCTGAATAAACACTAAGCTACATAATATTATTTATTATCCGTAATGGATAAAATAATATAAATGGTATGGTTTGTTGATACTGGACATTTTAACCGACTTCAAAAAAGGAGGAGGTTCTCAGGTCGAAATATTTTTTTACTGGGCCTAAGTACCTATTTTGATGGTTCTTATTTTATTCGAAATGATAAATTATATTTATTTTGTAAGTAGATTGTAAATAACACTTTTACATGTCAATCTTTTTAGTCGTTATAAACTAGATGAGGCCGGTGTTTCCTAGCTGACTACCCTGAGAAGAAACACCGAAACAAACTCAGAGATCAGTCTCTTTTGAAGTCCATACAATTTTACTGGTCAAATCATATGAGAACTGTACGGGGCGGACGTGATCGACTGGACTGTAGGGTGGCCAGGGTAGGTTATCCTATTCTTCAAAAGTGGACTGTATGGTGACAACCCACCTAGGTATAAATGATCCAGACGCGTTGACGCTCCGTCTATAAGCTACGGGCCATGAGGATGCAACCCTTAACTGAATACTTGCTATACTTGCTGTTATTGACACAGTATATAGGGGTAGGTATAGAGGGCTTACCAATAAAGTCACAATAAAACACTATTTAACTTGTTCACTATTCACTTAGCGATTTGAAGGGTGGAATTCGCGACTATATGATTCTACATTTAGGTATAAGTTCAAACTATCTTGCAAATGACTACAAATTCTATAAATTTTCAAGTTTACTATTGTACGGCGTAACTATACCGTATCGACACCCAAAAAATCACCGTGTGTGATGAAGTTTATTAACTTAAATTTTCACTATGTCTATCCTAGAATTTAGGCTATATCTAGGCTTAGGTCTATGTGAGTAGGGGTTGTCGTACCTTTATGGATAGCCCTCGGTAGGCTCCATACAGCGGAGACAAATTCACCCCTTCATCCCCCTCCATGTAGGGGTGGGATGCCGAAAACTATACAAAACTATTGTAGGCACGAAGCTATTACCTACTTGGGGTGAATTTACCGTAAAACTATGCTAGGAGGGCTATACAGCTATATGTATCTCTATAGATACGACAACCCTCTACAAAACTACATATGTTTCAACCCTGTCACTTAAGGGGTTGCAACTCTATAAGCGTATATGTTTCAGGGGGATAAAAATAAACAGTTTTATTTAAACTTAAATTACGGCTTTATGCCTGCATACACTATAGACATCTATATATCCCCTGAAAGGATTTTTCAAGGCGGTTCTATTTCAGACATTTAGAAGTCTAGAATCTAGACTTGTATTTTCGGGAAAGGAAGAGGGTAGATGCAAGGTGTTTTATTTTTGTGCATACCTTCACCAGGGCTATTTATCAAAAACTGTTGACCAATCACGTACCAGCACCCTCCTGCTCTGTGATTGGTCAGTGTCGCTTTTAGCTATGCGACTACCTTTGACCTGAATATTTCGGGTCTCAATTACCAAGCCCTTTCTATTTACCTATGTATGTCTGTTTGTGTGTGTATATACCTCGATTACCTTATATACCACCGATTACCTTTTATATACCTTTATATACCTTGATTACCTTCATATACCTTTGATTACCAGGGTTACCATGTGTTTACTGTTATGTGTAAGGGATGGGATACCCTACCTAACTATATTCTATTTACTTGGAAGAAATAAAGGCTCCAAGGGCTTATATACTGCCTCTTGAGAGCAAACAACTGTAACGAATGTGTTTTATTTCAATAACAAACTATGTATCAACTATAGCTACCTATAACTATCTATACTATGCAGCTTTATCTGTTACAGCATTCTATGTGCTAACTAACTACCTATAACTACCTATACTATGTAGTCGCGGTTTTATTTATTTGCAACATTCTATGTACTACTATAGCTACCTATAACTACCTATACTATGTAGCTAAGACGCATCGTCGCGAACATCTCTCCCGCCGTGCAGTGCAGCGATGACTCGGTGCGATGACGTCGCGGCGCTGCAGAAACCCGGTGAGCGACGCCTGTAGCCACGTCGCCCGCTGCGCGGCGCCGGTGCTCGATGCCGGTGCTCGACGCAGCTGTGCAGTCGCCGGTCTGCCGCTTCCCTGCTGTGGGTCGCCTGCATTCGCAAGGCTGTTGCGTAGGTTCTCGCAAATGTGCGAGCTGTGGGCCGGATGGCCCGCTGTCTGTGCGAGCTGCGAGTGCGCGCAGCATCGCCTGCTGCGGTGGCAAGCTGTGTAGGCAGCATTGCCTGCTGTATCGCCTGCTCAAAGCAAGGCGGTGGCGGGCCGAATATGCCCGCAATGGGGGCTGGCTGCGCCCGTGGGCGGCATCGCCCGCTATGTTGGCGAGCTGCGTGAGCAGCATCGCCCGCTACTGCTCGCTTGATGCGAGCCGAATGCGGACCGAATATGTCCGCGGGGGTGAGCTGCGCCAGTGGGCAGCATCACTCGCTATGTTGGCGAGCTGTGGGAGCATCGCCGGCTACTGCTCGCTTGATGCGAGCCAAATGCGGACCGAATATGTCCGCGGTGGGGTGAGCTGCGCCTTGCGGGCAGCATCACTCGTCTATGGTTGGCGAGCTGTGAGAGCAGCATCGCCCGCTACTACTGCTCGCTTGATGCGAGCCGAATGCGGACCGAATATGTCCGCGGTGGGGTGAGCTGCGCCTTGCGGGCAGCGTCACCCATCTATCGGTTGGCGAGCTGTGAGAGCAGCATCGCCTGCTGTGTCGCCTGCACAAAGCAAGGCGGCGGCGGGCCGGATATGCCCGTAGTGGGGCGAGCTGCGCCTTGCGGGCAGCGTCGCCCAGCTATCGGTTGGCGAGCTGTGTGAGCAGCATCGCCTGCTACTGCTCGCTTGATGCGAGCCGAATGCGGACCGAATATGTCCGCGGTGGGGTGAGCTGCGCCTTGCGGGCAGCGTCACCCATCTATCGGTTGGCGAGCTGTGAGAGCAGCATCGCCTGCTGTGTCGCCTGCACAAAGCAAGGCGGCGGCGGGCCGGATACGCCCGCAGTGGGGCGAGCTGCGCCTTGCGGGCAGCGTCGCCCAGCTATCGGTTGGCGAGCTGTGAGAGCAGCATCGCCGGCTATTGCCCGCTGAATGCGAGCCGGTTGCGGACCGAATATGTCCGCGGTGGGGTGAGCTGCGCCTTGCGGGCAGCGTCACCCATCTATCGGTTGGCGAGCTGTGAGAGCAGCATCGCCTGCTGTGTCGCCTGCACAAAGCAAGGCGGCGGCGGGCCGGATACGCCCGCAGTGGGGCGAGCTGCGCCTTGCGGGCAGCGTCGCCCAGCTATCGGTTGGCGAGCTGTGAGAGCAGCATCGCCGGCTATTGCCCGCTTGATGCGAGCCGAATGCGGACCGAATATGTCCGCGGGGGGGGGCGAGCTGCGCGTGTAGGCAGCGTCACCCATCTATTGTTGGCGAGCTGTGGGAGCAGCGTCGCCGGCTATTGCTCGCTAGATGCGAGCCGGTTGCGGACCGAACATGTCCGCAGGAGGTGAGCTGCGCCGGTGGGCAGCATCACTCTCTCTCTGTCCGCTGAAAGTAAGTTGGTAGCGGGCCGGATATGCCCGCACGGGGGGGCGAGCTGCGCGTGTTGGCAGCGTCACCCATCTATCTGTTGGTTGGCGAGCTGTAGGGGCAGCATCGCCTGCTGTTGTCTTACTTGGGTAGTGGGACAAGTTTCTTTACTGGACGCTTTAAGGTGCCGCCGGATGTGCGCACCTCAGCTGTTCGGACCTCTCCATCAGCGCCCGGGAAAACTGCGATTATGCGGCCTCGCGGCCACGTGTTGCGAGGCAGCTGGCCGTCTGCGATGAGTACGGGATCACCCACCTGCAGATTAGGGCCACGGCTATGAGGCTCCCGCCGGTGTTGGAGCTCGGGTAGGTACTCACGTACCCAGCGGCGCCAGAACTGGTCAGCGAGTGCTTGTGAGCGCCGCCAGTGGCGCTTGCTGTCGATGTCGTGCTCTGTGAACACGCCAGGCGTCGGCAGCCGGGCTGAACCACCCAGGAGGAAGTGGTTCGGCGTGATGGACTCGTCATCGTCACTGTGAACTGAAACATGGGTTAGTGGTCGACTGTTGACCGTATATTCGGCCTCACACAACAGTGTGTGTAACACCTCTTCATGTGGGTGTTTTTCGTGAAGTATAGTCTGTAATGCTGTCTTCACACATCGGACTAGGCGCTCCCATGCGCCACCCATAAAAGGCGCTGACGGAGTGATGAAGCGCCATACTATGCCTCGGCGACTTGCCTCTTCTTTGAAGGCGTCTCGGAGCTCTTTGTCGGCACCGTGCATGTTGGTGCCGTTGTCTGAATGTATTTCTGTTGGACATCCTCTGCGTGCAGCGAAGCGGCGCAGTGCTAGTATCGCGGAGTCTGCGCTGAGGCTTGCGGCGATTTCCAGGTGTACCGCTCTGGTGGTCAGGCACGTAAATAGAGCCACGTACCTCTTCTGATGCTGGCGACCGACTGTAACGGATAGCGGACCGAAATAGTCGAGTCCAGTGAATGTGAACGGCCTCTGATGATGAGCTAGACGCGTTCTGGGGTGGTCGCCTGTAGCTGGTACTGGTGCGCACGCCTTCCTAATGCGACACGGTAAACAACGTGTCACTACCATCTTCGTTGTGGGTCTCATTCTGACGACCCAGTAATGCTGTCGGACTTCATTGATGGTCATCTCGGTTCCACTGTGTTGTAAGCTGCGGTGTGTCCAGTCTATGTAGAGCTGAGTTATACGATGGTCGCCATGTAATATGGGTGGGCGCTTGACGTCTTCTGTTATTTTGTCGATTCTATCTATACGACTTCTGAGGCGTATGACGTCATCCTTCAATTCTATTTGCAACGGTCGTAGGGCGCTGTCCTTATCTATTTCTTCGTTTCCTCGCAAACTTGTCAACTCGCGGGAAAACATCTGTTGCTGTACAGCTTGCACGAGTAACCTCTCCGCTTGTTGGAGGTATTCGGCTTCTATTATTTGACTATATTTTGACGTAACTGGGGACGTCACTGATGCTGTAGGAGGGGGCACTGCCGTCTTTGTACGTTTCCTCCAATCCGGATCCGCTTCTATATTTTTCCTCGTTCTTTTATAGAACGTGTTTTCTTTGGGCGGCCGACATTTGGCGACGAAGCGTAGTACTGTCGCCGTCGCTCTCAACAGTCGTTCCCATTTCGAAAATCTTGCTGGATCGGGTATGACTTCTGTGAGTCTTCTATCTATATTTTCTATAGCGACTAAAGTTCGCTCCTCACCCGTCCGTTCCTCTAGTGGAGGCTTCTCTATTGGCCATGTTGTCGACTCTTCATACAGGAAGCTGGGGCCACAAAACCACTCGTGTCTCGAATCAAAGTGCTGTGGTACGTCACGAGTGGCTGCGTCTGCTATATTTTTCTTAGTGGGCACCCATCGCCAGTCTTCGACTCTACTATGCTCTTCTATGGCAGCTATGCGGTGCGCGACGAACGGTTTATAAACTCGAGCTCCTCTTCTGATCCAGGTCAGCACGGTTTTGCTGTCTGACCAGTACGTCACGGAGGCCGGCTTGACTCCGTGTTCTCGGATGACAGCTGCAGCGACGCGGGTCCCCATCACCGCGGCCTGCGGCTCGAGGCGGGGTATCGATTGGAGCTTGAGTGGCGCCACCTTTGCCTTGGCCATGACGAGGCTCACGTGAGTCTTGCCATCTTCTGTAGAGATACGCCAGTACACCGCTGCGGCGTACGAAGTTTCGCTCGCGTCCGTGAAAACGTGGACTTGCGTTTCTATGGCGTCGCTATATCCTGGGTAACATCTTGGTACTGTGACTTGTGCAAGATTCTGTAGATGTTGAACCCAACTTCTCCATGCTGTGGCCAAGTCTGTGTCGAACGGCTGGTCCCAGTCGACTCCTCTTCTCCATGCTTCTTGGAGTATCTGTTTGGCGCGAATCGTTACGGGTGAGGCTAGGCCGAGTGGTTCGTATAGTGACATCACTATTTTCAGCGCCTCTCTCTTTGTGGGCACCTCCTTCTGTAATACGCCACTCGGTAATCGGGCTAGGCTCAGATTGAAACCCAGCGTATCTGCTCTTGGTCTCCATATTAGGCCAAGAATTTTCTCTGTATGGTCGCCGATGTCGACGACTTCTGTCTCTATAAGCGACGGTTCTATTTTCTGTATGACGTCGATGTCATTCGATACCCATTTCTTAATTTCGAAACGAGCCTGTTGGTGTATCTTCTTCACCGCTGTTGCTATGTGTGTCGCTTCTTCAACTGTTCTATAGCTATCCAGATAATCGTCCATATAATGGTTCTTCACTATTGCATCTACTGCTTCTGGATGCTGTTCTATGTGCCGGTTCGCGTTCCAATTCTTCGCGAATATGGCCGTGCACGGTGAGCTTGCCGCGCCGAATATGATTGACGTCATTCGATACTCGTCGGGGGCTCCTTCTCTTCTATTGCCTCTCCACAAATATCGGAGGGCGTCTCTATCTTCAGGTCGTACTTTGACCTGCATGAACATTTCGGTAATGTCACCTGAAATGGCTATCGGATATCTACGAAACCTCATCATGACGCCGGGCAGCGACTGTAACAGGTCCGGTCCTGTAAGTAGGAAGTCGTTCAGCGACATTCCATTCGATTTAGCTGCGGCGTCGTGTACTATTCGAAACTTCTCCGGCTTCATGGGATTGAAGACGTCGAAATGAGGCAGATACCAGGTTCTTCCTGGCGTGGTCTGTTTGGGCGCTTTTTCTGCGTACCCTTTCGAAAGGAGCGAGTCCATCTGTTCTATATATTTATTTCGAAGACTCGGATCTTTGTCGAGCTTCTTTTCTATAGAGATCAGCCGCTTGTGTGCTGTCCCATAACTATCGGGCATTTCAAAGTTGTTATTTTTCCATAACATAGCTGTTTCTATATGCCCATCTGTCAACTGTTTGGTATGTCTTTTCAAGATGTCTTCAGCCTGCTTCTCTGGATCAGAATCTGGACGCCGAGGATTAACTATTAGGGACTCGAGTGCGAAAAATTCACGAAGTTGCTCGTTTAGTCTATCGTCTCTATTTTCTTTATCTTCTCTGCATGCGCTGACGTAATGCACCTGCTGACCGAGTATTCTAGTGTGCGCGCCATGTAGCGTCCATCCAAGCGTTGTAAGTGACGCTATTGGCTGGTGCCTGGGGCCTCTTCTGACTTCACTGGCAAGGAGAAGGTGCCAGTTGTCTTGGCCAATCAAAATCTTGGGCGCGCCAACATCATAGACTAGCTGCTCTTTCAAGTCGATGAGATGTTTGCAATGTGTGACATCTTCTTCACGGACTGTCTGTGACGCGAGATTAAGCTTCGGTATGGTGCGCGCTCTGAACGGCACCCTATTTCTATGCTGACTCGCGAGTGTCACTGTGACTCTTTTCGAACAAGGAGTGTCGATCATGGTGTCACCGATCGCACCAATCTTCAGTGGGTCGATCTTGCCCTCGGCTCCGACTTGGTCGGCGATGTCTTCATCGATCAACGATACGGTCGATCCATCGTCGAGTAGGGCGAACGTAGCTGCCTCTCCCGCCGGTCCAATGACCCGGACCGGGATGATCTTTAAATAGGCGTGATTCGACGATGATCTTGAGCTGGCGACTGTCTCCTTGGGCTCCTTTTTGACTTCGGTCTGTCTGGGCTTTTCGGCTGCCACCGCAGCAGGCTTCTTGTCGTAATGAAGTAGCCGACTGTGCGTGGCTGTACACCCCTTGACGTCACACTTCTTCGCGTTGCATTTATGCCGCTCTCTTCTTGGCTTCAGGCAACGGAAGCACAGGTTTAGATTCTTCGCAATTTCCCATCTCTTGTTACTATTACTATTCTTGAACTTTGAGCAATCGCGTTCTATATGGCCATCCTTCTCACACAGTCGGCACTTGCTTGCTGACTTCTCTGTTGTTGTGTGAGTCCTCTGCTGCGGTGTGCGTCGGTTGGATGAGCCCTCTGTCTTGATGTTTTCAGCAGGAGCGAAAGCGCTGCAGTATCGAGCTTGTTCGGTAATGAATTCGCTAAACAGCGACAAGTCTGGCAAGGACTGGTACTTTTCTGTATATATACGGTACCACTGTACACGTATCGAGTTCGGTAGCTTCTCTGTCAAGGTTCGCATGAGCTCGGCGTTGATCAGGTAATGATCCTTCTTCAATGCTCGCAGCGTTACTATAGCGCACCTCACGTGGCTTGCGAATGAGCAAATATCCTTTGGATTTTCACTGCATCGTGTCAGTCCTCGCAATCTATCTGTTTCGGCCTGTGCTATCGAATCTGGTCGGCCGAATTGCAGCTCGAGTTCCTTCATGATGTCATCTGGTCTTGCATGGCCGATGAGTTCTGAACTAACTGTTTCTAAAGCGCGTCCATGCAGGCTTCTTCTAAGTCTTGCTGTATTCTCGACATCGTTGAAATATTTTCGAGTTGTTTCATAAATGGCTCGAAATGACAACCATTCTGTATGCGCACCACTGAAGTTCGGTAAAGTCATAATGACCTTCGACGCCGAGGAGGAATTCTGTGACTGCTGTTCTGTTTTCTTGTCAACTAAAGATGCTATAGCAGCCGTAAGGTCCGTAACGAATGGACGTAAATTATCCTCGCTCCTATCGTCTTCTATTTTCTTCATGGGTGGTGGCTCTATCTGTTTAGCACTATCTGGATCTATGTGCGTTCGACGAGAGTCCACTATTGGTTCGAAGTCCACAGGGGGGGGCGGTTGCTGTCGACTATCACGGATGTCCCCCTCGGCGGCGTTGGTCTCTCTCTGATCAGGAACAGGTTCAGGCGCCTCTTCCAGCCAGGAACGCACGTACTCTTCATTTGAGTTTCTATCGTCCAAATATTCTTCGTCCGACTCTTGTTCGGCTCTCTGAAGTGCTAACTGGGCAAGCTCCAACTTAATCTTCAATAAGTCTTCGCGAGCCTTCTGTAGTTTTCTATATGACCGCGGTGACCTGTCAATGGTCGACGGCGGACGTCTATGTTCTATACGGGCGTCACCCCGGGTAGTCATTGGCAAGACTCGGCTATCTCTTCTATTTGACGGCTTCATTGTACTATCTGAAGTCGTCTCAAAGCGGGTTCCCTTCCTTGAGGTCGATGGCATCTGTTTCTGTACTGTTGTCGGCAATGGTGCAGGTACTCGTTCTATTGCTGAAGCTTCTATCTGTTCTATTTGTTCAGCGGCAGCAGGCGGAGACACGTCTTCACTGCGCTGCTGCATCGATCGCGCCGTCCCAGACGATGAAGGCGAACGCGGCGGCACCTGATGATGGATAGCAGGAACCCTCTCGGCTGGATCCTGTATCGGAACTGTCCACGCCTCGGATGATTTGCCATGCGACCTCGTGATCGGCATTGTTGAAGTCTTCAATGAATCTTCAAAACTATTCGGTAGTCCACTGGTAAGCCTCAGGTGAAACTTCAATCCAAGTTTCCAAAAAAAAAAAAAAATTTTCAAAATTCTTCAAAGTCCCCAATCTTCAAAAAATATTCTATGTTCGGATTGACTGAAACTTTTCTAAGTCCCAGACTGTTCAAAATCTTCTATGTGTGAAGTCGATCGAAATTCTCTAAGTCCAAAATTCTTCAAAAATATTCCAAGTCCCGCTTGATCAAAACTTTTCTAAGTGTCAGGTTGTTGAAAATTTTCCAAGTTCAAAAATCTTCAAAAAATTTTCCAAGTTCAAAATCTTCAAAAATATTCTAAGTGTCGGAACCCCTCAAAATTTTCAAAGTGTGAAGTCGTTCGAAATTTTCTAAGTTCAGCTTGATTAAATTTCTTCTATGTTATTCCTTCACATCAATCTGCCTAGGGGTAGTTTTCTTGAAGGGATGATTTCTTCAAGGTCCGACTTCTATTCAGCTTCTAGGGACGCCCTTCGTGTCTTGAAATGTTGAAGGGTAGTTTTTTCTTCAAGGGGGTGCGACTTCACAATAGGGGTTGCGCCTTCAGGGTAGCTGCGTGGTTCAGTAAATCCAACTTCCAAATAGCTAGATCAGGCTATCTTCAAAATATCCGGCTCCGATGGACCAGAAAATGTACGGGGCGGACGTGATCGACTGGACTGTAGGGTGGCCAGGGTAGGTTATCCTATTCTTCAAAAGTGGACTGTATGGTGACAACCCACCTAGGTATAAATGATCCAGACGCGTTGACGCTCCGTCTATAAGCTACGGGCCATGAGGATGCAACCCTTAACTGAATACTTGCTATACTTGCTGTTATTGACACAGTATATAGGGGTAGGTATAGAGGGCTTACCAATAAAGTCACAATAAAACACTATTTAACTTGTTCACTATTCACTTAGCGATTTGAAGGGTGGAATTCGCGACTATATGATTCTACATTTAGGTATAAGTTCAAACTATCTTGCAAATGACTACAAATTCTATAAATTTTCAAGTTTACTATTGTACGGCGTAACTATACCGTATCGACACCCAAAAAATCACCGTGTGTGATGAAGTTTATTAACTTAAATTTTCACTATGTCTATCCTAGAATTTAGGCTATATCTAGGCTTAGGTCTATGTGAGTAGGGGTTGTCGTACCTTTATGGATAGCCCTCGGTAGGCTCCATACAGCGGAGACAAATTCACCCCTTCATCCCCCTCCATGTAGGGGTGGGATGCCGAAAACTATACAAAACTATTGTAGGCACGAAGCTATTACCTACTTGGGGTGAATTTACCGTAAAACTATGCTAGGAGGGCTATACAGCTATATGTATCTCTATAGATACGACAACCCTCTACAAAACTACATATGTTTCAACCCTGTCACTTAAGGGGTTGCAACTCTATAAGCGTATATGTTTCAGGGGGATAAAAATAAACAGTTTTATTTAAACTTAAATTACGGCTTTATGCCTGCATACACTATAGACATCTATATATCCCCTGAAAGGATTTTTCAAGGCGGTTCTATTTCAGACATTTAGAAGTCTAGAATCTAGACTTGTATTTTCGGGAAAGGAAGAGGGTAGATGCAAGGTGTTTTATTTTTGTGCATACCTTCACCAGGGCTATTTATCAAAAACTGTTGACCAATCACGTACCAGCACCCTCCTGCTCTGTGATTGGTCAGTGTCGCTTTTAGCTATGCGACTACCTTTGACCTGAATATTTCGGGTCTCAATTACCAAGCCCTTTCTATTTACCTATGTATGTCTGTTTGTGTGTGTATATACCTCGATTACCTTATATACCACCGATTACCTTTTATATACCTTTATATACCTTGATTACCTTCATATACCTTTGATTACCAGGGTTACCATGTGTTTACTGTTATGTGTAAGGGATGGGATACCCTACCTAACTATATTCTATTTACTTGGAAGAAATAAAGGCTCCAAGGGCTTATATACTGCCTCTTGAGAGCAAACAACTGTAACGAATGTGTTTTATTTCAATAACAAACTATGTATCAACTATAGCTACCTATAACTATCTATACTATGCAGCTTTATCTGTTACAGCATTCTATGTGCTAACTAACTACCTATAACTACCTATACTATGTAGTCGCGGTTTTATTTATTTGCAACATTCTATGTACTACTATAGCTACCTATAACTACCTATACTATGTAGCTAAGACGCATCGTCGCGAACAAGAACCATGTAGGTTGATGTCTGAAGTGGTATTTTGAGGAAAGTACCACACAGATTTGAGTGGACCTGTCTAGACAATGCAAGCATTTGTCAGATACCGAGTAGCTCAAACTTAGAACTTTAAGGAGCTCGTCGATTTGACGATCAATAATAAGGTAAGGACATTTGGGTAGGCCACATAAAGAACTCTAACTGCCAGACTAACATGAAATGAACCCCTAACATAGCGATCTACATAGTACTCATATTCACAATACGTTATATGAGGACCATGCAGATCAGTGTCTGAAGTGGTCTTTTGAGGAAAGAACCACACAGATTTGAGTGGACCTGTTTAGTCATTGCAAGCCTTGGTCAGTAGTCGAGTAGCTCAACTTAGAATTCACAATAAGTTATATGAGGACCATGCAGATCAGTGTCTGAAGTGCTCTTTTGAGGAAAGAACCACACAGATTTTAGTCGACCTGTTTAGTCATTGCAAGCCTTGGTCAGTAGTCGAGTAGCTCAACTTAGAACCAATAAGGAGCTCACGCACCAATAAGAAAACTGATGCTTGTCATATGGTCCCATTAATTTGAGTGAGATCTGACGACTAATATTTGAGAACTCCCTTATAATGCGTAGGTTCGTCTCAGACTAAATTGACGATGTACTAATTTTCACTTATCGATTTAAAAAATAATTGCAAGCGATGGTTTGGAAGAGTATCGTAGTATTTCGAGTTGGCCTCTTTCTTGTTAGGTGAAGATCTGATGAAGAATTTCAGAGATAGGAAACGGAACTCTTCAATAAATAATAGCAAATGTTCCTAGATTGCTGAAATGTCTGTTTATTGTTCACACTAGTTTAGACGCTGACCAGCCAGACGCTGTGATGGGTACGTTTAGCTGTGGGATATCACCACTAAAAATACAAAATAAAAAACTTAAAAAAACACACAAAAGTCTTTTTAAAGGATTTTTTAAAGAGTGTTTTTGTTGTTTCAGGTTCGCTAGAATGTTGGCTATTTACAGCGGCAGCGCCTATAAAGAGTTATTGATACCTTGTAGAATTCATTTATATTTATGCTAGCAACTGCCAGCGACTCTGCCCGCATGAATGTCAATTTTTTTTCTAAAATAAAAATAAAAACTTTTTCGGCGAAATGGAGGATGAAGTTGATGGCGAAATAGAAGAAGAAGTTGGAGCAGAATCTACGTCAGAATAACTTTCGTGAATTTAGTATATATATATATTATATTCTTTGTTTGTAAATTTAAACGAGTTCACTTCTGAGGTGGTCCCATTTTCACCAGGTCAAGATCTGATGATGGGATCCAGGAGAAATCGATCAACCACCGAAAATTGTATGCTCGTATGGTGCTTTTGTTACGTAATAATCGTGTCTTACTCAGGTATATGCTCCAAAGAGTCAACATCTGATGCTGCTGTGCTGATGGTGAAGCTACAGAACTCCTTAACGTCGAAACGAAAATCCTAGACGTTGTTATTTTTTTACTGCATTATCCGTCATCACAACGCGTCGGTATTAAAGTTAACATTGCATTTGGCAGTGGCATGAAGTATTTTACACCCATAAAGTCAATATAGGTACGCAGGAATTCTGTGAATAGTAATTACGGTAAATAACACAAGGACAAGTAAATGCGACAAGTTATTATTGAAGCAAAACAATAAACATATACAATACATGCAAGCAACTGTAACGAGAATTTCATTCTGTCAGAATGCATTTGTCTTGATTTATGATTGATAAAACCATATTTTTTGTTGCCTCTTTGATCTCTGATCTAGTGGCAGCGACCTAGTATGAATGCAGTGCAGACCTTGAGGTACTCGCCACGAATCGGACATGGGCCATTCAAATAGACAAAATCTCATTTACAGCCCCAGCGTTGGAACTGTGCCCAGTATAGCCAGATAGTACTTATTTATAACGTGGGGAACCTAAACACCGTTTTGTCTTCAACGATAGTGAATTGAGAAAACAATACTTTCCCTCAATCAACTTTTACGCTCCGTGTGGGATGATACTAATGTTTTGTTGTCTTTCAGATTTAGACCAACGTACTATGCCAGAGTTTACGGAAACCATTCCAAAACTAATGAAAAACAGAAATGGTTAATTTTAGTTCGGATATCTTAAAGTTCACGAAAAGGCCAGTTAGTAATGAGTGGGCAGTTATGTAAACACAGTTGCAATTGGAGACAACAGAATAAATACTGAGTAATACATAGATTCCATATGACATCTTAGCGGCGAACGCTGGCGATGTGCCAGCACCTTTCGCCAGGTCATTCTCTCAAGAAAGCTGCCTGGAATAACTGACGCAATGTGTCTAGTCTACTCCAATGTATATAATTAAAAACCACGTGGTTCTTACTGGGAATCAAATTGATGTTTTTTCTTGATATTACATAAGTAGGTACTGGATCGAGTTTGACCAACTGCGGGCGTACCATGAGGTGTTAAAACGTGAGTCTTCCGAGCGAGAAAGAGGGATAGAGTTATACACCCTATATAGCTCCGTCCCTTTTTCTCGCTCGGAAGACTCACGCTTTAAGTTAAGACGTCATGGTACGCCCGCTGATGGTCAAACTCGATCGTCGTGGTCGACGACTGAACAATAAGTAGTACCTAACCTATTTCTCTAAGATCCCAGGTTATAGCAATCAGGAAACCCATACTATGACTAAGAATTCTAGCCCGGGCCTTAGCTGGTCATTAGCTGTGATGATCATCATCATATCCGCCTGGAATAACCCCACTGCGGGATATAGCTTTTTTTCCAGTCCTATCCGCTCCTCGTCCACGTGCTTTCCAAAACTCTAATGATATCGTCCCCTTAGCTGTACGCACAATGAAAGTACTCCTAAAACGTTTTGTGCGTAAGGGTAAGATGACAGGCATGTAACGGTGGCGCATCGCCGTACATTTTAAAGTGACCAAGACTTACGAAAATATCTGATGATTGTAATCTTAACAGCAGATTAGATGAAGTAAACTGATGCGTCAGTCTGACTGGCATCGGTGACTCAGGAATTTACTGACATTGGGATAACTGCCACTGAGTGTCGTGTGCTAGTTTGTAATTGATAAAAATAGTACAGTATATTCTTTTGTTTTACTCGCTAGTCAATTGCTTCGAAGAGAACACTTTTTATGTAAATACTTGGCCTTGAATTTCTACAGCTACAGTAAATGATTTTTATTAATGTGTGGGTATATTCACCTATTATTATTTCTGTCACCTATGACGAAACTTCCAGGAAAAGTTTAGACATCCCTAGGCAAAAAAATCAACGGCACATCTTTTAAAGAAAAATCAAAAATAACATTATTTTTTAATTACAGTGATCGTTCTGTGTTAACACGTTTGAAAATGTGGAATCAATTAGGAGCAACGGTTTGTTATTATTGAAGAGAGGGATGGAGATAGATCTTCCGGTCTAGAGATCTTTGAGCTTTATAAGACGCACGGAGATATAAATAATGAATATCCGGTGTACTACTTATCTGTAATTGCTGCAAGGAGCGCCTTTAATATACCAACTAGTTTTTTTTTCCTGTAAAAACACATTCAGTTATTTCAATAGTATCGAAACAACAAATAAAAATTCTTAGTAGTCTGTAAATTGAAATTAGGTTCGAAGAATGAGAGAGCACTTTGACGTAAAAACAAACACTCAAGAGTTAGTAGAAGGCGATGAGCTGAGGAGATGAATATTATGTTTAAGGAAAGCACACAACATTTTTTAGCTGTAGGAGCAAGCTAAAATACTGAATTTCTATTGGACGCAATTGATGCATCTGTGTTTTCTGATCGTTATACTTAAACTGAAGATATGAAAGTCAAGAACATATACATAATCTTCTAGGGTTTTAAATCATAAAATTAATAAATGAATCAATCTCTTAATATTTTATTTCATATAGGACATTATTTATTATTCATTTGATTTTTTTTAGTTGATTTTATTATATTTATTAGTGTCAAATTGTATTCTAATTCGTATCTTTTGTTTGAATTTTAATTGTATTGTATTTTTACATAACCTACTGTATTTCACCACCGAGCCAAAAAATTGACAATGCTATGTACTCCGCTGTTGTCATGTGAATCAGACCACTTATGAAATGTGTTTATTTTTTTATGTGATGTGGCAGTAACAAATAAATAAATAGGCAAGCGAGCTCCATTGTCGACCACATCACTTACCGTCAGATGAGATTGTGGCCAAACGTAACCCTATAATTAAACTTGAAACAGTATACAAGTGAAGCACCAGCACTAAGAAATCACTACATAGTACAAAACAAAGTCGCTTCCCGCTGTCTGTCTGTCCCTACGTACGATTAGATGTTTAAAACTACGCAACGGATTTTGATCTAGTTTTTTTTTAATAGATAGAGTGGTTCAAGAGGAAGGTTTATATGTACAATACATGCATAGTATAATAGAGATTTAGTATCAGCATTGCACCCGTGCGAAGCCGGGGCGGGTCGCTAAACTATTTATAAAGCATAAAAATGTAATATTTAGTAGATATATGAAATCCTACTACGCAGTAAGACGTGGTCAATCTCAAAAGTACAATACCCTTTTCTTCAACGAATTTATGACCCGCTTAAGATAACACACCGCTAATAAATATGCTAATTAATTATATATGTTTCTTATCTGAAACAAATATGGATTCTTTCTGTTACATAATTAAATAGCAAATACCTATCGTCTAGTTTATTTTTCTAAACACGTGGTTAATCAGAGGATTAAACAAATAGCTAGACAACACAATGATATTGCTTTAATATTCGATAAATAGTCAATAAATCCGTCTAAGCTACGTGTATTATTTATCAGTATGTCATTATTCATTAATTAACATACCTAATCAACTGTGACCGTCTACTGCGCAGTTAAAGAGCTCACAGGAAAAAAATAATGTTTAACTTGTCAAACAATGTATTTCAGACCATTTACATATTGTTTTGCGGTTTTCAATTAATTTTAGTGTATTTATTTTAGATTACGACTCATGGTTGTTCCACTAATGAGTGTTGACGTTGTGTGTGAGTGACGTCGCACCACACCCCCAACACATAACACAAATACTTGACCAAAGGCCCAAGGAACGATTGCACTACATTCAAACGACTTCTCATTTGTACAACTATCAAATTAGTAAACAAGCAGTCCGATTCGAATTTATAACATGTTATTACTCGATTCTGTCTCAACAATTTATCTCGCAAATCCAAATCGTACCGGTTTACAATCGTAATTGACTACCCATTTAATAGAAGGCGACAATCAATCAGAAATGCGCTGATAAGCTGAAGCTTAGCTCTTGAATACGAAATAATATCCAGTTTCTCTCGATATAGTGCTTAGATTATGTGCACTTGCATATAAAGATGATTGCACACTAAATAGGATTAATTTAATAAAGTGGTAAACTGTGATGAAGTATTATTGAGCACAGTGCTCATGATAACGAATATTTCTCATACGAGGAAGTGAGGAGAGAGGCTAGAGATGTTCTAATATAATGTGAGTCATTATATTTTGGCACCATCGTCGGAGCATCCATGTCATTTACATATGAAACACATTATCGTAGATAGAGTAACAAAGTACGTTAGTTGTGTGATCGGCTTAAGAGTTATATGTACTCGCGTTTCGAATCCATTCGCTGCGCAGTTCGTTATTTTGGTTGGAAGGAACAGCTGACACATGGCAACATAGATCACGGACGGATCGCATCCCGCCACATGGCCGGCCAGTATCAGTTTTTTTCTCTTACACCTCTTAGTTTTATCGTCGTTCGGAGACTTTATTGATTTACACTGAGTAGCTCAGAAGTTATTAAAAGTGTTTTGAACTGGTGAACAGCTTAAAAACATGTGAGACCACATTAAATCGTAAGAAACTTGCGGGCAACAGACGAACCTCGTAACATCTTTCAACAATTTTTTTTTATCTTGCTGAGACTTTTTTTCGCTTTGTGATGTTGATGTTAACTTGAATCTATGGTTCTGGTAACTGGGCTTTTCCTCACTATATATTATACCCACCGTCCTTTTGCTCCCAGCGGCCTAACCCTATTCTACCACCGCGGTTCTTTTCTGATTAATTTGGTTGCGGGATCCAAGACAGTTGAATGGTTTCGCCCCCATTTTTCTGTGGTAGCTACGATTGATTCTGGCTTTCAGATGTTTCAATGTTTGGGAGTAGAATGGCACGCTTGCTTAGTCGTTCATTCCTGCACCTCCAGCAGTTCAATAAGGCACAGATTTTTCTCTAAATGGAATCCTTCAAAGGGTCAAGGTCCATTATATTTTTTGAACTCAAAAGTTCTTCAAGATGACATCTGATGTGTTCCATTACCTCAAATAGATGTTGGGAAAACCCTGTAAAGTTCCACGAAAGCCTGGATGATCTCCAAATCATGCTGCGAGAACTAAATGACGCAACCTCGAATGTAGGCCTGACGATGTAAAGTCTAAAACTAATTGCATAATGTATTCATCTTCACATTTTCCCTGAACATAATATCTGGTCAATTCTACGTACTAGATGATTTGAAGAAAACTAGAAGATGATAAATAATGTGGTTTTGGAATATGATTTTACAAAGAAAAGTGCCAAAAAAAGATCAAAGGACTGAGTTGATTAGAAAGGCGATGAAAAGAAGTTAAGAGGAGCAAAGACCAGACGGTGTGGCGACCAATGAACGGATAAAGTTGCGTAGGACGGCCAAACAACGGCAACATGGGTTGACGACTCCAGACGAGCGTAGGCTACGGTTATATGAGATTAGAACGGAATCCCCGTGGGTTGTGTGTTTGGGCCAGCTTCCTATGAAAAATTAGACACTAACTGCAGTCGTATCCGAACTGTTTAATCCCAAGTTTGATCCGCACGCTAAAAGCAAGAATTATAATTCTTGCTTTTAACTGATGAAGATTCATATTAACTTTCTTCTTCTACTCTTCTTTTTTATACGCAATCATTGTTTTGTCATGTCTGTAAAAAGAATATAATTCATTATCTTGAGTGATGCGACGTTGTTTTCGCTAGTTTAACCCTAATTACTATTATCGTTCTCGAAACATCCGAACATCGAACTTCTATGTTTGACTAGTGATTTATTACATCAATTTGGTGACAAAGAGTCTAGTGGTGATCACTTACGAAGTTCTGGAACATAAGCCAGAAACATTTAGTAGCATGCTCTTCACTATAATGAACGATTCATGTGCTCCTGATTATTTAACACAATAGAAGTATTAGGCAGTTCTCACAGTCTTAACCTTCGAGCATCAAAAACTTACTTCTTCATATTCCTTCTTCCTTCTCTGTGCATCGGGTTTATGTCTAATCTCTACGCTATTTCAACCATTAAATTCTAGAATATGCTACTACCCCTTCCTGCTAATTCCAAATTTTCCTTTAGGCGTAAAATCTGAAAACATTACTTAAAAGTCTGTCTTTCGTAGTTTGGTCTTCGTCATAATGATTATAAGTTCTCTTATACATAAAGATAGCAATATATTAATGTATTTTATTATTTGTAATTTCTTCCCCAAAAAATGTACATATTTTAAATTTTATGTATTTGTTGTACCAGTGTTGTCTTTTATCCCAAAGGTTGACTGGTAGAGAATGGCTTGTAACTTTAACTCCGCCCATGTACCACTATTGTACATAAAGTTTAAATAAATAATAGTAAGTCATTAACCAACAGTCCAATTGATTTTTCTAGGAGTGTCAATAGTTGAATCCGCTCACTATGATGAAATCGTTGGAAAATCGAACGAGGAATGCGCGAACGATACATTATACATACAATAATACGAATTAATGAGGAAATTGTGTGACTACAAAACATTATGCGTGTGCATAACTTCATTAATTAAACCGTGATTCACCAATGGGAAGCGAGCAGCTGTAGGTTGAATAGACCGTCACACACCCTAGTCAAAAAGTTACGTGAGTCACAATTAGCAACCCTTTGTTCGGTTCAAATGTCATGGAAAATGTTCAATCGTGCGTGACCGAAGCTGACGTGGACTCAACATTGTCGGTACACGTTTACCGTTGATAATGATATAATATTAGACATAGAATTAAAACCAGCAAATTTGTAACCGCATACGTCAACTTTAATAAGTGACACATCTATGAAGTCCATTGTCTTAAGTCATTTGCATCATGGTATTAATAAAACTATTATATTACCTGCTAGATCCGCCCTCATTAATATATCATTCAGATATTATGTACATAATTGGTTGCTATTTGACACGACTTTCGTGACTAAACATAATGTAAATGGATTAGTCACAAATGCTGTTACTATTGTTACGTCTGTCGCGATTATACAAGCAACCAATGTCGCCTCACCGGCTTGGAGGAAGTGAAACCATTTAAGCGAGCTCAGTAATTAGTGAGAGATACCACGGTTGTGTTAAACAGCGAGCTGGAACCGAGCCAGAGAGTTCATTTGCCGATGCCGAGTGTTCGACCGTGCACCTCTTAACTTCAGAACGTTATCAATTCTGGTAACCGCTTCAAAGTAACGAATCACCTGATGTTTCCATAAATTGCTTTTCACTTTTACAGTTATTTATTATACAATTTATTCAACATGCAATTTGCATGAGCCGCTTACGTGAGCTGTTATCAAGTCCCTTGTATTCCTGTTCATTTAAACAGCGGGAGAGCCGATAACGTTAATTCCAATGTTGGCTGATTGGCCACAAGTTAGTTATCTAACTACAATCTCCGTCTTCCTGGCCGGTCCAACCTGTGCTACCGGTGGCCAGTCCGGTCGCAAATGGATCACGCCTATAATATGTTCCGCAGACTTATGTACATAGCTTTGTAGCCAGCGCCATTACTTTATTTACATAGCGAGCCGGCTTGACCTTGAGAGACCGAGCATTTAATCGCGAAACTATCAGTTACCAGACGTGACCGGTTTGAATATGTACACACAAATCGGAAAAATGACGTAACTCACGTCCTGAAAATTGCATGACAACCGGTCTGGAGGAAGACATTACGATACTCATATGCCGAAAAAGGTACTTCCGTTGATTATTAAAACGGTCAGGTATCATTTTAATGAATCGTTTGTACAATTTCGTAATTATTTCTGAGTAACATCTCATCGAAGCATGCATCCTTTCACCACAACGGTCTTACTACATAGCGTAATAGCATCTACCTATTCAACTTCCAGTTACGGAGCTTAGAATGAAGTTAGGTATGTCTATGCAGTAAAGCTCTGTGGAATGATCTTGCTTCGCATCTGAGGGCAAAATGACTTCTAGCGATCGTGATACTATGTACAAACAAGGTAAGTATAATTTACTTAGTGAGTTGGTGCAAATATTTTAGGTGTGCCTTGGCTTAGACGTCGCCACTAGTATTATAACCATTGTGGCTAAAGGTGTGCCACCTAGTTGGATTGTAAGCGTACTAAAAATATTTGTGTAACTTTGACTGACGTTCTGATACGATACTTGTTTCTACACCACATAAAGTAATCGTTTCATCGAAATTCCTCCGTTTGGATCCAATTTAAAGTCAAACATCGAATCCATCACGATAAAATCTCATGTGGCTAAAGACAGAATCATGCCGTCCGTCGCTGTCCGTATTTAATTTACGGCCGACCTTTCTACAGACGTTACCAAGCTGACTTCCAAGTCAGTTTTAAAATACCTCGAGGCTACAGATAACGGCTTCATTATGTCCCAGTAGATGCAAACGGCGCTTAACATTGTTGCACAAGAGGTTAACGGAAGTGCGCTCACTGAAAGAGCTGTTGCTGTATGTCTTAGCGATTGATGAGTGTTTTTAAAAAAACATGTTCGCCCAAAGGGAAAGTAGCGACCGCTTAGTAACAAGGCATAATAATCGGTTGTGCGTGCAATTCCACACAGCCAGTGGGTCACGCCTTCCGTTACGGCCTGGAGCGCAGACAAAGGGCGACCGGGGGACACACCTGTCCTGCCAGCTCTTTATTCTTTGCAACTTAATTACCTCAATCAGTTTGCTAACGTCCCCGTTGCATTTATTGAAAAGTAAAAGTTATAATCACGCTTGTAACTACTGTTTGTGTTGATGCAAATATATGTATGCAGTGCATAATTATCGTTCCAGCCTAATGAACGCGTTAAAAACTTCACTTGCTCATGAGGACTACTTCTTTCTATAGCACCTTGCATATTTATGAGGAATACCTCGACCCAAGTTCTGACCGAGTTTTTATAATATCCTCAGTTGCAGTAGTAGCATCGCTGTTGGCAAATGCAGCTTCATAGATAAACGGTACGGAATGTTTTAGGGTGCATACTGAAAAGGTCAAGCGAGCCGTTAACATGCACGCAGTCGCTCGCATAATGACTGATGGTGCAGAATCTTAATCATAGAGATTTTATGCTGCCTAAATATATGCAAGTACATCTTTTGTTACTGTTGAACAATGATAAAGATAAGAGAGAGAGGCAAACATTAGAGTCTTATCTTAAGCCAATTTAAGAAGCAGACTGAATTTGTGAGTTACTTTTCTGGAAGCTTTTTCCTTATCTCACTGTTCTATAACCCGCAGTGCCGTCATCTATGAAAGCGACGTTCTTTCACCTTCAAAGAGAGACATATAACACGGCGGATGAAGTCCAAAAATAAGTCCTAATAGATACTTGACAGGCGAGCGTCAGTCCGGAGCTTTGACCGACTGTGTGCGTCAGCGGTTTTGTGTTTGCACGGAAATAGCGCGGTCTATGAAACTTTGGCACCGTATACCTTTGCAGGAGACAACAGCACCTAATTTCAACTCGCCTTTATGACCGGGAGAAGCATAAATCTTATTTTTAATATGTTTAGAGCTAGAAACGTATAAAAGGCCATATTGGTAGTGCTAAACTTATTTTTTACGCAACATATCAAGTTTAGCGCAGTTGCCATTTAAAGACATATATTTCCCAACTTTACTTAAGAAAAGATGTTCATGTTCACGCTAACTATGTGGAAAATTAGACGTAAACATAATTAGTTAAAAATAAATTTAGCCGTAGCCGACAATTTCTTGGAAACGGAACTGTCGAACAAGTAAAATAACTTGATGATAACTTACCTGGGAATTTTGTCGTAATAAGTAATCTTGGTGTTATAATGGCTGTCTAAGGCAGGACACTATCGAATGCGGAATACGCAGCGACTGACGCAGTTTTAAGTACCTGGAAACGATGCAATGGGAAATGAATATTAAATTCTGCATATTTACATTTTCGTCTCATTTGGTAGAAAGAGCAATTTCATAACTACATACATACATAGGCACAATTGGCGGAACAGAAAAAAAAGCCCGAATACAAAATAATAAAGTTTAATTAGAAATAAAATAATAATCAGACATGAAGTAACAAACCAATGAACTTCTTTTAACATCGACTTTATAAACTCTTAATTAAATTTTATTCAAAAAATCAAAATTAAACATGGGATCTTTTTTAAAATGTTGTTATCAAACAAACACGATTATTAAGGAATAGTGAGATTTTAACATTAAATAAGTGATTGAATATCCTTCATCAGAATAAAACCGTCATCATTGAAGGAGGCAAATAGGACAACATGTTCTTTAAAATATCCCTGATATAATAATAATAATATAACTTTTATTTCGGGTAACAAAGACCCATAACATATATACCTTACAGACTAACATACATATTTATATAAAACAAACACTATTTTACCGATCAGCAGTCATATTCCCTCCATCGACCACCACTAGCTCCGTATGAGATCCCAAACGTATTCCACTCCCCACCGTAACTGAACTGCCCACATATGACACCATATTTTCAATATTAACGTTCTCCTTTGCGTTTCCAGATTCGCTTTCTTCCATCGATCTGGTTTAATAGCACCCTGTATCAGTGACAAGTACCCGTCCCCATTGGTTCATGTCCCAAAGGCGATGTTATTAACGTGCACAGTTTAACAATGGTGTCTTTCATGTTTTGGAGCTTTGGCAGGTAGATATTAACCTATGCTCACTTCTTCAAATCTTTTGCGAATTGTACGCTCGCTCACCCGCACCCCCCCACAACTTCCAAGTCCATTTTGAGCTTGCAAAGCCTTTATCCACGTATTCCTGGGAACTTGAAGTTGCAAGAAAACGGTCTTTAACCGCTTTGGTCCCTCCTCCTTATAGCAGAATTAGTCAACCTGTACCATTGAATACTGCGATTAATCATTGAAATTGATTTGCTGAAGGAGCAGTGGTGGCCGAGTGGTAACGGCCCCGAATTACGAATTGCAGGTCGCGGGTTCAAACCCAGCCAAGCGCATTACTTTGTGTAATTAATTTCATCACCACTGCTCTCAAAACGGTGAAGGAAAACATCGTGAGGAACATCGGAAGGAACCGGCATGTCCTAGAACCAAACATTCGAAGACATGTGACATTCACCAACCCGCACTCGGCCCGCGTGGTGGATTACGGCCTATTCCCTCTCCTAGAGAGGAGGCCTGTGTCCCAGCAGTGGGAACGTTAAAAGGCTGATTATGATTTGCTGAAGTCTGGCAGCAATAGATCTATAGGTGTGACCATTTGTTCGCATTTCATCTGACATAATCATTTGCCTTGTGGTATTAAATCGGGCATTTTAGGTGATTTCAACTGAAATGCCATAACATTGACCTCAATCTTCACACCTCGAAACTGGTCAGTCAGAAAACAAAATCAGTGAAAAAAGTGACTGTCAACTAATGTTCCATTTTTAAATGAGAGTTCAAGATAAAAAAAAAACTGAACAGGCCAGTCTTTAATGAAATATCACAGTTCTGTTATGTAAAACGTGTTTAGATAATTTATACGAGCAGTCTTATTGTACGGCTTCCGTTTTTACCAAGTCAAAATTTATACGAGATACATATATTAATTAACATAATAAATGTAAGTAAATTACATAATAATGTAAGTACACAAAAAGGGTATTTTAAATGTTTAGTTAAACAATGAGCGGAAGAAAGTTTCATCATATTCATCCAACTTGACTTTATTTCGGTGACCCGACGGGAGGCCCACAGACGCGAATGGAGTTGACGCAAATTTAAAATGAATTGGGCAATCTTCCAACAACGGAAACCACCTAAACTATCAGAAATTTGTGTATAACCCTATATATAAATAAACACGTAAAATGCACATATCCTGATTGTGTATATCTGCCTACATGAGTTCCATTTAACGGCGAGGCTTCCGCGTTTCGTATTCTCGTCATAAAATTACTCAGACAAACCAATTGCCAGCGATAACCACGTGCTATCGCAGATCACTATAGGAAACGTTATAATAACGTCAGTTTAAATAGATTTCAAGACTGGAATAGTGCTGCTTTATCGTAGGAAATGGTGGCTGCGTCAATGCGGATGTTAAACACGCGTGAATTGAACATAAGTTGTAACAATTGAACGGTTTGTTTTGTATTATTATATCTGATCATTTGTGAATTCACGCACAACGAAAAGCGCGTGGAAAAACTGTAAACATTGCGAAAAATCAGAGAAGAAGCAGACTGCGCGCAAACGACCACGTAGATAAAAATTAAAATAGATTTGGCTAGGCGCCGCGTACGCCGGTGCGCTAAACAATGCTGGAAACTAGGTCGACATTCTGTTTACCGTGTCAAAAATGCGAACAATCTGTTTCAGGTCCCCCGCCACATCTGGTAGTAATAGAATAGGCATTCAATATCGGTATTCGATTACTTACAATTTGTATTACATTTGTCGGTGTTGCATTTGGAACAGCTTTTAGCGTATCTAGTTCACAAATGAGAATTTGTAAATTAGCGTCAATCAATCAGAAGGCTGATATTATACAAAACCAGAGTACGCCAACACAAATAAGTGGGCACAAGTGTAAGGTGGTTGGCCATGATCACTCCGCCTCCCACTCGGTCGACTCAAAACTTAAATAATGGCGCCACCCATCATTGCCGCAAAATGTATGTAGGCTAGTATTTAATACATCGATAAAGTAGAGGTAATTAATGAGTATACAAAAATAATCCAAAGTGTTCACGGAATTCCTACAATGCTCGTTTTTCAGCAAGGAAGTGGAGAAGTGTCCTTGTCCGACTATCTTCCGTATTAATTCAGTCCACGAGAAAGTATTGCTCACGAATAATTCAATAAAAGACCGTCGATTACATTTAAGATGCAATTAACATCAGGTAGTTGTACATAAAGACATATTTCCGTAAGTCAGTACAGCGGATGGATCATACGATGAGATATCCTACCTCCATGTAGTCACGTTCATTAACACGGCAATCCAACCAAGTTTTATTTATACTGATCTTATTGTAAATCCAAAAACCGGTCGGAAAGCGAGTTGTTTAAGAAAACCCGTTTTAGAGATTATGATTGGATACGGTCGCAAGCTCCAAGTTCCAAGTGATTATGGTCTAAGGCTATGGTCTAAGCTATTCAAGAGATAATTGAGTGTGACAGATAGAGTAGCGGTTAGATCAAGTCACACTTGATCGGATTTTGGTTTCACTTCGTGTTTACAGCGTGAAATCAATTAAAGATAATTTATTCAATGGTTACTTTGCACATAAGTAAAAACTACAGACAATAAGCAGTCCAAACGTAAACAAAACCGAGTCAAGAGAAAATCCCCAGAGTTTACAAAATATATATTTTTGCTGCCTCTAAAACAATTGAATTTATAAGTGATTTTCCAGTTAATAAGACAGTGTAAATAATTCCGAGTTTATGGCTGCAATCTTCCACCACTCACATCAGCGTCTCGTCGATAATAGAACATGGTCGTTAGTTGCCATCTCTGAATACCAACGATAATTTGGAATTGTCTAGATACATAGGTATATCCAAAATATTACGTTTGTAAATTCAAAATAAAAGTATAAGATTGGTGTTAATTTAATTCGTTTCGTTTGACTTCAATTAACTATAGCAAGTTAAAATTGTTATAAATGACATTTTGTTGTAAATATGGTCCCTCCATATACAAACATGTGTAAGTTTATTCTCGAAAGGTCTCTGAAAGGCATAGGGAGAACTTTATTACTATGCATGAGATCCCATGCGATAGGATCAATACTCTGGTGATTCTGTAACCCAGGATACATAGAATTCAGAATTGATTACAGAAAGGTCAAGAAACCAAACCCCACGTAAATTAAATATGGGTTTTATCCATAGGAATATAAAATATTATATGTGTGGTTTTATCAGAAGATATTACAGCGACATGCTTACTCTTTGTACCATTAGAGAAACAATGAACTACGTTTTAAGGAACCTAAAGAAATTCAAAAGTCTAAGGTCCTCTGCCTTAGACTGCAGCATCATTGCTGCATGCCTCCCTCGCCAGTATTACTGCTTCGCAGAAGGAGGTGGCGCTTCCCATGCCTTCTCGATGTGGACCGAAATCATTCTAAAAATATTCACAACAAAATATTTTCGACTACTCATCTCTGTAGCTAAAACTAAACTCGGCGATTACTATGAGTAAGTAGTCTAGTCTAGTCTAGTAACTAAGTAGTCGCTTAGTTACGAGGGGCTGGTAAATTGTCAAATAATTAATTGTTAGTTATATGACGCAACATTCAACAATTCTTTACTCATTGTTGTTTTGCCACGTGGTTTCTTTTGGTACGTTAATTATAGACATCTTATCAATAGGCCTGATACGTATGATAATAATGTACTAGACTCAGACGAAGCTGGTGTTCAAGTACCTACAGCCGATTGATCTGGAAGCGACACCAACGTAACGGTAATGGAAGTATCAATTAACGTAAGGGACATTTTGGCTTATTGGATGAATGTTTTAAGAATCATAATTATTATATCTATGATCATAAGACTCGTAAGGAACATGTTAGTAGTTTGGATAAATTTCGCTAATGTACGTACCTATTGATATTACAGATATCGATAATTGAAAAAAGTTAGATTCTGTGACGCTAGAGTTAACTGCAGGAAAATGTTGGACGAAAATTGCTGTGATTTTAGAATGGTTCATAATACGGACCAACACAGTACCTTTTAATTGATATTGCATTTTCATGATTAAAACAGATAGGATTGCCTTCCCTAAACTTCTACCTACACATTCAAGCAAGCCAAGGCGCTACTACAATGTCTCTGAAGTTTTTTTAGGCTTAAGTATTGTCATTACAAAACACGTTGGCGTTCATTGTATTCACCTATTATTATGTACGTCGCCATTCAACCGCCATTCTAGATCCCAGATTTATAAGTGCCACTTGCACAGCGATAACTGAACAACACCCTCCTGCGTACGCAGTAACTCCAACTCACTACATACGTTTACATACATAAGTAGGATGTCGTATATAACGTGTGAATGTTCAGCAAAGTGGCTTTTTATTAGAGATGGGACTATCGGCTCACTAGCCGATTGGCCGACTAGTCGGCGCTCAAATAGCAGAATAGTCCACTGACTATAAATGGGACTGACAAGCTAGTCTAATTTTTGTTTCTCGTTGGAAAACGTTTTGGTTAAACTGACTAAATTACAAACCATAATTTGATTGGACGCAAAGTTCTTCTTGGTACTGGCAATTTATTTGTTTCATTTTCTTTAGCTCATTAAGTGCGGACTAGACGATCTTTGACCGATCGCACAGTGTACATTTCTAGTCTGTAAACGACTAGTAGGCGACTATTCAGTCCCTCTCTAGCTGTTGTTCGTCTACATGACCTACGCACCGGAAGGCGCGCAACGGGTTGACTCGCTTTCAATGTCAGCCCTATTGTTGATGTTGATACAACCTGACCTTGACTGCAAGTGAACTTTCGTGTGAAATCGCTCGAAAACAGTCACAGGCGTAAGTATGACTCGGCAAAGCAACACGTGTAGTTTTATAAGAGATAGTTTTGAGATTAAAGAAATTGGATGGTCTATTCCGATTTCTTGCCTGATATTCCACACTCGTAATATTTTGGTGACTAAAATTTTACATAGATGCAAAAGTGACACTACCTGTCAGTATTTCTCATTTTCTTTACTTTGTAACTCTAGATAATTACAAAAAAGTTAGACTCTGGAAGTGTGATTAATGTATTAGACGGATATGAAAAATCATGGCTAGTTTTAATTTTATATGACAAATGATTCTGAACGGTACGCCCCTAACTCCGTACGATTTTTTACGTTCTTACGCAACAGAAAATCTTGTTACTATGTAGTTGTCGAAGTTTTAAAAATATATTTAAGTACTTACACATATTTAACGAAAAAAATCATAAACGAAGCCAATGAGGTTAACATTGAAGATAATTTTCTACTACGCCTTACATGCATGTCTCGTGTCTAATGTCGAAGGTTCAAACAATTCGTAAAAAATACTCATGTAGTGATATTAAATTTCTGGCAACGAACCTTATCAAAGTCACGAGATAATTTCACACGTGATATAACTTTTTCTTCTCTAGTATAAACATACCACAGATAATTGCATCGCTCAATGTCTTCCCGCCTGTTCGAATCATAAAATATTTTTTTTATTTTTATTTAAAACCAGTTGACAGAACATCAGACACCAAAAATTTTATTTTGTAACTTGTTTTTCCTGCTCGTTTTTTTTTACTATTATTTTTCTGTGGTACCGAAATACCTATGACACTGAAAAAGTATTTATTATTGCATACTTTCAAGTCCATTTTAATGTGTTTCGTATAATATCTTCACCGCTGAAATTGAAAGCCTATGGCCCATATTCCAAAACGTAAACTCCAACTCCATCAGAGCCTCAAACTGACAATAAAGCTTGTCATATTTTAATACGACGGCCTACAACGCGAAGACACTCCTGCTAATCGGCGACTTTCAATCGTTTAGTTAATTTCATCCACAAGATGGTTGTTTACTCTGTGTTTTGTTTTCGACTAGATAGCATATTTGAAGTAGGGACCTCTGAAGAATAAATCAGATAGAAACTGCTTCAAAACTAATAACAAAACCCTTTATTACGCAGAAAAACGGTTAGCAAAAAACTGTTACAACAAACATTGAATCACGCATGGGGCCACGTGGATTTTGCACAGATAACTCTGAGGCAGATAAGTACTTACGTGCATTGGTTACAGAGGTATCAAACACGTTCGGCGGGATATTTTTGCGCGTAGCCGTGAGCCGCTTTCGCGACTCCGCTAAACTGTTCATTTTGCAATATTGATATAACCTTGAACATCTCCATATAGACGAGTGTACTGGAGCATAAATGCGTCTACACATTACGGCCGGCTTTATCTGCATATCTGCCAATGTGTGGGTATTTAGTCGGACAGTAAAAAGTACGGCACACAGCTAAAACTCTTTGATTAGATAGAAAATATTTGTACAGCAAATACAGATTCTTTTACAAAAGAATTTATGAGCGGATTTTTGCAAATAAACATAATTTGCAATGTCACCTCCACGTGTAAAACTATTCTCCTTTATAATTTTCGTATCGATTAATCAGTGTTGGAATACTAATGTTGTTTTTGTCGACAGTATATACCTACCTAAGCCTACTACGCACATAGAATCGGACCACAGCGGAAACTGGAAAAAAAAATAACTACGTTGATGTTACGAAATAAGTAGGTACATCATGTTGCTATGCTACGCCAATTCTGCGTGTAGACGACGTAGTCGGTCATCAGTGATCAGTAACAATTTTCGGAAAAAAAAAACTTTTTATTCAATATTTATTATGTACAACTAAGATTTAAAATAGGTAAGTATATATCTATACTAATATTAGGTATAAAGAGGAAAGTTTTTTTTATTTGTTTTACTTGATTTAAACCATATTTTCACCATTGGAAAGCTATATTATCAGCGAGTCTCATATTTTATCCCCGTATTCCCACGGGAACAGTAACAACGCGGGTCAAACTGCGGGGCGCTGCTAGAATATATTTATGTATGAAATGACGCGACATACTGCCCCCTCACCTTGTGCCTCTCTCTAAAGTATCACATAACACACAAGATTTATTAAATCGCATTTGTTAAGTACATGGAATAAGTTAGTTATCAAATGAAAAGGTTAAAAAATATCTACTTGGCTTGAATGAACTGAGTCACAGTATATACTTATGTATGTCACCGGCAAATTGCAAACTCCGTAAGATTGTAATAAATCTTTATTAAATTATATATTTCATAATATATATATATATTATGAAAAAAACGTTTTGTAAAGAATAAGGCCTTATTCGTATGGCAGTTTTTTAATGGATGTTAAAAAGGCGTTCAAATACAACAAATGCATTTCCAAGTATACAATGTTCACACGACAGCGTTTTTAAAACACGACGCTTTTTTATCGAGCAGTGTTGCATTTTCAATTTTGGGCGTTGGAAAAAAGCGGCGGCGCGGCGCTGCAGTCAGTGAGCAGCGTAAATCCCATTCAAATTCATTAGTTTTCAATATATCCGTATCTTATTAAGAAAAATAGTTTACACGATATTTTACAATCTTGCGACGTCTGCAATTTTCCGGTTATATATGTAGGATCTTTGATGAGTCTGTGATTAAAATTAAACACAAGCGCCTTTGTTTATTGGCGTTGGGCTGTGTTTAAAACCTTGCTCAAGTAATACAGAAGCGGTACCTATATATTATCTGAATCACTGTCCACACTCAATAGAAATCTAAGCCGTTCAAGTATGCTGACGAATAATTTGATTTCAAGCTATGTACCTAATGAAGTTGTGAAGTTATGACGTACGAATTAGCAATTTAATTTGTGTTAACAGGTTCTGAGTTCTATGAGTCGGCAACTCTAATGGGTTATGGTGTATTTATTAGTATAACAGAAGACCCGGGAGGTATGGTCAAGAGAGGTTTTGAGTTCATTTTGCAGAGCTATGAGATTTTGAGACTTTTGTGGTATGAGACTTTTCACCATGAAAAAGAAACCTGCAATGCTATTCTGTAAGAACTCACTCCAGTTCTCACTTCTGATTCTGCGGTGAAAACTATATTTGGTATTCTGTAACTTGATGAAAACTGCACTAGCGCCACTAAGTGAGAACATAGGTGAAGCGAACTTAACTTGACAGTCGGAATATCAAATACTTTTCACTTCAGGTGAGTTACGAAGTGTAATCGAAAATGAGATATGAATCGAATTCGCACGTGAGTTGTTACAGAATAGCACTGCTGATGTTTTGTTTGTTCTATTTTAAAAGTGAATTTGATGACTGTCAGGGAAGCTGCAACTTGGTAATAACGAATATTAGCGAAACGTGAAACAAACTAAAACCCAGAGCATAAATGAAATAAACCATTTTATAGCCACTATTGAGGTTTCAGGTTGAGGAGTCGGTCAGTCAGAAAGATGGAAGATAAGGTTGATAACTCTGTTATTATAAATTTTGTAACAAACACAATCTCTTCGTAAATTACAGCACGCAATCAACCGCGTTTAAGCTTGGAAACATTACGAGACCGTTAGATATTATTGATGTGTATGTGCCAAAGTTTAGATGAGGTTTACAGGACAAAGTTAGAAAACATTAAAACACGTGTGGAATATGTTAAAGGTCGATTTGATAGTAGAGTAAATAGCAGTTAAAACCAAGTTTTCCGTTGGTAATTATGAGTGGTCAGTGAAATGACTTGAGCTTTCTGTGGTCACTGAGATGAATTGAGGTTTGTGTGATCACTGTATGTGGTCACAAAAATTTGACAGCGATACGGGCCCCTCCGATGTGGTGCCTAAGGGATCATGAAAAGCTATAGCTTCCGACTTGTTGAGAGCCACGTTCCTGCCAAGGCGACGTATGCGGCTCACCACTTGGGAGACCGCGGCCGTCGCCAGCAACGCTGCCTCTCTGTGTGCTCCCTCGGGCAGTGACCAGCGTGTCGCCAGCGTAACACGTCAGGTTCCATCCCTGCTGGAGCTCGGCCCCTGAAAGGTCATAACCCTAGGCTATCACTGTTTCAAGGTGAAACACTCACTGAAGTACGTTCTGTCCATGGGCCGATTAGTCACTAAGTGAAAAGTTTTTATCATTATGTCGGTTAAGTTCACTGACACAGAGTTAAGATGGCCAAACGTTTGTGGGTGAAAAGTCCTTTGGGATGAAAAGTTAATGGTAATTTTGACCAATAGTTAATGGACCAATCGATAGTTGGTAACCCGTTTCAGTTTCCTTAAGAGTGTGTGGTCACGAAGCTGACTAAGATTGAACAATGTGTCAGTGCATTGACTGTTTAAAAGCGGCAGGGTCGTAGAGATGACTAAGTTGGTGGTGCCATCAAGGGAATGTATTTCATTGCATGATAGTAGTCTCACTGATGTCTGTTACGATAAGTAGTCACAAAAATGTCCAACGGAATTAGATGCTGGAACGTCAGAATGACCAAACACTTAACACACGACGAGAGTAAGATGGCCGTGTCGGATCTTTGATGAGTCTGTGATCAAAAATGAAACACAACCCCGTTTTGTTTATTGGCGTTGAGTTGAGTCTAGGACTTTGGTGTCGATAAGGGTCTTGGACCGTCAGTGTTCGTTCGGACATGGTCGAGACACGTAATGGCCTAGGAACTGCTCTATGCTTCTATTTTAGAGTGGTTGGTAGTAATTGACTCTGTACCAAATAAACTGTGCACATGTTAAGGAGTTATCTCTCGCGTTTTCCCGTGACCCACAGTTCTAATCTGAAACCCTATGTTCACTATGTTTGAAAAGTATATTATAAAACCTGTATCTACACATAAATATTTCTTGGATGATAATGTTTATTTATTACACGTACTTTACCAATAAATAAAAACAAAGTAATATGAAACAATCGACACATACAAATATGATAAAGCCACAAAGCTGAGGCGTGCCGGAAATCATTTATTCAAGCACAACGCCGAATTAATTATGTGACTTGAATTCGTTAATAAATTCTGTTTCATTTCTGATACATAGTTACGTATCATCAAACGGCTTGGAAACTCGTTTTTCGGTCCATTCTATGTAGCGAATCGAGAAAATATTGCGTCTTAGATTTAGACCACATAAAGCCTTGTAAGAAACAAGCCCTGATTGGGGGCTTGTTTTGTTACACCCAACGAAATATTATTTTCATTACAAAACTGGTTTACAGGAAAACTATAAATAAACAGTTTCTAACAAATTATCCACCAAGTTTCTCATTTGCATTTAAATCAGTTAGGTACCACGACTTCTTGTTACCTGAAAATTATTTGACAGCTCTTTACTTGAACTTTAAAACCTGCACCTAGTCTGTGTAAATACACAATAGTGAGGAAATTAACATGAATTTACACCTAACCTCAACACATGTTGCAAAACAATTGTACTGTAGATCAAAGAACATGACGGAAAACATTACACATCCGAGTTTTTAAATTGGAACGGTAGGAATTTATAATGTCTGTAGTGAGTATCAAACACATAATTTCCACTGACGCTGCTGGGATCACGCGGATAATGGGTCAAGGATCAAGGCAGATTTAAAACAGACACAACTGATAATCTTCACAACACAAGCACATTGTGGTAGTAGGTCGTGACATTTGAATATGTAGACTGATGCTTCGAGCAATTTTCTTATTGAAAGAGATGTAAGTTTTAATGAAGCGTAACCTCGTTTTACCGCTCCTGTTAGTTCTTGGCAACAAGTGCAGTCGCATCATAACTCTATATACTCCCAGTGAACTGTCGAGACCTACCGCACTGCATGCTCGCTTAATGCAGCTACTAATTTGAATACACTCGAGAAATGCAGATATAGTTAAGAGAAGCCAAACTTGACATTTGCAATTATGCATTCAACCATCTGTTGTGATCAGATACGTAGTATTAACATGGGTTGCAGCTTGATGACAACATTTATCTACGCGACAAAGGAATAAATCCCGTATATGCCCAGTTTATTGACCCAAAGGGCCAGGTCAAACTGTCAATACGAGTTCATCTCATGATCATGAGCATGACACATCACATTTAGAAACACAATAAAAAATCCCATTATTATGATTCGAAGGATCTTATAAAAATGTATGAGTCCAAAGGAATAAAATTCAAGATTTATGAATATTTTCAAAGATCGAAGATCTCTCGAACAGGAAAATGACACCTCAGCTGCATTATGCACAATCGAAGATGCTAGAAAGCACCCCATACGGCGAGATGTATGCAGGAGTGAATATGAAAGAAGCGGTTTCTTGCTTTTTGTTGAAATCCTACTTATGAGGTTAAACGGCTGGATATTCTCGTAATCTTTCGGTGAAAATAATTGTGGACCCTTATTTTTTTCAACAAATTAGCATTTATTTGTTTCAGGGTCATTAAATACATTAAAATGGCACGAAAAACCGCCCATCGCTGAAACAAAAATCGCTGATAAGCCAAAATAATAAAATCAAAATGAAAGAGTGGGTCAATGTTAAATGGACTATCGATTTCGGATGCGGATTGTAAATACTGAATCCACTTGTACTACTTATATGCCCCTGATAACGAATGAAGGTATGAAGACTACATATATATTTGGGCACGCTTGGACTCAGTATCTCAGATTGTATTCAAACAAGATTTTCAACGAACTCAAAGCACCTCGGCAATTCCGATCACTGCTTCAAAACCATGTATTAATAATATTCATGTAATCGTCATTCAACATAGGTAGAAACTGCTGTGCAAAATTAATATCCATGAAGGAAAATCATTCCAATTTGGGCCAAGGCCTGACAAAACCCGATACAATATGCACCTAAGTGTGGAAAATATTAAGATATTGTTTAATCAGACCAGTTTAAGCCAGAAGAAATGGTTTAAATAAGCATATTGTAAATTGTTGGAGATATTGCGTCAGAAATTGCACAATGCGCCGAGGGCAGGTCACAGCTACAGCTTGATCTCGAGGACTTACTAAATAACCAATATCAGGTGTTTTATGAATGTTATAAACAGAATAGCTCTAATGAACAAACAATTTATTCTGTCAACATCACCTACACAAATAGACAACCTTTTGTGCAAACACCATAACAAGAGACGCGCAAATGCAAATCACGTATACAGATAATAAATAATTAACTATGCAAGTATGGAAACGTCCAGAATTACGGTAAGGAAAAATCCCCAAAAACCGTTTGTGCAAAACAATAATTCCTTAACTTACAATCAACTAACGCACAGCAAAAAAAAACTTGTTAAAACACTTGCTTCATTAAATCAGAATGCCAGCAGAGAACCGTTTGTTGCACAGAAAATCTCCATGTTTGCATGTCACAGAAACTGTTTGAATTTTAAATTAAGGGAATAGGTTACTGCCCCAGTTTCAAAGGCCATAGTTATACTTAGTCACGAAGGCAAATACTGTACACACTTGGTTAAGTAATAAACAATTTATATATCTAACAAATCGACACGTAACTACAAACGATTAGAATTAATCTATTTAGCTCGTGAGAGTTCAGTAAATAGACTTTTGTTATGTTAAGCCATTCTGAAAACATACACATTGTTATGCACTTATGTACGTCCTTGGAGAACAAATATTAACGTGATTTTGTTCATAAACGTTATTGTTTTGCAACTTGCTTAGTTTTCTATAACAAAATATTTCACTATGGTACCAGGTCATGCATAATTACAATATCGTCTTCAAACGTGAATTTTGTTTTCTTATTCTTACTATAGACCCAGTCATCCGTTTTATTAACATACACCTACATAACCTGACAGAACCAGCGTACAGCTATTTTAAAACATGCATGCCACTGGTCTACACTCAAATGTCCTGGGCCCCAAATCTACTATTTTTATAGCAGATTTGGGGCTTGGGGGATTTTATATTTGTCATTCCAACACGATCCCATTGTCATTTTGCTAAGAGTTCGTAATCTGCTAAATGCATAATGGTTGATCATTGGTCTGTCAATGGTCTCTTAATACTTTTTGATAACAGAGATATTAAAAGAAATGACTGCACATCGACGTTCTAATGATAGGTCACTGATCAAAGGAACTGTCAAACTTTTAGCAGAATACCGCATACGTCTGTCATTCAATTGTCATTATGTACGAGATTACCAGTCTATACCATTTCTTTCAGTGGTTGACCATTGGAAAGTCTGACGCTTTTACTTTAGTATATTACTAAACTTGTTAAATATCAACCATTATGAAATCATATACTTAATCAACCATTATGAAATCAATGATAGATCATTCTGACACTATTGTAATAGCAGACTTGGGCCCTGCACTGACTTCAGCTATGGTATCGTTGCCTCCTTTACTGCAGGTAGAAAAGCCATCTTAATTAAAGCAAAAATCCTTGTATGGCTTTACTGATTTTGGAGTACCCAGTAGTTTCTTTAGGCATCGTTAATTTTATCTTCAAAAACATCTTGAACATGATTCAACATATATTTAAATATTTTCAATCTAAGTAATTCACGTAAATATTCATTACAACGTATCCGATTGTAATGCCTTTCGAAGATCAGGACGCGTACCGGCCGTGACATCACTATTTGCCGTCCATGTTTGATCGCCATTAATTACGTCTTACTAGTGTTTATTATAGCCTAGTGTTATTCGCAGGTCAGTACTAACAACTCATTATATTGATTTTACACGATAATCTATATGGCAACCACTGGATCTCGCAATATTCAATCCTTCGAGAGAACGCTAAGAATTACGTATTTTCCTTTCAAAAACTGTAGAGCTACTCTTAACGATTTCATCATCAAGTGGAGATAAACTTGTCAGTTATCAGTTTGATAGCAAACCTTAAATTTAAAAGTCAATATAAAATTTGTTATAAAGCAAAGGTATCATTATTTACTGCCACACAAAATAGAAAAAGAAACGCACATGATAGGTGTGGCGTGATTCCGCTACGCAGCTATTTGGTGACCTTACTTGCAATATTTTCTAGCAGACAATAACAATGCGACATGAAAACAAGCAGTTTTTTGGCAGAAGCAAAAACTACTAAGTTCGTAAGCACAATAAGTGCGTAGTAAATGTTGAAATTACATTGTCAAATTAAATGAGTTAGAAAGAAAATAGTCATTTAAATAATATTTACTTCGAATCTGATAAAATCTAAACCGATTCTAAAACATAAAGAAGGACTTAGGACAAGGAAAGAGAAACCATTAAAAACATTTTTTATCGATACGAATGAAATGATTGACCACATATCTCTCACTTCCTAACTTCATAACAAGCTGTAACGATTTGAAAATACAACAAACAACATAGGGCCTAGCTTAATGGAGGCACGGGCGTGCGGGTCGAACGAGTTCAGGGTTCCGAGACGATCAGGCGCTAGGCTGAAGGTGAAAGGAGGGCACTGCACCGTTCTTCGTCAGGGTGGTACACTTGCAACTTGATTAGCTCTACATAGAACCCGTACATTGTACCAAGGGCCCTTAGCTAGATCCGATACACATACACAGTTACACACTTTTCAAGTGACTGTTTCTTTTTTTGGACTGTTGGTCATGGAATGCAATGGAATGTTCGAAGACATCTTGTTGATGCTAATCAATAATCTTGCACTTTATCTAGATTGTCACGAGGTACCTATTGTTGTATTGTTAATTGAGCGAAATCAAGGCAATTGCTCGAAGATAAAACGCTGATTGATATTGATTGCTGCTCGAGATAATTCAGTTCTTTAACATGCTTAATTAATACTACTCTGTCAAAGATAATTTGTAGTCTGTTCACTCCGCCATTAGTGACGCCATTGCTGATCACGTCTAAAAAGACAAATCATTCACAGATTAGCAAAAAAACATAGTTTCTTTTACATACAATTTTTAAACACGTGTTATAATAATTCACGGTATTTGATTAAGATATTAAGCATTATGTAAATCATAAATTAATATCCGATACTGCTGCCAAAGCCGCGATCAGATTGAGGCTAGCAGCATGCGGTCGCTCATGGAACACGCATACAGAATTGCTAGCTGCACCTCTGATCGTGATCTCAACCACGAACAGCTGTGCGTCGTGAGTCGTGGCCCTGTCTGCCCTAGTGCACGTCAGTCTTCAACTCAAATTACTGACAGATCACTCTTGTACTAACTAGCCGAGGGTAATGTTCGAATATTTCGAACATTACCCCTGGCTCCAGATAAACAATTTGAAGCAAGCTGTATAGTAACTATCTATTATTAGAAGTATTTCAGAGAAATGACAACGCACTGCTAAACGTTAGTTTCAAGGAAGCAAATACTGTTTGCCAAAATTTTTTTGCGCCTATTATAAACTAGTTTACGTGTGTCACATTAATTTTGGCAATGGAGGTCACGTCTACGGTTTACGTAGTATGTGAAAAAATATGGCGGAATCTTTTTTACTACCGGGAGCCTGGGATTAACACAAATGTGCAAATAGTCTAGTGAACCTTGATGAAATAAAATTATGTCTGGAATTTAACGGTTTAACGAATAAAACTTTATATGATGGTGCAAACGTAAATAGGTTGCTTCTACCATACGAAAGACAACGACCAGTAATATTGGTCATTAAATCAATTATTGTAATAACATTAGCACCAATACAATTGCTTATTAGATTAAAACACGATCAGAGATTTGACGATTCATAAGGCTTCTCGATATTAATGCCAGTTGAGTGAGCTAAATCGTCTGCAATAATAATTCAGTGCTCATAAAAAAAACAGCATTTGTAGGAGGCCTTATCTTTTGCTGAGAACTAGCTACGTTATGGTATCAATAGTACAGATCAATGATGTATTCCATTGGTGCTCAGTTACCGTATTTATCTGATTAGGCATAAAGACTTAGAAAGAGCAACGTACATTGCGAGGGTAACCTGCTGAATGAAGTATAATATAGTTACTGCAATTCATAAGTGACCAATGATTTTACAATAGTAGAAACAAAAATACCTACAGGGGCTTATTGGCTTCCTGAAGTCAGCATCAACAGCAAGTCGCATGTTGAGCGAGCCATGAGAGCCCAGCTAAATCAAGGTAGCATAAACCAGGAAGGGCAGAAAGGAAAGAAAGCCTATACCCACAGTGAGTGATTCCAGGCAGATACGAGAATATTACAATGATAATGAGAGAAAACATAAATATTACAGTGCTGCCACTCCTCAAAAGTTGGATGAAACATGACACATAGGTAAACTATATGTCCTGAAATAGGACATAGCATACTTTTTGTCCCGGGAGTGTTTTCCCTCGACGTCGAAGCTTACGTTTGACAAGCGGTTTTTTTGCTCACTGTACGCGACGGCTATCCGCTCCGTTCAGTGCCGACAAGTCGACAACGTCAGCGGAGCGACAACCGGCCGTGACCGCGTTGCGTTGCCAGCAACAGCCTGCCCTCCTCAGGGCACTAAACTACGACTTGCGTAATAATATGTATTACATTGCGTTACGTACCTATATACATTTCTTTATGTGAGTTTATGCGCGCAAATTCATCCCGAATTGGCCTGCTGCGCAGCAAAGATTCCGAATTAAGAAATTGTCATCAATATTTTGGGAGTCTGTTGTTGGAGATGGAAAATTGGAATTCTGCCACCTAGAGCGATATACCTAGTGCGAAGTGTTATCTTTGCACAAGGTATGCTATCTTGCGGGCCTGCGGACGACGTGCTTTGGGTGGTTCGACGTCCAATAACAACTAGGCACAGGTCGACGGCGCATTGTATTGTTGTGGACACGCGCACCTCAAATAGATATCAGCATAGTAGGCAAATCTAGCGACTAATGACGAGAACACTGCTGCCAGAGTTGCGGCTGCCACAGTTGCGGAATTTGTTAAAGAGCTATCGCGGCCCTGGAACGCAAAAGGCATTTGGAAGAATACCGATGGATTTTAGTCAGTACGATTAGATACGCACCGAAAAAGTAAAGAAGATAAATCCTAGGCATACCTAGTGCGGAGACAAAAGTAGCAGCCATCCTGCGAAAGTCGTATGAGCCAAGTGAAGCAAGAAGCTCGATCTTAGATAATTTCGTTTGCCTAAGCTACTTACAATCTTGTCGGACATACATATGCACTTTTACCATGACAGAACATGTTTCACTTGAAGTTCAGCTTACCCTGCAAGTAAATAGAAAGCTGAGCGATAATATTCTCAAAACCAGATCGTCGATATAATAATAAATTAGAAATTCTAGGTTCGACATGAACTGATATGATGTAAATATGGGATGGGTTAGAGGGCTCAGCTCCTCTGTCCGTGTGTTTAGTGTCAGAGGTCCGTTTTGTCTGCCTCTCAAATATTTGAATTTCTTATGGATGTTTTTCCTAGCCAATGGCTTTGTGCACGTAAGACTTAGAAACGATAAATCAGGAAAGTCTAGCAAAGGAAATTGAAGCATTTGAAAATCCAACAATTTATCACGCCGTTTCCATTTCCTGCAAATAAAACCGCAGAAACTACGTATGACAGCCAGAGAAGCTTCTATTTATGTCATAATACTTTTGGCATGATAGGTATGTAAACTCATTTTTAGGGTACCGTGCCAAAGGCCTACGGCATGCTCGTACTAAGCCTCCTCCAACCTACTGTAAGTCTGTCCGTCCGTCTTTCAGCAGGCTGTATCGCCCGTATCTCATGCATCTCATGATACTTGAAATGCTCAGAGAGTTTGCATTGCTATATATTTAAAAATGTAAGAGAGTCCCATACAAAACGTGTTATTTGCTCAATTTTTACGGCATAATAATAGATTATAATAAGGGCGATGGTACAGAACCCTTTTTTTTCTGGATGGGAAATCATCACATGACTTCTCCCGCTCTGGGCGGAGCGGAAGGGAGTGTCAGACTCTAACTGACTAAAACCCACCCAGTGATCCTTCTTGTGCCCTTTGCGTTCCAGGGCCGCGGTGACTCTTTCGAACAAATTCCGCAACCCTAGCAGGCACTGACCCTATGGGGGCCCGTCTTCTTTGCTGACAGCTCTTTGAGGCGCGTGTGGAACACGACGCACCGTTGACCGTTGGAATCGCCCTGCATTTCCCGACGCCCGGGGCGTCTTTTTCTGTTATGGTACAGAACCCTTCATGTGCTAATCCGACTGGCACTTGGCCGGGTTTTTTTAAATAGTTTTATGCACAGAGTTGACCCAGTTTTGAAATTTCTTATACGTATTCACATCGACACAAATATAAAAGTTAATCGTTGCGATGACTTCAATACGTACGCTATATTTTGACGTGTCGACCTGATTATCTAAATCTAGATATTCCTTACGTGCAAAAACTTTTATAATCGATGCAAACATGGGACATTGTGCACCATTGTACCCAAACCCTGGAAGGTGGGAGGCTAGAAAGCTGATCGCTCCATGTAATATAACAGCAGCTTGCTATCCGTTTAGACTGGAAGTTGACCCCTAACATAAGTTGAGGAACGGCTGGGCGGATTGATTTATGCTAATAAATCATTGTCTATAAAGCTATTCGCATTCCCCATGAAGCTACCAATCATACCACTGAAAATTATGATGAATTAAAATAATAATACAATTGTAAAACATGATGATGTAAGTAATCAAATCTACTGTAATCTCATTAAAGTTGAAATATGATTGAATTTAATTTCATCAGTTCGTCGATCAGGCGCCGATCGCCTCATGGGTAATTCCCAGAAACACTCCACTGGTTTTGATTTAATAGTGGTCATCGGGAATAACGATTATTAACTTTATATTTATAGGTGCAGGTTATTTAGCCACTGTGACGTCATCTATTTTCCATATGATCATATCAATATTTAAGACCCTCCTCTTATCATTTCTGATCTGTGCTATATTATTATTTCTGATAATACGTGGCGCTTCAAAGTGCAATATTGAAGATAACCCCACGGATAGGGAAATCAAAATGACATTAAGATTGTGCTCAGGTCGTGTCCGGTCATATCAATATTATAGGTATTTTTTTATATAAAAGCGAACAATATAAATTCGTTTCATATAATTTTATTTTTTTATAATCATCTATTGTTATAGAAAGAAAGAAAAATATATTCAAACACAAGTGTTTTTATCTAATTATACTGAACGTTGAAGACAAATATTTCCAAACACAAGTGTTGTTATAATATAATTATACTGAACGTTATAATAAATGATTTATTTTTAATTATTTGTTTTTTTATGTCATACTTTTTTGCAAGCTTTAGACGATGATAGTATAAATGTAGTCTAATATTCATAAAAAAAGAAAAAAAAAATGTTTTTTTATTTGTGCACCATGGCTCCAATCTATTTTTAAAATTTTCACTACTGCTACCCGGGACAACTCAACGCTTCTAACGATACATTGATATCGGTTAAGCCATTAAGAAGTTATGATGGAATTAAGAAACTCACATACATGAACCCTGAAAACATAACACTCCTTTTTTTGGGCAGTCGTGTAATTATGGAAAGTGTTGTCAGATGAAGAAATAAACATTATGTTATTCAAGCGTTGTATTTCTTGGAAATAGAACAAATGTTCATAGGTATAGGTCCTAAATGAGCGGCACTCGAATATTACAGATGCAAAACTTTGTGTTTATTAAGAACTTACATAATTGTATACTGAAAATATGACACCCCTGAACAATGTGATATGATAAGATATAAACATCTGAAACTGAAGTCACTTAGAGGTTGTTGTAAAGTTTGTGTGAGGTACCCTTTTTAATTTATTGGATGGGAAAAATCATTCTACTTCCGTTCTGGGCGGAACGGAAAGGAGTGTCAGACTCTTACTGACTTAGAATCCATCCGTGTTCCTCCAAATGCCCTCTGCGTTCCAGGGCCGCGGTAAGTCTTTTGAACAATTCCACAACCCTGACAGGAACCGGGCCTAGCGAGTCCGCAGGGCTCGCACGCCTCAATGAGATGTCAGCATGCCCAAATGTGAAGTAACCTACCTTCAATACTACATGCACCATGTAGGTACTGCTACAATCATAATGTGTTTTTTTTTTTCAGCAAGACATGTTCAGCACCAATCAGTGACCGGAAAAACTCCGGTCACTGATTGGCCAGAAAACAATGATGCAAGAACACCGTTAGCATTAGCAATGGATGACTTGTTCCTGTATACGTTATCGTTTGCACGTCTGTGATGAGAGGGTGACGCAACACACCCTAAATCTTGACCTACAGTCACACCGAGTATGTTCTTCGCTGATACGATGACTACTCCGAAAAAGTACCCTAAGAAACCGTTTTTGAACGGAAAAATACGTTGGAGAAATATGGATGTTCCAGTAATTTGCAAATTTGCCGCAATAACACGGACTTCGTTTTCCTACATAATCTGATAATCTCTATTGATTTTGCATGATCATGATGAAAATAAAACAGAATTCATAGGCGACACAAAAATAGATTGTGATGTGAATACTTTACACAACGTAGTATGTACTTATTTCAAAACGTAAACATAAAATAAGGTAAAGTAAAATAAAGCATCGAGAAGTTAAAACATTTAAGTGCGCCAAACACACTTGGAAATCGCTAAGTCAACTTATATAATGGAAATCCACCAATATTTGCTTGAACAAAACACAGAATACACAGAATGGACAAATGGAATCCGGCGTTGTACGACAATAGCTACATTTGTGAGCATATCACAAACGATTTGACTTAATTTGAATAAACTGTACCTCATTCCTCCTTGGGTAATACTAAATCTTAAGTGAAAGAAAATAGAGTTTATCTTCAGTCAAAGTAAGCAAACCTCTTTACAATGTGCCTCACGTTTCAAACGCCTGCAGACTCATTAAAATGTATTGTTAAAGACTGAAAGCTTTCTTTGTTGTTAGTAATAAGATAAGTAATAGGATTGGCAACATTATCGTATATCATACCTTTATTGCGCGACTACAGCAGTAAATTGTCATAACTGCTATCGGGAACTATGAATTATCTGTTGATGTGACTTCTAGCATAGCCTTAGTTTTCTTTAGTGTTATTTCTTTCAAATTATCAAGATGCGTGACTTGTGCGTGTAGTTATCCTTGTTTTAATACGGTCATAAAAATGTCTATTATTGCTGATGTATTGTGTAAGGAACAAAGATGAGAGAGAATCATTAATTAAAGAATTTAAACTAAATTTTCTAAATGTTGGGCTAATTTGAACAATTTTGGCAAACCTAAATCGCAGTTTGCTAAAATATTAAACTTTAGTCTAGTAAGGCTATCTAATTGATGATTCCGTCTCACTCAAATTAGTTTTATATTTTGATGTAATTAGATCGAATAGGGTAAGATGGAGTTGGCGTATCCATGTGGATAAAAACTCCGTATAATTAAATACAATAAAAAAATAAAAATCTTATAGACACAAACACAGTTAATAGCAATAGTCGGTAGGTAGGTAACGGGCCCCTTACCACAACAAATAACAAAGCTCAAGCGGCGTTGAATATAGTAGTAAGATTCAAGGCTAGAGCTTTTAATATTCCGTGGATTGAATTCACAAAGACTAACAACAAAAGGCTCGCCTCAATCTACGTGTTGTTTCCGGAGTTGTTGAGACCTATACAGTGTGAAATCTTAATGGTTGTTTTCCCGCGGCAGGATGATTACCCATCAGTAGTACTATCGAAACACAAAGTTAAACTAAAAAAATAAATGTTTTTTTTTTCAAATCATTAAAAAAGTGTTCATAAACTCGAAAGAGCGAGAATCAATAGTAGTGCACTAGACATAAAGTAGGTAGATACCTACATGAGACGCACGTACCGCCGCGTACCTACATATCGCGCGATGCACTACTGTTGGTTCAAGTCGCTTTCGAGTTTTGTTTATCACAATTGTTAATCTGCCATTTATGGAGTCTAATATTTTTTTTATATATAAATCAATTGTATTACCGATACAAACTCATTTCGCTTCGGGAAAACAACCATTAAAATTTCACACTGTATAAAATAAAGTATGCACGCACCTACATAAGTATAGCAACGATACTTTATGTCAATATTTTATTGAAGACACAAAAATAAATAGTATAGTGATTATTACTAACGGAACATAAAGAACTACGAAAGTTAAGTAATAATACTTTCCCTTAGTGAGTCAGGCAAAAATAATGATAAAGTATTTACTAAGGATCAAGTAATAAATAAAATATAATATTTTGAATAATATCCATTTATCTTTATTTGAATTATTGTTCTCTGGAGTATTTGTCGATTTCAAGAACTCTTCAGCAATAAAGATAATGAAAACAATCAAGATAATTGTGTATTATTACTTATATATTAAAAGAAAGTGATAAGTGTTGTTTAAATGGATAAAAAGAAGGCTTCCGAAGTTAAGGAAAGGCTACCAAAAAACAAGATTTGATCAAATGAATGGAAAGTATTATTTGAATAAAGATGACCGATAAAACTTTATAAAGCAGTCCAAAATTTCATGTTAAGACATGATCAACAACATGCAATTCAGACGAAGAATTTCATCAGAAAGTTTCATAAAAGCAAAGTTTCAATAAATCTGACAAAATTAAAACACGAGACCGTGAATTACATTCGTAGACCTCTAGATACAAGGGGCAACGGCAATGACCTCATGAATTTCGAAGCACCCTGACTGGATAAACACCTAATCACAATACAACAAGAGGGCCGAATGTAGCATTAATATTTACGAAGATGTGAGATTGAAAAATTATGTTTAGTCCACGGTTGAATAAGTCATCACTTCCAGAATGAATTTGGTGAAAACAAAAACCACAAACGGTACGAGTGAGTGCCGCACTTGAAGTTGGAGTGCCTTTATATAAATCAGTCGAGAGATAGTTAGACGAATATAGTATGTGAGATGGCCAGCGGGGGTGGAATAAAAACTAACTCAACGTAGAGCAGACAAAGAACAACAAATCATTTGATAGAAGACGCTCAGCCTATGGTATAGTTCCAGCTCAAAATTATTGAGTCCCATGTAAACCGATCAATGATCTTGAAACAACACCTTAGATTATTATGTGAATGAAACATTTAATAGATTTGCTTTTATTGTACGTTTTATTAGTTTGTTTTCGATACGGCAGATACGAATACCTACCGCTTTAAAACATAATTTACCTATTCGAAAATCCCCTTGTGGATGCCATAAAAAATATGTTTTTTATCAATGACATGTCGACTAGCGTCTACTGTAAATAACCCGTCTGAAGAAACGTGGCACATAACCTACTCGTAAGATACGGTTACTAGGTACAAACTAAGATAGGTATTACTCATTGACACAAAATCATGAATATTTTTATTACCCTACTTTCCAAGCTTAACTAATTACATTGCAATGCATTACTCATACCCAAACGTGGTACAGGTGACTCATATGATTCATTTTATCAACGACATTAGATTAGGAAATCTGGAGACAGCCCGTCTCCTGTAGCTGGTGAGAGAGTAACCCATGAAGCTATCCTAGATAAATACAACAGATAACAGCACAATAGTATGTTACTTCACTATTATACTTACTACTTCACGGTATTTGTAAATCTTTTGGTTTTGAAGAGTCACCCAGCTGGCAAGTTAGTGAATCTGGTAGCTGGCCAGCTGTATCAATAAAACTACTGAATCAATTTTGAAAAATTTTGTCATGTGTTGATGTCTTGATGACCATGAAGAACTTTATAGTCATTGCCTACGAATTTTCTCAAAAGGAACTGAACGAGACGCGCTTTTATGCAAAAGAGCCAGAAAAAGATAGGATACGTAGAAAAAAAACAACAGAACATCAACCATTTGCAATGTCGTTATACCTACCTGTATAAAGAAAAAGAAATGACGTACACGAATACTTAAACAAGAATCGCCAAAACTGGTTGCAAAATTATCGTAGGTAGGAAACAAGCTACCAGCTCCCAATTAAACAAAAAAAAACCGTTGCGATTTCTTAACCAAACACGATGTCCCGTACAATGCTTCAAGCGGTACCGACATACCTTGCGCTATCGATAGTAGCGGCTGGAATTCTGATTACCCTGTAAAGGGAAAGAGCGTGAACGTGACAGGGAATGTATAATGCAATTACGTGTTTGTAAATATTTAGATGGGCAGATGGGTAAGTCCAGGGCATAAGTAGTCGGAATATCAGATAGGAATCCTTTTTAACCGACTTCTAAAAAAGGAGGAGGTTCTCAATTCGGATGTTTGTATTTTTTTTTTTTTTTTATGTTTGTTCGCGCATAACTCCGGCGCTTGCCAACCGATTTGAAAAATTCTTTTTTTGTTGGAAAGGGTATACTTCCCAAATGGTCCCATGAAAATTTTATCGAAATCGAACAAGTGGTTTTTGAAAAATCAACAAAAATCTAAAAAAAATATCTACATTGTCTACATTGACGACCTTTTAGTTTACTCTGCATTGGAGCAGTGCATTTTTTTTACACCAATGTAATTGGTTCGTTTAGGTGGGGGAGGGGAGGGGGTGTAGGTACCACTAAAAAGTGAAAAATAAAAAAACTTTTTACAAAAAAATACAACCGACTTCCACAAAAAATCAAAAAAGTACAAAATAACTTTAATTCGGAAGTCGGTGTTCAAAAAACGAAAAAGGAACCACAAACACCGAGTTCCGAATTAAAGTTATTTTGTACTTTTTTGATTTTTTGTGGAAGTCGGTTGTATTTTTTTGTAAAAAGTTTTTTTTTATACCAAGTCATATAAAGATTGTTGTGGAAGATAATCGTTTTAGCTGTCTCTGATCATAATTCAGTTATTACGATTCACGGATATCTCGTCCACTCATCATCATCGCGTTGCAAAGGTGAAGTGTGATGAAACAAACGAGTTGTAATACAGAATTAGATCCTGATTAAAATAAGATATTGGTTGTTCTGTTACTCACCTCATATAAATCCAACTCGATAAACATCGTCAAAAGTAGTAGAAGTTCAAAGTACGTGCTAGCCAAAACACCGGCACTTATGTTTTTAATTCCTTGTACAAAGGTACAAATGCAGGCTTAGTTCCCTAAGCATGACATTATATACTATTATCTATTCACCGACCAAGGGTGGTGAAGAGATAACATGCCAGGTGCATTATTTTAAGCGTGGAAGAAAAAACTTGATCTTTCATTTGATTTTTGAACAACAGGTACCCGATACTACAATGTATGTAAAAAGACACCGTAACATGAGCAGAGTTATGACATCGCGTCCACTAAATACGAACTACGAAGGCAAGGCACATGGCACGCATAATGTCGACGGTCGATGCGCTGTTGCGAAAAACGGATTTGCGAAATCTTTAGGGTAAACAAACTAATTACGCAATTACAGGTGCTAATCAAACAATTAGTATGTAGTACTGTTAAAGCGGTGTTGACTAAAATTGGAAGTAACTGCAGGAAACCAATGTAGGTTGGAATAAACTGTGCATATGCACTTTTTGTAGATAGATACAAAGGTTTCAAAAGAACTTGCAACTCGGCAAGTTGTTTTAGGTAGGACGTAGATAGAACTTGAGCGAAAATTACATAAAATGCGCGTAACTGGTCGCCGGCACTCAAGATGAGTCACCAGAGCCCCGCTCGTCTGCAGTTCATTGCAATAAGCGTCGCCGCGTCGTAGTATAAACTTGACCTTGGGCAAAACTGAAGAAATTGCCCGAGACGTTATATAACTGATTTATAATCGTTAATGAAAGTCCTATAGCGGTTGGAGCTTACCAGAAAAGCCACGTACGCCGAGTTCACACTATATCTGAGGGCACACTCTTCACATATCCACAAACACATGGCGTCTGCGGTGCTTACTTAGTTTTGTAGTAACTTCCTAACCAAAAAATAGAACATATCCAAGAAATAACTATGTTCTGCTTTAAACAACAAGTTATTTGATGAATTGATATCATAGATACATTTACAAAAGATTATATTCTATTAAAAACCTACTGAGTTGGACATAAATAAACAAAACAAATCGAATTTACCGCTAAAATATACGACCCACCATAACACCGATTCACATCCGGCGCTTTTATGAAGACATTTCTTCCAACTAATACAAACAATCTTAGCATGAATACTCACAAAATAGAGTAGTAATTTTCTTTCAGCCATCGTCGTTCATTTTCAAGAAATAGAACGGTGTTTGTTCAGTTTTCACATGGACAAAACCGGCCAATTCAATTTTTTATTTATTGACATTAGTTTTGAAGTACATTCCATTTCACAAATTCAGAAGGGAACTCCGTATCCATGAGACCTTTCGCAATTATTCTTGAAACAACAAAATACGCTGAATCAGCGTATTTAATAAGCTATTCTTTTAGTTTCCTTTTAAATTTAAATATGCTTTATGAAAATAAAAAATATCTTTAAAATTTGTTTTCTAGAAATATATTTCGTTTCGCCGAATAGAATTATCGTGTGATGGAGCGTTGCAATAAACTAAGTACGTTCCATCTTCAAGTTATAGGTGGATTTAAATTTAATCGATTGCAAATACAATAAGAAAAAAGTTATGTTGTATGAGTAATCTCATAAATGGAAAACACCCTTCTTATTCTTGAAGATATTTCTACCATATCAGAACCATAGTTTTAATCATAAAATTCTATTGATTTCCCACAAGTATAAAAGTTTCAAGTTTTAGTCGAGTCAGTTAATCTTACTAATCCTGTTTGTACATCACTAAAATCTAATCGATGGATGAAACGCTGTTCGTGTTGATTGTGATTAATAGATGAAATTTTGTTAAAATTAACTCTAATCTCCCTAAATTAATTATTTTAACTAAATATATAGTGTATTTCGATCGACAAAACACAGTTCCCACTTGTTATTTCCAAGATTTGTTGTTATATAGGTTAAGTGTGAACTTTTATACTTTGAGCGTTTCAAAAACAGTTTTAACTGTAAAACATGAATAGTGAAAAGAGAAATGCTCGCGGAAGAGGCCGTGGTCGAGGCCGCGGCCGGGGTCGAGGTAGGGGCAGAGGCCGAGGGAAGAAAGTGCCAAAAGTAATGTCAAGTGATGAAGAAGAATGCTCCGTGGAAGAAACTACTCAGGAACAAGAAGAAGTCGTTACTGAGGAAGTGAAGGAGGAGCCTGAACCGACTGAGCCAGCTAAATGTAATTTTTTATTTTATTAATTATGCACAGTACATTACAGCTACAGAACATACGTAAACATAGTAATCTGAGTTAGCAAAATATCAAGGACAAAACTTAGTCAGTGAGCCCTCTTAAGGGCTTTTTAAAAGGTACACATAGCTAAAAACTTATGAGAACAACAGCAGTTAACCTCACTTTTTGTCTAACAAACGTAGATGATATCGACAAACTCTCTTTATGACTTCGTAACGTCACGTCGTGCATGTCCCGTTTTTCCCGTTCCCGCAGGAATTTTGGAAATTCCTTTTTTAGTGTTCCCCTACAATCCCCAAGGAAATGTCACATTTCATCTTTCTACAACCAGTACTGTTGGCTGTGCGTTGTCTGCCAGTCACTCAGGCAGTAAAGGAGAAGTTTTATTATATAAATAAGTTCATAAATATACAATGTATAGTACTACTGTATATAAAATCTAGTACCAAAGCAAGCTTGAAATAATGAAAACAAACCTATTTCAACTAATCAGTGAAGCATTATCAACTCTATGATTATGTTTTATCTGCTATCACTAAGATAGCAAATGGCTGCGTATATCAGAATGTCAAGAGGTCCAACACTAACTATATGATAACACTATGATGAATAAATATGTCAATCCAACACTACATCCGTGAAAGTGTAACTTAAGTGGTAGTGGAAAGATGACAGGGAAAAGTACTTAAGTTTTGTTATTTTGTACCTAAGATCTAGATCCAAGGCCTGTTAGGCACGCATGTTGTTCAACTAATATACATATTTCTGAAGTGTGTCAAACTGGTCATCTTCTTTTTGAGTTGATGGTGACCCTTAAACGGTGCCCAAATGTATAGGGGCATCATTGGTATTTATTGGGTCTACTGGTGTAAGGACACTCCGAGAAGATGGTCATGTATGGACAATGGTCACTATGCTGCTGCTTCTCTCACAAGCTTTTGTTTATAAAACAAATTCAATTCAATTCAATTCAAATCATTTATTTCAATTAAACCCTTTATAGGCACTTTTGAATTGTCAAGACGACAGAGATGAAGCTATCTGCACGTTCCAAAGCATAGATCTCTATGGAGAAGAACGTGCAAGAAACTCCACGGATACTCTTTTAAATCATGTTCTGTATTACATAACCTTGGTTACATCCTTGGTCGCTTCTATATGTGAGGACAATGCAAAGAAAAAAAAAAAAGGAAACTATGAAAACAATTCAAAGTATAAAGATTAAAACAAGTCCTTAGCAGTCAAGAGGTGACCAGTCTCAACCGACGGCGCCCGTTCACGAACATGACGCGTGTATCGGCACCATTTAGCTCAACCATTTTGAAGTGAACCGAATGATCCAACACACACGCCGCCATCAGCGAAACATTTAAGCGAGCATGACATGCTCTCAACTGCCATTTTAGTTCATGTCACAAAGTAAACCATAACTTATTACATGTAAATGGCTCCATGGTACTCACATTTACAATATTTGAAAATAAAATGCTTCTACATTATACAAAACTATGGTTTACAATAACCAAGCAACTATAAGTACAAAAAAAAAAAAAGAAAAGGAAATTATTTATTATCAATATAATATTATAAAAGGCGAGCATCTCTTCCAAATATGAAATCCTAACTTGTTTACCCAAGTGGTTGAGGCTGTGGAGCAGGACCGGCATTTAGCCAAGCATTATTATCTTCAATGTAATCCCCCAACTTATAATATGCTTGCCTGCATAATGTGCGTTTAATACAAGATTTAAATTTCGTTTCATTCAGTTCTAATATATGGGGAGGAATTTTATTGTAACATTTTAAACAATACCCCATGAAAGATGTGGCTACTTTAGCTAGTCTGAAACCTGGTTGAACTAATTGATCCCTATTTCTAGTAGCATAATTGTGTCTGTCGCCTCGTTTACTAAAGAGATGTAGATTTTTACTAACGTACATAATGTTTTCGTAGATATATTGACAAGGTACCGTCATGATGTTAATTTCCTTAAACAGTTCCCTTAGAGAATCGCGCCGGCGGAGATTGTAAATGGCTTTGATGGCTCTTTTCTGCAGAATAAAAATTGACTCGATGTCTGCAGCCCGTCCCCATAATAAGATACCGTAAGACATTATACTATGAAAGTAACTGAAATAGACTAGTCTCGCGGTATCAACATCTGTAAATTGGCGGATTTTCCTAACAGCATATGCTGCTGAGCTTAGTCGTCCTGCTAGAGATGCTAAATGAGGACCCCATTGTAGCCTTGAGTCAAGCGTAATCCCCAGGAAAACCGTTCTATCGACGAATTCTAGTTTTTCCCTGTTCAACACTATATCACAATCACTACTTTTGACATTTGGTAAACAACAAACACTAAGAGGCTCATTTTCTGGTGACCTAATTCTTACTAAAGTTGATAAGGCAGCTTTTGAGTGTACTTTATCCTAGAATATGTTTGAGAATGAATGTCTGTGACTTAGACACTAACCTATGGTTTCTTCAAAGAAATTTAATGCATGTCAAGTGAAAAAACTGGATTTTCAAAAATAATTCAACCATTCACTGCAGTAGTAACTAAAACATGTTTGACAGTCTGTCACATTTATTTTAGACTACTCGTGATTTCACCTGCATAGTTCGCATTCCCATGGATAGTATAGCTTCCCAACAGCGATAGAATTTTTCAAATCGGTTCAGTTACAGAGCCTATTCAATACAAACTAACAATTAAATCTTTCCTCTTTATAATATTAGTATATGTATACTAGCTGCTGACTGAATATAAGTCAGAAATCATCCCAAGAGAACCCTCCATAAAATAGCTTACTTCAGGATATAAACTGTGTGTGCCAAATTTCATTCTGTTCAGTAGTTTTTGTGTAAAACATTAGCAAACATCCATTCATCCTAAAAAACTATTACATTTAAAATATTAGTAGGAAAGATAGGATAATTTGAACAGAAAGTGGGTGTATGTGATTTGTATTTTCCTTTGAAAGAGTCTGTATCAACACAACTTGACACAATAATGATAAAATAGTATTTAAAACAATGCCCTAACTTTTTTTTACCTTTACAGTGGAAGTACCATCAGATATATCCCAACTGGAAGCCCCAGTGTTCACAACACTACAGCGTGGTCCTCCAGAGCCGATGCTCAGACTGGACTGGAGCCACCGAGCCACACTTATCGGGGAGAAAGTTCTCAATCCTATGATATACTGCTGTGATATTTGCTCCAAACCTATACTTATTTATGGACGAATGGTGAGTGAATGTAGAACTTAATTGATGTTTGAACATGATCCGAGGTTGTCTGTGATATTTTACTATGATCATTGAAAAGCTGCAAGATATAGCCTTATGCAGTAGTGAGGGGCAGACATTGTGCTGTTTTGTTAATTTTGCTATTTCAACACTGCTGATAATTCTACCTAATTTTGAGATCTGCAATCTAATTACCAAAATAAATATTATCTTTTCTAATTTATAATTCCACAAAGTCAATAATATATGTCCTGTTTCAGATACCATGCAAACATGTGTTTTGTTTGTCATGTGCCAGATCGGACCATACTCACTGCCCTAGGTGTAGAGAAAAGGTAAAATAAATTAAAATCAATAAAATTTAAACAAATTAAGTCACATTGTTAATATAATTTTCGTTCCTATTCCATCGGCAATCGGCGCTCCAGTCCTAATCAGATAGGACATTCATGTGATACAAACAATGTACTATTGTAACATTTTCTACTTTCAGGTTTTACGAGTGGAACAGACAGGACTAGGCACAGTATTCATGTGTACCCATTCTGGTACGCGATATGGAAACACAGGGTGCAGAAGAACTTACTTATCCCAGGTATGAATAAAACACTGCTTAGAGAATGCTTACAATATTTACATAAAAATATTTTGACTTATGTTTTTCATTATTTCAGAGAGATCTCCAAGCCCATATCAACCATAGACACGTGTCTTCGGGAGCCACTGAAAGCAAACCAGAGCCAGAACCGCCATCAAGTACTGTTGCTATTGTGAAGCCTTTAACTGTGAGTATGATGTGAAAACTGTGTAATCGCTTTGATCTGTTCGTTTATTTTGGAGATACACTCTTCAATATACCAATATATTTTGATGATGACAATTTTCTAACAGTATAAAAAATTTCATATTGTACTTATAATCTGAGCTTTCAGAGATCTCCTACAAACGAACTAATGAACTACTTCTTTAAAATCACTCAGTTACTACTTAATTTTTTGATGGAAGACTGATATCATCAACAAGTGTCGTAACAACCTCGTACCTCTCTGGCAGTTTGGGTTCTTTATGCGGCCTACCCAAATGTCCTTACTTTGGTATTGTTCGTCAAATCGTTGAGCTCCTTAAAGTTCTAAGTTTGAGCTACACGTTTGGACAGGTCCACTCAAATCTGTGTGGTAGGTACTTTCCTCAAAAGACCACTTCAGACATCAACCTACATGGTTCTCATATGTTTTGACCAGTACAATTGTATGGACTTCAAAAGAGACCTCGACCTCTGAGTTTGTTTCGGTGTTTCTTCTCAGGATAGTCAGCTAGGAAACACCGGCCTCATCTAGTTTTATAACGGTCAAAAAAAGATTTACGTGTAAAAGTGTTTTATACTGAACCTACTTACAAAATAAATCATTTATCATTACCGAATGCTATAAGAGCGGTATGTATGTACAGATGCCTCCGTCAGCGAATGACCCGCGCGCGCACACGCACCCGCACGCGGGCGGCGGCGAGCGCCCGCGCGCGCGCACCAACCTCATCACCGTGCCCATACAGGACCAGACTGACTCGCATGCCTACTATAACTATTATCCTGTGAGTATAAAGCATTTTTTTTTATTTTATTAAAAAGCTCCTACCGGGAACTGTAGTAGGGTGTGGATTAGGAGCAGAGTTACTATGCTTCACATCGTGTCCTGCCCTCTCGCCCAAAACAAGTAGCCAAAGTGACCCTTCCACTGAATGCTTTGGCAAATTTTTTGGCCAACATGAATATTTCTTACAAAAAGCTAAACTTCACGTTGTTTTAGGATTATTAATCAACCATGGAATGCCAATAACGGTATAGGGTTCAGTAGCAAATGCAGCAGCACTGTTCTATAACACTGGTAGAACCAAAAAAGGACCAATATGACATTACAGTAAAATCCATTTAAGATGTATGTATTTAAAGATATCCAAACAAAATCACGTCTTAAGCGGGATAGGGGAAAATAAAAAGTATAATACATATATTTATCTATAAGTAGATTTAAGCATATAGATAGTTATTATAAGTTTACGTTTAATCTAGAAGTGATCTTCTAAAGCTTTAATCAGTCTATGAAATGAAGGTCAGTCATTCTTACGTTTTTGTAGCAACGAAGATTTTGGCCTTACCAACACGTCTCTATTTACTTACTTTAATTGCCACCCTGGTAAGTTACTCCCTTGCTGTGTAAGATAAGACAGTTTGCAGATAACGTATGGGATGAAGAATCGTATTAAGCATGATAAAATTTTAATGTATGAACACAGCAAGGCTAACGTGCCTCAAGTTGCGAGAACTGACGTAAAATGGTGTATTAAGCGGGAAATTATATTAGCGTGATCGCATTTTGTGTTGACGTGTAGCTGAGATTGTTTCTACTAGCTTATTTCAAATAGTTCAGTTGGTCAACTCGTCTCATTCGACTTTTGCGAAAGTCCAGTGAATTTTATTGACCATTGGAAACGATGCCGAAAGGAAGCTTTGAAGGGAAAGAAGTTAGAACCATTGGGTTATATAGGATTTGTGTGTGTGTGTTGCAGCCGCCCGCGGGCGTGCCACCACCGTCGCTGGCGGCGTCGTCGGTGGGCGTGCTGCACACCATGAGCGTGCCGCCGCCGCCCTACTACGCCACGGCGCCGCCCTACTCCGCGCCGCCCGCCTACGTGCAGCCCGGTCAGTGCTCCTTATGCTCACACTCACACCTAGAACACCTCATAACTTGCACACCATGAGCGTGCCGCCGCCGCCCTACTACGCCACGGCGCCGCCCTACTCCGCGCCGCCCGCCTACGTGCAGCCCGGTCAGTGCTCCTTATGCTCACACTCACACCTAGAACACCTCATAACTTGCACACCATGAGCGTGCCGCCGCCGCCCTACTACGCCACGGCGCCGCCCTACTCCGCGCCGCCCGCCTACGTGCAGCCCGGTCAGTGCTCCTTATGCTCACACTCACACCTAGAACACCTCATAACTTGCACACCATGAGCGTGCCGCCGCCGCCCTACTACGCCACGGCGCCGCCCTACTCCGCGCCGCCCGCCTACGTGCAGCCCGGTCAGTGCTCCTTATGCTCACACTCACACCTAGAACACCTCATAACTTGCACACCATGAGCGTGCCGCCGCCGCCCTACTACGCCACGGCGCCGCCCTACTCCGCGCCGCCCGCCTACGTGCAGCCCGGTCAGTGCTCCTTATGCTCACACTCACACCTAGAACACCTCATAACTTGCACACCATGAGCGTGCCGCCGCCGCCCTACTACGCCACGGCGCCGCCCTACTCCGCGCCGCCCGCCTACGTGCAGCCCGGTCAGTGCTCCTTATGCTCACACTCACACCTAGAACACCTCATAACTTGCACACCATGAGCGTGCCGCCGCCGCCCTACTACGCCACGGCGCCGCCCTACTCCGCGCCGCCCGCCTACGTGCAGCCCGGTCAGTGCTCCTTATGCTCACACTCACACCTAGAACACCTCATAACTTGCACACCATGAGCGTGCCGCCGCCGCCCTACTACGCCACGGCGCCGCCCTACTCCGCGCCGCCCGCCTACGTGCAGCCCGGTCAGTGCTCCTTATGCTCACACTCACACCTAGAACACCTCATAACTTGCACACCATGAGCGTGCCGCCGCCGCCCTACTACGCCACGGCGCCGCCCTACTCCGCGCCGCCCGCCTACGTGCAGCCCGGTCAGTGCTCCTTATGCTCACACTCACACCTAGAACACCTCATAACTTGCACACCATGAGCGTGCCGCCGCCGCCCTACTACGCCACGGCGCCGCCCTACTCCGCGCCGCCCGCCTACGTGCAGCCCGGTCAGTGCTCCTTATGCTCACACTCACACCTAGAACACCTCATAACTTGCACACCATGAGCGTGCCGCCGCCGCCCTACTACGCCACGGCGCCGCCCTACTCCGCGCCGCCCGCCTACGTGCAGCCCGGTCAGTGCTCCTTATGCTCACACTCACACCTAGAACACCTCATAACTTGCACACCATGAGCGTGCCGCCGCCGCCCTACTACGCCACGGCGCCGCCCTACTCCGCGCCGCCCGCCTACGTGCAGCCCGGTCAGTGCTCCTTATGCTCACACTCACACCTAGAACACCTCATAACTTGCACACCATGAGCGTGCCGCCGCCGCCCTACTACGCCACGGCGCCGCCCTACTCCGCGCCGCCCGCCTACGTGCAGCCCGGTCAGTGCTCCTTATGCTCACACTCACACCTAGAACACCTCGTTATAAGGTTTTGTCACTGATATCATTTTCGCAAGTGTCTGCGAGGCTCAGTTTAACGTTTGCGTCGAACTTTGTTTAACTCAAAAAATCCTCTGCGTTTCTGTCTATTTGTTCAGCGGATGCGGTGTGTCCAGAGGATGGATAAATAGTCTGATATGATGGCAATGTAATCAACGTCATTTCAGCTATATTTTTTTCATAAACGCATTTGCCCCGCATTACTTGGAATCCTGGAATCTTGTAGACATTGAACCATCATTGCCCATCGTCTGAAACCACAACTAAAACTAATTAAAATAAATAGTTTACAATTGCACGCGATATTTTACAATCCTTAATGCGTTTGCAATTTTCCAGTCACATATACATATACAAAAAAAAACTCCTAACTAAATAAACCATAAAATATATGTCAGAAATTCATCCGTATCGCTGTCGACTGGAAGTGTGCCCAAAAGACTGGCGATATTTCTACGTGGTATGGCAATGCTTATCCTCTGTCCACAGTTAAAGCCAGCCCTTGGTTCACGCGAAGTGTTAACTAGGCTTTTACATAGTCCATGAGCACTCGGACCCCACAGTCCAAGATTTTAAACCACAAACAGCTTGAAAATGTAACTACCAACTAATTTGTTATATTTCAGCACGCAGCGCCAACACAGCACGACAAGTAAACTATTTCCTAAAAGTGACTTCCTATTTCCAGGTGTCAGCATGTCGACAAACGTGTCAGGCGTGTCGGGCATGTCGCCGTCGGTCCCCCTGGGCGAGGGCTCGCGCTGGGCCGAGGGCTACCAGCAGCCGTCCGTGCCCGTGCAGCAGTGGCCGCCCCAGAACCAACACCACTACTATAGGTAGCCCTTGTATAAACGCCGCTATTCGTGGCGCGAACGCGAGTGACTACAGTTCTGTGCTGACAACTCGTGGACATAAACTAAACTGTGAATCTGTTACACCGATTGTTATTTAGACTGTGGTACACGCCTATAGAACGTCAAAAAAACATACAAACATCCGAATTGAGAACCTCCTCCTTTTTTAGAAGTCGGTTAAAAAGTGAAGTGTCAAACGATTTTGTACTTTGTTATCTTGAACTGCTTGGCAGATGGTGGTACGGCCCAATAGATTTGACTGTAGTGGTTGTGTCGCCGTTGAGACTAGACTAACAAGCATAATTATTGTGAGTTTTGCGAAAAATGCGTCGAGACTGCTAGTTCATATTTTTGCAGCTGTGTGCATTGAGTTCTAGAAAATCACCAGACTCAGTAATGTTCTGCATGCCAAGTTGATTTTTATTTGACATGCTATCTGTGGACCATTATGAGTCATAACTCATATGTGCTAGAGAGTAAAGACCTTATCAGCCCCGATAGTGTAGCAGCCTACTTTGGCGAAAAACTTTACTCATATAGTTCAAACAATTAGTAGTTGTATAAAATGCTGTAGCTAAAATATTTTTTTTCTTTCATATTTTAGTGATAGTAATCTCATAGTGTACAGGTCACAAGAATGTCTTTATATTGTATTTGAAATGAATTAGGTTATTTTTTAATTGAATAGTATTTTTTATTTTTTTCTTCAGCTAATAGATTTTTTGTTTCAATATTCTGTACATTAGTATAAATGTATGTATTGTTAAACATATTTACTCTATATTAGGGGTTATCGTTCTATATAGAAAGCAGTTTAGTCAGCAAGCTGTTATATTCTATTGTAAAGTGCAATTTTACCAACTTTAACCCATTATATTTATGCCAAATGTTGTCGTAAGCAGTGCCTTGTAATTCTGCATAACCCAGCGAGCATGATACAAACTTATGTCTATGTAAATAATAATATCTATTTACCTACAATATTCAATAAGATTTTTACTCATTTCTAATTCTGTTGATCTGGCATAAAAACACAAACATTTTGTAAAAAAAAAAATACAAAATTCGAAGAGAATGCAATAAAAACCCTTCTAAGTGATTAGATATTTATTTAATTAATTAACACTAATCAATATCAATTATATTTACAATATGTCACATCTTTCACACTCCTCAGCTAGACACAATCAACAAATGCAATAAAATCTGCAAAAAATATTTACTTTTTTATACCCCATACATTCAACTGTTACCATAACTACTGGATTTATAAAAGAAAAAATAAAATGAATACTATTTTGTATAGATTCACAGTGCCATTGCAGAAATGCTATTGCTTAAAGACTAACGAATCAAAATGCACATATAACATGTAATGTACATGAAATGCTCAATAATATAATATAAATTCACCAATTGACTTCTCACAATTTGATACAGTATAGAATTTGTAATGTTTGAGATCGTCAGGCACTCGTAAAAATCAACCGTACCTATTTCTACATTGGTTCTGTGAACAGCCTTTCGTTTTATGGTTGGACCTGGTCGGATCATGACTGCTTGGTGGTGGGCGGCGCGGGGTCTGCGAGGTCTGCGAGGTCCACGAGCGCGGCCTGCGCGGGCGCCGCCGGCCCGGGCTCCGGGAACTGCGGCGTCACCTGCGACTGCGCCTTCCGCACCGCGTCCATGTTCACTTTGGTCGATAGGTTCTTTTGTCGCGTCTGTTCCGAAGTCTTCGATAATCTCTCGCTCAACGCCTTGAGCGCGATTTGTCTGAAAAGGTTGAACTAAGAATTAAACCGAGTGGAAGACAAAATCGAAGTATTTGTTCATGATGAGTTCGAATCTAGTCTGGTAACCCGAAATAAGCATGTCATAAAACCATAATACATTTATCAAATTTTTACCAAATCAATAAATTACAGATTGCTAGGTAATCTTATAAGATGTAATCTTCAGAATTAACTGTATGAGAACCAACATAGTCATTTGCGAGTTTATTTCGAGATAAGCTTTTCTTGTAGAAAACCTTCGCTGATTCCACATCAAAAGTGTCGAGGGATCAAGTAAATTTTTTTAAATTCATCTATACATATAATTTTTTGTTATTAGAGCGTCTGTTTGTAATATTGAAATAGCCGTTTTTTACTTCATGCATATACACGGTACATATGTACACAATTACACATTATTACAATTTTTGTTTGCGAGAAGTCGAAAATAGATCTTAAGTGGCGTGCAATTGGAGAGGCCTTTGTCCAGCAGTGGACTGCAACAGGCTGTTGATGATGATGATGACAATTTTTGTTTGTCTGTCTGTCTGTTTGTTCCGGCTAATCTCTGAAATGGCTGGACCGATTTTGACGGGTTTTTATTGGCAGGTAGGTGATGTAATAAGCAGTCACTGAGGCTACTTTTATTTTAGAAAAATAAAGTAATGTTGCAATGTCCTAGTACTGTCCAGTCCGTTTCCAGTACCTACCGCGCGCAGCTCACGCGCATGCCACCACTGTGCCGTCACGTCGGGCGCCTCCCACCAACTACCACAAAGAATCGGGGGGTCAGTGACTATTTCACGCGGATGAATATATAATATTAAATAAAATCCCGTTTTTGCGATCAATTAAAATGGCAAAAATGAGGATTCTTTTTTCAATTTTTATTAGAACACAAAATAGCAACTTAGCATGCTTAAAATCAGTTCTTGAAGTCAAATCATTGTTGTGGGATATACACGAAATCCATATTCGGCAAATCTTTTCTTTGTAGCTTATCCGATGCGTGCTCCTGATCAATTGCGTTGAGGTCTGGCGATTGAGCAGGCCACAGAAAAACGTTGATGCGAGCATCTGCAAGAGTGCGTGCTACGACTCTAGCCGAATGTAGACGGGCATTACTCGAAACGAATCACCCAACCGGTTTAGCAAAGGCATGATCGTGTCTGAAACAATCCTACCCGAATAAATCTGAGCATTGAAGTTGCCCCTGTTCCAATTGATATCGGTTCTTCCAACAATAAATATATAAATACCGGTCGAAGCCAATGTTGTTCCTCTTCTACATTAATGAATTTCCTGACAAAGTTTCAAAATTTCTCTTCTTTCTCGAGTACGTCGTGTCCGGCCTTATACCGAAATGCAAACACAAAGCCTAAAATTGATTGAGTCAGGCGTTACTTTGCGGAAATCCATTCTGAATTTGAAAATGAAACAAAATATCTAGTTTTAATTTCCGCGAATATTAGTGGGTTGCAGGTATGCACCTGCCTCCCGCCCGCTATATTATGCACATGCAAGATTTTAAGCACATGCAGGAAGGCAATGCAAACCCAACACCATTGCACCACCATTGCATTGCCTTCCTGCATGTGCTTAAAATCCTTGCATTTGCCTAGTAATCTTGCATGTGCATAATATAGCGGGCGGGAGGGAGGTGCATACCTGCAACCCACTAATATTCGCGGAAATTAAAACTAGATATTTTGTTTTCATTTTCAAATTTAACACAAAGCCTGTCTTCTTCCTCTCAATTTCTGCTTGCGAGCCCATTGTAAACCGGCCCTACGATTGCGGGGTGCTACCAGACCGCAGACCCACTTCACGTAAACGATTTCGGATGGTTTGCTTGCTTATCATCACGCCTTAAGAGCTGTGGAGCTCGTAATATCATGGCGGTGATGGTACGATTCCTTCGAGTAGTATTTTGGATGTACCGGTCCTGTCTGCAAGTGGTGATGCGAGATAGTACTCCATGTCGCTCGACCACGCTGCCTGTGATACGATAGGTAGCGTGTTCAGAGACGGCTTATGATGCTGTGTAGTGCAAGAGCGACAGCCACAGTACGTTGCCTGGAACCAGCTTTCAACATTCCGACTGCTCTCATCATCGCTTCTCTTGTCAAATGATGTATGTTCCATAACGATGCATTTTTTTAAATTCCGGTTTTGTAAAAACGCTATTACACACTTTTATAGGAATTCTGATCGATAGTTGTTTCCCTAAGTTTTTATCAAAATTGTAAGAAAATTAAAATAGTAAAATTCACTAAAAGGAATCAATAAGGATCCAGAGTTAATAAAATAAACCTCAATTTCGGGCCAAACCTACTGTAGAACGTACTCAATCTCTAGACACATGATGTGTATAAATTTCCTTTATTCGAAAAATTGAAGCATTTTATATGAAATGGCTATCTAAGCTTTACAACCTTCTGAAGAAAATAATGATTGAATTACCTTCGCCTCTCCATGTCTTGCGGTTCGACGCCCGGCATCGATATGGTGACGCCTCTAGGGCTCAACGCGAGGTGCACACGACGCGGACTTGGATTGCAGAGGCCCATCCGCACCAGGCAACGGTGCGGCGGGCCTAGGATACCCCGCACCACTGGCTGTAGGACCGTCGGGAAGAAACTGCAAAGTTGAAAACAATTCAAAGATATGTTTAACTATTTATTATATTGTTCTAGAAAGGATTCACGTTTTCTTTTGATAAGACCTGTCAGATTGGGATATATTACGTCACAACTGCAATAAGAAACAAAACTACTATTTAAATACTAATTTTGTTAATGTACTAAAAGAATCAGTTTGTATGTTGAAAATGTTATTTTACACTGCCAAACATTTTGCACACCATTCATATTGAGTTTATATTTTAATGAATGAAGCCTGAAATTGCAAGAAAAAAAGACAGTATTATGCTGCAGCTAAAGGTACCATTTTAATAAACATATTGTGTAAAAAGGCTTTCCATAACCTTCCTATTGTTAGTGTCACTGCAGAACAATATAACATACATATATCTACATCTATCTTTATTTATTTTTGATGACAATAAAGAAATAACATGGTGTGATTACTTGAACAAGTGCAAAACATATAATATATTGTTTAACAATTGAGGAGGGGAATTGCAACTTGAAAAATGATGGCGGCGACTGTACCTGTTCCACAGTCCTCACACTCATCCTCACATGTATGAAGTATTTTTTGTATTACCAAATATTGTAAAACATTGATTTGAAAAGAGTAACTATGGAGTTTCTTGTCCGTTCTTCTCCATAAGAATCTACCTTTGCGAATGGACGCTAGAGTCACTTAATTTATGATAATTTTTATTGATGACGTTCAAAAGTGCCGTTAATGGCCTAATTGAAATAAACGTTTTGAGTTTGAGTTTGAGTCGAGTCGCCGCCATCATTTTTAGAGTTGTTTACCAGATATTAAAAACACATAAAATGTTACAACAATTAGTCCAAGTTTATACTGGACCATTTCCGTCACCTATAAATTCTCTTTGCAATGTTCTTTTTAATATTTTTTATGGTCTTAATGCAGTCCATTGTGAGTCATACAAATTTTCTGTGCTAAGGAGTAAAGACCTTATCAGCCCGTTTGTATAGCTGCCTATAGTGGTGAAAAACTTTACTCATATTGTTGGAACAATTGGTAGTCATACTGTTGCTAGAATAAAATTATTCTATCATATACTTAAATATATTCTAAATAAACAAAAAAAAAGAATATATGATATTTGATTATATTCTTATCCATAACAAATATAGTTATTTTATATTGGTGATACACCACAGAAAATACAGGAACAATATTGGAGATTGTTTACTCTTTTTTGATAGATTGCCTAGTTGCAAGATACAGATGTATGATTATTATAATATACTTTTGCCAATAACTTCACTCATATGATAATTAAAATTATCACAATGGTATGTACTGTCCTTTTATTTATTTTTTTGAACATTCCCGAATTCCCAAACATTCCCAAATTGAAAATTATGTTCTAAATCAGGACAAGGTTTTTATCAAAATCTGTTCAGACTTGAAGAATCAGAAAACAGTGAGACAGAGTTCCTTTCACAACTATAATTTGTTTTTTTTAACACTGCACCTCACTAGGAATGTCTCCTGTATTGTGGGTGCATTTACAAACACATGAAACCCGAAACAACAATCTATAGGCTATACAAATATTTGTTCTATGCAGGAATCGAACCTGCGACACAGCACAGCAGCCAATGGCTCACACCACACCACTGCACCAACAGCATTGTCAAATAATATTAGTAAATTCATACAATAATATCACAGGACTTGAATCTTTTTCCTGCCTACTGTAAAATATAATTATTACAATGTAAAAGACAGTAGGTATGTGTCATGCATGAGGCTAATAGGTAAAGATTAAAATTATTATTATTATTTAACATACTTATCAAAACTGAAATTATCAGCCATATCTCCTCTAGTTCCACTGCTATGTCTCTGCCAGAACCTCAGGTATATCCAAGACAGTATTGTGCCACTGCCCCACATACAAGGGTATGTGCCCTCCAATGCTCCTATAGCCCATAGTATTATAGCTGCTATTAGAATCAGAAGAGGCAATGATCTGTTTGTCAACTTGCCTGAAAAAAAAAAACAAACAAAAATTATGTTGACCATTCCATACTTCAAATAATGTTACATTGAAGTAAATGAATATTTCTATTACATTGGACAGGATCTATTTACTATAGTTGTTGTGAATTCTATAAGAGTGAGCCTATCATAATCAATTTCAGGCACAAATATAGCTTGTGTCTGAAATTGATTATGATAGGCTTCATACTTTGTGGACACAAACATTTAAAATTAATAATGTATGCAATGTTTTCAAAGTGTGTATAACCCAGATTACGTGATAACAGTAACAACAGCTTTAAAACGTCAATACTTATCAAACAATTCGCACCTAACGGTGTTTTTATCAGCAGATGATCTGGCAGTATCTGCTTTACGGCTACACTCACCGCAGCCAGGTAACCCGCCAGCCCGTGTACGTGTATATCGAACAAGTAGGACGTATGTCCTGTACACGCAAATATCACTAAATAGTAGAACGTTGTTAGAAATGCTACACCAATATTGGTCAGGAAGAAAAACTTCATCATTTCCATCTGACCCCATAACGGTTCTATTAGTTTCCCACATAGTCCCACTGTCACAATGTCGATGATCACTTCCCACAAATGTATCTCAAGAAACCAGAACGTGAAAGTGGACCACAATTGAAACGAAGGTGGCAACAAATACCCTGGAGTGACACTAAGAACGTCCACAACATCGTCGGAAAACGATAGAATGTACCCTATGATAACTACTACACAAATAAATTTCACCGATGGCGACGTGTTTCCTAATAAAGCGGAAAATTGCTGTCGTAAATACGGCAAATTACGACTGAATACCCTTAGCGCAGCCATTTTTGTGACGGATGAGCGAGAAACCAAAAATGACATAGATTAAATCTGTCAGACGTCAATATGACAGTTTCTACGTTTCAGTTGCATTTCACGCATAAATTGCACGCAAGAGCGACACCCCATGAACGACATTATTGATGTTTGCCTATTTATTCAGCTGTAATAAAACAGTAAATTACCACTATTTCTCTTCTTGCTGCTTTTCCCAGAATTCAATAAAGTTAGGTTAGGTTAGAACTAGTGACGTCATGACAGTCATGTTAATGTCAGTAATGTCACTGTCCTGTCAGTGACCGAATTTTTTGTGAGATTGTCGATTTGTTTTCGTTGTTAGGTCTCAAATATTATTGTAAAAAATAAACAATAATTCGTAGCAACCTTATTCAATTGAACGTGTATATTATTATATCCCGGTGGCGTAGCCTTTAGGTACCTAAATGTTTTTTCGGCTTATTAGTAGTGCGTTGTTGGTATGGTCTTTACATATTACCGGCTCGTTTTTATCACGTAACTTTGGATGTTTTAAGGATTTTCTTTGGTTTTCAGTTACGTGTAACTAACGTTTGGAGCGGAGGCGTGATGGCATCAGGAGCAAAGCAATGCAGCAACGTTCGGTTGCGATATTTAACGCAAAAGGAAGCGATAGCTTTGGATGAGGACCTATTTAATGAATACAAGTATAGTGTTGACCAGTTAATGGAACTGGCGGGGCTCAGTGTCGCTACCGCTGTTGCCCGAGTTTATCCACCATCTACGTCAGTTGATTGTGAAATTTTAGTCTAATGTTTTAGTAGGTAGTTAATTAATTTAAAAAAAATCAACCAAAACTGTTGTTTTGCAGACACCCATCAGCTTTAATCATATGTGGACCAGGAAACAATGGAGGAGATGGTTTAGTTGCAGCCCGTCACATGACATTATTTGGATACAAAGTTTCCCTCTATTACCCAAAACGTACAGCAAAACCATTGTATGAGAATCTTTTGTCTCAATGTGTAGCATTTGGGGTTGACATTGTTGATAAACTGCCTCCACCGCAAGAGTTGAGCAATGAATACCAAGTACTTGTGGATGCTCTGTTTGGGTTCAGTTTCAAGCCCCCAGTCAGAAAAGAGTTGGGTCCTGCTATGGATGCCCTGATTGAAGCAAATTTGCCAGTCTGCAGGTATAGTATTCTTTCTTTAAGAACAAGAAACAAGCCTGAAAACAAGATAGGTAACTTGATGTTGAGGTGTGGTACTGTGGGGTGAATCCAGTAAGAATGATTCACCCTATCAGCTGTAATATGAAACAGATTGAAACAAAAAATATTGTCCCTGTTAGATTATTGTTCAAGCAACAATATATATTTTTTCAGTGTGGATATTCCTAGTGGATGGGATGTAGAAAACGGTCCAGGTACAGGCAAGACCCTCAAGCCTTCTCTCTTAATATCACTTTCAGCGCCAAAACGATGTGCCCAGGACAAGTACATAGAAGGTGCCAAACATTTCCTAGGTGGAAGATTCTTACCTCCTGGCATTGTATCAAAGTATTTCCTTAGATTACCATGCTACCCTGGTGATGACCAAGTAGTTCAGCTGTCTTGTTAAATAATGAGAATGTCACAAAATAAGAAATGTTATTTTATTAAGTTGTAAAGATATTTGGGAGAATGTTATTTTTCACTAAACATTTTTTTTTTGTTTACTTATTGTTTTGAAAATATATAGTCTGCTCTTAATTATTTTTTTCCTCTTAATCATCTCCCGCCTTTTGCACATATTTTAAGAGTCCATTGATCCCTCCCTACTCACCGTCACCCTACTCCACTGTCTTAACTTACCATAAGGTCCAATTGGAACCTAATACCATGTTGCTTTCGATGCTGTCTGATGCAATGTTCCCGAAATTCGGGTTACGAAATTTATAAGTGTCATTTACTTTAATGATAACAAAAACAAAGCAAATAAAACTAATCCGTTACTGCCCCAATAGCATATAAATCATTCGTTATTGTTATCGGGAAAACGGAGATCATTATCACGTTCTTTTGCCAATGCAAACTACCCCAACCCGAAATAGGCACAAAGATATAACTAGTGCCACACAACAAAAAAAGTACCTACAATACTTCGCAGGGTTACCTACTTACAAAACATCACAGGTTCCTTTTGACGCGATCGTGTTCATTCATAAAAATTGGCCAATACTTCTCGAAGCATTGTATGTGTAAGGCATTAAGTGGAAAACCCTCCTTTGGATTTGAATTCATTAAATGACTTATTCCGCTCTAGACGGAGTGGACGGGAGTGTCACACTCTGCTTGAATAAAACCCACTGCTCTTTGCGTTCCAGGGTCACGGTGACTCTTTCGTACAAATTCCGCAACCCTGGCAGGCACGGGCCCTACAGGGCGTGGAGCACGACTCGGGTCCAGTTTTTATCGAACGGCAAGCCATCACCCATCGCTCGCCATCACCCATCGCTCGCCATCACCCATCGCTCGCCATCCGCAGGCCCGCGACTGCGGTGGCCGGGAATCACCTGCGACTCCCGACGCCCGTATCTTCTTCTGTTGCGGCGGCTGGCGTCACGCGTTTCGCCTCCTCCTTCGCTAGCATTACTGCTTCGCTGTAGGAGGTGACCGCTTCTCGTGACACCTCGCTCCGGACCATGGATTGAACCAGGGCCGGAAGCGAGAGGTCACCGCCACCGATCGCCTCGACGAGGATACGGCGTTGCTCAGCCCAAGCACCGTGTACCCAACGTGTCCTCCGCGCGATCCACACCGTTTTGATACTCTGAAGGCGGAGAACCCTAACCTGTGTGTGGTTAATTTTACAATTACAATTCTAACTTTTACCACTCGATGCCGTTGATGAGGGGGCTGACGGGCACGCTATCTCGTTGTTTAAATTTGACTTTACGTACCTAGTGTAATATTCTTTTCGAGCGAATATATCAGATTATTACTCAGTAGGTACTCGCAAATATTTCGAGAATTATTGTTGTCTGACGAAATCGTGACTCTGTAAGTTATCATATAGGTAGAGATTTAAATTCGTGCAATGAGTCGAGTCCTGAGAATCTTGAGATCCTAGGCCTTATTTCGGGACACATGGGTACTGCTGCTCGTAAGCTCGGGGATTCACAACCTGTCAACGGCAATGGAAATTAAAATTTGGATCCATTCGGAAACGGCGAAGTTCCCTGTTGAATGGCGTTCAAATTGAGCAAGAGCGAAATAATCACAGACATGAAATAATCTTCTAAAATATCTAAAAACAATTCAGCGGAGGTGGTAGTACCAGCGCCCACTGAAAAAAAAGTTCTATTTTTTGGAACCGATTATTTAAAAATTCTAAATTCTTCTGGTAGTCCAAAATATGCACAATTTTCAAGCAGCAAGCACCATCTTTTATAGTTCAGAGAGATACGGCGCCATCGCCATCGAAAAGTGCAATCTAATGTAATTTTCTTCACGATTGTAAGTCATCTGTCTAATTTTTTTATGAGTGGCTTTTCGCAGTATAACGCAAGGTTGTGGACTGCTTAACCGGCCTTGCTTGTGGCGGCCATGTAAATATTCAAGGCTCCAGCCAAGGTTTATAAAAACTTACAAACTCAGCGATTACGCGCTAAAGGCAGTAGTCCTGTGGAGTACGGACCTCGGCTTAGGCCGTCGCTGGGGGGGGGGGGGGGAGTAGCTAGGGACGGGCTGGATCGAAAAAGGAATAATATTACAGACTCAGCGGCGTGGGCGGGCTCGAGTAAAAAACAGGGTGGAACCATCTGGCGTCACATATTTGAAACTTATAAGTAAGCCAAATATACTTGATAATGACTCTTCTGATCTGCCACCTATAGTTCCTGCACGTTCTCTCCCTATAAAGCCTTCAATGAAGCTCAAATTTCACCATTATTTTAATAATAGGGAGTTTGGTAGATACTGTATAATCTATGGTAGCACCAGGCAAAGAAAAGCAGCAATTAATAGGCTACCTACGCTTGCCGAGTTTGGTCTGTGGATCATGTGGATGGGTTACCATCTTGACCCCTCCGTGTTTCAGCAAGTACCTACCTAAGTCATAAATTGGAGATCTTTGGCAATCGTTATACCTAGATTGTCAGAAGCTAGCCAGAAAATCTACCAATTTTGCCAAGAATTACCGGGTTAGTTACATGTGGTCTGTGGAGATCTGATAAGCAGCCGCTCCCAAGTAAAATATTAGTATTCAGCTGAATCCGGTTAACTGGGAGCCGACCCCAATATAGTTGGGAAATGGCTAGGCTGATGATGACACCACAAAGCGTTGCAATTCGCTTTAGTTTCTAATGAAAACGATTTCGATCTTCGGAATGATTAATTTCTTAACTGGATGAAAAAATCGTAATATTAAGCATGCGTTCTCCGCCTTTCTATAGATATACTCTTCGTTCGCACCAAAACTTAGAGTATAGAATATTGTAAGGTCTTTGCACCAAAACCTTCGCTCAATGTTCTCTTGTAATGCTAAACAAGCGGTTTTTCACCGTTCTGTTTATGTATCAATAACAGTTTTGTTTGACGTTTCCACAACGTTTTTAGTTTACTATTTCGCGCCGTTTTTTCCCGCGACCGGCTGTCATTCATTTGTGAGGTCAGCGACTTAGACGCATCGTGCCTTATTTCTTTAGTTTTTAGCTATTTTACTGGTTAAATATACACAAACGTAAGTATTTCTTCTTTCTTAACTCATTCTTATGTTGAAAACGTCGTCATACCTCGGTTTCAAGTGCCATATAGCCGATATTGCAAAACTATTACATTTCTTAGGCGATCTCATTTCCTCCTTTTGTTACAATAAGCTCTTTGCACTCGTTGGTTAAAACTAATTTGAGAAGAACGCTAGGCATTGATAACTTTAAACCTTGTTTACAGATGTTTGAAGCACGTCTTCTCCGTAGCGCTATTCTGAAGAAGGTGTTGGAAGCCATCAAGGATCTGCTCACACAAGCTACATTTGACTGTGACGACAATGGGATCCAATTGCAGGTAAGGTCATCAGTACTTAATAAGCTTCACAGCCTTGGACGAATTCTATCAAAATATCTGTTGAGAGCCTACCTAGCCTCAGGTCAAATGTTAAAAAGACAGGTTACAACGTGTCACTAAATTCCATCAATATAATCATTATTACTTTGCATAACACTTAAATTCAATCAGGTAGAATGAATAGATTCTATACTTGGCACAACATGATGAAACCTTCTCGAAGGATACTTTGATGGCCTTCACAGACATACATACACATAATAGGTAGGTATTTCAATTGCCAAAATGTTTCAGGCAATGGACAACTCCCACGTGTCACTGGTGTCCCTCACTCTCAGATCTGATGGCTTCGACAAATACAGATGTGATAGAAATATCTCCATGGGCATGAACCTTGGAAGGTGAGTTCAATCATCAATTTTAGGTGCATTTCCTTTTATTTAAACTCCCCAAAAAAGAATAGATAAAGTGTTAAATAAAATAGTGAGCCTTATAAAAATTGTTAGTCATGCATTTAGAACTTACTTCGTTTGTATGTGTCAGGATGGAATTTAGTACTTAAAACATTATTCAAGCACTCCCTGACATCCGTTTAAGCTTAAACTTGGTGTAGGTACCTACTTATTTTGTAAGGATAGGACCAATTTACACAATTTCTATGTTGATTGATTTGTGCTCAGAAAATATAGGTACTAGAGGTTTAGCTACCTAATAAGCTATTGAGATATCAAGAAAAGGCTCACTGGATATGTGTGAATATGTGGTACTAGCCGAAATAGCTGCTTTTTAATCTCTAAGTAAACAGTGTAAAAAATTATTTCTAAGTCAATAACATTTGTAAACATGTTCCAGCATGTCTAAGATCCTGAAGTGTGCCGGTGACAAGGACACGGTAACAATCAAGGCACAGGACAATGCTGACACCGTCACATTTGTGTTTGAGAGCCCCAACCAAGAGAAAGTATCTGATTATGAGATGAAGCTTATGAACTTGGATCTTGAGCATTTGGGTTAGTGTTGAGATTAACTATTTGTTTGAAACCGGTCTGAAATATACCTTCATAAGTAAATAACTACAATAAACTAATAAAAAAGGTGAAAAACATAGGTCATTCAAAGTCAATTTATTGAATCAGTTGACTGGCTATCTGTATACCTATCTGATTTTAAATATAAGATGTGTTTGCACTTAACTATAAATGCAAATTAAAATTATAAAGGTTATCTTAATTTTTATTTACAAAAGCAGTAATGCAATAGGCATTCTCTCCCAGTCAACCTTATATTAATAGCAAAAGTTGACTGAAATGACTTAAACCTGATAACATAGGAGTTTTAATATTCAATTTATGTGCAACTAGCTTATGCCCGCGACTTCGTTCGCGTGGAGTTCTATACAAAATATTAACCCCTTTTCACCCCCTTAGGGGACGAATTTTCAAAAATCCTTTCTTAGCATATGCCTACGTCATAATATCTACCTGCATGCCAAATTTCAGCCCGATCTGTTCAGTGGTTTGGGATGTGCGTTGATAGATCACTATGTCAGTCAGTCAGTCCCTTTTGAGTTATATATATTTAGATAGATAACTGGTTGTAGTCTCAATTAGTGTAATTGAATGTTTTTCCAGGTATCCCTGAGACTGAGTACAGCTGCACCATTCGGTTACCGAGTGCTGAATTTGCACGAATCTGCCGTGATCTTTCACAGTTTGGAGAGTCCATGGTTATTTCTTGCACCAAAGAGGGTAAGGATTCCTTTGATAAGTTTATTTGCCTAAAATCAAACTAGTAGTCAATCTGTTCTATTTATCTTGACTTTGTATGTATTGAATACAGAATTCTAGATGAATGAAGGAACTGTTTTCAACATTATTTTGCATATTTCTTGAAGAAGCTTTTATAGCAAATGTTAATTTTATCCTTGAAAAGCTGTGGTCTTTTTCAAGGGCTTACATATATGTTTATAGGTTTTCTATGGATTTGCTTGAGATATTTCACTGTATAGATGTTATAGTAGCAATAAAAAATCTGGAAATCATAATCCAATTGGTAGTGAGAACCATATTAAAATCGGTTGATTGGCTATGAAGTCAGTGCACGACTGCACATACAGGCAAAAAAAATAACGACTATTTTTAACCGACTTCTAAAAAAGGAGGAGGTTCTCAATTCGGATGTTTGTTTTTTATCTTATGCCTCATTCCTACAGGAGTGAAATTCTCAGCATCCGGCGACATTGGCTCAGCCAACATTAAGCTTGCGCAGACTGCATCGGTCGACAAGGAAGAAGAGGCTGTAGTCATTGAGATGGAAGAGCCAGTTACTCTGACATTCGCCTGCCAGTATCTCAACTACTTCACTAAAGCTACATCTCTTAGTCCACAGGTACGCTTTGTCATTTGTCTCTTTTCTTATTGTAATTTATTTTGTGTTAAAATACTTGGCTATCTTATATATCTGTTGTCCATGTAATTATGTAGCCATAAAAAAATATACCTTACTATAAATTATCATATAAATTAATATTGGGATTGTCTTTAGCAATAGGTTAGAGATAGTAGACGAAGTTTAATTGTGTCCAACTGGCACGCAAAATACGCGCTTGGTCATGGAGTTGCGGAAACCAGCCCGACTTGCATTCATTTTCATTGTCTCCTACTGGTGATAAATGATATCCCTCATCTCTAACGGCCGAACAGGTTTTCTGTTGATTCATTTGTTTTTCTATCTCCAGTATGTGGTAGATCGGTTATTGGTTTCGGCCGTTAATCTTTGTTGTTTGTTTTCTTTTCATGTTTTAGTAATATCAAAGTCTTTCACTTGTGCAAAAAGTCGCGTTACCCCACTTTCTGCGATCACCACTGTTGTTCACGTTCTAATCTTAATTTCTCCTTTTCCTAGGTTCAGCTGTCTATGTCAGCCGATGTCCCACTTGTCGTAGAGTACCGCATTCCTGAGATTGGTCACATCCGCTATTATCTAGCACCTAAGATCGAGGAAGAGGACAGCTAGATAAGTGTTATTAGTAATAAGATTTATTTTGTATTCACGTACCTATATTACGTTGTACTTGCTCTTTCCAAAAACATCATGTTAAAATTCCAATTTCTCAAACTTGATATATCCATACACTGTGTGTATCGCTGAAAGTTGTAATATAATAGTATTTTTTTAAGAAGTAATAAACGCATTCGTCGAACGTAGTGGTTTTACTTGTATAAACAAAAGAAAATGTCTTATTAATCACTTTATTTTTCACAATAGTAGAAATTACATTCATGTTCATGTTATACATGAGTATTGAATTGAAATTATTTTAAATGTCAAAAAATTAAAGTTCCGTTTCTACTGATACACATATTATTATCCAAAATAAATAATCACTTCTAACACAATGGAATGATGAACTTAAAGCTTCGTAATTTTTAACTATACGAATATTACATTAATCATCATTAATCCTAAAAAATAGTTTTCCCCACGCATTTATACAAATATTATGATAACAGGTAAGAGATTAAAATTGAGACATGCAATTCTAAGATAAATATTGGAGATGTAGGCTTAGCAGGCACCACTGACTAGGTAAGGTGGAGGAATGGAGTTTTTACAATCAATTACGCTTCAATGCCTGAACGGATTAGGATGAAATATCCCGGTAGTACGTTTTTGTGACATTATTTATTATATCCTTCTCGTATGGTATGTAGTAGTAGTTCAAGTCAGTGGGTTCAGAGGCGGCGGGATTTGATTTTGAGATGTTTAACCGCACGAACGAAATCAGTATTGGGTGATGTAACTTTAAGTAGCGAAACTTAACAGGGTAAATTCATGCGAAAAAAACAGTTCGCACAGTAATACATTTTGCTTTGCTAAAATTTTCGGTGCATGCTAAGCCTGTGTAAAATACAAACATTGACAAATCTGTAGTTATATAATTGTAATGATAGTGGTTATTACTTAGACACATATCTTATTAATATTTTACAATGGTTAGTAAAATCGTAATGAAAACGAAAAAAATGCCCACTGTGAAGTCAACTCAATAAAAACTTATACGTTATCAAATTCGACTTCCTTGTTATTTAGTTTTCAGACGTACAATCCGTGCTACACATAGGGATCACTTAAATTACTAGCATTTATATTAGTCATAGAACATATTATGTGACTAGAAGTCGAGATGCTTCAAAGTTAATAAAACTAGGGGATTATAAAACATATAATTCACTCAATAAGAATAGTTTAATATAAATTAAGTAACCGTTAAATACGAACGGAGGAGGGTGGGCAGGTAATAAGTGAATAAACGGATTAATGGCGACTTCGCTACATAACTTGAACTCAACGAGAGTCAACAAAAGGTTATAATGAATGAAAGTAATGTTGTAGCGAGTCGCCATACCGTGTTTCACTGTTTCCACTTCTTGGCAGAGAACAGTACCGCGCGTTGCTTCAAGAAGAGCGAGTAGCTCTGCTTGCGCGGCACGCTGGAAGGCGACGCGTTGTCGGTTTGCCTTTTCTTCTCGTGGGCGCGACGGGTGGCTTCGCTCATAGCATTCACGTTCACGTATGCTGCGCGTCGCCCGCGCCCTCTACCTGTAACATTTGGAACAAGAAATGTATCTAATAGCATGCTTAGAAAATATCAGGTGTATAGACTGCATTTTCCGAAACATTTGTCTTAAAGTGAGAATTGCAAACAATTGATTTTGATGGTCAACTTGGCTAGAGTAGTTTCTAGGACAAAACAAATAAAAAAATCATTAATTCGATGTGGGTCCGGGCCCTAAGCATATTATGGCGAAAATAATAAATCAGTATTGGACTATCCGCACGTATAATTCGCGTCCAAATTAAAAATATAATTACATTGTCTGTAAATATAGATATTTTTGTAATTTTCTTAAACCTTGGATGGGCCAGTCAAATCGGATAACTCCACTTCGTCCCGCCTTCAACGAGTTGACAGAGTTTGGTGTATCAAATGGAGCATTAGGCTCCATATGAGGCATCATGATTAGGCGTTGGATGACCCCAAATAAATTGAGATAAGACCGATATGAGCAAGAGAATGATGGACAGGTTTTAGGTCCTCAGAAGTGCAGGGGAAACAAAGAGGCGCGTGTGTTACCTGCCCCCCCTCCACGCCCTCAGGACTCGCGCTTGACCTCGGAGGGCCCGGGCTCTTCGTCCTCCTCTTCGCCCTCCTCCAGCTGCGCCGGGCTGATGAGCTGGTCGTGCAGCGTGCGCAGGTGCCGCAGCAAGTTGGACTTCACGTTGAAGCCTTTGTTGCAGAGCCCACATACGAATGGACGTTCGCCTGCAATGACGTTGAATGTTGTTTGAGAGGCGGTTTTAAAAGTCTGTTAGTAAGCTGACTTTTAGAAGAGCTCTGGAAAGTCTCAGTCAGGAATAATTTTCAGTGAGGTAGAAACAGGCTTATAGAATCAATATATATTCAATATGAAACGTAAGGTTAATTGTAATTTGAATTTGATAGTGTAAAACTTAGAGCAAAAATTGTATACATTACAAGCAAATTGTAGTAGATATTATGGGAAGCCACTTTTTCGCCGAATGGCGGAAACGGGGACCAAAAGTTGGTTTCTAATATTATTAAATTACATAATTCATCATCATCATAACAGCCTGCAGACATCCACTGCTGGACATGGCCTCCCCGCGCGCGTAGGCCACCATGCGGGTCTCGAATGCATCAGCTACCCGCGACCCTCACCAGGTCATGGCCCCACCTTGTGGGAGATCGCGCCAGCGCTGCGTGTTGCAGTCCGCGGTGGCCACTCCAGAACTTTTCAGCCCCATCGACCATTTGTCCTGCGAGCAATGTGCCCTGCCCACTGCCACTTCAGTTTGGCGATCTTTCGGGCTAATGTCCTGATACAATCACGCAAGGAAACTCCGCGCTAAGCAGAGTTCTAACGGAAGTTATCAGTTTGACAAATTTAACCTGGCGATCGAAACCAGGAAGCTCTCACTACCTATAGCCGATACGGGCTTTTAAGTAACCCATGTTAAAAAAATACATATGTATATAAGTAGACTCACCTGTGTGCGTACGCAAATGTATGAGCATGGATGCGTGCGACGGGAAGGTTTTCTTGCATTGAGTGCAATTCTTGTTTTGCGCGCCGTCTGTGAAACGATTGTGACGTTTTGGTGGGGCACTGTTGTTTGACATGGCCAATTCTAGACAATCGACATCGAACGAACATTTAGAACAGGGTTCAGTCAGGCAGACAAACACACAATATGCAACACTTTGTTTGAAATAGCAAATAATATCAAGTACGGCAAAGGTTCATATAAGCAAACAAAGCATTCCATTCGGCTGTGCTACGGAAAAACAAAGCAACTAACATATTTTTAAAAATCAGTTTTACATAGATACCTATTTGGAAAATTTTGCCTATAACGGACACTGCTACATTCACAGAATCATCAATAAGGCATTTTTCGATGATTCTGTGAATGTAGCAGTGTCCGTTATAGGCAAAATTTTCCAAATATGTAAAAAAAACTGATTTTTTAAAATATGTTAGTTGCTTTGTTTTTCCGTAGCACAGCCGCATTGTCCAATTTTAATAATAATTACCATAAATGAAGTGATTATCATTAGTAGCAGGGTTAGTGTAAGTAGTGTATCTTAAAGCTTATGTAGTAAGAGTGACAGACGGGCTGCATCTTAGCTGCAAGCAATCTACTCTAACTACGATCTAAAAGAGTGTTTAGCATGCAGTGAGGAACCAGTGGTACAGATACGCAGCTACGCAACAGATTATTCTTCTTAAGGTCTGAATACCTTCCAGCATGCTTGGAGCGCCAAATGCAGTCCGTCTGTGTTGAATTTAAGGTGTAAGGATTCTTAGCAGAAGTAAAATAAATTCAAATTATAAAATAAAATTACTAATGGCGACAGAATGTTCGTTTGTCGAGAATTAGCCAATTACATAAAACTCTAGTTTCGGCTGTCATTCATGTTTGGAAATTCTGGTGAAATTATTGGTACGGAAATATATGAAATAAATTAATGTAGCTAAGATTTTAAAAGTCCGCAAAGGAAAAAATATTCTATGTTTAAAATAAGACATATCAAACCAAATTTATTTCTGAATATTTTGATCAAAACAAATAAATAAGTACATAATGTAGAAGCAAACTGCTGGTTAGGGGCCTACTCTGTATGTACTATCATTGAATTAGACAAGATTGTGGTGAAACAATATTTAAATAATATTAGCTGAATCTATTCACTTATGAGTCACTAGCAGCGCCCCGTGGTTTCACCCGCGTAGTTCCCGCTCCAGTAGGAATACAGAGATAAAATATAGCCTATGTTACTCGCTGGTAATGTAGCTTTCCATAGGCGAAAAAATGGTTAAAATTGGTCCAATAGATTCGGAGCTTTGTTCGGAATACACAAACAAACAAAATCTTTACTCTTTATAGTATAAGTATAGATAATCATATACATATATGTATGTTTTATATATAATACTATATTCGACACCAAATAAATGTGCAATAACGGTCATTGACCCACCTACATTTATTGACAACCTTAATTCTTAAAACAGAAATAACGAATTAATGCTATATTGAATCGACATCCATCGTGATCCTTTATATTTACTAGTAATGGAAAACGATTCATTTTTTTGTCATGTACCTACGAAGAGATATCAAGGAAAGGGCAATGACCTTTATTGCACATTTATCTGGTGTCAACCATAGCCATTAGGATCTGAGCCTTTCGGGGTCAGTGCCTTTCTTTGAACTTGTTCACACATGTTTGTGCTGCGCTGCGGGCCGGTTTAATTAAGGGACGAACTTCACCGCAGGTCATGCGGGTCGCACTTGGTTACTATAGTCTGCCTTTGAAAATGAAAACAAAATATCTAGTTTTAATTTCCGCGAATATTAGTGGGTTGCAGGTATGCACCTCCCTCCCGCCCGCTATATTATGCACATGCAAGATTACTAGGCAAATGCAAGGATTTTAAGCACATGCAGGAAGGCAATGCATAACCCAACACCATTACCGACACGTGTTTCGCCTCTCCACGAGGCATCCTCAGGGGACGTGTGTCAGGGGGGTCGCAACTCAACGGTCAGCGAGTCAACACGTCCCCTGAGGATGCCTCGTGGAGAGGCGAAACACGTGTCGGTAATGGTGTTGGGTTATGCATTGCCTTCCTGCATGTGCTTAAAATCCTTGCATTTGCCTAGTAATCTTGCATGTGCATAATATAGCGGGCGGGAGGGAGGTGCATACCTGCAACCCACTAATATTCGCGGAAATTAAAACTAGATATTTTGTTTTCATTTTCAAAGTTAAAATGGATTTCCGCAAAGTAACGCCTGACTCAATCAATTTTTTATAGTCTGTCTGTCAGGAGTTCAAGACAGACCAGCCTATCGCGAGGTTCAATAGTTAGTTAGACATGGGTCGCAGGCACGCCCGTGGGCATGCTCGTCTTAGTGAATTCTCCGCTTCAGAAACCTCTGGCGTAAAACTCACAGAATTTAGTAGCCCGGGACAGTGACATGCTACACACAATGTATGTAAATGCCATATTGATTGCTTGACATTGCCATGATAGCCACAATTCCTACATTATAGATATCAATATATGTACATACATAGATGACCAGTATTATAGATAGTTACTGTGTCTAGTGACATGTAAAACTGGCAAACAAAAATGAATACGTATTAAAGTTGCTTAATTTCTATCTGGTTTTCTTCGGGGAATATTAAATTAACCAGTTTGTTCACACATTTATTTGTATTTGCTACGTCTAAGTATTTTTAGTAAAGGCACATCATCTTTTTTAAAGTTACAAACTGGCATTTTTTACAGTATTCGAAGACTCGTAACAGAACCTAATAGTTCGATTTAAACTTAATGGCGGCTGTGAATTATGCACCCCAAAACCTAGTTGTCACTTGAATTTGTTCATGCGCAGCGACTCGCTACGTGTTCGAAGCCGACATTAAGTTTCCGTCGGACTTTGTCTGTTTACATATACCTAACGTAATTGGCACAAATATCACAGTAGATAAATGTTTCGGTACTGACCTGACTCAGTGTGCGTACTCTGTATATGGCGCACCCACTCGGCAGGGTTGGGGAAGTGTTTCATGCAGAGATCACACTTCAGCAGGGCCATTGTTTCTTCCGTATCATCGCTCTGAAGAATGAAGCAGTAGCAACATTAATATAATGGTAAAAATAGTCACGAAATTTAGCTAAGGGATGGTTCCTGAGTAAAAAAAATATGATTCTATTTAGTCCGTCGGTTAGATTCTAGAAAAATATTGGACACGTATTTTTTGCTTTTTCAAATCTATAAAAGTTGAGGAAGATATAAAGCATCAAAGATCAAGAGTGGGGGCTTGTGAAGTCACGCCGTGGTAAAAATTGTAGCACGTAGTGACGTCACACGAGTTTTCAACGCACTGTATCGTCTTTGTTTTTTGTTTACGTGAAAAAAGAAAAAATACATGTCCAATATTGTTTGGAAATCTATCTGACGGACTAATTAGATTTTTTAACACTCCATTACAAGCGTGGGGCACAGGTGTGTGCCTCTGATTTAATGTATACTAGCCAGATACTAGCACTTCGCCCGCACGAATATACGAGTAGTACATCAAGAACTACAAAACCCCTACACAGGATAGGGAGGCATTGATGTTGAATTAAGACACCCGTTTGAATTATTCCTCTTTTAAGAGACACCAAATTTCAAGTAAATTGAACCAAGTAGTATCCTGCCCAGAAAATCTCGCCAGCCTTTTACACGGGTTGATTTTAGAAAACTTCTATAACAGGTTTTATCTTATTTCTTTTTTTCAAGTCTGCTAATGCAGAGTTTCAACTTCATTGAATCAAGCGTTAATATTCTTCCACACAAACTTTAAGACCCTCTAAACCTCCTCGAGGGGTATATTTTTAAAAACCTTATAATGGCATTATTTATTACTACTTATTTGCGCAAGTTCCAAGTTTATAAACCCAAAGATTAACATTACTCCTTAAGTCCATACCAACTTTAACACCCGCTAAAATGTATTTTGGGGGTAGTTTTGGAAAACTAGTTATGACAACCTTTATAATTCACTACAAACTACCAGGGTTCCCTACTTGAAACCGAGTGACGCGAGATCGAATAACACTTGCTCGAAAACGTTTACTCGATAGTACTTGAAATCGATAAATTATGAGCTCGACAGTTCACTCCCTCGATGCATCAAAATCTCGAATAATAAGCTCGAATCATCGGCAGCGCGAAGGCTCATTATCTTGAAACATAATTTCTCGACCGACCATCTAATCGATTTATAGAATATCTCGAAAACGGCGCGTCCTATCGCAAAAACAATGAAAATTCTCTTTGTTCGATGTATCAAAATCTCGAAACATCATTTCTCGACCGACCGATTTAGCTAGTATGCTTAAGCTACTGTCAGCTCGGCATCATCAGCTTTATCACGTACGTGCTGGGGCATGCCTGTGCTTCGCGCGTATAACTAAACTAGAAATAGTTAAAACTGCTTACTATTGTTATGCTCCAAAGAGCTTAAGAGAAAAGCAGCAGAAAAGCGGCGATGAGTATAACATATATATCCCATATTATAACCACTGAATTCTCTCAGAATGTCACAAAATGTTGGCAAACATTACTAAGGTATTTCTATATTGATTTTTCACATTTTAATAAGATCGTAAAACGAAACTTGTGAATAATGATTTCATTAAGAGAAATCATGTTTTTTGTTTTTGTTAATTGGCTCAATATTTGACTCAATATTTACGAGACAAAAGATTAAAAAAAAAGCCTCTTCATTCATTTCTTCGCCAATAAGCAGAAATCCATCATTTCTTTGGGGCACACAAGTACCCCGCACGTTTTAGGTGCGCGTGTAATGGAGTGTTAATTGTCATGGGATCCAGCTAAAGGGGGATAGTTGTACGATTCAGCAGCTAAAGTGGGAGAGATAAGCATGATATCCTGATAATTCAGAGACATAGTCAAGGGAACCAGATAAAGGGAGGTTCTAAAAAGGTAAATAATGCAGTAGGTAGGTATGAGTGTACGTACGGCAGAGCGCAGCTTCCGCTTGCGCGCGTGCTGCGTGTCGGCGGCGTGCTGCTGCACGTGGCGCACCCACGCCGCCGGCACCGTGAACACCTCGGCGCACAGCTCGCACGCCAGCGGGCTGTACATCTGTGGGCGCGCGCCTCCGTTAGCGTCCAGGCGGGACTTGCATGCGAAGGGTATCAAAACGTCTATTTACATACATATATCTCAGGGCCCCAAGTCTGCTATTTTTATAAATTTGTCATTCCAACACGATCCCATTGTCATTTTGCTAAAAGTTCGTAATCTGCAGAATTCATAATAGTCGATCATTGGTCGGTCAATGGTCTCGTAAAACTTTTTGATAAACGAGCTATTAATGACTGTACTATAACGTTCTAATGGTAGGTCACTGATCAAGGAACTGTCAAAATTTTAGCAGATTACCGCATACGTCTGTCATTATCTGTTCATTTATCAATATGTACGAGACTACCATTCAATGCCATTCGTTAATGGAGTTTCAGTTGTTGACCATTGGAAAGTCATAGCGACGCTTTTAATTATGAAATCAATGATAGACCATTCTGACACTATTGTAATAGCAGACTTGAGGCCCTGTAGACCATTCTGACACTATTGTAATAGCAGACTTGAGGCCCTGGTCCCATGTCAATTGTATACTTGTTGTTCATTCCAAATCATAGTTGAAGAGCAACTAGGTTGGACAGAGAGTGGGTACAGAAAACTATGGACACAAAGAACAAAACTGATGAATGAACCTCTCTATAATAGTTATAATACAAAAAATATTCTATTGCATCCGTAGCCAGACCAGGAAACCTTTGTGATCCACGGAACGACCGTGGCATAGCCTTGAAGATCAAACAGTGCAGCTGATATTAGTTTGCCACCAACTCCTCAAAAAATGATTCAACATAGTTAACAATCAATCAAGTTCTTCACTTACCAAGCTCTCTTCAATATCAACCTCTTCGCTAGGTTCACTCTTGACACTCATCTCAGCTTGAAACATCTCTGCAATGGACCTCTCTTCTTCCTCGATACTGCTGGCATCCCATTCTGGCTCGTCTTTTATTTGGATCTCTGTTTCTGTTAAACTTTGGGATGATTTTTCTGTAAGAAAATATGAGCACAATTTTACTTTCTTAAAGTAAATTTTAGTCTCAAAAGTGGTCTATAGTTTCTGTGAACCTGACCTCAAACAACTAATGATCATCCTATATTAGTCCTCAGCAGGACAAAACCCATCATATGACTCAGTCATCAAACTGGCTATAAAAAAAAAAAATGGAGTTCTGAATATGATGCATCCATGACGCACAACTTCTTTGAAACTCCTTAATCTTTGGCTTATGCTGTTCCCAATATGTCTTCCACTCTCTAAGTACTATTTATTATAACTTAACTAATTAAAACTAAAAATAATCGAAAAGATAGCATCGAAAAATTCTTCCGCACTGCTGGCCACGGGTAATGTACCCAAAAGGCTGGCAGCGTTGCCATGCTGTATGGCAATACTTATCCTTTGTCCAAGGTAAAAGCCAGCCCTCTAAATTAGGCAAACACAAATTTTAAAAAATAAGCCTTACATTTCAGCTCTAAAAGAGTTATTCCAAACACTTACTTGACACCTCGGATGCATTATCCTGTCCTTCCTCAGAGTCTTTAGTGTCCTCATTATCTGATTTTGTTTCAGTCTTTTGCCTCTTTCCATACTTCCTTTCCGTATGCTTTCTCAATATCATTGGCCTAAGCGGTTCATCCGAGTCCTCACTGACAGTAGTGGTGGCTACTGTCACAGTACTGGGTGCAGGGGTAGATGTTACTGTGGTTACAGCGGTAGTAACTGTAGCAGTCACGGTTGGCTCAGCTGCAGTTGGTGCTGGAGCTACCAAAATAGTTTGTCCCTTCGGACCCCCTGGCCTGATTGCTGCCTGTGTGCCACCTTCAGTTGTTTTAATGAAGACTAGTTTTGGTGGGCCAATGAACATAGGCCTATAACAAAACAGGAAATTATTGTTAAAATGTCAAATTCAATATAACAGGTAGGTGCTTTTTAACACTAACAACAATATAAAAAACTAGCTGCTGCCCGCGACTTCGTCCCCGTGGAATCCCCGATTTTAAAACATTCTCTATCGCTGCTCCGCTCCTATTGGCTTAAGCGTGATGATATATAGCCTAAAGCCTTCCTCGATAAATGGTCTATTCAACCCAAAAAGAATTTTTCAATTAGAACCAGTAGTTTCTGAGATTAGCGCGTTCAAACAAACAAACAAACTCTTCAGCTTTATAATATTAGTATAGATGAGGGAAATTGCATTTAATCAATAGTAGCTTGAAGGTCAAAATAAAAAACAAATCATACACACCTACCATAAACATCAACTGTTATGAAATGAAAAAGTAAAAAGAAACTCATATTGATTTCAATCTCAAAATCTATACTTATATAATAAAAGCTAAGAGTTTGTTTGTTTGAATATGTTAATCACTGCAACTGCCAGTCGCATTTGGAATATTATAGCCACATTCATGAGGAAGGCTGTAGGCCAAACCGGAACAGGAAAAAATGGGAAATATGTGCATATTATGTACTCTGGGGAAAAGCTAGTATTATATCAAAATCATCTAAGTATATATAGACAGAAAAACATTAATTCATGCATATGATTTTCAGCTGGCCTGAAATAAATATAAATTGGACATATGGATTTCAACAAACCTTGAACCAGGTGGTCCAGAATTGAAGGCTTTCAGCAACTTATCATCTTTCTTGACAGCTATCTTTGGTTGTAATGGTATCTCATCAGGTTTCTTAGTCAGACCAGCCTTCATAACACTTGTGGTAGCGATAGTTTGTGTTGCCGTCTTTTCTGCAGTTCCATCCCCACTGTCTTCTGTCTGTCTCCATAGTCCTCGGATTTTGAGCACTTCACCTGCTTTTAAGACAGTGTCTAATACTTCATTTGAAACTGTTGTTTCGCCTGGAAGATGATTTTAGAAAATTTTATTATAACTAAAAAGATGTTTTGTGTCAACCCTAAGTAAATGGGATATATCAAAGAAGTGATAATAATAATACTGATGTGTGTGTGTGTCAATGACAAACTGCAGCATCTGCTGGCGCTACACTACATCCTTTACATAGGTTCTAAGTATATGAGAATGGTCATTTTCACACATAGATAATGTCACATTTCACACATATTATAAACATTGTCTACTGGCTCACTGGGTATCTCGCCCAAGTGAACAGGCACTTAGGAACAGCAGATCATCTTAAATAGCCAGTGACTCCAGTGAGACATTAAAATCGGAGATGTCTAATTAAAAAAAAACAACATGTAAATTCTGAAATATTGCACTATAACTGAAGCACACTATTGCTGATTGTCATAGCCAAATATTATCCAAAAAAATGAGCAGCTCTGGTGGGAAAAAGCTAATTAAATATATACACGATTTTTTATTTGAGGCTACTTACCTTTGTACATGTATTCTACGAGTATCTTCAACGCTTTAGTGGATATCTCCGAAGGCAAAACGACGTACAACATACCACCCATGCGCGTCACAGAGCGCTGGCCCTCGAACAGGTTGCACAGATACACGCTGCACGAGCTCAATATGAACTTGTGCGCCGGTATCTGAGACCCATCCAGGGTACACAACACCACATCCGTGAACCGCTCCGAGCGGAGCAAAGCCGCTACGGAACCGTTCAGATGGGAACTGTGCGAGTGCCATTTTAACTGGTAAGTGTCCGTGGACGTCATTTTACTTCTTTGTTTCTACATTTCACACCTGCAGCAAACGAACACCATTTTAATAAAATTTTAACTTACGCGCGTTCATTTTGTTTACTTCGGTCAGCTTACGTTTTTTTTCTAATTTGAATTGAATGAAATAATGAATGAATGACCAAAAAGGATACAGGATGTTGACACTCAAGTCGTTCAATCTGTAGTCATTTGCGTAATTGTATATTAATTTTGAAGAAAATATTTGAGCATGCGAACGTTTCCACAATGAGTAGATTAATTTCCAAAATCCCGATGTATTTTAATTTCAAAATAAACACTATGAAAACAACAAACAAAATCAAAACATTAAAACAGCGTCTATCGATCGACCGGTGACGCAGAACGTGGAGAATAAACAAATAAATACCTAATAGTTTATATAGATTTTATTCGCTAGTACTGGTAATTGAAAATGTTGAAAATAATTTAATAATATATTATTTTTTAATCCTATCTTTGATTAAAATATTGATCTAGATATTAGAACTTTCCGTTCATTGAACTTTAGTGTAAAAGAAATATTTACCGTAAAACTCCGAAAATCGATAAAGTTAACAATAAATGTATTCATAACTGTTGCACACACACACGATTAGCACAAAAACGAGGAAATTACAATAAATTCAACTTTAAAATAATTTTAAACAACGCAATGCGCGCACCCACCGTTTGCGACCCTCAAATCTGGTGTGCGGCGGCTGCAGCTGCAAAAATCGATAGAAATGATATTGATTTAACTCGTAGACTGGGGTTGCGCGTTTATCTTATCGATCCAACTGAGCGTCGGTTGTGCGGCGCGCGCCTGCGTCGTATCGCGAGGGGCGCGTTTGGCCGCCACCGGCGCCCGCCCTGACTCCGCATCGCCAGCGTGCCACCCTGTTCACGCGCAAATTGCTTTTATTCCGACAATATTTTTTCTCAATAACACTCGATACGTGGAAGAGATAAAGATGTTTGATGATTATGCTCTTCAAGAAAACATGCAAAATCAGTCCATTTTTTTTTCATTTCTAATTAGTTAAGTAACTTTTTATACTTCTTAGTAGCAAATGTTTTCCAGCCTAGAATACCCCAAACCATTTGAAATGGTGTGATATTAGAAATATAAGTACCTACCTAATATTATAATAGTAGAAAATAAACTTCTAAAGTATTCACCATTATTATTATCTAGCAGAAAGTTACGGGCGTTCGCATAGTTACGTACGCAGAAAAATTATTACTTTTTTGCTGTCCCTCCCTACTCGTAGTCAAGGGGTGGGCGAATTGAAGTACGCTGAATGCATTGTACCTATGCATAATTATTTATTCTAGCTTAGTAAATTACGTGTAGGTACCCTGAAATCATTTGGTATGGTTTTTCTCTTCTAAAACTAGGTAGGTATTAAACCCTTTTATAAGAAAGTTGGAAAGTTACACAAAGTTTCAAGGGCAATTTGAAACATTATTTTGTTTATCACAATCCATGCGTCATATAAAATTTCCTCCGCCTACCTAAATAAGAGGTTTTTAAACAATACAATGTTTCGCCTCCGCAACAAAGAATTTTGTTCTAGTGAATTTTAGTATGAAAAATATTATTCAAATGATTATAGCTTTGTATGAAGCTTTCACATTTTGTCATTGTTTGTCTGGACAGTGGTTGTACAGTCAAAAGCAAAAGTTGATAATCACATAAAATATTATTTGCTGAATCCGACGAACCCATCAATACGAGTAGGCATTATGCAATTTTCACATTTTAAGTTAGAATAATAATTTGCACGTGTACATGCACTAGGAATGCTCTAAGGCGGGTTTTATTTCAGGTTGGGTAAAATTAAGTTTTAGCCGCGAAATTCATAATTTATTTTTAATACATTTTATGTCATGCTTGGCCATGATCATTGCAGCAACCAGCCTATTCATATTTTTTAATACTTGTACAATGATCAAACAGCAGACAACTTACGCTTTTTTAATATCTACTATGTTAGTTATGTTGTCCGTACGGTACCGTCGTCGCGTCGCGTCGGTGGTGGGCCGGGCTTGCGCGGATCGCGTGCGCACTCAATATTGATTTTGTTCCCCTGACCCCACGTTTTCATGTTACATCCCCCTACCTACGATGCGTTGTACATGATAGACGTACAGCATGGCTGCGTAGTTTTTGAATAGACAAACTGCAGCTTGAAATTTTTATGGCAATTTTACTAACCGCGAGCGATGTTGTTAATTTTGTTTTGAATGCCTCATTGCTGATCTCAATTCACAAGGTACCTACTTACTCCATTAAATAATTCATTCGTTTTTGGACTTAATATGTCGAAGTAGGTACTTAATTACCGTAATGGATTGCGGTAGCTACAATGGAATAGGTACGGCCGTACCTAATCGTTAGTTTTAAAGGCTTGCTTAAAACATTACTACTATAATGAATCTAAATGATATTTAGTTCGATTATGAAAAATGCACGTAAAGTTTGTAAAACAAAATAAACGTACTAATCTATATGCCCGTTCCTTTTACCTAGTATTCAATCCTGCGAATGTTATACAAAGGTATGGCTATTATTATTTCAGGTTGCTACCTACCTTCACCACGTAACAAACACGTGTTTTGGAAACGTGGACTTGCGTGGATAACCGGCGCGGCGGGCGTCTGTCGCTTGTAACCCTTAGCAGATGGGGAAAATAGGGAGCTTAATAACTCCGTTACTGAATAGTTGTTTGGTACTAGCAGCGCCCGGCGGTTTCACCCGCGTTGTTCCTGTTCCCGTGGCTATACGGGGATAAAATATAGCCTATGACACTTCACAATAATGTAGCTTTCTATGTATTGGTGAAATAATTTTGAAAATCGGTTCAGTAGAATATCCAGAGATTACCCCTTACAACGTCACAAACGTTACCTCTTGATATTAGTATAGACTAGCTGCTGTCCGCGACTTCGTCCCCGTAGAATCCCCGATTTTAAAACATTCTTCATCGCTGCTCCGCTCCTATGGACTTAAGCGTGATGATATATAGCCTAAAGCCTTCCTCGATAAATGGTCTATTAAACCCAAAAAGAATTTTTCAATTCGAACCAGTAGTTCCTGAGATTAGCGCGTTCAAACAAACAAACTCTTCAGCTTTATAATATTAGTATAGATTTAAACTTTTAAGTTTTCATTTGGTTTCTAGGTCTCCTTTTATAGGTAGCTACTTAATTAATAAGCTATTTCTATTTTTCTCAAAATAAACTTATTGGAGTACAGGAAATAATACCTATCATTTCATCGTCACTCTATGTTGTCATTTGTTTTTAATTAATTTAATGGATGGAGTAGCTCAGCATTAAACTGAGGGGGTTAAAACACGGCACAGGGGCGGCGGCGGGAGGAAAACTTATTGTATCTAACTTGCAAGAGAGAAGCAGTACCGGATTACCCATATAGCAAGAGTAGCAAATGCTACGGGCCCCGCGCTTTGTGGGTCCGCGTTTACAAAAACATTTCGCTAAAACCAGCACTATGGCCATAGAAATATGTATGACTATGGCTATGTTTCGCACACGAGTCCTAACTTCTACCATACCTACCTACATAGCACAATTGTGACGCTTATTTTCCCAAACTAAATAAACCCCTAATTATTATTAGTTATTTTTTTAATTAAATATCTGATTTTCGTTTAGCTCGTAACAGCCGCACGGGTCGATTTTCAACATTTTTGGTTTTTGGCCAAGGTTGGTCTGTGGATGGGTGATCATCCGCTCAGTGTCGTTAAGTTAAACGAGACTCCTCTGTGCCTCGGAAAGCACGTTAAGCCCTTGGCCTTGGCTGTCATTTGGAGATTGTCAGAAGCCAGTAAATCTGACACCAGCCATGCTAAGAAAGAAGTAGCGTGTTACCCAGTTAATGGGTTGTGGATGCCTGGTAGGCAGCCGCTATACCGCATACCGGATTCAGCTAAATACTAGTATTTAGCTGAATCCGGTATGACTGGAAGCAGACCCCAATATAGTTGCGAAAAGGCTAGGCAGATGATGATTTTACGGAGGTTTTAGGTTTAGCGGGGGCCCCGCAGTAAAGTTTGCTACAGGCCCCGCGCCGACTTAATCCGGCACTGGTTAGAAGACGTTACCTAACCATTTTGTTAACATTTACATAAATAAAAAAAAACTGATCTTGTGCCATTAGAGTGTACCTAACAAATTCGTAACTATAAAATAAATCCCACCCTTAGAATGAAAGGGACCTAAGTAACTCAAAAATTGCAAACTTTGGAAAATGAGCACGAATTAAAATTTCGGAACCTTTTCAGCACTGGGTTTTAGAGTAGGTATGTTTTTTTACATTCCGTTTATAGCAAAATTTCTTATACATAAGTAACAATAATTTTGAGTTAACTCACTTTCATTCTGAGAGATTCTGCAAAATAAAGCCCCTGATAGCAATATCTTATTGAACCACGAGTTACCTACGTAGGGTACGGCTATATCTGAGAATTCAGGAGACAGATTTGTCCGCGGGCGTTTTTCCCGGAACTCTCTAACTTTTAATTTTGTACCATGTCTGTTTTGTTTGTGGCAGTTATAGACAGACATATTTCGTATAGGACTGAAAAGTGGTGAAACTAAAACGGCGATTTAGTTATAGCCTGTCAAAATAATTTTGCGAGAGGTGCAGTGCAGCACCCCACGATCGTTCAATACGCATGATACCTACATAGGTAGGCACTCATATATGTAAAGATATATTAGGTACGATTTCAACTGAGCGATCGGACCGCAGTTGAAACAAGAAAGATGCATTTTTGATTTTTTATTTACTAAGTTCAATGCACTTAGGTAAAAGTTTGATTGAGGAATACTTATGGTATTAATTTGAAAGTAAACGGAGGCTATAAAATAATGTATTCGACATTCACAGAATAGCCGACCCCATATACATAGGTACATAAAAAGAATGATAACGTTTTTACGACACGCGCTGGTGTAAAAATATCAGAGAGGAACTTAGCATTGGCTAAAAGGAAATGAGTTTTTTATACATTTGGATAACGATAACGCTTTAATACAGTGCATTTTGTCTAATTAATTCGAAGGTCGGTTCGTCAAGCTTATATAAGCTATTTTGATATGTTCTTTTCTATGGAGGTGAACTTCACGGACTTTCTTTTAAACCAATAAATTGTTACAAAGTTGACAAAGTAATAGATTTCAACAAGAACAATGTATCCAAAATTTTTCTTGTTGAAACCTAGACATAGGTATGTATGTACATTATGTACCTTTAATAAAATCTTAGACACCGTGTCTGTACATTGAATATTTTTGCATCAAAATAAAAAGAAATGTTATGAAAAAGACACAATACAAAAATGCAATTTTTGATATTTATGTCTGTTGACTAAAGAGATATAGATTCATTCTTGACAATAGTTTTATCCCTTATACTTACATAGGTACTTACTTAATGTTTTTCTAGATAGGTATATTGACACGGTACCGTCCGTCATGACGTGAACTAAAAGCTATTACCTACTTATCTTTCAATGTCCACCTGAAAGGTGTAGACACCTCGATTAATCTTGAGGTAGAATTTTTTGAGCCTATAACATCGGTTGATTAACTTTGACTTGTGTGATTTGGCGAGATGGGCGGCATCGACTTTGGTCTACAACCTGTCTAGGAGAAGGACAACTCCAAAATCAAACTCGGAACTGTGTTTCGTCAGGCACAAGTAAGCTCCAGATTTACATAAGTACCTGTAAGTATAATAATTAAACTAAAATTTAAAAAAAATTAAACTTAGCAGATTAGGTTACTCAATTAAATAGGTACTAGTTTATTTACACATGGCAATCGAATCGAAGTAAATTGCGCGACAACCTTTTGTGATCGTATAAATTGTGCATAATGAGGCTATAAGTTGATAGTTAAAATTTTAATGGAAAGTTTTATTTTCTTCTTTTCAGAGCATTTAAATAATAGCTTTTCTTAAAAAAGGGTTTTTTTTTTCTGTTAATTTAATTTTTACTACTTATTTATTTATATATATTATAGGTTTCTGAGTCTGTTCATCTCATTCAACGCATCTTGCCGTTTTAGTTTCTTTTTCTCCTTCTCTTCCTTCGTGTTGGTGTTTCTGTTTTCCCCATTTTGTTCCCAAGAATCATCAACAAGAGGGAATGAGAACATCATCAATGTAGTCGAAGCCACGCATTATTAGGGATAACTCAAATACTAGTCGTCAGATCTCAATCAAATTCAAATGGGACATGCACCAGCTTTCGAATATAAAAAGAATCAAAAATCAATCGGTACACCCAGTAAAAAGTTATGAGGAATACACACAAAAAAAAGCAGTTGACTCCTCTTTTTTGGAAGACGGTGAAAAAGTAACTATATAAAATAGACAAGTCTTGCGGTATCGACATCTGTTAAATTGGCGGATTTTCCTAAAAGCATATTATTCTGCTTGAGCTTATTCGTCCTGCAAGAGATTATAAATGAGGAAGCCACTGTATCCTTGAGTCAAGCGTAATCCCCAGGAAAACCGTTCTGTCGACGAATTCCATACTATGTCTCAATCACTTTTTTGAATATTGGGTAAGATAGTAAATCATAAATGCACTTCGTTTTCTTAAAATAATTCCTTAATTAATTTAACTTACACACTAATTTACATTTTTAAATATTTCTTTAAAAAAAAACACAAAAAAAACATTTAAAAATAAGTATAAAAAGTAGTGATGCTCCGGTGTCGGAAGCAGGGTCCAAGCCATGGGGTCTCAACTCGAACAAAGTATAATTAGTTAGTAAAAATAAATCATAGATGGCAGCATAGGTAACAATAATGAAATTAACAATCACTAAAAAGCGTTATACGATCGATTTTGGCTGAAGTAAGCTAAGTAAAAATCAAAACTTCCTTGTTTAATGTTGATTTAGCTATTTACACTCATAAATCACGTACTTTCAACAAAAACTATAAATTAAGCCTTTTACTTCAATTCGAACTTTAGAAGTAGTTGAAAGTAGAAGACTGTCATGCTGTTTATTTAGAACTCTTTGCAGTAGATGGCGCTTTACTCAAATTTTCTTGTCACTACCTAAAGTGTCTCGAGCTACAATCGTTACCTACTAAATAAACGTTCAGTTGTTTCATTTTAAGGTAAATCAAATAACATTTTTTTTTCTTAAATCTTGTATGTTACATATAAAAATAATAATTGAAAAAAAAAATGTTAATATGTTTTTGGTACATAATTATCAGATCCCGAAACACTAAAACTTTTACAATAGAAACTTTAAAAGTAGGTAGCTCTTCTATCTTTCAATGTCAATTCTATTTCCGTCATGTCCGTCGGAACACTGAGTGAAATGAAACACGATATTGTGCCTTATTGCTAATACAAATAGAGAATTAAGCCGCGTGAATCCGCCTTTGCCCCGTTGTATCAATTGGATCTGAGCGGCTTGTTATTGTCTTTGTTGACTGTTATTACTTGCTCAGTTTCAAAGTTATTTTCTCTAAGTCCAATATTTTTTGTTTTCTTTACGTGTTTTAGAAAAGACACCTCTCTATGACTATTATACGTAGAACCTGGAAACTGGACAAAGAGTCTCGCACACATATATTATATATATGTCGTACATATAAGTACATATACCTATATATGTGCAAGAGCCTGTCCAGTTTTCTAAGCTAGTAAAGACTTCGGATTTTATTTAACTCGTTTTAGAATAATTTATTGTGTAGTAGGTACCTATGTTTTGATTTAAGTAATGCAGGCGTGTACGCGACTGCGTAGGTATCTTTTGCTTAATACTGATCTGTGTGTGTAGTAGGTAGTTGCCGTGTGGTAGGGCAAATAGGAGACACAGGTTTCCGATAGTTTGTTTATTGGAACGAAGTTCCTTATCGCGCGTTGTGAAAGGGGGCTAGACGGAAAAAAATCATACGAAAAGTTGTAACGACACTTTTTAACCGACTTCTAAAAAAGGAGGAGGTTCTCAATTCGGATGTTTGTATTTTTGTGTCACGATTTGGATGGGTGTGTTAAGCAACTGTTGGCAAGGTTGCGAAAAGGATGGGTGGAGTTAAGCAGCTGTTAGTGAGGTCACGATTTGGATGGGTGTGTGAAGCAACTGTTGGCAAGGTTGCGAAAAGTATGGGTGGAGTTAAGCAGCTGTTAGTGAGGTCACGATTTGGATGGGTATGTTAAGCAGTTATGTTTGATATACCTATTTATATGTGTGTGTGTGTGTGTGTGTGTGTGTCTGTATGTACATGTACAATTTTTTATTTCATACTAAAGCATCGACTACTTAGGTAGGTAGGTACAAACTTTAACATCAAGGAAAAAGACAAATGCACAAAGATGTAGAGAATATCGTGAGAGAAAGAAATGACAAAATACAATTGTACAAAACATAACTGCAGAGAGATCAGATGAATTTAGTGAGACTGATCAATTAGGTAGGTACCTACTTACCTAAAACTTTAAATCATCATTCAGATGCGTAAGTAGGTACCTACGATTTTTCAAGACAAGACAATACAAGAACTTCGTTCCTTCCGGGTGTCCCTTGACACCTCTCAATTTTTTTATGTCCATGAAACAAAATTTGGCGTAGGTAAGTATATAACTATCTACCTACTGGTCACTTTGTAACATTATATAAGTTTTATTATGTACCTAGGAACCTAGGTAGGTACTTGCTTGGAGTATTAAATTATTTTTATAAAAATATTATACAAGTAGCTACTTGTATTGTTTCCTCCTCTCCTATTACCTACCTATACTCCATTCACAATAAGATTAGACATTGGAACAAAATTGTTTACAGTCCGTTCAACCGATTTTTACTTCTATTCCGTAGGCATAAGGATGGCATTAAAGCAAAAACGTGATAATAATACCAACTGTTTACTGCAGCTGCTATGTGTCATGCCACCAACGCAATAGAAGTCAAAATCGGTTGAACGGACTGTAAAAAAGATGTATTTCAAAGTCTAATCTTATCGTGAATGGGATACCCCATTCACGATAAGATACCTAACTATACAGTTAGGTACCTATTTCATTTAATTTCCATGCCGCAGCACTGGCCGCAGTAACATTACCGCTAAATTACAAGAAATTTTATAATTTTGATTGATTTGAGTAGATTGAGGAGCTCGTGGCTAAAATATAATAGCCGCACGGGTCGATCTTCAAGGTTAAACGCTTGCCGAGGTCTGTCTGTGGATGGGTGACGTGAAGATCTCATCAGGTCGGAGGTAAAATACTGGTACCTATTCAACTGAATCCGGTGCAAATATATATAGTTCGGAAAAGGTTAGACAGATGAACATTGATTTGAGTAGAGTAGATAATAAAATTTAAAAACATGAATAAGTAGGTACCTACTTATTGTAAAATTCGCCATAGCGACCAATTCGACTTTAGTAAGTTAACGAAGCGCGTATAGGAATAAACCATTGAGATAAGAGAAACATGGAGATGCTGCGTTATTCTAACATTTGCTTAGGTAGGTATACAAATATGAGTGAAATATGATTCAGAACTTGAAATATCGTTATGTCTTATTCTTTCTAGTGAGATAATCTTATTTGATAAAAGAGACAACTATATTTTAAGTTGTTGCTAATTGTGGCAACATTTTATCGTGACGTAGTGACATTTGTAATTTTTTTGTATTATTGAGATTTGCGAGAAAATTAGGTAAGGTGCATCAGGGTAAGTTCGGACAGATTTTGGATGAATTGGAAAGGGTTTCGTAAATATTTTTTTTTACCATTTTCTGAATATGACAAAGATACATAATGCTGCAAACATTGCTAATGAGTAAATTTACTATAACCTTGTTTTTTTTTATACTTCTAACTTCAAAGATTCCCAAATTACGACTTCGTAAAAATTCAACATTAATTTTAAAACATGGCGATAAGATCGGACCTTGGAAGGGTAAGTTCGGATTACTTTATAATACTGATTCTATAGCCGATATCATAAGGTTGAATTTATAAAAATATCCGTACTTACCTCTAATAAGAACATAATTGATTTTCCTTTGAATTTTCTAATCATTTTTAAAAACTAGATGAGAATTTTAAGTTTTGTTTTTTTTTCATATTTTAATAGTCCGATCTTACCCTACATTAGCATAGGCAAAAATTTTGTGATTCTCAAACTTTTCATGATAGATCTTTGATGTGAGGGGTCTTTGTAATTCCAGAATAATATGTGCCTAACGAATAAATAAAGTAGCTAAAGGTTTTGATTCCAAGATTTGATTTAAGGTATCGAATGAAATAGTTGTATGTTTTTTTCTTTAAAAAAATAGGACGATAAAGATAACAGAAAAGAAATCAGAAATGCCTCCACCCTTATTTTTTTTTATCAATTCGACGAGCGCAACTATTCTGACATAATATTGAAGGTTGTTTAGCCCAAGTTTATTACATTTTCTTGGATTTGACAACTTTTAAATAAGAATACAGTCTCTACGAGCTCATGTTTTAATTGGTAATATCACCTTTTAAGAGCTTCTTAACCTACATACTTACGTTTGAAGACGGTTATCAGATACAAATTCTTTAGTACTATTGAAATATGTAAACACACAAGATAAAAGTCTCGCCCGTGATTAGAATCCGAGATCTAAAATTGTTTTTACTTTATTTAGCACCTAACATAAATATTAAAATTAAAACTTATGCCAAGGTTTGAAAACCAATGACGTGTGTGTTTAAGGGAAAGACCGGATTATAATAATCCGATGTTCGACAGTTACGGCGAAGACCGGATCTCAGCATACAGTCGACTTTTAAAATTATTTGTAATTGCAAATGGTTAACAACTTTACAAAAATCAACATAACACTCACACAGAAATAGAAAGAAACAATACTCACTAGAAAAGTAACAAAAACCTTGCCGGGTTGAAGATCGGATCTGCCGAAAATCTGCTTGGTAGTTATGATTTTATATTTTTGTAAACCAAATACGACCAACGCATCGTAGTAACAGTCTAGGACTGATAGGCGGGGAATAACAAGATGGCGTCTCGAACTGTGTTGCCAGTACTAAAAAATACGCACGGGTTTTGAAGTAATTCGAATTATCCGACCTTACCCTGTATCCGAACTTACCCTGATGCACCTTACGAGGTTTTTACTTTTAAAACTACATGTAAATATTGGAAAACAGAAGCTCAACATGCCTGTGTGTTGTATTGTGAAATGTGGTGCATGAAATAATCAAAATCAATCGCAATTGTCTTTGCACAGGTTAATGAAGAATGTTAACTAATTTTGATTATTAGCACTCCATATTCCCTGTCAAAAATAAAAAATACTAGTGAAAGAATTATTTCGATATGTCAATTAGCTCCCGATTTAGAAGTAAAACAAGTTGTAACTCCACGACGACGCGCGACGCGCGGGCTTCCGGTGACGGTGTGACGTCATCGCACAACACGCTCAGTCTGGCTCACTCGGTCCGCTCGCGGTCGCGCGCCTGTACCGTCGATATTATACCTAAATATTTTTTTAAATGTCGAATCCAAATACTAGGAAATCATGTGTTGTGTCTAACTGTAAAAATACAACTACCAATTCGCCGGAAAAGTTGTTTTTTCTCCTCGCTTTGACAATGTCCCTAGTCATATTAAAAATGCTATATTATGTTTACAGCCATCTCTGCTGGCGGCACAATCTTCGCAGGTTACATTTAAAACTTCTTGGTCCTTTTCATTGCATTCTAAACTGCAATGATAAGGTGTGGTACGTAGGTACGCCGTGTTCTGGTGGAGTGATTCTACATTTAACCATACATACATCACCTACTCTTTTTACTTGAAATATAAAATAGAATCATCGCCATAGCTGTAAATAAAAATAAATGGCCTTACGTATTTTTTTATTAAAAAAAATACAAATAAAAAAGGTTTAGTACCTACCTACATCTGTAACGTTCAATCCACTACATCTACATCCTAAGTACCATCCTACTTCCTACTAATATTATAAATGCGAAAGTTCGTGATCTTTCACGCAAAAACTACTGAACGGATCTGGACAAAGTCTGGAATACTTTTAATCCTGGGAAAATGTACAGTTCCCAAGGGAAACGGGGGCAAAGCTGCTGGCGGAAGCCAGTTTGCAATAAATCAATGTACCTATGTATTAATTTAAATTTACTAAGAAGAGCGGTACCTACCTATATATACATACGTACCTACCTATAGCTACAAAACTATAATACATATTTGTTTAACGTAAAAATTTAATGGTAGGTAGGTAGGTACTTCTACTATTTGAGTTGCATTCTTCCATTATATTAGTTGGGTATTTTGTTTTGATAAAACAATTTAGAATAGATAAACTATTAATTATAAATAGTAGCAAGGAAAGTTTACTTAGGTACTTTTGCATTTTTATTCCTCGCATTTCGGCGCCAACGGAATCACTATTTGTTGATAAATAATGCGCAACCATTAATCCATCTAGGTACCTATTTTAGGTAGATTATCCGATTGCCCTTTTTCAAACTCAAACTCAAAAAGTTTATTTCAATTAGGCCATTAACGGCACTTTTGAACGTCATCAATAAAAAATATCATAAATTAAGTGACTCTAGCGTCCATTCGCAAAGGTAGATTCTTATGGAGAAGAACGGACAAGAAACTCCATAGTTACTCTTTTCAAACCAATGTTTTACAATATTTGGTAATACAAAAAATACTTCATATATGTGAGGAATATTTTGAATCCTTCATCCATTTTATTAATCGAATAATATTTACTATTATTAGACTATTAACGTAATACGCGCATAAAAACACAACAAAATACTGCGCAACAAGCGCAAGCTATTACACCTACTATAACCACTGGCCACTTGATACGAAGCGGGCCGCGGCCCGCGAGGCGCGTTGTAACATGACGTCATAGGCGTCACGTGACTGTTAGCGGGACTCGATATTTTTCTAAACTTTGAATGCCTATAAAATCAAAACTACTAGGTATTTTTGACTACAACAGTGTATTTGTATACATACAGGCTTTACTGAGAAAAAATTTCAAGCGATTTGGCATACCTAGTAACATTCTTCATTGCCGGTTTTCATGCATTAATACTCACAATAATACACATTCGATGATACTATTGTAACGCGATCATGAATTTATGGCTAAAGTATTGATATTTGGGTTAATTTCCATATAACAGGCCTTTTTATTATTTGTTAATTCATTCGTTTATTTACAAACATATATCATAATGGAATACTGTTGTACCGGTGCCGACTTGCCGTACCTAATAGTCTCCAAAACTAGTTCCGCTGCTGAACATTAACATAAATACTCCTGCGTCTTATTCAGACTTATATACCTTATAACAAACACTTAAGTTTTATTTATTTAAGTATATAGATAACAGAAGGTAAGATAACCTAGGTACTCATCTTTTTCTGTTACAATTACAATGGACTTTAAGTAAGTACCTACATAATATTAGATTAGGTATGATCCAAACGTAATAACTAGTAAAACTCGTATTTAATATCGATACTCGTTATAGTAACACCTATGTCCCTTTATTGATACATCCCTAGCAATGGCAGCCATTTTATATTTATAGGTGCACCCTTTTTTGTAGGTATTTCCAGTCCATACTTTTCTATGTCAATGGAATAAACCAAATAAACGCATTAACAACTGCACGAAGATAGGTACCTATATTTATATACCTACCTATTCTTGCTTTGGAAACACACCGTCTTCTACTTAAGCTGAAAATTGCTAGCTTAAACACAAAAATTAAACTATTAAGTACGACAACCAACTCGAAGATAATTTTTGTTGTATTGTTATATTTGTCCTAGATAGAACGAACGGTGCGATGTCATACTCGATTGGAGAGAGATGTAGAGAAACAATAATTGAAAAACGACGCCATCTAGTAGTATTGATTTCACCGCATCGATGACACCTAGTATCTAGGCTGTCTCCTAGATGGCGTTGTAAAACTACAGTCTCTGGAAATCAGTGAGCCGCTGATGCTACCATCTGTCGTAAAAATTAAGAAAATAATATAGTAAGTTCAATAGTAAGACTTAGGGAGGTGTCATTTCTTTGTATGGGATTGGGTATCTGTACTGTAGTATTATATTATCTGTGGTCCAAGCTACTGGTGGTTAGGGCTCCAGAGAAAGGAACCTCCTCACAATACGAGCCGTATCGAGGAGTACCTACTGCCTTCTGTATCAGGCCCTTTAACCAACCGTGTAACGCCAGCTTCGACAGATGGTCGTCGAAGCTTTTGGCCTGATGGACTCACCCGGACGGTGGCATGCCCGACACATGTCAACCGTCCCGTCCTTCATGATATGCCTACGGTAGTATGCGTCCGTATGCGCCGGACGATGTCATCGTCGATATGCGCGCTATTAATTGTAGAGAGTGATAATGTCATAACGAGCCTCACACCTTATCTTCAGAGGATGTCAAATGCGCGATTTGACGCTAAGGAAGTACATGAAAAGGTGCAAGCGAATCAGAAACGATATGGCGACGAGGGGCACAGCCCTGCATCCGATTACTCAATAGGCGATCTAGTCCGTTTGAAGACTCAAGAGAGTAGCGACACAACCCACGGCCAAACGCCGAAGTTCATACCAAGACCGGACGGGCCCTACCGTATAAAAGAAGCCGTGAGCTCTACCACGTATATGTATATTGGAGAAAATTAATAGCAATGAAACATTAGGAAGGTACCACGCCCACAGTTTTCCCATTCGTAGGCGACGTACCCCCAGCCCCGTTCAACGAAAAGCGTAGGCACGGAAGACCCTATTTTTTTACCTTACGTACCTCGCTCACAATCTTAGAACATCGCAAACAATCTGCCGAAATCTATGAATCATAGCTTAGCACAAAATACTAGGATTGCAGTGTTCATACTCTGCCAGCCAACATCAACTTTGTTTCGTTGGACACGATTCATTCTTAGTTCAGCATGAAACGTTTTTGGTGATAAGTATATTGTTAAACGCATTTTTATTACCAATCATGTTCATCGTTCCAAAGTTGTATTAGACAGTATAATCTTGAAATCGCTTTCAATTTGTTTTTTTCTGATGTAACCTAATTGGCGACCCTTCGTCTTATATGGCAACACTGAGTGCAAACTTTATTCGTATTAGGTAAGCGCCGTCTGATGACAATAACGCAACGTCTTTTTCCATACTATTTGACATGAGCGATCATTAAAAACTCGCACTAAGCCCTCTGGCTACGAAAATTACGAATATAAATGAAATTATGTACTTATATACCTACTTTAACGAACAAAAACAGTTGTTATCATAAAAATAGGCTAAATATGTGTAAATTCAGATACAAATTACTTGTTCATTAATAAATTACTAATGACTAAAAGGCATGCCGATGAAATATACCTAGATATTTACTTACATTACTATCCTTCTGGAGCAGTCGGGTACAAATAATAAGAACCTTACGATAGCAACACTTCTCCTTTTGATTGGTATCATTGGTATCAAAGTTCAAGACTTTGACCTTTGGTACTTTGTTTGCATATAGTCCATGGCGTTCAGTGACATTTTTTAAGATCGATACCGGTATTTCGATATTGGTATTGATTCACATCAGTACTCAAAAAGCTAGATACCAAATCTTGAACTGGAATAAAAAAACTTGATGTCACTGTCAAACAAATGAAACGTCACTGTCATTTCATTTTGGTCTGATGCGGCTGCGTGCGTTGTGTTCGGGAATTGTTGTTTATTTTCCTGAATATATTAGCATAAGAACATTTTGTGCCCAGTGATGAATCCCCAAAACAAGTCGACGGCGCTGTCCGCCGATTTGAACAACTTCATATATGGCGTTTCGAGGAGAAATGCCCAGAACGCGCCAGAGTTGACTAGAACTGGCTTGAGTTTGCTAAAATACTTCCCGGCGGCGAGAGATGCTGTGTTGGAATACTTTGCTATGGTATTTCATGATGCCGTGAACGTTTCTATCACTCAGACGGACTATGAGGTATGCTGTTTTGAGTATACTACATGTTGTGCTATCAGTAAAGTTGTTATTTATTTACCTAATGAGGAAACTTAAGGCACTAATGCCAATGTACTCATGTATCGCTGTCGGCTTTGTTATCAAAGAATAAGTCAAAAGCATACAGATCCATCTAAATAATGACTTGTATCAGTTGCAAAGACTTACTTTAATTATTAATTTGAATATTTTTCAATTTGTTAATAGCACTATTTCTCTTCTTTTATGTTGATGAATAGCCAATAAATAAGCCTATCTACAACATAAACAGGCTAGAGCTACCAAACTATACCAATAAACTATTTATATATTTTTTCCTTCCTTATAGACTGACTTAGGTGCAAACGGTTCACTAGAGAGTGTCAGCATGATAGGTCCTGAGTTATGCAGCCTGGGACAGTCATGGGCACCGTTCATAGCACCGTGGTGCATCAATCTGATCATGGACATAGCTACCAAGAAATCTAATGTGCCAAGTAAGTATTTTCTGGTAATAAGCATCTATTAAGAATGGAAGAAATGATTTGCTTATGACTCCATACCAGTTTCTGAATGTTTGTTAGTCTTTTTAAATCTAATACATATGTATATGTAAATTGGGCTGGTTTCTGCAATTCCATGACTAAGCATGTATTTTGCATGCATGTGGGACAAATGTGTCATTCAATCCACCCCAGCTCCTCAAAAAAGGCCAGCAAAGCCTTGAGTATTGCTAACTATCTCATAGAGGGTACCTGGGTTTCTGAAGTACTTAGCCCTGTAGTCCGTGACTTCCGGGCAGCTTAGAAGCAGATGTGCTGCTGTCTCATCCTCCTTCATGCAGGCTCTGTAGAGCGGGCTGTTAGTGACTACTATGACATAGAGGTGTTTATTAAAAGACCTGTGGCCAGTCATGATGGCTGTGATTGCATTGATATGCAACTGTTGTTTGGTCAGTCTTAGGCCTTGCTTGTGAGGCGGCCGTCGATAGAAGGAATTGCCTCCTTGGCCTACCTGCACTCACCATGGTTAACCCATAAGTCGTGATGTTTGTCTCTAGTGCGTTTCCTTACCCGATTGCGTAAATAATTTTAATAAATAATAAAGGGAGTGGTACGATGAGTTCGGGTTCCATTGCTACCAAACTCGAGCCCATTCTATCGAGTTCGTCCGCTGCGTCGTTGCCTAGGGACTTGCTGTGTCCCTTGATCCTGATATCAACCTGGTTCAGACGTTGGTGAAACTCAAGGATCAGTCCAGAGTTTGCAGGACGGCTATGCTGTCCGAAAGTAAGCATATTGAGTGGTCTTTAACTTGTTTCCTGTTCTGGATGGCTGAGGCCGCCAGGTAAATGCTCATGCACTCAGCTTAAAAACCCCCAATGTTGTGGCTATGTGGATGTTGAGATCCTCCGAGAAGATTCCTGTACCCGTGCCAGTACCTGTTTTTGATCCATCGTCGACCCTCGCAGCGGTGGTCCTCATGCAATTGGATTTTGTATTTTTTGTCAAAGATAAATTGCTTGGGTACCCGATCATTGATTGCTTTTGTTAAGGAGAGTTCTTTATTGAGCTCCTCGAGCAGAGTGGTGTGTAGTGTTTCTCTCTTACCCCAGAGTTCCATTGCTTTAAGGCGGACTGCTGCCATTGTCGCTTCCTAATGTATGAATAGGTGGAGCGGGGGGAGTCCCAGTATGGCTACCAATGCTGCAGTTGAAGTTGCAGCCCATTATCGCCATGCAGGCCAGCCTTTGTATGTGTTGTAGTTTATTTACAGCTGTGACTAGCTTTGGGGCCACCACACCACGGCCCCGTAGGTGATCATGGGCCGAATTACTGGCGCTGTACAACCATAGTATAATTTTGGGAGATAGGCCCCACTTCTTACCTATCATTTTCTTGCATTGCCAGAAGGTGATGCATGCCCTGTATATTTTATAGTCTAGATGATTGCTCCAGTTTAACTTACTGTCTAGGATGACCCCAGGTACTTAATCTCGTTAGATAACTGGAGTTTTGTTAAAGAGCGTAAGTAGGCGGTAGTGGCCTAGTGCTCGCTTTTGTGTGAACATGACTAGTTCAGCTTTAGTGGGGTTTACTGACAGATCATATTCACCACACCATCTCTCCACGATACGCAAAAGCACTGCGTTGAGTGAGATTACAGATTTTTCCAGTCACCTTTATGCAGATACCCTGTCACTGGAATTAAAAGTACTAGAATAGAAAGGCACAGTATTGAACATATAAATTGTTTTTGTTCACAGACACAACGTTGCAAAGTGCAGATCCCGTAAGAATTCTTCTTGATATCACCACACAGAATTTAACATTACTGAACTCAGAGGAAAGGGCGAAATGCATTGATATGATGCTGGGTAATTTTCATTAATTTTTAATTTTACACATTAAAGCTAATTGTAGCTAATAATAGCTAATAATCAAGTTCGGATACACCATTCAAAGAAATTGTTTTATAATTTTAAAAGTACTAAAAATAGGTTAAGATCTTTGAACTGAGAGAGAGTAATTTTAAGGTTTCTATATAATAGAGGCAGAGTAAATGCTCGTAATTACATCATATTGATATGGATGTGTATCCAAAAAAAATACTATCTTCCAAAACGTATTTCCGCTACACAGGTTCCTGGGCATGTTCCTGGGCAGTAGGCTGGGTGGGCCGCGCGGAGCCCGCACTGGTCGCCCCGCGGGCGTTACAGCTGGGGGCAGACGCGGCGCGCGCAGTTTTGGCCCACCTTGCGAACCATCCACCCGCGACACACCACGTGCGCGTCGCTGTCTTAGACCTGTTCCATGTATGAAACTTTTTTTAAATTTCGACGGGTTGTTGATCTTACAGGTTCCATGAATAAAAAAATCAAACTCCACGTCTTAAAGTGAAAAGATGTACAGTCTGTTGTCAACATTATCTGACCCACCCTAAAAACAAACGAATTTGGACGTTCTATCTATAACATTAAGGTTTATTCAATGCAATGAGCTTATCAGACAAGTGCTCGAGGAATCGATGAACAAATACAATAATAATACAAACACGCAAATTTAATCTTTATACCATTGTCATTAGGTTATATTTTATAACTACTTGTTATAACATAATTAGTCTAATAGCTTATTTTAAAGGAAATAGTTATCTTATTCTGGTCTCGTGGTCTATGCATATGACTTTGAGAAACAAGTTGTAAGGTCAAATCCCGCGGCAAAGACGTCGTTTTGCTTTTCAATTTAAAATTTATTCCAAAACTATTTCTTGTAATAATGTAAAGAACTAAAGACGGATATAAACTTTCTGGAATGTAATATTTTCGCAAAACTTGTAATATGTGGGTAGTTCAACAATAAATACTCGGATTCATTTTAAAACTGGTATTCAATATTATGCTAGTGAGGGTATGCAATGACTTCGCGTAAACATATTTTACCTTGCTTTAAAATTGCAAAAACAACGGCTCTTTACAATCTGTTATTTTCTATTGTATAGCTAGTTTTTTATTATTAATGGAGTGGTTACTTATTTAAAATACAAAATAATCTATTTGCACGAGGAGAAGGATGGTTGCTTGTGCAGTGTAAGAATAAACTTTATGAAAGTATACTATATGGGTCAAATTCTTCAGAATATTGTGTCTAGCATTACAACAACGTTCTAATTTCAATACGACATATAAGAGTTGGTCTTGTGGTCACTAGGATAGTGCTGAGTTCATTGTTGTTATACGTTCGAAACCAAGTTTGACCTAGACGTGGCTTATTGCTCAGCTGTTTTTTATTTTATTTTATTACACTTGTTTAATGGACGACGTAGGGTCTTGTCATTTTAAAAAGGTAGTTTGTATAGAAATAAAACTAAAGAAAATTGCAAGTTAAAAATGTTTATCATTTCATTAAAAGACTTAGGTAAGATAAAGTAAGTAAATGCTCATATATTTACAAATTAATATACATTTTATATTAGTATGCCATAATGAAATCTAACAATTTATAAATATTAAAAAAGGCATGCTTATGCTTAAAATTTTGTTTTCGAGAAAATGAATTCATCCGTGAAATGCTTTAACTACAGATTTATAGCTGCCTATATGTAGTGAATAAACATGTTATTTAAATAGAAACAAGCTATTGATAACAATAACATCACCACATAATCTGCAACATTTTAATTGTTTAACAGTCAATCCATTGAGCATTTACTTACATGGTGTGTTTAAAATCCCTACTAGATTAATTAGTAGCGGAGTGGCGCACCGTCCCCTGCTATAACTTGCTGTAAGCGGCTACGCATACCGCGCACCATATTCCAACACAAATCTTTGCCTCTCATGTACTCCCAAGTCGACGTCACGATCTCAACCAAGTTGTGTTTGTTTCGCACTTCAGTTGTGTCCCAATTTAAAACCATTTGACCCCATAGATTTTCTATAGGGTTCAAATCAGGACTTTTAGATGGCCAATTAATAACTGTCACACCTTCTTGAGCAGCTAACCAATCCTGCACAATGCCTGCACGGTGGATGGAGCAGTTATCGTGCACGAAATAAATGTGCGATGTTGGATAGGCAATTCGCACAGTCGGCAGCATGACATCACGCAGAATCTCCAAATACAAATTACTATTAAACCTTCCACCTACTTCCACCAATTCACCAGGGCCCATAGACGACATCCAGCCCCAGTAGCCCAAGGTTATTCTACCACTGGTTCTACAAGGTAGCAAGCACTTCTCATTGTAGCGTTCTCCTTTTCGTCTCCATAAGATTTTACGTCCATCTTTATCTGATTTAAATGATTTTTCATCAGTGAAGATCACAACATTTTCTTCCCAATTAAAATTTAAATATTCCTGGGCAAAACGGAGCCTTTCTTCGCGATGAGCAGGTGTCAATGCAATTTTCTGTGCCGGCTTATAATTCTTTATCCCAGCAGCGTGTAAATGCCTTCTCACTGTTTCGACTGAAATATTGTGATTTATTGCGGATACACGAACGGGCAAAAATGGATTTTCAATATGGCTAGAAACAATGGCCCGGTGGCGTTCGAATTCGGGACTATACTTGATGGCTTTTGCTCCTGGACGAATCCGCTGAATATTTCCATTGTCTCCATAACGTCTTAGCCATAGTCTGACCGTATTTCTCTAAAACAAAAAATAAACATGTTTGGAACCGTGTATGTAACTTGTAAGGAATGAAAAAAATAAAATATAATGGTAAAATAACCAATTACACGTTCATTAATAATACAAAACACTTACTGCTATATTAAGTCGACGACTAATTTCTCTAATTCCAACATGCTGCTCATGTAAAAATATGATTTTGTGTTTGGTATAGTCATTAAGTTGCGACATGATGCTTTTTACACCGAATTGCTTAAAAATACTTAACGAGTTATGAGAAACGATTTACAAATGTGTGTGCGCGGTCACTGCAAATAGGCGTAGTGTAACTTTTGTCACTTAGATGAATTTACTATCTACCTCACGAAGCAAATATGTTTTACTTAGTATCCAACCAAATTCTTGTATAAATTCTGTGAACTTGAAAGTTTTTTATTATACCCACCTGTTTACAAGATAAGTTATTGAGCGTAAATTATATTGGTGGTTCTTTAATAATGCAAGCAATAGTGTAGAAATGATAACAAATTAAAAAAGATACTGATAACAGGTGAAACGCGTATTCGAACCAATTTGGTTTTGGTCGCCAATCCAGCGTCAAACCGCTAAGCCACGAGAACTTATTAGTAATGTGCGAAATAAAAGATTCCGTTGTAATTATATATTGTGACTTAGAAGATTTTCAACTTTAATGTCAACGAGATAATGATTAAAATAGCTTAACGCTTACCTTAACGTTACGTGTTAAAGATCAAATTTGCGTCCTCGCGCACTCGTCTAATAAGCTCATATAAATTGAATAAACTTTAATGTCACACGCAGAGGGTCCAAATTCGTTTGTTTTTAGGGTGGGTCAGATAATGTTGACAACAGACTGTACCTAAAAAAATACTATTTTTTGATACGTTAGGCTAAGGAAGCAGCAGTATCCCATCTATTTATTATAAAAACTAGCCTACCCGAGCAACTTCCTGCTTTTGATAAGTGATAGAAAAAAAACCGTTTTTGTAACATTTTTCATGGAACAATACGAATCAGTAGCCCAAAAAAAAAATTAAATAAAAAAACCCAGACACAAGCAGCTATGTTTTCATTAAAAAGTAAAAAAAATATTTAAAAAAAAAATTTAAGGTACCTAAGTAAGTATTAATAATTTTAAAAAAACACGTCGTGTTAGGGACCGCTCCAAACCTAACAATTTAATTACAAATTGTCTATTACCTAACCGGTCCCCGGGCACGGCTAACCTAAGATTTTATTATACACTAGCTGCTGCCCGCGACTTCGTCCCCGTGGAATCCCCGATTTTAAAACATTCTTTATCGCTGCTCCGCTCCTATTGGCTTAAGCGTGATGATATATAGCCTAAAGCCTTCCTCGATAAATGGTCTATTCAACCCAAAACGAATTTTTCAAATCGAACCAGTAGTTCCTGAGATTAGCGCGTTCAAACAAACAAACAAACAAACAAACTCTTCAGCTTTATAATATTAGTATAGATATGTATAGATTTTTATCATTAGTACTTCTCGTTACTGTTGGTCTGTTTTATTTTGTATGGACCGTGTTTCTTCTTCGCAATATTTTCTTCTTTTTGCAATATTTATAAATACAGTTCATTAGCTTGTTTCCAATTCAATAAATGGGATTACTGAAAGGATAATTATTCTGAAATCAAATTATTGTACCAATGAAGTCGTAATGTAAAAAGTTGTAATATAAAACAATATGGATTGTGAAAACAATTGGAAGATTCTATTTAACGGACCTAAGGACCAAATCAAGATTTCCGTGGAAATTGGAATCATTTGATTACTGGTAGGCACATTAACCATATTATTTGTACTATTGCTTGCACATATTTTTAACAGGAAGCTATCAAGGAGGACAGCAAGCCAGAGAAGAAACGAGATGTAATTCCTTACTTGCTGAACTTAGCATCGAAATCTGATATAGTTTTGAAAGCTCTCACACAGGATATTGAACAGACATGTAAGTAATATTGTGTTGGCGTTCTCACATTACATTTATAAGTTTAAAGTATTTTTACTGTTTTTTTTTTTTATCTTTGAAGTAGAGGAAGCATGTATTCACAAGAATTTTGCAGCCTGAGACGAGAGTAGGTCTTCAAAAAATATGTAACTAACCTAAGTAAAGGATATTGCGAACTATAGTCACCCCTTTACGTTTTTAAACTGCTGATAGAATTAGATTAAAGCTACCGTTATTTTATTGTTTGTATGCTTATAAAATGTGTATAGTTCAAGCCTCATACCTCCAAATCTAAACTAATCATATTATTTCAGTAACCGATGACGTCATGGAGCGCCTATGTGCCTTATGCGCCTCTCAACGCAACTCTGTACTGTGGGCGGACGTGACGCCCCCCGCGCTGGTGGCGTTGTTACTGCGCGCTGACGTGCGCTGTCTCCTGCTGCTCCTACGTCACGCACTCAGCAACGTGTTCTGTAGGCAGCTGTTGGGTGAGTGTGACACTATTTAACTGTACGTACACTACATGAAACTCAGTGCTGTGGGGGAAGTGTCGCCCCCCGCGCTGGTGGCGTTGTTACTGCGCTCTGACGTGCGCTGTCTCCTGCTGCTCTTACGTCACGCACTCAGCAACGTGTTCTGTAGGCAGCTGTTGGGTGAGTGTGACACTATTTAACTGTACGTACACTACATGAAACTCAGTGCTGTGGGGGAAGTGTCGCCCCCCGCGCTGGTGGCGTTGTTACTGCGCGCTGACGTGCGCTGTCTCCTGCTGCTCTTACGTCACGCACTCAGCAACGTGTTCTGTAGGCAGCTGTTGGGTGAGTGTGACACTATTTAACTGTACGTACACTACATGAAACTCAGTGCTGTGGGGGAAGTGTCGCCCCCCGCGCTGGTGGCGTTGTTACTGCGCTCTGACGTGCGCTGTCTCCTGCTGCTCTTACGTCACGCACTCAGCAACGTGTTCTGTAGGCAGCTGTTGGGTGAGTGTGACACTATTTAACTGTACGTACACTACATGAAACTCAGTGCTGTGGGGGAAGTGTCGCCCCCCGCGCTGGTGGCGTTGTTACTGCGCTCTGACGTGCGCTGTCTCCTGCTGCTCTTACGTCACGCACTCAGCAACGTGTTCTGTAGGCAGCTGTTGGGTGAGTGTGACACTATTTAACTGTACGTACACTACATGAAACTCAGTGCTGTGGGGGAAGTGTCGCCCCCCGCGCTGGTGGCGTTGTTACTGCGCTCTGACGTGCGCTGTCTCCTGCTGCTCTTACGTCACGCACTCAGCAACGTGTTCTGTAGGCAGCTGTTGGGTGAGTGTGACACTATTTAACTGTACGTACACTACATGAAACTCAGTGCTGTGGGGGAAGTGTCGCCCCCCGCGCTGGTGGCGTTGTTACTGCGCGCTGACGTGCGCTGTCCCCTGCTGCTCTTAAGTCACGCACTCAGCTTTTTGAGTTTATTCATTACAAACACACACACACACAAAATCTTTTCTCTTTGTAATATTAGTGTAGATTCAACGAGACCATTTAAATTAACCCAAACGCGAAGCGTCTTCAGTACGTTAAAATGTAACTGAGGAGTGGCTATCCTGTAGATTCCAGTTCATTCTGCCGCATCAGGTCAAGGTTATAATCTGTTCATTGAAACTATTCCAGTGAGACCAAACATGATACCTCTGCTGTATTTAAGCGAAGAGTTGGGTAAACTGCAGACATCAGGACATGCTGCAGCATCAGATCAAGGCGACCACGTTCTTGTAATACTATTGAAGTAACAGAAAACCAAATTTTGCGTCGATCAGCCCTACGGATGTTGCGCAAGCGCATATCCCTTCATCAATTAGAAAAGAGCTGATGATCTTGAAATGGCTGAACCGTCTATGTTAAAACATGTCTAAGAACCACCGCTAGAAAACTTGCGTTATAAAAAAAACCGCATTCAAATCGTCTCACTCGTTCCAGAGTTACGGTGTCACAGACAAACAGACACATAGCGGTCAAACTTATAACACCTCTATTTTGTGTCGGGTTGTAAAAAATTTACGTTAGTGTAAACTATACCTTAACTTCTTTGTTTCAGAATATCTTCTTCAAAAGCTAGAATACGAGTGCCTGTTTCCTGATAAGAATATACCCTTGCTGACAAGCGCTGCTGAAGAAATCAGTATTGTCAGGGACAAACTGTTAGATGGCAATCAACTGGAGAAGTATTCGCTAGCCAGGATTCTTATTTTAGTCAGTGAGTACTTAAACTAGTATTTTATTAGGGTAGTTAACTAAAAAAATCTAATTAGTCCGTCGGATAGATTTCCAAAAAATATTGGCCACGTATATTATAAAAGTAAACGTAGACAAAAAATGAAGACGATACAGTGCGTTGAAAACTCGTGTGACGTCACTACTCGCTACAATTTTTACCGAGCCGTGACGTCACAAGCCCCCACTCCTGATCTTTGATGCTTTGTATCTTCGTCAGTTTTTATAGATTTGATAAAGGAAAAAATACGTGTCCAATATTTTTCTTTAATCTAACTGACGGACTAAATACAATCATATATTTTTTTACTCAGGAAACATCCCTATATTTATATTACGCAAATATCGTTTGTATATTGTACGAATATTTGCCTGGAAACTCATGTAGGTACTCGTGCTCTCCTCTTGCTGTCAATTCAATAATTTCAAATCGATTTAAAAAAATATCGTTGATAGAAAGCTAGCTGCGGTATCGATATTTGTCATGCCTCCTGTTGCGGGATTAGTTCGAAAGAGTCACCGCGGCCTTGGAACATAACGGTCACTAGGAGGAACACGGGTGGGTTTTACTCAGTAACTCGGGATAAGTCATTTGATGATTTCCCATCATGTCTTCCATTATCTCGGAAAAAAATAACGATTCCTAAAGGAATTTACAAAAAAAAAAGTGAGCCGTCACGGGACGCCTGGCAGATGTGAAACATCGACATTATTTTGTAAAAGTGATATGCAGAAAAGACTGTTCTTTTCTGCAGTGTAGCGTGAGAGATGGCTTAACGCCGGATCGAGTGGGAGAGAATCGCACAGTCGATTGCGCATGGCGACGCGTCGCCACACCGTACACACTACTGCATAAAGACTGTATATATATATACCATCATACAGCGTGGCTACGCGTCGCCACGGCATGCGTCGCCACGCCAGAAATCATGAAAAGTATGAAGCTCAAAGAACGCATTCAATTTCAGGTTATAACCTCCCATCGGAATTCGTAAGCACAATCAGCTACCTGCTCCAATACTCCCGCGACGATGCCACCCTAGCCCTCCTGGTGCGGATCATCTCCGGGACCATTACGATGCACGTCCCCAGCGACAGCTCCGACATAAGCATGGACACTGAACGCTACCAGAACTTTATCAAGACCGGAGTGGAGTATGCCTTGAGGGATGCGATGCTGTCGGACAATGAGATTAAGAGCTGCTTCCTTGAGGGAGGGGTGCCTAAGGATCAGAAGACGTATTTGCATCTGTTCTGTGAGAACATTATTAAGTTGTTGAGGTGAGTGACTTGTAAGATTTTGTTGCATGCTATAATATTGTTGCGCGCCACAATTCGTTACCACTAGCGCCATCTAGTATCGAGTAGCAGAACTAGTAAAGTCAAGAACCTTCGAGACTTTTCGATGCTAGAACATTCCAGAATTCTCGGGCCCTAGTCGACTCTGGACCGATATGTACGCGAACTTTCTGGAACTTTCTACAATGGAAGGTTCTGGAACTACCCGGCGCCCTATATAAGGCTGGCACATGTACCCACCGGGTTTTTATTGCCTGGTTAAGCAGTAACCAGCCTTAATGTGCTGAACTGCGAGTTGACATGTTAAAAAAAAAAACCCACCGGGTCAGTATTGGATTAGCGATACAAGTGATAACTTCGGGAGCGATCTTCGACTGCGAACTCAAGTGAATAATAGTGCGATTGTTTTGTAATTAGTGAGTTTATAGTGTAATTAGTGTTGTGTAATTAAAGTGTCATTTTTGGTTATTTAATCGGCTGATTTTATTGTAACGAACCCGAAGCTCGTAACAATATTAATTGCTAGCTTTGGAAATATTTGGTCAAATGTATAAAGGAGTCTTAAGTGTCTGTAAGGAGTATAGTTTTCTATAGGAAATTAACATATTGTAACCTGGAAAAAACTAACAAAAAAGTAAATGAAAGACTTGATAGAAGCTAGCCTTTGGGAAACTGTAAAGGTTTATACATATATTTCAACTTTTTATTATTAATTGGTGAATTATTTGCGCTACTTCTTCTTCCCAGCTTAAACACTAAGAATGTCGGGCGTTTTGGGGAAATTAACGTTCAAAAGAGAAAAATTGGGGATGGGGGGGGGGAATTGGGTATTTTTTTTTGGGAATTTGTTAATATTTTTGTAATTTATTCTGCTCTCCCACAGATGGGAGAACTCGACCCGCGTCCCACACTTGCGCACACGGCCGATCGGGCGCGCGGTGGAGGCGAACCTGTACCGGCTAGGCGGCGCTCTGCAAGAGTTCACGTCGTTGTTGCGAATCAAGAGGGAGTGTACCATGGCCTCGCTGTATGAAATGCCCACGTGTCATGCTTTGGCTGAGGTGGGCTTAAGGATATGTTATATTCTTAAAAACTTTATTTTTTATGTTTGACATTTCAAGAAACCTGGATTCATATACGTATTGTAAAGTTCGTCCAAGTGCGAATCGTAGTCGCACACGAAAAGTTCCATATCTAAAAAAAATACACGTTTCTTGATTGTTTGTACCGCTGACTACACTTTGGTTTCGTAAACCCTAACAATGTTTAGGCAGATGTAGGAGCAAAAAAGTATTCAAAAATATAATTTAACTAGCTGCTGCCCGCGGCTTCGCCCGCGTGAATGTCGGAAATTATCCCAAGGGAACATAATCCTGGGATAAAATGTATCCTATGTGTTATTCCAGACTATTATCTATATCTGTGCCAAATTTAATCAAGATCCATTCAATAGTTTTTGCGTGAAAGAGTAACATAAATCCATCCATACATAAAACTTTCGCGTTTATAATATTAGTAAGATTAATCAATTAATTTAAATACTTAACATTCTGGTAATACTTTAAACCGTTTAACAGGTGCTAGATCGAGTCGACTTGACTGGTACTAAAGCGGCGCCCCCGAGTGTGGAAGTGATACTCAAAGTGGTACAAGCAACCGTTAAGTATTTCTTCAGGTGCCTGCATCGAAAAGGTAAATCACATATAGGTTTTTCTTCTGTAATTAAGGGCGTCACTCATGCACTTAAAATTAAACGCGCGGACGTCTTTTATGTGTGTGTGCTCTCAAATCGGTCTATCCGCGATTTCGATACGGTTTTTTTTTTCATTTGAAAGCCAGTTCCTTGCGATGGTTCTTAGAATATAGAAAAACACTGAAAGGAATCTCGAGCCCGATTTTGATGAAAACTAAAACTTCATCATTGGTTTTTTGAAGAATCGATATTCCTAGCCAGAGACACGCTCGGATTGTGCCATCCGAGCGTGTCTCGAATAAGGATTAAACTCTGGGAAGTAATAACACATGGTAAGCTAAAGGAAAGCTCTCTTTAATAAATAAGTTTCTAAACGAAAAATAGCACCTGATAATTAAAAAAAAACCTACGATACAGTTTTAGTTTTCATCAACATGATACCCTTACCCATTTTATACCAGACTAGGAGCACCCCGCGGTTTCACCTGCGGAGTCTCGTTCCCGTGGGAACACGGGGATAAAATATAGTCTATGTCACCCGGGGATAGTAGCTTCCTAACAGTAAAAAAAAAAACAAATCGATTGTAGTTTCGGAGCCTATTTAATGCCAACAAACAATCAAATCTTTCCCCTTTATAATATAGTAAAGAAGATAAAGATAATATTAGTAAAGATTAGCAGGGTGTTGCGTTCTACCCGCGTAGTTTCCGTTCCCCTGGGAATATGGGGTTAAAATATAGCCTATGTTACTCGCTGATAATGTAGCTTTCCAGTGGTAAAAAAATGGTTAAAAGCTTATTCGGTACAAACAAACAAAAAAAAAACTCCTTTTTCTATACTAATATTATAAAGAGGAAATATTTAATTGTTTGTTTGTATTGAATAAACTCTGAAACCACTGAACCTTTTTGAAAAATTCTTTCACAGTTGGGAATCCTCGGGTGACAGGCTACATTTTATCCCTATATTCCCACGAGACCGGGAACTATGCGGGTGAAACCGCGGGCAGCTGCTAGTATAAGTATAGAATACCGACTTATGAAATGATGCAGTTTTAGTTTTCAAAGTCGGGTTTCGAAATTCCTTTCAGTATTCCTCGCTAATCTTTATAGTTTCTGATTTGGCCATCCACGCACACTTTCAAAATTCACCTTTCATATTTGTTTAGTTTTTGCATAGCAGTAAGAATCCGCCGCACTCATGGTCCCCACGGCCAAATTATCATTACTGTCAAAATACTCACAGGTTTGGATTTTAATTATTAAAATTACTATTTCTAGACACAATGGAGAAACTCCGAGGCGTGGCTACAGCCTGCCGTCTTCTTCGCAAACTCTGCATACACAGCAAGTTGGCGAGAGCTTTGGCTCTAAGAGAACTGCTGGAAACCGCTATGTTTAGAGAAGACGCGGCCTTTGGCAGCCGACCTATAGTGGCGAACCTAGCCACGACCAAAGACTGGCGGAGTGACGAGTTGTTGATACATCTCAATCAGAAACACGTAAGTATCTATGTGTTATGTAACAAGGGAACTGCCAGAGACCGCCATGTATAGAGTAGCCGACCTATCATGGCGAACCTAGCCACGACCAAAGACTGGCGGAGTGACGAGTTGTTGATAAATCTCAATCAGAAACATGTGAGTATCTATATGTTATGTAACAAGGGAACTGCCAGAGACCGCCATGTTTAGAATAGCCGACCTGTCATGGCGAACCTAGCCACGACCAAAGACTGGCGGAGTGACGAGTTGTTGATACATCTCAGTCAGAAACACGTAAGTATCTATGTGTTATATAAATAGGGATCTGCCAGAGACCGCCATGTGTAGAGTAGCAGACCTATCATGGCGAACCTAGCCACGACCAAAGACTGGCGGAGTGACGAGTTGTTGATACATCTCAAACAGAAACACGTAAGTATCTATGTGTTATATCAATAGGGATCTGCCAGAGACCGCCATGTGTAGAGTAGCCGACCCATCATGGCGAACCTAGTCACGATCAAAGACTGGCGGAGTCATGAGTTGTAAACAGATCTCAATCAGAAACATGTGAGTATCTCATCAAATCATCATCAACAGCCTGTTGCAGTCCACTGCTGGACATAGGCCTCTCCAATTGCACGCCACTTAGATCTATTTTCGGCTTCTTGCATCCAGTTTCTGCCAGCCGTCCTGCGCAAATCGTTACTCCACACTGCCTGATGACGTTATACACTACTTTTGCCGAGAGGCGGTCTCGATTACGAAGACTGGCGGAGTGATGAGTTGTTAATAGATCTCAATCAAATACTTGAGTTATCATAGTTTCACAACGATTTTGAGATACCATGACATTTATTGACTAGAAAGGTTGCAGGTCTACTCCTCGCAGTTGGCCAATGACGAAGAAAACTAACTTGATAGTGCTCAGTTGAGATGTATAGTCGTTCCGTTCGGTTCCGTTCGGTATAGTGTATAATTGCTCTTGTTATTACTATTTTTTAAAGATTGTTTTTTTTTTTAGTTATGTATGTGTGAGTGTACCTGGTGGAATATATTGTTTGTTTTTTGTTTGTTGTAAGTAACTATAACTGAAATTTTTAAAGCCTATCAGCGCTTTAAAAGCAATTTTTGAAAACCTTTCTTGCTTTAAAAGGGCTCTTCAAATCAAATACTAGACAGGCTTGTAGAAGAAAATAAATTAATTGTATGTGTAACTTTAAAGAAAGAAAAAACCTAGCTTAATCGTAGGTACTATCAAAATCCAGTATTCATAACTAGTGCCATTAATTAAAATCGTATTTCAAAGAGAATCCTTTTATCCTTAGGCAATTTTTTTTTTTTTAATTAGATTCTTCTCTCCTTTTTCTACAGGGTCCAATAACCCAGCTGACACAAAGCCACACGTCAGTGTTCCACGCGGGCATCATAGGCAAAGGCGTCAGGAAGCCGAGCGAGCTGGACATGAATGACATCCCGCCAATACTGACCACAAACAACGAACTGCTCATGGGCGCGCTTACGTCGTGCATGGTAAGTGTAAGTACGACAAGCGTTCTTTTTTTTTTGGGTTCTTGGTTTTTTTTTATAGCAGGTACATGGATAAGGAAAATGTGGAATAAGCCCATCTTCATCAAATGTCTAATATTTAGATTAATTGGTTTTTAGCTTGCTTCAAAAAGTTCGATAGCGTTAGATTATTTATACACTTACCTGTGTATAAAAAGAAAAAAAAAACATGTGGGAATGGGACTCGCGTGCACATGGTAATTCATATTTTTATTATTTTTTAACATATTTCAAAATCGTAGACTTCTTTTGGGGTTTCATAATATATTTACGTAAGTAATTTTTAAAATAATGAAATAGTTATATTTGAAACCCTCACAATAATCCCTGTATTTGTTAAGTCTATTCTATCTATCTAGTATAGTTTGACAAACTTTTTTTGTAAATTTCTTTAATGTTCCCTTAATATTCAAAATGTATACATATATTGAAAAAATGAATGAAAAAATAAATGTATATATTTACGTTACGTGTTTGGATCACACAAATTCAAATGTGTACCAAATTTCAGTTGATTTGGTCCTGTAGATTCGGAGCAAATTGGCTGTGACAGACGGACAGACACACGAACACGCAAGTGATCCTATAAGGGTTCCTATAATCCGAGATTGAGTAGTCGACTAATCAGTACTAATATTATATAGGAAAGATTTTTTTGTTTTGTTTGTACCTGAATAAGCTCCGAAACTACTAGACCTATACTACCCATTTTTCACCATGGAAAGCTACATAATGAGCAAGTAACATAGGCTATATATTATTCCCGTATTTCCACGGGAACGAGAACTACGCAGGTGAAACCGCGTGGCACTGTTAGTTTGTAATCTAATAATAACAGTGTTGTAGGAAGCAGACTTTACTGGTTGGTTTGGACTTTACTGGACGGGCCTGTTGGTCTAGTGGTTAGTGGCCCTGACTGCTAAGCCGGAGGTCGTGGGTTCGATTCCCACCCAGGACAAACTTTGTGTGATGAGCATGATTGTTTGTTCTGTGTCTGGGTGTGATTTATCTATAATATGTATGTATTTATAAATTATATAAGTATGTATATCAGTTGTCTGGTTACCATAACACAAGCTCTGCTTAGCTTGGGATCAGATAGCCGTGTGTGAGTTGTCCCAAGATATTTATTTATATTTATTTATTATTTATTTAAGAGCGTGTACGCCGTATGGCATTTCATACAAATTTTCAAGTCACTATTTTGCGAAATGACTGAACCGATTTTAATGTAACTTCACACATATATAAGCAGGATACATTGGTCTAAAAATGTCTTATTTAATTCGAAATGTCCTATTTAAAAAAAGATAACTGGAAATTTATATTTGTATGGAAAATTAAAAATGGGTCTAATTTAACTGTGACTCTATTTATCGAAAATGTTTTTTTAGACCTAAGTATCCTGATTATGTGTGTAAAGTTTCATTAATATCGGTTTAGTCATTTCGGAAAATAAGGACTTGAAAATTTGTATAAAATGCCGTTCGGCGTATACGCTCTTAATATGAATTCTTGATATCTTTAGGATGGCAACAGCGGCTTAGTGGAAGGTGCGACGTCTGTCTCTCTGTTGTTAGTCGAGTTGGTGTCTCCCGACGTTATGTACAACGGCTTGCCGTGGCCTGATGAAGATTTTACTAAAGTAAGTATTTTTAATGTCATGTTTTTTTCAGCAATGGTTTACTTTACAAAATGGTACTTTTGCTTACACAGATATTTCAGTAAAATTTTCCCTGAAAAAGTTAATTTTGTGAATGTGTTCTCTAAACATGTAAAATTTATTTAAAACGGAATTGAATTACAATAATTAAATAATAATTTAAGTGGTAATAGTAACTCAAAAGTAAAGTTTTCCAGTTTTAGTGGTACTGTGCCCAACGTTTTGTTTTTTTTTTAATTTTTAAATAGCTGACCCGCGCAACTTCGTTAATGTCACATTTTTCATGACTGTTCAGCTCCTATTGGTCTTAGTGTGATGATATACGAGGTGTGTTTAAAAAATAAGGTGACTTTGTACTTTTAAGAAAAAATATTAATTTATTTATCAATATTTATGTTGTCCCCTTCAAAGTAATCCCCCTCAGATACAATACACTTATGCCAACGGTTTTACCAATCCTCAAAGCACTTCTCATAAGCACTTTTCGGTATAGCCTTGAGCTCTTCCAGCGATGCAGTCTTTATCTCTTCAATCGTTGCAAACCTCCGTCTTTTCATAGGTCTCTTTAGTTTTGGGAAGAAAAAAAGTCACATGGGACCAAATCCGGTGAATATGGTGGCTGAGGCATGATTGTGGTGTTGTTTTTGGCCAAAAAATCTCTCACAAGCAAAGATGAGTGAGCAGGGGCATTATCGTGATGCAAAATCAATTTCGGACATTTTCGGAACAAACTTCGCTGACACACGTCTCATGCCCAAAACGTTAGAAAAAATTTCATGGCACGAGCCAAGCGATAAACCAACATCCTCAGCAACTTCTCTGATAGTGATTCGCCGATTTTCCAGAACAATTTTCTTCACTGCTTGAACGTTTTCATCAGTTGTTGACGTGCTTGGGTGTCCAGAGCGGAGCTCGTCATTGGCATCTTCCCGGCCATCTTGGAAGAGTTTGTACCACTTGTAAAGATTTTTTTTTACTCAGAACAGTTTCACCGTATGCCACTGTCAACTTTTCAAGTGTTTCGGAGCACTTTATTTAATTTTTTACACGAAATTTGATGCAAATCCTTTGATCCATATTTTTCGATAGCAAGAAATCGCCGAGCACGCAAAACACTTATAGCCTTTACGCCTCTCACAACCAAACAAAAAATGCTATACACTTGAAACTTGGTACAGATGTTCGGGAAGAGTGTACCAACATAACAAAACTAAAAAGTCGATATTCGAAAGTACGTTGCCCGCGAAATTTGAAAAGTCACCTTACTTTTTGAACACACCTCGTATAGCCTATAGCCATCCTAACACTCCATATTCATCATATCCATATCTAACACTGAAATAATTTCAATTCGGACCAGTAGTAGTTCCTGAGATTAGGGTATTCAAGCAAACAGAAAAAAAGAAAGAAAACTCGTTTATTCCGCCATAGATGACGCACAAAAAAAATTAATGAAACAAAAAAACGCTTCAGCTTTATATAATTAGTATAGATTTTATAATGACCGGCACGAGTCGTGAGCACAGATGGGCAGTAGCGGGGGCAAGCTCGCGCATGTACACTTTCGGCCAAATTTATTTAGTACCGCTTTTGCTCAAATTATTCATAGGTACTTACGCAAACTATAATTAAAATATTACTGGTACTGGGAATTTTACTTTGATATAGTAATGTTATAGGGCCTTCGTGAACATAATTATCTCAATAAAACAATTATAATCTGGTTAGAAGCGTTTTTTCTTTATTTTAGTTTAAAAAATCGTCTCAATCCGGAGGAATAGGTAATATGCCTTCCATAAAACTAGACGCTGCGTTGGTGCTGGTAGAGGCCACTTGATCACTCATCTCTTCATCATCTTCACTGTCCTCATCCTCCGAATTGATCTCGGAGTCATCGTCACCAACTTGAATTATAAATTGTTCCGACATTGCATCCACTATGTGATCGTTTTTTTTGTATTCCTTCTCAATTTCCTTCACTTTTTGACATAATTTTGTCAATTCATTAGCTCCCATTACATTGAATTTTTCCTTAATGAGATTCGTTACGTGTGTTACGTTCCACGTCACATTCTTACTGCCAACATATCCTTTTATTGCAGCCCATGCCATCTCAATGGGATTGAGGTCTGGGTGGTATGGTGGTAATCTTACTCAAATATCGATTCGAAATGTTCACTTCCGGTTTACTATACGTAAAAAAAATCAAATTTAGAATTAGTCAAAAAAAAATTAAAAACTTCAACCTTTTAACTATAAGAACCAATAGTTTTTAGTTTATTTTACAAATAAATTGATACTGTTAATAAGCATTCAAAAATTCATGACTTTATTCTTAGTCAATTTTTAAAAGCTCATAACTCAGCAATAAAAAAACACACGAAAAAAAAATTGTGTATACACATCCATGTTTACTAGAAGTACAACTGACCGAAATATAAACAAAATCCACAACCTCATTTTTTTCGGTTGTCCGCTTCACGTGAAATGCCCCCTATATTAAATTTTTTAAATTGAATTTTATTGATTTTTATTAAATGATGTAGTTGGGGCTTCAGCATTTTTTCATCGTGTTGAATCCCTTTTTCTCTTAACCATCCCAGCATCTCCGATTTCTTGGCATTTGAGCTTGGTGCAGGGTCATACTGCTTGTTATGGTAGGATGCATTATCTACTACCAAAACAGATTTAGGAGGAATGTTAGGAATTAACTGCGTGCGAAGCCATTTTTCATAATTTTTATAAATTCATATTATCGTGGTAGTCCCCTGGGCCTCAAGTCTGCTATTACAATAGTCAGAATAGTCTATCACTGATTTCATAGTGATTGATTTTGACAAGTTTGGAAATCTACTAATATCATTGACCTATAAAAGTATGGACGAGAAATACCTACAAAAAAAGGGTGCATACCTACAAAACATAAAATGGCTGCCATTGCTAGGGTTGAGTCAATCAAGGTGTTACTACAACGAGTATCGATACTAGTTACGAGTTCCACTAATTTATCACGTTTGGATCATAGCTCATATTATGAACTTAATTAAAATCCGTTGTAATAGTAACAGAAAAAGATGAGTAGGTTATCTTACCTTCTGCTATCTATACAAATAAATGAAATTGAAGTGTTTATCCCGGCTAATCTCTGAAATAGCTGTACAAATATTGACGGGATTTTTACAGGCAGATATGTTACAAGGAGTAACTAAGGCTACTTTTATTTTAGAGAAATAATTAGGGTACCGCGCAAAAAAAAGCATTAAAATTATTTTTACTTTTGGTAGCCAGTATGGCTATAGGCTATTTAACATCACCCCACGACCCTTAGCCTCTAACCATTTTTTCTGTAAGCCTTCATTTTTAGGAAACCTATAAAAATTAAAGTATTTTTAAATCATTTTGGTTAGAGATGCTAATATGTAACTAAAACAAACATAAAACATTATAAGCTAGGTGCACGGTTCCAATTAGCTGTTTCCTATGGAGAAGTGCCGGCAAGAAACTCCATGATTACTCTTTTAGAGATAATTAGCTTTTTCAATGTTTTCTTCAGATTTACGTAAAATATTTTGATTTTGGTGTGAAGTGTGAATCACAGGCCGGACCTAGCTAGGTCACTCGGACCGAATAAGACGCAGGATTATTTATGTTAACATCACAGAATATACCGATATCGTTCCAGCGGAGGAACTAGTTTCGTATTACCGCAAGTCGGCAACGGTACAACACTATTTCATTATGTAAACAAACGAATGAATAAACAAATATAATAAAAAGGCCTGTTATGTGGAAATGAATCCAAATATCAATACTTTAGCCATAAATTCATGATTGCGTTACAATAGTATCACCGAATGTGTATTATTGTGTGTAATAATGCATGAAAACCGACTACTAACCTGTGCAAACACAATTGAGGTTGATTTTGACTGTTTCTTGCACCACACTTCACAACACAACACACAGGCATGTTGGATTTATGTTTTCCAACATTTACATTCAGTTTTAAAAGTAAAATTACTCGTAGTTTTCTCGCAAATCACAATAATAAAAAAGTAAACAACCATTTGACAGCGTAACTACCATGAATTTGTCGCCATTTTGACGCTTAATATGGCTGCAACGGCACTTACCTACAACTGTCTCTACATCACGACAAAATGTTGCCATAATTAGCAACAACTTAAATATAGTTGTCTCTTTTATCAAATAGGATTATCTCACAAGAAAGAAAGAGACATAACGATATTTCAAGTTCTGAATCATATTTCACTCATATTTGTATAAGCAAATGTATGTATAGAATAACGCAGCGTCTCCTTATTATTCCTATCTCAATGACTAATATAAAAGCGTCACTATGACTTTCCAATGGTCAACCACTGACACTCCATTGAAAGAAATGACATAGAATGGTAATCTCGTACATAGTGACAAATGAATGACAGACGTATGCGGTAATCTGCTAAAATTTTGACACTTCGTTTGATCAGTGACCTACCATTAGAACGTCATTGTGCAGTCATTGCTTTTAGTTTCTCGGTTATCAAAAAGTATAAGGCTAAGAACTCACGGAGCGATTTTCACCCGCGACCGCCGCGGTGGTGGAACTGCGGTTTTATTTCTAAACTCACGACACCGGTTATTTGCGCGGTTACGCAGCCGTCGCGGTTGCGATCATTGCCCGCAGACGTGGCGGGCGATGACCGCCAACCACGTCTACGACCAAATTAATTGGTAGTTCGATTTCAATATCCATTTTATGTTTGTTTAATTTTAAACATGCACAAACATGTCACGATGCCACAACTCATTGGTGCAAAATGGCGTTAGATTTCTGTACCCCCGCCCCCGCCGGCCACCGCGGTCGAACGCAAACCGATCGCAGAGCGCGCGGGCGCCACCCGCCGAGGCTGCGGGCGACCGCGGCCCGCGCGATTCTACTAGTTGCCCGCCGGTGCAGCGGGAACCGTAAACAACCGCGCTCACCGCGGACGTAAAACGCGTCGTGAGTTGTGCTTTAATTTTTTACATATATATCTGCATTCTGCAGAAGCTGCGGGCCCGCAACCGCGGCGCTCGCGGGTGAAAATCGCTCCGTGAGTTCTTAGCCTTACGAGACCATTGACCGACCAATGATCGACCATTATGAATTTAGCAGATTACGAACTTTTAGCAAAATGACAGTGGGATCGTGTTGGAATGACACATTTATAAAAATAGCAGACTTGGGGCCCAGACTTAGTGCCTGCTTGAAATGTGAGCAGGGCATTTGGCACAAAACCTGTCTCAGTTCCTGCGTGGACTATCACAATTCGTTGCCCTTTTGATATAGGCTTTTTTAGGCCTTTTGTTGTGCCATCTGACTATATGATTCGTCCGTATAAATAATTGTTCTTCCCTCTTCCCGGAATTTTTGCATCTTTTGCAAATATATTATTCGCTGGAATAAAATGAGTAAATTTCTACATAAGTATTCTGGGAATCCAAATGAAGTGTCATGGTTATGTCCAAGTATATGTGTACAAGTGATAATGTAAAAGCTCAAAATGCTCAAGCCCGAGAAATATATAGTTATAATCCTTACTTTTACCAATGTATGTTATTTAATCTTAAGATTTATAAGTAAGGAATAAAGATTTATGATTATTAAAGCTTTAACAGCAACACTACGTGACTTGAAAAATTAAGAGGCACAATGTATAGGTAATTAGGTATACCTGGAAGCGAATATTGGATTGTTCAATCAAGATTTTCCGGTTATTCTCGGTTTTCCTCCACTTGAAACCCAACATTTTGATTATACGGCGAAGACTGCGCTCAGACCCTTGAAAATGTATATCTTGCCGCAACTTCTGTCGTAGTTTTTCAACGGTAGGCATTTCTTTATTGGTGAGGTGGTAGTTGTGAATACACCTTTTAATAACCCCCTGGTCAAAACTATCCACATCTGTGACAGGGTGTTCCCTCGGTCTTTTCTTTCCTGGCGTTCTGAATACGGTGACAAATTCTGAATCATTGGCTTCTTTAACGATCCGCCGTACAGTTGCTACTGAGGTATTGGTCGCCTCCGCTGTGTGTTTATAAATTTCCAACATGCTTTTGTCAATACCTAACTCAGCGTTGCTCTTTATGAAACAATACACTGAATACACCATTTGCCTTGCCTGTCTATTTAAAACTGTATTTTTTCTCGGCATTTTTGAAGAGTTCGTATGACTACGATTTAAAAACAAAAAAAAATTAAAACAACAATTTTATAAAAACGAGATAACAAAAACAAACGAACTATATAAAAACAAAAATACAAATAAATATGAAATAACAAAAAAAAACTATTTTAAAATCGAAAACGTAAGTCACTAAAATTGCACGAATGGGTACAGTAGCCGAATGACGAACCAATCGCGTGCAGCCTCGGCGCCCCCTGCCTTCTTCATTCCGCCAAAGAGACCGGAAAATTACCTACTGCGCAAGTGTCAGTTTGTGCTCAGGACTCATGCCGGTTACTGTACCTTGGTGTTTCATGCAGATCCAGTTGATAACTAGTCCCAGGGACTATCATATCGTCAATTGCTTGTGATTTACACTGAACTGTGCCTAATCATCATTGCAAAATAAGTTTTTTAGTTTGAGTAAAATTCTATCTTTCTCTGTACTCCTATTAACACAGTGACCTCTTCCAGCAAGTAAGCATAGAACGCGAGCTGTACATGCGCGGCGCGCTCGAGTCGTGCGCGGTGGCGCGCGCGGCGCTGCGGCGAGCGGCGGCCGCCCGGCCCGCGCTGTGCCTCGCGTCCGCCTTGCTGCGCGCCACTGCTGCCACGCTGCTGCATCGCCTCAGGGCTTATCTAGGTAACAGCTGTCTAGAGTGGAGTCGTGCGCGGCGGCCGCCCGGCCCGCGCTGTGCCTCGCGTCCGCCTTGCTGCGCGCCACTGCTGCCACGCTGCTGCATCGCCTCAGGGCTTATCTAGGTAACAGCTGTCTAGAGTGGAGTATGCGCGGCGGCCGCCCGGCCCGCGCTGTGCCTCGCGTCCGCCTTGCTGCGCGCCACTGCTGCCACGCTGCTGCATCGCCTCAGGGCTTATCTAGGTAACAGCTGTCTAGAGTGGAGTCGTGCGCGGCGGCCGCCCGGCCCGCGCTGTGCCTCGCGTCCGCCTTGCTGCGCGCCACTGCTGCCACGCTGCTGCATCGCCTCAGGGCTTATCTAGGTAACAGCTGTCTAGAGTGGAGTCGTGCGCGGCGGCCGCCCGGCCCGCGCTGTGCCTCGCGTCCGCCTTGCTGCGCGCCACTGCTGCCACGCTGCTGCATCGCCTCAGGGCTTATCTAGGTAACAGCTGTCTAGAGTGGAGTATGCGCGGCGGCCGCCCGGCCCGCGCTGTGCCTCGCGTCCGCCTTGCTGCGCGCCACTGCTGCCACGCTGCTGCATCGCCTCAGGGCTTATCTAGGTAACAGCTGTCTAGAGTGGAGTCGTGCGCGGCGGCCGCCCGGCCCGCGCTGTGCCTCGCGTCCGCCTTGCTGCGCGCCACTGCTGCCACGCTGCTGCATCGCCTCAGGGCTTATCTAGGTAACAGCTGTCTAGAGTGGAGTCGTGCGCGGCGGCCGCCCGGCCCGCGCTGTGCCTCGCGTCCGCCTTGCTGCGCGCCACTGCTGCCACGCTGCTGCATCGCCTCAGGGCTTATCTAGGTAACAGCTGTCTAGAGTGGAGTCGTGCGCGGCGGCCGCCCGGCCCGCGCTGTGCCTCGCGTCCGCCTTGCTGCGCGCCACTGCTGCCACGCTGCTGCATCGCCTCAGGGCTTATCTAGGTAACAGCTGTCTAGAGTGGAGTCGTGCGCGGCGGCCGCCCGGCCCGCGCTGTGCCTCGCGTCCGCCTTGCTGCACGCCACTGCTGCCACGCTGCTGCATCGCCTCAGGGCTTATCTAGGTAACAGCTGTCTAGAGTGGAGTATGCGCGGCGGCCGCCCGGCCCGCGCTGTGCCTCGCGTCCGCCTTGCTGCGCGCCACTGCTGCCACGCTGCTGCATCGCCTCAGGGCTTATCTAGGTAACACCTGTCTAGAGTGGAGTATGCGCGGCGGCCGCCCGGCCCGCGCTGTGCCTCGCGTCCGCCTTGCTGCGCGCCACTGCTGCCACGCTGCTGCATCGCTTCAGGGCTTATCTAGGTAACAGCTGTCTAGAGTGGAGTCGTGCGCGGCGGCCGCCCGGCCCGCGCTGTGCCTCGCGTCCGCCTTGCTGCGCGCCACTGCTGCCACGCTGCTGCATCGCCTCAGGGCTTATCTAGGTAACAGCTGTCTAGAGTGGAGTCGTGCGCGGCGGCCGCCCGGCCCGCGCTGTGCCTCGCGTCCGCCTTGCTGCACGCCACTGCTGCCACGCTGCTGCATCGCCTCAGGGCTTATCTAGGTAACAGCTGTCTAGAGTGGAGTATGCGCGGCGGCCGCCCGGCCCGCGCTGTGCCTCGCGTCCGCCTTGCTGCGCGCCACTGCTGCCACGCTGCTGCATCGCCTCAGGGCTTATCTAGGTAACACCTGTCTAGAGTGGAGTATGCGCGGCGGCCGCCCGGCCCGCGCTGTGCCTCGCGTCCGCCTTGCTGCGCGCCACTGCTGCCACGCTGCTGCATCGCTTCAGGGCTTATCTAGGTAACAGCTGTCTAGAGTGGAGTCGTGCGCGGCGGCCGCCCGGCCCGCGCTGTGCCTCGCGTCCGCCTTGCTGCGCGCCACTGCTGCCACGCTGCTGCATCGCTTCAGGGCTTATCTAGGTAACAGCTGTCTAGAGTGGAGTCGTGCGCGGCGGCCGCCCGGCCCGCGCTGTGCCTCGCGTCCGCCTTGCTGCGCGCCACTGCTGCCACGCTGCTGCATCGCTTCAGGGCTTATCTAGGTAACAGCTGTCTAGAGTGGAGTCGTGCGCGGCGGCCGCCCGGCCCGCGCTGTGCCTCGCGTCCGCCTTGCTGCGCGCCACTGCTGCCACGCTGCTGCATCGCTTCAGGGCTTATCTAGGTAACAGCTGTCTAGAGTGGAGTCGTGCGCGGCGGCCGCCCGGCCCGCGCTGTGCCTCGCGTCCGCCTTGCTGCGCGCCACTGCTGCCACGCTGCTGCATCGCTTCAGGGCTTATCTAGGTAACACCTGTCTAGAGTGGAGTCGTGCGCGGCGAGTGGAAGTTTTCGTCATTAAGTGAAATATCCATTTATAATACAATTCTCTTATAACTCATGCCAAAACGAAACAGAACAAAAATACAACAATTTTATTTCAGACCGCCACACACAGTCAGCGGAGATGGCAAAGGAACGCGCTGCCTTACAGGAGCTGTTGTCTACCATGACGTTGGGCCAGCTGCTGCCACATCCACTAAGCCATATGCTCGAGTTGGCGCCTGAACTTACTGCTAGTGAGGTAAACTTGCCTTTTTTAAGTCCTATTAGTATAAATTCCAGATTTATTTTCCACATGAGGGTATTGAAAAGCCAATATTTAATGATTTCCGAAAGTGCCAGGACGAAGAATGTTATTATTTGTTGGCTTTTTCTTAGCGTTGCAATTTTTTGAAAGTTTCGATTTTTTCGGTTCAACAATAGTGTAGCACTGTACCCTTTTGTCAATGAAAGCTCTCCGAAATCAAATGAATTAGTTCTTCCAGAGAAATAGATCTTAAATCCCTTATAAAATTGAAACTGATTTGAATTAAGTGAAACTGATTTGAATTAAGTATTTTTCCTTTTCAGATCGTACAAGTTCTTCGCGATTGCTTATGGAACTACACAAGAGATCACGTGCCATCACCTGCTTTATTTACTTGTGATTCAACTGGTAATACTCAATGTTTCAACCCAAAGTTTTTTTTTTTTTATTAAGAAATATTTAACCTTATCCTTTTTGTTCAGGTCTTCACTGGCGCGATCCCTCGACATGCAAGCCGCCAACCACATACACGGACACCCTAAGATTGATTATTCAGAAAAGAATATCCAAACTTGGTCATCTTTACCCTATAATGTTTCTAAATCTTGAAAAAGAAAACTAAATTTATCTAGTTTATAGCTATTGTAAATAATGTAAATAGTTTGACTTGATAAGGAAATAAAGTGCCTCATGCAAGTACAGATTGTGATTTTTACTTGTAACGAGCATTTTGATGCGGCTAATGTACGTTACAGAAATCATGTAGTTTGCTAGTAATAATAAATATATTGCTATTCCCTTTTCGGCCGAATATCGAATAGCGAAAGAACGTGGCCGAATAGCCGAATACCGAATATTCGCCCAATATTCGTGGGATCTCTAGAATAGTGGAAATGCTTGACATTATTACGTTCATGAGAGCAAGGTGGAACGTGCGGATGGCGAGCTATGGGTGACTCGCCGTCCGATAGCAACCAGGCTCGAGTCGACGGAGCTCAAAGAGCCGTCAGCAACGTAGACGGGGCCCCATAGGGTCAGTGCCTGCTAGGGTTGCGGAATTTGTTCGAAAGAGTCACCGCGGCCCTGGAAGGCAAATTGCACAAGAAGGATCACGGGTGGGTTTTAGTCAGTAAGAGTCTGACACTCCTTTCCGCACCGCCTAGAGTGGGAGAAGTCATTTTATGATTTCCCATCCAGAAAAAAAAGGGGTATTGATGCCGGGAAGAATATTCCGAAGTTTTCGAATGTTATAATATTCAGAATTATTCGCTCGAATAGAATCTTGCCTGTCGGCGCCCGCCAGTAATATTAGTAGAATCAACTCGCTAGTCACACGTCGGTACCCAACTAAAGATCCCCCCCCCCCCTTTATAATAGTTAGGGGTTAATGAGAGAGTTTTTAGTGACATCCTATAATGAATAAGACTGCTATAGTCGATGAAGCTGGATATCATAATTTGACAAGAATGTGATAATTTTGATTAAAAATATAATTACTATCAAGATAAATACTATAACTTAAATTAAAGAACTTAAATAAACGGGTTTCTTATTTGCAATAAAGTTCTGAATACAGAGACGTCTATGAAACTATTAGGTATCATAGTTTATCTGTCAAGTTATGTAGTTGGTGACTCTTTCTTTACTGAAGTTGTGCTTGTTCTGAGCCACCCCCTGCCATTGACCCACTGAACGTGTAGAACTACCTTAATATAGCATAACGTCTTGTTCTGAACCACCCCCTGCCATTGACCCACTAATGTCAATTCTGATATTTTTCCTTATTTACTCTAATCTTATAAAAATATTTTTTTATGAAGCTAGGTACATAAAAAATATTTTGTAACCAAGCAGAATTTATTTATGAAATATTTTTACGATGATAGAATCATATGAGTAGGTTTCTAATACCGAACGTTAGTAACACTCAAATTTGAATGTCACAAGATTTTTTTCCACTGGTGTGTTGTGTTTACATGCTTGTGCGCAATTTTCTTAATTTTTGGTGTTTTTGTGCTTTAAAGCCAGTTTATAGACTATTATATGTTTGAGTTGAGCTTCAGTTATATATATATTCCAGAAATACCAAAATTCCTGTATATACTGAACTTTGTTGTAAGTGTTTGTGACAATACATTTAGATAGGCCCTTCATAAGGAGTTTGGACCAAATATCTGTGTAGTGTTTACTTTACAATATACACAATGCCACGAGACGTCTGCTGTGTTCCTGGGTGCCCAGTGGTAGCAGAAGATGGTAAGCGGAACTATAATAAAATTATTTCTATTTTTCCTGAGTATTATTTTATTGAATATTACTGAGACTCCGCTGTCCGTCCGTACGTCCGTCTGTCTGTCTCAACACAACAGTCTGTATCTCCAGCACCATAATGGGTAGAGTCCCGAAATTTTCACAAGATGTGTCTTTCAGTTGCCATTTTAACAACAAATGATAAAAATAAATTAAAATGAAAGTGGGTTCTCATACAAGAAACTTCTATTTTTTTTTTCAGTTTCTGGTATGGAACCCTCCATGTGCGAGTGACTTGGACTTGACTGGTTTTTTTATACACAGATATATTTTTGTACAGAAAATAGTAGCAGACTATAAATCTTGTTTCAAGCAGTCCAAGTAAGGTCACATTTTACTTTTTACAGGTATACCTTTACATTATTTTCCAAATCCTGAGAAAGAGGCAGCAAAGTTTCAGAATTGGATCAAGAGCATTGGAGGTGGTATTGCGAGTCTGGATAGCAACATTGTCTACAAAACTCATAGGATCTGTTGTCAACACTTTCCAGATGTGTTTCTGTACCCAAAAAACAGGCTTTGTAAATTGGCCATTCCATCTCTTCATTTACCCTCTGAAGATCAGGCAATAGGTAAAATAAGAATAATAGTAAACAAGTTTTGTCTTCCCTGTATATTCAGTCTTCTTCTTTTTATGTGAGGTATGGCCACCAGCTCTGGTGTCAGAGTTAATTTAGCCACCTCTGGGAACTCCACAGGCCTCTGACTTGGCTTAGTTATAAGCATTGCAGGAAAGTTGTATGTTTATAGTTACAGATGGAGCTGCCAATCGTTAAGAATAGTTGGTCGCTGTGTTGAACGCAAGACAATGTCATATTTATCATGTTCTTTCTCTATAAGTTAGCTTATGACAGGTTATATGAGTTCATATAATTGTTTTTTTTTTGTGCAATTTTTTATGACTATGTAGGTCAATCTATTTTTACTCAATCTACTCTTTACAATGTTTTACAGTGAATTGATTTATGATTTCCATGTTGGATAATTGATTTTTTTTTCTACCTTTGGCATGTAATGATTTTGCATACTATTGTATAAATTCAAGTTCTTAAAACGCAACAGACAGATGTGTTGCTGGGGAGTTTTTTGCGCCACTTCTTCTTCCCAGCTAAAACACTAGGAAGTGGTGATGGGTGGGCGTTTTGGGGGACTATCTTTATGTAAAATGTGATGTTCAAAAAGTTCTGTCGCTCAGCCTAGTTTGAATAAATGACTTTTGATTTTGAATCACTTTCTTCCTGAACCCGCCGAGTAAAGCCTCTATATATATAAAAGTACTCTGTGTTGTCAATGATATACTGATAACTATGACTACAAAGAACATTTTTCGTAGATACGGATGAAGTAAAGAGTGTACATAAGACATCAAGATGTTGCACCTGCTTAAGCTTGGACAGGAATTTGAAGCCATTGAAACCTCAGGACAACATTATTTTGCAATTGCTGTGTCCAGAAATGTTTTCATATGCTAAGGTAATTTTGTAATAAAAGACGAAAACAAAAGGTTACCAATATGAAAAAAAGAAGTAAACAAGGTTACACTTTACATTTGGTGTAAATTAAATACACAGTAGATATGTACCTATAGTTGAACTAAAAATTGTTTTCCAGATATGTAAACATATGAACGTTGTTAATTGTTTTTGTCAGTCATTTCACTGACCCCAAAAATGTAAGGGGTCATGTTTGAGGGTTGAAAGATTTTTTTGTATTACTCCAAGTTACTTTGAATGGTACGGTAGAAACAATGACCTTTATTGATTAAAATTTTGTAAATTAAATATAAATGCTGTAAAGCCAGAACATTTCAATGTTCATAAAAAAAAGTCAGTTGTATAATGCAAGTTATTATTATTATCATCAGTAAATTATTGCTACCTAATTGTGGGGTTGGCCATTTGGTTAGAATATTTTTTGTTGCTATCTTGTAGCCACAAGCCACATGCAAATCTGTTTACCATCGATTCTTCGCTGTAAGAATCTACCTTTAAGGAATGAACAACTAAGTGGAGTCTCATTAAAGTTAATTGTAAAAATTTATTGAATTTTTTTTTCAGCGTAGTAACCGGTATCTTATATGTTGGGAATGTGAGCACATGCTCATAAAGATCAAACGATTCCAAGCCAGAGTATCAAAGGCACAGGCCCAACTAAAGCTGACGCTGCAAGAAGTAAATTCTGTAAGTGCTTGTGAAGAATTCAATCTTATTTTAACAAAGACAATAAAATAATAATGGAATTTATTTAATTCAACTTGCACTTGTTGGCGCAACAAAGTAGTAAACAAAAAGCTAATAAAAAAATCCGAAAACAGCCAACTTCTACTTTTCTTCGAACAGATGTCATCACGATGTCATCGTGATCCAGGCTAGCCACATTGTGGGCTAAAAAAGGTTTTCACAAATTAATCATTAAATATTTTATTATAATTGAACACTATAAAACAGTGCTGTAACTCCTAAACAGTTAAGTATTGACAGACACCACTTTAGTCCTGTTTGTTTCAGATTGACAATGGCTTATCAAAATTGAAAATTACTAAAATAGAAACAATAGACTATCCACCACAGGCTCTAGAAGTTATGTTAATTGAGCAGAACCAACAAATGCTTAAAGAAATACCCCAACCAGTCCCTCCCACACCAATTAAAATTACCACATTATATGTAGACCCAGAAACAATCAACATTGAGGTAGAGGAGGAAGAGAAACGTTTTAGCTGTGACTATGATGAACTGATACCACCTACAAAAATACAGCAAGCATTCAGAGAGGAGTCGACAGACATAGCAAGTGAATCTGAAACATATGATGGTCAGTACTTTTTATTTATTTTTGTCTGGTCTACTTGTCTTCTGAGTCAATCAGAAACAGATAACTTCAGAAAAATGATAATCTAATACTTAAGACGCATTTAAACCTTGATGCACTTGATGATATCAAAGCACAGAATAATTGAAAAGTCTTGTTTATTAATTGAAATATGTCTGAAGAAAACATTGCGTTGGTACGTGACAATTATCCTGAAAGTTAGTTTTGCGCATAGTAATTCACGACCAGGAGCGATCATTTTAGTTTGCGGCTCCTTAGCGAACTAGGTCGCTCTTTTAGTTCGTCAGAACGAACAATGAGAAGCGCATGTGTTGTGTAAACGAGCGATAGTCGGAACTCGGAACGTGACTAGCGACAGTGTGCGCCGCGTTCCCGTGATTTCGGTTACATTAAATGAACTAACGAACTAAAGAGTGACGGCTCTGCGATATAATTCGCCTGCGGGAACGCTCTAATGTCCTAGTTAGTTCGTGAACTCAAGACTGCAGAAAGTGCTTAACATTTTCATTCCTTGATTGTACGTAAGTCATAATAATTGCGCAATCTAATTGCCGGCTGAATGCGATGAAATTGGAATTGTTTGAAGCTGAGAATACATTAGATTTTAATTTCCCAATCATATTGCACGTAACGTTAAAAATTAATATTCAATATTAAAACAAATTGTGTTACAGAAGGTGTGCCTCCTCAAAAAGCGGCAAAACATGGAATGACTGCGCCTAATGATCAATACATACCACAAAAAGTGTTTATAAAGGCACCAAATGCAAACGAAGCACCAAGAGGGTACAGAGAACAGGTACAAGTTACAGGTGGGATTCCAAACTTAGTAACAGATGAAACCGTTCCTATTATAGTAAAGACGAAATCATGTGTTCCTACGATAGTAAAAACCAGTGACCGATTCTTAGAAAACTAATTATTCCAATCCCAGATGGATTGGAATAATTAGTCTTCTAAGAATCGGGTAAAAAAGATGTATTCCAATGTCTAATCTTATCGTGAATAGGGTATAGTAAGTTCGTGAACTCAAGACTGCTGAAATTTTAATTCCTTGATTGTTTTGATTCCGGCCAAATATGCGGTGAAATTGGAAATTTTTGAAGCTGAGAATACATTAGATTTTAATTTCCCAATCATATTGCACGTACCTAACTTTAAAAAATAATATTCAATATTAACATTTTTAGATCCACTAAGGACCCCAAACAAAAAAACGCCAATAGTTAAAACAAATTGTGTTACAGAAGGTGTGCCTCCTCAAAAAGCGCCAAAACATGGAATTACTGCGCCTAATGGTCAATACATACCACACAAAGTGTTTATAAAGGCACCAAATGCAAACGAAGCACCAAGAGGGTACAGAGAACAGGTACAACAGGTTACAGGTGGGATTCCAAACTTAGTAACAGATGAAACCGTTCCTATTATAGTAAAGACGAAATCATGTGTTCCTACGATAGTAAAAACCAGTGACGGATTCTCAATTGTAGTCACGGATAATGATGGTGCCTCAATTGTAACAAACGATACAGGAAATGTGACCGATCTAGTAAATGGTAAAGTAGCCCCAAATATTTCAAAACACGAAGAACCTGTTCTTAGAAGACTAATTATTCCAATCCATCTCAATTCAACAAATAAACCACCTTCCAGAAAGCCAGTATGTGAAAAGGGCGGGTGAGATGTATAGCTACGAAGAAGATGAAGTCAATGCACAATTTTGAACGAAACTGAACTAAATTTATACGAGTATATATTAATTATATATGCGAAAGTGAAATGTGTGTTTATTACCTCGAATTTGGATAAAACGTGGCACAGGGATACTACGTCCTGAATTGTCCTGGAATATCGATCGATCGGCGGCGGCGACCTCTCGCGTCCGGCCCTGGTTCAAGCCATGGTCCGGAGCGAGGAGGCATGGGAAGCGGTCGCCTCCTGCGAAACAGTAATGCTAGTGAAGGAGGAGGCGGAACGCGTGCGTGAGAGGGAAACCTCACGCCCCAGCCGCCGCAACAGAAGAAGACGCCCCGGGCGTCGGGAAACGCAGGGCGATTCCCGGCCACTGTAGGCGCGGGCCTGCGGATTGTGAGCTACGGGTGACTCGCCGTCCGATAGGCAACCAGGCCCGAGTCGACGGCGCGTCTTGTTCCGCGCGCGTCTCAAAGAGCCGTCAGCAAAGAAGACGGGGCCCCATAGGGTCAGTGCCTGCTAGGGTTGCGGAATTTGTTCGAAAGAGTCGTGGAACGCATAGGGCACAAGAAGGAACACGGGTGGGTTTTAGTCAGTAAGAGTCTGACACTCCCTTCCGCTCCGCCCAGAGCGGCAGAAGTCATTTGATGATTTCCCATCCAGAAAAAAAAAGGGTGCGTTTACAAACATACAATCTCACATACACAAACAGCCAGACCCGGAACCGTGCAAATATTTGTTCCGTGCGGGAATCGAACCATATCATTACATATCGGAACCGTGATTTTAAAAGGCTAAGCTTATGGCCCCTGCTCTTCTCTAAACTTATTCACTAACAATATCTAACAAATTCCTACCATCAGTAGGTAGGTATTTCTGAGTGATTAAAATGATTTTAAGTGATATTATTGCTGTCGGCGATAGGCGTGATCCATAGGTGCATCCAAAATTATTCAGGTAGTTTATGAGATAATAGCTACATTACCAAAACTCTATGAACTTATAGGCTTCTTTTTTGTCAATACTTATTGGCATCGCGATGTTAAGAGACTAAGGTTATTGGTCCTTTTCTTCTCTTAACTTTTGCATAAACATGTACCTACTATCTGAGTGACGAAAATAAATTTACACCGTTGTTTGTTGTTGACAGCACCGTTGTTTGTTGTTGATTGCTCTAGACAGACCGGTATCTGAAGACTGGACTCGTTGTGGATGTAAGGGTAGCAATTGAGAGTGATTCAGAAATACCAGATCAAACTTCAGCGTACTGTCTCATTCTCAACATTTGCATTTTTGAATACAAACCATTAAGCAACACAGTGACGAAGTTATCATGAAAGTGGATATGATCACCGTTGAACTCCCAAGGATTTAAATATTTAGACAATCGTTTTATTTCCAAAAAAGTCATCATCTAGCCTATTTTTTTCCCAACTACCTACATATATTGGGGTCGGCTCCCAGTCAAACCGGATTCAGCTGAATACCTACCAATATTTTACGTGGACCGGCTGCCTACCAGACCACCACTACCCATTAACTGGGTAACGGTACTTCTTGGCAAGACTGGAGTCAGATTTACTGGCTTCTGACAATCCGTAACGACTGCCAAAGATCTACAATAATGACAGCCGGGACCAACGGCTTAGCGTGCTTTCCGAGGCCCGAAGGAAACTCTGTAGGTATGTTAAGATGGTCACCCATCCCATCCACAGACTAACCTTGTCAAGCGTTACTTATCCTTGAAGATCGACCCGTGCGGCTGTTAGTCTTTAGTCACGAGCTCCTCTTTATTGCCAAAGAAGTGGCTATTGTACATCATGAGCATACACAAACGTTTTTGGTTAAACCACCGCATTCCTTTTATTATATTAACTCAAGAAGAAAAGAAGCAGTTGCGATGGTTGGAAAGAAATTGTGGAATTTTCTGGAGTGAGGGTTTTATGGACTACAGAGAGTTTCAACACGTTGTCATACCGTAAGTACTTAGAAAATAAAAAAAAATATTACAAAGGGTTGGAAAAGATTAAGTGGATTAAAGAGTTATGTGCAAACTGTGAAGTAATCAACATACCTATGTAGGAGAGAAAGGGTGTACTAATTCTGTAAAACAAAAAAATAAATTTAAAAAAAACTGCTTCCAACTGTGTGAATCATAAAATTAATTGTGCATTAAATAATGCGGTGTGTATTAGAAAACGGTATGTTGATAATACAGTGTAAACTCTATTATAACGACACTCAAGGGACTGCGCATTTATTTTGACGTTTTAGTAGTTATCGTTAAATGAAGTTTAACTTTATACGTCACTGGCAGTTTTTTACACAAACACATTTTTTGTACACAGCTGCGCAGTTTTTACTAACTTTGGCAACTACACACTACATTTTCGTCGTTATTGAGAGTGGGTGTAATGCTATATAGAGTGTATCATTGTATGGAAGACAAGCTAAACCAACCAAAACCATAGTATAAACAGGGGTAGTAGTTTATCTTCATACAAACGCACCGCGCGCGGCTTGTATGTGTGCGCCATAGTATCTATGCGTCGACGCACGCACACTTTAACAAGCCTCGACCCGTTTCTCAGTGCGCCAGTCGGGGCTAACACTGCACGAGGTTCGCGCGTCACCGCTAAATAAATAAAAAATGTCTGAGAGTCGCAGGAGAACGTATTGCTGTGTGTTTGGGTGTCTCAATAATTCATCGATTCCAGAATTATCTCTGTTCAGATTACCTAATGAACAGGAAAGGTAAGGTAGTCACTTATTCTAGCATATAATTTTTACTTGATGATGAGATACCTACTTACTTATTTTTATTAGTTTTCTATCACACAGAGAAAGTAGGTAGGTAGGCCTAATTTCCTACTAGAATATATTAGGTAGGTACTTTTGATCTATCAATTGATTTGCCGCTATTGCTTTGTTTACGTTTAGTTATGCCGATTTCTCAGTATTGTAGGTATAGTAACTAAGTAGGTAGGTAAGTACTTACAGTTGTAAAATCAAACCATTGTTGAACTTTATTGACTAATGATCACTGAATTAGTTATACAGAGATGTGTTAAAGTGACAACCCTAAGACAGTAGGCAATTATATCGCGAATTAGGCCGGAGATAACCTACTTCCCCTCTTTATACTATGCCAAAACGGAGTGATTTCGACGCTTTAGGGAGTTTGTCGTTAAATCGAGTGACGTTACATGGAGTTTACACTGCTATATGTCTGCATTTATTTTATTTTAATTATTGTTGTATAATATGTAGATAATAAAAATGTGTAACAACTTAATAGTGTTTTATTTAATACTAGCAGCGGCCCGCGGTTTCACCCGCATAGTTCCCGTTCCCGTGGGAATATGAGGATAAAATATAGCCTATGTCACCCGGGGATAGCGTAGCTTCCAAACAGTGAAAGAATTTTTCAAATCGGTAGTTTCGGAGCCTAGCGCTTTGAATTTTTCACAGACTTTAGGGGACACCCTAAACCCCACCGAATGTGTCTCCACGTTGTCGTCGTGGTGGGGCTTGAGCGTCCCAATGATCTTGCGAGCTTTCCCGGTAGAGCCACTCATGCCGGAAGGTCGCAAGTGAGGGATCAGACCAAGAGAGACACACGCTTGCTCGCTGCTCTCTGGTACGCGTCTGATCATCAGACGTGACTGTGGGAGCAGCGAGCAGGTGGAGAGGTGAGGTGAGGAGAGTGGGCCCCGAGAAGGGGCGGAGCAAACAGGGACCGCACCCTAAAAAGGCACAAAAATGAGTCAAGATCTTTGCAAAATGAGTCCCCAGGTGGGTCCCGACTGCTCAGCGGTCGGGGAATCCCACCCCGCTTCGGCGGGCTGCCCTCCGTACTCTGGGGTGGGCAACAAAGACCTTCCGCTTGCCAGTGGCAACAAGAGCCGAGGAGGCTCCGAATCATCGTCGTTATCCGGATCCGCTTCGTTTAAGGAGCTGATGGCGTACGAGTTTGAAGAGGAGGGTTCGCCTGAGCGCCGGGGTGGTGCGGAGTCGGATTCCGGCTCCGCGCCAGACCTAGTAACGGTCAGCTCGGCGGGCTCTGGAGACAGAGGAGGGGGGGCTGCTGTGGAGGGCGTCAAGCTCTTCCGCAAGCGGCCCAGACGGGAGGATGACAGCGGGTCGTCCTCTGAGGGCGAGTTTGCCTCCGCCCGCAGGATCCCACCGCCAGGCGGGGCAGGGGCTGTGAGGCGGGGAGGGGGCTGGCTCCCTCTACCCGGGAGGTGGAGAGTCGGGCCGGGAGGTTGGTGGAGGAGGGGCGTCGCCCTGGAGGGAGCGGTCGTAGGGCTCCCTCTACTCTTCCGCCTGCTCTCGACTCCGACGACTCGGAGGCCCCGGGAGAGGTGCGTCCCACTGTCGGATTCAAGAAGGCCCAGTTTGCGGAGGTCGTGGAAGCCGCGATCCGCGCTGTGGCCTTCAAGCGAAAGCAGTCCTCCAAGCGGGAGGCCATTACGGCGGCCAAAGCCTCCATTATGGCGGCGGCGGCGGCCAACGTCGGCGGGTCCGGAGAGGCGACAGAGTTGCGGGCGGAGGTCGCCCGCCTCGCGGCCGTAACGGAGCGACTCATTGCAGAGAATGAGTCGCTCCGGAGGGACCTGGCTGGCATGGCCAGAGCGGCCTCGGAGGAGCCGCAGGGGGGGCCGAGTCCGGCGACGCTGGAGGGGAGCCTAGTGCTGAGCCAGGTGCGGAGCCTGGTGCGGCAGGAGCTGGCTCCCTACCAGAAGCAGTTCTCCGTTTTGGAGGACATGATTCGGCGTCCCCCACTAGCGGCGACACAGAGGCCCCAGGGCCGGCAGAAGGCGGCTTCGTACGCGGCCGCCGTGGCTGCCGGCCCAGGAACGTCTGGCCAGGCGAAGGCGAAGGCCAAGGGCGGAGCCGCGCCGGCGCCAGCGACAGCGCCTGTGACGCCGGCGACGACGACCAAGTCGGCCCCGGCGAAGAGGGGTAGGAGGAAGGCTGGAGGAGCGGCTAAGGCTGCGGCGCCAGTGGTGCCGCAGCCGCCCCCACCCCCACCCTCGGGCCCTCCTGCGGCCGAGGCCGAGTGGCAGGTTGCTGGCCAGAAACGGCGGGCCGCGAAAGCGGCCAAAAACAAGGCGAGGAGGCAGCGGCGGAAGGCCAACGCCATTGCGGCGAGGCTTCGCGCCCCGAAATCCGCGGCTGTAGTGCTCACACTGCAGCCGGAAGCGGAACAGAGGGGCGTGACGTATCTCGCCGTACTGAAGCGGGCGAAGGAGGCGGTGAGCCTCCAAGAGCTGGGCATCAGCGGGGGCATCGGGGTCAGGAGGACCTTAACCGGTGCCCGCAATCTCGAGCTCGCCGGAGCGGAGAGTGGCCCGTTCGCGGACGCCCTGGCCGAAAGGCTGAGGGCGGTCTTACCCGCGGACGAGGTCCGGGTGTCCAGGCCGACTAAGCGCATCGACATGCGCATAGTGGGCCTGGATGACTCCGTGACGGAGGAGGAAGTTGTGGCCGCCGTCGCCAGGACTGGGGGGTGCTCTGCCGAGCTCGTCAAGGCGGGCACCCTCCGGCCTGACAACACGGGCATGCAAACCCTTGTGGTGAGCTGCCCCGTGACGGCGGCCAGAACTGTGTCGGAGGGCCGAGGCTCTTGGTGGGATGGGTGTCTGCGCGGGTAAAACTGCTGGAACCCAGACCTCTGAGGTGCTACCGCTGCCATGTGGGTAACCACACGGGAGCTATGTGCCCCTCGGAGGTCGACCGCAGCGGACTCTGTTTCCGCTGTGGTCAGCCCGGGCATAAGGCTGGCTCGTGCGAGGCCACGCCGCACTGCAGTGCATGTGCGGCTGCTGTCAAGCCGGCCGAGCACTGGGCTGGGGGAAGGGCCTGCGCGCCATCCGCCCCGACCAGGGGCAAGAGGTCCGCCGCCACCGCCGCCTCTGCCGCCGCCGCGGCATCTGTCGCCGCCACTGCCGCTTCTGCTGCGGGTGCTGCGGCTCCCAACACTCGGGAGGGTGCTGAGATGGAGTGCCAGTAATGGTCCCATTTCGGCCCCCTCCAGAGACAAGTCGGCCGCTGTGCTATCGCGCAGTGGCTGATGCCTGGGGACGGTGAGCGTGGGTGGCTCGCCGTCCGATACCAGGTTGAGTCGACGACGCGTTGTGTTCCACGCGCGCCTCAAGGAGCCGTCAGCACCGAGGACGGGGCCCCATAGGGTCGGTGCCTGCTAGGGTTGCGGAATTTGTTCGAAAGAGTTGCCGCGGCCCTGGAACGCATAGGGCACAAGAAGGATCACGGGTGGGTTTTAGTCAGTAAAAGTCTGACACTCCCTACCGCTCCACCCAGGGCGGGAAATCATCAAATGACCCCTGTCATTTGATGATTTCCCATCCAAAAAAAAAAAAAAAAAAAAAAAAGGGGACACCCTAAAATCTGTGAAAAATTCAAAGCGCTGCCTTTTTTTTTTTCGTAGAGCCCCGAAGCTTCAAATTCTTTGATTATGCAAAAATCACCACTTGGAGCAATATTTAGATTTTTATTCGTTTTCTGTCTCAAAAATCTTAATTTCTTTCGATCAAAGAGATTGATTTTTCAAGAAATTTGAAAAAAAAAGAAATCAAAACCGATTCATAAAAAATCAGTGAATAAAATGTGAAAAAAAAATGTGAGCCGTCACGGGACGCCTGGCAGATGTGAAACATCGACATTATTTTGTAAAGTAATATGCAGAAAAGGACAGGTTGTGATAGGAACTAAATATGTCATAATGATGAAATAAAATATTACGTTTTTTTTTTCCAGATAACGATGACTATTTATTGAATAAACATTTATTTTCATTAAATACAAAAATTTACGAATTTATTTCAAATCGAGACTACTTAATTCGTTTAATGAGTGACTCCGGTAATAGTTATATGTTATATTCGATGTTGCCTCTGAGGACGGTATTACTGTGACAATTTGGTCGATGGTAACAAGTATGTTACAAAAGTATTGGACATAACATTATCAAGATATCTAATAAATACAGCATCTTGTGTTAGGGTTTTTAATTTCAAGTTGATTAATCGATTTATATGGATATTCGTTTTTAATTTTAATATTTTACACTGGCAACTTACCTTTTATGGTCGCTCCGTAATTGGTTTACGAAAATTGGCGGCAACCATTCACAGAGCCCGTTTCTTCCCGCTGAAAAGTGGATGAGCTAACAGAACGTTTTGGCGCCTTTTTTGGGTTTTGGTGGCACTCGACGTGATAGGTGGTTAGATAGGCGTTAGAGTTAATGAGTTATTGGTTCATCTACTAATAAATAAGTATCGAGTGCTAAATATTGATTCTTGTATGTTCAGTTCAAGAAAAATATAAGACGATTTTGTATAATACTTGTATCATTCATTCAACTATATCCTGTTCCCGTTGGTGTTAGTTACAATTATTGTTGTTCCGTATCTGGTGGTAGGTTCTCTTGGATTGTTATTAATTTGCAATTGAAATTCTTCTTGGAGAAACGTAATTAATGGCGTTGATTCATCTTTTGCAAAATTTACATTGAAATCCCCAGCTAAAATCAATGGTAGTTTGTCTTTATTGGTTTTGAAAGTTATTGAACCTCTGTGACTGTACGGAAATAATATCTCGTGTAAAAATGAAATGACGTCATTTATTTTTTATTAGGAGAAATGTACGCAAAGATAATTCTGTAATCACATCTGCATTTTGTAGACGCCTCCTTCTTTCCGCTTCACGTTGTTTCAATTTATCTCTGTTCTGCTCCCTGTATCTTTGTTGACGTTCTCTTTTTTTTTGGAGAGCATTTAGTTCATTAACTTGATCATTTCTTTGAATGGATGATGGTTGTATTTTTTCCGAACCAGATGAACTTTGAGCAGTAATTATTTCTTCATTATTCAGTTCTATTCTATTCGTGTTTGAAGAGGTAGATGGTCCGGCAATACTTTGTGAATATTGTATGCGTTCTCTTCTTTTCGCTTCACGCTGCTTCAATTTGTCTCTGTTCTGCTCCCTGTATCATTTTTGACGTTCTTTTTTATTATTATTTACTCTATAAAAAATATATAAGTGTTAAAAGAAGCTTAAATAAAAATTTAGTTTATTCTGGTATTATTAGATTATTAAAATCTTACATAACATTAATAGTATGTAACTGATCTTGGTGATGTCCAGTTTCAATAATAATATTTTGTGGTGGTACCCCTGTGATGATTGTTGGGGTCTGAAATATTTATAAAAAATATGTTATTAAAATATACAGAAAAAAATAAATTGGCTTCAATATATTAGTAAACTCAAGAATCTTAGCTAGTTTAGTTCAATATATTACTAAAGATCGTAAATTTTAAATATCAATAATGAATGTTTCACTATAAATTTCACTATGAAGAGAAAAATTAATTATTTTTTTAATGTTCATATTAATAACAAATAAGAAAAATATTCGTGCGCTCGCTGCACGCCGATTTTGAAATACAATTCTGTCAGTCTTAATAAATTTATTCTCTAAGCAATTGTTTTAATGCGTTAATTTCAATAAGAATGAAATAATATAAAAACATTATATGCAATGAAATTTATGTGAATTTTAATCTACCAAGAGAGTAGATTTTACATTTACTGGCGCACAAAACACACCAAATATACGCGTGCTTAATGCACAGATAAATGCATACTTTAATTAATTATAAAAATATAAATAACTTACTGATGACTTGATAGTGTGTCATAGTGTGATTTTGCTTTCTTTGCAGGAGGCTGATCACTTTCACTTTCTAAATTATCACGGGCAGACATTTTATTATCAGAAAAATAATTTGTTTTCAAGTAAAACTCAGGTTATGTGTACTGTAGTAAACAACACTGTATACACTACGGAGTATACACTAAGGTATCCGAGCTCAGTGTAGCGAGAGAGATGGCTTAATGCCGGATCGAGTGGGAGAGAATCGCACTGTTGATTAAGCATGGCGACGCGTCGCCACACCGTACACACTACTGCATATAGACTGTTTATATATACCATCGACATTATATAATCAAAGATACCATCATATTATAGCGTGGCGACGCGTCGCCACGGCATTCGTCGCCGCGCCAGAAATCGGTTTTACGTGCGGCTATATGTTTCACATAAAAAAAATGTGAAAGTACTTAAATCTACCGTACAGTTTTCGGTACACCAGGTCGTTAGAGGTTAAGTAAGTTATAAGTACATAACATTATTTTTGCAAGTCAAAGATATCTCGGTTGAGATCTATGTACGTTATAATGAAATATTTGAGAGTGAGACTAATGAAAAGGGATATCAGATAAAGTGTACTCATAAACTACCTTGATCCTGATTCCACGACCGAGGAAGCTTTGCGCTTTGTCGCTTTTTGGCAGGGCCTTGCTCAATACAACCTTTGTTGTACTGAGTGATTCATATATTTTTTTTATATGGTTGAACCTGATTATAAATATTAAAACAAATGAAGTTGGTTTTGCTAGGGTTCAGAGTGAGCAGATTATTTTTTAACCAAGTTGCAACAAGAACAAGCCCTTCTTCTGCACTATTTTTAACATTATCTTACGTTTTTCCTGAGAATACGACAGCAGTATATTCGGCGTACATGAGAATACTTCGGCATTATTACCTAATTCTCATATTGCAGAGGTCATTCATTTAAATAAAAAAAAAGTGTAAGTCCAAGTAATATCCTCTGCGATATGTAGGTATAGTACCTTGTGGTCCCACCATGCTACCACGTGGCGTACCCTGAACTACGGTGTGAATAAGACGGCGCCACCAATTATAATTGATGTGACAACAAACCAACTGGTAATAAACTTCTACTCATATTTTCATGTCTGAGAAGAGTTCACGTCTGAAAAGATATGAATTAAACTGGGTTGGATAGACATACCCTGGATAGGGACAGGGTACTTTTTGATGTACGGGGATTGATGTGTACTTTGGATTTCTGACTTTCATGCACATAAGGTCTCTGCAAGAGCTAGTTTATCATAAAAGGTAAAACAAATTATAACCAACCTTTACGTGATAAAATACGTCGCAGTATGTTCCATGCAATTTTCTTTTTCTTTTTATGGCATTTTCTATGTATAAGTAGTTGCAAAAGGCCTCTGATTCAAGCAAATAAAACTATATAGATATGACATTTTATTTGACACCTGTCAAATACTGGTCAAAGTGTCAATAATTCCATTCAAGTCGGAATTTGTCATTTTGTGTAAACATTTGAAAATAAAATATTTTAAACTCATGTAAATCATAAAAAAAAAAACTTAAAAGATACAGAAAAATGTCTACAAGTGATTCTAAGCCTGAAACAATGGAGGGTGACTCAAGGAAACCGATATGTTTGATAATTTTAGGTTAGGATTGTCTCCGCTAGTTTTTTTGAAGATTAATGGGCTATATTACTAAATATTTGGAATTTATTAGGCATGGCTGGTGCTGGTAAGACTTCGTTTACTCGCCGGCTATCGAGCAAGGTTGATGATGGCTCCAGACCTTACCTGATCAACTTGGATCCGGCATGTAGAGAAGTTCCATATCCTGCGAATATTGGTAAGCATTATGCTTTATCAATAACATAGATATGCAATAACAATCAAATATTACTCTCCCAAGCTATAATATTTCACTTAACGAGTATTTAATAGCTTTCAAAAAACAGTGATTCTGCCTCAAATAAAATGGCAAGGGTAGGATTGATTCTGATTCTGATGAATAAAAATTTGGATTTCCAATCCTCTGGCCTGTAATATAGAATAGTACCGTTTTTTTTGTTTGCTCTAGTATTATAACTAACTGGTTCTATTACAAAAATACTGATTCCTGAGTGCCATGGGCTAACTTTTATACCAAAAAAAGCATGGTTATAGGAAGCCTGATATTCATAATATTTTTTTTTAGATATAAGAGACACAGTAAACTACAAAGAGGTTATGAAACAATATGGGCTAGGACCCAATGGTGGTATAGTGACAGCCCTCAATTTGTTCTCCACCAAGTTCGGACAGGTTGTGGATTTGGTAGAGAAGGCTGGAAAAAAACACAAGTACTGTATTATTGATACACCAGGTATGAATTTGATATTATTTGGTTATTTTATTTGGTCTGGAGTTAAAATGAATGAATTGCTGGCAACAATCATTATTTGAAGGTATTGGAAGATGCATTAATCTGGCATTGAGACAGCAGCAACTTGGTATAATAACCATGGCCTCTTTCAATTGGCTGTTTGTGTATGTGAGTTTATATGTTTGAAAACATACCCAGGACATATTAGAAATTCCTAGTGTGGGGCATGTTTAAAAAAAAACACTCATTCATAATAATATGTACTACAGTAGGGCTTCGTTTATCCGGAGAGACAAAACAAGACCCTTTCCGGATTATCGAGGCATCCGGATTATAGTATGTCATATTTCATGGTAATAAAACATATGTTTAACCTTAGTTTCTTTAGTCAATTTTTAAATTAAAGCCTAAAGACAAAAATGTACATGTTTAAAATTAAAACCATGTAAGAAAAACAGCAAGTTAAAATAAAACATTACTTAATTCTTCTTGAAAAAGTGTGTAATTCTCTTCTGTTTATAATTTTCGTCATTTATTTCAAAAGCCCGCACCTACACCCGCCTTCCCCGCGAACACCATTGCCCGGCCGGATTACAGCGATCACCGAACAAGCGGGAGTCCGGATTAACGAGGCCCTACTGTATTACTACTTGAAAGTGTTACTGAAGGATTTTTTATTTATTTCAGGCCAAATAGAAGTGTTTACCTGGTCAGCTTCTGGTACAATAGTCACAGAAACGTTAGCGTCAACATGTCCTACTGTAGTTGTTTACGTAATGGATACAGTCCGCAGTGTTTCACCCGTGACTTTTATGTCCAATATGCTGTATGCATGCTCAATATTGTACAAAACCAGGTTGCCTTTCATAGTTGTTATGAATAAGGTGAGTAAAGTACTTTTTTTAATCTTTCTGATTTTTCTTGGCGTCTTTAACAATTAATCAGTCCTACAAGATAAAAACATTGACTTACATATACAGGGTGACATGATTGTGAAGAACGTGAAAATTTGAAAAAAGAAAATCACCTGTTCGCTACATTTATGTTCATATAACATCAAAATGTAGGGAACAGCTAACTTTTTTTCGTGATTTCAGGTTTGTTCCCATAGTAAAAGTTGTTCATAATGATGAGTACAATGACCTTGCTGGTGTTTTTCAAATAACCCTGTATAGTAAAGACAGGGTGAAGTGCGAACTTTTCTGGTGTCACAAGTTGCCCCGCGTATTTGCCGTGCGGTGGGCAATCTTCGGGAGCAGTAGAAATGTCGTGTTTCTTGTATGGTGAATACTTACAAGTAAACGTTAGCAGCCCTATCTTTACTGGCTACCCTTCTATGGCTTGTCCCACAGGAATCGTTGTGTTCCTGGATCGAAGTAGCCTGATACTCAGTGACAGTTTAGGTTTATATTTGTGAAAGGATTTTTGAGGGTACCTAATTCTAACAATTTTTCCTCTTGATATCACTAGCCCATCTAAAAAACAAACCATTATTCTCCAGACAGACGTAGTAGACAACGCATATGCAGTAGAATGGATGCGTGACTTCGAGGCGTTCCAAGAGGCGCTGGATGCTGAGGGGGAAGGGGAAACGGAAGGCGGGAACACATACATTGGGAACTTGACTCGGTCAATGGCTCTCGCATTGGACACATTTTACACTGATCTACGGTGCTGTGGAGTTAGTGCGCATACTGGTGATGTTAGTGTTTCTCCTCTATTATTTATAAGCTTTTTGGAAAAAAGTTCCTTTACGTGGTTTGCGGTGTGATTCTGGAGAAAATGTAACGTTACGAAGACTTTTGCGATAAACTGCCTCCGTACGCCATTCTCTTAGTTTTGTATGAACTATATAGATGTTATTTACAATTACACCACTAAACGCTGATTTTTAAGTCTTCTGGATAACTTTATTAGATTTGATCATATAATTATTTTTGTTTTCTTCAGGGTTTAGATGAATTCTTCAAGCTGGTTGATGATGCTGCAGAAGAATACGAAAAGTAGGTTCATACAAAGATTTATTTATGTCGTACTTTTATAATTTAGTTAAGACCAATAAAACCCCAAAGGTAGACTGGTGAGTATGCCTTGTTGCATTAAGTCCGCCATGTACATACCACTATTGTGCATAGAGTTTATATAAATAGATAAATTTCCTTTTTTTTTAGGGAATACAAAGCAGACTGGCTTAAGATGCGCGCAGAAAAACTCGAAGAGGAGAAACGAAAAGCAGAAGAATTAAAAAATAAAGGTAATAAAACAAAAATAAATAACGACGGTTAAAAGGAAGTAGGGCATAAGCGACATTTTGGTCAAAAATGAGTTATATATGCCATCCTACGTAAAATTTTTCGCTCTTTCGAATGCGCTTACTCTCATGGCTCTACGATGAGTTTTTTGGCGTTTATGCCCTAGCAAAAAAAATCGTTTACATAGTATTAGTTTTCGTAACCGACGAAAATTCAAGTAATTTTTGCTACAAAGGTGCTTGTGCCCCTACAAAAATGATTTATTTTGCGTTTGTTGTCGGTAATGCTTTTTTACTTCATAAGGGTGTCGAGCTTTCGGTTGTTTATGCCTTTTAAGCTTTTCCCTCACAAAGTACAAACGTTGTTTATAGCCTACTTCCATTTCGTAATTTAACATAGCTATGGCGCTTGTACCCTATATACGAAATTCATTTTCATATTACTCTGTCAGTTATACCCTATTACCATTCAGTACTTTATGGAAGCTATGCAGGTTATGCTCTATTACCTAAATTTATTTTAATATCACACTGTTGGTTATACCTTACTTCCGCGTACAATATAAATACAGTTTTGTCGATAATATCTTATTACTTAAATTAAATTAGATATCATGGTGTCGATTATAACCACATTATAACCCACTTCCACGTTCAACAATCATACTTATACGTCACTTATACTACAATACCCAATAAGCTTTTATTAATAACTATAATGTTTGTTACCTTTTTAAATGTTTAATATTACGGATACATACCAAGTGTTCGTAATTAATTCTTAAGTTCCCTACCTACTAGCTGCAGTATTAGCTACCTACCCATCATCATCATGATCATCAACAGCCAGTTGCAGTCCACTGCTGGACATAGGCCTCTCTAATTGCACGCCACTTAGATCTATTTTCGGCTTCTCGCATCCAGTTTCTGCCAGCCGTCCTGCGCAAATCGTCACTCCACCGTGCCTGAGGACGTCCTACACTACGTTTGCAGAGACACCGCGTCTCCACTCTAGAACTTGTTTACCCCAAAGGTTGTCGGTTCTACGATTAATATGGCCAGCCCACTGCCACTTCAGCTTACTAATCCGGTAGGCTATATCGATGACCTTGCTTCTCTGACGGATCACCTCATTTCTGATACGATCCCTCAGAGACACACCGAGCATAGCCCTTTCCATAGCTGCCCAGCCTAAATGAATTCTTCTATTCACCTCGCCCTCAAAGTTGTTTCTACCTAACTGGAATATCTGCCCGAGGTACACATATTTTTGAACAACTTTAAGAACTGCACCGTGAATCGCAATCGGTTCCGGTAGAAAAGTCAAAACGTTTACTGCGAACTAAGTGTACAATGTTGATGTTACAGAAAAGTCAGCCAGATCATTCAGCATCTGTTGTAGGTCCTGCAGCGTTTCTGCCATGATGACGATATCATCTTCAAATCGCAAGTAAGAGATGTATTCGTCATTGATGTTAATGCTACGTTCTTTTCAGTTCAGCGTCTTGAACATATCCTCCATTGCATTAGTGAACAATTTCGGGGAAATAACATCCCCTTGTCTCACTCCTCGATGCAACGGTATGGAACTTGTTTGCTTGAACGGACATGGTGGCGGCCTCGTAGAGACATCTCATCACTTGGATGTATCGCCAGTCTACTTGGCAGCGCTGCAGGGACTTCAGAATAGACCAGATTTCAACCGAGTCAAAGGCCTTTTCATGGTCCACAAATGCTAGACACAGGGGCTGATTATACTCTTCGGTCTTCTGTATAATCTGCCGCACTGTGTGGATGTGGTCTGTGTGGCCGTATCCGCTCCGAAACCCAGCCTGTTCTGGTAGTTGGAATTCGTTGAGCCTTCGCGCAAGACGGTTCATGATCACTCTTGAAAACAGCTTATAGACGTGGTTTTGAAGGGATATGGGTCGATAGTGTCAATGTGGCTCTAGAACTCTCATTTTTGGGATCAGGACGAGATGCATGCGATGCGTATAACCGGCTATAGAAGTCCTCCACTTCCGAAAAGACTGCTGGCTTTAAAGAAACAACTTCTCCACTTGCTGTGGTCAACTTCATCAGGTGGCTTCTTCCAAGAGATTGTACGAACACCTTTGACCCCCAATTCTGCTCGACTGCTCTTTCAACCGAAAGAGCATTGAAGCGCCGGAGGTCCTGTCGTACGTGCTTGTTGATCTCTTGGTTTAGAAATCGCTTTGCCGACGAAGTGACGGGTGGGCTTTCACATCATTGCTTCATTAGCCCTAAAGTCCCTTCTGAAAGCTTGGACTTCTTGCCCTTACGCTGCATATGACAGAATCTCGTACCTTTTTCCCTGAGGATCCGAGTCACATTTTAGAGGTTCTGGTTTACGTCTGTTGTGGTTTCCACGGCAGCGAATCGGTTTTCCAAGTTTGCCTGGAACGTTTCAGATCATGCCATGGTTTGGAGCAGAGTTGGTCGAAGTCTTGACTTTATCAGACGGACACGTTCGGCCTTGAAGTTAATATTCAGAGAGTCTCGGAGAAGTCGGTGATCGCTACAGGTATTGAACCTATTGATCACGGTGACGTCTCTGAATATATACCTCTTGTCATTCATGATGAAGTCGATCTCATGTTTGGTCATAGTGTCGGGGCTGTGTCACGTCCACTTCCTTTGGGGCTGTTTCTTGAAGAAGGAGTTCATCAAGAACAACCCCTCCTGTTCGAGGAAGTTGACGAGCATTTGCCCCCTATGATTTCTGCTTCCAAATCCATGGTATCCTATTACCGATTCGCAGCAATACTATACTCCCACTTTGGCATTGAAGTCCCACATGACAACGATGTACTATGTCTTTGTAGTGAAGTGGAGGGCTCTCGACATGTCATCGAACATATTTTCCACTTCGTCGTCCGAGTGTGTCGAGGTCGGTGCGTACACTACTTTGAGGCTATACGTCTCGGTGAGCTTCACAATAAGGTACGCTACCCTGTTCGACACACTTGACATTTCCACAACGTTGTCAGATAGGGAATTGTTTACCAGAAACCCAACGTCGCCTTGGGATTGTTGGTCTCCCTCTCGGAAGTACATCAGATGACCCGATTCCAGGGATAACCCTGGAATCGGGTCATCTGATTTACTGGATGTGCTTGGGGGAGGGCACCATAAGGTGTCCTCCCCCCTTCTTCGGACTTCATTCAACCCTAGTATTTGCCACCTAATTTTCCCAAGTTCCACCGTGCGTGCGTCCGTTGTACGTCGCCAGGGTTAGTTTCAGTTTATAGTGGTGGTGGCCTCCCGTAGCCCGGAGATTCTTGGCACCCCCCGCCCCGCCGTTACCGTGGTCGCCACCATGACCAGGAATAGCGGGACCGCCGGGAACTGGAGGCCGTGGCTTTTTGTTGTTCTGCATTGGAGGTATTTGCCCATAATCGCCACGCTGGGCAGGCGGGTTGGCTACCTAACCACTCCTTTTTAAGTAGCTTTAATTTTTCCTTATTGAAAACATAAAAAATGTCTTTTTTTATTTTAAAAAATCCTACTATCCGCTTGTTAGTAAATAGGTAAGTAGGTGACATGAAAATGACTATAATGACAAACTATCATCTTTGAAATCTATTATTTAGTGTAAATTTGAATTACTTGAACGGGTAGGGTATACTGAAACAGGCCCCTAAGACTAAGGATCCTTAGTCTTTTTGTATGAAAATCGACTCCCTAATACTTATAAAATACTTCACCCTATTTTACGAGTTAGGGACCCAATTACAGTGTATTGTAATACCCGTTTTAGCTCTTATCCTGATGAAGGATCGTGTTGGTTGCACTAAATCATTATTATTGGGGTGTCTTTTCATCCATATTTCCATAGACTCACGCAATGCCAAATGTTGATTATCCTTCTTTTCCTTTGCTTTCAAGCGACATTGTGTGTCACTAATGTCTTATATCCTGGTATTGTTTTGAATGCCGACTGTTTCTTGTGCTCTATTACCGTTGATACAACCACTGTGAAAAGTACCTTATCCTTCTTTTCCTATAACACTTATTGAACTATCTAGTCTCATATACCCTTTTACCTTGCGGTGTGACAAATCGCTATGTCGCTTAGGCTTCTTATCCTTTAATATTTTACTTTGTCATTTGTATCTTATGCCATATTTCCTCATTGGAAAATTAAAAGCTATTGTTATAAGCGACAAAAACCACTTTAAATAGCGTCAAATCATTAAAACTAAAAATACCGGTAAATGCTCCATTTTTTTCTGATTTTATAACTGTTTTAGTTTTCACGATATCTTAATAAATGACAAAAATACGTCAGTTTTTCTAAAATTTAAAACTTTGAACGGCTCTCCTGAACATTTCATTTTTTGTCGCTTATACCCTATATCCTTTTAACCGTCGATAAATAAACTAAAATGTATTTCTAATTAATTTATATTTTTTGCACCTGCCATGTGTGTGAGTGGAGAGATAGCCACCACGCGGGAATTCCTAAAGAGGCTACAAAAGTTGGCCTTTGTATATGTGTGTTGCAGGCGACCTATTATGACGTCTTAAATCCATCATGATTTCTGTGTCAGAGAGAGACGGAGTTACACAAGACGAATAGCACTATCTCTTTCCCTCACACGAATCATGATAGCATTGGCACTTCGTAATACGACCACTGGATAGTTAATAAATAAGATTTGATTTATTATCCTTCTCCAGTTTTTTAGATGACAACTCTCAAGTTTTTGCTTCTGTTTCCAGGTCCGGACGACACAGTGATAGACAAAAAGAAGCTCATCGAAGAGGTGTCGGCGGGTCGCGAGCTCAGCGACATGTACCTCAAGCATCCTGCCAACGAGAGCTCAAGCGATGAAGAGGGAACAGAGAATCAGCCAGAAGAAGGTATAATGTTAAAAGGAATTTATGGAAAAATAGCTTATGCCCGCGACTTCGTTCGCGTGGAGTTCCATACAAAATGTTAACCCCTTTTTCACCACCTTAGGGGACGAATTTTCAAAAATCCTTTCTTAGCGTATGCCTACGTCATAATATCCACCTGCGTGCCAAATTTCAGCCCGATCCGTTCAGTGGTTTGGGCTGTGCGTTGATAGATCACTATGTCAGTCAGTCAATCACCTTTGAGTTATATATATTTTGACTAGCGACCCGCCCCGGTTTCGCACGGGTGCAATGCTGATACTAAATCTCTGCTATATTATGCATGTATTATACATATAAACCTTCCTCTTGAATTACTCTATCTATAAAAAAAAAAACTGCATCAAAATCCGTTGCGTAGTTTTGAAGATCTAAGCATACATAGGGACAGACAGCGGGAAGCGACTTTGTTTTATACTAAGTAGTGATAATCCGATGCTATCCGACCAATTTGCATTAAAAAAAAAAAAGTTAAAAAAAAAAAAATTGATTGAGTCAGGCGTTACTTTGCGGAAATCCATTTTAATTTAAAATTGAAAACAATATATCTAGTTTTAATTTCCGCGAATATTAGTGGGTTGCAGGTATGCAACCCACTAATACTGCTGCTGCTGCTGCTGCTGCTGCTGCTGTGGGTTGCATAGCGGGCGGGAGGGAGGTGCATGCAACCCACTAATATTCGCGGAAATTAAAACTAGATATATTGTTTTCAATTTTAAATTTAAAAAAAGTTTTGTTGAACAAATTTGTCATCAAGCTTTGGATATCACATAACTTTTACCGTTCTAAAGTTAAACTCTAACGCGATTTGCTCCAGTAGGTACACTTCATATAATTTTTCTCTCCGGAGTGTTATTCTCTAAAACTCGTTATAAACATTCCATGCGGGGCAGCACGCAGTACTCTAGTATTATAGCTGATTTTTCACGATTTGACGTTTAATCCTTTTTTCCAAGTAGAAACTATAGAATGCCACCTGGTTCGATTCTACTGCTACTATGATTATCACTACATAGTATAAAAAAAGTCGCTTTCGCTTTTTCTAGATTTTTAAAATTCCGCAACGGATTTTGATGCGGATTTTTTTAAATAGATAGAGTGATTCAAGAGGAAGGTTTATACCTAGGTGTTTAGTATCAGCATTGTACCCGTGCGAAGCCGGGGCGGGTCGCTAGTGATTTATATGATTATGATTATACTGACTTTATATGATTATGATATGATTATGATTATTTAACTACGACGATGGTCGAGGTCGGTCTATCGGAATTCTGTTCTGGTGTACTATCTGTCATAAGTCGTAATTATTTACTTGTTTCTGGCTTCATTTTTCACTTCTTTTCTTGAACAAACAAACTTGAGATTTTGTCAGTATCAAACTGACTGACGCTAGGTATTTTTCGATTGAATAGCGTTCCGTTACTCTTCAACAAAACATTTATGTTATCCATAGTTAATTTCAACGTATAGTTATAGTACTTAGACTGCGACTTCGCAATCAATTATAGTTGTTACTGTGTATGCAATTTGTTGTTATAAAACATAAAATATATTAGCTTTAAGAAAACAACCACCATTTTAATGATTAATAATAGCTGGTGTACTTTTATTGCAAATACGTAAAACAAAACGTTAAGGAGGCCAATTTATGATCTAGAAACGTTGAAGAAGCTTATTGAAATGCATATTCAACATCAATCGAGGGATCAAATCAAATCCGGACCAATATAAATCTTACATTCACGATCGAATATTGAAAGCGGCCGATAATCAATGTCGACTGGCCGCAGCGATGGATTAACTTTGTACATCCTGAGGGAATAGGGATGTTTCCTGAGTAAAAAATATATGATTATGTTTAGTCCGTCAGTTAGATTATAGAAAAATATTGGACATGTATTTTTTCCTTTATCAAATCTATAAAAACTGACGAAAATACAAAGCATCAAAGATCAGGAGTGGGGGCTTGTGACGTTACGGCTCGTTAAAAATTGTAGCGAGTAGTGACGTCACACGAGTTTTCAACGCTCTGTATCGGCTTCATTTTTTGTTTACGTGAAAAAAGAAAAAATACGTGTCCAATATTTTTTGGAAATCTATCTGACGGACTAATTAGATTTTTTTAGTCAACTACCCTATTCGCACACTGGCTGCGATTGGGTCCCCAAAACCGATCTCGATGGTACAGCTCAACAGATCAACCTAAAGATATTGCATTCTTGTGCTGAAGCTCTTAATTCTATAGTGCTGAATTCTAGCATTCCTCATTTATTCCACCCCACTATATACGTGTACATTGTTCCATCGAGCCGGATAGTCTTTGAATAGAGCCTCATTGCCTGCGCTCGAGCGGTTTTTTTTCTATTGTATGGATAGCCAAAGTCAAGTCTTTTCCAAAAGCAATATAAAATCCCTAATTCAAAAATATCGTGCTGTATCCAAGATGCCGTTTTTAGGCATTAAATATTATCTTTTGTTTCAGACGACAAACCAGCTGACGTGGCGATGTTCCAAGAGTTTATCAGAAAACACGTGAAACCGAATAATACCGGTACCGATACGTAGGTAGTTTTCATCATAAAATTAAGACAATAACTGTGTATATATAGGTAAGAATTGAACTGCTTAAAACTGAAAAATAAAATAAATATTTTCTTTCTAAATAACGTGTTTTTATTCAAACTAAAGTATGTGCTAACACAACCGCAAATAAATAAATATTACGAGAACCAAACATTTAAAAAAAATATTTACGAAAATAAATCATTATGCTTCTTAGCGTTAAATAATTTTCGCAATTCGATTTTATGAGTACGCTATTGGGTTTCGGGTGAAAGCCTCTTGTAAGCGATTTACAGGAAGCTGATGATAAGAAGTCTTGATTAGTTTCTCTGATTGATAAAAGCTTCACATGAATTTTAATGTTACTTATATCGAAAAATAAATAAGACGATACAATTCAATAAATACTTAAAAATATTAACACTAAATAGTGAGACAAAATCAGCTTACACTGTGACGTGACGCGAAGCGACAGTGAGGCAGTTAAAATACTCCATGCGGAAATTTGAATTTATTCTACATATTACAATGAAATGTGTACATTTTTGTGTAATAAAAGAGTTCTATATTGTAATAGCTTTTGCTCGCGACTTCGTATGCGCATATCCCGTATTTTCCCGTTCCCGTAGGAATTTAGGAAAATCCAGTAGATTATCAAATTTTGATGCGTAAAAAGTACCGATACCAATTGTTCAGTTGAGAATTTATTGAGGGTACAATATTTCAAGATATTTCATAGTCTATACAGAGTTTGCAATTATTCGTTGACATGATACGAGTATATATTGATTGATTGCTATTTTAAAAAAGTGCAAGCACCGTCGCTTCGCGTCACGTTTAGTGTGAGCTGGTCCTTATATGGTGGTTTATGCTGGTAACTGTTAAAATTAAAGCTTGTGAAATATAAAAAAAAATACAGTCAAGGAGTAAATTTTTCCTCTTAGTTGACGCATGTCACCCCAATAATACAGAGAGTTTCAGAAATGCATGGTCTTATGGTTGGATCGGTATCTGTCATACGGAAAAGAAACAATTGCAATAACTGAAAATATGGATTAGCATTTTAAAAAAAAACTTGACCGCAAAAAATCGACTAAAAAGTTCCAAAAAAATCCCTTTTATTTTAATAACAGATTTGATGCCACCAACTGTATCAGATGGCTTGGATTTTTTTGGAAGCTTACATGCTGGCAATACGTATTCGGATTGGAAAATATCACCTTCATGCACCTTGCATGTAAAAAGTTGACCTAAGGGTGCTTATCATGCCTCCTACGAAGCAATAATGCTGGTAAAGGAGGAGGCAGAACGCGTGCGGAACTCCCTCTCTTCCGCTCCACCCAGAGCGGGAGAAGTCATTGGATGATTTCCAATCCAGAAAAAAAGGGTGCTTAACATTTTCAATCCTTGACTGTACTCGTGCTTTGGATCGTCGAGGCTCCATGTTACTTATACACACTTACTTACACTTGTATCTCATACAAACTGGTCAAATAAGTCCTTATTCTTGGAAATATAACGCATACGCATAGCTTACAGGGACAGAGAGACATTTTAAGTTAAACAAAATATCTTTCTCTTAACTCTGTTTCGATAAAGTTCTCAAACATTTTTAGACTGGTTGCAGGACTATTTTCAGGGTTGCGGAACTTGTTCGAAAGAGTCATTGCGGCCCTGGAACGCAAAGGACATTAGGAGGAACACGGATGGGCGCCCAGAGCGGAAGAAGTCATTAGATGATTTCCGATCCGGAAAAAAGGACTACTTTCAGAGTGCACCTTTAAAACTCCACCTCGTATAGGACAGGTTTTGTTTGAGAAGCTTGAGAATTAAAGGTAGTAAGGGCGAGCGAATCGATTTAGAGCAACTCATCTCGGATGGGTTCTCTTATATTAGGTACCAAATTCATTTTAACGATTATTTTTTTGAATTTTTTATTTTATCCTGTTTTTATTGAAAGCCAGGGAGTTGCAAATGCACCCCCCTCCTGAAGCCTATTACTGGGAATATTGCGAATGCAAATGAAAACCAGTTCATTCATTTCCAAGGACTTTCCCAGGCCAGTTTGTATCCAATACAAGTAAACGCTCTTAAATAAAAACTACACGAAAATTTTAAAACAACAAATGTTAAATAATCTAGGCACTAATAAAATAAACTGTGCTCTTGTTCAACAAAGGGCACTCATTACGTGCAATATTGAATTTCATCTATCTATTAGCGTGTAAACTTGCCAGCTCGGAAAGAAATCATATATTTTAAGTACATTACATATTTTTTACTAAATTTGCATTTATTGAAGGAAAGTTATTACTAAACTAGCATCACAGTTATCTCAATTCAATATATTTAGGTAGGTACAGCACAGAATTAGTTACCATATCAACAAAGTTCATGTCATTTTATACAAACAAAATTAAGTACATTTTCATTTGAAAATATTATATAAATGTGTGTGTGGTAAGAGCGCTTGCTTCTAAAGGCAATTTAACACTTTTGCAACTCGCATCCAAGTCGTCGCTAAGTACATAACAACTAGGAGTTGTGGGCTCGAACAATGTATTGTTCACATCTAAGTTCTGGGTACCGAAAGTACTAAATCGCCAAAGTCCAGAGAGAACGTGATGACAATTTTATATTTTCTTTAGAGATTTAAAAATCACTCTTCAACTTTTTGAGGTAGGTATAGGTAGATATTTCGCTTATGCATACCAAGATTCATTTCCAAGAATACGAGTTACTTACGAGTCTGTGTGAAATACCTACCTTGAGGAAATAAACGCTCTTATGCTCTAGTAAATTTAAAATGCGGTAGAAAAAATTAAGTAGTTAATCCGTCACTTAGATTATCGAAAAATATTGGACACCTAATTTTTCCTTTTTCACTTAAACAAAGTATGAAGGCGATACAGTGCGTTGAGAACTCGTGTGGCGCCATATTCGAATACACTTTTTAGAGTTCCGTAGCCAAATGGCAAAAACGGAACCCTTATAATTTCGTTATGTCCGTCTATCTGTATGTCACAACCGTTTTACTCGGAGACAATTAAAGCTACATAAATGAAAATTGATAGGCCTATATATTGATAGGCCAACCTGTGAACCGCTATTCAATAGTGATATTATGGAAAAAAATAATTTTAGGGATGGCACTCCATACTGTAACTGAAACTGTAACTAAAAAAATTTTTAAAAGTTTCTAAAAAAGTTTTTTATTTAATGCAATAGTTTTTGAGGTATAGGTATCTCCCCCTCTAGTTTTTAAACTATGAAGTTAAAAATAAAAATTAAAAAATGATCAAAACAGCTTATAGACTTTTAGAGATATTAACAGTGAACTACGGAACCCTTCACTATGCGTGGTCCGGCAGGCACTTGGCCTGTTTTAATGTGATATGACGAGCCCCCTCTCTTGAACTTTGATCCGGTTTATCTTCGTAATTTTTTATTGGTTTGATAAAGCAAAAAATGCGTGTTCAATGTTTTTCGATAAATCTAACTGACTGACTAAAAAGTTTTTTTTTTAATCAAACGTCATCCCTACTCTCTTTACTTTCATTTCGTTACCAACATTCAAATAATTCTTATTAATGATAACTATGATTTTTTGCCACTTTCGCTTTCATTTAACACACACAAAAAAAAATACAATGTACGGACAACACAAGAAACGAAACATTATAACATCAAATAATTATGTTTAATAGAGATTACTGTAACAATGCAATGTTGCAAACATGTAAGATATTGTTATTTATTTGTGTTTTGTAGGTATATCTTTATCTCGTAATTACTTTATTTTATTTTCTGATAAATAAACAAGTTCAACATTATTTTTAAAGTAATTATGTAATTGTCAAAGTTATCGGTTCTTTTATGACCCAATAAAATATAACTATTATTAAATATTACTAAAGATTTAATTCGGACTAAGGACGCGTTTGCAGTAATCAGCTACTGATTGTTAAGTAGGTTTTTTACGGTTCCTCAACTCAAAGGGAAAACCAAAATATTTTATGGCAATGGCTTGTCTGTCCATTTTTAAGAACGTGTTTTTAATTACTGTATGGCAACAGTTATTCGTTCATACTGTGTATGTACTGCTCAGTATGTAATAAGTATGCTTTTGTAAAAAAGTAGTTGTGTATTATAACCTCATAATTAAGATACCTACAGCATGTGAGATGAAATCTTAATGAAAAGATAAGCCAATCAGCAAAACCGATAACCATATTCACAGACACGCGCGGGTCAATTCTAATATTTTTAAGAAATGTTCGCATTAGGTATTGTCAGTCGCAATCTGTCAATAAAACCTACCTAATTTTCCCGACTTTTTTGACAGATTGTGAATGAGATGCGGTGAGTCGCTGAAAAAATTGTAGAATTGCCCCTATAAGTAACATATCGTCGCAAACAATGCTCAAGTTGAAAACTGAATAGAACTCTTTGTTGCGGATAGAACTGGCCGTATTAAGTACACTTTAGATGATCAACCAATATTCAGTTAGTTGTCACAGCGCCCTACCACATTGGTTACAAAAAATAATCATTAGTCGTAATGACTTGAGCAGTATTTTTTGTTAAGCAATTTTCACATAACCTACAATTTACATCACCACAATACAATCAGTAGATGATTACCAATGCATTATATTACACACAAGACGGATGTATATGATCGCTGCTGCCTATGTGATTGTTGTCATTGCTATGGCCGTTGATCGTACTGTAAGTTCCGTTTCCATTGACGGGTATCTTAGGAGTAGCGCCGCGGCCCGCACGTTCTAGAGAAGCATCGGATAACCGCCAAGCTGGGAGGTACGAGATGCAACCGATATTGTTTTTGATTGCTAGTGCGGGGTTCGGCCATGTGTTTTGTACGCTGCCTATCGATGTGTATCTGGAAATTTAAGTGGGATTAAAAACTTTTAAAAGTTAAAGTTTTGAAAAGGGATGTTTAATTTTTAGTTTGCCAGTGGTATCTTTATGAATGCAATAATCAAAATGCACTATCAAAACTCATGCTGTAAACTATCAGCTTTACTTAAAACGTACGAACCTTAATATTTTACAGGGACTTTGAATTCAACATATGGTTCACCAATCCGTCTTTATTTTACACAGATACGTAAAGACTGATTTCTAATCTCATTAATCATATTTGCATTTACATGTCGATGATGTGTAATCTTAATTGAATTATTATAAATAGTTGTACTCACCCTCTATCATATAGGCTGCAATAAGGAACTCTTCTCTGCAGGGTGTAGCTCCATATCTGATGGTAGTTCCAGTTCAGGAGGGGAGACACTCGCACTATCTGTGGCCAGCTGGGGTCTGTTTTCTGTTAACAGTAAACAAATACTAAGGGAATAATAATTGTTATTCCAAATTTTCTCCTCCATAGTTTAAAATTATTAGACCTTAATAAAGGATCCCTCTACATAACATTGAAAAAGGCTGCGATTCTAAATAAACATCACAAAACCCATAAACACACCACACGCTACATTTACTTGGCTTAGCCCGTAAATGTGGTCAATGCCAGCCAAAAGAGCTGAGAAAACAAAAAGATACCTGTAAATAATATTATTTTTTTATTACTAATTAAGCCAAGAAAAATATATTACTATTAAAAAAATATTTATTATTAACAAAATAATTAAGATAAATTTATGTAATATTTGTCATAATTTCGTCTATAGTTTGGCTTTGGGATTACGTTCCTAGCTCTATTAGTTTTAGAGAACGAAAAGTTTAAAAAATCTGCTGTTATCAGGTCATTTTTCAAGGTCACGCATTGACAGTAACAGATCGGCAGTCAAAAACTACATAAATAGTAATGTAAATGAGTAACGTTGATTGCCCGGTTAAGCAGTAACCAACCTTAATGTGCTGAACTGCGAGTAGTCCATTCAAAAAAAAAAAAAAAGAGTAACGTACTTAACAATATGATATTCATTACATTTGGCTCTGAGGGCATATTCTTAATGCTTAACCTGCCGTTTACTTCGAATAAATATTAGAAACTTAAACAATATTATGGAAAAGGCCGGTCCACAATGTTGAAAAAATAAAAATAAAATGTAATTTATTCAAACTAGATTGAAACTCAATAAAATCCCCGTACATTCGTCTCGTCCGTCACCACTTCATTTAAAAGATACAGTATGTACAGTTAGCGACAAAAGTCATTTGAACTCGTTTTTTAATTACTTTGCACGCGAATAGTTAACGATTAAAAAAGGAGGTTGGTAGGTAACAAGTGGGTTAACAATAAATACCTACAGAAAAGACATGGTTTTCCTACTTTTCGTTAGATAACAGCATTGTCTATGCCTGTTTCAATTGACAGCAAGTTTTTGTTCATCTTTTCTTTAGAGTTGTTTGGGTAGCATTAAATTTAAATTTTGATTTATTTTGTTTCTGACTGTACAAGGCGTGAATCCCTTTAATCAGTCAAGGTCATTGGCTAGCTTTTACTTGATTGCTTAATTTGATACGTTACTATCAATTTCTAAGTTTGAGGTAAAGTCCTTAGTTTGAGCTACACGATTATGGACAAATGCTTGCACTGTTTGGACACGTCCACTCAAATCTGTGTGGTACTTTCCTCAAAAGACCACTTCAGACACCAACCTACATGGTTCTCATATGATTAGACCAGTACAATTGTATGGACTTCAAAAGAGACCTTGACCTCTGAGTTTTTTTCGGTGTTTCTTCCCAGGGTAGTCAGCTAGGAAACACCGGCCTCATCTAGTTTTTATAACGGCCTGACGTGTAAAAGTGTTTTTTACAACCTACTTACAAAATAAAAATCATTTATTTATCAATTCATTGAAATAAGGAAGGTCCAGGATCCCATCCATCTCTGTACCAAAAATCGTCAAAAATGGTGCAGCTGTTTAGGCAAACTCACTTTCGTAGTTTCAAATTCTCAAGCCTGTGGGACCCATTTCGGTTCTCCTAAGTACAGCTAGGTATATGTAAATCTCAATGCAATGAAACCTCGTAATTAGTTCTATCCATCCACACAGTAAATCGTTCAATCACACATTACAAAAAAAGGAAAGATTTGTATTTTTGTATATAACGAATTAACTCAAAAACTACTAGACCGATTTCTTAAATTCTTTCGCCATTAGAAAGCTACATTCACCCTGAGTAACATAGGCTATATTTTATCCCCATATTCCCAAGGGAACAGGAACTAACTGAGACACAAGTTCATTTTATGTATAAGCCACTAGTGGTTACGTATTCTAATTTAAAAATCCCATAGAATAGGCATAGTGTGTTCACAAACTCCCTATTAGTGATTGAGCCACATTTATTAATAAGGTGCGTTTAATACTCAAACTGACCTCCTGATAGATCATAAAATTACCTGCATAAACTGCAAGTTTTCGCTGTAAGGATCCGTCCTTCGCGTTCCCATAAGGCCCGCCTTGAGTCTGTTATCCTGATCCAACAGTCTTTGCAGTGTAGCCTTCAGTTCACCTTCTGTCACGATCAGGCTCACACCATAATGCTCCTTAACCTGTTCTACGAAGGTTTCTATTTCCCTGAACGGGCCGTTAGTCCTGATATACACAACTTTGAGTTCACTGGCGATGTCATCACGTTTGTACATATCACGTAACACGTTTAAAGTTATGTCTAAAAGCACTGTGCAGTCTTTTCCGCCGTTGAATGAGAGGAACACTTCGTCTATTTTGTATTGTGTGAAGCATTGTCGGAGTACCTGGAATTAAGAAGTATTTACACTTAGTAAACAGTATCAGAGAGCTTAGTGTGAATTTTTAACTTACTCGATCGCGTTCGCTAATGTCGAATTTTATGGGAAAAACGTTTTCCATTATTGTCACCAGACGACGTTTATTAAGTTTAAATACAAATTACGATCGAAAACGTTAAAAAACTCGCACTAAGGTCACAGTACAAAAAAGAGCTCGTGGCTAAATACTCTGACTGTCGCATGAGTCGATCTTCAGAGCTTGCCGTAGTCAGTCAGTCTTTGAATTGATGACTATCTTAGATCTTAACATACCGAGGCTTTACCGTGCCTCGGATAGCACATTGTTTTTGAATTTCGGCTGTAATTTTAGATCTTTGACAGACGTATCGTGTAGGCAGTCATTAAATCTGGCTCTAGTCTTGATAAGCAATAGTCGCTACATGTAAAACAGTTAAAACACTAGTAGATACTCAGCGGCCGGCACCCGAATAGACTGAAAGTTGACTTAGTCGGGAAAGGCTAGGCGTGTTGATTGAAACATACCTATGGTACAATTGCAGGAAAACGATATTTAATCATCAGTAGTTCCTGAGAAGGCGAGCATGACGCAAGGACGAGTCATAATGAAAATTTACTTCGTACGGAAAACTATCTCTAAACAATGCATACAATAGAAATCACACTTAGTAATAATGCAAACAAGCTGTTGTAATAGTAATGGTCTAGCTTTAAAAAGGTTTTTTTTTTTAATTTTGGTCTGCTCATATTTATTTTATAAACACTTTACTAACTCATCATCATCAATCATCAACAGCCTGTTGCAGTCCACTGCTGAACAAAGGCCTCTCCAATTGCACGCCACTTAGATCTATTTTCGGCTTCTCGCATCCAATTTCTGCCAGCCGTCCTGCGTAAATCGTCACTCCACCGTCCCTGAGGAGGACGTCCTCTACGTTTGCCGAGACGCGGTCTCCGCTCTAGAACTGGTTTACCCCAACGGTTGTCGGTTCTAGGACTAATATCGCCAACCCACTACCACTTCAGCTTACTAATCTGGTGGGCTATATCGATGACCTTGCTTCTCTGACGGATCACCTCACTTCTGATGCGATCCCTCAGAGACACATTGAGCATAGCCCTTTCCATAGCCCACTGAGCGACTTTGAGCTTGTGGACCATTCGAGCCGTTATGTCTACGTTTCAGCTCCGTAAGTCATGACGAGTAGGATGCATTGATTGAAGACTTTCGTCTTTAGGCACTGTGGGATCGACGATGTAAAGACTCGACGTATCTTCCCAAATCCTAACCGAATTCTTCTATTCACCTCGCCCTCAAACTCCGTTCGGCGGTTTAGGCGTTTAAGTTAAACATAACAAACAAACTCACTTTCGAATATACTAGCCGCTTCGTCTGTTTCACATGATATTATATAGACTATAGCCACAGTATTACAATATTTCCTATTTATATGGCAAAACAACATTTGCCAGGTCAGCATATTAAAATATTAGTATACATAGATTAAAATCCTAATTTCCGTCACAAATTTCAATCTATTTTAATTTTTAAATGTAGCAACGTAATTCCATTTAGTTATACATTTTAAATAATACATCGTTACCTGTTCAGTTTCCTCCAAGATATCGGTGACGTCAGGTAGATCCATGTCGGTCACCGCGCTGTTCGGCAGCATGACTCGTTCTGAACTGAAAACGTGGAACACACTCATTACTTGTCGGCAATTAAATGCGATGTTAGGGTGACTAACCAACGTTGAGCTATGCTGCACAGTGCTGTAACTAGCTTCGCGAATCTTTAGATGATGATGATAGATGTAAAGTGATAAACCTTTATTGATTTTAGGGTAAAACCGTAATAGATAATATATTTTTTTAAATAATCTTGTACAAAAATCAAATTCGTAAAACTGGCAAGTACTTAGGTTTTTACATACGACACGCTAAAAAGAAGACCATTGCACAAGCGCAGCGCAATTAGCACGTGTAATTTGCTACAAAATATGCTTCGTTCTAGTTATGATCGTTCCTACCAAGTATAGTGTAAGCATTTCTTACGAATAATTAATTACAGATTATCATGCATGGTCCTTATTATGTCGATCTGATCAAGACAGATAGTTTCTGGACTTAAAAGAGACAGTGAGTCCTCCGAGTTTGAAGTCAGATAGGAAACACTGATGTAATGTAGTTCATAGGAATATGTACGTTTTTTTTCTGTTTGGCGTATATATAGTGTTACTTTGTCAAATACTATTTATAAAATCTATTAATTTACCCACTTTTAATATAAGATTAAGTACGATCTATGAATGTTGCCCTTCATCTATGAGGTTTGGGGAATATTGAGAAACGGTTGAGCTAAATACAGCACAACATAGCGCAGTATAGCTTAATGTTGATTAGCCACCTTTATCATTTGGTTATGTTTCTACATTGTCTGTTTGTTACGAATATTACGACCCAGAACGTCCATTGTGATAATGATTAAGATGTAGGTAATTATATCGAGATGAGAATTTGCTCATATTTTAGTAGCGTAAAAAGCTTTTTTTGTTTGTCATGCTTAACCTTTTGACCGCCTATAACGATTTAAAAACGTCATTAAATATGTTACTAGCACATCGTGAGAATTTACCATCGCATTGAAACCGGTTCACCAATTTTGGAGCTACGACGTTACAGACAGTCTTTGGCGTCGGGGGTAACATGGCTTGGTGGCAAGCTAAATTGATATGATGGGGTGTGGCGGTTTATTGGCCGATTAAGTAACGAGTTTTTTGGTGTTTGTCATGGGATGGGTCTACCTTGAGCGACTGTTTTCTGGCTTTGGTGTCGGTGGTAACATGGCTCAAGGTTTAAAAGGTCGATTGGTTCAGACGAAGAATTAGTTTGACTCCTACCGTATGAACCGTTAGATCCTAATGTTTGTAAACAATGACAATGTATTGAAAGACTCTGCTATAGAAATTTGATAATTGATAAGATGTTATTTACTTTATTTTTAAGCAAGATACGTGGCTATTTTTGATGATGATTGTGCCGTTAAATCGCTGATAATTTAATGCTTACATAGATATGCAAGTAGGCATTATCAATTTCGATTTAATTGCAGCTTCGTCCCAATAGTGTCTTTTACTTGCCACTTGCGTCCATAATTAGGAACCTATCAGTCAGTTCGTATCAAATTAATTTTTATCGTCATCATTATTTTTCATCACTCCTTACTTAAAAAAAAATGCGAGCAACACCGCGTTACTCAGCTACTCACTCAGTACCTAACAGCAATTTAAGATTAAACTGATGAATTAATTATAAACCATTTGGCTACGGGGCGCTACTTGACTGGCTTGTTCGGAGGTAATTATTCAACAGCAAGCAATACATATGTATACGTGTGTAGGAATGCATGTTTAAACAGCTGATAACGGAAATCGCCAATATTGGAAACTTGTTTTGCCCAAACTCAGTTACTCATTATTTTCTAGATTTTGTGCAAAAGTATTCCGAGAATTTTGGTTAGTGAACAGTGGCGCGCTTACTCCCAAAGGGCTCTGTAGCAGACTTTTTGGTTTTTTTTTTATCCGGCAGTGGAAAAGACGCAATAGGGCTTTGTTTTAACATACTCTTTCTCACTTTAAAAGGCTCTACTAGTACCCCTAGGGATGTGCCATAATAGGCATTGTACTGAGGGGGTTCCGGAGTGGTCTTTTAAGAGGTACCGGGGCCTCTTCCATGTGCTGATGGTGAGCACCGGGGTGGTTTTAGTGAGGTAAAGATCCCACACTCCCTGGTCTTTCCAGTCCAGGCGCCTTTCGAAGGTTTCCCCCCGAAAAAAAAAGGCTCTACTAGCACAGGACTCGCGGCAAGCCATGAAGGAGATAGCAAGGCTAAATGGATTCGTTCCATCAATACTCGCGAAAAGAAACGCTTCCTTGCTAAAGATGGAAACCCCAGCAGTAATTTGTTTTGGACAAGTTTAGTCACCATGAAAGAGCGAACTCGAAAACTAAGATTAGTGCTGTTTTCGCGTAGTTTTTGTATAGGAAATTCGAATATCTACAATGATGATACGATAAGATTACCTATTCATTCATTACGAGCATCTCATTGATAAGAATTTGAAGTTGTGACAACATATTAAAACTTTTTGGTTACACACTTTGAGGCCTTAAAAGACCGGGGCCCCGTATAATAGGGTAGTTGACTACAAAATCGTATTAGTCCGTCAGATTATCGAAATATATTGGACACGCATTTTTTGTTCTATCAAATCTATAAAAAATGACAAAGATGAAGAGCAACAAAGATCAGGAGTGAGGGCGTCGTAAAAATTGTAGCGAGTAGTGACGGCACACGAGTATTCAATGCATTCTATCGTCTTCGTTTTTTATTTACGTGGAAAAATAAAAATACGTGTCCATCTTTGAAAATCGATCTGACCGACTAATTAGATTGTTTTAGTCAACTACTCTATTGTTAAGGCTGATGCGGCGGTAACCACACTCCTGCAGCCCTACCATGACGTCTTTTAAATCCATCATGATTCCTGTGTCAGAGAGAGACGGAGTACACAAGACGAATAGCACTATCCCTTTCCCTCACACAGAATCATGATTGCATTGGCACTTCGTAGTACGGCCACTTTTAGTGTCATTCCACCTTTATATATCTGGAAAAGTGCTACAATACCTATTAAATGCTGATGCGCTTAGATTTCAAGAGGGCATCCCTGTCGTTTACCTCAGAGTATTTGGGCAAGTTTTTTTTTTTTTGGATTGGATATCATCAAATGACTTCTCCCGCTCTGGGCGGAGCGGAAGGGAGTGTCAGACTCTTACTGACTAAAACCCACCCGTGATCCTTCTTGTGCCATTTGCGTTCCAGGGCCGCGGTGACTCTTTCGAACAAATTCCGCAACAGAGTATTTGGGCCTAAGAATACGAATACAGGATCATCTTAGGAATCTGTTTACCAACTCTATTTGGTGATTCTGATCAACTTTATTGAGTGAAGCTGACCATCATTCCCTACAAAATGCGTTGTTTTCTAATTTGGATTTAAAACATACATACCTGTCGGGGCTTTCGTTATCCATCAAGCAGTAAGTAAATATTATAGCCTAGCACATTTTTAAACTTCAAATTTTGATTTAGGTACTTAAGCGTCACGTTGTCATAACCACCGTGATTATACGTAGATAAACACGGAAATTAGTCGTTAGGTCAGTAATGCAACAGTTCATCGTATGCATTGCAATATTTATAAAAAAAAAAATGTATATCTATACTAATATTATAAAGCTGAAGAGTTTGTTTGTTTGTTTGAACGCGCTAATCTCAGGAACTACTGGTTCGAATTGAAAAATTATTTTTGGGTTGAATAGACCATTTATCGAGGAAGGCTTTAGGCTATTTATCATCACGCTTAAGCCAATAGGAGCGGAGCAGAGATAAAGAATGTTTTAAAATCGGGGATTCCACGGGGACGAAGTCGCGGGCAGCAGCTAGTCTATATATATACAGACGGTTCCCCTATTCTAAAAACGAGCTAAGCATCTGTCAACCCTTTCATTAAATGTTCTTTAATTCTTTATTGTACACAAAAACAACTTATATCATACTAGGCATAATAAAGTGTATGTACAAAGCGAGCTTAACACAAAGTTGAGTTTTCTCCCAGCAAACCTTTGAGTGATAGAGAGAGATCAGCATAAAGGCAATGTTATATTAGACGCATTGGCTGTTATACAATATGGCGACAAATGCCGCAGCTATATTGTATAACAAAAACAGCTAAAAGTTGGATGTCGTTTGTAGAACGTATTTTGAATATAATTTATAGAGGGAATGTGTCCGTTTGTAAGTTCGACTGTTACTACCGTAATTAAGTCAGTTTTGTAAACGCACGTGGTATAAACCAAAAAGAAAGACCTAAGAAGCTCACTACAGTTCACAAGCGCGCTATGTAAGCCGATCGTTGGAAATCTGGGAGAGTGGTACAACTTCCGGTAAAAACTACCCGTACGTACACAGGGACATCCCAATATTCACACTACATGGATATGCATATTATGTGCCTGTAGAACCCAGGCCGCGGAGTTTAGCCATCTGACCATAAATTTAGGAACCTAGGAGTTGGAAAATGCACATCTATGTAACCCCCCCCCATCACCCTAGGTAATGTTTTCTTCATCTATATTTTCTGTTTATGTTAACTTATATGGTGTACATAATAAAGAGTATTCTATCTTACCCTTGCCTACATTATTACACCAGTCTGCCTATATTGCTGGACTTGAAAATACCTGACAGACTCTGCATTACACCAGCAAACTATTTTGGTACTTTCCAGCTTGTTCATGAACTTATCAGTTAGTATCAGCGGTGTGTACTCTGTATTGAGATTATTATGTTATGATTTATCGGATAACATTTAAATTATATTTGCAAACAACGATGAATCAGTACTCGTTAAAAAAAATAATATTAGTAATTCTGATTTCTTCCTTATTAAGAAAGATAAAGTATTAGAAAAGAAAGTCTAATCAATGCTTTAAAATATTTTATTACATAATTTTTCAGACACTCCTTATTTAAAAGCAACAAAGTTTTATCAATTTTTTATTATTATCAGCCCAGTGTTCCACTGCAGGGCATAGGCCTCCTTCATTCTTTCCACCTCAATATAGCTTGACCAATCAATGTGAAAAAAAATATATAACTTTTTATACACACACTTTTTTTAAAGGCGGTTCACTTAAAACATCACTTAGTCCGAACAAAATCTCTTTGGTCAATTTAAAAGTCACTCTCATCATTTCTTTATTCGGAGAAACATTTCGCACGTCAAACACATCTGTAATAAGCGTAGTAATGTCACATCCAATGTTTTCATTCACCATTTTCGTTGCAATTTTTACATGATCTTCTCCTAACGCAAAGCAGTATACGTAAACTATGATTTCCTGATTGAATTTTTCTGCTAGACTTCCATCTTTAAACAACCCGTTGAAGTGTTTTAAGAATTCCACAGCCATTGCAGGTAAGTTCATTGTAATGTGAATTTTTCCTTGTACTTTCTCATCTCCGTTACATAAAGAAGTTATGTATTCCTTGAATACATTACATATAAAATCTTTCCCATCTTGGTTGAAAGACTTAAAAAATGACATGTTGACTTTATTATTTTTTGCATTATGGTTCAACCATTTGAAAGAGTCAGGATTTAAATCATTTGCAAATACTTTGGTTTTACGCTTGGCTGCCGGGACTGCAAATGGGCCGACTCCACAGAAAACATCAAGTAGGACATCCCCAGGTTTAAGATAGCTTAATATTCTCTCGTGCTCCTTCCCTAAGCGTGGATTCCAGTACACTTTAGAGAAATCAAACTGGAATATACAGAGGTTTTCTTTCACTGTTACAAAGAAGTCGTCATCCCCACCAATCAATTCCATACTAAAATTCCTGTACGTATTATCTATACTGCTGCTCTTATTGACTACTGTTCGACATGTCTTTATTTTATCAACCAGCACCTGACCAATCAGTGGTTTGTATTCAAGCAGATGCTCCCTCAAGTTAAGATGTATAATATGACCAATTTGAGAAAAACCACTCACACCTTCTTCATTCTCCGGAAGAACTGCCTTAAATATTGTTTCAAATCGCCAGTTGTCATAAGTGAGTTGGACTTCTTTGGTGTCAAAATTGTTTTCTGTCATGTCCAACTGATCCAGAGCTATGCGGTCACTTTCACTAAGGTCTACCCACTGACTCACTTTTTCAGGGTTTAAATAAATGCATTTCTTGAATGGACCATTTTCCTCGTCTTCTATATTCCTTATTGGCTTGAAAGCTTCTAGTTTAAGGAAGTATGACTTACATATTTGTGTGATTTTAGACAAATTTTCTTCTTTGACCTTTAGAACTGGCACTTTTATGTTGCGCAAGAATTTATCTCGATCTAGCACTTTCATACCACGCACGCCAACGGGTGCCAAGGGCACAGTAGCGGATGAGCTCATTTTACGTAAAAATGCGCGGATATAATTCAACTTCATACCAAAAATCTACGAAAAGTTGATGTTAAACACATCGTCAATACTAACCTATTTCGAGGTCAGAGCTGATGTGAGACTTGTTGCTTTAGTGAGTAGAGGGTCCTTGGATAACTGTGCTTGACTGTTTATACACACACCATTGAGTAAATGGCGAATTTATCACAATATTTTTTGGTGAAAGCGTTGCACTACTGCGCGACTTTGATTCTCACGTTACTTGTCAACTTGACGTTTGTAATCGCATCCTTTGACATCAATTTTGACAAATCCGTTCCATTTTACATGTGTCACACTTCGTGAGTTACGTGGTAACACGTTTCTCACACCCCATGCTACATCTAAGGCGTGCATTACCACTGTCATGACTTGGTGTGTAATAAGTTCAATAAACTATCAATGGCTTCTATATAGCAATATATTATTCTAAAATATCAGTAATTCTTCAGACTAACGACAGCCAAACTCAACACGTCACTGACCAAACTAACCACGCAGTGCAATCAGCTAACAGGGGATTACAGAAAAGTCTTGCTGGGTTGCTGTGGTGTAAATATTAATTTATATTCTAATATTTTAATAAAGTTATCATTTAATTCATCGTCACTGTTCTGTCATATTACCTGCTGCTAGGCTCTATACTGTTGCGAGGCTCCGGGCAACACATCTTTGCGAGGATCCGGACGACACATCGTTGCAAGGCCAGGGCGACACATCTTTGCGAGGCCCTCATTTTTATGAAATTCATATGAAATTAACGCATTCAACCCTAATCTATTCAAAGTTAGAGTGAACAGGCTTCTTCTGGGTGCCTAAGCTAACTCCATCGTCGACTTTATCTCTGTCACCTCTGACCTAGTCCAGAGTCAAGAGCAAACCCATCTCAAATATAAAATTAAACTTTTGAAAAGTAAGGTTATTATGAAGTCGGGTTGCTCGAGGCCCCTGGAAGAGAGATGCCTCGGGCGGTTGCCTTCTACGCCACCCCCAAGGCCGCCACTGCACCTGCATAATTTGAACACAATAAAAAGTAATTCTCAAATGGTTTTATGTTTTATTTCTTGTATTAGTTGCCAGTATGAAATAAAGACCTCAATTGCCTGATGAGTCTTGTCGTAGGAAGCTGCTGGACGCGAGCGTGAGATTCTGAGTTCGATTCTCAAATCCAGCAAAGACTTTAGGTAGGTAGGTGTCATCCCGAAGTGTAGATTTGTGCCTACCACTTTGGCGATACAAACGTGATGTTTAAGACACGGTCGAATGTAGGTACCTACATATGTATAACCAACAAGAAAAAAAAAGAAACTCATTTGTACCTACCTACTTATGCCATCCATATTACTATCGATAAAAGATAATATTTAACATGTGAAAATGTGAACGTATGGTATGGTATGGTATTAAATCATCGGGTGATCGTGTTACTCTTCACAGGGGAAAGAGGGGTAGGCCTCGCCCGAAATACTTCAAAAAACAGAGCACGTGTTGTAATTTAGGTACAACAAGAATGGTTTTATAAGTAGATTTTTGGTGGTTGGTTTTTGCCCACTAACACCTACATAAGTAATTGTTGAGCGTGCCATACCATGGTGGAGTGATATTCCATGAATATAAAGGCGCAGACCCAACGCGGCGCACGGATTGGTCACCCACTTTTATAAGATTCGCTCGATTGTGTCCACTGCAATTCACAGACACGCTACTCATCAATTGAGGTCATTGGTACATGAGTGGGTTGCTAGAATATGGCGTTCACATAGCTCAACACTGTCAACGCCACGCACGCGGTTTATCTATGCGGTACACACTATACACGAATATTAACCCACGATTATGTAGAACTGTATCGCAGCACCTGTGTGCCGCGGTGGGCCACGCTACTGTTCTACATAACTGTGGGTGTGTAGGTTAGGTAGACCCACGTTGTCAAACGAATGAATACACGCAGCTAAAATGCGCTGCGTGTCCGTGCACAGAATGCGCCGCGGTGGGTTTTCGCCTTAATTCACACTCAAAAATGAATCATGTCATCTCATGGGGCCGACCCGATATATAGAAAACGGTAAATTAATAATTATACAAAATGCTTCTCTCTGCTTCAGATCAGAGTCACCTTTTATGTTTCACTACAGGGCAACAACTCCTAATATTTATCCATGTCTGGTTCGAGTGTATGGTTTTTAACGTTTACGGAACCTTGGCAACAATACGAGCCTATCCCTGCTACTCAAATTTTACTAAGTCTTGAGCTTACCTTCTTAGATTCGTATATCTAATTATGAATATTGATTTTCTTGGCGACGTCATGTTTAATCCTTAAGGTTTGAGTATATAAGACGTTGGAGGAACAGCAAACGACGAGTAGTCTCCACAGCCTCGGCAGGTTCCCACATTACGGGTTTACCTTACAGACTGGAGTAGTTCGTCTAACGATTTTCTCCAGTATCTTGTAACAACCATCTCCGGCCGAGATTTCTCCTAGTTTCAAATCGAAATAACTACAACCGACATGGCGATGGCAGATCACGGACCTGGAATGGCAGCCCTGCAAGCTTGGGGAGGCCAAGCAGCCGTGCATGGAGCGGCGAACCAAACCGTCGTGGACAAAGTATCAGCCGACATGCTCCACATGGTCGACGCTCACTGGTACCAGTTCCCACCTATGAACCCTCTCTGGCACGCTCTCTTGGGATTCACTATCGGCGTTCTCGGATTCATTTCCATTGTTGGCAATGGCATGGTCATCTACATATTTTCAACTACCAAGAGTCTGAAGACACCATCGAACCTGCTGGTAGTGAACCTCGCTTTCTCCGACTTTTTGATGATGTGCGCTATGGCACCGGCTATGGTTGTTAATTGCTACAACGAAACATGGGTGTTTGGTCCGTTTGCCTGCGAACTCTACGGCTGCGCTGGCTCACTATTTGGATGCGCATCTATTTGGACCATGACTATGATCGCCTTCGACCGCTACAACGTCATCGTGAAGGGTATCGCCGCTAAACCAATGACAAAGACTGGAGCTCTTCAGCGCATCCTCGGAATCTGGCTGTTCTCCCTCGCATGGACGCTTGCGCCCTTCTTCGGCTGGAACCGGTATGTACCTGAAGGCAACATGACTGCTTGTGGCACTGACTACTTATCAAAGGACTGGTTGAGCCGAAGCTACATCCTTGTCTACTCCGTGTTCGTGTACTTTTTACCTCTGCTGCTCATCATCTACTCCTACTACTACATTGTCCAGGCTGTAACTGCCCATGAAAATGCTATGAGGGAACAGGCTAAGAAAATGAACGTGGCTTCGCTCAGATCATCTGAGGCGGCTAATACCAGCGCTGAGTGCAAGTTGGCTAAGGTGGCTCTGATGACCATCTCCCTGTGGTTCATGGCGTGGACCCCTTACCTTGTGATCAACTACACGGGGGTGTTCGAGAGCGCACCCATCAGTCCTCTGGCTACTATCTGGGGCTCTCTGTTCGCTAAGGCTAATGCCGTATACAACCCTATTGTATATGGTATCAGTCATCCTAAATACCGCGCTGTTCTGTACCAGAAGTTCCCATCACTGGCATGCACAGTGTCACCTGATGAAGCTGGCTCAGTTGCGACTAACGCTACCGTTGTCTCTGATCAGAAGTCAGAAAAGCCTGCTGCGTAAGACCACAGCATTTCCTCTGATGATAACACTCAACGACAACATCGTGCTTACCGGACGAATGATTCTGCTATTCTGATGTAATATTTCATTTTGTATAAAGATCTAATCTTCATCAGTTCTGTGTACTCGCGCTATCAATGTATAAAGCGCCTGCACATTTCGTGTGCAAGTTTTCTGCATTGAGCACCACGTTGCACACAGTTCTGATACCTTTCTTTGTAAAACATCTTTGTATACTATAACTATTGTAAATTAAAGCATCATTTTGTTACTGTACCTACGTTAGCTCGTTTACTATCCTACCCATGAGACTGCTCCTCCTAGATATAAGTGATTTTTGAATTTCACGACGAAACTGGCTCTGTATATTTGATTAATAAAGTTTAAGCTGCAAAGTGGTTTTTAACCGCATACAAACGTATTTTTATTTAATTTTCTTTTTAATTGTTGATTGTGATTTTGGCTGATAAAATCAATGTTTACCTTTGTGTGATCTGTTTAAATCTGAGGTCATTCACCTTTCATAAATAAACTAAGTTATTAGCAAACCCTTTTAGTATGGCTGATTTTTTCAAAGTTAGATAAATATCCGAGGAATAATTTTGACTCTTTACGAAACCGAAAACCGTGTAAAGTAAATTTTATTTCCCTCAGATAGCTAAGTTAAAGTAGGGTAATGACTCTAGTGAATTAACAGCCCCCAATGACTGATAAAAAAAAAACAAGTTTTATCCCAAAAATAAGGAATTGGGACTTTTATACCAGACGTAGTATTTTTTTTTTCATTATCATTTATTTTCATACAATGTGGTAGGTACAGATGTTACATAGTAAATTAAGTGCATAGACATATTCAGCCATTTAGTGATGATATGCAAATATTTAGTCAGTAAAAGTGTTTTTGTAACATTAAAAAATAGCTACACACAATTACTATTACTTACCAACTTCTTAATAAAAAACACATACACATTTCAGTGATTTGAAGTTGAGGAAGTCACTAGTTTATCTTTGAAAATGAATGCCAATACAAATTGAATATACATAGGTATTTAACATAACTCAACTCAAAATATAATACCTATATCTTCTTCTATACTTATAATAAATCTGTAGAGAGGTCAATTCTGTACAAGGAATATATTTTCAAAATAACTATCAGGGGGTGATTAGTGATCGATACTGGTGCCAAAAATGCAATCACTAAATTTTTTGTCTGTCTGTCTGTCTGTCTGTCTGTATGTTCTTTATAGAAACAAAAACTACTCGACCGATTTTAACGAAACTTGGTGCAATTATTCTTCATACTCCTGGGCAGGTTATAGTATACTTTTCATCACGCTACAATCAATAGGAGCAGAGCAGTGAAGGAAAATGTTGGGAAAACGGGAGAAGTTACTCCATTTTTTAAGCTTCCGTCGCGTGTGTAGCCTTAATGGTTAAAGTTACATAGAAATCATGTATTACGGAAATGTTCTACATAAAATTATCTAAAAAATATCCCGAAACAGCATATGTCTATCTTTTGTCAATTTTAAACCGATCTGGCTCAGAGTTTCAAAATCGGGGGTAAAGTAACTATTCCACGCGGACGAAGTCGCTGGCAGAAGCTAGTAAACAATAAAATTATGCCTAAAAACATGGTTGACTTGTACATAACATGACCCCGGTGATGTTATGTTATAAACTAGTGTAAAAAACTAACAGACATGCGATTACGAGACGAAGAAAGAATTTTTGAAATCGGCACAGTAGTTTTTGTGTTTATTCGTTACAAACATACACACAAACACAAAAATACGAATCTTTCCTCTTTATAATATTAGTGTAGATTATTATAGATTTAGATCTCATGAATATGGTATATAAGGCTATCAAAGTTGCCCTAAAATTAAGTAAATCATAACGATAATAATGTATTTTTCTTTATAAGTATACCTCAACAGTCGTGACTGGAGCCTCCTTTTAAGCAAACATCAAAATAAACATGTTTCTCATGAATTTCCAGCTAACCAGTTGACCATACACATCCCTTTGTTTATATTACTTTCTTTTGTTTTACAACCTTCCCAACAGCGGGTCGTAACCTTATAATAGTATTACCGTCCACATATTAACAGGGCTAGACTGTTTTATTTACAATACAAGCTATCCACATAAACGAGGTATTTTCTTAACGTTGCGAAAGGTTAATAGAAGCTTCTAAGTTCATTGTAACTGCAATATGTAGCTGTTTGAGAAGAAATAAATGTGTTATTTAAATGCTTGGCGTATTTATTTCGACTGGGATATAGTTATATTTCTTACTGGCTTTTTGCTGCGGCTTTACTCCTACAGTTTCCGGAGAAAAAAGAGGCGGCTAAAGGTACTCGCCGATAGTGTATCTTCCTATGATCGATAATTGTCGTACTCGAATCGGTGGCACAGAAATGACCTCCAGCAAACAAACATACAACACAAACTTCTTAATAAAGCTATACTTTAGATGGCGTAGCAAACAGAATTTAAATATCTCTAATTTTAAAATCATCCCAAAGGAACCTACTCCTAGGATAAAAAGTACCCGATGTCCTAATACAGGCCATAGTCTATCAGCGTTCAGCCGTGAAGACGTGGAAAATATTTAACAAACAGACTGACAAATTAATTACTTTCTCGTCATCATCATCATCATTTCAGCCGAAAGACGTCCACTGCTGGATATAGGCCTCCCCAAGTGTCGCCACAACAACCGCTCCTGTGCGTCTGGCATCCATCGGCTACCCGCGACCCTCACCAGGTCATCGGTCCATCTTGTTTGAGGCCGCGCCAACGCTGCGTCATCCGGTACATGGTTGCCACTCCAGAACTTTTCGGCCTCATGGACCATCTCTTCCGCAGGATGGCTGGCAGAAAATAGATGCGAGAAGCCGAAAATAGATCTAAGTGGCGTGCAATTGGAGAGGCCTATGTCCAGCAGTGGACTGTAACAGGCTGTTGAAGTTGATGATTGATGAGACCAACTATTCAACGAGCAATGGCCACTTCAGTTTGGCGATCCTTCGGACTGGGTCGGTAACATTGGTTCTCTTGCGGATGTCATCATTTCTGAGTCGATCACGTAAGGAAACCCCGAGCATAGCATAGCTGCTGGGACTCAGGCCTCCTCTCTAGGAGAGGAAATGGGCCGTAATCCAACACGCGGGCCCAGTGCGGGTTGGTGAATGTCACATGTCTTCGAATTTTTGGTTCTAGGACACGCCGGTTTCCTTCACCGTTTTGAGAGCAGTGGTGATGAAAATTAATTACAGAAAGTAATGCGTCTGGCTGGGTTTAAACCCGCAACTTACAATTCGTAAGTCGGGGCCATCACCACTCGGCCACCATTGGCCATAGACTTTCACATAGTGTTTATTACGCTTACATGCCTAAATCATTGAACCCATATTGTTGAATTTTGGTACAAAGATATATCAGTCTTTTCAGAAGGCTACTTAGTCATGAAGGCGAGGGTAAATGCTAGGTTATAATTTTAGTATGGATTTGTATGTCTTATAAAGGCTACAGCTACACAGATCGTTGATATGAAATGTTTACTATGGAAAACAGAGAACTTATTTAAAAATAAACACAAATAGTAATAGATTTGTTAGGCTTTTTATCAAAAGCACAGGGAGAATAGAAACGATAATGATGCAAACGCATGTTCATCGCGTGATGGTAAATTTCATATCAAGTAGGTTTCCTAAGGTAAGCGCATACAGGGCAGCAAAATGTACGTGCGCTCTGTTTCATTGATCCGTAGTGAATTTAATCAAATAAATAATGGAGTTGAAAGCATAATTCCTGCGGCTTCTTTGTCACACTTTGTTGGGGCGTAACTCCCAACAGTGAAAACGTAATGTTGAAAGAGTAAACAACCAGTTGATGTTAAGGTTTTATTGCTACTAAAAATATCATGTTATTATATAATAATGTAAATTAATGTTGGATTAAATAAACTGCAACGTTTCACAGTAAGTAGCACGAGTTAGTTAGGGTCAATGTACCGCATAGCTTGTATATAACCTATGCGGCGTATCTTTAAAAAACGATGTATGTTTTCGGGTCATAAAATATCTAGTCTTTCATGCAAAAGTGTCTTGTAACTTTGCCTTTACAAAGCCAATTTTATAAAAGAAATTTTTTGTCGTAATCGGTTATTCCTTACAGATATCATATCTTTACATACACACAAACCAACATTTACTTTTACTACATAAAAATTACCTTCTTCTTAGTTTAGAGGGAAGTGGATAGGCGTTTAATTGTTCTAATGCGATTTTGACAGTTGAAGTGTTTGCTAAAACACGATGCCAGTAGACAGAAGAGGACGTTCTGAAGACTTTCTGCTATTAATAACAACTGATAAACAATCATCCAACTAGAATTATCTCGGAAATGCACACAATATTGTGTTAACTTTTCAATACATATAACTACTATTTCAGCACTTCACACAGAAGGCGGAAATGAAACGACACTGAGGCGGTTAAGGCGGGGCAGGGCGTTTCTTTATAGAATCCTGCTGGCACTTTTATTTACACTTTTATTCTTCTAATTTATTTAAAACCTTGCCTTTATGCTTGCTTTTCATCGACGACTGAGAATATAGAGAGAGAGTCTGAATGTACTGGGACGTTATGCTAGCCAATTCTAGTGCTACTCAGTGCTACCCCACTGCTATGCTAGTGCTACGCTAGTGCTACGCTAGTGCTACGCTAGTGCTACGCTAGTGCTACGCTAGTGCTACGCTAGTGCTACGCTAGTGCTACGCTAGTGCTACGCTAGTGCTACGCTAGTGCTACGCTAGTGCTACGCTAGTGCTACGCTAGTGCTACGCTAGTGCTACGCTAGTGCTACGCTAGTGCTACGCTAGTGCTACGCTAGTGCTACGCTAGTGCTACGCTAGTGCTACGCTAGTGCTACGCTAGTGCTACGCTAGTGCTACGCTAGTGCTACGCCTTTGCTACGCCGATGCTACGCTCATGCTACGTTAATAATACACTACTGCTAACTCAGTGTTACGCAGTTCTATGTAAGTACTACGACAATGCCAATGGCCAATTTACTGCCTGTTTTTGTATTAGTCTAGCCGTGGATTGCTATAGGCCAATGATGATTTTAGCAATGGACTAATGGATGTACCAAACGATCACGATATATCAGCACTGATCCTCCAAAAGTTATTGTAGGAAGCTCAAACTCTCACATTACTTACACCTTTAATACCAAAAATGTAGGTGTAAAGAAACGGCCAACTATTCTTCGTAGTAAGCAGAAAAATATGTCGCCAGTAAATTAGTGTTAGAAAACAATGGCGACGCGCCACGAGCGTTCTCTAACATTTTTCAACAAAGTAAGGTGACCAAGGTTTACTTGATGGATAGTTTCGGCTTTAAGAACTCTTTAGTGAATGAAAACCTGAGTTTTCGGGTCGGAAAGTCTCAAAGGAAGCAAATGATTTCATAAAATTCATACTGGTGGTGTATTATTTGATAAACGAATAAATTCGATTACGTGTTTCAATTCGTTTACAGTCTTTTTTTAACGAGATATTTGATTCTTACTTCTGCCAACCATGATTTTAATAAAAGAATTGGCCTTTTTAGGTATTGTAGGATGTTTTTTTTTGTTTTGAACATACATATTTATGAACGAAAGAATTACATATATATTTAAAGCTTTCCCTAACTACAAACAAAAACCTTTTTCAAAGTCAAATTCCTCTATTGAATAGGTTTAAAGCCATGTGTGTGCTCATTGACCGCAATAAAAAGGACTAGAAAATTACCTAAAGTATACCATTTTGCTTTTGATCCTATATGAAGAAGATACTATGTTAGGAATTTTAAAGGGTGTTCTGGTAAGTTCGACGAGTTCGAACCAACGCTTCAAGTATTTCCATTAGGTTCAGTAATCGGAATACTTTAGCTAGTACCTAGTATCGCACGTATTAACTAGGTACTTATAGAATTCGTTTACAGTCGTTTACTCCAAATTTAATCACGGGTATCACGTTAATTTATTTGAAAGTTTCTAGGAAAGGTGAAATTGATTTCACGGGATTCTCAGAATCACAAAAATAGGGGGCTTGTCGCCACTCAAGGATTTCGTTCCAAGAAAAAGGGCCTGGATGTTTCATCGTAGAAATGAAATTAGCATTTTTTATAACGTTTTTATAATGCTGTGATATTGTATTGTTGCGTGCCACAATTAGTTACCAGTAGCGCCATCTAGTATCGAGTAGCAGAACTAGTAAAGTCAAGAACCTTCGAGACTTTTCGATGCTAGAACATTCTAGAATTCTCGGACTCTAGTCAGTCGCGACCGATATGTACGAGAACTTTCTGGAACTGTCTACAATGGAAGGTTCTGGATCTACCCGGCGCCCTATATGAGGCTGGCATATGTACCGACCGAGTCAGTATTGGATTTGCGATACAAGTGATAACTTCGAGAGCGATCTTCGACTGCGAACTCAAGTGATTAATTATAGTGCGATTGTGTTTTGTAATTTGTGAGTTTATAATGTAATTAGTGTTGCGTAATTAAAGTTTAATCTTTGGTTATTTAATCGGCTGATTTTATTGTAACGAACCCTAAGCTCGTAGCTCGTAACAGTATGTACATAAGTGCATGTGAAATGTTTCCGTTTGTCAGATACAATGTTTTAAAAAACATGTACTTGTATTTATTATGGCACGAATTTCTATTATTGGGTGGTAGAATTAAGAAGAGGTCCCATGACCAGCAGAAGAAATGTATACTGCCGTTATTGTCTTTTTGTTCACTTAGTTTATGTTGTTCTATAGTTGAGCAAAAGCTTTCTCCATGTTTTCTAGTTCCAGTTTTTGTTGGCTTACAATCGTAACACTCAGCCGGGCAAAGGCCCTCTCTTTCTTCTTCTAAAAACCTGTCTGACTATCTTTGTCCTGGCCAAGGCGATTGCCAAAACGTCTATTGTACGGGACTGAGAACACTGTCGAAATGTCACGTGATCATCTAAATATATAATATATATTTTAAGTTATATTATAACTCAAAAGTGACTGACTGACTGACATAGTGATCTATCAACGCATAGCCCAAACCACTGAACGGATCGGGCTGAAATTTGGCATACAGGTAGATATTATGACGTAGGCATCCGCTAAGAAAGGATTTTCGAAAATTCGTCCCCTAAGGGGGTGAAAAAGGGGTTAAAATGTTGTATGGAACTCCACGTGAATGAAGTTGCGGGCATAAGCTAGTTCCCTTATATTTTGGCATTGCGACAGTGGCCATCGCTAATAGAATGGCACTTTCTATTAGCTTTTTTCACCTTCACTTCGTGCGTTCTTCCTTACCCAACAAAATCGTGGACCCCCTACAACGAAATAAAAGTGCATTGACTCAAGAGCGCACATTCCCAAGCAGTATTACCGCGACACATTCTTCTCGTTCCTCAGAGATATATAAAAATAACGTATCCTTTAATTTAAATGCACATCTGGCTGTGGACGTGAAGTGAATCAAGTTCACTGAGATTAATAGGCACTTGGCTATGTGACTGACAGAAGAACAAATACCCTAGAATTTTCGAAGGGAGTCTGGCTGCCGCCTGAGGCTCCTTTCGCATGGGATCAGAAGTTGCCCAGAACATTATACATAGCCCATGTGTAATTCTGATGTATGTGTGCTATGCTATGCTGTGCTATATTACTGTAAAGTTTCTGTTTTTTGCTTTATCCGATCTTAAAAATGTTGGCGGTTATAATCGTAGTAGGGAAGGAATCCTGGCAGAATTGCGGAACTGCCAGGGTTGTGGATTTTATTTTAAAGAGTCACCGTGGTCCAAATGCCATTTTAAGGCATTTGGTGGAACACGGATGGGTTCGATTCAGTAACAGTTTGACAATCCCTTCTGCTCCGCCCAGAGCGGAAGAAGTCATTTGATGATTTCCCATTCTTTAAAAAAAAAGGATAGTATATATAGATTCTGCTGGCCAATAGGTGACTGTTGAGCTCAGATCTGGCCAATACAGATGTGTTCAAGGCGATGTTCCGATGCCAAAATTGGGATAAGGGTAGAAGGATAGTATTACGGTGTAGGCTGATTCTGGCTACAAGCTGTCTGTACTTAACTTGTCTGGGCGGTTAAATTAAATTGATGAGTCTTAGCATCTCGGCGGTCACCAAGTCGTTTGATAGACGTAGTTATTATGACTTTATCGCTTAACTAAGGGTTGCTGTTCCGTTTGATATTGTATAATCGTCATCTGTAGCAAGAAGTTCTAGATAATAGCTAACGACGACGTAGATTAACGACAAAGTTGTTACACTTCTGGCTATAGAATCCTGAATCAGTCTGCAAAAATTTAACCGAGAGAACATGAGTGAAATGAGCTTGAAGTGAACTCATTTGAAGCAAAGCAGTTGACAGTTAACTTCACTTAAGTTTACATTGTGAGATGTTTATAGAATAGCACTACTGCCGGTTTATTCTGAGTAAAAACTTGACTGTGAAAACTTACTCAGGTGGAGTGCGCTTCATGTGAACTGTCTTTTCATCTTGAAATGAGATATTATTCCATCCAGAGAATAGGGTATTTGACTAGAAAAAAAACTTTTTACAAAAAAATACAACCGACTTCCACAAAAAATCAAAAAAGTACAAAATAACTTTAATTCGGAACTCGGTGTTTGTGGTTCCTTTTTCGTTTTTTGAACACCGAGTTCCGAATTAAAGTTATTTTGTACTTTTTTGATTTTTTGTGGAAGTCGGTTGTATTTTTTTGTAAAAAGTTTTTTTTATTTTTCACTTTTTTGTGGTACCTACACCCCCTCCCCTCCCCCACCTAAATGAACCAATTACATTGGTGTAAAAAAATGCACTGCTCCAATGCAGAGTAAACTAAAAGGTCGTCAATGTAGACAATGTAGATATTTTTTTTAGATTTTTGTTGATTTTTCAAAAACCGCTTGTTCGATTTCGATAAAATTTCATGGGACCATTTGGGAAGTATACCCTTTCCAACAAAAAAAGAATTTTTCAAATCGGTTGGCAAGCGACGGAGTTATGCGCGAACAAACATAAAAAAAAAAATACAAACATGCGAATTGAGAACCTCCTCCTTTTTTAGAAGTCGGTTAAAAATCGAATTAATCCGTCAGATAGATTTCCAAAAAGTATTGGACACGTATTTTTTCTTTTTTCACAAACAAAAAACGAAGATGGTACAGTGCTTTGAAAACTCGTGTGACGTCACTACGTGCTACAATTTTTACCACGGCTTGACGTCACAAGCCCCCACTCCTGATCTTTGATGCTTTATATCTTCGTCAACTTTTAAAGATTTGAAAAAGCAAAAAAATACGTGTCCAATATTTTTCGATAATCTGACCGACGGATTAAATAGAATCATATGTTTTTTTTACTCAGGAAACATCCCTTTTGCTATTCTGTAAAACTCGCACCGTGCAAATTTAGGTGACGTGAACTTGAATTGAGCTGTCAATTCGTATTATTCATCCAGGATTCAAGATTCAAGATTCAAAGCATTTATTTCAAATAAACCCTTTACAGGCACTTTTGAATTGTCAAGTCGAAAGAGGTGAAGCTATCTGCACGTTCCAAAGCGTAGATCTCTATGGAGAAGAACGTGCAAGAAACTCCACGGACACTCTTTTAAATCATGTTCTGTATTACATAACTTTGGTTACATCCTTGGTGCTTCTATGTGTGAGGACAATGCAAAGAAAAAAAAAAGGAAACTATAAAACAATTCAAAGTATTAAAGATTAAAACAAGTCAGTGGCAGTTAAGAGGTGACCAGTCTCAACCGACGGCGCCCGTTCACGAACATGACGCGTGTATCGGCACCATTTAGCTCAACCATGTTGAAGGGAACCGAATGATCCGACACACGCGCCACCATCAGCGAGACATTTGAGCGAGCATGACATACTCTCAACTGCCATTTTAGTTCAAGTCACAAAGTAAACTATAACCTGTAAATGGCTCCATGGTACTCACATTTACAATATTTATTATAGGCCCATAAAACAGCATGTATAGTATGCACAGACACTTTTCAAACACACACAAAAGTGTTAGGACACCATTATAATGCCCCAGAAATATAAATATATAAAAATACCGACGTAAAAGTCCAATGCTTCAAAAGCACTAACATTATTCCCCGCATACTTTTTCCAACATCAAATACAGGATCGCTAAAAACAAGTTTTTTAATGAAAATCCCCATCTGGCTTTGTTAAACCGCAAATTAAGATGGCCGCGATCTAGATTGCTTTCTTTATTCTATACAGTGGACAAATTGGATGCGGTGCAGAATAGGAGTATGTTCCTAACGCTTTTTTAGATTACTAGCGAGTGAGGCAATTGATTAGGGCTGCTATAAAATTGGCTACAACACTATGAGAGAAAAAGATTTATCTTTTTAGGAACTCTGGTGTGGAGTGCCAACGCACAAGAGTGGTGTGATCTATACAAAGACTGTGAAGGTGTGTTTGATGACTGCATATTATCAATATAGAGATTTCATCACCGCACCTGATTATTATAATTACGTAAGAATAAATAGCGTGCTCCTTCATAAATATACCAAACAAACAATACAATGTTTGTCTCCTCGGTTGCGTCTTTGAAAAACTGATAAAATATCTATAAATACAATAGTTAAGTCTATCACAATGAGTTAATATTTGATAGGCAATCAACATGTCACTGGGAACCTTTCCAAACCTGTGAGACTTAGTAGTCATGGTGCCGTCGGAAAAGATGGGTACTCCAGAAGAACAGCCCTTGAAAGTGAAAGAAAAACCGAAGAAGAAAACTTTAAAAGAGAAGATTGCGGTGATAAAGGAGAATATAACTGTGGAGCCTGTTCTGGCGTGCTATGTGATCCCGGGAGTACTGTCAAGACTGGCAAACCAGAACCTGAATCTGGACAAAGCATGTCGCGTGAACATGCAGTTTGGCGACCAGGTTTGTGATGCGCTCATTGCAAAAGAAGGAACAAAGTACCTTAAACAAGAATTGGCCGTCCAAGAACTTATAGCAGGGATGGAGATGTGGAAGAGCGTTCTTCTAACTGCGCTGCCAAGCTTCTTGATAATCTTCTTGGGTGCTTGGAGCGACAGGACTGGAAAGCGAAAGATATGTATTCTCCTCCCAATCATAGGAGACTTGCTCATGTGCCTGAGCAATATCCTCAACGCGTATTTCTTCTACGAGTTGCCGGTAGAGGTCACCATGTTCTTTGACGGTTTCTTCCCTGCCATCACGGGTGGTTGGATCACTACATACATGGGTGTCTTTGCATACATAAGTGATATATCGAGTGCTGAGTCCAGGACGTTTAGAGTGGGTATAGCGAACCTGTGTTTGACAGCCGGAGGGCCTATAGGCTCTGTTCTCAGCGGGATACTCCTGAAACTGACTGGATACTACGGAGTGTTCAGCGTTAGTGCATTGCTGAACCTTTTCAGTATTCTCTATGGATTTTTCTATATTAAAGATCCGGAAAGGCCTATGACAGAGAAGCCGAAAAAGGTTAGTCTTTTTTGAAAACTTGAGGGTTCAGATTCTGTAGTTTGTAGATGTAGGATGTCTTTAGTTGTGAATAGTTGAGTGATAAAGTTAATTTTAGTAGTTTTAGATTAACTTAACATCACGCCTGTTATCCCAAATGGTAAGGCAGGGTTGTAGCTTACTGTACACACTGTGAGTATTGTCGTCGGAGATAATTCCTATTCTACTACACGAGACGCACACTATAACGACGCAGTTGGCGCAGTGGTTGTGGCTGCGCTGCATATCGCGGGTTCGACTCCCGTATGGAACAAATAATTGTAAGACCTACAGATACTTGTTCCGGGTCTGGCTGTTTGTGATTGGAGTTTATATTTTTGTAAACGCACCCACGATACAGGAGAAATGCCTAGGATGGAGCAACATATTTTATTTTTATTTTTAGGGAAAAGACTCTGAGCTGCTCTACAAAATTTTACCCGACCTGAGAATCGAATGTACATAAGACCTTTCGGACTCGGACGTAGGGCTTCCACTCATTGCGGCAGTAAATTGTGTAAGGTGAAAGAATGGACAACTTCCCCATTTAGAATATTATTGATTGTCAATCTACGCAGTTCATAAAATAGTTTGTTTGCATATTTACTGCATATAGAATCAATGATCTAGGCTATATTTTGATTGGCGACAAAATCTCTTTGTTCGTAATTGCGTTTAGAATTCGTGCATTATACATATTTGACACCATATTTTCTTATTGATAAGAATTGCACGCTATCTATAGTAAATGTTAAAGTCACACCTCTAAACGTTGCTAGAAGTAGTTTTAACCAGTTTGAATATAACCTTTTTCAACCGATTTCCAAAAAAGGTGGAGGCTCTCAATTCGACTGTTTTTTTTTGTGTCTTACTTTTGTACTGGGTGTACCGATTTTGGTGATTCTTTTTATATACAAAAGCTAGTGCTTGTCGTGTGCTCCCGATTTGACAACTAGTTATCCTAAATAATGCGTGGCATAGTTTACATTGATGACGTTCTCATTCCCTCTTGTCGATGTAAAATGAAAAAATAAAATTGTGTACGATAGTTTGAAAGAGCATCTTAGTATTTCAACGTGGTCCCTTTCTAGTTTGGTGAAGATCTGATGAAGAACCGAGATGATAGGATACGAAACTCTTCAATAAATGATAGCAAATCTTTCGGGATTGCTGAAATCGCATTTTCGTTTATTGTTTACACCAGTGGTTCCCAAACTTATTTTGTCTACTGCCCACTTTGAGAATAAATATTTTTTTAGCGCCCCCATTTTTTCACCTATTTAAAAACCACTATAACTTCAAATTAAATTAATTAATTATTGTGACCTATAATATATGTATATTAACGGAGAATTCTAAACGAAACTTTTACTATAACCCGCAACTTGAAACCTGAGCGCAGTAGCTAACATACAACGGCGCTTAGGTCTCAAGTTAACTCTTACGGGCTCTACCTGCCAATAAGAATGATTATTGAAACGCAACTTTATAGTATTAAAACATGGTATCTTTTATTAAAAATAAAACTAAAATAATCGATCCTTATATAAAAACTTATGTGAAGGATGTATCTGATGCTATTTAATAAGTTTGTTGATATCAGGTTCCAATTTACTCAAGAACAGTCGCGAGTACTAATAACTATTATTTGTTTGTTTGTGTCTACTTTCATTACGAAACGGAGCGACCGATTGACATTGACATGATTTTAATTTTTTCTATATTCAATAAAATAGGACAGATATATGAACTACGCGGAGAGAAATATAGAACCGAGTTTGAGCAATCTTTTAATTCATATTAGTTGATGTTCACAAGTTGTTGTTGAGAGTCGAGAGCTCATGCAGTCGTTGTCTAAGAGGCCTCCTAGCTAATAAAATTACAAATCACCCCCCAGGCCTCTACACAACGCCCCCATTTTCTTTCTGGGTCTCTTACCGCCCCCCTTGAGACCTGCAGCGCCCACAAGGGGGCGTTATCGCCCACTTTGGGAAAGACTGGTTTACACCAATGTGATTGGTACGTGTAGGTTGTACCATTAAAAAGTGAAAAATAAAACATATAAAACAAAAAAAATTAACAAAAAAAATACAAGCAACTTCTACACAAAAAAACCAACCGCCGCAGGCCGTATGTCGTTTTGTAGCAATTAAATACATTTTCTTTCTTTCTTTCTTCTTTCTTTTTACTGCATCGTTGGTCTATTGGCAAGTACAAGTCACTGATGAACATTAGCTACCTACTGGGGTTCGTTTCACGGGTCGAGCTGAGTTACTATATAGCTTTAAACGAGCGCACTGGCTCTCTTTCGTACACCAGTCCCAGTATTATTCTGAGCGATGACCGTTTTGCGCGGCCTTGACGTATATTTTCCTGGAACCTATATTTCTTACCCAAACTGGGTAGATCAGTATCTTTTATCCTTATCCTATCCTTTCCTTTTCCCAACTATATTGGGGTCGGGTACCAGTCAAACTGGATTCAGCTGATTACCAGTATTTTACGTGAAGCGGCTGCCTACCAGACCTCCACAACCCATTAACTGGGGAACACGGTACTTCTTGGCAAGACTGGTGTCAGATTTTCTGACTGCTGACAATCCGTAAATCCGTAACGACTGCCAAAGATCTCCAAAATGACAGCCGGGACCAACGACTTAACTTGCTTTCCGAGGCACGGAGGAGTCTCGTTATGTTAAGATGGTCACCCATCCACAGACCAACCTCGGCAGGCGTTGCTTGACCTTAAAGATCGAACCGTGCGGCTGCTATGATTTAGCCACGAGCGCCTCATGGTGTCCGTTATACATGCCGCAAAAAAGTACTTTTTTTTCTTTCTTTCATTTATACAACTTGCAAAATGAGGGTTTACCATAGAGGGGGTAGGACCTCTGCCTACCCTTCGTGGAATACAATCATGATAATATGTTATAACAATATTGCTTAGTAGGACAGTTGCAGAGGATTACCGAGGCTACTTCCTCATGAAAAGAGCACTGACCATAAATCCTATAATTCCTTAAAGCGGTCACTGAAACACAATATTTACCTACCTACTTGTAATGTTGGCAGTTTGGATTCGTGCGAACAAACTGTTACATTTCAATTATCGAATTTAGTTGTAATTTTATATTTTGTATAAGTGTATAATAATATATTGTGGGTAGGTACTGTGTGGTATGTTTTGAGGGGTTCCCTACTTGATTTGGAAAGTTGATGATTCGATTTTTATTATATCGAGCACGGTTTGTCGATAATTCAGTTGTACGATGTTTTATTCCATCGATGCTTAATTGGTGCGTTGTAACGTTTGTGCGAAAATTCCTATTACGAAAAACCCTGCAGCGATTGCTTAGTTCGGTAATTTATTAGTTCGAAAGTATGTCGGTTGAGGTATGACTGTTTCAGTTTTGATGGTATCAGGCGATTGGCTAGCAACCGGTTACTGATATTGTCTACGTTATCTTTGACCCATGCTACAGCTAAACGTGGTATTTATTTTATATTCTATAAGTTTTTTATCACTATATTATATTACTAGCGACCCGCCCCGGCTTCGCACGGGTGCAATGTTGATATTAAATCTCTGCTATATTATGCATGTGGTATACATATAAACCTTCCTCTTGAATCACTCTATGTATTAAAAAAAAAACTGCATCGCATACGCAAAATCCGTTGCGTAGTTTTAAAGATCTAAGCATACATAGGGATAGACAGCGGGAAGCGACTTTGTTTTATACTATGTATTGATACAAATATTTTATACCTACTTAATAAGTTTAGAATATTGGTATAACTGGAGCAGTGATAGCCTCTATCACTTCATTTTGTATTGATTCCATCACCACAGCACTAAAAACGGTGTAGGGAAACACCATGAGGAAATCGGCATGTCTTAGACTCCCTCCCTCTCTCAGAGAGAAAACCTACATTCCAAAAGTGGAAAAGTTATAGACTGAATCAAGTTTCTACACAATTCCTATCTATTTCCCCTTGTATGGTGTCAACATCATTATTTTTTCTACTTACTGGCACACAAATTATTATTTTTTTATTTATAAAGTCACTTTTTATTTTACGGTATATATACCTAATGGACTTTCGTAAAATAATTAATTTCTGTTTTACACTATAGGACACAAAATTACCTTTTAAGCTGGTTCCAGTGTTATATACTGGTCACATTCCTATCGAAATATTTTAGATAGGAATTAGAAAAACATCAATCCACTCCAAAGTATTATCTTGGCAGTGCGAAGGTAGTATGTAATGCCGTAATGTTGACCATCTTTCAAGACAACGGTAGAAGCCATTCATGTGGAACAGGTCTAATAATGGGATTTATAATTGCAGAATGAATCGTCCGACGTACGGGGCTTCCTAAAATCCTTTTTCGACATAAAACACGTAAAAGACACTTGTACGGTGGCTTTCAAGAAGGGACCTAATAAGCGGAGAACAAAGTCCATTTTGGTGTTGGCATCGATCGCGTTTATATACGGCCCATCTCACGGTACGTACTTGTTTCTAGACTAATATTTTATTCAACGGTAGTACTGAATTCCGGACATAAATCCAAATTATCATTGGGGATCTATGGAATTATTTATATCTGTGTTTAGTTTGTAAAGTAACTATTTTTCTACATTTGGAAGCATCGGCTAAAAAGATTTTCCTTTCAAGAATGAGAAGACAACGGTTACTGAAAAAATAGTTCACATTTTTCCTTTGTGTCTTAAAATAACTATTATGGTGTTAATTTTAAGACAGAAAAAAAAAACGCCGCCGTCACAGATCGTGATGTGTGGCATTACTCGCGTTATTTTCAAATTGTGAAGTTGATAAAAATGCTATTACTTCCAGGAGAATACACGGTACGCTACCTGTACACCCGCTACCGTTTCAACTGGGACGCTCTGATGTACAGCTTCTACGGTACTTTCTTTATTTGCGCCCACTCACTCGGTAAGTTATCTAGCTGGATTTATTATGACACTAGCTTCTGACAGTGACTTCATCCGCGTCAAAGTCGGAAATGATCCCAAGCGAACATACTCCTGGGGTAAAACAAGTCTCTATGCTAATCCAGGACAATAGAAACTTCATCCCGATTCGTTCAGCCGTTCCAGCGTGACATCTATACATCCAAACTTTCGCATTTATAATAGTAGCAAGTGAAGGCAGACAATTACGTTGTCTTGATGACCCAGTCAAGACACGTGTGGGGTAAAATGACGAGGAGAGTTGACCCCAAATAATGTTACCCCATTATTTGGGGTCAGCTCTTCTCGTCATTTTTAGACTAGGCAAAGAGATCTATATTTTTTTTTTCTTTTTGAGTAGGTATATTTAATACAGGGTTCAATTAGAACACGTATTGAAAAACAGCAAGCTTTCCAACACTTAGGTTTCGATGCATGGTTTCTGGAATGCTACTGAATAACCTGTACTTACCACTTTGCCTGCCCCAGGAATCAACACGTAACTGCCGTTCGGCTTTCTTCGTTGTGATTAGTATGACTGACAAAGGGTAAAAAAATACAAGATATATGTATTAAAAAAAATGTTTAATTAGCCATTGTTTAAGTAATATCTATTTGAAATTCAGAAAAAACTGACTACTTACCTAATAGTACTCTGATGATTCCTTTGCTTTAGCAAAGGAATAAAAAATCTAAATAAATCATACTTCAAACACTTCCTACTTCTTTGGTGTGATAGATTCTTTTTCATTTACAACTTATTGTTTTCTAGATTTTGATGGGTCAGTTATAATTAAAATAGCTTAATTTAATAATCTTATAAGACACTAGTAGCGCCCGCGGTGTCATCCACGTCATTCCCGTTCCCGTGGAAATTCAGTGATCAAATATAGCCTATCTCCCTACCCGGGGATAGTGTAGCTTCCCAGCAGTGAAAGAATTTTTCAAATCGGTTCAGTAGTTTCCGAGCCTATTCAATACAAACAAACAATCAAATCTTTCCTCTTTATAATATTAGTACAGATAATATTTTCGTTGACGTGGCTTGGCCTGGATAGGCCTTTTACTAACTAGACCGAGGACTAGTACTAAACCGCGTTAGCGTAAACGTCGAGTCTGGTGACAATAACGGAAAACCTCACTTTTCCATATTACGTTGAAGCGATCGAGTGCGTTAAAAACTCGCAGTAGAGTCGAGTGACTTGGTCTTCTGAAAAAGGGTGATGGACATCCGCTGGATATGTGAAGAACAGCTGCCCTACCATGACGTTTTAAATCCATCATGATTCCTGTGTCAGAGAGAGATGGAGTTACACAAGACGTATTGCACTATCCCATTCCCTCACACACATCATGATGGATTTAAGACGTCATGGTAGGGCTGCTGTTCTTCATATATTATTCCGATCGAAGTGGCGACGCTTGTGGGAGGCCTTATTCTGGCAGCTGACGTCTTCCAGTTAAATTATGATGATTGATGTGAATTTATGTATTTATCATTTTCCAGGAGCATTGATATCAATAAGTCTGTTCAGTCACCGTTTGAAATGGGACGATTCAATGCTTGGCTTGATCTCCAATGGCAGCAAAATCGTGGGCGCCCTCTACACTGGTTTCGCGAGAAACACGATGGACATGTATATAGGTAGGTAACCTTTTTTTACGGGGGAAATCCTCATGGATGTCGTCCACCCTGGGGCGGGCAGAGGGGTCTGTCAGACTCTTACTGACTAAAACCACCCCGGTGTTCCATCTCTCACCTACGCCGGGGATCGCGGCAACGTATGTGGCATACGTAATCCGCGGCTGGTGCCGGTCCGCCTCTGCGGGTCACCTTGAGTCAGCGGAGGGAGGGAGGTGTTTGACTCCCCGCGTCGTCAAAGTGGGGCGCACGGGAACACTACGCACCGCCACCTGGGACCGAATGAGGGGGGGGCGACGGACGTCCCCAAGTCCGCCGCCTCTGGACCCAGTTAGGGGGGCCGGAAGAGAGCAGCGTATGCCTTCATCCGACACCCGGTGTGCCTGCTGCGGATGGGGAGAGAAGTCGAGATCTCCTTTTCCCTTACCGCAGCCTCCTTCTGGGAGATAACTGTTTCGCAGGAGACCACTGCGTCCCAGGACTCCTCGCCACCGACCATAGATTGGATTACTCTGTTGTTCCGCTCTGGTTGATTATTAGTGAGGTGAATATCGAAGGTAGGCTAAATTGCTCGAAGAAGCTACTTTGAGCGAAACTTTTAAAACACCTGTCTGTAGGAGTTTCGGTGGTCGCCAACCAAAAAATGTGGACGATCATCGAAACTCGCAACTATGTCTGAGCAGTTCTGAATTCTTAATGAAACTTGTAAATCAAAGTTGATCCGTTTGTGCAGCGTCTTAATTGATTTTTTCTTTATAATAATGTGTACTTATATATATATATATAAAAAAAAAAAAACTATAGGCTGCTGAATTCTTGCAAATAAGTCACACTATCAGGTTCTTTTGGGAATACGTCGAGATACCAGTAGTGACCAATAATGGTGAGATTGTTCGAGAATGTTCTGCAGTTGGATTCGCTGTGGGGTCAGCTGAGGTTCCCTTGTTGAGGTCCCTTTCACATTTTTATACATATGTATGTCGCAGTTAATTGGAAACTCATTTTTTCAAATTTGATAGAAATTATAATCTTTTATAGATTTATTTCAATCTGACGCAGTTTGAAATTATTCCGTGATATGTATAATGGTGATAAGGCCTTCGCAAGTAATGTTTGTTTACCGTTGATCTTCTGTAAGGGCAAACAGAAGACACACTATAAGACTCATCGTAACTAACTTTACGTATGTTTAGTTAACTATAAAATAAATCGTACCTATATTTTTCAGCGGTTGCTGTAGAGATGTTCAATGCAACGTCATTCACTGCCCTAAGGTCGATTTCGTCCAAATTAGTAACGAGTGATGAACTAGGTAAGTAATTAATTAATAGATAATGCAAATACCTACTAAAGAAGTGTTAGAATTTTAAGCAAGTGAAATAGAATAGTAAGCATCAAACAACAGTTTTTTTTTGCACCCATAAAAAACGACCAAGTCAGAATAGGACTCGCACGTAAAAGGTTCCGAACGTATGATATACATATGAGGCCATGAGAACCATAATGGCCTAATTCAATGGACAAGACATAATAATACAATATCTGAATTAGGCCATTATGGCACCTTAAATTAAGATCACAGACTAAACGGGTTCCGTTTTATGATACAGTCTTTCGGTACCCTAAAACCGCACAAATGAATAAAGTATCAAAATAGACCCCAACATTCGTAACACCTCACAAAAAATGTGTCCCCAAAACCACACAGGCAAAATTGACTGTTATCTTGCCAATTCGTACGTGATTTCAGGTAAAATGACGTCATTCTTCAATCTGATGGAGGTGGTGACTTCAATGATATTCGGGCCGACGTACTCGTGGATTTATATGACCACCTTGGAGATAGATGCGGGAATCGTATATTATGTCAGTACTGTGCTTACTGTTCCGCCGTTACTGTTTTTTGCGTAAGTATCTTTAAGCTTTGCGTGTGTGTGTCGCGTATGCTGCTGGCACGGCTAGTAGTGTGTGTATGTATCAGGGATGTTGCGAATATTCGCATCCACATCGATTTAGACATCCGCATCTGCATCCGCATCCGTATAAATCGTTGCGGAGCTGATGCGGATGCGGATGAATGGCTTCTTATACGTCTTCATACGTGAACTTAGCAGCTCTCAGACACTCATTTCATCAGTGATTCCAATAATTCGAATTCTATCGCAAAAATGTATATACGAAGCCTTGTAAAACAGACGGGAGTCCGAAAAGGCGGCCATTCTACTTTTCATTAAATGTAATGGTAAAATATTATTAAAATAACTCACTCCTTTATTATTAAATAAAGAAAGGATTAATATTAATGTTTTTTACCCTTCCAAACCAACACTTAAGTTTTTTGTACAGATCCGCATCCGCATTCGCGGATGTGAGCCTCTTAAAATCCGCATCCGCGTCCGCTTCCGCGTATGTGAGAAAAAATGCATCCGCAACATCCCTGTATGCATGTATGCTGCACAACTGCTGGATTGCGTGTCTTTGGCTGATACGTAATTATAATGTGAAAAAGACGGATGAAAATAGATTACTTGTAGCAGAGATGAGAATGTTGACACGGATGTGTGGAGTAACGAGGATGGATAAAGTGAGGAATGAGTACCTTAGAGGTAGTTTAACGCTAGTGACGGAAAAGTTGAAAGAGAACTGCTTGTCTTGGTATGGTAATGTGAAAAGGAGGGATGAAACGCATGTAACTAAAAGGGTTATGAAAATAAATGTGGATGGATGGAAAGGGAGAGGTAGGCCAAAGAAAAGATGGATGGATTGTATGAGGAGTGATATGAAAGAAAAGGGAGTAAGTGATAGTGTGACGGCTGACAGGCAGAATGGAAGAAAAAAAAACGTTTTGCGCCGACCCCAAATAACATGGGATAAGGGCAGAAAGCTGATGGGTGCTGGATTACGTATCCCGTCGGTTATGAAAAAAATCTCAAATTTTGAGTAGGTTTTGGATAGCTAGTTATTATATCAAAACTATACATGTGGTTACACAATATAACTATGTACTTACCTATTAAGTGAAGGCAAAAAAAAGAAAGGTTTCTGCAACCAGGCAATGACTGACCAGAAGTAAACGAACTAGCTATAAAAACAGAAAATGCATACCTAGTAAAATTACCGTAGGTAGCAAATTCGTTTTAGCTTCAAATTTATACAAAAAGAAAAACAGGAAAATGCTTATTACGTCCTAGACACAACGTTTGGTTCGCAGAATCAAATTGGCGACCTATCATTGTAAATTTTTGGCAAACATATTTCAACCTCTAGCAAGATCCAACGCATTATTATCAGGTCGCGACATGTATTAAAATTGTCTTCGTAATAACAATAAGACTTAAAGTCAGTATTAGGTAACATGGATTATAGAAGCAGGCATTAAAGTTACAATAATTATCTTCATTAGCAATTAGGCATACGACGTGTTCTGCCAAAAGTCTAAAAGTTAAAACAGACGAGATTAGCAAATATTGTTCTTAGACCTAACTTTGGGCTAAATGCAATTACAAAAATAAATTGCCCGGCTTAAGACTTTCACAATTTATGTTCATAGTTTTTGCGAAAAACTTTAAATTGCGCCTAACTTAGATTAAGAGCTATTTGTAACTAGTAGAATATATTGTTTTGTTCTAAAAAATAGCGTGGATTCCTTGAAGGCGCACGAACTTTGTTTGACAGAAGTTTAATGTAAAAAGAGCTATTTTTTATTTAAGCGGTTGTCGTAGCCTGTTTATTGGTCCAATATTTAACAACAGCAAGGGTATTAGCTTCCCTTCACTCCGGGATGACATATTTCGTTACCAATCCGAGTGTCCGTTTAGTTATAGAGGTATGCTATACATAGAGTAAAATTTCGCAAAGCTCCACAGAAAAGTCGATCCTCCGACCGGGTGTTGTTGTCTCCGGTGGGCCCGGTAGTTGATATTCAGGCTGTTGTACGCGTTCTAATTGCACGCAAAACTCTGATACCGCATGGATGGCGTTGTGGTACTTTTTGTTGCCGTACAAATTTCGTTTCGTTAGTTTTTCTTGTGGCGTCTTTGATCAGAATTCTGCAGAGTTTCTTGCACATTAATTTTCTTAGAAATCAACGCTTTAGAACGTACAACTGACAAACGCTTTAACTGACCGACCTATACAATCCAAAAGTCCCTGTATATGCTTAAATTGAAATAAATGCTTAAGGGCGCATATTCCGAACGGCATTTCATACAAATTTTCAAGTCGTTATTTGCCGAAATGACTAAACCGATTTTAATGAAACTTTACACACGTAAGCAGAATACATAGGTCTAAAAAGTTAATTGAAAACATTTTCGATAAATAGTGTTACAGTTAAATTAGACCCATTTTAAATGTTCCATACAAACATAAATTTCCAGTTATCTTTTTTAAAATAAGACATTTCGAAAATGTGTTTAACTAACTTTTTAGACCTATGTAACCTGCTTATATGTCTGAAGTTTCACTAAAATCGGTTCAGTCATTTCGGAAAATAACGACTTGAAAATTTGTATGAAATGCCGTTTGGAATATGCGCCCTTAAGGCATACATTCAAATCTTTGGCTCATGCCGGGAAGGTACATGACAAGATAATTAGCGAACGAAAGCAAGCTAATGAGAATCGCCAATGGATACCGCATCTCGCTTGCTTTCTGATGGATATTATGCGAACGAATGAGCGTGGGAAGGCTATAGGAGGGAACTGACTGTTATTACGGTCCGTAATGTACCGAGCATGTTACAAGTCCTAAAATCCGTGTAACATGCTCGTTTTGAGCTCTGCTCGCCCTTGTTCCAGATTAGTAAGACAATTTCAGTCAAGATATCTGACGACGAGGTTGTGTTGGAATCTTTGATTCTACTTAATTATTATTTATGCTAAATTATAGGGGAATAAAAAACTCTAAGACTGCGTTTTTCTATGCCCAGTTCCATGTTTTACAAGAAATAAACATAAGGTAGCAAAGAATCGACTTGTCGCGGCAAACTAACTGAATCGCGTAACTCTTAAAGGGATTCGCCAAAAACCGACAGCGGTTGCTCGCGTGTTCGTGCTCGTTTGCACTACTGACTGCGAGAATGCTCGCTTTGTAATATGTTACATTACGCCCCGTAACACCGGTCAGTACCCACTTTAAGAACGCGCAGTGATTCCCACTTAATAGCGTTCGTTTGCTCGTTCGCTTAGTGTGTTCCCAGAGTGATATTCCTATGCCAGAAGGCTTTGTTTCCCAGATTAGGGTAAAGGGATGAAATGCGACGCATATAAACTATGTAGTTCCAGCGGTATAGATACTGGATCAGTTCCTTCCACTTCATGTCGAAAAGACCTAATCAATCTGCCTTTATTTAATCATGGAAAATTATCAAATGACTTCTTCCACTCCTGGTGGAGCGGAAGGGAGAGTCTTACTGACTAAAACCCATCCGTGTTCCTCCTAATGGGTTCCAGTGCCGCGGTGACTCTTTGGAACAAATTCATTCCTGGATCGTCTTTGAAGATCGACCGGCGATGCGTTTGTGATTTAGCTACGAAGTTTGAGAGGCCTAATGATTTGTTATGTTAGCATCAAATATGTTGAGGTACTGTTACAAGTACTATAATAAAATTCTAATAGGTTTTACTTAAAGTTATTTGTTTTTTTTTACAGCTGGTTCTTCGTACAGCACAGGAAAGATGCTGCCAAATCTAAAATAGAAGATGGTGAAGTGATAAGCGAAACTGAACTACAGGCGAAGAAGAAGAAGGATTCGCTTATCAATAGCATTGATCTTGAACATGAAGTAATGATAGGAGACTAAATATATAGAGAGGAAGAAGAAGGAATGAAAGAAGAATTGTTTGTTTGTTTGTAGCGAATGTGAGGTACCTTCCTACACTACTGCTGACCCTCTTGGGATTAGCGTAAAATTATGTAATGTTAATTGTTAGAAGAATAAATTATTTTAAAAGACTTATCAGCTTTTCTTAAAGAAAAATCAGCACAAACGCTGTATCTCTCTCGCTCTATTAAAGACCCGAGAGAGTCCTATTTTGGAAATCTGTGTATCGCTCTGGGATTTGAACCCGCAACACGCAGCGCAGCAGTCAATCGTTCAACCACTGCGCCAGCCGTGTCGTCAAATATAGCCTTGTCTCACTCATTGAGAGGAGCTTTTCTCGACACATTATTTGATTTCTCTGTGGTTCCTGGAGGTTTGTGCGAGTTTTTATATATTTGTGAAAAGACTAGGCAGGTCGATTGAGTTTTTTATAGAAAACTAGCTGACTCAGCAAACGTTGTTTTGCCATATATAAAAAAAATGAAAAAATATTTTCCCGCTTTTCTGTTGAAATTTTTCCTGAATTTTCTTTGCTATAAACCTCACGGAGCCCGAGACCTTTCCAACGAATGCAAAACCGTGGAAATCGGTTCGTGCGTTCTGGAGCTATAGCGTCAGGAAGGAAAACCCAACTTATTTTTATATAGTAGATATTCACACACATGTCGCACATCTTCTAAATAAACACATCAAAAGTATCTAGGGATCAACATATATTTTTGCAATAACTTTTCTCCTGATTGATATTAATTAAAATTTTCTTTAAGGATTCATCAAATAAAGTGTTTTCGTTTGTCACAGTAACGATAAACCAAGTCACCTTTGCATTAATAAAGAAATTTGCCATTTTCCTAATAAAGGGATTTTTGACATTTGAACCACTAACATTAAAGTTCGAAAAAAAGACTGAAATAACAGTTTTCTTTAAAATTTTATTGGGTAACTTAAACAATTAATAATCCGTGTTTCTACCGCGAACACTAACAACACAAGAACATCGGTTTGGCATACTCAAAATGAGTTCATCCAAATCACGCTGTGGAATGGCCGCCCATGTTCGTTGCAACAACAAAAAAAGGTCTTCTTGCGACTGGATACCCTCCATATTCGGCAGAGCTCTTCGCTTACCTTGGCTGAGCGCCATGGAGGACGGTATCGCTGCACCACACGGAGACAAGACCGATACATTCAAATCTTAACTCGAAGAGCTCCAACAATAACCGCCATGATGTTAGCCGTGAGGCTTCATCACTCTTCAGGGAACTTAATTAGCGACCAAACAGTCAGAAACCGCTTGCATGAAGTGAACCTTCATTCCCGAAGACCGCTACGGGTACCACCTATAGCAATGCACAATCGTAGGATTCGATATCAATGGGCTCTTGAACACAGAAATTGGGCAGAAGAACAATGGCGTTTCGTGTGCTTTTCCGATGAGTCTCGTTTTGGTATGAGACCGGATACAAGACGTATACGACACTGGAGAACCCCTGGACGCCAACAGCGATTAAAATCCTGCCAGGAAGTCCATCCTTATAGTGGTGGAACCATCATAGTATGGGCGGGTATTTGGATCGGCGGAAGAACTGAGTTGATTTGGATCAGAGGCAACCTCAACGCTCAAATTTATGCTGAGACGATTGTATCAGACGTCATCGTTCCTCTACAAGTGCAAATCGGTCCCTTATTTCAGTTAATGCATGATAATGCACGACCGCACACCGCAAGAGTTGTAAGACAGACTCTCGCCGCAGCTAACATCAATGTCCTGCCCTGGCCTGCTCAGTCGCCAGACTTGAACCCGATTGAGCATGCATGGGATATGCTACAGAGAAGAGCTCTGCCGAATATGGAGGGTATCCAGTCGCAAGAAGACCTTTTTTTGTTGTTGCAACGAACATGGGCGGCCATTCCACAGCGTGATTTGGATGAACTCATTTTGAGTATGCCAAACCGATGTTCTTGTGTTGTTAGTGTTCGCGGTAGAAACACGGATTATTAATTGTTTAAGTTACCCAATAAAATTTTAAAGAAAACTGTTATTTCAGTCTTTTTTTCGAACTTTAATGTTAGTGGTTCAAATGTCAAAAATCCCTTTATTAGGAAAATGGCAAATTTCTTTATTAATGCAAAGGTGACTTGGTTTATCGTTACTGTGACAAACGAAAACACTTTATTTGATGAATCCTTAAAGAAAATTTTAATTAATATCAATCAGGAGGAAAGTTATTGCAAAAATATATGTTGATCCCTAGATACTTTTGATGTGTTTATATAAAACTCAAAAGGGACTGACTGACTGACATAGTGATCTATCAACGCACAGCCCAAACCACTGAACGGATCGAGCTGAAATTTGGCATGCAGGTAGATGTTATGACCTAGGCATCCGCTAAGAAAGGATTTTGATTAATTCTACCCCCAAGGGGATAAAATAGGGGATGAAAGTTTGAATGAAACTTTGTCAATTTTAAACCGATCGGGCTGAGAGTTTCAAAATCGGGGGTAAAGTAACTATTCCACGCGGACGAAGTCGCGAGCAGAAGCTAGTCTTATATATAAAATTCTTGTATCACGATGTTTGTGGTTGAACTCATCCAAAACGGCTGGACCGATTTTCGTGAATCTTAGCGTGCGAATCGGACAACATCTATTTTTCATCCCCCTAAATGTTAAGGGTGGTCCACCCCTAAATTTTTTATTTTATTTTATGTGACAAAACGAAATTTGAAAAACAACTTAGAAAAAAATTAAGATTTTTTCTTACAATTCACGATCACTAAACTTCTTCTTCATAATTTTTTTCTTAGTCTAAGAGTGAGTATATCACCATTCCGTAAAAATAATTTAAAAAGTAGGTGGAGGTGGTATCCGCTTCTTAAGAGGGGGAAAACCGTAATGCAGTCTATGTATCTATGCGGGCCGTTAACCACGTGTCATCGAATTGCATAATATTAATAAACTTTGCACAATAATTATTTTAATTTTTTGGATGAAAATTCAGTGGCGGCAACACTAGTCATAAACGTTAAAAAAACATTATGGTTGTAAACCACCACTTTATTTCTTTAGGCTCGAATAAGAAGATGACATTTAAAAAATATAATCATCAGTCATCATAGTCGTAATGATTATGAAGATATAAATATAGTATATAATACATAAAGTTTCAAACAAGTCATTTGCGCAAGATACGTACGAGTATCTTCGAGTAAATATGAGACAATTGATTACATTGTTTGGTTAATTTTATCAGACCATCAAGTTGCAGTGGCAGTCTAAATACTCTACGTAAATATTCTTTAGCGTATATACTGTTATTTAACTATGATAACTCGTATATTCTACAGGGTGGATATAAAATGTTAAAATATGACAGAGCACAGGGGACAGGAGGACTGAAGTAGCAGTTATAGAGGACATGTATCTAGAGATTTTCATAATTTTCTAAACATAATAACAACCGATCATAATACGCGTAGTTCTTCACTTATATATTAAAGGAAACCTACAAGAAGACAATTACTATTACCTAACATGTTAAAAAATGGTGTACCTTCCACAGAGGTTGCTTGTCAGCAATTGCTTTAAAGTGTTTCCATCCCGATATTTAAAAATTCGAAAAAAAAATACAAAAGAATAAAACCTCTCTTCTTAATTTCGAGTTTCTTAAATAGTTTTAAAACAACACCCATTATATTATATTAACAAAGAAAACTGTAACATTTTTCGGATCAAGCCGTACGTACATAATATACATCTTACGCACATCAAATAATAAGCATTTGAGATAATATGTAAGGAATAAACTTTTATTATAATAACATTTCTACTGTTAGTTTGACAAACACTTTCGTTGAGTGAACACAACATGTCAGATCCAGAAAAAAAACAAGAAATCGCTGAAGATGAATCAGTAAAAGAGAAAAATATCAAATATTGTACAACCAAAGAAAAGGAAAGTTTTACAAAAAGACTATGTCGAATAAAATCAAACATTACGGTGGAGCCTATACTGGCTGGCCTCATAATACCGGCGATGCTAGCCAGGTTGGCAATCCAGAATCTGAATTTGGATAAAACTTGTCGCGTCAAACTGAACTACAATGATTCGATATGTGATGCACTCATTGATAGGAAAGGCAACTTGACAGAGTTCGAAGCTGAAGTCCAAAAGGTCATATCCAACATAGAATCATGGAAGAGTGTGATACAGACCTCGATTCCAACGCTGCTCGTGATATTCATGGGGGCGTGGAGCGACAGAACTGGGAACAGAAAAGTTTGTATATTGATGCCAATTTTTGGAGAGTTCATGGTGTGCATTAGCAACTTGCTTAGTACTTTCTTCTTCTATGAAATTGGTGTTGAAGTGACAATGTTCTTTGAAGCTTTGTTCCCGGCGGTGACGGGCGGCTGGGTCATGATTTACCTCGGCGTATTCAGCTACATCAGTGACATTACCAATGAAGAAACCAGGACCTTCAGAGTGGGACTTGTGAACCTTTGCATGACTGCCGGAATTCCTATTGGAACAGCTTTGAGTGGAATCTTGTTGAAACTCTCGGGATATTACGGAATCTTTATAATATCTGGTGTAATTTATATGATAACATTCTCTTATGGATTCTTTTACTTGGAGAGTAATACTAAACCGCGAACTGATAAGAATGAGAAGGTAAACAATCTTTATGCTTATTTTATGTTCATGTAACCATCTATGTAGGTACTTATAGCGTTTTCTTTTCACCGTACGGCAACTAAAGCCATGATTAAAGTGTGGAATTAAATTTTAAGTTTTGCTGTGTACTTAAATATACTATCCCTAATTGGCATATTTCTATCGCACTGAGGTTTGCTGTAAGGAAGCTTAACTGTGTGTCAATCTAGTGTTCGTTCATAAGCTGTCCAGTTACATTGCTTAGCGTATGTTTTCAAAATTGTGTGCAGTAAAAAACGTCATAAAATTGTAATAATACGTTTCCAGGTAGAACCAGTAACTTGCTCAGATCTGGTAACGTTGGTGAAAGAAACTGGAGAAGTCGCACTAAAGAAGAGAGAGACGAATTTCAGAAAAAAGATAATCTTGACACTTCTAGTTGTTGCTATAGTTTATGGACCCAACCATGGTAAGTAGGTTACAATCAGATAATACCTTGATCGTGTTCCCTCAGACTCTTACCTTCCGTGGTCCACTGGTAGACTCAGAATCGCCACAAAAGTGCGAAGCGTCCCCAAGTGGGAAGATGTAACTCCAACCTTGCACAGAGGGCCTTCCTCGACGTCACGGTAGCAGTTTGTGAATGAGAAGCTGAATCGCGATCAATGCTCCACCTTATATCTTTTTGGGCCATAAAATCGGCTGCTAAAGTGACCCCTGGGCTGCTATCGATGACACCGTGTAAATGACGGAGGGGCCTCATCATCTGCCTAGCCTTTTCCCAACTATTTTGGGGTCGAATTCCTGTCATACCAGATTCAGCTAAATACCAGTATTTAACGTGAAGCGGCTGCCTACCAGATCTCCACAACCCATTAACTGGGTAACACGATACTTCTTGGCAAGACTGGAGTCAGATTTACTGGCTTCTGACAATCCGTAACAACTGCCAAAGATCTACAAATGACAGCCGGGACCAACGGCTTAACGTGCTTTCCGAGGCAAGGAGGAAACTCGGTATGTTAAGATGGTCACCCATCCACAGACCACCCTTGGCAACCTTGAACAACCAACAACACAACAAAAACCTGTGCGGCTGTTATTCTTTAGCCACGAGCTCCTCTAAATGACGAAGGGGCCTACAAAATTTAAAATACTGTCGTGCCCGGATCACGGTTAAACAGCACTGTCTAAAGCTTCGAAAGGAATTCCACAAATATTTCCATCGTTCTCCAAGTTCTTGAATTACAAATATACAGTTTTAGCTTCTACAAGAGTTCTATTATCGATCTCATTGCAATTCTCTTCATCTCCTTGAGTTGCATTTCTCTCAAGACATTGTCAATCAGCCTCTGATGTCATCTGCGTAGAACTGCAAGTACCATACAACTTGTTTTGCGTTGACTGACCTTTTATCAGTGAATTACAATATACCGTTATCGTTAATTAAATATTTTCGAGAAGCCTAGTTATTGTGACAATATGACTGTTTATTACCATTCAAAATGAAAAGCCTATGTTCAGACACAGATAATATAATACTATGTTAAGATAAAGGTATGAATAATGTTATTTGGTTTGGAAAGATATTTGTTATTAGACCATTTTTATATAGGTCAGTTGTTAACACCCACAACAGTTGATTCTGAAATGCTTAGTTGTTTTTCAGTAGTATCTTAATCGAATGCGGGCTCCGGTTGGCCGTTGAAGATTGAATTCTACCAAATTGAATCGAAAAGAAGAATGTGGTTGTTATCAATTTAATTTCCCCATTGTTTTCAGTGTTTTCCATTTGTGAGCAGTGGTGGCCGAGTGGTAACGGCCCCGACTTACGAATTTTAGGTCGCGGGATCAAACACAGCCAGGCGCATTACTTTGTGTAATTAATTTCATCACCACTGCTCTCAAAACGGTGAAGGAGAACATCGTGAGGAAACCGGCATGTATTAGAACCAAAAATTCGAAGACATGTGACATTCACCAACCCACACTAGGCCCACGTGGTGGATTACGGCCCATTCCCTCTCCTAGAGAGGAGGCCTGTGTCCCAGCAGTAGGAACGTTAAAAGGTTGATTATGCTATGTTATGCTTTTGTTTCAGGTGAACGCATAATCACATACATGTACGTAAGGTACAAGTTGAAATGGGACGCGCTCAAATACAGTCTGTATTCGACTTACAGTATTATAACACATTCATTGGGTAAGTGATTAACAAGTAAGCCTTTGTTTAAATGTTTCTAAGCAATCATTATCATTCTATTATCTTTATCTCAATTCCTTAGTCATCACTTCTTTTTAGACAAACATAAAGGATAAGATATAAACTAATACGTTTCTTGTGTCTTGTTCTGCGTGAACATGGGCGTACCCAGGGCCCCCCCCCCCTGGGTCTGGGAAATATCGCAGAAAATGTAAGTCAAAGTCAAAGTCAATTCATTTTTTTCAACTAGACCATTAACGGCACTTTTGAACGTCAAAACATTTGAAAATAAAAATATTATAGTGACTCTAGTTGTCCATTCGCAAAAAGTAGATTCTTATGGAGAAGAACGGACAAGAAACTCCATAGTTACTCTTTTCAAATATGTATAAGTTTTACAATATTTTGTATACATTAGCCAATTGGTTATATGTGAGGACGATGCACCCGAATAAAACTAAGTACTATACTATTAACAGGTACAACAAAGTAACGACAGCAGAGGTAAAATTAATAAATTTGCTAATCAGGGATATAGTACTCACATATTTACAATTTTTTAATCCTTGTTTTATATAATTACCAACAATCAATCAGTGTGTGTTAAATTAACTATAAAAGATCAGTAACTACACCTGTCTTTGTCTACTACACCCAATATTGTCCTATGGAGCAGGACCAGCATGTTTCCAAGCATTCTTATCTTGAATATAATCTTCTAGCTTGTAGTATGCTTGTTTACAAAGTGTGCTTTTAACATAGGTTTTTTTTAAGAACTCGCCTAATCACTAATCAAAGAGTAAATGGGGCCGTATGAGCTAATTTTTGAATAAGCCACGCCGTAGACAAAATGAACAAGGCAATTTCCATAAAAAAAACCGAATTAAACAATTTATGTAATTAAATAAAAATTCATAGTCTTTACTTTTACTTAACTACCACTTAAGCAGGATCATTCACGGCTTTTTGCCCTACACACTACATATACCTAACGTTTCCGTAGAAACAGCCGCGGACGATCTACCTAAAAATATCGTGAATTTTGAATATAAAAAACTACTAGCAGTTGCAGTTGCAGTTTTATTATCAGTTTTTGAGTCATAGATACTCGATTAAAGAGAAATTCTATTCTATTCTTTCTACAGTATTTTGGTTTAATTTTATGCGAAACACAATTTGTATCAAATAAAATATGAATATAGTATCCTTTTTAAATAAACGTTATCTTACATATGTGCTAAACGAGTATTATAGTAACCTAAAGGAAAATTTTACGTTACGCTGATGAAAACTCACAAACTCATCGTACGTTTTCAAAACTTACAAACGCTATGTGCTTTTGATACAATAGAAAAAGCCTGTGGATCTAGCTGAAACATGATGTTTGTTTTATATTTGTCACCGTAAAATTACAAAATCCGTATGGTTATAAATTATCTTGAGATATTTTAAACTCTCGTTGAAACTCTTGTGATTGTGCAAGTTTTAGTTCACAACTGAAAATTTCTTACAAAATGGCGCGAATGAAAATTTGTTAGTTTATAATTTTCGCATGTCGTGCCGGTCACCATCATCACCATTATTTGACCATCGATATAGCATGGTCATTAAATATGGCAAAGCTGCAAGCAATTCTTGAGCCACACTATCTTTATATTTGTGGCTCGTTTATACATAGACAAGAGGCCCGTCCAGTGGCCGTACTACGAAGTGCCAATGCTATCATGATTCAGTGTGAGGGAAAGGGATAGTGCTATTCGTCTTGTGTAACTCCGTCTCTCTCTAACACAGGAATCATGATGGATTCAAGACGTCATGGTAGGACCAATTTATTTTAATATTAGACTATGTTACTCAGGGATAATATAGCATTCTAATGGTGAAAGAATTTCTGAAACCGGTTCAATAGTTTTTTAGTTTATGCGTTACAAACATACAAATCTTTCCTCTTTATAATATTAATTTAGAAGTGTTGATTAGTGTGTCACGAAGGAATAGTTTGAAGCCCGAATATCACTTTGTGTATTTCGATTTACTATGTGGAAAATGTTATTGAAAGATTCTAGACTGCCTTCGTATGCGCATCTCTTTAGAACTTTTAATCACAGTTGTATTGTAATATTGGTTGACAGAAATGGCAATAAAATCTTAAGTGAAGTCGCACGTTTCGTAATAGCTATCTAATACTCGTATGTAAAACGCGTGTCATCATGTTACGGGATAGGAGGCATCGAGAAGATCAAAGTGCTACATTATTTGTGTCTGTAGAGTTATTTCTGATAGTTTATTACTTTGTGACTCCGTTGTGTTAACATGTTCTATCTATAATTTTATTTGTTAAACAACATAATATGTATGTTATTTATTTTTATATACACAAATCTATAGTAATAATAATTTGCGTTCGGTCAATGGTTTAATAGGCACGAGTCTTGACCAACACCTTAGGAGGCTCTCGTTAGGCAGCTGGATCAAAGGTTCGATTCAGAAAGCAGTATTTCTGGACACGGCTCGTAATGTTAGGACGTTTTCTGGAGCAGAATTGCAGAGAATGTAATCAGATTGAGGACGTGCAGTATTTTTTTTTTTTTTTTTTTTTTTTTTAAAAACGTTGCCCCACACTAGGAATTTCTCCTGTGTCGTGGGTGCGTTTACAAACATACAATGTCACATACACAAACAGCCAGACCCGGAACAACTATCTATAGGGCATACAAATATTTGTTCCGTGCGGGAATCGAACCCACGACACGCAGCGCAGCAGCCAATCGCTCAACCACTGCGCCAACCATGTCGTCAATTAAAATTTGCTGATGGATTGTGTCCGTAACAGACGTGAGAGAGAGTCACTCTTAAGAGAATTAGATTTAAATAGGCTTAACGTAGGATTAATACAATCAATTTTATCCCAACCAACTTCAGAAGGTGCCAAAAAGTTAAGTAATTTAATAACAGTCCTTCACCGGTAACTGCTATATTTAACCCAAGTATTTAACTATTAAGTGTTAGTGTATAAGGCATTATGTAAATGTAACAGTGGTAAAAGGTACGATGGGGCTGACATATCCGGTTTGATAAAACAAATAAAGAGAAAAAAAGCAGTATTTCTGGACACAGCTCGTAATGTTAGGACGTTCCTCTCTGTGGAGCCCTGACCGCCGCTGGTAGCATTGAACCCGATACCGGTGGGCTAATATTTTTTATGTTTTTAAATGCATTTTTTTGAAGATATATTTTAAATATATTAAATAAGTTAAGAAATTGAATAAACGTAAAAAATAATTAATTACATACATTTTCAAGCTCAAATAAAAAGGGGACATTTTTTGTTACTGTGGATGCAGAGGCTGTGCTGAAATAGTTTTAGAACCTGGAAATCGACAAAATAAACATATGCGAGAACATTTTTTAAATATTTGACTTTAGTTTAAAAGGCTTCTAAACCAGTTGAGAAAAAACTTTTTACAAAAAATAAAACCGACTTCTAAACAAAAAAACCAAAAAGTATAAAATAACTTTAATTTCGGAACTCGGTGTTTTTGGTTGCTTTTCTGTTGTTGAACACACCGACTTCCGAAATTAAAGTTATTTTATACTTTTTGGTTTTTTTGTTTAGAAGTCGGTTTATTTTTTGTAAAAAGTTATTTTATTTTTCAATTTTAGTGGTTCACTCCCAGCTAAACATACCCATCGCAGCGTACATGGTATAAATTGGTGTAAACAAACATGCGATTTCAGCTATGCCGACAGATTTGCTATCATTTATTGAAATTAACAAAAAACCGCTTGTTCGATTTCGATAAAATTTTCATGGGACCAGAATTTTTCAAATCAGTTGGCAAGCGACAAAAAAGCAACAAACATTAAAAAAAAAAACACAAACATCCGAATTGAGAACCTCCTCCTTTTTTAGAAGTCGGTTAAAAAGATCACTCATTCAAAATTCACCTTTATTAGGGTTGTAGGTATGAGTACATGATGACGAACATATAACTTTAAATAACGATTTAAAGTTATATTTTCAACAAACATTCTCATTTGTCACGGTATAATTCTGATGAAGTAGGTACTCAGGTAGAGTATCTACCTACTTATTTTAAGAAGTGCATAAGCTGCAATAAATCGGAATTACAAAACGAAAAGCCAACCTCAACATTATTCTTAAAAATGGCATAGGTCCTGTATAAACAATTGGACAATGAGTAATTTTTGTCTTATATCATGAGAACAACCCGCACTGGGCCCGCGTGGTGGATTACGGCCCATTGCCTCTCCTAGATAAGAGGCCTGTGTCCTGTGTGGGAACGTTAAAAGGCTGATTATGATTATGTATGAGAACAAACGTTGGAAGTGCTTAAGAAAAAGACATTTTGCAAATCCTAACTCAATATTATCAATGCGAATGACTTTCACGCTTAAACCACAAAACTGATTTAACAATTATTTTACCAATGAAAAGCTACATTATCAGCGAGTATTAGAGGCTATTTTTCCCACGGGAATGGGAAACAACGCGGGAAAAACCGCGGGGCGCTACTATCTATTAATATAACATTTGAGACACTTTGCTCTACTCCTTTCTATGAACTTTCTAGCAACTAAATTTTGCGCGAGTACATACGGTACCTACACAAGCAAGTAAATTAAATAAAGAATATTGTTTCGTATAACAATAGTTACCAGAAAAATACATAGGTAAGTACCTAAGATCAAAATAGAGTTTTACCAACCTTTTTTATGGATGGAAAATCATCAGATGATGAAGTAATCTATACAGGACCTATCAAAATACCAGCGGTGTGATATACGAGTATATATATTAATATCGCAGCATATGCTGAGATAGGAACCTTTTTGGTCTCGCACATTTACATTTAGGTACAATTGATATGTTGCGGAATTTGTTCGAAAGAGTCACCGCGGCCCCGGAACGCAAAGGGCAACTAGAAGGATCACGGGTGGGTTTTAGTTAGTAAGAGATAGACAATCCCTCCCTCTCCGCCCAGAGCGGGAGAAGTCATTTGATGATTTACCATCCAAAAAAAATGGTACAAATAATTAATATCTACAGATTTTGTTAATTTATTTTTATATGACTTTTTCCATTCTTGTTGGAGTGGAAAGGAGTATCAGACCCTTACTCACTAAAACCTACCCGTTATCCTTCTTTTTTTCCCAGGGCCTTTACATTCTAGGGCCGCAGTGACTCTTTCGAACAAATTCCGCAATCCTAAAGACATTTACCTACCTACTTTAATAATAGACAGTCTTATCGGTATCTGCGATATCTTCCAGACGACCTTATGATCGATATAATATGATATGAAACCAGTTATCTACACAAAAAGCCAGAACCGGAAAACTATATTTGATGACACGGTTGGCGCAGTGGTGCGCCGCGTGTCGCGGGTTCGATTCCCGCACGGAACAGTCGTTTCGCGTCTGGCTTTTTGTGTATGTGAATTTGCATGTTTGTAAGCGAACCTCCGATACAGGAGATTTTAAGCATGGAGCAACATTTTATTTAAATATGTAGGCTTAACATCAAACATTGAATTGAGCCTACGACATTTGCTCAGCTGCTGTGCCAAGTCCTCAAAATTCTTGGGAACAATTAAGGAAAGTTAATGTCCTATTACTTCCAGGTGCATTATTCTCCATCAGCGTGTTCAGCAAACGTTGGGGCTTCCACGACTCGATGCTGTGCCTCATCTCCATCATCAGCAAGCTGGCCGGTTCCATACTCATCACTTTCGTGCAAACTGACTTCCAGATGTTTATGGGCAAGTATTTATCACAAACTGTCGTGAAGGGATGTTTGATGATCAGATCCTGTAATAAATCTACGAGTATTTAATAGGATAAGAATGCTCAGGTGTTGTTTGTGATGTGAAGGAAAGCTACTTATGCTTATTAATTTTTTTAAACATAATGTACAGTAGCGGTACCTAGGCGGACTAAATTGAACAAGGCATTATGTACCTTCAGTCCTCCAGTCAACCATTGGGTTTAAAAAAAATCAGCTCAATCGGAAACTGGCAAGTGGGTCAAATTTAACTTGCAGGATTCCATTACAGACCGGACAGGTGGAAGTAAAGGAGCAGTGGTGGCCGAGTGGCAACGGCCCCGACTTACGTATTGTAGGTCGCGGGTTCAAACCCAGCCAGGCGCATTACTTTGTGTAATTAATTTCATCACTACTGCTCTCAAAACGGTGAAGGAAAACATCGTGAGGAAACCGGCATGTCCCAGAACCAAAAATTCGAAGACATGTGACATTCACCAACCCGCACTGGGCCCTCGTGGTGGATTAAGGCCCATTCCCTCTCCTAGAGAGGAGGCCTGTGTCCCAGCAGTGGGAACGTTAAAAGGCTGATTATGTATGTTATGTAGGTGGAAGTAAATAAAAGCTTGTAAAAAAACACATTATAGGATATGTAAAACAACTAATTTACTTTAAAATCATCTTATTGCTCTCGACGGAAAATAGCGCCAACATTGTTCTATGAGATAAGTTCAAAAGCAATTAATGGCCAGTCTATTGACAAGGCTTGGTTGGTGGTTTCGAAAACCATCACAGAACTGTTCCTAGTTAGTCTGAATTCACAGGAAATGATAACTTGTAATAACATTGGTTTATTTTCTTACAGTTCCATTAATTGAGATCCTGAACGCGACCACATTCACATCACTTAGGTCGATGGCGTCCAAGCTCGTTCCAAGCGAAGAAATGGGTAAGATGGATTTTTCTTTTAAATATCGGATAAACCCTGATGTAAACATAGAAAAAGCTTGAATTACCACTTATCAGAAACACAAGGAAAGAAGATGATCCGTATAAAAACTTAGCTAATTAAAATTGTATGTACTTTTTGCTTCTTGCTTCTTGGAATTATTTTATTAAATAAACATGTGCACGACGATTTTCCGAAGTCGGTAACTAGGCACATGTGTAGGTAGGTACATATAGTATCGGTAATCTAGACATCGGCATCAGGCGGTTCCCGAGAATGTCCTATAAATCAATTTCTAGCAGAGGAACCGAATAACACTTTTTTATATTTGAGATGGGTTTGCTATTAACTCTAGTCTAGGTCAAAGGTGACAGAGACAAAGCCAATGATAGAATGAGCTTACCCAGAAGAAGCCTGTTCACTCCAATTTTGGAGAGATAAGGGTTGAATGCGTTCGGAAACACAGATGCAGGCAGAGAGTTCCACAGAAAAAGACGCCCGGGCGTCGGGAAACGCAGGACGATTCCCGGCCACCGTAGGCGCGGGCCTGCGGATGGCGAGCTATGGGTGGCTCGCCGTCCGATAGCAACCAGGCCCGAGTGCGTGTCGTGTTCCACGCGAGCCTCAAAGAGCCGTCAGCAAAGAAGACGGGGCCCCATAGGGTCAGTGCCTGCTAGAGTTGCGGAATTTGTTCGAAAGAGTCACCGCGGCACTGGAACGCAAAGGGCACAAGAAGGATCACGGGTGGGTTTTAGTCAGTAAGATTCTGACACTCTCTTCCGCTCCGCCCAGAGCGGGAGAAGTCATTTGATGATTTCCCATCCAAAAAAAAAATGGCAGAGAGTTCCACTCCTTTGCTGTACGCATTATAAAATACGATCGGAAACGCTTGGTGCGAATTGATGGAATAGCAACAAGATAGGGATGGTAACTTACAGTACGTCTAGATGACCGATGGTAGAAGCTAGAAGGGGGCCGGTGAGACGAGGTCGCATACTATCACCAACTTGCGAATTTAACCCATAACCAAATGCTCGACAGTCGCGCTTAACCAGTAAAGGTTGATCCACTCATAGGGCTGTGTCTGGGACGTGGATGGACCGTGAAAAAAAAAAAGAAAGAAAAATAGTAACGAAACACAAACCCCCCACCGTTTTCGGTTTTTTGTTTTTTTTGACAATAAGTCCCGGACACGGAAAATTGTGAATGAGGTCATATAAAATATACGCACCGATATTTTTATGAGCTCCTGATGGATTTGAAAAGACTTAAAATCATCTTTTTTACTTTCCAGGTAAAATGAACTCGCTATTCAGTCTGGTGGAGACCCTGGCAGCCCTGATGTTTGATCCCACGTACTCCAAGCTGTACTCAAACACCATCGACGTGTTCAGTGGTGCTGTCTACGTGTTCAGCTCTCTCATGACCCTGCCTGCGATCGGTATACTCATGTAAGTAATGTACTCGAAAACCAGCGGGGATGAACCTTGAAACAGGCCATGGTGTTGTCTCCCAATGGAGTGATGACAATCTGGTCTCTTTTAACGCCTCTAAAACGTAGGTGTGGTTTTTTACCGCCAAAAAAGTTAGTTTCGACCAACCTCTTACTTTTGTGGCTACATCTGCTCATGTTACTGATCGGCTCGAGCTCTTAAGAATCATTCAGTCTCAACTTTGGCGCCACAATTGAGTACAAAGCCCAAATTGCAGTCAAAAAGCTGGGAATCCAAATAGAGTGAAGCAATACTTCACGACTGGGCAGTTTTTACCCTTTACAAAGCATAAGTCCGGTCCTGCATGGAGTATTGCAGCCACATTTGGGATGGCTCAGCTACCTAACTACTAGCTAAATATCAGCTTGGCAAGAGACAAGAGCAAGAGGCTCATTGGCGATGGAAAACTGGTGAATGCCAAGCTTCGTTCGTTTGTCTCTGTCACCTGTGACCTAGACTAGAGTCAAGAGCAAAACCATCACAAATAAAAAAAACAACTCGATTGATTTATTTGAAATTTGATATACTATGAACTTCTGTGACCCAAACACGAGTAAGTAATAAAAACACATTTTGAAGATAAGGTTACATTTTGGAGAGAAAACTAGAAAATTAAAAAAAAAAAACAAAAGCCTCATCGGCAGGATCTCAAAAGTATATATATGATTTAAAATATTCCATTCAAAATTAATTAAAGAAAATAGACGAAAGTCCATTACCCCCTCTCTCATAGATACTACTGAGCCTAATATTTAGAAAAATATATAGATTTACCTATGGGTTACAATAAAACCTATAAGAAGTTTATAATTTTAAAGTATCATGTTAAACATATAATATTATTCGTTCGGTCAGAACCCTTTGTACGCGATTCCGGTGGTGTGGCGGTGGATATTACCTAGAATTTTAATTATGGTATTTAAAATAATCCTATGATTAATATAATTTACTCAGATCTTGTGTTGTTCTGTTTGTCAGAAAATTCACAGGCAATGATATCCCTGAAATTAGCTGAATGCACGACAGTGACAAAGGCACAATGAGTTTCGGTGGGGCCGGGGGTTCGGTCGATTTTTGACCGAAACCGAAACTGTGGCTGAAAATAAATGTTTGGGCTGAAACTGGTTCGGTTCTGGACTGAAACTGAAATCGATCCTTCGATGGGTTTGTTGCATGTTAGCCTATATAGTACATGATGGGTGGGTGGTCGATGTTTTTAGGCGTATTTTGCGTTATCTTTTCATGTTCTTACCATTCAAAATCGAGTAAATGCCAAAATGTATTTAGGTACAGTAGCAATAAAAGTGCTAGATCGAATTTGAGGGAAAAAAATGTTTGAATGTCTAAGTACTGAGTTATCTCTTGGAGACTCAAGGAAGATTTTTTATCTTCCGATGTCGGTCCAAAAAACTCAAAGCTGTACTCCCAATCCCAACACCATCACAGTGTCCAGCAGCGCTGTCAATGTGTTCAGCTCTCTCATTACTCTGCCAGCGATCGGCATACTCATGTAATTTATGTTTGCCTGGTACACGATGAGTCGAAGCGGCGATTTTTAAATTCACTATCAACGTTAATATGGAAGAAAAAGCATTAGATGATATACCTACTAAGGTAGAAAATTATGTTGTCTGTGAATCATTACTCATTCTTAAAAAAAAAAACTTTTCCTCACACTAGGAATTTCTCCTGTATCGTACATAAACAGCCAGACCCTGAGCAACTATCTGTAGGCCCTACATACATATTTTGTTCCGTGTGGAATTCACACCACAGGAGCCAATCGCAGTCGGCCGCTGTGCTATTGCGCAGTGGCTGATGCCTGGGGACGGTGAGCGTGGGTGGCTCGCCGTCCGATACCAGGTTGAGTCGACGACGCGTTGTGTTCCACGCGCGCCTCAAGGAGCCGTCAACACCGAGGACGGGGCCCCATAGGGTCGGTGCCTGCTAGGGTTGCGGAATTTGTTCGAAAGAGTTACCGCGGCCCTGGAACGCATAGGGCACAAGAAGGATCACGGGTTGGTTTTAGTCAGTAAAAGTCTGACACTCCCTACCGCTCCACCCAGGGCGGGAGGGTCATTTGATGATTTCCCATCCAAAAAAAAAGAAGGAGCCAATCGCACAACCACTGCGCCAACCATATCGTGTGGTTTAGAGATGCATTGTAGTTACAAACTGTTAGACACCTCTAATTTCCCTACATTATGACGTTGATCGTCACTGAGATGAGGTGCTTGAATTTTTTTTAAATAAGGACGAGAATTGGCCTTCAGGTGTGTTCTCTTGGTTGCGGAATTTGTTCGAAAGGATCACGGATGGGTTTTAGTCAGTAAGAGTCTGACACTCCCTTCCGCTCCGCCCAGAGCGGGAGAAGTCACTTGATGATTACCCAACCAAAAATAAAAGTGTATTCTCTTGAAGTGCTAGAGGTATCTGGAGGTGAGGCCTTATTCTCTGCTATTATTTACTCTTGTGACGTTCGTTTATACATAACATTATTGACTGTTGAGCCGAGCCAATCACAACAGTGAATTTTAAAATAGCAGATTGACAATGGATGTGGACTCTAAGATTTTGAACATTGAAAGTTGAGCCAATATCGGTCCATGAGTCAGAAATATGCTGTCACCTCTTTACATCATTTGTAGTTGTTATTGTCATCTTAAATACTTTACTACACAATGACCGACAATTCCCCTCGGAAAATTTCAACAAATTGAAAACAGAGACAAATTCATCAAAATATTTTGATTACGCTGGGAATCAGTGGACAAATAATTATCTTATAGACAGGAAATGCAATTACAGATACAAAAACGTCCACAGATGACGAATTTTTTGTTATATTAAATCGATGTTAGATCCTCTCCCCCCTGATCCCCTGAATGCAGGTGTGCAAGACTTGATTCTTCGTAAGTATACGTTGTTATAAGTTTGAATAAGAAGTGCACGACCTAGGATAATGGCCGCTACATAGAATGTTCTAACGGAAGATCGGAATGTTTGCCTGTTTAAAACCAATTATCGAACTTTGCGAAGCCCACCGGACTAAGTCAGTAATTAAATTAAGTACATGTACTTCGGACATCTTTCCTAAATATAACTCACAAACGATGCTACAGATTTCTATATACCCGATTTCGCAGCTTCTTGTATTTATCTCAAATGCTAATTTAGGACTAAATAACAAGCAGAAAGGTAAACATCACCTTCGTGGTAGATTACGATTTGATCGCTCTTTCAGAGGGTAAGCTCGTGTCCCAGAAGTGGACACATTAAAGGTTGATTGGCAATTCATTTGTTTTATTATACTTCCTTTGTTTCAGATGGTTTTTCGCACAGCACCGAAAAGAATTGGCTGCGAAACGGACAAAATCAAAAGTTGTTGAGACTGTATATGAAATTGTTCCTACAAAAGACGAAAAAGAAGAGATTTAAAATAGTTAATTGTGTTTTTATGGTGTACCTGTCGTACCTTGTTGTATTTTAAGGTGATAAAATATTTGACATCGATCAATGATGTCGAATGGTCAAGTTGATCCAGTGGCGTAACGTGGCAGCCCGATTAAGTTCCAAGTGTCGACTGTTTTCATTCGACGTTGGCTGCCGTAGCGTAGCTTCGCATGAGTAGTAACAAAAAGTTATCATCTTTCTTGGATGACACCACAATACACGCACCGGGTGTCACAAATGCTAGCTACGCTATTGGTCAGCTGGTTTCATACACAAACACATTGAACGACGAATCTTCGTTCTTAGTCTATCGATAGTATTGGAGATCGACCACAGATAATATGGAATATTGAATATGTTTTTGCGGCAAGCAATACCGACTGATCGACCTCATATAGCGCTTCATCAATGTAATATTTGTCTATGTTCATCAACCATTGCTGTAATTAGGAACTGTCAAAGGAGTATTATATTATCTGTGTCACAGAGAATTAGGGATGGGAAACTCTGGTCCTAGTTTATTTTAATCAGACTTTTTACTTAAGTTTTTTATAGTGAAGTATTAATTTAATATATTACGTTTATGTTTTTAGCGCAACTAAGTATTTTAAATAAACGAATCAATATAACTAAACCTTGTTTATTTAGTTCAGTTTAAGGAAAAGCTGATAGAAAATAATAATTCTTAAGTATTTAGTCCGTCAATTAGATTTTTAAGAGGTGAATTAAAAACATATCAATCAAACTATCACAGATAATGAATTAAATCTGTTTGATTTAAAACTGCCAACCCTGCAGCAAAATAGGTTTTATTACATGATTTGTTTGTATGTTATTTCTCAGAAAATTATAGATTTCGATCTATAATTTTCTGTACTTAGATGGAATGTAACTATGGAATTTTCCTGTTATGTTAAATCTAACTGACATAAACAAATCTTAATGTCTTCTTTATAGTCTTATTAATTTACTATAAAGAATATTTTTGTATTATAAGATTTTCAAACGATTACAAGCAAAATCTAGAAGTACACGTAGACTAGTCTACGGTTGCTCGCCGTCCGTTAGCAACCAGGCCCGAGTCGACGGCGCGTCGTTTTCCACGCGCGCCTCAATGAGCCGTCAGCAACGAAGACGGGGCCCCATAGGGTCAGTGCCTGCTAGGGTTGCGGAATTTGTTCGAAAGAGTCACCGCGGCCCTGGAACGCAAAGGGCCCAAGAAGGATCACGGGTGGGTTTTTAGTCAGTAAGAGTCTGACACTCCTTTCCCCTACGCCTAGAGCGGGAGAAGACATTTGATTATTTCCCATCCAAAAAAAAAAGACTAGTCTAGGGTTGTCAGTACCGGGCACACTCCTTTTTTTTTGAGTAGCTAAAGTAAAAACTATCTCTCTCCCAAAACCGAATCATGATGGCAAATGGCAATGGCAATCATAGTAGCTTATCTTAAAGTTTTGAATGATTATATGATGTTGTTCGTATTATATACTTCATCTTTTACAGTTGGTGACTCAATCGTTATAAAGCCTGCTAACTTGTTGACCAGTATTTTTAGCTATTGATGTTTTTGATAAAATTAATTTGAGTTTATATAATTATGTATGTACGTCCTTGTCACAGCTGGTCACATTCGTGAGCCCCCCCCCCCCTCCCTAGGGTGATGCCACATATTTTAAAATTTTATTCGTGTATTTGTTCGTGTTTTACTTAACACTTAGATTAAAATAGATTTTGAAATGTGACGTCACGAAATGTACAATCCCTCCCACCTCCTTGTCACACGTCGTCGACCCCCTTCCTCCCCCTTAACGTGTGACGTAATTTATGGATAGCCCCTTATGTAGGGCAAAATAAAAGAAAATAAAAATATTTTATCGCTTTTTCGGGCGAGAGACCGCACACAAGGTCAATCAGTGTTGCCCCTCGGAGGTCGACCGCAGCGGACTCTGTTTCCGCTGTGGTCAGCCCGGTCATAAGGCCGGCTCGTGCGAGGCCACGCCACACTGCAGTGCATGTGCGGCTGTTGGCAAGCCGGCCGAGCACTGGGCTGGGGGAAGGGCCTGCGCGCCATCCGCCCCGACCAGGGGCAAGAGGTCCGCCGCCGCCGCCGCCTCTGCCGCCGCCGCGGCTTCCGTCGCCGCCGCTGCCGCTTCTGCTGCGGGTGCTGCGACTCCCAACACTCGGGAGGGTGCTGAGATGGAGTGCCAGTAATGGTCCCATTTCGGCCCCCTCCAGAGACAAGCCGGCCGCTGTGCTATTGCGCAGTGGCTGATGCCTGGGGACGGTGAGCGTGGGTGGCTCGCCGTCCGATACCAGGTTGAGTCGACGACGCGTAGTGTTCCACGCGTGCCGCAAGGAGCCGTCAGCACCGAGGACGGGGCTCCATAGGGTCGGTGCCTGCTAGGGTTGCGGAATTTGTTCGAAAGAGTTACCGCGGCCCTGGAACGCATAGGGCACAAGAAGGATCACGGATGGGTTTTAGTCAGTAAAAGTCTGACACTCCCTACCGCTCCACCCAGGACGGGAGGGGTCATTTGATGATTTCCCATCCAAAAAAAAAAGGTCAATCAGTCTTCAACTGTCAAAACAATTTATAGCCAACAAAACGGAATATCATATATTTTTCTACTAGAGATGCTACTTTGTTTACGCTTTTAAAATAGCGTTTCTATTTTCGGCGAAAAATCGGCTTCATTTGCGATGTTTCAATTTTAGAGTAAGCTACTCGAAATCTTGCATTACTGCAGATGGTTGTTGAAGCAGAAGAATCGAGATCTTGAGAAAAAGCGCTGCACTCACAACTTGGCGAAATGAGGTTTTATAGACTCGTCCGGTATCCAATATGAATGCGGTGTCTCTGTGCAAAACATGAGCCACACGTAGTAGTGCTCCAATTCCCCATACAACTGCGCTTTGTAGCACTTAATTAATGTCACTGATGCGCGATGCCAGAATTTACCCCCCTTTTAGGCGCAAACAATCTAAGGAGTTTACCATCGACTCGAAAACAAGAAGAAGAGACCATAATCGGCGAAATTGGAAGACATGAATTCAGCATAACTCTTCTGCCTTTGTCCCATGTTACTAACACGTTACTCACACTGGTGCAATATGTTTCTGGAAAGTAAGACTTCCAGTTTTAAAATGCAACTGGGCCCCCCTAGCCAAGTTGATAATCTGCAATCGTTAACGCTAGTCGAAAACGAATCAAATGAATGGGAATGAAATCATCTCAACGTTAAGTCACGTGATTAGAACAAACGAATAGACAATTCGTAGCCAAGTTCATATCGTTCAAAATGATAGAATGGATTGTTATCGTTTCTACAAAGTTCATCGCTACATCCTTTGTTAAAATGTTTAAATTTATTGGTTAAAGCATTTAAACAGAGTTTAAATTTGTACCTGTTTGACGTTTGTAAGAACGCTCGCCATAGATTAAAGAATAGGTCTTTTTTTTTTTAAAGACTTTGTAAAACAAGAGGCCTACTCAGGTGCGTCAACATGGCTACCAACTTATCGCTTTCTACAGTTGTTAATACCGATTGGAGAACGGAATTCGATACGAAACGTTTGTAACATGGCTGGGGGGGACTGGGCAGACTAGATTTAGAAGACGGAGAATCAGTTGCTGTCCCGCTTCTTAGGAGATGGTACATGCACAGCGATGGACTGTACTAGGAAGAGTTGGAAGTTCACTAAAACGACAGACAACACACAGCTAAAATATCTGGTTGTAGAAATTTGTAGATTTGGCATGTAGGTTCCTTGAGTCGCGTAGGGGAGCACTAAGAGAGGATTTCCCGAAATCCCTAAGGAAACGGGATATGTGCGTATAAAGACGCGGGAAAAAGCTAGTCAGTATTTATATAACTATTCCGTTACTGAGTGATTGACAAACAAGACATAGACGACACTACAGGTAGTGCCGTAGAAAACTCAAAGGCATGTAGGTTCCTTGGGGAGTGTAAGTGTAGGGCAGCACTCAGAGTATTTCCTAAAATTACGCGTACGAAGTGGCCGGCAAAAGCTAATACGTTTAATAAAATGAGTATAGGAATGCGCTAAACATTTATGTCATAGAATGTACCGATGAACAATGGACTTAAACAATATCTTCAGATCTGCTGTCATTGGCTTGTTATTGAAGAGAACAATAGAAGAAACAACATTCTATGTGGTTGCTAAATTTCAGCACAGAACACGCTGCACGTATACTGCATACAAACATTTTTGTTTTTCTTTTTGCTTGCATTTTCTTTCTCACGACGTATCACACAGTATACGGTTTATTCAGGTTTAACACGAGATTTGATGCATAAGCATAAGTATAATCTAATCAGTCTTTTAACGTTCCCACTGCTGGGACACAAGCCTCCTCTCTAGGAGAGGGAATGGGCCGTAATCCACCACGCGGGCCCAGTGCGGGTTGGTGAATGTCACAAAGTCTTCGGGTTCTAGGACATGCCGGTTTCCTCACGATGTTTTCCTTCACATGATATTAATTACACAAAGTACTTAATGCGCCTGGCTGGGTTTGAACCCGCGACCTACGATTCGTAAGTCGAGGCCGTTACCACTCGGCCACCACTGCTACTAGATCCCCAGATCAGATTTGATGGCTCCAATCAAATTACACTTCGTGAAAAATGACTTGTTCTGAACGAACAAAGTCGTTTTTTTCGCGGTTGGGTTCTGTATGATACTGGAAAGTGTTGTGACTGTAACCATATAGATAGGTACTTATATTTTACGGTTTTTCCGTAGTTATTTTCCCGAACGAAATCAGCTACTACCGCACGTCAGTATGTTGCGATAGCTAATTGAAGCCATACAAATAATACAATACTAACAAAAAAATACAACCTAGAGCCAATTTGCTCGCAACCAGTACAAGTAAAACCAGTAATTTAAGTAAAATAATACAATTCATTACGGTTGAAGGAATATTTTTTGGATGGGATTTCATCAATGAGTCAGCTATTACAATAGTGTCAGAAGTCAGAATGGTCTATAATTGACTTCATAATTATTGATTTTGACAAGTTTGGTAATCTACTTATATTAATGCGTCACTATGACTTCAATGTTCAAACACTGACACTCCAGTGAAAGAAATGGCATATAATGGGAATCTCGTACATAATGACAAATGAATGACAAACGTATGCGGTAATCTGCTAATATTTTGACAGTTGCTTTGATCAGTGACCTACCATTAGAAAGGCATCGTGCAGATATTGCTTTTAACAGCTCAGTTGTCAAAAAGTATTACTAGACCATTGACCGACCAATGATCGACCATTATAAATTTAGCAGATTACGAACTTTTTGCAAAATGACAATGGGATCGTGTTGGAATGACGAAGTTATAAAAATAGCAGACTTGGGGCCCTGGTCGACGCGACCGCGACGGTTGAACGCATATTGGTATAAAAGGGACACACGTTAGTAACACGTGGACACCAAAAACCACGTTTGGTGTTACGCAGTAAAGATCAAACAAATGAACAGTCAAACTGTTACCTATCACGGGCACTGGATATAGTACAGTTGAGAATAGAACTTTACAAGGTAAGATGATGCTGAACTACGATATAAACTGTGTCTGTCGAAGTTCTGCCTGCGAGAGGCGAAGGATCGGATTTGAGACAGGCCTTTGTCCAAGAGGCCAAGAGGAAGTAGTCTTTCGCAGCCTCAAGGCTGCGAAAGACTACTGAGTTGTTTAGGTGTTGATGATCCCTACGATTTAAATTCTCACAGCTGAGCGTGCTGTTAGATACACCATCATCGACATTGTTCTTAAAAAAAATAACATGTTGTCTATCATTAGCTAGCTCTTATCCACTGTTTGCTACAATTCCCTGTTGTACAAATGCAGGAGAGAGAGCGCCGCCGCTCCAAAGATTGGTTAAAATATATAATCGTAATTTTATCGAAATCGACATACGAGTATTAAATTTGCCCTGTCGAATCAAAAATTTAAAAAACATATTGTTAAGCGCCTTGCTCAAAATGTTTAATTAATTATTATGTATCGTTTAAGTACCTACCTATACACTATTAGAGTTTAAGATAACGAAAAAAAAAATGTATTGTAGTCTAATACGTTACTGATTGTTATTCAATTCCTACAAAAATTGTATCAAATATTTGCTAGTAACATGTGGAAACGAAGTGGATTGTACATTTACCTATAATAAAATGTTTTGTACCTATCTTTGCAATATAATGTACGATTGTTTGTTTCCCAAATAAAATAAAATAAAAAAATATTTTTACTTTTGATTCACCAAATCACGGTACACTGAGATACTCGTATATCTACTGCTCTTTGAAATTATTATTATAGGACAATATGATAGTGATGTGTTTGACTGAATTTTGACAGCCGTAGTGCCGTACCGTCGTCTCTAACCGCAGTTGCAATTCATTGCTCTGGGACACCTACTTTCTCTGCAGATTTGTTTATTTTAATTCTTTTACCAGTATGTATTGTGATTCGTCATCCGATATTCGGTGTCATACGACCGCAGGAGGCTCATCTCTATTCACTTATTATAAACTTCGACAGTGCGTGCATAATGTTTGATCAAGTGGAACGTGCTGGTTGTTATGGAAGTGTAAGTTTATTGTGTTCATAATAAAGAGTATTCTATTCTATTATAATAATTAAGTGCATTGTTAAATGCAAACATGGAGCCAGTAATGCGTCAATGAAGTTAGTTGTAAAACGGGTATATTACCTACTAAGATCGGTTTATAATAAAAAAATATGATTACGGACATTAGAAGAAGAAGAAGATCTCATGCTGGAAGAAGAATTGATAAGCTTTTTGCTGTCTGTTTGTGAGATGAAACGAAGTGACTAACGGCCGAACCCAATAACCGATCTATCACATACTGGAGATAGAAAAACAAATGAAACAACAGAAAACCTATGTATATAATTTTTCTGTTGTTTCATTTTTTTCTCTATCTCCAGTATGTGATAGATTGGTTATTGGGTTCGGCCGTAAAATAACTTATACACTGTTAGAACTTCATTGACGAATGGTTTCCTATAACTTACCGACATCGACAGTTTGTTGTGGAAATTGTAAAGCTTATATTTGTTGTTAGCGACATAATTTAAGCACTTCCCATTAATTTTATCGGTAAAGAATTTTAGTTAAAGTTTATAATTTGTATACATGTCAGTTTTTTGACAATATTTTAATGTCAGAGAAAAAGAAAAACAGTTGCTAGATACATGTGTTTTTGGTAGTTGGTATTTAGGTGCATCCAGAGAGAATAGAAATCAACCTCTATATTGTTGGAAAAATGTAGTCAAATGGTCATGCTATTTCTGTGTTCAATCAAAAATCAAAAGTCATTTATTCAAACTAGGCTGAGAGCCAGCACATTTTGAACGTCAAATTTTACATAAAAACAGTCCCCCAAAACTCCCCACCCATCATCAGTTCCTAGTGTTTTAGCTGGGAAGAAGAAGTAACGCAACAAACTCCCAAGCAACACATCTGTGTATTCCATTTTAAGAACTTGAATTTATACAATAGTCAAAGTCATCAAAAAAACTATAATATTACAGTTTTATTGGTCAACTAAGTTCGACTTAAAAACATTCATAGCAACATTAGGTATCGACACCGTCTTTATTAAACTGGAATGACCAGAAGAGAGCCCACTTTCTCTTTCGAAAGTCGACCGGTCCTATGGGCCTCCAGCGAGTTCCTCCGGCCATCACCAGGTAATCAGTCCACCATTTTGATTCCGACATTGCATCGCCCGGTACGCGGTCGCCACTCCAGAACTTTTAGGGAAGGTTCATATCTGACGGAACATGCGTCGCCTATTATCCGGTCGAGTGTGAAAGCTCGAGTGTTTTTCTATACATTTATCTGTTCTGGCGTTACGCGACCGGTAATACGCGACGCATGTTCCGTCAGATATGAACCTTCCCTTAGACCCCATCCACCGGACGACTATCGTTTTGTTTTGCGAGCAATGTGCCCATTGCCAATTAAGTTTGGCAATTGTTTGGGCTGTGTCAGTACGGTTCTTCTTCGGATTTTGATTCGACCTCTGAAGCCACGTCTATTCCTGGACAGTGGAGATAGGCTTCTCCCTAGTTTTGTCATGGCCACTATGACTTGTCTTATCGGTAATGTGCGTCTAGTATTTTCGTGTATTAACATCAATTACATATCTTGTTAGTGGGTCTTATTTAGAATCTTTAAAACTAATAATGAATCGCCAAAATGTATGTAAGTGCATACACACCTTTAGCACGACTGCATTAAATTGATAATACTTTCTGCTGTGTTTGTTATTGCCAGAACAAATTTTATATGAAAGAATAATTACGTTACGACCCTTAGGACCCCTTTGTAAACGGCGGATAAACAATGATTACTTTAATTATTGATTAGAAGAATTTACTGCAAATTTGTGTAGCTGAAACCGAAACATTAATTGACAGAGAATGAATAAAATAAACTTCTTTTTTTAAGAATGAACATAGTAAGCTATTTTTTCTTAGTTAAAAGACTATGAAAAAATAGCTACAAATAAAACAAAGACAACAACGCTAGGTAAATAATTACAGCGGTCACGACAGCATGTAATCAAAACATGTATCATAATTTCAAGATATATTTTTTTCTTATTATAGTGTTTTACGCTGATACCTTTTTTGTTTTATTTGTGGCTATTTTTCATAGTTTTTTTTAAATATTTATTTCCGTTCCATTCGGGAGCTACAATGGCTTAGACAGACACACACACAGACACGTCAAACTTATAACACCCCGTCGTTTTGGTGTCAGGGGGTTAAAAATAAAAGTATGGCAATTAGAAGTGTTTTTAACAGCATGCATCTGTTATGCGAATATGAACTCCAAATTGCGAGAAAAGTTCCTCTGGAGGTCAATAAACATAACTGTCTCAGTCACCATTAACACCGGTTTTGTTCATGATAAATTGCAGTAGGTAAAGTTCAACACTAAATCCTAGCATGATCTGCCAAGTGCAAATACCGCGAATTATTCAACTAAACCACTTCCTACAGTACCTACTCACAAATCACGTTGCTAAAAAACATCGCGTCGCACGAACTTGCTGGAATGGTTCCGAATATGACCCCAAATGTCCAGCCGTCTCCACAAACGGCAAGTAGGTAATTGGTGAATAAGATCGACTAGAATGCCCATTCATTGGAGTACTGTATCATTGTGCACATGTTTTCCGTTCAGTTCTTTAGTAACACGTGAGTTAGGTACCTGGCTGGATGGAGGCGGAAGGTGGTGTTATAAAAGGTTAGTTTAGTCTACACTATTATAATATGAGGAAATATTTGTATTTTTGTGTGTCTGTGTATGTGTGTATGTTTGTAATGAATAAACTCAAAAACTACTGTGCCTATTTCAAAAATTCTTTCACCATTAGAAAGCTACATTCACCCTAAGTAACATAGGCTATATTTTATTCCTGTATTGCCACGGGAACGGGAACAACGCGGGTGAAACCACAGGGCGCTGCTAGTGAAATAAATTTTTAGAAAGTTCAGGCAAGAGTTTGACAGACACGGATCGGAGGAGAATTTTTTTTATGTGTAGATCGTATAAAAGTGCCAATTCTACTCATTTTTAAGCGACTTTCGAATTCACATTTCAGTTGAAGTCTGTCTTAAATGTATGTAAAACCGGTAAAGTGCGAGTTGGACTCACGCATGAACGGTTCCGTACCATCGAACAAGATTTAATAATATGTACTTTCGAATAAACTTGTTTTTTTTTTTATTATTATTTGTTGTTCTAGCAGCAACAGAAATACACACTCTGTGAAAATTTCAACTGAATAACTATCGTGAGATACAGCCCGCTGACAGACAGAAGGACGGACAGACGGACTGACGTCGGACGGACAGCGGACGCGGATAGAGGGTCCCGTTGGCCTTTGGTTGCGGAACCCTAAAAATGAGGATTTTTGACAGATTGCGATCGAGATAGGAATGGAACGCGAACGTATGTACCACGCGTTTGTCAGGAATGCGAACGTCGCTTATGATTTTTATAGAATTAGCTCTTTGTAGAAAGTATCTACAATAGTGGCTATGGTCTATTTCATTTTCAGATATGTTTTAGCTATAGGCTACCATCACAAGTTCACAACTGTTTTTCTACGGCATTTTGTATCGCGTATGAATAAAAAAACATATAAAATGTTCATCTACCCATGACCATAATAATGATGTTATGGGAAGATTAACACTTTGTTTTAGAATATACAAAATGAGAAGAATAGTTTTTGCCTCATAATAGCTTGCATATACATATGTATGTATATTATTAATTAAACCTAACATAATATATTACCTGTAAAAATAAAGCCATACGGTACGGTTAATTTTACTTACGAAGGAATAGTTTTATCGTGTGTTTATATGAAAGTAGATTTCGTGTATCAAGAGTTGGTGCTCTTGATACACGAAATTAATGTTCATATAAATTCAAATTAATTAACATTGTGTGGGACTCCCAATAATGTTAATTTTGAGGCATCCAACTGTGAAGTGTGAAGAAGTAAAGTTACGGAAAATACCATTTTTTATTCACTTGTCTTAAAGGTTTGTCAGCATTTTTTAAATAACCGTGTACACGATAGCGTTATGCCTTGCTGTTAAAAATAGATCTTGCAAAATTGCCTTGTTTACTTGTGTAGGTATGATTACCGTCTACCGATGTCCAGTCGTGTTCCGACTAATGGTTTTATTACCGCAAAGGCTCAGTGCTTTGTTTTTTGAAGATAGCGCTTTTGATACCCGTTTCAAAATAAACAAATTGCAACGTCATAGTACGTAGAACGTCTGACAATCAGAGACAGCTGCAGACCCGCAGATTTCTCCTCTTCCCTACTCTTCTGATGTTTCCTTCCGATTTATTCCTATATTAGGTTCTATTGAATTGTGTTGTTTGTTCGGGAACCGTTGAGCTTCATAGTCACGGCGCTATTTTGGTGGTCACCACTGTTGATTCCGTCTTTCAAAAAGAAAAATAGAAAGTTCTAAGTCAGAAAGAATCGTATATATACTGAAACAATGTGAGATATTTATGCCTGTTACCAGTTTTTCAAGCTAAAACTAATTCTGAACTTTAAGTGTTTATCTAATTTTAAAACTATGTAGTATGAAGAACACAGCACATAGTGACGATTTTATCTATAGTATAGTAATAAAAGTAAACAAACAGATACATATTAAAAGATGGCTAAGTACAAACGTTGAGAGATTAGCGATACTTTTCCTTATTTACCAATAATAGCCTTCGATTCATATAATTATCTTGTTCTGTCCATTTGAGGTTGACCAGATTAAAGCGACTAGAATATAAGATCAAGGCAATCACCATCTCGGCGGCGACCTCTCACGTCCGGCCCTGGTTCAATCCATGGTCCGGAGCGAGGAGGCTTGGGAGGCGGTCACCTCCTTTTCGCCCCACGACGCCCCGGGCGTCGGGAAACGCAGGGCGATTTCTGGCCACTGCAGCCTGCGGACGGCGAGCTATGGGTGGCTCGCCGTCCGATAGCAACCAGGCCCGGGTCGACGGCTCGTTATGTTCGCGCCGTCGACCCGAGCGCCCAGAGCGGGAGAAGTCATTTTATGGTTTCCCATCCAGAAAAAAAGGCAATCACCATCTAAGTTATTTAAAACTGTAGTTTTTAATATACAAAGAAGGTGTAAGCAAGGTGCAGAAAAATAATGGAATATAATGTTTTCATGGAACATATGTATATATTTAAACTGTATGTACAATTGTGGTACATGGGCGGACTTAATGCAACAAGGAATTCTGTATCAGTCAACCTTTGGGTTAAAAAGATAACACTGTGGTAGGAGTACAACAATTTTTTTTTGGGTATTTTGTCTGTCATTGTGACTGATGTTAAATTTAGCTAAATATAGGCGAATTGCTTATCTATCTCAAACTACAAGGCACGGTTAGTTATACTGTGTTCTATTAAAATAACTAATACGGAAAACACACTTTACCGACATAGCAGCCGGCAAACAAACTTTACATAAAAGGGGCAATTCCAATTCTCGTACCTACTTTGTCTGCGCAAATTATGAGTATCAGCATTAAAAAAAACGTGTAAATAATTCTGTGACAATTTAGTTGATAATAAGCTTGACAAAATTGACGAAAATTATTTCCCAATCGACAAAAAAAAACACAGCAATTGCCACCTAAACTTGTCAAGTAATCACACTATAGATTTGACGCAGATTCCATAAAAAAAGGCAGCAACCCAAACATAGGTATCTATTAAACAATTTTCTTGCATGTTGCGCTCATCCTGTAGTTTTCCGGTTCACGGCTCTGTGACGCCGCGTGGACTTAAATGTCTGATAAGTAATCATATGGTTAGCACCAGCATTCACGTGGACTCAATCATTGTTGTGAATATCACATGTCAGTAATGATTTCAGGACCAATGGTGGTTAATGAATGGATGAGAGGCCGATGATCGTGCAATTGCTGAGGCCTATTTCCGGTATTGTTTTTTTATTGTTTTATCCATGTTCTCCATTGTTTATCTGGTTTGAGAAGAGTTGAACTATAAACCCTCTTGGCCTGCAGTTCGAAGCACTTAATAGCCTCCTCTAATTTGTTTAATTCGCATAGCTAAATATATGAGAACCTTTCATACACTAGCACCTTTCATTAAAACTCATACAAAGTAAAAACAAAGACAGACAAAAAATCTATGAATAACCAAAAAAAAAAAACTAAAAAAAAACTCGGGCTTTGTTGTCAGCCAATCGGGGAAAAACATGAAACAACGCGAAAAATACCCAACTGCTTCTATAGAAAGAAGTATTCACACCATGTCGTTAATATCTGTACTTAGGTAGGGATGTCGTATTAGGTATAGGCAGGTTATGACTCTCGCTATTCAAAGTCTTTGGAAGGGTCCTTCCAAAGACTGAATAGCGAGAGTAATTCCTCGTATCCTTTATTCGTAGGGGCGTAGCTCATGTGACGATGTAGCCTCCTTGGCTGCGAGTCACAGGTAGTCAAGTTTGTCGATAGAAATTTGGAAGGGGAGTTTGTTGCGCCACTGGGGAGTTTGTTGCGCCACTTCTTCTTCCCAGCTAAAACACTAGGAAGTGGTGACGGGTGGGCGTTTTGGGGGACTGCTTTCTGTAAAATTTGACGTTCAAAAAGTGCTATGTCTCAACCTAGTTTGAATAAATGACTTTTGATTTTGATTTTGAAGTGTAAGGCTAAAGAATACTTTTGAAATACGAATAAGAAAACTATGTTTTGTTTTTACCTATATGGATGTCATGTAAGGTGAGTCTTGGAAAGCACACGCCGTAAATAAGTACTAACTATAATCCAATCTCGTGTTTTATTCATTACATATAAGTAACACTGTAGGCCAGAGTCCCTTGGTGTTACAATATATCATGATGTGCTAAATTATGCTAATTTCCTCACCTCAACTCATTCAATATTGAGGCTACTACCAATACCTCTATGCAAATTCTATTTACATATCCATAGCTCAGTAATATAATCGTTGCTAATCCTAATTCCTCTTAGCACTCCAATTATGATACAAGGCCAGTTTAGGAGACGTCAGTTCAAACATAATGAAACCCTTTGCAAATAGACACGTGTTATATTCAGATCATATTAGTTGATAATGTCTGTTGTGTACATACACGTGCTGATATAGGAGCAAATAGTACTGTTGTAAATGGTTCTAAATTCAATAGATACGTCTTGCAATCATCAAATTAGATCGTGATGGCTGGATATGTGTTTAAATTCGAATCTCCCAAAACAAAAACAAAAAGAAACAAAAACGGTGATTGACTTCTACAGGGAATTTCGCTTCTTCAAACGCACAGTGAAAGTATTTTTGAAATGTTTTGCACGTAGATATGGCTGGGATCTCCATGTACTGGTGGCGTATCGTAAGGCGATGCGTCTTGTAGCCTGGTGATGGAACGGGTTTTCGTGGGCAGTTCATAACGAATATTTTTCCTGATCGCTGAATTACTTTTGGACCGACTTGAAAGACTCAGTGGATATTTATTTACTTTTAATAATGTAGGGATATGTATCATATACTCTGAAAGCTAAGAACCTCGGCGTCCATATGGATACTAACCTTTTTTGCGAGGTTCATGTTGTTCATGTTACTAAGAATCTACACTTTCCATTCTCTTAAACGTTTCTAAAAATTCTTACAATTTCGCACTAGGGTTAGTCTTATAGACTAAGCCGATGTCTGTTTTCTATATTATATGTGACGTAGGTGTCTAAATAAACTCGAGCGACTGCAGAACTTGTGTATTCGCTTCCGGAAATACGACCACGTGTCGGAGTTCCAGTCCTAATTTGGGTGACTGCCGATTCGTTGTCCGCGAGATACATCCGGTCCCTTCTCTATACAATCCTAATTATCCTCAATACCTTCGTGAACGCCTTGAGTATCTCGTCCCGAGAGGTAAATCGTATCGTACTGGCACTTCTCTTCTCCTTCGTACTCCACGTCATACTTCCAGCCATTATAGTGGCTCCTTTTCTATGACTGCAGTGCGTCTCTGGGACTCTCTCCCGCATTCCCTATGCGATACTCCTTCTTTTCATAGCTGAAGAGGAAAGTTAATGAGCATTTCCTTTCGCTATGACATGAGTAATATTCGTGGATATATTGTATATGTATGATAAAATATCTAATATTGTAAAATTTGTGCACTGGATCCTACTCTCTATTTTGATCTGTCTCTATCAAAGATTTGCTGGTAGAAAACTAAACTTTGATTTAAGCCTTTGTACATAAACTTTTAAAATCACTTTTGATTAATTTAGGTTCTTATGGTGTACAATAAAGATTTAAAGGGAAAAAATGAGGAGCTCGTGGTAAAATTATAACAGCCGCAGTCGCAGATAGGCCTGTGGATGGGTGACCATCTTATCGTATTGAGATTCCTCTGTGCCTCGGAAAGCATGTAGGTATAACTGTTCATCCCAGCTGTCATTTGTAAATCTTTTGCAGTCGTTACGGATTGTCTGAAGCCAGAAAATCTGTCAACATGTCAGTTTTGCCAAGAATACCGTGCTACCTAGCTGATGGGTTGTGGAGATCTGGTAGGCAGCCGCTCCATGTAAAATTCTGGTATTCAGCTGAATCCGACTTGACTGGGAGTCGATCACAATATAGTCGGGAAAAGGCTAGGCAGATGATGAATGTAGTGACAAGGTCTTGCATGCTAGGCTATGTAAATCACGCTTCGTCTTGTATGTTTATCTTACACTAGCAGTGCCCCGCGGTTTCACCCACATAGTTCTCGTTCCCGTGGGAATATGGGGATAAAATATAGCCTATGCCACCCGGGGATAATGTAGCTTCCCAACAGCGAAATAATTTTTCAAATCGGTTCTCTAGTTTCGGAGCCTATTCAATACAAACAAAAAATGAAATCTTTCCTCTTTATAATATTAACTAGGTGCTGCCCGCGACTTCGTCCCCGTGGAATCCCCGATTTTAAAACATTCTTTATCGCTGCTCCGCTCCTATTGGCTTAAGCGTGATGATATATAGCCTAAAGCCTTCCTCGATAAATGGTCTATTCAACCCAAAAATAATTTTTCAATTCGAACCAGTAGTTCCTGAGATTAGCGCGTTCAAACAAACAAACCAACAAACAAACAAACAAACAAACAAACAAACAAACAAACCTTCAGCTTTATAATATTAGTATAGATAAAGAAGAGATTACAACTACGAAAAATTAAGATCGAAAAAAGTCTAAAATACCTTTTTTTTGCGGAAGAGTGTGTCAGGCTCTTTGTAACTAAAACGCAAAGGGCACAAAAAGGATCACGGGTGGGTACCCGTGATCCTATCCTTCTTGTGCCCTTTGCGTTCCAGGCCCGCGGTGACTCTTTCGAACAAATTCCGCAACCCTAGCAGGCACAGGCATGGGGCCTCGTCTTCTTCTTTGCTGACGGCTCTTCGTGGAACACGACGCACCGTCGACTCGTATCTGCTATACAGAAGCAGATACACTATTTGCTTCTTACTCTGTTGGTCAATATTATTCTATGAATCTAAAGCTGTGCGCTGACTTGAGTCAGGCTCTTGATTGGATATAAACATATTCTTCCGTGTTTGGACAGGCTTGGGCTGTTTGAAAAAAAAAATGACGACTACGCTTAAGTCTAAACTGTTTTGTTGTGCCAATACAAAACTACTGTTTACAACAGACAAAATGTTTTGACTCTTTACAATTGTCAAATCGTTTGTTTGTAAACTTTGGACATCTTACCTTTAAAAATACAATCAAAGTTTCTTTTGACAATGGATCACTTGAATAAATCCACAGATTAAATAAACTCGTTTATATTGTTTTAAGACATGGTAACTACTAACCATCGTAAAATAATACATTCTCGTCGTTGCAATTATTTATTATACTAGTAAAGTCCAAAGTGTAGTCAAATCTTTGCCTGACCAAATCAAACTAACCAGTATACACAGACCAACGTAATCACAAAACATACTCGTTTATATTAACACTGATTTTTCACGCAGATGCCAGTTGCGCCAGAGCCGTTGACCTGATCGGCCATAACAGAACAGTGCTTCAAGACCAACAACCAATAATACGCTTCTACCTGAAACAATACAAACTCATTTAGCGCGTACCTTAATCACCGTTAACAAAGCTCTTTATCTAATTGGAATTCTACTTTATCATTATAAACGAGTAATTGATACCGAACAGATATATCGGCAAGACAAATAATAAGGCAACCATTTCTGTATATCAATGTATCAGACATAATGTGAAATCAAACATTGCAACAGTGACAGACGGTCGTGCTTGAGTGCTGTTTATAAACAATGGACGTGATATACTTCAAGTAACCGGTGCAGTGGAAATACTTGAAAAATGGCTGAAGAAAAAGCTAAACCCATCGACGTCGAGGAAAAACCTCTGACCAAAGATGATATCCAAAGATATAAGGACAAAACTTTCCGGGAGAAACTAGGATATATCAGAAATAACATCACAGTGGAACCTTTGTTAGCTGGTCTCATTATACCCAGTGTACTTTCAAGGTTTGCTATGGGTAATTTTAACTTGGACAAAGCTTGCCGTGTTAATTTAGGTTTTGGAGATGAAATTTGTGATGCGCTGGTTCGGAAAACGAGCAAAAACTACACAGAGTACGAGAAACAAGTGCAACTATTGATTTCATCAATTGACATTTGGAAAAGCGTCATCCAAACAGCTTTGCCATGTATTATAATAATGTTCCTAGGAGCGTGGAGTGATAGAACCGGGAAGAGAAAGATATGTATAATGCTGCCAATATATGGAGAAGTGCTAACGTCCCTAAACAATTTGGTCAACGTGTATTTCTTCTACGAGATTCCTGTGGAGGTTACTGTGTTCTTAGAGACGTTGTTCCCGGCGATAACCGGTGGTTGGGTGACTATGTTCTTAGGTGTATTCAGTTATATTAGTGACATTACTTCGGAGGAATCGAGGACATTCAGAGTGGGATTAGTGAACTTCTGTATGACCGCTGGTCTGCCAATCGGAATCGGCTTGAGTGGATTCTTGGTGCAGAAGATGGGATATTATGGAATATTCTCGATGACAACCGGAATGTTTATCTTGGTACTCATGTATGGTACATTCTGCTTGAAGGAACCTGACCAGTGGCTACAGGAAAGAGGACTTCCTCCGGTAAGTTGATTTATCTAGCTTCTCATTTCCAATACATTTGCGCCAACCACAATAGAAATCTACGCTCATCTCATAATCGTCTTCTTCACCTTCTTTCTCTGCTCTTTCTTCATACAATCTGTTTCTCTGTGGAATGCGCTGCTCTAGTAAATCAGGATGACAACCAACCAATTAACCTCACAAACCAAAGTTACGGTACGCACTCGTAAGAAGTTGGCAGTAGTATCGTTATTGTACTAATTTTTTTCTTATTATTTATTTGCATCAACTGTTTAAGTATTTTCGTGTTTTCGTGAGTTTATAATATAGTATTTTATTATACGTAAAGTATGTTTTTAATCTCGTTTCTGGTTTTTTCTTATTTCACCTACCACTATTATTCTCTGCATCACCCAGAGTTTGACTGGTAGAAAACGCCAAAGGCATTAAGTCCACGTCTGTACATCTGTGTGCGAAAAGTATTAAATAAATAAATGGATACGATAAATTAGAATAGATTCTTTCTAAAACATAGCTGTTGTTTTCGATATTCATAAATGTTTTTTTCCTATTATCCATTTAAGATAATATAAATGGTAATCGTATGTACTATTGATTGCAGTATGGGATTAAGATTAGACAGAAAAATGTCTTAACGGTAGAAATAACAACAACAAAACGGGTGTTAAAATTGAGGACAGTTAATTAGAGTTCTATAGAGCTTAGTTGATCAACACTTTACTCTGCTCTTGTTTGTCATTGTTTACTACCGATATCTCTATCTGTGGCCGATTTCTCGGAAGACTATTTTTTAAATTCACCACCCACCTAATTTTGACAAACATTAGAGGCGCTACGGAAAGTAGCTAGTTTATTTACAGAATCTACTTATTTTGGTAATTTTATAGTCATTTTATTTTATTATTTACACAGAAAGTGAGTAAAAGATAACATTAAAATTATTAGTACAAATAAACCTACTTTCACACAAAGGTATAAATTTCTTGTCGAAAATGTATTAGACAATAGTGTGTAAGAACAAGAGAAGAAGAAGATGTTGTTAAACTTTCCTTTCTACATATCCATCATTCTTCCGCATCATATCAGTACTTGGATAACTGTAACTTTTACAGGCGTATAGCAATTCATATTATTTTTATAGCCTGAACCTTCAACCCAGGGGCGTAGCTACCGCCGTACGAGCCGTATCAATGGTACGGGGCCCCCAGGATACAGGGACCCTGAAAGTGCAAAAAACAAAATTGATTGAGTCAGGCGTTACTTTGCGGAAATCCATTTTAAATTTGAAAATGAAATCATATATCTAGTTTTAATTTCCGCGAATATTAGTGGGTTGCAGGTATGCACCTCCCTTCCGCCCGCTAGTCAACACGTCCCCTGAGGATGCCTCGTGGAGAGGCGAAACATGTGTCGGTAATGGTGTTGGGTTTTGCTTTGCCTTCCTGCATGTGCATAAAATCCTTGCATTTGCCTTGTAACCTTGCATGTGCATAATATAGCGGGCGGGAGGGAGGTGCATACCTGCAACCCACTAATATTCGCGGAAATTAAAACTAGATATATTATTTTCATTTTCAAGTGTAAAAAACGCCTAAAATATTGTCAACATTTTACATAGATTAATTTTTTTTTGAGAATAACTGCTGGGCCAACCATTTTATTTAAAAATCACAATACACCGAATTGATATATCATTCAGATTAGTTATATAAATAATAAACGAAAGTTGCTCTTTCATTTTTTAATATTTTTGCTTTCAAATTAATATACAAATAATCATTTTAATTAAATTGGAGCCGTTCATTGGTCACAATTCTGCGCTGATTCTTTTTAATATAATTCGTCGACATATAGCATTATAATACAAAGCAACATCATGTCTTTGCTTATCATAATTTTTAATATATATTTCAGATTTGTAGCTCCAGAAAAACGAATTCAATATTCACAAAATATGTATGTATTGGATTTAGTAATCTGTGGTATTGGTTACACTTTCAATGGTTCTTCTATCTATCACAACACGCCCGATATTAATGTCATTGTTTTAATTAAGATATATTTAGATAATAATATCTACGTGTAATTCATTAGATTATGGGCCCGTATCTATTAGAGTAGTAAGATTAAGAGATTGATATAAATTATTCATCGCTTTTCTGTTTTGACACACATAATATTGTGACTTAATGTCATAAGACGGGGAGTAACGTAAAATAATACATTACAGTGTTCGGTAATTAAGTGTCTACGGCTGATTGTACTTAGGAATGAATTCACCATACCTTCTTTAATATTAACTTCGTTTTAATGTGGAGGGGTTGCTTATGCTATTTAATCATTATCTTTGATATTTTCATCCCTGGATTGGCAGACACGTGATATGAAAGTATAAAATCAGTAAATGTTGTAAGCTACATAGCTTACAACTTTACTGATTTTGAAAATTTTCATAAGACGTGTTCCATCTGTCATCTTTAGTGTATAAAATTTTGAAATGTCTTTTAATTTATTTCTTCCGTATAAATTCAGGAATCGTACTTTACTAGCAGTACCCCGCGATTTCACCCGTATTTTTTTTACTTATTTTTTATTGTGAGATGGATTTGCTCTTGAATCTAGTCTAGGTCACAGGTGAGAGAAACAAGGAGGTTGAACCTTATTGGTTGCTTTTACTATTATATCAGTAAATGTTGTAAATTACAACAACACAACATACAGCAACAACAACAACATTTACTTTTTAAAAAAATCAAAAGACGTGTTCCCTGTCATCGTTAGTGTTTCAAATTTTGAAATGTGTTTTATTTCTTCCGTGAAAATTCGAGAATCGTACTTTACTACAGCAACCCGTGATTTCACCCGTATAGTTCCCATTCCATTCCCATTAGTTACTTATTCCGATGCCTGGTTATTAGTTACATAAAATCAGTTACTGAAAAAATAAAAATAATAATAAGTTAACATTAATTGCTTGCATGCAATGTTTGCAATCGTTAATAGGCCAGACGTCGCAATCATTTGCAATTTTTTTTAGATCGATCGGAGAGATATTGCTACCTATAGATAACTTAATTACAGATTTTAAAGTACCTACCCATTGTAGAATTAGTATTATGACAATAACTGAAGTGGTGTCTGAAACCTTTGTTTCTCACTATCTTACTGAAAATAATATATTTCTGACCGTTATCATAACGATTGACATAACGTACATAATAATAGATATATATAAAATTGAAGCGTCTGTTTGTAGTGAAATAACAATAGACTCTTACTCAAAACTTTCAAAACATATTATATCGGCTGTCTCGTCTTTTCTTCGAAACAGCTGAACCTATTTTGAAGGTCGACTCTCACTGGCTGATAGCTGATTTTGGGAGAAGTAACATAAGCTAATTTTAATTAAGGAAACATAATAGGGTACTCCGCAAAAAAACCTCATTCATGTTTTCTCCAACGCACCAATATCCATTAACACCATTTAATCAGATTAATTATTTTGGAGTATTCGAATTAAAGATGTAACTCTGATTGTGACTAATACATATTCATAGTTAGATATGAACTTATTGAATAATAAATGAAAATACGAGTCATAATATATACTTACATACTTCATTATAAATGAAATATGCAAATGTTAGATTGAAATCATTAAGTTTAATTAGAATAAACTTTAAATTTAGTTTGATAAAGACAAGCATTTAGGTGCATACGCTCTCATTTAAAATTTTAATAACTTCTATTTTTACATTCGGCCAATTATATACACATAATATATGTATGTATGCATACATTATGAATCATCCATTACTGGGCCATTAGGTGACAGACAGACAACGCATAGCTGAAAGTACTGGTCGTAGAAAGCTGAAATAGCCCATGTAGGTTCCTTGGGGTGTGTAAGTGAGCACTAATAGGGGGGGAGGGAGGGGGAGAATTTCCTACGGGATCCAGAAAAAACGCAATATGCGCGTTAGGAGTCGTGGGTAAATAGTTAAAATAAAATTCGTTGTTTTGATCAACGAATCAAACGATCAGACTTTGCAAATCAAACCAGTTTCCAACAATAGAGGCAATTCAACAAATTAGCAGATGTTATACAATAAAATATCTAAATTGTTTAATTCTGTGTTAAAATTAGTCATTAATCGACCAAGTAAAAGTAACACTTTTCAAGGCTTATTGCCAAAGTTTTTACACGGCAAAGCTGTGAGTTAATAATTATACTAAGAGATCTCTAAATGTCTATCCAATATAACAATGTTTTCAGGATGTTGTTGATGCTGCCTCGAGACTGTAGCGCATCGAAAATATATTTATTTATTTCCTACCATATAATTATCTTTACAAGTTTTTCACATAATGCGATAATATAGCCAGCTAATATAATTACCAACTATACTTAGACAGTTACAAACAAATAGTTTTCAATCTTTGTATTTAAACGCTACTACAAACAGCATATCTAAGTCACAGAAGAAATGTTTGGGCAAGCCCGCACCGATGGTTTCTATGCAATTATACGCAAAAAAACTGTATCGCTACTGAGGTGAGCGAGAGGCAGTCGAAACAGCATCCAGAAATCTGTAGCCGAGAGCTTCGGCTCTCCGATTGTTCAGCATTTTGTGCGAAGATTGATTTTACTAACACTAGACAATAAGTTATTTTTGTATGTTACACTATATCGTTGGTCCAGATGATCAGGATATGAACTCAAAAAGCCTATATTTCAGGAGAGTGATTTGAAGTTTTTAAATCGGTATTTAAATCTGTTGTAAATGTTTTGTAATCGCAAGATACTACCTCACACTCCCGCCAATTTGCCGTCATAACCTTGTGCAAATATGTTCGTTAGAAAGATCGCATGATTTTTAGTAGGACTGTATTTTTAGGTTATTAATCGTACCCTGTTCATCCAAACGAACGATTTGAATGTTTATGTCCAACATAAAGCTACTCTATTCTATTGACATAGAAACATAAGTAGTCAGTAATGTTATCACACGGCATTATAGGGATTATGGCTCGCATATAGTGTTAATGTTACCTAAATCCGACTGAGATACCATAAAACTTTGTGTTCATCCTTGTGTATAATTTAGGTGAAGATAACGGGTGTAGGGTATAATCAGCAGTTGTTCGATCTTATAGTTGTAGTGATTATGTTTGGTAATAATGTTTTTTAGTACTTCGTTTATAAAATCAACGGATAAGTGAATTTTGGAAATTATCCCTAATGTTTAAATACCAATTGTAAAAATTATTACTCAATAAGTTCTAGAAATCTATCTTATCAAAAATGTATGTTAGTTTTCTCCAAATTATAATATTTTTTTTTTATTTGGCTCACCAAAAATGATACATGTGTGCAATCCACTATAGTGTTTCAGAAAAAAACAAAGTCTTTTCAGTATAACTTTTAATCACTGCACAGTATACAATTTACTATTAACACGTATTCACTCGACGAGCGCTCAAACTCAACTGCCATGCTTCCAAGTGAACACAGACAAGTAATCTACCGTTTGACAGCTAATCGCTGTCAACCGGTAAAAGTCAGTTTAACAACTAAACAACTATTATTATATGTTATTTCACTTGGATACCTGGCAACTTTACAAAGTAAAATATAAAAGACTATTAAAATAAATAATATAAAGAGCATTGATAAATTTAATTAAACATAATAATGGCAATGGCTAACAGTCGGCCTTTCCTGATACATTCTCGTCTCGAGAATTTATAAATCTTAACAGGATTAAATCTACAACATTTAATCTCGTTAGACAAGCATTTAATCATTAAATAAAGCGACGGTATATATCTAATATAAAAGTGATTACAATTTTTTTTTTCTTTTTTTTTTTACTTTTCTTCAAAAATCTCATGAAATTCGCCAAACGACGAAAGTTTTCGCCTCGGTATTAAATTTGATTTAACCAATACATATTATCAACAATTATAATAATCAATACTGAAACCCCTTCATGTTTTCAGTATTGCCAAGTCATTCCACTGAAACCTCTACATATTTCCAGCGGTTTGACTATAACTAATACGTATGTATAATCGATACTGAAGCCCCTTCATGTCTCCAGTATCGCTAAGTCATTCCACTGAAACCTCTACATATTTCCAGTGGTTTGACTGTAACTAATCAATACTGAAGCCCCTTCATGTCTTCAGTATTGCTAAGTCATTCCACATAAACCTTCACATATTTCCAATGGATTCACGATTACACAAAATTCAACTTCATTAGCTCATTTACAATAAATAAATAAATTCACTTTTGGATCTTGATCAAATAGTTGAGTAAACTTGATAACAATCAAACAAGCACATTATTAGCGGGACAAATTATCTTCATCACCATCATCAGTCTTTTGGTCAGTATTAGAATCATTATCGGATTCGTTATTAGTTCTACTAAATACTAACCAAGGATGGATTTTGTCAACTGAGAAAGTACCAGTAAAAGGGCGGTTCCCTTTTCGAGACAACGGAGTGTCTTCAACTATATACCTATCATTATCCAGAATAGTGACTATGCGATAGGGACCACGAAGTTTTGGGGCAAGCTTTCTACTCTGACCACACGAAGGAACCTCCCTTTCTATCCTAACGAGATCACCTACAGCAAATACAACTTTCTTCCTATGTTTATCAAATGATGCCTTTTGATAGTCCTGATTTTTTTCTATATGTTCGGAAACTTGATTTCGAATGGTTTCTATAGTGTTTTCATCATGAAATTCCTCGTTATTTGTGGCAAGTGAAAGGGGAGAATCATTCGTTCCAATTAATTTAAAACCAAACAACGCCTCAGCTGGTGTTTTTCCCGTTCCCTTATTAAACGTATTATTTAATGCCCACTGAATTTCGGAAACTGCCTCGTCCCATAATTTTTCGTTTTTATTAAAATTTTTAGCACTAAGTGCAGCGAGGACGGTTCTATTGTACCTCTCAACTTGCCCGTTTGCTCGTGGCGTAGCTATTGCGTTTAATGTATGCTTTACACCTAATGAATTAAGAAACTCTTTAAACTTTTTGGAAGTGAAAGAAGTTCCTCTATCCGATATAATTCTTTGAGGCACACCAAAAATGTGGAAGTAACTCTGTAATGCTTTTATACTATGTATACTTTTTGTACTTTTTACGGGGTTAAGGATAATATATTTTGTAAATGCGTCTATAATTAATATTAGGTAAGAATTCTTTTTCTTACTACGTACGAACGGGCCTAAATGATCTATGTGAAGTGTGTGGAATGGGCAATTTACTTTAGGTATTGGGTGTAATTGTCCAGACTTTTTACCGGCGGGAATTTTCGTATGAGCACATTCAAGACATGAATCGACATATTTTTTTATGAATCTTCTCATTTTGGCAAACCAATATTGACTTTTGATTTTGTTAAAAGTTTTCTCAAAACCAAAGTGTCCCAACATATCATGATTCGTTCTGAGTAAATGCCACCTTATTCCTTTAGGTACAACCCAGCGGTCACCTTCAGGCGTTTGCCTGTACAGCATTCCTCGTTTAACTACAAAGTTGTTTTTAATTTCAATTATATTATCAGTTTCTTTATCATTAAGTATAGTTATTATTCTTTGTAATTCAGGGTCATTTTGTTGTGCAGTGGCTATCCAATTGGTATCAATCAATCTAACTTCTGTATAATCGCATTGCTGCACAGGATTACGACTAAGAGCGTCAACATGGCACATATTTGAGCCTGGTTTGTAAATAATATTAAAATCATATTCTTGTAAAGAATTCCACCATCTTGCCACCCGCGGTACCATATCTTTTTTTTCAAATGTAGCTCGAACCGAATTGCAGTCGGTAACTATTGTGAATTTTAGTCCTAACAAATATACTCTAAATTGTTTTACCGACATTACAACAGCTAAAGTCTCTAAATCATAAGAGGTGAAGCGGGCTTCTTCGGGAGATGTCTGCCTGCTATAATAAGCAACAGCACTGAATGGGGAATCCTTTTTAGGTCTTTGCATTAATATCCCGGCAATTCCTAATTTGGATGCATCCGTATGAACTTGAGTTTCGAAGGTCGGATCATAAAAAGCGAGAACCGGACGTTTTGTTAGCTCAGACTTTAATTTTTGGAAAGCTTCCTCTTCGACACTTCCCCAACACCAGGGGGTGTCCTTTTTTAAGAGTCTTGTTAATGGTTTAGCGATTATGGAAAACCCCTTTATAAATCTTCTGAAGAAACTTGATAAACCGATAAATTGACGGACTTTATGTTGATCAGTTGGGCGGGGAAAATGTTCTACAGCCTCTATTTTGTGCTGTCCAGGTCTTATCCCGTTTTCATTCACTTCGAACCCTAAGTAATTTATGGATTTCATAAAAAAGTTACATTTTGCAAGTTTTAAAGTTATACCAGAAGTTCTAAATATGTCTAACATGTTTTTTAATTTTTCAAAACCTTCCTCTATCGTTTTTGACGGAATAATAACGTCATCCATGTAGGCGAATGCATCCTTAAAGCGCGCGTTACCGAGAATATTATTAATGGCTCGTTGAAAATTTGATGGGGCATTAGCTAATCCGAAAGGCATTCTATTAAACTCGAAGTGGCCATCAGGCGTAACAAAAGCTGTTAAATGCTTGGATGTTTCTGCCATACTAATCTGATAGTAGCCGGAGGCAAGGTCTAAGGTCGTGTAAAACTTAAAACCTGATAAACTGTCTAATTGATCATCAATTCTTGGTAGCGGATAATGTTCTTTAATAGTTTTCTTATTCAGGGCTCTAAAATCTATACAGAGCCTGTAATCTCCAGTTTTCTTTTTGACTAGCAAAATTGGGGATGCATAGCCTGATGTGGACGGCCTTACTATTCCTGCATCCTCTAATTCTTTAACCATTCCCCTAACAACTTGACGCTCCGAATGAGCCAATCTATAAGGCCGGTATACAATTGGACTATTATCGCTAAGGTTGATATGCATCTTAATTCCTTTGACACATCCTAACTCCTTTGTGGAAAACGCGAAACAATCCCTATATACGTTTAGTAATTTAAACAATGACTCACGGTCTTCTTTTCCTAATTCATCTCCTACGTTAATTAAACAATTATCTATAGTAGGATTGGGTAAGTCTTCATTATTACCTACGATTCTATTAACGCGGTATGTCTGCATTTCTGTAAGTGGAACCCCACGAATCAATAGTGTATCTCGTTTCAGAAGAAACACTTTCGAGTGCAGTCCTTTTACAACAGCCTGACCCTGACCATCCGTTAATTTAATTAAACTCTGAATGACTTCGTACTCCCTATTAGGCTCACTACTTAAACTGGGTTCTATTAGCACATCACCATTATATTTAGTTTCAGAGTAAACATCGATACCGGTATATCCACTTATATTACTGTCATCTAACACACGCAATGAAATTCTTAAAGCATTTGACCTGTTTTTATCTTGTATCTGAAGCACTTCATTAGTTTTAATAACAATAACGTGATCCTGCTCCGTAAAGGTTTGACCCAACAATAGAGGCACTTGTAATAAGTGATCAGAGACTAAGTGATAAGCATTGGTACTACTGCCTTCACGGAATCTATTTCGATGTCTACGTCACATTTTCCTAAACAATGAACCATGGAATCGCCAAAGCCTCTCAAAACCGGTAAGTCATTCTTTGACCATGCGGTTGTTAAGTTACGGGCAACCGACTCTCTCAGCATGGAGCATTGACTTCCAAAGTCAATAAAACAATCTAGTTTTTCACCGTTAACTAAAGCTGGTTTAAAATACTTGCAGTCATTTTCATGATCAGTGGTAATGCCTAAAACTGTTTTAGGGGTTGCCTCCTTTTTACTGGGACAGTCATTAACTAAATGTCCTACTTTATTACAAGCAGTACATCGTTTGATTGTTTGTTTACACTTGTAATATGGGTGACCTTCTTCCCCACAATTGTAACACTTAGCTGTGGATTCTGACGAGTTAGTTTTAGGTCTATTGTTTTTATTACGTTTATTGTCAGTTACGCTTGCCTGCTGTGCCGTTTTATCAACTTTTCTGTTAATTTTAACTCCTTTCAAATACACTAGTAATTTGTCAAGATCTGAATACTGAGCTGCTTCTGCACTTGTTCTTATAGAACGATCTTCGATACCAAAAAGAATGCAGTCAATGGCATTTTTGCCGTTAATATTGCATCTATTTAGTAAAACTGTTTTATCATAAAAATACTCTTCTAATGAATCTCCAAAACGAGCTTTACAAGCAAGCATATCTGTCAATAACTGAGCGTAATTCTCGTCACTTGGGAAAGAGGAACGTAATTTGTTTTGCCATTCAGACCAGGAAAACATGACACTGGGAAGTCCTTGGTACCATTTTTGGGCAAAACCTACAAGTTTTGGCAGTGCGTAATGACATGTTTGCCTGTCTGACCAATTATAAATTTGTGCACACTCATTGACTTTGGTTATCCACATTTCTATCGTTTGATTTCGTTTCGACGGGTCAAATTCGGGAATAACATTAAAAACTGGAAAACGTTCATTGTCTCCATCAGTTTTCATGGTCTGAACAACTTCTTTTAACATTTGTGCCAATAAAATTTTATCACTCACCTGTTCGGTAACGTTATCGTTACCCTGAGAAATCCTCGTGTCGATACGGTCGCTTCTGGTTCTGCTATACCTGTGGCTGTGCCTCTCGCCACTGTGACTGCGTCTCGCATCGGCCCGGCCGCGCCTGGCACCATTGCAACTGCGCCTCGCACTACTGCGGCTGCGCCTCGCAGCACTGCAGTTGCGCCTTGCACCGCTCCGGCTGCGCCTCACAGCACTGCGGCTGCGCCTCGAACCGCTTCGGCTGCGCCTCGCACCACTCCGGCTGCGCCTCGCACCACCCCGGCTGTGCCTCGCATCGCCCCGGCTGTGCCTCGCACCGCCCCGGCTGTGCCTCGCACAGCTCCGGCTGCACCTCGCATCGCCCCGGCTGTGCCTCGCACAGCTCCGGCTGCACCTCACACCACTGCGGCTGCGCCTCGCACCGCTCCGGCTGCACCTCACACCACTGCGGCTGCGCCTCGCACCACTGCGGCTGCGCCTCGCACCATTGCGGCTGCGCTTCACATCGCTCCGGCTGCGCCTCACACCGCTCCGGTCGTGAGATTCGTCAGCACCGAAAGGCGACTTAGGAACAGGAGTTTCCAAGTGCCTGATTCGGCTACTTGTCTGACGCTCCATTTGATAAGCTGGAATCGTAATTTTTGTAAACGAGTAAACCGTTACCTAGATCACTGCTTTTCAATTGTGAAATAAAATGATAATTTATTTGTGTTTCATTTCTTAGCAAAAAAAAACTTTGGATATAATTACAAGTTTAAACAGTCAGTACAAAATTACAAATTAAATTAACTTAGTATAATTATGAACTAAAACACATACCTTTTATGATCTTTTTTACACGAAAAATATATCAATTATTGTTTAAAATGTACCCTCATTTTGTACACAAAAAATAATATTTGAGGGTTACTAAATATATTTTAAACGATTAATGGTGAAATTCATGAAAAGACAAAAAAATAACCGTACCTTGTTATTGCGCTTTGCTGGGCGTTCGGTCACACTGAGATACCAAAGTATTCTTAGTGCTATCCTACTTCTGAACTGTAATCCACTATAGTGTTTCAGAAAAAAACAAAGTCTTTTCAGTATAACTTTTAATCACTGCACAGTATACAATTTACTATTAACACGTATTCACTCGACGAGCGCTCAAACTCAACTGCCATGCTTCCAAGTGAACACAGACAAGTAATCTACCGTTTGACAGCTAATCGCTGTCAACCGGTAAAAGTCAGTTTAACAACTAAACAACTATTATTATATGTTATTTCACTTGGATACCTGGCAACTTTACAAAGTAAAATATAAAAGACTATTAAAATAAATAATATAAAGAGCATTGATAAAGAACAATGCCCACATACTAGAACAACCTTGGCCTACAGTGAACACTGATAAATAGTTTATGGAATTATAGTTTAAGTTATTATGAACACTTTCTAGTACATACCAGTTAAGAAAATAAGTCGCCATTTGGAAATAAAACAGTTTTTATTTTTTCAAAACATCCTTTTTCTCACAGTCACAAACTCATTCTACACACTTTCAACCACTTTCGAATGGAAAGTATATCATTTGAACACAATAATTATTGATTTCAACGTTATTAACTCATTTTAACCTTATGAATAATAGGAATCTTCTTTAAGTGTAAACTGCTATAGCTCCCTTTATACTTGTTTGACACTTTGACAGGCTGGGAGCAAGCTTGAGTAGGTAGTTTAATGTCAAATCTATCATTTGTCAAAGGCTAATATGGCCATATTTAAAAAAAAAATATCGATTTTGCATCGGATTTTGGTCTTTATCAATTTAATTTATATCTAACTACGGCAAAGCCAAACAGTGACTTTATCATTATAAGTATAGTATCTCTGGTCTGAGGTATTTATGAACATAATTGGTCTAAAATTCGAGTAGGTTTCATTAAAAAAAATGAAATGGCTGCCAGTTTTCTCAGATTAAAAAACTGAAACCTGACTAATGTATATGAATTTAAATTAAATTGACCATAAAATGGCAACCCCAAACTTCACGTGAAAATAAGAGTTGCGTAATAATAAGTAAAATGACTTATTTATTTGTTATGATCACGGCGTCTTAGTTTGAGATAAAGCTTTGATGGATAATTCCTATTTAAAATACTTATATTTTTGTGTTATATTTCTAAACGTGTCTGAGGTGGGCCATATCTGGGCATCCTTCTTTAATTAAACATAATAATGGCAATGGCTTACATGTGATACATCAAATTTTAAACTTTAGACCAGAGTACCAATTCCTAACAGGTAAGCACATCAAGCGTTATATTATTGTTGACTGATGCCGAGGGATTCCTTAAAACTAGGGTTCTGAGTTACTCACCGAACATAATTATGACTTATACAAGATTATTTAAAATTCATATTATTATGCATAAAGAACCGGTCATGACGCAAATCCCAGTGTACGACGAAACTTAAAAACGATCTTTAAAATGCTAGACAGCTAAATCTAAAAAGTATGAATATTCAAAGATTCTCAAACAAATAACAAAGCGGATCAAAAATAATGTGCAAAGAATTAATCACAGTCATACCTAATTCTTTAATGACTACAAACAATTAAAAGATCATTAAAAATACACGAAAGAATAAAATAATGAGTTAATTACCACATAAACACAATTACTGAATAGTAAGCTCATTATCATTAATATTTGACAGTTCTAACATTGTTATTAATTGGTTCTCCGCCCAGCAATTAGTCACTTCACCCTATATTATATTGTTTGTCCTTTAATGTTGGCCAAACACAATGAATTGAAATATTCTTAAACAATTCTACAGAAACGGCCAGTAAGCTAGTTAATTTCTATGTACATAAGATACTATGAACTTGAACCCATTAGAATTTGTTCAAGGGAAGTTTCCGCGGAAATAATCACGTTTCACTACATAAAAATATGACATTCTCTTTCTTTCTTTATATGAAATTGCATCTCTTCTATACGTTTTTGTATAATTCTGGTGAACCTTCAAGATTTTCGATTGCGTTACTATCTACATAAATTATACAGAGCGTCTCTCAGCTACATGAAGGGAAAGTATCTTAAATGCTGTAGATAGAAAAAAAAGCTGAATGAAGAATTCATTATTTTTTATTAATAAAAATACGAACGATCAACATTTTAATCACCTATTAATATTACTTTAATTTATTTTATATTACTTTAATAAATTATTATATTTTAACTTGCAATCAACTTAATTTATTAAATGCTCAAAATGTATCCCTACCTGTTGCAAACAAATGTTAACTCTCTTAATAATTTCGCTTAAGAACAAAGAAATCAACGGGAAGCGTCGCCGCGTCGTGGGATGCGGAACGAGCATCGCATAAATAAGCGATCGACGGAATCATATGTTTGGAAAAACTTTTGTCGGTGCGACAACGACGCGTCTTTTCCGGACAAATGATCGAGTCACTCGCTTATTCCCACGACGATCGCCTTCTATAAGGAGTATATTTAAGAATAACTATAGGCTGAGGGGTAGGTAGAAAGACTGACAGAGATGCATTAGGTTTAATAAGTATTATTTAAGTAAAGGATCAGGGCTAAAACTTGGATGAAGTTGGTACAGGAACGTGGAGATTGGCACAAGAAACGAGAGGCATGCTTAGTTGGCGAAGTCAGAATGTGGATGCACTCGAGAATTTTCATTAACTTAAGCTAACTGACGGCGGTATTGTCAGGTCACATTTTCTTAAAAAAAATAAACAGTAATAATAACACACAACTCATACGATAACTAGTTTGGTTCATATCTTCTTTTTTTCCGTATGGTCCGTATAAATCATGAAATGACTTCTCTCGCTCTGGGTGGAGCGGAAGAAGTGTCAGACCCTTACTGACCCGTGATACTTCTTGTGCCCTTTGCGTTTCAGGGCCGCGGTGACTCCTTCGAACAAATTTCGCAACCCTAGCAGGCACTGACTCTATGGGGCCCCGTCTTCCTTGCTGACAGCTCTTTGAGGCGCGCGTGGAACACGACGCGCCGTTAGGTTAATATCTGAGATCGAATATTTGGGAAGAAACCACACAGATTTGAGAGGACCTATCTAAATAGTGCAAACTTCTGTCAACTATCGCATAGCTTAACATAGACATAACATACCTTAAGGAGCTCGAACGATCTGACGGAAAACATCAAGTAAGGATTTCGGATAGGCAGTATGATTATAATGATGACGTAATTGATAAGAATGATACATTCCATCCAAGTTTATACGAGCAGACAGCACCGCATTGTTGCCCAAGTCATAGTGAAGTTCAATGGCCGGTGAGAGCAAATTGCTTGATAAATTGGACACTATTGTGATAGCAGCTACCGGGACATATAACAATAGCTATTTGTCACTGAACATTCATCTGTGTAAGTAAACGGTGGCTCGAGATGCTACATGTTCGTAGGTGTATGAGAAGACGTGACTTTGAAAATATTTTGGTGCCAATGTTGAAAAACAAGGCGAAATACTCGTGGGTAAATAATTACAGCTGTACGATTCTTCAAGGTAAAGCAAAGCTTGTCAAGGTCGGCCCGTGGATGGGTGACCAGCTTTACATACCGAGATTTTCCGTATCTCGCTATTAGTCCTGGTTTTCATTTGTAAATATTTATCAGTCGTTATCCGGGTCTCGAAAAATATTAGACACTGGTGTTGGAAAATTCGTGTTGGGTTTTCCATTGATAATTTTTCAGTAGGCCCGTGATGACATCGGGCAGTGGTATACCGACTGTAGGTATACCACTGCCCTGACAGGAAAGCGGAATTTGTTCAATTGTCAACGCAGCCCTGGGACCCGAAGGGCATTAGGAGGACCACGGATGAGTTTTAGTCAGTAAGAGACTGACACTCGCTTCCACGCCGTCCAGAGTGGAAGAAGTCCTTTCGGAGAGTGCCGATGCCGGCACTAAGCAAAATTAATTGTTTCACGTCCGACGTCAATATTATGTTTTCCATATTATGTCTGCCAGTCAAATGCACGGTTTAAATAATTAACGAACGAAATATTTTAATCAGTGAAATAGACAGCCGAGTAATTTATTTCGGAACTTTTTGATATAATTTGTGTTCAACAAAATAAAACCAATCAAAATGTGTTTAAATAAGAAATTTTAAACGACGTGTTGCGATTATCAGAAACTGTGGGAGAATTCATTCTTGTCTGTTTTTTTTCCTAACACGTGAATGTAAATCAAGTTTTTTTTAGAAACAACCGTTCAAAGCTGTTTGCAGACCAGATTATAAAGTTACAAGCTAAACATTGTTAGGAAAAACATTTAGCAAATGTTTTATAATTTGAACAAAAATCGTTTTCGATTGTTCAGTGTGAAATACTCTCTGACGTAATATGTACTTAGCAATGTCGACTTTATTTACAGCATGTTAAGTAACATACTGTAAAAAACGTTAAAAATGCATATGTAATTTATACGTGTGTCCTAATGGTAGGGGAAGAACTCATTTGAAGTCGAAATTTTCGTCCACATTGCTGTCAACAGGAAATTACGCTAAACACTGGCGGCTTTGCCACGTTAAATGGCAATAAAATCATTGCCATTTAACGTGGCAAAGCCGCCAGTGTCAGTCGCCACGTAAAGAGTTAATTTACTGTTGGATGTGTAACCTCACTAATCATCATAAAATACCCATATCATTAATTAGGTTGGTATATATGTATCTCCTTCATTGACTTTTGCGTAAGGCCATAATCGACTATTGTGCTATTTCCTTTATACTTTTATCAGTATTTCATACGATAATTCGATAAATTTACGATCCCAGGTAGGTTTTTCTTAATCGAACTATTCAAATCTAAAGCCATAACAAGTCAGCCGTGCCGCAGTTGCAGCCGCAAAAAAGACACAAGTTTAGAAATTTTAAAAGAAGTAGACTTTTTCTAAAAAATAATTGGTCAAAAGAAGGGGTACAATTTGCACCTTATACATTCTACTGATTTTTTCAGGACTATTCAGTTCAATTATATTTAAAAATCTCGAGCTGTCCAAATCCAGGTCAATGAACTCTCCTATTCCTTGCATTTTTCTCTACCTTGTGCGTTTGTACTTAAAAACCACTACCTTTAAATTGTAACGAAATATGTTTGATCTTGCACCTTCTAAATGCGCAAATAAACTGCTCTTTCTTATCGTACAATTAAAAATGTTAAATTTGCTCATAAGAACAAAGTAAATACCCGGCGTCGTTGAAAGTCAAAAGTAGCCTTCCAAATTGCCGAAAAACTGTTAAGTATTTTGTTAGAATTTATGCATTTTATTGTAACTGCAGACTTTGAATAAAGTATTATAAATAAGAGGCCCGCAACCCTAAACTTTATAAATCGTGATTAAATGGAGCCGTATTAAAAATCCTATGTATCGTACTTTAATTCAGGTGCCCTACACCCACATTAAACAGATAAATTGTTAATCTCAGATAAGATAACACTGCAAATTTAGGCCTTTCCCAATTAATTATATTTAAAGTAGATTATTTTTCTGTTTCAGTACTATGTAGTGTTAATCTACACTAAATTTACGCAATGCTATGAAAGTAATTTTCCTAGTAGCGACCTAAACTTACTCGGTGGTCTTTCATAGTTGTAGCTAAACCCATGTTCCAACTTCAAAAGAAATGCCTAATGCGGCCTCCACATGTCTTCGGCCCATCTACACTCAGCAAAGGCTCTGGTCCGGGAAATTGTCAAGTACAAGCAAAAGCACGTTAAACCGTTGGTCCCGGCTGTTATATGGAGATCGTTGGCAGTCGTTACGGATTGTCAGAAGCCAGAAAATCTGACACACAAGTCTTGCCAAGAAATATCCTGTTCCCCAGTTAATGGGTTGTGGAGGTCTGGTATGCAGCCGATACACGTAAAATACTGGTATTCAGCCGAATCCGGCTTGTCTGGGAGCCGACCCCAATATAGTTGGGAAAAGGCTAGGCCGATGATAATATATCTATGGTGATGGCTCTCTTTCATCTCAACAACGCGGCGTATCAGACGTTGCTTCATTTTTGCCAGAAAAAAAGTGACTGTCTGTCCACATCCGCCTTTCTCTTTGGATTTAGCAACATGTGATTTGTGGTTCTTAACAAAAATCAAACCATGCTGAAATGAAAACTTTTGGTTTGCATTCTCGAGATTGGAATCGGTACGAAAAATGCAATTGTGATAGAATGCGCTTTTCTTTCTTCTTTTTATAAGTGACATATTAATAACTATAGACAATCGTCACGTAAACGTCAAATAATATTACAGGGATTTAGTCTGATAGTAATTTATACCATCCGTTATAAATACAATGCGTTCTATCATTTTACAATGTTATTTACTTGATAGTATTCAGTTGACACAGACTATTATGTATTTAGCACAATTATATGATAAATTAATAGTTTTCATATTGCAGCAAATATTTATGCATCCATATTGTCTATGAACTATTACGATTCACGTGGTATTCAAGTCTCTGTTTGTTTTACCTAATTATGATGGCAACAAAGATAGGTTATGTTTTAAATGGAAGTAAGATGTATCACGTCAAATGCTGTATTGTTGCTAAAATATAGAAGAATAGAATTTGTTACAACACTGTTGCTAAAAAATAGCAGTGGATCACCGCTGCGACAACCCATGAGTAATTGCTAAAACACAGTCCAGTCGACTCGCAATCATAATGCAATATAATAAGCATGCATGGATTTTATGAGGAATGATATATATAGAAGACAAGGCAGTATTTAAAAATAGAAAAAAATAATCAAATATTTAAAAATCGAAATTAGTACGAAATAGAAGAAAAAAAAAACATTCATTCATAAGATAACTTATGATATCATTATTATGACGCAAACCAAAGAAAGTTTGAGAGGATTTAAGAAGAATTAAGGATTAAGAATTAAGGATTAATTAAGGATGCCATAATGCCATCATAAGGAAAAAAGAAGTATCTACACAAAACGAAGTAATCGATTTCCGACCTTAAGTTATTTTCTATATGTTGGAAATCGGTGACTTCGTTCTGTGTACATAGATGTAACCTTAATATTTGTACCATCATAAAATATCTTGAGAGATTGTTAACTCTCGATAAATTGTCATCTCTATGAACGTTTGGAATAAGTACTGTTTTACTGGTGACATAGATACGTCCGTTTTTCTTCAGCAGCATAAGATTTGTCCAAATCGTATAACGTATGATTTTAATTTCATTGATATCTTTATCTTACACATATCGAAATTAATAATACGGTATATTAGCGAGTCGATAATACATAAAATAGGTAGATGCCCGATATCATATCGATTGACTTACTCGAAGGTAGGTATATTAAGTGAGTGAATAAGTCACTTTATATAATTACAACATAAGAACGTATAAGAAAAAATAGTACACACAAGTTGTATGCGAAATAAATTATGCATATTTTGTGAATGTTCTGATCATCCTGCCAAAAAAAACTTAAAACAAAATACAACCGACTTCTACACTGCAACTGCTTTTTCGTTTTTTGAACACGCAACCATAAACACCGGATTCCGAAATTAAAGTAATTTTGTACTTTTTGGTTTTCTTTTTTTGTAGAAATGGGTTGTTTTTTTTTGTAAAAAGTTTTTTATTTTTCACTTTTTAGTGGTACCCCCCCACCACCTAAACGTACCAAACACTTTGTTGTAAACAATAAACAAACATGCGATTTCAGCAATCCCATGCTATCATTTATTGAAGACTTCCGATTCCTATCATCTCTGTTCTTCATCAGATCTTCACCAAACTAGAAAGGGACCACGTTGAAATATTAAGATGCTCTTCCAAACCATCGTACATAATTTTATTTTTTCATTTTACATCGAAAAGAGGGAATGAGGACGTCGTCAAACTAAGCCACGCATTATTAGGGATAACTCAAATACTAGTCGTCAGATCTCAATCAAATTTAAATGGGACCACACGACATGCACCAGCTTTCGAATATAAAAAGAATCATCAAAATCGGTACACCCAGTACAAAGTTACGAGGTAACACACAAAAAAAATACAGTCGAATTGAGAACCGCCTCCTTTTTTGGAAGTCGGTTGAAAATATAAAGCAAGTACATAGATTGTTCCATACAAATGAAACAAAATAGACAGACATAATAAATACTACATCACCCATAGGTTGACTGGTTGAATTTTTTTAAGGCCTCTGTGTGTCTGTGTACGTAGAGTATTTAAATAAATATATACTTTATATTGTATTCCAACTGTTGTAAATCTCATACTCGTATATAAAATTCTCGTCTTATGTATAAAATTCTCGTGTCACAATGTTAGTTACCATACTCCTCCAAAACGGCTTGACCGATTTTTATAAAATTTTATATGCATAATCAGTAGGTTTGAGAATCGGCCAAAATCTATTTTTAATCCCCCTAGATGTTAATTAGATATATAATAAAAAAAAACTTTTTACAAAAAATAAAACCGACTTCTAAACAAAAAAACCAAAAATTATAAAATAACTTTAAATTTCGGAACTCGGTGTTTTTGGTTGCTTTTTTGTTGTTGAACACACCGACTTCCGAAATTAAAGTTATTTTATACTTTTTGGTTTTTTTGTTTAGAAGTCGGTTTTATTTTTTGTAAAACGTTTTTTTTTTATTTTTCACTTTTTAGTGGTACCTACACCCCCTCCCCTCCCCCACCTAAACGAACCAATCACATTGGTGTAAAAAAAACGTACTGCTCCTTTGCAGAGTAAACTAAGAGGTCGTCAATGTAGGCAATGTAGATATTTTTTTTAGATTTTTGTTGATTTTTCGAAAACCGCTTGGTTGATTTCGATAAAAATTTAATGGGACCATTTGGGAAGTATACCCTTTCCAACAAAAAAAGAATTTTTCGAATCGGTTGACAAGCGACGGAGTTATGCGCGAACAAACAATAATAAAAAAAAAAAAACATACAATCATCCGAATTGAGAACCTCCTCCTTTTTTAGAAGTCGGTTAAAAATAAAATATTTTTTTTTTTATTTGATTCTATGTGAAAAATGACGTTTGCCGGGTCAGCTAGTAATACATATTTTTAGACTGGTATATGTATAATGTTAACGTTACACCCAACTATTGTTATTATTGATCGTAACTTTTGGAGAGTGAATTGCGTCCTGAAATTCAGGCTTGGCCTAGCTCAGGCGCAGTTGCTCATTTTTATTATTGTAGGTACAAATAACAACATTAAATTATAATACTTTTCAAGTTAAGTTGTAAAGTATGAAATTATCTTCCAAATGAGTTAGCCAGAACATAAGTCGTGTTGGTAGAACTATAGTATTCCAAATTCCGAAGTTTTAGAACGTGAGATTTCGTACTGATGTTACTAGGATAAATTTACGTTCACATATTGAAGTCTACAAACTTTTTGGGTTAAGGAATAAGAATGAGGAAGCTCTGGACAAGGTCAAATACTAACGACAGGACGACGTAAATGACAGGATACAAGCTATTTTACACAACTATTTATAACTCAACGACAACTGGAGAGATATTGGGCTAACTCGTTCACACGATGGCCCAGTTCGAACTGTAGAAAAGAGTGTTGACTATATTTTACACAGGGTTTTACGGAACGGTAGTAATTAATTAAAAATTGCTGCTGCCAATAATAAAAATTATTATTTAGGAAGTTATAGAAAATTCCCAAAAAAAAGATTTTGATGGAATGTGTATTGAAACTGGATAAGTGCCGTACACACTAAGACCATTCACAAAAGGTGTGTGACAGACTGCATAATGCAATAGTTTTTAGTTTGCATTTTGTTGCTATTATGTTGTGTCTGTGTCGAATAAATGTTTTCTATTCTATTCTATTTTTTACGCTTCAGTTTCAACATTTTTTATGCTATCTCTCCCAACTCCGTTGTTAGAAAATAATGCATTACGTGAACCAATGGTAGATCAAACGTAGGACAATGTAGTACTGACGGCTTTGTCTTCACACTATCTAGAACAATGGCTGCTGAACGATAACGACAACATTTAGGTTTAGTTAAGTGCTAGCTGTAAAATAGCATAGCCCAGGTAGCGTTGCAGGAAGTTTATTACCTCGTATAGATTCCTCAAGCTATTTAACGAGAGTATCAACAAAGTTCTGCTGCCCATAATCACGCATGTCAAGTATATCTTACAAAATTGCTGTAACATCATTTCGCTGTAATTTATTTGAGACTAGCAGCGCCCTGCGGTTTTACCCGCGTAGTTTCCGTTCCTGTGGGAATATGGGGATAAAATATAGCCTTTGTTACTCAGGGTGAATGTAGCTTTCTAATGGTGAAAGAATTTTTGAAATCTGTCCAGTAGTTTCGGAGCCTATTCAATACAAACAAACAAACAAATCTTTCCTCTTTATAATAGTAGTATAGATACAGTCCACATGCTCCCTTTGTTTAAGTCAATCTCCACGATCCTGTGTGCTTGTCCTTGATGAGGCAGGTTCCGTGCATGTAGTCCTCTCGCATGTACATCATCGTCTGCCTAGCCTTTTTAAAAATATTGGGTGCACCATCCAGTTAAATCGAATTCAGCTAAGTACCAGTATTTTACGTGGAGCGACTGCTTATCTGATCTCCACAATCCAGTAACTGGTTAACACTGTACTTAATGGCAAGACTGGTGTCAGATTTTCTGGCTACTGATAGTCCGTAACGACTGCCAAAGATCTACAAATCACAACTGGGATGGAGATATCGTGGAATCTCGGTATGTTAAGGAGGTCAAGACTTGCAATGACCAAGGCTTGCAAAGATTGGACAGGTCCACTCAAATCTATGTGGTTCTTTCCTCAAAAGACCACTTCAGAGACTGATTTACATGGTCCTCATATAACGTATTGTGAATGTGAGGACCATGTAGATCGCTATGTTAGGGGTTCATTTCATGCTAGTCTGGCGGTGAGTTCTTTATGTGGCCTACCCAAATGTCCTTACTTTAGTATTGATCGTCAAATCGACGAGCTCCTTAAAGTTCTAAGTTTGAGCTACTTGGTAACTGACAAATGCTTGCACTGTCTGGACAGGTCCACTCAAATCTGTGAGGAACTTTCCTCAAAATAGGCACCCCTCACTTCAGACATCAACCTACATGGTTCTCATATGATTTGACCAGTACAATTGTATGGACTTCAAAAGAGACTGATCTCTGAGTTTGTTTCGGTGTTTCTTCTCAGGGTATTCAGCTAGGAAACACCGGCCTCATCTAGTTAATACTACCGACCAAAAATATTGACGTGTAAAAGTGTTATTTACAACCTACTTACAAAATGAATATCATTTATCAATCATTTATCATTTATCACCTATCCTGACTGACCTCGGCAAGCGTTACTAAACCATGGACCCACGCAGCTGTTACTATTAATCCACAGGCTCTTCCTCTGGCATACACATTCTTTACATATCTTCTCTAAGATTTATCAACAGAACTCTCTAGTTAAATAATTTTATCTAAACATCTTCTCCATTGGTTTCTAGATCGAGAGGGCCGCCAACTCTAAGGTGTCGTTCTTCAACACCTCGCATGTCGTGGACACGGTGGCCGTTGCGTTCAAACCGCGCCCCCTGAACCGGAGGGTCAAGGTCATCCTCACTCTGCTTATGGTGTTTCTGCTGTTTGGACCTACTTCCTGTAAGTTTATATATTGACTAGCTTTTACTTCGGGCTTTACTTGCGTTAATATAGATTTTCGCAAATAAACTCCTATAACCATCTCCAAGCTCTTATGTAAGTACCAAAATTCATCATTTTACATCATCATTATTCATCATCAGCATTACAAAGTCATTTTCACATGTTTAATATTAATTAGGATTGTGGTAAGGGAGACAGATACATACAAGCCTGCTATTTCTGAATTGGTTTCTCTGCTGGCAGATTATGCCTTTCATTTCAGCGTACCTCTTTTCAATAGCTTCCTCTAGCTGTCACATAGCATTCACACAAGCCACTTTTCTCTCGATGGGGCCCAATGTGAGTTGTCATAATGTCTTTCCATCTTTTTTATTGTTACCTCCTTCTGCGTTTATTCCTATGATACCAATCTATTAACATGCAAACATTTTTCTTTCTTTCTTTCTTTCAAAATATTTCTTTCTGTTAGATGAGAGCTAGGAAATAGAAAGCATAGATTTTGATATATGCAGTTTAGAAGATAAATGACCATTTTTTTCTAATATTCCAGCGGAACATGGTGTATTCTACCTATTCGTGCGGAATCGTCTGAACTGGGACATGGTGAAGTTCAGCGTCTACCTCAGCTATTCCATCGTGCTACATTCATTCGGTACGTAGTGAGCAGTATTTCAAGACTTTTTACTTCAAATAGTTGAACTGTGACATCTGTAATTATTGGTTTTAATAAAATTGGTTCTAACTCACTGCCTAAAAATCGCTGAACCACTCCTGCACTTATAAAGAGGAAAGATTTATATTTTTGTATGTTTGTAACAAATGAACTGAAAAACTACTGGAGTGATTTCAAGAATTCTTTCACCATTATAATGCTACTTTAATCTTGGGTAACATAGGCTATATGAAAATAAATAAATGGCCAATCGTGCGAAGCCGGTACGGGCCACTAGTGGTATATAAATATGTAAACTTGGTCTTGAATAGTAAGATAAGCTTGTGGCTAAATAATAACAGTTCATACAGTAGCTGGCTGGACTTGAAGTCAATCCCAAAATATTGGCGAAAAAACTAGGCAATGGTTGTATAGTAAAATACGCCTCCGCGTCAAAATTATTTGATTCATCATCATCTGCCAAGCCTATCCCCAACTATATTGGGCTCGGCTCCCAGACAAGCCAGAATCAGCTGAATAACAGTATTTTACGTGGAGCGGCTGCCTACCAGACCTCCACAACCCATTAACTGGGGAACACGGTACTCTTGTTGGCAAGACTGGTGTCAGATTTTCTGGCTTCTGCCAATCCGTAACGACTGCCAACAATCTTGAAAATGACAGCCGGGACCAACGGCTTAACGTGGCTTTCCGAGGCACGGAGAAGTCTCGCTATGTTAAGTAAGATGGTCACCCATCCACAGACCAACCTCGGCAAGCGTTGCTTAACTTCGAAGATCGACCCGTGCGGCTGTTATAATTTAGCCACGAGCTCCAAAATTATTTGATTACAAAAGAAATTGTAGTCGTCGAAAATTTACTGAAGCACGCGACATTTTCCTTAGGACCTTTGAAAAGCCCTTTACTTGTAAAACGTACACCTGCCCACAGAGCCCACCTTACAAATGTCTATGAGGGTGATGATATACCTTTTCCTCTTAATGAGGGCCAAGAGTGCCGGCTGCCTCCCCTGATTTTTCAAAGAGACTTTAAAACGTTAATCTCATAAACTTCGCGCTACGTCGAAAGATTTGGAAGGAACCTCTCAAATTTTGAACATTAAGTGGTTATGACAGCGATTTTCAGTGGAACAAGAATAAATATATTGAAATTTGGTAAAATTCGATAACTTGAATGAAGATATTTATATATATTTTTAATTTAGGTGCAAGTTGATACTTGGTTACAAGTATGAACTATGATATTTTTAATCTGTTGATATTTAAAAGGCAAGTTTTCATTTTTGATCAACTTATTAATGTTTAAAAAAAAGTTAAGCGCAAACTGGCTCCTAGGGGTAGCCCTACTTGCGGAATTTGTTCGAAAGAGTCACCGCGGCCCTGGAACGCAAAGGGCACAAGAAGGAACACGGGGGGTTTTGATATCCCATCCAAAAAAAAGGGGGTAACCCTACAGTTCATAGTTTTGTTAATTTCACACAGTGGACTTTTCGCATTTGTCAAGTGCTTTTATTTGTTCAATTCCTATATACCGCTCTCCTCTAATATTTAAACAAGACTAATAAATTGAATACCATGAATAAATATTATATTTTATGTAATTTGTATTTACTATCATCATCAAAATAATATTTATTTGTGCTTTAAATACAAAGATATTCCGTTTTTCAAGGTTTCCGTACCAGAAGCGTAACCAATGAAACCCTATTACGAGTACTAAGCCTCCACAGTCCGTCCGTCTGTCTGTCAGTGGGCTTGTACGGGGCGGACGTGATCGACTGGACTGTAGGGTGGCCAGGGTAGGTTATCCTATTCTTCAAAAGTGGACTGTATGGTGACAACCCACCTAGGTATAAATGATCCAGACGCGTTGACGCTCCGTCTATAAGCTACGGGCCATGAGGATGCAACCCTTAGCTGAATACTTGCTATACTTGCTGTTATTGACACAGTATATAGGGGTAGGTATAGAGGGCTTACCAATAAAGTCACAATAAAACACTATTTAACTTGTTCACTATTCACTTAGCGATTTGAAGGGTGAAATTCGCGACTATATGATTCTACATTTAGGTATAAATCCAAATTATCTTGACAATGACTACAAATTTAATAAACTTCCTATTTTACTATTGTACGGCGTAACTGTACCGTATCGACACCCAAAAAATCACCGTGTGTGATGAAGTTTATTAACACTAATTTTCACTATGTCTATCCTAGAATTTAGGCTATATCTAGGCTTAGGTCTATGTGAGTAGGGGTTGTCGTACCTTCATGGATAGCCCTCGGTAGGCTCCATACAGCGGAGACGAATTCACCCCTTCATCCCCCTCCATGTAGGGGTGGGATGCCGAAAACTATACAAAACTATTGTAGGCACGAAGCTATTACCTACTTGGGGTGAATTTACCGTAAAACTATGCTAGGAGGGCTATACAGCTATATGTATCTCTATAGATACGACAACCCTCTACAAACTACATATGTTTCAACCCTGTCACTCAAGGGGTTGCAACTCTATAAGCGTATATGTTTCAGGGGGATAAAAATAAACAGTTTTATTTAAACCTAAATTACGGCTTTATGCCTGCATACACTATAGACATCTATATATCCCCTGAAAGGACTTTTCAAGGCGGTTCTATTTCAGACATTTAGAAGTCTAGAATCTAGACTTGTTTTTTTTCGGGAAAGGAAGAGGGTAGATGCAAAGTGTTTTATTTTGTGCATACCTTCACCAGGGCTATTTATCAAAAACTGTTGACCAATCACGTACCAGCACCCTCCTGCTCTGTGATTGGTCAGTGTCGCTTTTAGCTATGCGACTACCTTTGACCTAATATCTCAAGTCTCAAATTACCAAGCCCTTTCTATTTACCTATGTATGTCTGTCTGTGTGTGTATATACCTCGATTACCTTATATACCACCGATATACCTTTATATACCTTTATATACCTTGATTACCTTCATATACCTTCGATTACCAGGGTTACCATGTGTTTACTGTTATGTGTAAGGGATAGGATACCCTACCTAACTATATTCTATCTATTTGGAAGAAATAAAGGCTCCAAGGGCTTATATACTGCCTCTTGAGAGCAAACAACTGTAACGAATGTGTTTTATTTCAATAACAAACTATGTATCAACTATAGCTACCTATAACTATCTATACTATGCAGCTTTATTTGTTACAGCATTCTATGTACTAACTAACTACCTATAACTACCTATACCATGTAGTCGCGGTTTTATTTGTTGCAACATTCTATGTACTATTATAGCTACCTGTAACTATCTATACTATGTAGCTAAGACGCATCGTCGCGAACATCTCTCCCGCCGTGCAGTGCAGCGATGACTCGGTGCGACGACGTCGCGGCGCTGCAGAAACCCGGTGAGCGACGCCTGTAGCCACGTCGCCCGCTGCGCGGCGCCGGTGCTCGATGCCGGTGCTCGATGCAGCTGTGCAGTCGCCGGTCTGCCGCTTCCCTGCTGTGGGTCGCCTGCAGTCGCAAGGCTGTTGCGTAGGCTCTCGCAAATGTGCGAGCTGTGGGCCGGATGGCCCGTTGTCTGTGCGAGCTGCGAGTGTGCGCAGCATCGCCTGCTGCGGTGGCAAGCTGTGTAGGCAGCATTGCCTGCTGTATCGCCTGCTCAAAGCAAGGCGGTGGCGGGCCGAATATGCCCGCAATGGGGGCTGGCTGCGCCCGTGGGCAGCATCGCCCGCTATGTTGGCGAGCTGCGTGAGCAGCATCGCCCGCTACTGCTCGCTTGATGCGAGCCGAATGCGGACCGAATATGTCCGCGGTGGTGAGCTGCGCCAGTGGGCAGCATCACTCGCTATGTTGGCGAGCTGTGGGAGCATCGCTGGCTACTGCTCGCTTGATGCGAGCCGAATGCGGACCGAATATGTCCGCGGTGGGGCGAGCTGCGCCTTGCGGGCAGCGTCGCCCATCTATGGTTGGCGAGCTGTGAGAGCATCGCCGGCTACTGCTCGCTTGATGCGAGCCGAATGCGGACCGAATATGTCCGCGGTGGGGCGAGCTGCGCCTTGCGGGCAGCGTCGCCCATCTATGGTTGGCGAGCTGTGAGAGCATCGCCGGCTATGTCGCCTGCACAAAGCAAGGCGGTGGCGGGCCGGATACGCCCGCAGTGGGGCGAGCTGCGCCTTGCGGGCAGCGTCGCCCAGCTATCGGTTGGCGAGCTGTGTGAGCAGCATCGCCTGCTACTGCTCGCTTGATGCGAGCCGAATGCGGACCGAATATGTCCGCGGTGGGGTGAGCTGCGCCTTGCGGGCAGCGTCACCCATCTATGGTTGGCGAGCTGTGAGAGCAGCATCGCCTGCTACTGCTCGCTTGATGCGAGCCGAATGCGGACCGAATATGTCCGCGGTGGGGTGAGCTGCGCCTTGCGGGCAGCGTCACCCATCTATGGTTGGCGAGCTGTGAGAGCAGCATCGCCTGCTGTGTCGCCTGCACAAAGCAAGGCGGCGGCGGGCCGGATACGCCCGCAGTGGGGCGAGCTGCGCCTTGCGGGCAGCGTCGCCCATCTATCGGTTGGCGTGCTGTGTGAGCAGCGTCGCCGTCTATTGCCCGCAAAATGCGAGCCGATTGCGGACCGAATATGTCCGCGGGGGGCGAGCTGCGCATGTAGGCAGCGTCACCCATCTATTGGTTGGCGAGCTGTGTGAGCAGCATCGCCTGCTGTGTCGCCTGCACAAAGCAAGGCGGCGGCGGGCCGGATACGCCCGCAGTGGGGCGAGCTGCGCCTTGCGGGCAGCGTCGCCCAGCTATCGGTTGGCGAGCTGTGTGAGCAGCATCGCCTGCTACTGCTCGCTTGATGCGAGCCGAATGCGGACCGAATATGTCCGCGGTGGGGCGAGCTGCGCCTTGCGGGCAGCGTCGCCCATCTACGGTTGGCGAGCTGTGAGAGCAGCATCGCCGGCTATTGCCCGCTGGATGCGAGCCGGTTGCGGACCGAATATGTCCGCGGGGGGCGAGCTGTGAAGCGTCACCCATCTATTTGGCGAGCTGTGTGAGCAGCATCGCCGGCTATTGCCCGCTAGGTGCGAGCCGATTGCGGACCGAATGTGTCCGCGGAGGGGCGAGCTGCGCCTGTGGGCAGCGTCACCCATCTATCTGGTTGGCGAGCTGTGATAGCAGCATCGCCGGCTATTGCTCGCTTGACGCGAGCCGAATGCGGACCGAACATGTCCGCGGGAGGTGAGCTGCGCCGGTGGGCAGCATCACTCTCTCTCTGTCCGCTGAAAGTAAGTTGGTAGCGGGCCGGATATGCCCGCACGGGGGGCGAGCTGCGCGTGTTGGCAGCGTCACCCATCTATCTGTTGGTTGGCGAGCTGTGGGAGCAGCATCGCCTGCTGTTGTCTTACTTTGGTAGTGGGACAAGTTTCTTCACTGGACGCTTTAAGGTGCCGCCGGATGTGCGCACCTCAGCTGTCCGGACCTCTCCATCAGCGCCCGGGAAAACTGCGATTATGCGGCCTCGCGGCCACGTGTTGCGAGGCAGCTGGCCGTCTGCGATGAGTACGGGATCACCCACCTGCAGATTAGGGCCACGGCTATGGGGCTCCCGCCGGTGTTGGAGCTCGGGTAGGTACTCACGTACCCAGCGGCGCCAGAACTGGTCGGCGAGTGCTTGTGAGCGCCGCCAGTGGCGCTTGCTGTCGATGTCGTGCTCTGTGAACACGCCAGGCGTCGGCAGCCGGGCTGAACCACCCAGGAGGAAGTGGTTCGGCGTGATGGACTCGTCATCGTCACTGTGAACTGAAACATGGGTTAGTGGTCGACTGTTGACCGTATATTCGGCCTCACACAACAGTGTGTGTAACACCTCTTCATGTGGGTGTTTTTCGTGAAGTATAGTCTGTAATGCTGTCTTCACACATCGGACTAGGCGCTCCCATGCGCCACCCATAAAAGGCGCTGACGGAGTGATGAAGCGCCATACTATGCCTCGGCGACTTGCCTCTTCTTCGAAGGCGTCTCGGAGCTCTTTGTCGGCACCGTGCATGTTGGTGCCGTTGTCTGAATGTATTTCTGTTGGACATCCTCTGCGTGCAGCGAAGCGGCGCAGTGCTAGTATCGCGGAGTCTGCGCTGAGGCTTGCGGCGATTTCCAGGTGTACCGCTCTGGTGGTCAGGCACGTAAATAGAGCCACGTACCTCTTCTGATGCTGGCGACCGACTGTAACGGATAGCGGACCGAAATAGTCGAGTCCAGTGAATGTGAACGGCCTCTGATGATGAGCTAGACGCGTTCTGGGGTGGTCGCCTGTAGCTGGTACTGGTGCGCACGCCTTCCTAATGCGACACGGTAAACAACGTGTCACTACCATCTTCGTTGTGGGTCTCATTCTGACGACCCAGTAATGCTGTCGGACTTCATTGATGGTCATCTCGGTTCCACTGTGTTGTAAGCTGCGGTGTGTCCAGTCTATGTAGAGCTGAGTTATACGATGGTCGCCATGTAATATGGGTGGGCGCTTGACGTCTTCTGTTATTTTGTCGATTTTATCTATACGACTTCTGAGGCGTATGACGTCATCCTTCAATTCTATTTGCAACGGTCGTAGGGCGCTGTCCTTATCTATTTCTTCGTTTTCACGTAAACTTGTTAACTCGCGGGAAAACGTCTGTTGCTGTACAGCTTGCACGAGTAACCTCTCCGCTTGTTGGAGGTATTCGGCTTCTATTATTTGACTATATTTTGACGTAACTGGGGACGTCACTGATGCTGTAGGAGGGGGCACTGCCGTCTTTGTACGTTTCCTCCATTCCGGATCCGCTTCTATATTTTTCCTTGTTCTTTTATAGAACGTGTTTTCTTTGGGCGGCCGACATTTGGCGACGAAGCGTAGTACTGTCGCCGTCGCTCTCAACAGTCGTTCCCATTTCGAAAATCTTGCTGGATCGGGTATGACTTCTGTGAGTCTCCTATCTATATTTTCTATAGCGACTAAAGTTCGCTCCTCACCCGTCTGTTCCTCTAGTGGAGGCTTCTCTATTGGCCATGTTGTTGACTCTTCATACAGGAAGCTGGGGCCACAAAACCACTCGTGTCTCGAATCAAAGTGCTGTGGTACGTCACGAGTGGCTGCGTCTGCTATATTTTTCTTAGTGGGCACCCATCGCCAGTCTTCGACTCTACTATGCTCTTCTATGGCAGCTATGCGGTGCGCGACGAACGGTTTGTAAACTCGAGCCCCTTTTCTGATCCAGGTCAGCACGGTTTTGCTGTCTGACCAGTACGTCACGGAGGCCGGCTTGACTCCGTGTTCTCGGATGACAGCTGCAGCGACGCGGGTCCCCATCACCGCGGCCTGCAGCTCGAGTCGGGGTATCGATTGGAGCTTGAGTGGCGCCACCTTTGCCTTGGCCATGACGAGGCTCACGTGAGTCTTGCCATCTTCTGTAGAGATACGCCAGTACACCGCTGCGGCGTACGAAGTTTCGCTCGCGTCCGTGAAAACGTGGACTTGCGTTTCTATGGCGTCGCTATATCCTGGGTAACATCTTGGTACTGTGACTTGGGCAAGATTCTGTAGATGTTGAACCCAACTTCTCCATGCTGTGGCCAAGTCTGCGTCGAACGGCTGGTCCCAGTCAACTCCTCTTCTCCATGCTTCTTGGAGTATCTGTTTGGCGCGAATCGTTACGGGTGAGGCTAGGCCGAGTGGGTCGTATAGTGACATCACTATTTTCAGCGCCTCTCTCTTTGTGGGCACCTCCTTCTGTAATACGCCACTCGGTAATCGGGCTAGGCTCAGATTGAAACCCAGCGTATCTGCTCTTGGTCTCCATATTAGGCCAAGAATTTTTTCTGTATGGTCGCCGATGTCGACGACTTCTGTCTCTATAAGCGACGGTTCTATATTCTGTATGACGTCGTTGTCATTCGATACCCATTTCTTTATTTCGAAACGAGCCTGTTGGTGTAACTTCTTCACCGCTGTTGCTATATGTGTCGCTTCTTCAACTGTTCTATAGCTATCCAGATAATCGTCCATATAATGGTTCTTCACTATTGCTTCTACTGCTTCTGGATGCTGTTCTATGTGCCGGTTCGCGTTCCAATTCTTCGCGAATATGGCCGTGCACGGTGAGCTTGCCGCGCCGAATATGATTGACGTCATTCGATACTCGTCGGGGGCTCCTTCTCTTCTATTGCCTCTCCACAAATATCGGAGGGCGTCTCTATCTTCAGGTCGTACTTTGACCTGCATGAACATTTCGGTAATGTCACCTGAAATGGCTATCGGATATCTACGAAACCTCATCATGACGCCGGGCAGCGACTGTAACAGGTCCGGTCCTGTAAGCAGGAAGTCGTTCAGCGACATTCCATTCGATTTAGCTGCGGCGTCGTGTACTATTCGAAACTTCTCCGGCTTCATGGGATTGAAGACGTCGAAATGAGGCAAATACCAGGTTCTTCCTGGCGTGGTCTGTTTGGGCGCTTTTTCTGCGTACCCTTTCGAAAGGAGCGAGTCCATCTGTTCTATATATTTATTTCGAAGACTCGGATCTTTGTCGAGCTTCTTTTCTATAGAGATCAGCCGCTTGTGTGCTGTCCCATAACTATCGGGCATTTCAAAGTTGTTATTTTTCCATAACATAGCTGTTTCTATATGCCCATCTGTCAACTGTTTGGTATGTCTTTTCAAGATGTCTTCAGCCTGCTTCTCTGGATCAGAATCTGGACGCCGAGGATTTACTATTAGGGACTCGAGTGCGAAAAATTCACGAAGTTGCTCGTTTAGTCTATCGTCTCTATTTTCTCTATCTTCTCTGCATGCGCTGACGTAATGCACCTGCTGACCGAGTATTCTAGTGTGCGCGCCATGTAGCGTCCATCCAAGCGTTGTAAGTGACGCTATTGGCTGGTGCCTGGGGCCTCTTCTGACTTCACTGGCAAGGAGAAGGTGCCAGTTGTCTTGGCCAATCAAAATCTTGGGCGCGCCAACATCATAGACTAGCTGCTCTTTCAAGTCGATGAGATGTTTGCAATGTGTGACATCTTCTTCACGGACTGTCTGTGACGCGAGATTAAGCTTCGGTATGGTGCGCGCTCTGAACGGCACCCTATTTCTATGCTGACTCGCGAGTGTCACTGTGACTCTTTTCGAACAAGGAGTGTCGATCATGGTGTCACCGATCGCACCAATCTTCAGTGGGTCGATCTTGCCCTCGGCTCCGACTTGGTCGGCGATGTCTTCATCGATCAACGATACGGTCGATCCATCGTCGAGTAGGGCGAACGTAGATGCCTCTCCCGCCGGTCCAATGACCCGGACCGGGATGATCTTTAAATAGGCGTGATTCGACGATGATCTTGAGCTGGCGACTGTCTCCTTGGGCTCCTTTTTGACTTCGGTCTGTCTGGGCTTTTCGGCTGCCACCGCAGCAGGCTTCTTGTCGTAATGAAGTAGCCGACTGTGCGTGGCTGTACACCCCTTGACGTCACACTTCTTCGCGTTGCATTTATGCCGCTCTCTTCTTGGCTTCAGGCAACGGAAGCACAGGTTTAGATTCTTCGCAATTTCCCATCTCTTGTTACTATTACTATTCTTGAACTTCGAGCAATCGCGTTCTATATGGCCATCCTTCTCACACAGTCGGCACTTGCTTGCTGACTTCTCTGTTGTTGTGTGAGTCCTCTGCTGCGGTGTGCGTCGGTTGGATGAGCCCTCTGTCTTGATGTTTTCAGCAGGAGCGAAAGCGCTGCAGTATCGAGCTTGTTCGGTAATGAATTCGCTAAACAGCGACAAGTCTGGCAAGGACTGGTACTTTTCTGTATATATACGGTACCACTGTACACGTATCGAGTTCGGTAGCTTCTCTGTCAAGGTTCGCATGAGCTCGGCGTTGATCAGGTAATGATCCTTCTTCAATGCTCGCAGCGTTACTATAGCGCACCTCACGTGGCTTGCGAATGAGCAAATATCCTTTGGATTTTCACTGCATCGTGTCAGTCCTCGCAATCTATCTGTTTCGGCCTGTGCTATCGAATCTGGTCGGCCGAATTGCAGCTCGAGTTCCTTCATGATGTCATCTGGTCTTGCATGGCCGATGAGTTCTGAACTGACTGTTTCTAAAGCGCGTCCATGCAGGCTTCTTCTAAGTCTTGCTGTATTTTCGACATCATTGAAATATTTTCGAGTTGTTTCATAAATGGCTCGAAATGACAACCATTCTGTATGCGCACCACTGAAGTTCGGTAAAGTCATAATGACCTTCGACGCCGAGGAGGAATTCTGTGACTGCTGTTCTGTTTTCTTGTCAACTAAAGATGCTATAGCAGCCGTAAGGTCCGTAACGAATGGACGTAAATTATCCTCGCTCCTATCGTCTTCTATTTTCTTCATAGGTGGTGGCTCTATCTGTTTAGCACTATCTGGATCTATGTGCGTTCGACGAGAGTCCACTATTGGTTCGAAGTCCACAGGGGGGGGCGGTTGCTGTCGACTATCACGGATGTCCCCCTCGGCGGCGTTGGTCTCTCTCTGATCAGGAACAGGTTCAGGCGCCTCTTCCAGCCAGGAACGCACGTACTCTTCATTTGAGTTTCTATCGTCCAAATATTCTTCGTCCGACTCTTGTTCGGCTCTCTGAAGTGCTAACTGGGCAAGCTCCAACTTAATCTTCAATAAGTCTTCGCGAGCCTTCTGTAGTTTTCTATATGACCGCGGTGACCTGTCAATGGTCGACGGCGGACGTCTATGTTCTATACGGGCGTCACCCCGGGTAGTCATTGGCAAGACTCGGCTATCTTTTCTATTTGACGGCTTCATTGTACTATCTGAAGTCGTCTCAAAGCGGGTTCCCTTCCTTGAGGTCGATGGCATCTGTTTCTGTACTGTTGTCGGCAATGGTGCAGGTACTCGTTCTATTGCTGAAGCTTCTATCTGTTCTATTCGTTCAGCGGCAGCAGGCGGAGACACGTCTTCACTGCGCTGCTGCATCGATCGCGCCGTCCCAGACGATGAAGGCGAACGCGGCGGCACCTGATGATGGATAGCAGGAACCCTCTCGGCTGGATCCTGTATCGGAACTGTCCACGCCTCGGATGATTTGCCATGCGACCTCGTGATCGGCATTGTTGAAGTCTTCAATGAATCTTCAAAACTATTCGGTAGTCCACTGGTAAGCCTCAGGTGAAACTTCAATCCAAGTTTCCCAAAAAAAATTTTTTTAAAAAATTTTTCAAAATTCTTCAAAGTCCCCAATCTTCAAAAAATTTTCTAAGTTCGGATTGACTGAAACTTTTCTAAGTCCCAGACTGTTCAAAATCTTCTATGTGTGAAGTCGATCGAAATTCTCTAAGTCCAAAATTCTTCAAAAATATTCTATGTCCCGCTTGATCAAAACTTTTCTAAGTGTCAGGTTGTTGAAAATTTTCCAAGTTCAAAAATCTTCAAAAAATTTTCCAAGTCCCGGATTGTTGAAAATTTTCTAAGTTCAAAATTCTTCAAAAAATTTTCCAAGTTCAAAATCTTCAAAAATATTCTAAGTGTCGGGACCCCTCCAAATTTTCAAAGTGTGAAGTCGTTCGAAATTTTCTAAGTTCAGCTTGATTAAATTTCTTCTATGTTGTTGCTTCACTATTTTTCAACATCAATCTGCCTAGGGGTAGTTTTCTTGAAGGGATGATTTCTTCAAGGTCCGACTTCTATTTAGCTTCTAGGGACACCCTTCGTGTCTTGAAATGTTGAAGGGTAGTTTTTTCTTCAAGGGGGTGCGACTTCACAATAGGGGTTGCGCCTTCAGGGTAGCTGCGTGGTTCTATAAATCCAACTTCCAAATAGCTAGATCAGGCTATCTTCAAAATATCCGGCTCCGATGGACCAGAAAATGTACGGGGCGGACGTGATCGACTGGACTGTAGGGTGGCCAGGGTAGGTTATCCTATTCTTCAAAAGTGGACTGTATGGTGACAACCCACCTAGGTATAAATGATCCAGACGCGTTGACGCTCCGTCTATAAGCTACGGGCCATGAGGATGCAACCCTTAGCTGAATACTTGCTATACTTGCTGTTATTGACACAGTATATAGGGGTAGGTATAGAGGGCTTACCAATAAAGTCACAATAAAACACTATTTAACTTGTTCACTATTCACTTAGCGATTTGAAGGGTGAAATTCGCGACTATATGATTCTACATTTAGGTATAAATCCAAATTATCTTGACAATGACTACAAATTTAATAAACTTCCTATTTTACTATTGTACGGCGTAACTGTACCGTATCGACACCCAAAAAATCACCGTGTGTGATGAAGTTTATTAACACTAATTTTCACTATGTCTATCCTAGAATTTAGGCTATATCTAGGCTTAGGTCTATGTGAGTAGGGGTTGTCGTACCTTCATGGATAGCCCTCGGTAGGCTCCATACAGCGGAGACGAATTCACCCCTTCATCCCCCTCCATGTAGGGGTGGGATGCCGAAAACTATACAAAACTATTGTAGGCACGAAGCTATTACCTACTTGGGGTGAATTTACCGTAAAACTATGCTAGGAGGGCTATACAGCTATATGTATCTCTATAGATACGACAACCCTCTACAAACTACATATGTTTCAACCCTGTCACTCAAGGGGTTGCAACTCTATAAGCGTATATGTTTCAGGGGGATAAAAATAAACAGTTTTATTTAAACCTAAATTACGGCTTTATGCCTGCATACACTATAGACATCTATATATCCCCTGAAAGGACTTTTCAAGGCGGTTCTATTTCAGACATTTAGAAGTCTAGAATCTAGACTTGTTTTTTTTCGGGAAAGGAAGAGGGTAGATGCAAAGTGTTTTATTTTGTGCATACCTTCACCAGGGCTATTTATCAAAAACTGTTGACCAATCACGTACCAGCACCCTCCTGCTCTGTGATTGGTCAGTGTCGCTTTTAGCTATGCGACTACCTTTGACCTAATATCTCAAGTCTCAAATTACCAAGCCCTTTCTATTTACCTATGTATGTCTGTCTGTGTGTGTATATACCTCGATTACCTTATATACCACCGATATACCTTTATATACCTTTATATACCTTGATTACCTTCATATACCTTCGATTACCAGGGTTACCATGTGTTTACTGTTATGTGTAAGGGATAGGATACCCTACCTAACTATATTCTATCTATTTGGAAGAAATAAAGGCTCCAAGGGCTTATATACTGCCTCTTGAGAGCAAACAACTGTAACGAATGTGTTTTATTTCAATAACAAACTATGTATCAACTATAGCTACCTATAACTATCTATACTATGCAGCTTTATTTGTTACAGCATTCTATGTACTAACTAACTACCTATAACTACCTATACCATGTAGTCGCGGTTTTATTTGTTGCAACATTCTATGTACTATTATAGCTACCTGTAACTATCTATACTATGTAGCTAAGACGCATCGTCGCGAACAGGGCTGTATCTTAAGAACCTCAATAGGTTAATAGTTCGTACTGTGTCTGTTTCACAGAGTGTATTTCTATTGCCACTATAACAAAAAAAAAAAAATAAGGCGGAGTTCATTCAAGACACATGTTTTCTTTCGGTTTATGCTACGGAATCCTTCGTGTGAGAGTACGACTCACACTTGACCGGTTTTTTTTAAATATTATTTACGTTCGGCTGTTTGATAGCTAGCTTTTCTTTCAAAAAACGAATTCTGTGTTTTGATTCACTTATGTAGGCATTTGTCGTTATAGTCTTTTGGCTCCATGGTAAAATAGCAATATAGTTAGTTCGAAAAAATCGTACATCTGGGGCTTACCCCGGATGTACGATTTTTTCGAACTAGGGCCAATACCTTGATAGTGGCGCCCCCTCCCTTCAGTGATTGAGAAAAACTGTTAAAACTGCCAATGAGTAGTATTTTTGTGACCATTTGTTAAAATAATAATCCTACCTCTAATAAATATTTTTTATTTTATTATCTAACTTGCTAACTAAAATTTTATTATATAAATTGAAACTCACTCGCGTTGTTCCCGTTCCCGTGGCAATACGGGGATAAAATATAGCCTGTTACTCAGAGTGAGTTTAGCTTTCTAACGGTGAAATAAAATTTTTGAAATCAGTACAGAAGTTTTTGAGTTTATTCATTACAAACATACACACACACACACACAAATCTTTCCTCTTTATAATATTAGTGTAGATTAAGATTTGATTACTTGATAAAAAACTATGAGATTGTAGGAAAAGAGGCTTCATTTGTTCGATATTTCGAATTCTTGTCTCAAGGATTTGGCGCCCCCATGAAACTGCCGCCCGGGGCAAGTGTCCCGTTTTGCCCCTCCCTTAGATCCGGGGCTACATGGCAATGACAAAGCTTTCTCACTTGTATCAGAATGAAGTATTTCAGTTTCTAGTTTAAAACATTTTTTAATCATCTTCCTAAGGATGTTTTTGTTGTAAAAACAGAAAAAAAAATATGACATATTCCTTGAAGCTGGGTTCACAGGCCATGGTTGCACAGCAGAGCTTTACCGCTGATTAATTAATAATGATTTTGTACCTCACCCTCAGGTGCCATGTTCTCGATAACGGTGCTAAGTAGACGGATGCAGATTGATGATTCCCTGCTATGCTTAATATCCACCGTCAGCAAGTTTGGTGGTTCCATATGGACTGCCTTCGTCACCACAGACATCGAACTATTCCTCGGTAAGGTCACCTTGATATTTTTATCAGAATACATTTGTTTTTACGGTAATTTTGACTATTACTTCTCTCAAATAACGAAAACAAAAATAATGTTGGGTCTCGTAATTTTTCAAGGCGGGAAAGGTTAGTCTCATCTCAGCATAATACGCTGTTTTTTAAATAAATGAAGGCGATGTAATACATTATTTGGATCACCGTAGTAGTCCGTTTCATCGTGTTTCATTGTAGGACAAAAACCGGATGCTTTTTTTAAAAATTGCTGATGGGTTTGCTCTTGACTCTTGAGTCTAGTTCAGAGGTGACAGAGACAAAGTCGACGATGGAATGAGCTTACCCAGAAGAAGCCTGTTTACTCTAACTTTGAAGATATTAGGTTTGAATGCGTTCGGAAACGGTTTTATATCAAAATTCAGGACTTCGATTTATAGCATCCGTTATTTGTCCTGCGTTTTTGATGTTTTAGAATTCAAACATATCATCCATCTAAATGATCAACTATCAACACATTTACCATGGAAAATATCTAAAGCAAACCCATCATTACCACTGCAATTACTCAGAAATGAATACTGAATTACCTACACAAAGCGTCATCGCCATCTCTACTTCATATTCCAGTTTTATTATGATAATGTACATTTTGAATAACGGTCGGTTCAATGGCGGTTATTAATTTGATTGCGTTCACAATTGCAGTGCCAGTGGCCGAGATACTGAATGCGACTACATTTACGTCATTACGCTCCATCATATCGAAGCTGGTCGAAAAGCAGGAGACTGGTTAGTACATACCAAAGACAATATAACTTCTCTATGGTACATGCCTATTGCAATTTTATCCTTGATGTTTAAATTAAGAAACTTTCGATACGAGATTTGTTTCGATTGGCAGAAAAAAAGGAAGAGATACCAATGCCAAAGGTCAAATTTTTTTTTGTTGAGTTTATGTGAAACTATAGGTCGCAGCACAGACGCTACAATGTCAAGTATATTTTAATATAAGTTTCAAATTTGCAATGCTAGATGGCACAGTCTACTTCGTGCACGTTCAGCTAAGCGGAGGGTGCAGGAAGTATAGGTGTTAGCACAGGTCAAATATTTGCAAGTAAAAGTTTCAGATTTGCAACACTAGATGGCATAGTCTATGCCGTGCGCGTTCCCTATAAAAAGAAGGAGGTTCTCAATTCAAATGTATTTTTTCTGTATGCTTGTTCAGCGATATTTTCGCCAATTGTAACTATTTCGATGATTCTGTTTTTGTTTGGAAAATGTTATTTCCGGACGAACCAGACCGGAAAAATATTTTAATAAGTGTAGATCTGATGAAGAACTTGGTTGATAGGCAATGGAACTGTTCAATAGATAATAGCAAATCTTCTGGGATTGCAGAAATCGCTGCTTACACCAGTTCATAACATAAAGTTTTGTTTTTTCCAAGTTTTCAGATCTAACTAACTTTAGACATACCTCTTCTTTCCAGCTAAAGTGAACTCTCTGTTCTCGCTAACGGAGACGCTGGCAGCTCTGATCTTCCATCCCTTCTACTCCTGGTTGTATATGAAGACCCTGCACATCCTGCCGGGAGCTGTGTTCTTGACCAGCGCGGCTATCGCTATACCGCCGTCTATTATATTGATGTAAGTAAAGTTTGTGGAGGTGTTTGTGTGTTCATAATTACAGCCACACAGGTCGATCTTCTAGGTCAACAGTTATCGAGGTTAGTCTGCGGATGAGTGACCATCTTAACTTACCGAGACTCCTCCCTCGGTGACTCGGAACGTAAGTTAAGACTCGGAAAGTTGTTTTGTTGTCATTTGCTGATCTTAGGCATTCATTACGGATTGTCAAAAGCTACAGAAACGCAGTCGCTTCACCTAAAATATTGGTATTCAGCTGAGTCCGGTATTTAACGTGGAGCGGTTGCCTACCAGACCTCCCCAACCTAATAACTGGGGAATACGGTACTTCTTGGCAAGACTGGAGTCAGATTTTCAGGCTTCTGACAGTCCGTGCCGACTCAAAGATCTACAAATGCCAGCTGGGACCAACGGCTTATCATGCTTTCCGAGGCACGGAAGAAACTCGGTATGTTCGGTGTGTTGTGTGTGGTTTCTCGGTATGTCGGGTTGTTCGGTTTGTTTCTCGGTGTGTCAACCATCCACAGACCAACCTCGGCAAGCGTTGCTTAACCTTGAAGATTGATCTGCGCGGCTGTTATTCTTTAGCCACGAGCCTCTTCTTGGTTTTTCACAAACAACAGTTTATATAAATATTATTTCCTTTCAGATTCTTCTACGTCCAACACAGAGCAAGCGTAAAGAGCACGAGAAAAAAGGCTCTAGAAGCGGAAGAGAAGAAAGATGCCAAAGAAGCTGAAGCCAAAAAGGCAGATCCCTTACAATTCGTTCCAGCACCAGTAGAAAAAGAGAAGATGGAAACGGGGAAAAAAAGTTAGTATTATACGAACACACACGTACCTAGTGTTGTGTTGGTGTCGTGTTGTGTTGGTAGGTGTGTGTAAACGTAGGTATGTGTTACGTACTTCTAAATAAAAACAAAATTGTAATTAATGAAAAAATCCTGTTTTGATATCCAAAAGGATACTGGGCAATGTTATATGGAAGAAGATGGCGTCAATAAAAAATTGTAATGAAAATTGTAAGGGTTTTTTAAATTATTATTTAAAGACAGTTGAAACTAAGTTTCTTTGGAGCATTTGATCCTAATTATACATTAATTATTTTACGAAAAAAACTTGCCTAGTTTCTTTTAACATCCTATTTTTTTTTCAAAGGAACCGAAGGATTTTATAAACCTTAGATTTAATTTTGTTGTACATTTTGTTTTTATTAATTTTAGAAAAAAATCGAATTATTGTAGCGGATTTGCAAAGTTTAATAAGGTTTTAGTTTTTGAAAACAGTGGTTTTGAACTCACATTATGTGTAATTGCACAAAAACAAATGTTAATTATTATTATTTTTCTGTGTTTTAACTAAAATGAATTAATGTTTTATCACGTTTTTGTGACTGTGACTTAGACATAAAACAGCTGCTCAAATGGTAGTAGTATGCAGTACTGTACTAAACATAGTTAATATTTATGATGTATCCAAATTTTCTAAATATTTCAGCGTTTTATAATTTTTTCACTTTCATGTGAACTGTAAAGGTAAGTTTATCAGATAAATTGATAAAATGGTGTTTAGTATATTTATTATCTTTAAACATTTAAACATTAAAACAAAACAAACATTAATAACAAAGTATTCCGATACTCTGCAGCACTGCAGACGGTTGGAACCAGAGATCCTTGTAATTTATTTAAAGTTAATTGCTATTCCCAAAGGCAATGATTAACTTCGTATTTGTCAGACTAAATTGTGACGCTGTAATGAAAATTTTAACTAAGTTAAGATTTATATTTTTAGTTATAATTGTTATTTGCTCGGAGTATGTTGCCCGTTGTTTAAGGTTGTAAGAGTTAAAAACATAGATGATCGTCTTCATTCATAAATTCTTGTACATTCCATATGTTTAATAAGGACATATCTATTTGTTTACATTTACCGAAAATAAATAGAATTATATATTCTTAAAAAATCTGATCATCCTGTATATATCTATACTAATATATAAAGCTGAAGAGTTTGTTTGCTTGAACGCGCTAATCTCAGAAACTGCTGGTCCGATTTGGAGAATTCTTTCAGACGGAGCAGTCATGAAAAATGTGACACAAAATAAGTTGCGCAGGTCAGATAGTTATTAATAAAAGTGGTTCATCTTGTATATTATGTAAGTACTTATTATAATTTACTAATAATACGTAAAAATGGAATTATTATTTGCCTAGAAAGGGTATTTAAAGTCATATGTTATTATTTTGAGTTTTAGTTCAAAAACTGAATTAGTGAATATGAGCGTGATACATACCGAGTGAATTTTCGGAAGGTCTCGACTTATTTTTTTATTTGAGCTTGGTCACTTTCGTATATCTTCCAAGTTAAGAATTTCAAGTTGAGAATATGTCAAACTCTATAATGGTCTGGAAACATGTCAAACGTTAGTATCTGAGTAGGGTTTGACATTTGACACGTTCTGAATTCCGTATTCTCAACTATTTAAAAATGAAAACTGCAAGAAGTCCCTTTATATGTAATTGTGTATAGATGCAGTGATTTATTGCTGTGATAAATGTACAGAATGAATGTTCTAAATAAAAAATACATTAAATCTGTTATAATTGTCAGTCCTTTATTTGTGTATATTTATTAAAATTAACTCCCTTATATATAAGAAAATAGTGAATATTAGCCGACTAAATTTTGCTCGATATTGTTTAAAATTTAAATATGTACCTTTAAAAATCATCTGTCTTGACTGTCATTTGTTGATATGTAAAAGTTAAGAGGAGGTTGAGGAATTTCGTGCTGCCCAGTGATTGGTTCTTGGACTTGGAATCTTGTGGAGGTCAGATATGCTCCTTGTCAAATAATGTAATACCAAACCCCAAACTTTTAGCGATTAAAGAGGGAACGAATATCATTCAGAATATAAAAATTTATAAAATTTAAAATTGAATTCGATCATTCATATTACAAACTTATTTCTTAATGATTAAAAAAAAATATGTGAGATTCTCCATTTGACTGAGTTGACTGCCTCCCACGCCTCCTCGCTCCGGACCATGGATTGCACCAGGACCGGGAGCGAGAGTTCGCCGCCACCGATCACCAAGACACGACGTTGCTCCGCCCAAGCAGGGCAGACTTCCACCGTATGCTCCACCGTGTCCTCCGCGCGAACTTCACACTGTTGACACCTGGACGTGTCCTCCCACACGAAACAGAAACGAATCTGTTACCTCCCCAATCATCCGTGTCCGGTGAGTACGTGAGCCAGGCGGAAGGTGAAGACGCCGTGGCGCCTCTTCAATCACTCCAGCCCAGCTGCCTAGGTCTTGTCTGCTGTACTTTAATTTAAAACCGCGTAGCGTGGAGGGCGAGGCGGCCCGCGAGTTGAGGAGCAGGTGTTTGTAACACTTGCCGCCGCGACTAAGGCTGGCCGGCGAAGCCGGCCAGTAAACTGAAGCTGCAGTGGTAAGCGTTAAACCAATCTGCGACGATAAACTCGCGTGGGACCGCCGGAGCCCCGCAGCGCCGGAGCCGTGACAGAAACCATGTTTGCTGCATGTTGCCATGTTGCATGCTGCGTGCTTGCTTGCTTGCATGCTGAATGCCGCATGCTTGCTTGCATGCTGAATGCCGCATGCTTGCTTGCATGCTGCATGCTTGTTTGCTTACAAAACCACATGCTCACAATCAACTGCTTTATTGAGTACGTGTATAATATGAATATTATTAATATAAATAAACATTATGTTATTTTAATTTAGGACTCATAACTTTTATTGAAAACTGTTTTATGTCTTTTGTATATAAATTGATTGTAATATTTATGATAAACGGATTTAGGATATATTATATTTAGGGATTTCCATTTTATGGCATGTAATATTATGTGATATTAACTTCGGGTAAGTAATCATTCGGACAAATGATAATAAAAAGTTATGGCTCTTTAAATTATGGATAAAAAAGTTAGGTGACACAATAGAGAACCGTCGCGGTCGGGAGGAGTATTGATTTCTAGCCAGTTGTCAAGTTAACTCGCCCGCATTGTAGTACTTTCAATTTTTGGGGTATCATCGTCTGGTTTGTGATTGAAGTAAAGAGAAAGCTGGATGCGAAAAGCACGGAACCGGCGACGCTTGGGGAAGGCATACATATATCTAGGAGTGGACGTCTTTGACGACGGATAATGATCGTGATAATGTATAAGTTATGAGATAATGTATAGGCAGTGGAAAGCACCGCATTGCTCATAGAAAAGTCAAAGTTTCCGACCATGTATCAGAAGCTTGGAAGGAAAGGTGACCAATGGCCTGGTGCAGGCCACAGTAATTCCTTGGATGTGAAAGGTATAGGACCGTTCCATGTGGCGTCACTTGATTGAGACATTTATTTTTTTCTGGATTGGAAATCATAAAATGACTTGGCCCCCTCTGGGCGGAGCGGAAGGGAGTGTCAGACTCTTACTGACTAAAACCCACCCGTGATCCTTCTTGTGCCCTTTGCGTTCCAGGGCCGCGGTGACTCTTTCGAACAAATTCCGCAACCCTAGCAGGCACTGACCCTATGGGGCCCCGTCTTCGTTGCTGACGGCTCTTTGACGCGCGCGTGGAATACTACGCGCCGTCGATTCGGGCCTGGTTGCTATCGGACGGCGAGCCACCCATAGCTCGCCATCCGCAGGCCCGACTTGGTTGAGACCTACGACCAGCTTTGGGTGTCTTTCAAACAAAACTATGTTGATGATGAAATTAAATAAGTAAATGACGCAATAGCTTGTATCTTTGTATGCAGCAAAAATAGTGTTATTATAGTATACTTCTGTTGCCACGGAGGGTTGTTGACTTTTATAAATGCATCGATTTAAACCGCCGATAAGTGCAATGATAAGTATGATAAAGTCAGTAGTTTGGTACACTGATAAATAAATATTATATGGGGTGGCATATCATATCAAATGAAAAACTTTGTTGTTGAAGACTTTGTTGACGATTTTTAACGATGATGTTTATTAAGCGATTGGCTGCTGCGCTACGTGTAGCGTACGTGGAACCGAACCCACGGTTCGGTTCCCGCACGGAACAAATATTTGTATGGCCTACAGATAGTTGTTCCGGGTCTGGCTGCTTGTGTATGTGAGATTGTATGTTTGTAAAAGCACCCACGACACAGGAGAAATACCTAGAGTGGGGCAAAGTTTTTTTATAAAAAAAAAAAATAAAAAAAATGAAATTGTTCCAGATATAGATGATAAAAATTACCTTTCATACACACCGTTTATCCAAAACTACTGAGAAACTACACTTTAAAAAATGTACAGAAAATAGTTTTTCATTTATAGATTACAGGAAAACCAAGAAGAAGTCCTTGGTTTTAAGTGTTAACAATTGTATTTAATTAATTAATTGTAATTAATTAACGATTGTACAATGACAGTCCTAAATCTATCTCCTTTCGTTCAGTTCATCCAAAGATTGTCTGTAATAGATTGCCTTGTGCGATAAGACCGCCCATTGTACACTTGTTTTTATTATAAATGTTTTTCCTGTTATTATTACAAGGTGTACAATAAAGTATATAATAAATAAATATTAAAAAAATATTTTTAACACAGTACCGTCATTGATAAGCTCACTTTGTGTCACAGTGTGACGATCACTTTCTTCGACACGGACGGTTTTTAAATACATAATCACTCAGAAAATCTGGAAATCAGTTTCCAAATGCTACTACTTGCCATTTTGTGTGTCTAGTACGATTGAGTTCGGATTTAAGAATTTATTTCTCCAACGATGAGAAAAACAACAGGACAGAAATCTAAATTCAACACAGAGATAGAGAGCCGGCAGTCTAAAGTCCAGCCTTATCAAGTTACTGGCGAAAATTCTTCAAATACTCGTACATTAAACTGAAAAGCCGCATGCTGGCAGACCTATAAGTGACGAAATATAAGTGAAAAGAAAAGAAAGAAATATTATTTAAATTAATTTAGGACTCGCACAAAATGATCACAAAAGAAGTTGATTAGGTATTAATTTTAAACTGTGTGAGGCAAAAAAATCGTATAGTAAGTAGTAGTAGTTTAATTAGTTTAATCTGGCCTATCATAAGAAGTTGATTTCATTCGATAACTCGATGAGGTAAAATAGGCCACTCAACTGTCTCCTAAATTAAATTAACATGTTGCAGCCTTAGAATGAAAGGGACCTAACTCAAAAATTGCTATTTTTGTGCAAATGAGTAAGTTTTTTTTTAAGTTTTGGTTAATAAAAGCAAATATCCCCCGAGACCTATGTGTAAGCTTCCGGTCCCTTTCTCAATTATATTTAGGAATCTTTTTCTTCACTTCGTTTTAGAGTATATTTTTACGTTCAGCTTATAGCAAAATAAGTAAAGGAAATTTTGAGTTACACCTCTTTCATTTCCATGACCATTCAAATTAATTAACTATCACTAACCGCTCACATATCGTTCAAAAAGAAAATACATAAATCCAACACCAGAACAAATTACTAGCACAGCAACAAATTACAAGCGTAACATTAAATTTGAGGGTGCCAAATTACATTACCGCTTACAGATTGAGTTAAAAGGGATAAAATCTATTAAATTATTTAAAACTAGTTGACCCGCGTATCTTCGTTTGTGTCACATTATTCATGACTGCTCCACCCCTATTGATCTGAAATTATATTAGATCTTGGGTTAAACACTGTGGTAGGTGTACAACAAATAAAAAAATAAATTACTTAATAAATAATAAAGCAACATGTCAGTTGAATAACCCAACATTTAAATTTACGGATCCTCGCCCTATAAAGGCGCTGCCAATATCATATTCACACCATAGACGTGTATGTGATTAAGCCTCCATATACAGGGTTATTTGAAAAACACCAACAACCTCTTAAGGAGTCATTGTGCTCATCATTATGAACAACTTTTACTACGGGACCAAACCTGAAATTGCGAAAAAAAAATAAGCTGTTCCCTACATTTTGATTAGTTATACGAACGTAAGTGTAAGGAACAGCTGATTTTTTTTTCACGATTTCAGTTTTGATCCCATAGTAAAAGCGGTATAAATGATATGCAAAAGCATTACAAAATCGAAAGTGAGTGTATTTGTTTGTGACCACTTCGCATATTAACGGCTGAAATAATTTGGACGAAACTTGGCTTGGCGGTAGACCATGTCGTCGAGTAGTACTGTCTGAGTGTTGGAATGTTTGTTAAACAAATAGGAACAAATTAACTTAAATAAGATACAGGATATTTTTTTTATTCTGGTATAAAACCCACGTCAGCCTGCACGTGGACGAATGCGCTGGTAAATCTAAATTATAATGTTTTACACTAAAGAAAACCATGCTACTTTCTTGCATAACGACATTCAAAGAGTAAAAGTCGTGTTGACACGTAAAGCACGTCTCCATTTAAGCATGCTAAAGCTTAACGTTTTCGGAATCCATATACATAATATATACATAGATAATGTAAGTAATCGTAATGTTTTTTTTTCTAATGAAGAGTTATGTACATATATCATAGAAAACACATCAGCCGTCGCTTGATCCATATTTATTACCTTATCAGTGATTACACTTAATGTTTTTTACGATGTCTGTTCAGGTTTCACCTTCACTAATAATTCCATTGGTTTACAAAGAAATATTGGTCCTTGACAACTGGTTATGACCTTTTTTTATCAGATACTAAGCCTATTTGGTATGTCGTTTGTTGGTATTAAACCAATGTGAAAGAGGCAGATGCATGTGCAAATGTGACTTTTTAAATTTATTTAAGTTTTTAATTTTATCTTGGTACAAACATCAGTGAAGGAACAACAAGGTCTACTAGTGAGGGCCTCAAGTCTGCTATTACAATAGTGTCAAAATGGCCTATCATTGATCTCATAATGGTCGATTTTGACAAGTTTGGTAATCTAGCGTCATTATGACTTTCCAATGGTCAACCACTGACACTCCATTGAAAGGAATGGCATAGAATGGTAATCTCGTACATAATGACAAATAAATGACAGACGTATGCATTAATCTGCTAAAATTTTGACAGTTCCTTTGATCAGTGATCTCACCTCAGTGAACCTCATTGTGCAGTCATTCTTTTTATTAGCTCTGTTATCAAAAAGTATTACGAGACCACTGACAGACCAATGATCGACCATTATGAATTGAGCAGGGGCCTAAGTCTGCTATTTTTATAAATTTGTCATTCCAACACGATTCCATTGTCATTTTGCTAAAAGTTCGTAATCTGCTAAATTCATAATGGTCGATCACTGGTCGGTCAATGGTCTCGTAATACTTTTTGATAGCCGAGCTATTAAAAGCAATGACTGCACAATGACGTTCGAATGGTAGGTCACTGATTAAAAGAACTGTCGAAATTTTAGCAGACTACCGCATACGTCTGTAATTCATTTGTCATTATATACGAGATTACCATTCTATGCCATTTCTTTCAATGGAGTGTCAGTGGTTGACCACTGGAAAGTCATAGTGACGCTATTTTATTAGTAGATTGTACCAAACTTGTAAAAATGAACCATTATGAGATCAATGTTAGACCATTCTGACACTATTGTAATAGCAGACTCAGGGCCCAGATTACGAACTTTTAGCAAAATGACAATGGTATCGTGTTGGGATGACAAATTTATAAAAATAGCAGATTTGGGGCCCTGTTCCGTATAAATGTTACCAGGATGACTCAAATGAATGGGGAGTGAAATAACTGTCATTCAGTTGTAGAATTATCAAACTCTAGTTCAAACAAATAGCTTCTAAATAAACCATATAAAGGCAATTTTGAATTGTCGAGGTCAGAAAATATGAAGCTAGTTCTAAAGCGTAGTTGTAGAAGAGAGAAGGGTGGGTAAACATTCCGTTCAACAAAAAAGTTAAGTTTTTCCTTTACCTGTTATACTTGTATGGTTTATGAACTTTCGTAGGTAAAAAAATCACGGTTTGATCGGAACTCTCGGTACGCGAGTCTGTCTCGAACGTTGCCGGGGGGTTTTCATTAATTACTAACTAATTTGCATCAATAAACTAACAACATATTTTGTAATCTTGTGTGCTGAGAAAAACACTACATAATGATATGACAATAAAGCTATTTGTTTAATTTTCTTTTAATCTCCAGAGTTAACGCCACATAGTATTTTAATCTCGGTTAATGGAATCTTCTGTCTATTAATGTTGATGTTTACTTATTAGGTATAGTTATTTAAAACGGTACAAGTCCAATTATCATAATAATTAACATAGAATTAGAATACAAAAAAAAAAACATAAAAGGTAAATAATGTGTGCGACTGTGAAAGAAAAATCAGTAATGGAAAATATGTCTAATGCTAGCAAGAACAATTACAATTTTACAATCATCGCAGATAAGTTGGGATTAGTCTACTAAGATACACGTTGTAGGCGGTCGCATGATTAGTGTACTTCCATATTTTATCACCGCACGCTCCCTTTATTTGTATGATACATCAGATATGCATGTATCGCTAATGACTATAACTTTATTGACTACAAATGAGATATAACAAACAGTTCACATTCAGCACGAGTTATATCTACAAGTGAATTATCAAGCCAAATATTATAAAGATAAATAAATGATTGAATAAAAGTGATCAAAAATGGCTTCTGAAAATCAAGCAGAAGAAAGGAAATATGAAGACTTTACGGAAGAAGATCCACTCAAGGAAAATGAAGAAAAAGAAGTTCAAATGACATTTCGTGAAAAAGTGGTAGATATGTTTACAAACATAACCCTAGAGCCATGTGTGTTCATGTTCATAGTATCTGCCATGATCAATATAACAGCAACTCAAAACCTGAATCTTGAGAAGGCATGTCGTGTAAACCTAAACTTTACAGACGAAATATGCGATTCATTGAAGGTGCAAGACATTGACAACCAGAACGTATACGAAAAAGAAAGTCAGAAATTGCTGGCTAGAGCTATGTCGTGGAGGACTTACTTGGCAGCAACGATACCTTGCATTTTAGCTCTTTTCGTTGGATCTTTCTCTGACAAAACGGGGCATAGAAAATTTTTCGTGATCATCTCAATTACTGGACAAATTTTGGTCGGCATTAACAACATGATCAACGTTTATTTCTTCCGGCAACTCTCATTGGAAGTGTTGGTCTTTACCGAAGCAATTATCGAGGGACTCACCGGCGGGTGGTGTATTTGTTTCCTGACGGCATTTGCTTTTGTAAGCGCAATTACAACGGACAAGACCAGAACGTTTAGGCTAGGCCTTATGAGTTTTAGTTTAACAGTGGCTTTCCCGATTGGAATGGGGATTAGTGGGGTGTTGTTGAAGAATTTTGGTTACTATGGGTGTTATGGATTGACGACGTTCATACAAACTCTAAACGTATGTTATGTATTTTTTGTTGTGAGGGATCCAAAACGTAACAGAGAGCAGAAGAAGGTAAGCAATAAAATGATTTGTTTCAGATATATTTTCTTGACCAAATAACGCTATTTCTCGCCCAAGAGTCCTGGGCTCAAAGTCTGCTATTACAATGGTGTCAGAATGGTCTATCATTGATTTCATAATGGTTGATTTTTACAAGTTTGGTAATCTACTAACATAAAAGCGTCACTATGACTTTCCAGTGGTCAACCACTGACATTCCATTGAAAGATATGGCATAGAATGATAATCTCGTACATAATGACAAATGAATGACAGACGTATGCGGTAATCTGTTAAAATTTTGACATTTCCATTGGTCGGTGACCTACCATTAGAACGTTATTGTGAATTTATTGCTTTTAATAGCTCGGTTATCAAAACATATTACGAGACCATTGACAGACCAATGATCGACCATTATGACTTTAGCAGATTACGAACTTTTAGCAAAATGACAATGGGATCGTGTTGGAATGACAAATTTATAAAAATAGCAGACTTGGGCCCCTGAACGTTGGTCTTATTTAACCAGATTAATCTGCAAAGGGTTTTTTAAAATATCAGAATTAAGTTTCCGTGACACCTAAGACCTTCTGTGTTATAGATCAATTAACGAGCTTTTTATTTGTAAACAGCACGATCGTCAAGGATGTTGCCACTTTTTCCGTGTGTTATTTGACCTGAACAACGTTAAAGACACTGTGAGCGTGCTTTTGAGGAAGGCTCCTAAGAATAGGAGACTACGACTTTGTGTCCTTCTGGGAGTCGTCAGCTTTCTTTTTGGACCCATGTACGGTAAGTACTTTCTCTTTACTTATATGTATAACGTCATCATCAGGAGCGATCCTGACCCTCATCCCAATTTGTTGGCGTTCGGCGCAGTATGTTTTCTTCTTCTATGTTTATGTCACCGAAGAATTGTAGACCCCGTAAGATTGTAATCAATCTTTTATAGATAATAATTACTCGATAAATTATAAAAAAATCTTATTGTATTAAATAAATCCCACCCACATTAAATAGGTTCCAGTATATTCAAATTCATGTTATCATCATAAATTGCCGACATTTCAACAGTCTCGTTCGCCTTTCTAGCCATGTAATCTTTTACACCATTCATCTTAGGTCCTATAACTCTCCTACCATCCATATTTATAAGTATTTATTTATGTTGCTTGATATAGAAAATATAGAAATGTATCCAACATGTTGGTAGTTTTGTCACAAGTCCCATGAGGTTGATGATCAGCATATGCCTCTAACTGGGTTCTTCCTCTGTCATGTGGATGTTACATATTCAATAGCACTTTGAGTGGCCCTATATTTTTCTAGTTAGTGTGTTCATACTTGTTAACACATGTTGATTTACCTATTCGTATATCCACGAATCCAACGAAGCTAAACATCACATGATGAACAACTATTCATCTTTTATGTTTAGTTACTGTTATGGTTTGAAAATACGATTGTTTTCATTTCAGGTGAAATATCTGTCATGTACATGTCAACGAGGTATAGGTTCAACTGGGACGAAGTTAAGTTCAGCCTGTTCCAGACTTATAACTTCATCACCCACACTGTTGGTAAGTACTTCTTCCCCATTACTACTCTATTCATCTTTTAAACTGTTCGTTCCTTTTGTGGCACTTTGTCTATGAGAGATTTATTTTGAAGACTCTAGAGACCTTTTTTGACCTTAGTTTTTTTTTTACATGAATAAAGGTAGGTATGTTATGTACAAAATTTAGCATAATTAGTATAAGTACCCTATTTAAGATGACTCAGGCTTTTATAAACTTACAAAACCAAGTAATTTCTAGCACACAAGCTAGTATACAGGATAAAATAAAAATAATAATTAAAGTTTTATATTATGCGCTCAGGAAAACCCGATATAGGATTGATACACGGAGCATAACGGTGTAATTTTTTCCAGGAAACTTAGTTGACGAAGCGAAGTGAAATTTATGAAACCTTTGAGTTTTTTTTCTTATCTTTATTTATTTATGTAAATATTGATTCTTCGTCTATTTCTTCTTGATCTTGTTTAAAACTTAAGTAAACTGAACTGACCAGTTAGAATAGAATACAAAACAATACAATAGAATATAGTAGAAGAGAATAGAATAGAACAGAATAGAAAAGGATAGAATAGAAAAGAACAGAAAAGAATAGAGTAGATATAGAGCGACGGGAATGGTAGAAAATAGCATTCATGCATGTCATATATTGTGATATCATTAATTGTGATAAATTAGATGCAGGCATAACCATAAATGTTATACAGAAACAAGCAATAATCCATACAGTTACCATCTTAAGTATTGGGGGACAGTATTTGTAACCAGTCAGCAGGGGATCTAAACCTCCTTTTCCCTGATTGTCTCAGGGCGGGAGCAAGGAATAATCACCGAAAGCAAACGCGAGTAGAAGAACTTTTTCAAAAACACAGAATATAATTGAATACTCTTTATTACGTACTAGCTGTCCGCACAACTTCGTTTGTGTCACATTATTCATGACTGCTCCGCTCCTATTGGTCTTAGCGTGATGATATATAGCCTATAGCCTTCCTCGATAAATGGACTATCTAACACTGAAAGATTTTTTCAAATCGGACCAGTAGTTCCTGAGATTAGCGCGTTCAAACAAACAAACAAACAAACTCTTCAGCTTTATAATATTAGTATAGATACAAACAGAAAATAAAGATGAAAATATAACATATCATCCTATGTTATGTTTTCATCTTTATTTTCTGTAACTTAAACATAATGGGCGACCTTATAACTGAAAGCGATCTTTACAAGTTGACCTTTGGATTTAATATAGCGTGAAGCTCAACTTTACTACAGAATGGTGCTAAAAATTTTGATTTCTAAAACCCGTATTTTTTTAAATTCCAGGTACAATATTCTCGATACTGGTCTTCAGCAAGTACCTACAATGGCACGACTCGTTGCTGGGTATCGTATCAACGTTGAGTAAGATCGCCGCGTCATTCGTCTATTGTTTTGCTCCCAATGAAAAGATATTCTATCTTGGTAAGAATGGACATCATCATTGAAAAATCAGCGATATTTTCTTTAAATTCACTAACTGATAATGCACAACCCTAACTGCTGGGTCCAGAAGCATGAAACTTTAGTCAAGAGTAGGAACTCCTGGACAGCAAAAAATGATATTTAATTGGTCTAATTCTTCTGTGCTTGAAGATAAAAACAACTGTTCAAGTGCGAGGCGCATTCGCATACGATGGTCGGTGATATCATAAACCAAAAAATCTAATTACTTTTAAAGTCCTTTACTCTACAGTCCCCCTTATTTACATAATTATTTTATTATTCAACTACCTATCACGGTTCATGAGATATGTACTTCCCTTTGACCGTAAGACCGTTGGAAAGTCCTGGAAATAGGATTCCGTTGGTTACATTTCAACCTAAAATTAGGACTAAGTTAAATTAGAGAATGATCTTGTCCTACACGATTGCAAATTAAAAGCCCGATGCACACTGCATGCTACAACTGTAGCTAAGATAGCACTGACCGCAGTAAGCTCCTGCTGACATTTTAATTCTCCTTTCTCACGAGTCTCTGCGTCCATCGTACAAGCTCATAAGCCATTTTTGTTTTTATGTATGGGATATCACTGAAATACTTCTTTCCGTTCTCTGGTCAAAGCGGAAGGTATGTTATTACATTATTGTTAGATATCAACATAAGTGTGGATTACCCGGAGGACACGGCGGAGCATTTTTTTTTTGGATGGGAAATCATCAAATTGCTTCTCCCGCTCTGTGCGGAGCGGAAGGGAATGTCAGACTATATACAATTTAATATCTAGAGCCGTCGACTCGGGCCTGGTTGCTATCGGACGGCGAGCCACCCATAGCTCGCCATCCGCAGGCCCGCGCCTACGGTGGCTGGGAATCGCCCTGCGTTTCCCGACGCCCGCGGCGTCTTCTTCTGTTGCGGCGGCTGGAGCGTGAGGTTGCCCTCTCTCGCACGCGTTCCGCCTCCTCCTTCGCTAGCATTATTGGTTCGCAGAAGGAGGCTACCGCTTCCGGAAGTATGCGGGATTTGTTTGAAAAGAGTCACCGCGGCCCTGGATCGCAAAGGGCATAAGAAGGAGTCAGTAACAGTCTGAAACTCCCTTCCGCTCCGCCCAGAGCGGGAGAAGTCATTTGATGACTTCCCATAAAAAAAGGTATTTTCATTCTCAGACTGATTCGGAAAGTAGATTTGACGATTTTATTATTGATTAAAAGAATAGGTATTCTAAGATATTCATACCACATTCTGGGAAACGATGTGAGTCAAGTGATTAAAATAATTCGGTACTTAGCGGATGTTTACCGTCGAATTTTTGCCTTATCTCGACAGAAATTGGTACTTAAGAAGGTAAGCCAGGAAAAATAATCAGTGCGACAATATTTCGTCTTACAATAACATGTTTTGGGAGCTCGTGGCTAAATGATATAATACTGCACGAGTTGATTTTCTTAGGGCAGTCTGTGGATAGGTGACCATCTTAACATACCAAAACTTGTCAAAGTGCATCGTGTTATCCAAGTTACTAGGTCGGTCAGATAGGATGTCAAAAGTACTGGTATTCAGCTGAGTTCGGTCTAAATGGAAGCCGACTCAATATAGTTTGAAAAAGGCTAGGCAGATGATGACCTACCAATGTTTGGAGTCACATTATCTCGTGTGGCACGAGATATTCCAACAACAAAATAGCGCCGGGCTAAAACCATAGCGCGTGATAGCCTGGTTGATCTTCGATGAATTGCGACACACGTTATCATTATTGATAACATCCATACAAACTCCACTATACTTGTACGATTATAAGTAGATTATTCGATAACCCTTTTTGTGATAAACTGTCTTAACAATTCCATTTTAATCTGGTTATTTACCATTAAATGCGAGTCAGTTGTTTCTAATAGTTTCAAGAACGAAAATAAAATTGTTATCGCATCAGGTGGAATGTTTTATCGCGATGATTTAGTACATTTAGATATTCTGTTTTATTTGACCTCAATTATTTTTTTTTTAATTGCAAACAATCGATTTTGAAGTTATTCGATGTGAACTTTTTTAGTCCGTCCGGTTAGTCTTGGAGCCGACCCCAAGATAGTTGGGCAGATTCATATATTTTGGGACAAATCGTTACTAAACGCAATTGTTGTTGCGATATTGTAACTCTCTCAAATAAAAAAATATCGATGGATTTTTATTGAGAGGCACTAGTAGTACTAATAAATTAGTTTGTCTATTCACTGCTTGCAGGAAATGATGGCGCTAGTTGTTGGATACTATTAGAGGTCAAAGTCTAAATTTTGAAATGTTTTTGTTAACTGTTTTTTTGTTTTAACACGTTTTCAATATAGTAGTAAAGCTTCTTTATTTCGTCACTGTTTGTCGATGAACGTTATTGTACTGTCATGATCAAATATTGATTGTTTAGGATATCGTTTTGTATTGAAAAACTGGACTTTCACTGAATGTCTTACTTACTTCTTACTTCCGAACTATTCATACAGTGTCAAAAATAGTAACACGGGTAAATTATCGTAACTGCTGCAAATTGTCACACTACTATTTATACAAATTGGATGATTATTTATATCTTTGCAAAATTTAAAATATGCGGTCAAGTGTCACTCAGACAGTGTTGCCACACCTCTCAAAGGTAATGGTTTAAAATATAGAAGATAGACCTCGATCTATACGAGTTACCCATTATCCTTTATTTTGTTGTCGTTTACTTAACCGTGTTTTGTTTTGTTCTCAGCGCCTCTGGTTGAAATTCTGAACGGTACTTCGCTGTTGGCTATGAGGTCCATAATCACGAAACTTGTAGAACCTAACGAATTAGGTAAGTTACGTCTTTTAAAAATATTTTCTTGAGCCTGTTCATTGCTCTGGAAAAAGGGTCATCGCAGAGAGAAAAGAAGATATAATAATATGCTTTCACACGGCATTGTGATTGGTGGTGGTTTCATTAAATACCATAATTCTTCACCAATTTTTACATTTACTAAGCACAGACTCTTCCCTGCCTTTTTGGTTCAGTGACCGCAATCTCTAGTGCTGAGCTTAAGATCCTGGTTTGACTCCAGGTTTGTACATATATAGCAAAAGTATTTTATAGGGGCTTTCAGATCTAGAAGTTCTCAGTAGTTATTTCTGGTCTATTGGTGGCCATTGGTGGTGTGTGGAAGTTGCTCCCCTTATACTCAAACACAACTCAAATATAACTGTCTATGTGGGTCTTAAAACGTGGAGGCTCACAATGCACGTCATCAGAAGGTTTAAAATCACCCTAAGGGCAATGGAGAGGGCAGTGTTCGGAGTTGCCTTCCAAGAGAACCAAGGTTACTGACAAAGCTCGAATGATTGCCAAACTGAAGTAGCAGTGGGCAGGGCACATTGCCCGCAAAACAGATGGTCGATGGGGCTGAAATGTTCTGGAGTGGCCACCGTGGACTGCAACACGCAGCGTTGGCGCGATCTCCCACAAGGTGGATTAAAGATCTGTTGAGAGTCGCGGATAGCCGATGGATGCAAGACGCACAGGACTGGTTGTTGTGGCGACCCTTGGGGGAGGCTTATGTCCAGCAGTGGACGTCTGCAGGCTGACGCCCACTGCTGCTGGCTGTGTGGGGTGTGTGGTGATGATGAAGTTGAACTACTATTGGGAGGGGCGCTTTATAAATTTTGTGCAGCTCTTCGGGCGTGAAGTACTGTCTCACTTTTGCTAGGATCCTTTACATTTTTGGCAGCCACTTGAGCCTTTGTTACTATCAAAATTGAGGTTAGGTTAAACGTAACATCCCGAGTCGACGGAGCGTCGTGTTCCACGCGCGCCTCAAAGAGCCGTCAGCAAAGAAGACGGGGCCCCATAGGGTCAGTGCCTGCTAGGGTTGCGGAATTTGTTCGAAAGAGTCCGCAAGAGAACACAAAGGGCATAAGAAGGGACACGAGTGGGTTTTAGTCAGTAAGAGTCTGACACTCTCTTCCGCTCCGCCCAGAGCGGGAGAAGTCATTTGATGATTTTCCATCCAAAAAAAAAAAAGGTTAAACGTAACATCAAGAAACTCAAGTTGGTCGGGTATTGGCACGGCTACACCTCGGAAATATGGTGCTTGCTTTTTCATAGCTTGAACTTTACGACGCCGATGCTCAGTTTCCAAAGTTAGGGGTATTTTTTATAAATTATTTCTCGATGGACTAATTATTTCATGAGAGTTTTCATAAGAAAAAAAATATCAATTTACTATCCCGAGTGGAGGAAGTTTCGCAAAATTAGCAATTTTGGTCAAAAGGCTAAAAAACTAAATTAAAAAAAAAATCTTAAAAAGTTCGTATATTCGAAATCCCAATTTGAAAGCACCACAATACATAGATATTAGTTTTGCGTGTGTGTCAAATGAAATCTTTCCACATAGTTGAAAATTAATCAATTTTAGCTCTACACAGTGAGTCAGCGGTAGCAGTAAACTGGGTTGATTTATTATTAAAATGATTTGTGTGGAAATTTATATAGATGTCATGTCAACTTCACTTGCATGGCGGCGGTGAACATGACAACCAATCCATTTGGTCGATGTTTCCAACTGTCTCGATTAATTTTAGTGTTAATTTTATGTGTTACTAGCTGTCGCCCACGGCTCCACCCGTGTGTATGGCGGAAATTATCCCAAGGAACATACTCGGGGATAAAAAATATCCTGTGTTTTATTCCAGACTATGATCTACCTCTGTACCAAATTTCATCCAAATCCATTCAGCCGGTCGCCCGCGGCTCCACCCTTGTGTATGGCGGACATTATCCCAAGGAACATACTCGGGGATAAAAAATATCCTGTGTATTATTCTAGACTATAATCTACCTCTGTGCCAAATTTACCAGATCCGTTCAGCCGTTCTGAAGTGAAAGAGTAACGAATCCATCCATACATCCATGCGTACAAGCTTTCGTGTTTATAATATTACTAGTGACTCGCCCCGGCTTCGCAAGGGTGCAATGCTGTAAAGAATAAAAGATAAAAAATATTTATGGGTTATTTCTAAGAGATAGATATATACCATCGCGGACTTTTGTAGATCTTTTTAAATTGCACAATACTGTAGTACATTAGTTTGATCTATCTCGTAGGGTTCAGCTAGCGTATGCAAACACATTAGAAATCTCTAATGTTAGGTATTAGTGTTTCTCTACTGTATTATGCATGTATTATATGTATAAACCTTCCTCTTGAGTCAATCTATCTATTGAAATAAACGCATCAAAATCTGTTGCGAAGTTTTAAAGATCTAAATATACATAGGACAGACAGGCGGGAAAGCGACTTTGTTTTATACTATTTAATAATGTAATGGTTACGTAAGGATTAGGATATCTGAAAGGGAAACACTGATGGTTCACACATCGATCTCTTTTGTTTTTGAAACGTTGGTCCAGACTACGAATTCAGCCTGCATCGTGGGTATACAAACATAAACAGCCAGACCCGGAACAACACACACAAGCACGGATTGTATGGATTTTTTCGAGTCTCAAACCTCTGAATGTTTTTGTGCTTCTTATCGAATCTGAGGGTAGTCGGATAAGAAACACCGTTTTTGACAGATTGACGTGCACAAGTGTTATTTTAATCAAGGATCCTTCGACGAGACAATTGATTGATTTGGACAAATCGCGCGGAGAACTTTGATATCATGAAGTTGGATTTTGTGTGGCGTCATTGGTTCCTGGTAGTTCATATGTGACTGGTATAAATTCCGTTCCATTCCGTGAAGGACACAACTATTAGAAGGTCATACAATATTTTTCGAACCCGAGACACCCAGGGTTACAGCCAATAATATCCTTAATGAAACCCTTCAAAACATTTATTAATTTTGTGAACACAGGGTAAAATGATCTTCCTTACTCGGGAGGGGGCTGAAATGGAGTGCCAGTAATGGTCCCATTGCAGCCTCCTCCAGAGACAAGTCGGCCGCTGTGCTATTGCGCAGTGGCTGATGCCTGTGGACGGTGAGCGTGGGTGGCTCGCCGTCCGACAGCAAACAGGCTGAGTCGACGCACGTTGTGCTCCACGCGCGCCTCATGGAGCCGTCAGCATTGAAGACGGGGCCCCATAGGGTCGGTGCCTGCGAGGGTTGCGGAATTTGTTCGAAAAGAGTTACCGCGGCCCTGGAACGCAAAGGGCACAAAAAGGATCACGGGTGGGTTTTAGTCAGTAAAAGTCTGACACTCCCTACCGCTCCACCCAAGGCGGGAGGGGTAATTTGATGATTTCCCATCCAAAAAAAAATGGGTAAAATGATCTTCCTTAAACGTTTAACATTCTTCCAGGAAAAGTGAACTCACTGGTGGGTCTGGTGGAGAACCTGATGCCTCTGGTTTACGTGCCCTTGTACACCAGGGTCTACACTGCAACGATGGAGGTGCTGCCCGGTGCTGTGTTCCTCTTAGGAGCCAGCATGACGTTACCAGCGGTTGTGGTACTTGTGTAAGTATACGATGAGTGCAGTCATTAATACCTGGCTTTAGTAGCCGCTTAGCCCGCGTTAAAGTGGAAAATCATCCCATGGGAATATAATTCCGGGGTCTAAGTCCTATTCTAATACATGGTCTACCCGTGTGTCAACTTTCATCCAAATTCCTTCAGCCGTTCAGACGTGAAAAGGTAAATTACAGACACAGTTACTTTCATATCTATACTAATATTATAAAGCTGAAGAGTTTGTTTGTTTGTTTGAACGCGCTAATCTCAGGAACTACTGGTTCGAATTGAAAAATTATTTTGGGTTGAATAGACCATTTATCGAGGAAGGCTTTAGGCTATATATCATCACGCTTAAGCCAATAGCAGCGGAGCAGCGATAAAGAATGTTTTAAAATCGGGGATTCCACGGGGACGAAGTCGCGGGCAGCAGCTAGTTTACAATATTAGTAGATATTGAATTTTATCTAGAAAGTATGCTGCATTGTGAAAACAGAATATTTTTATGACTTCATGTTGTTATGACGTCATAAAAATATTCTGTCGTTGTCATGGCTCTTTTCTCAGAAAAAGGATTGTGCTTTTTTTCTGAGAAAAAAGGCCTTTTGACATTGCAAAATTCTCTTTATATTTTTTTACCTGCCTTTTTTCTCTCTAGTTCATTCCTTTTTCTTAGAAATCGTCTTACGGCTGATTAATTATCATATCCGTTGATCGTTTTCTTATGTTCTATCTGCATTATGGTAGTCTTTTGGTACATACTTATTACACAGATTTTTAGCAAAACTAGCAGTTGATTATTTGTTGGCGATAGTTACAATAATAATTTATAATAATAATTTATTTATTTGTTCTAAAACATACAAACAGAGAGCAGTGGTGGCCAAGTGGTAACAGCTCCGACTTACGAATTGTAGGTCGCGGGTTCAAATCCAGCCAGGCGCATTACTTTGTGTAATTAATTTCATCACCACTGCTCTCAAAACGGTGAAGGAAAACATCGTGAGGAAACCGGCATGTCCTAGAACCAAATATTCGAAGACATGTGACATTCACCAACCCGCACTGGGCCCGCGTGGTGGATTACGGCCCATTCCCTCTCCTGGAGAGGAGGCCTGTGTCCCAGCAGTGGGAACGTTAAAAGGCTGATTATGTTATGTATGTATACAAACATTTACATTACATGGATGATACGAGTATACAGACTACGATACACTTAATTCTATATTCAGATATAAGACATCTGTCTGAACTAGATATTATAGTTATACAAACTAAGTGATTTATCGTATCAATGTTCATCAGTTTCTTTACCAAAAAGTCTTTTAGAAAATTAAGAAGGAGAATTTGCATGGAATGTTCTAATTTCTACATTGTATGTTTCAGGTGGCTGTTCTACGACCACAGGAAAGATGTTAGAAAACAAAAGAAAATATCAGATCATCCAGGCTAACTCAATCTTACTTTTAGTTTAATGTATTTAGTAAATAACAATCTATAATGTTAGCAGGTATTAATTATGTTAAGACTCCCGAGGCTGAATTTGTACCTTACCTTTGGAATAAACTTTTGAAATAATGTTTTCTGTTTTAATATGTAGGTACCTAACCTGTTAAATACTCATATCGATATGGATGAAATATTGAATTTTCACCCATACGGTTTCAAGGGGAAGTGTTTGTAATTAATTTACCTTATTTTGCTACGCAATATTACAAGAAGCTCCATTCCGGAAGGAACGTGTAGGTCTGAAAATATCATTAAAATTATGCTGTCATAAAAAATGTAGATATTTTAGAAAGTCTTAATTATTTATTAATTGTTATTTTACAGAGTTTTGATTAAATATATGTATGTATATACATATACATCATTTTATATAATAGCTTTTTCCCGCGAATTCAATCGCTTACAAAACGTAGGAATTTCTTGAAATCCTCTCTCAGTGCTCTCCTACACTCCTTATGGAATCTATATACCAAATTTCAGCTTTTTACGACCTTGTGCATGTCCCAGTCATGACCGGATGCATGTTGTCTGTCGGGCACGTAGTAACGGAAGAGTTGTATGTATACCTACACCCAAAAAATGCAAAACGTACGTAAGATTGTGATAAATCTTTATGAGGTTATAATTTCTCGATATATTTATGAAAAATCCTTTTTTATAGAACAAATCCTATCCAAATTCTACAGTTTCCAACATAACTTTGTCTTATTGAAAAAAAAAAATAGTTTGTAATTTCACGCGTTATTTTACAATCTTACGGCGTGTGCAATTTTCCAGTGACATAGGTTTATGTATATAAAACTTAGTGAGAACTTGGAGTCTGAATGCGTATCCGATGTACTTCAATAAGATAACTAAGTATGTAAGTCAGTGTGATGTATAGGTATTTTATATTTGACTAGCTGAGCGCCGCGGTTTCACCCGCGTATTTCTCGTTTCTGTGGGAACACGGGGATAAAATATAGCCTATGTTACTCAGGGTGAATGTAGCTTTCTAATGGTGAAAGAGTTTTTGAAATCGGTGCTGTGTTTTTTGAGTTTATTCGTTACATACAAAAATACAAATCTTTCCTCTTTATAATATTAGTTCAGATTAATACAATGTTTCAAGACTTATTTTTTTTCCGCATGGTATATCATCAAATGACTTCTCCCGCTCTGTGACCTCCTAGTGCCCTTTGCGTTCCAGGGTCGAGGTGACAATTTCGAACAAATTCCGCAACATCTTTTTTTTCAAGACCTTACATAAAAATTTGTTGTTCTTAAGTCTGAAGAGGTAAACGATCAGCTAAACTGTCATTACCCTAAGTAACCCGGTAATAGTTACCAGACTTCCAAATGGATGGAACAAACACCGTTGTATCTATTATACGAGGCCATCACCTGTTATTGACCACTAAAAGTACCTCGGTTTTGGTCTGTTAATGATACTGATACATCAACGATATTAAATCATGGAACGCGATACTATGACAGAGTAATTAATTATTCTTTATATGTGAATCACAAATAAAGAATTTGATTTTGATTTTAGTAAATGCCCTAGGATTTTGCGGATTCCTCTACTAACAGAATTATTTGTAATAGGTACTACAGACGGTAAATATTTGAGCATTTGTCAAAATTATTGTAGCATGTAAAGCTGAAATTTTTGCATTAATGTAGGGTTTGACAACTTCTTAACGCCAAATATTTAGTACAAAAACTGCCCGTCCTTTACCGCAGTTCAAACAAAAACAAGTTAATATTTCATTGTTAAGTACCTTGTTTTTAGTGCGTTAAAATTGATATTTCAAAGAATTTTATCTCATTTCTCAAAACCGTGTCAAACACAAAACAAAAATATTTATTCTAAACTATAACAACCAACACTCGTTCTAATTCTTAGGAATCATTAAAAACATTACGCCTACGAGTGATAAGCATAATCTCTTCAAGGTGCGAAAAGAGTTCAAAACTCGATTTACACTAATGAGCACGAAAACCGTCTGGATCGAGTCACCAGCGCGGCGCTTATAGTACTCGTAAGTACCTACGGGCACTTTACCCAGGCCGAGTGCGTTCATTCAGACCTCCCCGAGAGGCAAGTCGTGTGTCAGTATCGTGTAGCAGCTGAATACTCTCTCATTAACATGTCTGCGACACTTTCATAATAAGTTCAAAACAAAAATATAGGAAACGCGTGTATTTACATTGCAAAACTAAAATAGACAAGTGTTTACCACCTTCTGCGCCAAGGAAAATCTATGAATATTTACTGTTGTAAGCCTGGAATTATTTTATGATAGGTGTTAGAAAGCCTAGATAAAAAGCAGATGCACGCAATTGGCTCCTGTGATGTTCGTTATCTCAACCGAGTCGAGACATTATAAATATTGAGTCGTGTAAAATAATATATTTTACAAGCACTACAACAAACAGTTGAAATACAAATAGACGCAATCAAAGGGTATTGTTGTTGAAAATAGTCATTGCATATTACAGACGCCAAAGATTCAACATTGACATGTGAATACAAAGTTGCAAAAATGGATCCTTCTAACAGTGCACCCGAAAACACAAAAGAAGAGGTAAATAAAGAAGACACCGATGAAGCTTCTCCTCTTAAACCAAAACAAGAAAAAACAGAAAAAGTCGAGAAAAATAAAGAGAAGTTAAGTTTTAGAGAAAGATTGAAACGTATAAAAGACAACACAACTGTAGAACCGATTATGGCATGTTATGTTATGCCCAGTGTCCTAGCATCGTTAGCTATACAAAATTTAAATTTAGAGAAAGCCTGTAGAGTCAATCTTAACTACAGCACGGAAGTGTGTGACGCGCTGAATTTAAGACGGACGGAAAACTACACGTTTGAGGAGCAAGAGGTACAAAAACTGATAGCCAGTGTTGCAGTGTGGAAGAATGTGGTCCAAACATCCATCCCTGTGTTGCTTATACTTTTTGTTGGAGCGTGGAGTGATAAGACTGGAAAGAGGAAAGCATGTATAATGCTACCTATTGTGGGAGAATTTCTGGCTTGTCTTGGTTTCATTGTGAACACGTATTTCTTTAACTTGCCCGTTGAAGTGTCTGCGTTCACAGAAGCTATATTCCCAGCAATAACGGGAGGATGGTTCACGAATTTCATTGGTGTTTTTAGTTATATCGGGGATATCACTACCGAAGAGAACAGGACCTACCGAGTAGGGTTGGTGAATATGTTCATGTCGTTAGGCTATCCTATTGGAAGTGCTTTGAGCGGGGTTATGCTGTCATGGGTGGGGTATTACGGTGTATTTTCAGTGTCATCGTCGCTGTATTTGTTCAGTTTGATATACGGATACCGTTATTTGGAAGATCCGAAGCAACGGGCTGAAAAGAAACTTGTAAGTACTTGATCATCTTTATCTAAATTTTAGAAGTGAATGTACAAAGCTAACTCAGCTAAAATACCGCATGACAATAAAAGATTTAGTTAAAGTTTTGCCTTTGTGATTTAAATCACAGTACTTCGTGTAGTTTTCTCTATCCAATCGGCCAGAGAGAAAAGTGATTTCTAAAAATTTGCTTAAAATAAAACAATAATAGTAACAAAATTATTTATTTCCGAGTTGTTATGATGTTGTTATGATTCAATGTCGTATATGAAATGCGAATTAAAATTCACGATAAATTTATGCATTTCTTTTGACAGTGGCAAGCTACAATATGTTATGTACTTTCACGAAATAATTACTTTGCTGTATTTTTTCTAATTATGAATGAAAATTAACTTTTCAGGAGAGCAAGAAACACAAAAAGAAATGTTTCTTGCGAGAATTCTTCGATGTAGCCCTGGTTATGGAGACATTTAAGGTGGCCTTCAGGAAAGGAGCTGGGAATAGGCGGCTGAGAGTGTGTTTACTGCTTATTGTCGTGTGCGTGGTATTTGGACCCATGCATGGTAAGTAAAATGCCTTCTATGTGTCCATCTAGCTTTAATTCGCCGACTGCTGAGCAAAATTTAGCAAGACCACGGGCCCGTAGGCCAGTATTTTTTGTTGGTGTCGAGCTCGCCCCGATAACGTGGCCTGTGTGTGTGAGTGAATAGGTACCATGTTTTTTTTTTTGCCGAATTTGATCCTTCACTATAAGTATTTTTATCGATCAAGTTTTGTTAACCGACAAACAGGACCTAAAAACGAAGAATTCAGTCGTAATATTAATAACCAACAATAATCGACCATACCGAACGAATTCGGTTTTTGCAGAAGATGGCTGGATCTCAAACTAATTCTAAATTCGATTAGGTACGTACAAGATTTAGAAAAAAATACATTTTATAATTTAAATAATTTGCTGTGTGTTATAAAATGTTCAATAGTAATGATGACGTTATGTGAGAACATTGGAAATGTCGGCATTGTTTCTGTTATTTGTAAAACACCGACAACCTCTTAAGAAGTCATTGTACTCATCATTATGAACAACTTTTGTAAGGAACAGCTGATTTTTTTTTCGATGACTTTAACTTTGACTTACAAAAGTGATTGGCACGTTTAGGGGGGGGGGGCAGGTGTACACTAAAAAGGGAAAAATAAAAAACTATTTACAAAAAATACAACCGACTTCTACAGAAAAAAACTATAAAGTACAAAATATCTTTAATATGGGGACTCAGTGTGCAAAATGTTTTTTTATTTTTCACTTTTTAGTGGTATACTTACCCCCTACCTAAACGTGCCAATCACTTTGGTGGAAATAATAAACAAACATGCGATTTCAGCAATCCTGAACGAACTGAACGTTTCCTATCTCTGTTCTTCATCAGACATCACCAAACTAGAAAAGGACCACGTTGAAATACTAAGATGCTCTTCCAAACCATCGTACACAATTTTATTTTTTCATTTTACATCGACAAGAGGGAATGAGAGCATCGTCAATGTAAACTAAGCCACAAATTATTAGGGATAACTCAAATACTAGTCGTCACATCTTAATCAACCAGCTTTCGAATATAAAAAGAATCATCAAAATTGGTGCACATGAAAATACAGTCGAATTAGAACCTCCTCCTTTTTTGGAAGTCGGTTGAAAATATCAATTTTGAATGAGTAAATACTATCAAATCAGTACCACCAATTTAATTTGGTGTGCGAAATATTTCACCCAGATTGATACTGCTTTCTTCATTTTATGATGAATCCTAACAAAATTTTAAATTCCAGGTGAATTCACCGTGATGTACCTATTTACAAGATACAGGTTCAACTGGGATGAGGTTCAGTACAGTATGTGGTCTACCTACTCTATAGTCACCAATTTATTAGGTAAGTAACGTTTTTGTGGATCAAAAATCTATGCCATGTATCTGCACCAACCACCCTTTTTTGACTGGTAGAATATATCTTTTTTTATGGATGATAAATCATCAAATGACTTCTTCCGCTCTGGGCGGAGCGTAAGAGAGTGTCAGTCCGTCGACTCGGGCCTGGTTGGGAATCACCCTGCGTTTCCCGACGCCCGGGGCGTCTTCTTCTGTTGCGGCGGCTGGAGCGTGAGGTTTCCCTCTCTCGCACGCGTTCCGCCTTCTCCTTCGCTAGCATTACTGCTTCGCAGAAGGAGGCGACCGCTTCCTATGCCTCCTCGCTTCGGACCATGACTCCACAAAGTACGTTCCAGGGCTGCGGTGACCCTTTTGAACACATTCCGCAAAACTAGTTGGTCCGCCCTTGAAGCTGTGTGTATCATGATGTTTTGATGAATAAATAAACAATTATTTAGGCAAAGAAAGGGTGGTCTTAACGTTTTTCTGAGGCCACAGTTTTGGCTCAACTAGACAGAAGGGAACTCGCATACGGGCGGCGAAGGTATCTTCAAGAGCGGTCGTGTGCGCAAGACATTAAAATGCCATGTTGCTTGTTTAGAGAGTGGCAAACGTTCGGACGACCCGATCTTGACTATTTAAAACTTTTATCAAACTTAGTTAATTTCAGATTACTTAAATGAATATACGTGCTGTTCGTCGCTGATTCGATACGCTCAGGGTATTTTATGTGTCCAGTAGTTTATCTCTCACTGTTACATTCAAATGTAATGGATGTTTTTGGACTATACAAAACGTTAGATATGTCACAGGATAATTGTGAAATGCGTAAGAATATAAAATGTTTTGAGAGATTGTAAACTCTCGATAGATTCTCAATTATAAAATAAGAATTTGATACTCTATAATGTCTCGAAGTCATTCCGAGATAAACCGACAAAAACTGACAACATGTTGGCGAACAATCAGTGTACGGTTGTACAATTTATGCCTTATGGCCTATGGCCTAGCTAAGTAGCGAAACATAGTGCAAGGAAACTTAGGGCTCCCCCACACGGATAGGTTAGATCCGAACAGTATGATGAGAGCTATAATGAGCGAGCGAAGCGAGCGTACTTAGCCCCTTTTTACACCACCCATTGATGTTACTTTTTTTTAAACCCTCCAGACTAGTCCAGACAGAAATAGGAGCCCCGCCCAGCGAGGCTCCATCGTCGTTTAGAATGTTGAAATTGTAATACTTAACTTTCGGTACTTGCTATTTATTATTACACAATTTCTCGGAACGACTGCGACAGATTATAGACTATCAAATTTTGATGCGTAAATAGTGTTCTAAATGTTCAGTTGACAATTTATCGAAAGTTTATAATCTGTCAAGATACTTTATAATCTTACGAAGTTTGCCATTTTCCAGTGACATATACAAACGTGCTCGCGGCTAAGAAATTGTTGCACGGTATCCTACCCTTTATCCCTGCTGTCACATGGGTATGCTCCTGCGCAGCATAATGTCGCGTGTGTGCCGCGAGCCATTAAAACAAGACATAGGTACCGATACTTTAGCAAACTTCCATAAATTCTCAGCTGGTGGTCAGTAAATGTGCCAATTCTACGTAGCAACCTGTAAATTGCTTCCTTATTAGCATTACGTCAGGCTGGTAATCATCAGATTCCGGTTGTTAGTTCCAATGGCCATTGTGACAATGTGCTACTCAGACTACGGATGTTTCCCTTCATTAGTCATTTAAATACGGCAAGATGTTCAAGTGAATAAGTTCGTTAAATTAGGTATCTAATTTAGGAATTTATTGTCTTGAATGTAGACGATCTGAACTAAGCGAGTCTTCTTTGTCCAGTCAAACGAATCGAATCGACACTAATACCTATTATAAATGTGATAGTAACTATATCTGTCTGTTACCTTTTCATATCTTAACAGCTGAAGGGATTTTAATGAAACTTGGCACAAGAGTACTTCTACTTCCGCACAACATACTTTTCCTCCCGGTAGTATTTATACTACCTCGCTATAATTTTTAATTTCACGCGGTTGGAGTCGCTGGCAAGAGCTAGTAATCAATATGTAATATAAAGGCAAAACTGACTGACTGACTTATCAACGCTCAGGACTAGGAACATGAACATTTTAATAAGGCTGCCTTTCATGATATAGGCCAGAATTCAAAAGAAAATTTGGTAAATACAAACTTTAAGGCGATGAAAACTGGAAAAATTGTGTGTACTAAATCTGCATAGACGAAGTTACGGGCGAAGTACTAGTAATTTATAAAACCAAATCTAATGCATTTGGAATTAATGATTTAACTCTAGTTCATCGTTTGAAGATCAAAAAGACGATATAAAGTTTTAAACACGTACATGTAAAGCCGAGTTCACACTATTGTATTGTGTCGTGTCGCGGCGCCTTGATCTGACACAATTGATTGGCTACGAAATTCGATGGGATTATTTATAACATAGGCTTTAATAGATTCGTTTGATTGATGTACTTAAGTTTCCCACGCCACTACACGACACAGTAATGTGAACCTAATTTAACGAAAAAGGATATTTTAGACACGTGTAACGTAAAAAGTACCTACCTATATGTATGTGGTGCAATCTTCAGACCCAAATATGTGTTGATAACATGTTAAATGATATTTATTTTGTAAGTAGGTTAAATTAACACTTTTATACGTCCAATAGTTTTTGATAATTTTATGCTAGATGAGGCCGGTGTTTCCTAACCGACTACCCTGAGAAGAAACACCAAAACAAACTCAGAACTTAGCAAATTGTTTTCTTTTATCATAATACCCGCAGAGGCTTATACAAACCAAAAATACTTGATAAATAAGGTTCAATTCTTATGTTATCATCTCGGATTGTAGGAGTAAAAAAAATTCGTAATCCTCTACTCCACAATAGGATAGTTAACTAAAAAAATCTAATTAGTCCGTCGGATAGTTTTCCAAAAAATATTGGACACGTATTTCTTCTTTTTTCACGTAAACAAAAAATGAAGTCGATACAGTGCGTTGAAAACTCGTGTGACGTCACTACTTGCTACAATTTTTAGCGAGCCGTGACGTCACAAGCCCCCACTCCTGATCTTTGATGCTTTGTATCTTCGTCAGTTTTTATAGATTTGATAAAGGAAAAATTACGTGTCCAATATTTTTCTATAATCTAACTGACGGACTAAACATAATCATATATTTTTTACTCAGGAAACATCCCTATTGATGGTAGTTTTGTATTTCAGGTACATTCTTCTCGATAACATTGTTCAGTAACTACCTGAAGCTGGATGATACTCTGCTCGGCATCATATCTAATACCAGTAAGATCATCGCTGCTTTCGCCTATGCCTTCGCTAGGAACGATTTGGAGATCTATTTGGGTAAGTAGGATATCTTAAGGTAATTGTGGGTGTGATAAATAAAGAGGGGATCAAGGTATAGTACGCGTCACGTAAAAAGAACGCTGGAAGAAAGTGGGGGTGTGTTTGCACATGGGTATAGTCTCGCACGAAAGTTAGTCTGCGCGGGAAGCAATGCTCAACTGACGAACCAATAGCGCACAGGCAAACATGCAGTGCGTGGCTCACCCGCCCCGCGCCCCGTCAAATAGACCGATAAATCGCCTATGCGCAGCTTGACCGCCAGCGTTCTTTTTACGTGACGCGTACTATAACTTCAAATACATATCTGTAGGTATCGCGATCGGCGCATTCATTTATTCGGGAAATACGAACGCGTCGTCGCATCCTTTCGGTTTTTTAAACAAATGATTGCGTTGGTCTCATGTTCGTGAAATTATAGCTTTGTATTGACGATGCTTTAGGCCCCCGGAGGTAACATCATATGCAAAAGTTTTTTTTTTTTTAATTTCACTCATCTGTCTAGCTTTTTCCCAATTATATTGGGGTTGGCTTCTAGACGTATCGGATTCAGTAGGTATTTTACGTAGAGCGGTTACCTACCCGCACCCGGCCTCCATAACCATTTAACTGGGTAACACGGTAGATACTTCTTGGCAAGATTGGTGTCAGATTTTCTGACTTCTGATAATCCGTAATCCTGCCAAAGATTTACAAATGGTAGCCGGGACCAACGACTTATCGTGCTTTCTTAGGCACGGAGGAATCTCAGTATGTTAAGATGGTCGCCCATCCACAAACCGACCTCGCCCAACGTTGATTTAAACTAGATGAGGCCTTGGTATTGCTTAATGGATGATATATGTATTTGATGAACTGAGCGTGTCCACAAAATGCTGTTACGTTGTTGTTTTGAAATTAGCAAGTTACAGGTGGGAGTACAGGAAAAAGAAGAAAGGAACCTCGTTTTTTTTCTACGTGATTGTAGTTTAAAATGTTTCGCAAGTGCCTTAAGCCGCGTCTGGAATTATAATAGGGTATTATATTGAACAATCTAATTAGTCCGTCTGATAGATTTCCAAAAAGTATATGACAGGCATTTTTCCCTTTTTCAAGTAAACAAAAAAATGACGACGATGTAGTCCTTTGAAAACTCGTGTGTCGTTATTACGTGCTACAATTTTTATTAGCAACGGACGTGTCGTCACCAGACCCCACTCTTGAACTTCAATGCGCTTTTATAATTTTTTTATATTTTCGATATTGAAATAGATTCACGATAATACAAGTTTAAACCTTACGAAACGTAACCTTACCTTACCTTGCCTTAGTGGTTTTTGGTTGCTATTTAACTTAGATAATCCTGTATTATTTTGTATATATGATAAATCAATAAAAAAATAACAAATTGTACTCACTTTTACTGTCTCTATCTTTTCCAAGGAAGTCGCTGTCTCATCCAGTACATTCAAAGCTACGATCTTATATTGAGTACCAAATCTGTACATAACAAACTCGTATACCAACGGATTATGTGCAAAACTCTACAGTCGTAAACACTGGGCCCTTACTGTAAGGCTAAACTAAACTTTTGAATAGCTGTTATGAGTTATACTGCATTTAAACTATGTTAAATGAATTAAGCTCTGTTACGGCTTTGTAAACGGTTAATATGTAGTTTATATTTTAGGGGTTTAGTTATAATGTTTAAATTAGGTAACTACTGCAATATTTTGATGTTTATAATTTAATTAATATCAGGGGATTCGAGAATCTTCAATGAAATTATATTGAAAAGCGTTTGTCCTATTTTTCATTTTCGCCCCCCCCCCACTAGTAGACACGAGTCTTAAGGGCCACATGGGTGCGTCGCGACAATGTGTCAACACACTTTCGTGGAAACTGTATTAGAACAATGTGAAAAATACTCACTGGTTGACTGATAATGGTTTGTTGCATTAGGGGTACCCTTTTTTGTACTTACTACAAGTGGATAAAGAATAAATAAAACATTTCTTTGTCACTGTCGCACAGTCGCATCCCGCCTATATCCAAGATCCTTAAAACAAAGGAGGGTTTCTTAATGTGTAGGTCAGATGTTCCTGTTCGAATTTAGTCACTGATTGGATTCAGAATAACAGGGACTGGTGAGTAGGCCTAATAACAGATGGCTTGACGTGTAAAACTCATATCTAAAGGATTGGTCAGAAGAATACAGAGAAAAGTGGAAAAACGGAAGGAAATCCCATACCCTGCAGTGGGAGAGAACTTGTTAAAAATATGTTCTTTATTATATAACCTCAGCTTCCCCTTTTCAGGGAAACAGATGTGATGTCACGGACAAGCTTACAATCTTTTTGTTGATGTCTATTTTCCTTTGAAAACATAAAAGAATACTTTATTATTTCCGGTTTAATACACGTGTCAATTTGGTTAATTCCGACAAAATTTTCGACTTTCGCAATGCCGTATTATACATATATTGAAAAGCAGCGGGATTTGATCAAATATCAACTCGAATTTTGAATATTCAAAATAATCCGGACAAAAAATATTTTCTTCTTTTTCAAGTCGATGGTTTTATTTGGGCTCAGTAGGTGATTACATTCATTGCAGCATAGCTGGCAACAATGAAACTCTCCAAAGTACTAGTATGGGGGCACTTTGGGCACTAAATATCCAAATAAAACATATCCAAAAAATGAATCCGTAAATAAAAAAAACAGCTGTTGCAAGATCATATTTTTCATTTAAATACACAACACCCTTTTCAAATTAACGGTTAGAAGATAAATTGATACTCTTAGGTCTAGTAATCCATTTTCAAAATTGACAGCAAGTACATGATTCTTGCGTCGATTGATTAATGGTTTCACATGGTAAAAGATATGCATTCGCCCTATTTACTCAGCAATGACGTATGTACATCTTACAAGTAATCAATTTTGTGTTATTTTCTAAGATAGTACATAAAGGCGCGTTACACACAATTTGCGTTACATCACAGTTTGTGTTTCAAGAATTGTTTTATGAATTGAATATCCCTAAAAGCTTTTCAGTTTTAATTATAACTAAGTATGTAAAGATTTGTGGGATTGTTTTAGACAGCGGATTTATTATATTTTCCTTTAACTATTTACAATTCAATTTTAAACATTTTGATAAAATCAATAAAGAGATTTTAAGGGCCCACCTGAAGTAACGTGATTATTACGTACGGCATAGAATTTACATTTCTGTAATTTAGATTAACATTTTTTGTCACATTAACTTAAAAATGAAAACGATGGGTACAGTTTATTGATATATCGCGTGACGTCAATATGTAAAAGTAAACTTTTCACCATAAGTATAATTTTCACCAAGGATTGATGTAACAATCACCGAACTCTGAAAAAATGACGGACTAAATGAAATAGCACAAATTTTTTATCCACCAGACTTTTACGGTGTAGACCGTATATCTCCGGGCGATCAGTATAGTGTTGATACCCGGACGTGTCCTCGCGTCGAATGAGGCGGATGATGAGAAAGCTGTGGTCTCTCTCCAACCAGTCCTCAAAGAGGGAACTTATCGCATTAGTGGTGTGCCCAGTATGGATACCGCTGGCATTTTGGCAGAGAGAACCTTTCACCATTCACGTTTTTAATGCGATATGACGACACGTGGTCACTACAATGACCACATGCCACCACGCCGCATTAAAAATAGAAACAATTTTACGTCACATTTATGCAATGTTTATCTGTGTTATAAGTAAACTCTTGAAGCAGCAATCTAAACAAACTATGAAGTCTTTCTTATATGATATAAATTATCTAACACACTATTTGCATGCAGTATTTGTCGACTGATAACGACGAAGGTTATCAGTAACTATTTTATCTCGTCTGCTACAATTAACAATACATTGATCTCGATATCAAATAAACTTATAAATGAATTATTGATACAAAGATCACATTCAATTTAAAATCAAATCAATTTTGAAAATGGAATCTTATTTAAATTAATTTGTTTATTAAAATATATATTAAAAAAAACATACAGGTACTTTTGAGTTTTATTTTCCTGAAATAAATGTTTTGTTTTAACATATTGTTAATTAATGAACATATAAGTTTTAGATTTTTTTTTCCATGTTATGTATAATATTCTCTTGCAGTGACGCAATAAAGAAAATTGAGATTATTTCGCATTTGATTTCGGTTTAAAAGATACACAGAATTTACACAATTATTGGATTGTATCTATAGTTTATATCATCATTTAACACATTTAACACAGTATTGGATTGTATCCAATCCAATACTATAATATACTACATAACTCCGTGCTGTGGAAGACGATAACTAGGTTTGTCTAGATTTCTAGAAATAAAAACATGAAAAGTGAAACAAAAGGCAAGTTTATTTGTAATCCAAATACCAAAAGTCACCTTCTATCCTAAGGTCAACTGTTTTTTTAGTTTCAAATAAGTTATTGATAAAATTTAATAAAAGGCAAATAACGCAGCTTTTTCGTTATAAAATGAAACTAGAGAACATAATGGTTTATTTTGGCATTCAGTAAATACATATTGGATATCAAATGATGTAGTGAGATTGAATGGTATTTTATACAGGATGACTTTGAATAGATGCGACAGAATGAAATGGGAGCTTCAGTTACAGTAACATAGTAATTATAAACTGTTTTTTCTACAATCTAAATCGTTAAAAAAAGTTACGTGGTTGGCGTTTTAAAATGATCCATCGATGTTAATATCTTTATTTAAGTACGAATTATCGGTATTCCAGAAAAAATAATTAATATGCAAAATAAATAAGAAAAATTAAAGTATCAAAAAATGTCGTCCAACTAATCGCAGTGCTCAATGATCGTTGTGGAGTACTCGCGTTATTAAACGTTGCTATTCATAGCGGTGATAAAAGTTCATTAATTTTACATTTGGTATGTTCTAAATTTTCTTGACAACACGTATTATTGTATATTTAAATATGTCGCATCTATTCAATTTCACCCTGTAGAGCTGATTTTGGGCCACGGCTGTGTACGTGAATTTGCGTGGACGGGGGAAAATGGGGTAAAAATCTTATAAATTGATTTCAATTCGAAATATTATTAAGAGAGGCTAATATTTGGGCCACCCAAACTAATTTTTTCGTTCAGTATACAGTATGTTAAATAACAGAGGGCGTTCCCTTAAATTCGTTAATCTATATCATTAATAGATTAAAATAAAAATATCAGAATAGAAAAATAAGCATAAAATAATACGAATTTAATAAAAAATTGACAATAAATTCGAATCATCCTAATTAAAATCAAAATAGTAGCGCGGAATAGTACCTACTCGTAGTAGCAATGCCCAAACCGGCAAGTACGCGTGAACAGAGTGTTTCGTTAACATATATTTAACATTTTTAGTGAATATTTTAATATTAAAAAAAATAAAAACATTTTGTTTTTGAATGGTAATATTTTTCTTATCATATGTGGATGCTATACTATTGCGGGTTAACGGGAACGCCCTCTGTTAGTTAACATATTGTATAATTAATGAATGAATGAATATTGTAAATTGTGAGAAAAATTATGTGTGTAAATTTCATAAATGTTGCTAAAAGTTTAAAAGTAAAAATTGGAATGGTAGCCAATTACCGCTAACATTTTTTTCACATTCTCTAAATTCACACAATAATATTAGGTAAACTGCTTTTTAACGTTTTATCTGTTAGAAAAGAATTAAAATTCACTAAATATAAATTTGCCTAATTATACAGATATAAGAAATTCAAAATATTGGTTGCCTTTTGCTGCTGATTATACGCCTCAGTAAACTTTTGAAATTGAAGTGATGGTTTTCAATATACCTAGTTTTCTCCGTAATAGAATATTGAGATATCCAATTAGTCTAACCAATATAAGGTTACGAGTTAGAATCCACGATTCCTCGAATTGACAACGTTTTCATATATTAACTAGCATTTGACTGCAACTTCGTAAGCGCATTTTCGCTTTTTTTGTACCCTGAGAAATTTCTGGAAATCTTTTTATAGTGCTTCCCTACGGAGTGAGGTGTACGACCAATAGTTTTAGCTGTGCGTTGTCTGTCAGTTAATCTGTAACGGAGGAATTTTATATGTATACTAGCTTCTGTCCACGTGGAATAGTTACTAACCTCCCGATTTTGAAACATTCTTCATTGGTGCTCCGTCTGAGCGTGATTATATACGTATATAGATTTTTTCAAATTGGAACAACAGTTCCTGAGATTAGCACGTTCAAACAAACTCTTCAGCTTTATATATTAGTATAGATATTTATTTAGTGTGAAGGGCTCTATTGTAATCTATATATGTTTATTATCAATGATATTTCTATACTTAATATTATAAAGAGGTAACGTTTGTGAGTTTGTGACGTTGTAAAGGGTAATATCTCTGGATCTACTGAACCGATTTTCAAAATTATGCCACAAATACAAACTACGTTATTGTGGAGTGTCATAGGCTATATTTTATCCACGAATTACCACGGGGATAGGAACAACGAGGGTGAAACCGCGGGGCGCTGCTAGTATTTATAAATGAATATTGTAAAGCTAAAGAGTTTGTTTAGTCCGATTTTTCGTATTGAAAAAATCTTTTATTGTTGGATAGCCCATTTATTGAGGAAGGCTTAAACATCACGCTACGACCAATAGGAGCGAAGCATTAATGAAAAATGTTGCAAAAACCGGTTATTTTTCGCTTCTGTGACGCAGTCGAAGTTGCAAGGGTTGGCTAGTAAAAAATAAGGCATTTATAAGTCTCATTTAACATAATGACATTCAAATCGCAATGTTATCTCAACGACTTAAAAAGCTTGTCAAAATGTATAGAAATAAGAATCACGTGTGGTTTTGACAGATTGTGTGCAGACAGTCCTTAATAATACGAGAATTGCTCCTCTATGAGTGTACTTAGTATGATGTCTTAATGCCAAAATGCTTCTATGTGAGAGGGAGATGGAACTGTATAGCCCTTTCGCTTGTTCATAACAAAATTATGACGGCATTAAGACGACATAGTCGTCAACATAATTATATCAGATTAGCAGCGCACCGCGGTTTCATCCGCGTTGTTCCCGCTCCCCTGGGACTACTGGAGCGGGAACAACGCGATATACGATTAAATATAGCTCAAAATAATGTAGCTTTCTATAGGTAAAAGAATTTTCAAAATCGGTTCAATAGATCCAGAGATAAGCAACTTTTTTGGTGATGATCAAATGACTCCTTCTGCTCTGGGCAGAGCGGAAGGGAGTGTTAGACTCTTACTGACAAAACCTACCCGTGTTCCCAACAACCGCAACCCTAGCAAAATATTATACCCTAAAACTTCAAAAACTTACCTGTTTATAATCTATACTAATATTATAAAGCTGAAGAGTTTGTTTGTTTGTTTGAACGCGCTAATCTCAGGAACTACTGGTTCAAATTGAAAAATTATTTTTGGGTTGAATAGACCATTCATTAGGAAGGCTTTAGGCTATATATCATCACGCTTAAGCCAATAGGAGCGGAACAGCGATAAAGAATGTTTTAAAATCGGGGATTCCACGGGGACGAAGTCGCGGGCAGCAGCTAGTATAATATAATTATGTATGTGGATCTTCTTGTGGTCAATTTCTTTTTGTTAAACGGTACATGAAACTAATATTTATAATATCGTATTCACAGCACCTCTTCTGGAAATCTTGAACGGCACGTCGTTTATTGCAATGCGGTCGATTGCTACGAAACTAGTGGATGGAGAAGAATTTGGTAAGTAATTCAGAATAGGTAGGTAGGTAACAAATTACTGTGAGACTTCCACAGTGCGAAATACAAATGAAAGGCCCACCCACTGCAATAATTTTGAAAGTCCATTTTTGTAAAAAAGTTAAGTAAGCACGTCTTTCAGCCACTGGATATCTGTAGTTGGTAATCTCGTTAGCAAACTTGGCAATATTACTTATAATCCCGATAGTTTAGACAGTTCACGCTTATACTAGACTAGCTTCTGCTCGCGACTTCGTCCGCGTGGAATAGTTACTTTACCCCCGATTTTGAAACTCTCAGCCCGACCGGTTTAAAATTGAAGTTTCATACAAATTTTCATCCCCTATTTTATCCCCTTGGGGGTAGAATTAATCAAAATCTTTTCTTAGTGGATGCCTACGTCATAACATCTACCTGCATGCCAAATTTCAGCCCGATCCGTTCAGTGGTTTGGGCTGTGCTTGCTACTTTTGAGTTATATATATATTTAGATAAATGGACGGTACTCAATAAAGTCCTGTTTTTTTTTTAAACTTTCAATAATATATTTTTTACTTAGTTCTAGTAAATAAACAAAATAATATCAACAATCCAAATGTGCTGTAACCAATAATGTATCACATTATACCTTTAAACACGACTTTCTTTTTCCCATGAATACAATACAAACGTAATTCTCTCAAAATGAGGTAACAAGGACATTTATTGCAGTGGACCCTTCAAATCTATCTATTGCTTCACTTAAAGCAAGGTAGGAGACAGTTTTCGAGTTAGCGTGTTGAAAAAGCTTCAATGACAGCGATTACATTGTAGTATGGAAGCCAGAGTACAACTAGATTTGGACTAAATGACCCTGACTTCCTTGAAAATTGCTGTGTCTTTACATCTGTAGTTGGGTCGTTCTTCTTTTTAACCGACTTCTAAAAAAGGAGGAGGTTCTCGATTCGGATGTTTGTATGTTTTTTTATTTTTTTTTATTGTTTGTTCGCGCATAACTCCGTCGCTTGCCAACCGATTTGAAAAATTCTTTTTTTGTTGGAAAGGGTATACTTCCCAAATGGTCCCATGAAAATTTTATCGAAATCGAAAAGCGGTTTTTGAAAAATCAACAAATCCTTAAAAAAATATCTACATTGTCTACATTGACGACCTTTTAGTTTACTCTGCATTGGAGCAGTGAGTTTTTTTTACACTAATGTAATTGGTTCGTTTAGGTGGGGGGAGGGGAGGGGTTTAGGTACCACTAAAAAGTGAAAAATAAAAAACTTTTTACAAAAAAATACAACCGACTTTTCCACAAAAAATCAAAAAAGTACAAAATAACTTTAATTTCGGAAGTCGGTGTTCAAAAAATGTAAAAGGAACCACAAACACCGAGTTCCGAAATTAAAGTTATTTTGTACTTTTTTGATTTTTTGTGGAAAAGTCGGTTGTATTTTTTTTGTAAAAAGTTTTTTTTTATCGACAATGGTCGGTCTCTCATCTCACTTTGTGTTGTATAAAGTAATCTTTACCTTTCTCTAGCCAATTTTTTTGCGTGTGTTAATTTTTCATTAAATACCGTGACAGAGTAGTAATTCATAATGATGTCCTACTCAAAAAGGACCACTCTGTCACTTTGTTTTCTCGACAATCACCATAAAATAAACAACATTATGGGCATGAAAACAAAGATTAAAATAATCCAAATGAAAATTAAATGCACCTGAACAAAAAAAACTAAAACTGAAATCAAAATATTGTCACTTGAAAAACTGAGAAACACCAATTCATTGTAGATAAAAAAGAAGAACGACCCAGTTAACGCAGCTAAATTATATCATGCTATCTCTCTCTTAATTTAGGCAAAGTGAACTCTCTCTTCGGGTTAGCGGAAGCCACAATGCCCTTGCTGTACGGGCCCCTGTACTCTAGGGTCTACATGGCAACACTCAACGTTCTGCCTGGAGCCGTCTTCTTACTTGGTGCTGCAATGACATTGCCTGCTATAGCTATATTTGGGTAAGATTTATTTATATTTAACTAGCAGCGCCCCGCGGTTTTACCCGCGTAGTTTCCGTTCCTGTAGGAATATGGGGATAAAATATAGCCTATGTTACTCAGGGTGAATGTAGCTTTCTAATGGTGAAAGAATTTTTGAAATCGGTCCAGTACTATTGGAGCCAATTCAATACAAACGATTCTTTCCTCTTTATAATAGTAGTATAGATAAATAAAAGTCTAAAAAAAAATGTTTAGTGTACAAGCAGCTTGTTTGTGGAATGCCCATAGAAATGAGGTGTCTCTCAAGCGCTTAAAATGTTTACAAATTGGTGAGCGGCAACAGGAGCGGAAGAAATAGAGTGAAAAGTAATGCTGCTTTATTACTTTTCACTCAATTTTTTCCGCTCTTTTCTCAATTATATACATATACTAGCAGCGCCCCGCGGTTCCACTCGCGTTGTTCCCGTTCCCGTGGCAATACGGGGATATAATATAGCTTATGACACTCCACAATACCGTATCTTTCTATTGTTGAAATAATTTTGAAAATCAGTTCAGTAGATCCAGAGATTATTCTTACAACGTCACAAACTCACAAATGTTACCTCTTTATAATATTAGTATAGATATTTTATTTATGTATTTTATATTATCATGACACACGTATTTTTTCTTTTTCACGTAAACAATAAATGAAGCCGATTTGATACAACGACACATTTGAGTACCCTTTTATCAAAACGTGACGTCACAAGCCGAGGGGGCTTGTGACGTCACGTTTTGATAAAAGGACTCTAGATCTTTGATGCTTTTTATCTTCGTCAATTTTTATTGATTTGATAAAGCAAAATAAGTAACTCAGTAATCATCCCTATAGCATATTCATGTGTTAATTGCGTTCCGCTTATTTGCTCAAAGGCAACTTAGATATCAAGTCAATGGACCACCATTGACATGATATCTAGTTGCCTTTTCATTATTTTTTAGATGGTAGGGTTCTTTTATAAATTTAAATGTGATCTCTTTTGACTAGTAAATGATAATAATATTAATACACGGTCCTCAATACATAGTTAAGTGCGAAATTTATTTTTAAGTCTTAGAAATACAAAGTCACCTTCAACTATAATTTCATTAACTTTCATTGAAGAGGGATTATTAAAAAAAAACCTTTTAACTTTAAAACATGCGATTATTTACAGGTGGCTGTACTTCGAACACAAAAAAGATAGATTGAGAAACGAAGCTCTGAAAGAGGACAGCGAAAAGCAACAGGCTGAGCAATTAAAATAAATTTTAATGGATTTTTCGCTTTAAAAATAAACTGTGAAAGATGTATCGGTGGGCTTTGTTCAAGCCATCGGGAGTAATTGATTGATCAATTGGGTCAAGTGATGAATATATTATGTACTTATAATCACATTACTGGGTTGTTTATTTTCTTCTTCGTATTTTTAATCAACCTGATTAAAAATACGAAGAAGAAAATAAACATTGTTATTTTTTTTAGGTGTTACGTAATAACACTGTCCTAAAATAATCAGTATATACACCACCAAAAATTGTAGATTCCGAGATATTAACATAAATCTTTATTAGAGTCTTTATTTCTAGATATTACAAAAGAAAAATATATTTTTCCAAATTATCCGATAAATTGGAAATTTAATTCAATAGTTTCCAAAATATCCGTGTCTTATTAAGAAGAACAGTTTACAATTTCACGTGGTATTTTACAATCTAACGACGTTTATAGTTCGCAATTTTCCGGTGACACTACCGGAGAATTGCTAACTATAAAGTTTAATTTAGTTTGTCTAGTAATGCTTAATTTTTATATACATAATTATGTACATATATGACTGACAGACAGTGCACACCTGAAACTACTGGTCGCAGAAAGCTGAAATTTGGCACGTAGATTCCTTGGGGAGTTTGAGGAACACTAACATTAAGAAGAAAGATTTCCCGAAATTCCTACGGCAACGGAAGAAAACAGAATATGCGCATACGAAGTCGCGGGCAAAAGCTAGTCGTAAGATAAAAGTCTTGTACCATACTACATAAACTACGTCTCCAAGCGTTGCCCGCGTTGTAGCGTAAAAAGGTCATGACTATGTAGTTTTTTGTCACTTGCGTTATAATGTACTTAAATGCGCTAAGATAATTCGTACTACAACATGACGTGCTACAGTACGCCATGCCCACGTGCTACGAAACTGTGCTACGATACTACATTCTGGGACTCTATGCGTTACACCAAGAGGTACTATGACACGATGTGTCACGACGTTATGCGCTATAAAACTACACGAAAAGTTACAATGCGCTACGACACTACGTGATACTCGTAAATTAAAATGTGCTACAAAACTTCGTGCTAAGGTACTATGCGGTATGGCACTTTGTGTTAAGATACTATGCTCTACGACACTGCGTGCTAAGATACTGTGCGCTACGAAACTACGCGCTATGACACTACGTGCTCAGATATTACGCGCTACAGCACTACGTAGTACGTAGTGTTGTAGTGCATAGTATGTTAGCACGTAAGGTTGTAGTGCATAGTATCTTAGCACGTAGCGTCGTAACGAGTAGTATGTTAGCACGTAGTGTTGTAGTGTATAGCATCTTAGTACGTACTACGTACTAATATACTATGCGATACGCTATACGTGCTAATATACTATGCACTACGACACTACGTGATAATATACTATGCGCTACAACACTCGGTGCTGAGATACTATGCGCTAGGACACTACATGCTAAGATACTATGCGCTAGGACACTAAGTGCTAAGATACTTTGTGCTGCGATATTTAGCCTAAGGCACTACGTTATACTTAAATGTAGGGTTACGTTACTGGAAACCGGTTGTGCTATCTAACAAGGTTAATTCCATGCCACTCTTCAATAAAATAGAATTATGTTTGTTCAGTAGGAATAGTATTATAAGGTATTATGGAAGGAATTAAGTTTCTATTTTCTCTCTTACTATCGTTATCAGTTGTTATTTTCATACAATTATGAAGTGGTGAATCGTAAATTTGTACTACTTGATTTATAAATTAATATCCATAATAATATTATAGAGCGCCGTAAAATAAAAATACATGTGGCACTCGGGGACTGCGGCGGTAAAGCTATTGCATAGCATTTTTTATCAACTATATATTTAGTACTCTGCGTCATTGTGATATGGTCTCGATTCGTTCACCTGGGTTACTGTACTAATGTAAATCACATACGTTTCACTTAACTTTGTCCCACCGATTGTTTCCGAACGCAGACGTTCGGGTCGGCTCGGTGACGGCGACATAATAGCTTAGTAACGAAGCGACCATTTTAAAAAGGCGGGGCCTAATCGAATGACGTAGCGGTGTTAGGTTAGGTTTTCGTTACGGAATTTCTGGATTCGGTTGCCACGCTCAAGGCCCGCGATAGAAGCTATGCAATAGCTTAATAATAATTGAAGTTACCATAGCACACGAGGTTGTCAACATGTGGAATATAGACTCGGCTGTCATTCTAAGAGTGATAGTTAAAAAGCCAGATTGCCTGTTCCTCGGGCACTGGACGCGTAACCACAGTTGCAGGTGTGTTTTTAAATTAGGTTATTTTGTTTTACTTCATTTTATTTATTTTCATGAGAAATGTTACTAACATAGTTTTATAATGGTTACTAACAATAATATTAATAATTTGTATTTAATATAAATAAATAATCATTGTGCCGACTGTCGTTACGGCCAATGGCCAAAAGCTTTGACGACCATCTGTCGAAGCTGGCGTTACGCGATTGGATAAAGGGCCTGATACAGAAGGCAGTACTCCTCGATACGGCTCGTATAATGTGCCTTTATCTGGAGCCCTAACCAACGGTAGCTAGGACCCCACTCCCGACACCAGCGGATTACTATTTGTTAAATTTATAAATGTTTTTTTTATCAGTATTTGTTTGTTTTTTACCTTTCATGTCTTATCTGATTTGGATGAAACTTGACATGCAGTAGACCTGGGTCCCAAGTCTCTTTTTTATAAATTTGTCATTCCAATTCGATCCCATTGTCATTTGGCTAAAAGTTCGTAATCTGCTAAATTTATAATGGTCGATCATTGGTCGTTCAATGGTCTCGTAATACTTTTTGATAATCCAGCTATTGAAAGCAATGACTGCACAATGACGTTCTCATGGTAGGTCACTGATCAAAGGAACTGTCAAAATTTTAACAAATTACCGCATACCTACGTCTTTCATTCATTTGTCATTATGTACGAGATTACCATTCTATGCCACGCACGCACGAGCGCGCTACGTATTTTATCTTAAACAAATAAACTCAATTGTTTTGCCGATAACGACTCAGGACTAGTAGTTTTTTATAAATTTTCTTAAATAACTGCAAAACTGTTTTTTTTTTTCAATGTAATTTTGAAAAAAATATATAAACATATGGCACTGATACTAAGCCCTTTTGTTTGTTACCTTAAATGGTATACGACCTAGTTAAAATCATCCCTAAGCAGCATTATTTTAATCTCTTTTTTTTCTGACCTGAACTCCTAGATATTACAGATAAGTAATTTAAATAACCAAAGAAATTTCATTCATTTAATGTTAATTTTTCATCCTGTTGCTTTTCGGCGTCTTCCATAACAGCTTCGGTTTTCGATCTTTCTTTTTTATGTTGGTAGTACATCCACCTGCAAATTAAAATTAAATTTACTACGTCATAACGTTAAAAAAAATACTGTAAAGCAATAAACGAGCTGTCGCGAATTTGTTTTTATACCAATAATAATGGTCATAGACATAATTCATCTCATTATCTTGGACATTGGCTACTCTGCTGTACCAAGTATCATCAAATTATGTTCAGCTGTCAAGACTAAAAAAGGTAACAAACTGACAGACACACAAAGCGACTTTATATTATGGGTGTATAAAAGTTTCCCCACAGAAAATTGCTAATAGGAATTTACTTAACATCTTTTAGATCATTTAATATTTTGTATTTTGTTTGTCTACTTACCCAAATATAGCAAAAGCAGGCATCGTCAAAAGTGCTCCTAGTAGATAAACAGTTCCAGGAAAAATGTTGATGGTTGCCATATACACCCTGGAGTAGAGAGGTCCGTAAATCAAGGGCACCATGGCTTCTACTAATCCGAAGAGAGAGTTCAACTTGCCTGTAAAAGAAAATAATTGATTAAAAAACAGTTATACAATTTTTCATCGAAATGATTTTCATAATTGAGACTTTCGATTGTTAATTTTGGGAGAATTCCATTTTCAAATTTGTTTTTTTTCTATGAGGTTACGAACCAGTCTTAATTCAAGATATGCAATTAAAAAAAAAAATCATATACTTAGATGCACTTTCTTTGAAAACCAGTGTATATTATATATATAATACTAGCGTTTGTCAGCCAAATAAGCCCATGGGAATATACTATTGGGATAAAAAAAATATCCTATATATCCTGATTCAGGACCTGGTTAATCCTGGTAGCGGAATTTGTTCGAAAGAGTCACCACGGCCCTGGGACGCAAAGGCACAATGTGGAACACGGGTGGGTTTTAGTCAGTAAGAGTCTGACACTCCCTTCCGCTCCGCCCAGAACGGGAGAAGTCATTAGATGATTTCCCATCCAGAAAAAAAGGATGGATGTAATCAGCAAAACAAAGACAGTATTTCTATTATATGTACTTACCAAATTCCTCTCCATCCACCAGCTTCGTAGATATAGACTGTATTGCGATGAATGAGATTCCACTCAACATGTCTACAGCAGGTGCTGAGGATAGAATAAAAAAGTCGGTGTTCAAAAAACGAAAAAGCAACCACAAACACCGAGTTCCGAAATTAAAGTTATTTTGCACATTTTTGATTTTTTGTGTAAAAGTCGGTTGTATTTTTTTGTAAAAACTTTTTTATTTTTCACTTTTTAGTGGTACCTACACCCCCTCCCCTCCCCCACCTAAACGAACCAATCGCATTGGTGTAAAAAAAACGTACAGCTCCTTTGCAGAGTAAACTAAGAGGTCGTCAAAGTACATATCTTTTTTAGATTTTTCGAAAAAGCTTGGTTGATTTCGATAAAATTTTCATGGGACCATTTGGGAAGTATACCCTTTCCAACAAAAAAAGAATTTTTCAAATCGGTTCACAAGCGACGGAGTTATGCGCGAACAAACATAAAAAAAAAAATACAAACATCCGAATTGAGAACCTCCTCCTTTTTTAGAAGTCGGTTAAAAAAAGTTTTATCTCATCTCAGCCTTAGGTTTTATCGTTTTTAGTATCTAGGATTTTTATAAGAACTCGTAATTTTAGGTTCATCAGTTGAAAGACGACTACTGCTATATAAAAGTGAATGTTTTTTTCATGGATATTTATGATAATCTTAAGAGCGTATACGCCAAACGGCATTTCATACAAATTTTCAAGTCGTTATTTTCCGAAATGACTGAACCGATTTCAATGAAACTTCACAAATATAAGCAAGATACATAGGTCCAAAAAGTTAATTGAAGACATTTTCGATAAATAGTGTTACAGTTAAATTAGACCCATTTTAAATTTTCCATACAAACATGAATTTCCAGATATATTTTTGTAAATAAGACATTTCGAAAATGTCTTCAACTAACTTTTTAGACCTATGTATCCTGCTTATATGTGTGAAGTTTCATTGAAATCGGTTCAGTCATTTCGGAAAATAACGACTTGAAAATTTGTATGAAATGCCGTTTGGCGTATACGCTCTTAAAATTTGTAATAACGACAGTTGCTTATTGCTAGGTACAATTTAAAATGGTGGAATGGTGGATTCCTAGAAAAATGTATTTGGTTCGCCAGTTTCATTACCAAAAACTTTTGGATACGTATTTTTTTCTTTTGTCACGATAGCAAAAAAATAAGACGTTGTAAAATAGTAAAAACATAACACTCCTTTTTTAGGGCGGTCGTGTAAAAATTGGCCGCGACCTCACTCCATTTTTTTTTCCGTTTTTGGCAACTGAACCGGTTCCGATTATTCTGCCAGTGTCACGTAGTGGACGTCACTCCGTGTTAGATACACTTTTAATAATGAAGTGTCATAACAAGTACCCCCACTACTGAACATTGATGCGTTTAATCCTTGATTTTTTTATTTATGCATAAAGCAAAAAAATACGTCCTCAATTTTTTTGATAGTATACGATGGACCAAATGACGGGCCAAACTTTTTTCTTTTATCCAAGAATATTCCTGTTGTATTTTGTCTCTATTTACCCATTTCAAGATGATCAAATAGGGTGAATAGGAACAAAACTTTGATAAGGTTTTTCACTTTAACATCGTAATATTGGTTTTATAAAAAAAATATTACGATGTTAAAAGAAAATGTGTTTTGTTTCAACCCCTGCATTTCTATCCACTCCGTTTGTTAGTAGCATGGCAAATAAAATACGTAGTTAAAGAAATAATTTACCCAAGTAAATTTGCCAGGTGGTGCTAGCAAATGCATATGCGAAGGCAGCGCTAATCTTGCTGGTATTCGATATGAGACCGAGCAAGACATCATCCAGTTTCAGGTAGTTACTGAATAGGGTTATGGAGAAGAAGGTACCTGAAAAAAAAAGTGATAAATGGTAAATGATGTCTTTTTTGTAAGTAGGTTAAACATAACACTTTTACACGTCAAATATTTCTGGTCATTTTAAGCAAGATGAAGCCGGTGTTTCCTAGCCGACTACCCTGAGAAGAAACACCGAAACAAACTCAGAGGTCAAAGTCTCTTTTAAAGTCCATACAATCCGTACTGGTCAAGTCATATGAGAACCATGTAGGTTGATGTCTGAGGTAGCCTTTTGAGGAAAGTGCCACACAGATTTTAGTGGACCTGTTCATACAGTGCAAGCATTTGTCAGATACCGTGTAGCTCAAACTTAGAACTTCAAGGAGCTCAACGATTTGACGAACAATATAAAAGTAAGGACAATTGGGTAGGCCGCAAGAATTACTCAAACTGCCAGACAAACTGAAAAAAGACCCTAATATGGCGATCTATATAGTCCTCACATTCACAATAATGTTATATGAGAACCAGGCAGATCTGTGTCTGAAATGATCTTTTGAGGAAAGATAACACAGATTAAGTGGGCCTGTCCATTCAGTGCAAGCCTTTGTCAGTAGTCGAGTAGCTCAACTTAGAAAACAATAAGGAGCTCAACGACCCGACGAACAATACCAAAGAAGGGATTTTAATATAGTAACTTTCACACGGGCTGTACGTGTCTCGTTTGCACCATTCTACGAAGACTGATGACATCGTAGAGTACCTACGGGTGGAGACCAATTGGACCTTGAGGGTGGAGAAGATGGAGGCGCGCCATAACACCAATTCCAAGTCATTCGTGGTGCACGTTCCGACTCATCACTTGGTGATCTTCCACAAGGAAGATTTGGCTGGAAGGTGTGCTGTATCGGCGTTTCCGCATTGTCACACGACGCCATCTCTTCGAGTTTATCTATATCTATACTAATATTATAAAGAGGAAAGATTTGTATTTTTGTATGTAACGAATAAACTCAAAAGCTACTGGACCGATTTCAAAAATTCTTTCACCATTAGAAAGCTAACACCCTGAGTAACATAGGTTATATTTTATCCCCATATTCCCACGGCTACGGGAACTACGCGGGTGAAACCGCGGGGCGCTGCTAGTTAGTTTTATAAAATATGTGTTAGTTCATAGTTATTGTTTAATACTTATATGTGTGTTATTAAACGTATGGGCCTCAGTTGCCTAAAATAAAGGCCGTTGGTTCTGGCTGTCTTTTGTAGATCTTTGACAGTCGTTACGGGAAGTCGTTTTTGATAGGTAAAGTATTAGGATTCAGTTGCATCCACTTTGGCTGGAAGTCGAGTTCAATATACTTGGTATGGACTAGGTAGGTTGATCTGACTTAGATAATAATCACAGAGCATCTATGTAAGACAGAGTGATCGGTAACCCGCCAACGGAACCAGTGTGGGTAGATGAATGCCCCGTTTGGTAGTTAATATTTCTACATCTACTCTGCTATACTAATATTATAAAGAGAGATATGATTGTATTTTTGTTTGTCTGCATTGAATAGGCTCTGAAAGTGCTTGACCGATTTGAAAAATTCTTTCACTGTTGGGAAGCTACACTATCTCCGGTGAACATAGGCTATATTATAACCCCATATTCCCACGGAAACGGGAACTACGCGGGTGAAACCGCGGGGCGATGCTAGTTTGGTATATGCTTCAATTTTAAAAGAACTGCTAATAATCTCGTATAAAAATATCCAGTGAGCAGAGTGTTGGTACTAGTAGGACCACTTTGGTTGATTGGTACTAGTAGGTGCATTGTACATTAACGTACCGTATCACCGTATGTGGAGAATACATTTATTAATTACTAGCTATCCGCACAACTTCTTTTGTGTCACATTTTTCATGACTGCTCCGCTCTTATTGGTCTTAGCGTGATGATATATATATATATATAGCCTATAGCCTTCCTCGATAAATGGGCTATCTAATACTGAAAGATTTTTTCAAATCGGACTGACGTTCAAACAAACAAACAAACAAACTCTTCAGCTTTATAATATTAGTATAGATTACCATAATGCACAAAAATAATAATTTCACAAAAAATGAATTAACACTATCATACCTGTCAAGTTCGTGATGATAACGTAAGTAGACCACATGCTGTACTGAACGTCATCCCAGTGGAACTTGTATCTTGTGAACAGGTACATTATCGTGCTTTCACCTGAAAAAACAAAAATATTTAAAGTAACAGATGTATTCCATAAAATGTATCAAAATACGCCTTTAATTACGTCAGGTCTTTTTACACGACTGCCCAAAAAAAGGAGTGTTATGTTTTCAGGTTTCATGTATGGTATATGTATGTATGTTTGTGAGTTTCTTTATTCTCTTCTTATCAATGTATGTGGTACCGTTAGAGGCGTTTAGTAAAACCGGGTAACGTAGGTTAGTGAAAGTTTTAAAAAATAAAAAGGGGAGAAACATGGTTCACAAATAAAAAAACCAAAATATTTTGTTTTAAATTTTTTTGTAAAAGTGAACTAATAAATTAAAAACATTTTGATAATCCCTCTTCCTTGCTACGACATGGAGTTTTCACTGACTTTATCTGCTCGGGTTTGATTTTCACTGACCCTCATTAATTTGATCATCATTTGAAATAAGATTAGATGTGATTTTCCTGGACGCTTTCGTCTCATTTTGAGCTCCTGTAATTTATGGACACCATGCAGACTTACTTTTAAATATTGTGGTGATGAGTCAGCTCTTTATCTAAATCACGACTGATGGTGTGATGAATGAGGACAACGATGAAATAGAAGAACTCAAAAGGTGCCTGTTTTGAGTTCTTTTACTCAGAAGACAGAAGGATTAGAGGTAGTTGCAACACAGACGCTAGCAGAGAGTTTCATAGTTGAGTAGTAGCATCACCAAACACCACCTACACACCACCTATAAACCCGCACCAGGAATAGGGTGGTTAACTAAAAAAAATCTAATTAGTTCGTCGGATAGATTTCTAAAATATATTGACCACATCTTTTTTCTATTTTCACGTAAACAAAAAATGAAGACGGTACAGTGCGTTGTAAACTGGTGTGACGTCACTACTAACTACAATTTTTAGCGAGCCGTGACGTCACAAGCCCCCACTCCTGATATTTGATGCTTTGTATCTTCGTCAGTTTTTATAGATTTGATAAACGAAAAAATACGTGTCCAATATTTTTCTATAATCTAACTGACGGACTAAACATAATCATATATTTTTTACTCAGGAAACATCCCTATTCCTCAAAACTCATCGTAAATAAGCGACAACTCGAGATTAATTTTAACTGTTAAAACAGTTTTATAACTTACCAGACATAGGTCCAAAGATAACACACATAACAATGAGCAGTAAACAAATGAATAGTCTTCTGTTTCCAGGACCTTTCCTGAAAGCCACCATAAACGTGTCAGCCACTAAGTTCACATCGAAAAATTCTCGCAGGAAACTTTTCTTTTTGTGTTTCTTTATCTCCTGAAAAATGCACCAATTTGTGAGCTACGTTTTATCATCTCAATAATGAGAATGTACTCAACTTTTAAAGAACTATCTGCCAGTTCATTTAACGGGAACAAAATTTTATGTAAAACGCATAATTAATGATGAATCGCCATGTAATGAAAACCGCAATAAAATTTAAAATATAAAAATTGATTTCATTTATTTGGAGTAATGGCGATGGATGGATGTTCCCGACTTTTAGAAATAGGATGGGTTCAATTTAAATAACTTAATGAGGATGTACGAGTGGAGTTAACTTAGCTTGATCAAACATGAGTAATTAAATGAAAAAAAAAAAGATGAACTAATCTTAGACAGTTGTCAATAACATAAACGTTTACTTACCAATTTCTTTTCAGCTCTTTGTCTTGGCTCTTTCAAGTATGTGTATCCATAAATCAAACTAAACAAATGGAAGAACAATGACACTGAAAACACACCGTAATACCCCGCCCAAGCAAACAATACACCGCTCAAAGCAGATCCAATGGGATAGCCTATATACGAGCACATGGTCACCAACCCCATCCGGAACGTCCTGTTCTCCTCCGTTGTGACGTCACCAATATAACTATACACACCAATAGAATTTGTGTATCCTCCTCCCACTAAAGCGGGAAATATAACTTCTGCAAACGCAGACACTTGCACAGGTAAGTTAAAGAAATAAGTGTTCATAATTAAGCCGAGGCAAGACAAAACTTCTCCAACTATGGGAAGCATTATTATAGCTTTTCTCTTTCCTGTCTTGTCACTCCAAGCTCCAATGAAAAGCATAACTATCACAGGGAACACCGTTTGAACTATATTTTTCCACAATGCGACACTTGCGGTCAATCTTTGTACTTCTTGTTCTTCAAACGTATAGTTCTCAGTTTGTCTTGAATTCAATGCATCACATACTTCTCTACTGTAATTAAGATTGACTCTGCATGCCTTTTCTAAATTTAAATTTTGTATTGCTAACGTTGATATCATGCCAGGTATCACATAGCATAACATGATGGGTTCCACAGATATGTTGTCTTTTATAAGTTTCAGTCTTTCTCTAAACGTAAGTTTCTTCTCTTCTTCGTGTTTCTCGATTTTTTCTGTTTCATCTGGATTTGGTTTTAGAGGAGAAGATTCATCTATGTCTTCTTTATTTACCTCTTCTTGTGTGTTTTCTGGTTCGATCTTAGGAGGTTCCATTATTAATGTTATTTCTTAGTTATCAGTAGTATATCTTGATTCAAAAACAACACGCCTGAATCTGTCGACTCTGTTGTTGTTATGTCGCGTGTAGTAATGTAGTTTCAAATTAAAATGAGAATTTGTTAGATAAAAAACCTGCTTGATAAGCAATTGTTTTATGATAAAATTTATCTCACTATAGCAAAACATTATAATCAGCGAAAACCCTAATTACTCGTAAAGATAATATGTCTACACCCCCCCCCCCTTTCTCAGAGTGATCTTTCATAATAATGTTTTTTTTTTAACTTATCGCAGTAAACAGTTCTAATAAAATTGCTATTTGTAGTAGGCTTGCAAAATTAAGCGGTATTAAAATAAAATAGCATTATTAAAACATCATGCGGTTTTTTCCTCAACAGATAAGAGTTTGATTACAAACCAGTGACTTGTGAGTTATATCAAAAACTAGCAGCGCCTCGCGGTTTCACCCGCGTAGTTCCCGTTCCCGTTCCCGTGGGAATATGGGGATAAAATATAGCCTATAGCCTTCCTCGATAAATGGGCTATCTAACACTGAAAGATTTTTTCAAATCAGACCAGTAGTTCCTGAGATTAGCGCGTTCAAACAAACAAACAAACAAACAAACTCTTCAGCTTTATAATATTAGTATAGATATTATTCAAGCCTTTTTTTGTTTTTTTTTTTTTTTTTGGGATGGGAAATCATCAAATGACCCCTCCCGCCCTGGGCGGAGCGGTAGGGAGTGTCAGACTTTTACTGACTAAAACCCACCCGTGTTCCTTCTTGTGCCCTTTGCTTTCCAGCGCCGCGGTAACTCTTTCGAACAAATTTTGCAACATATTATTCAAGCCTTATAACGAAGTAGAGGTGGATTGAGTGGTTAGTGTAGTAAGAAACTCGTGGCTAAAGTATAACAGCCGCATGCATCGCTCTTCAAGGTTAAGCAACGCTTGTCGGGATCAGTCTGTGGATAGGTGATCATCGAGTGAGTCTACATCGAGATTCCTCAGCGCCTCAGAAAGCACGTTAAGGCGTTGGCCCCGCTGTCATTTGAAGATCTTTGGCAGTCGGTACGGATTGTCAGAAGCCAGAAAATCTGACACTAGACTTTTTTATATAAAATAGGTTGTACAAGTGTACATTCCTATTTGAAACCCAGACTCCTGAGCTAGGTGAGACCTATGGTACAGAAGTCTATGTCTTCACCTGTTTTTGGAACTAACAATTCAAATGCTATAAAATGCAAACAAAAAATAAACTAAATATAATAGGGATGTTTCCTGAGGAATAAAAATATGATTCAATTTAGTCTGTCAGTTAGATATTCGAAAAATATTAGACACGTATTTTTTGCTTTATGAAATTTCTAAAAATTGACGAAGATAAAAAGCTTCAAAGATGATGAGTGGGGGCTTGTGACATCAAGGCGTGGTAAAAATCGTCGCACGAAGTGACGTCACACGAGTTTTCAACGCACTATATCGTCTTCGTTTTTCGTTTACGTGAAAAAATAAAAAATACGTGTCCAATATTTTTGGGAAGTCTATCTTATGGACTAATTAGATTTTTTAGGCAACTACCCTATTATACATATGTACATACATACATGCTCTTGTTGATACGTATGTATGAGCAAATGAGTTGCGTCTATGTGTGTGTAAAAATAAACACATAATAAACTTCATACACCCTCTAAAAAGTGCCAGCCGACTTGGATCATCTACTAACGAGCCGTTCAGCGCTTACGACTATTAAGCGAATATCAACCAGGCTCTGACTTGCCTGTTATTTTGCATGATATTAATTTCGCGAAGCCCCCGCCATTACACCCCCCTTTTAATTACATTTAATGAATAAGCGAAAATTACCTTTTGTATTATTCCAAAACCTTTTATGTGGAAAGCCCGCCTATCTTAATGAGGTTTTCAAATTTTAAATACTGTTTTGAAAATTAACGATCTTGCGTAGCTGAATGATCTGAGCTTGGGAGACTTATTTTCGCGTATTGTATCTTAGTAGGGCTTTATTGGTTTAGACTGAGGCTTGTCCATTTTTGAATATTGCTGGTTTGGCAAAAGCAAAAGTGGGTGGGACCTTAGCTAATGGTGTTGTTGATTTCTGCACTTTTATTGTAATTTTACTGTGTTATAATTTTTTTTTTTTTTGCATACTGTGTCTATTGCATCATATTGTACACTATGCTTGTATTATAAGGATAAACAGTGTAACAAATGTAGATAGGTCAATTAATAAATAAATAAATTACAAACAGCGATTTTCAAAAAGTCATGATGGGTATTGTTTTTTTTTTTTAATTAAAGCACTTGATTTTGTAATAAAGTGATTTCATTATATTCAAACATAATTAACGAATTGGCACGCATCACTGACTCAGTGAGAGAGTAGGAATAAGTAATACATTATTTACCTGAATGCAGTCTGGTTCTTCTGTATTTTTAGTTAGTAAATGGATATTTACAGTATAGCATAGCATAATCAGCCTTTTAACGTTCCCACTGCTGGACGCAGGCCTCCTCTCTAGGAGAGGGAATGGGCCGTAATTCATCACGCGGGCCCAGTGCGGGTTGGTGAATGTCACATGTCTTCGATTTTTTTATTCTAGGACATACCGGTTTCCTCACGATGTTTTCCTTCATCGTTTTGAAAGCAGTGGTGATGAAATTATTTACACAAAGTAATGCCGCCTGGCTAGTTTTGAACCCGCGATCTACAATTCGTAAGTTGGGGCCGTTACCACTCGCCCCACTCGGCCACCACTGCTCCTGATATTTACAGTGCTGTCTGGAATACTAATACTTTGTACAGGCGGCACAGTTCATTTTGTAACTAATCACGGTTCATTGCCATGTGGGCTGAAGCTTCGGAGTCCACATACCAACAGCTGGCATCATTCACAGATGTAGCTAAAAAAGGCTGCGACAAAACCATTTTTAGTATCTTTGTCTTCATTGTTTTTATTTATAAACCAACATTGCTTGCCCATATTTATTACAGTGGAAACAACGAGGTCCTTTTGATTTTCCTGAGTGACTGCCTGTATTTTGAGTAGTGTTTTTGGTTTTCTTAGACTTTGCATAAAAAACAGTACTTTCTGATGATGTTTTGACTTCTTGTGATAGTTTTGTTTTTATCAGTACTCAGTTTTATGCTTAGAATTTCTATACCTATTATAAAGTGCTTTATCTATACACAACAGGTGCCGCTTAAAAACGGCAAAAGACAGTTTTATATCTGAAACGCTACAAAAAGGCTTTAAGAACATTATCAATACAGATTTTTTTCGACTGGGTAATTTGCGATGGAAGCATATTTATTCAACATGAAAAAGTGTGGGAATGTATACAATCGAATACTAGCCAGAACAAAAATAATTGTATGGATAGACCTATAAGTGTGCGGAAGCTATAGTTGCGGAATTTGTTCGAAAGAGTCACCGCGGCTCTGGAACGCAAAGGGCATTAGGAGGAATACGGGTGGGTTTTAGTCAGTATGAGTCTGACACTTATCTCCGCTCCACCGTGAGCGGTAGAAGTCATTTGATGATTTCCCATAAAACAAGGTATGGGACAAGTTATTAAAAGCACTTGAAGACTGATCTGCTCTGTAAAGTGGGGCTTCTTAGAGATTTGATTACGACCAATCTAGAATCTCGTACAATTATAGAAGTATATATAAACAGATTGATATGAATAGTACATACATTGAGAGGAATAGTAGAGGTTTCAATGTGGACCAGATGGTGTCTACAGTAGTACCATCGCGAGCGGTCTTGAGCATCACGCTCCACCTCTCTCCACGTCAATTCGATGCTCGTTGCTTCTGCCAACCCGGCGGTAGATCTGAAAAGTTAGTCGAAATCTTTAAAAAAAAGGTTGCAGAGAAAGAGAGATATTTTAATTTATGATATATTATTTTAAACTCTCTTTAGAGAATTAAAATTTTATCTCTCTCTAATATCTATACTATTTCAAACAGTTAGTAAATTTGATAAAAATAAGGACTAGTAAGTTGTAATAAATACCGTGACGAGTACGATAACGCTCTACAATCAAACATATTTTATTTATTTGATCTCAGATTTTTTTTTTCGCCTCATGTGCTTTTATCGTATTAAGACAGCCTTAGTACGTCACAGAGAGGAGTTCATATTTTTCTCATTTCAGAACGTTTGTTATGATAATATATGCAACCATTACAGCCCTTCAAAACAGACTCGGCTAACAATCATGAACGCCGGGGAATTGTTCCGAGACAAGCACGAGACAACTCAGTTTCCCAAGGGAATATTATGAGTGACGATATATAGTAATATAATATATGAGAATATGAGAAATAATAAACAAGTATCTCATAAGTAGGTAGCTGATCTTATTGCACAAATAAATAAAATTCATCAATCTTTTAGTTGCACATTTTAAAAATTATCTAATAGGTTTCATGCACTTTAATCGCATATCTTATATTCGTTTACAATCGAAAGGATCTTCAGATCCATTGCTTTTAACCGACTTCCAAAAAAGGAGGAGGTTCTCACGTCAACTGTATTTTCGCATACATACGAATGTAAGTTTGTTTGTAACGCATCACGCATCACGCCTAAGCCACCAAATCAATTTGAAAAATTCTTTCACCAATGGACAGCTATATTATCAGCGAGTAACATAAGTTATAATTTATCCCTGTGTTCCCACGGGATTGGGAACTACGCGGGTAAAACTTCGGGGCGTTGCTAGTAGTATTATAAATGCGAAAGTTTGATTGTATGGATGTTTCTTACTCAACGGCTCAACGGATCGTGATGAAGTTTTGCACAGAGATAAAGTATAGTCTGGAATAACATATAGAAGAAAGTTTATATCCCGGAAATATGTTCCTTTGGTATTATATATTTTCGACATTTATGCGTTCATAATGCGATAATTTGGAATGATGGATGTTTGTGCTTATTATATCAGGAGTATATTCCATCGGGATAGTTTCCGACACCTGCGAGGGCGAGATTGTTGGCAGAAGCTTCTCGCGCGGGTGAAGTCGCTGTCAGAAGCTGTTCAAATAATCCATCCATTGTATCTTTTATTCGTCGTCATTCATAATAACAACCACGTATGTATCGCACAGTCGTAGCCCGAAGTTGTCTGTATAATTCGTTCGGCAAAACACTCTCGAATATATAATTGTACGTAGTTAGGTACAGCCATTATTTAGATTTAGGCAAATCAGTCCGCACAAAACATTGCTTTTCACTTACACTGGTGTCGTTTGTCACGAGTTTTTGGAGTCTTGGCAAGTTAGGAATAGATTGGGGTTTAACTGTACATCGAGCTCGGCTATATGAGGATATGCAAAGCGACTTTATGTGGTACTTGGTTAGCTGTACCCAAATATACCCCGAAACTTGGATTAAGAATTTAAATTTGAGGATTTGTCAAATCAGGAAGTGGTGGCAAAATGATTTGAACGCGTGCCATGAGTGCAGGGCCCCAAGTCTGCTATTTTTATAAATTTGCCATTCCAACACGATCCCATTGTCATTTTACTAAAAGTTCATAATCTGCTAAATTCATAATGATCGATCATTGGTCTATACTTTTTGATAACCGAGCTATTAAAAGAAATGACTGCACACGACGTTCTAATGATAGGTCACTGATCGAAGGAACTGTCAAAATTTTAGCAGATTACCGCATACGTCTGTCATTCATTTGTCATTAAGTACGAGATTACCATTCTATGCCATTTCTTTCAATGGAGTGTCAGTGGACAGTCATAATGACGCTTTTATATTAGTAGATTACCAAACTTTTCAAAGTCAACCATTATGAAATCAATGATAGACCATTCTGACACTATTGTAATTGCAGACTTGGGGCCCTGGCTCGAGACGGTGCCGAAGAATAATATCTAGAATTTCGAGGGAGGCCTTTCCACAGTACGGAGACGGCAAAAATTAAAAAAAAAAACAATCTCAATTTATCTGATAATTTGCGTTGTAAACGTAGATAATAAAATAGAAGTACGAAGTTTCATTTCTGGTGGTAGATAGAACCGCCCAAATACAGTAAAGTGAACATAATAGGATTTTAGAAAAGCAAACAGTAGTTGTTCTTGTTTCGTTTTTTGTATAATATTAACAGTTTGATACTAAATAAGTTACTTAGTAGAAAATTCGGAGGTTACGAATATTAATCTCAATGGGATTTTGCTAAAAGGGGTCGCAACTTCTAACCTTTGGGCCTACTTCAAGTATCTTTAAAGTTTCAGAATATACCAGCTCGTTTTGTATACTGTGTTTAAACAGCACGAATTACTATCCCTATTAACAAACACAACAACAACAACAACATTGACTTGTTTGGAACAGTTTAGTTAATGCGGTCATGTTTTATGAAGCAGGAAATTTTTTATGACTAGCATTTTAACCTTGTTGAGAAAAACATAATCATGGCCCATTCTGTGCCACAAAATTTAACTTAAATAAAACGGCTTCGAAAATTTTATCACCACAAAATTCAAATTTGATTATTGGCGTGCTCATTAGTGGCTGTGAGGTATTTATTTCGAAAATTTTAAACGCATTGAAAATCACAATATATTTAATTAACTATCGTTGAGGTGACATGTTGAACTTATATATTAATTACTGCTCTTGTCATTTTCACTGATGCTTTAATCATTGCCCTGTGATTATTCACTATCTAGTGTCATGCATTCATGTTTGTACCTTTGCTAAAATAAATTATTGTTTGACAGCCTGTAAAGCTTAATCGCAAACCATATTTTTGCTATCATGGTTTACAACGAGCAGCCAGCATAAACAGCATTTAGCCATAATAAACATAACAAATAAGAAGGCATATTAATTTTCCCACTCAATTTGTGTTTGATTCAATTATTTTTAACACTACGTAGAGTAACCTCGCATCATGGCGTCAATCATATCCCACAAACTACGGCTGAGTCTGCCACGAAGCCGTTGGATGTTTCAAAAAATCACGAAGTGGTGGCCTGCACTGAAATAAACATAACAAATAAGAAGGCATATTACTTTTTCCACTCAATTTGTACCAGATTCAATTATTTTTTACACTATCTACGTAGAGTGACATCGCGTCAAGGCGTCAATCTCATCCCACAATCTACGTCTGTGTCTGCCACGAAGCCATTGGATGTTTTAAAAAAACACGTAGTCGTGGCCTGCACTAGTTCCGACATGCGGCAAATATGTTCTGCCCAGTAGACCCAATTGAGCTTTGCTACTTTCAGGGTGACATCAGCATAAAATATAAAATAAATTAACCGCATTGCTTTCACCGCATACACTACCTTATTCCACCGAGCAATTACTTCCATACCGAGTGCGAGAGTTAATTAACTCGAATACCATATCTTTACTGATTAACTTCGTCTTTAAACTCGGTTTATATGACGAATAAATTACAAGTTTACTCAATTATTCTGATTAGGGGTAACGCGTCGAGTTTGCGGAGTTCAGGTCACTGATGGCTGATGTGGCTTCTGACTTCCTGAGCTATGTTCTGTTCGTTATAATGATGATTGATATATCTTACACTTATTTATAGTAAGGTCTTTTATACCGATACCAAAGGCCGAATATACTACTTTCGTTTTAGGTTCTGCTCTAATCTAAACTTATTTAAAGCTCAAACCTATAGTATGTCCGCTGAAATATAGGCCTCTCGGTAACTCTACTGTTGGTTAAAATGGACTATCAGAGAGGCTAGTGACAAGTTGGTTTCATGCAGAAGACAAGTGATCCCAAGTTACAGTACCTAAACATAATATTTTGTTAAGTGAACAGGAGCACTCACGACGACGCGGCGACGCTACGCGGTTTCCAACAAATCACAGCTATAAAAACTAAGTTGATTTTATCTTTTATGATATCGTTGTGAACACAAACAAGTCAGCGAACTGACCGTATTAATACCTACTGTAAAACGTAAAATCTAGTTTCAAAATGCCTACATTTCCATTAAAATTCTATCGCTGGATATAAAATCACATTCGTCTATCGCGATTCGTTCACAAATAAAACGAAAAACAGAGAAAAAAATAGGCGCCAGCGTAAAAAAAAATATCTTTTTCACATATTTGATTTAGTGTTTTCGATTCTAGCTGTATAAAAGTACATCTAACTTCGTTTGTAGGTTCGACTGGGACTGTCAAAGAGCCAATTACTGTGAATAGAATTTGTTATACTTAAGGTGGTGTACAAATGTTTTGACAGCGCTGTAAAGTGCTTTTGATGGCTGGCAAAGGGAGCCAGCGCCGGTTGTAATAATACAGAGTTGTTCGACGGGTTAGTTTCAAACTCTCGCTATTACAGACGGTGCTCAGTTCTAGGTGAGGAGCTACTTTTTAATGAATTAATTTAGTTCGAATTAAGGTGGTTTAAATTGTGTACCTGCATGTTCAACGGACTCTGTTTTAGTAACTTCGTTATTTAAATTGGCATATAGTACAGTGAGGTATTAGGAATCACAGGAGCTTGCATTTGATTTGGAGATTCGTTTATCTTACTGCAGAAACTCTGCAGTCAGAAGACCTAGGGACATTGAAGAAATCTTAGCTGTACTGCAGGATTAGATCAGTATTATCAGATACTTACCCTGAATCACGCTGAAGCAAAATTTATGTCGATAGCATCACTGATGTTTACAGTAGTTCATCATACGCCAATTTCAATGAACAACTTTTACTATGGGACAACTTGAAAAAAAAAAAAAATAAGCTGTTCCCTACATTTTGATTAGTTATACGAACATAAATGTAAGGAACAGCTATTTTATTTTTCAAGTTGTCCCATAGTAAAAGTTGTTCATTTATATAGTATAGGTTGTTGGTGTTTTACAAATAACCCTGTATAGAGACTAATATTGTAGATGCACACGGGTAGACAATCTCCCGGATATAGGATATGTTTTACTTTAGAATTTACTTACTTCTCCTTTTTCTAAAATGCTAGTAAATAAGGTAACAAAATTAATCAAAAACTGCATCCAAACTACACTTCACACGACTGTACCACAAAATCATAGTTCCCAGGTAAATTATATAATTCGGATATACGAGGCCAACAACGCATGACGTGGTGTTCCAGTAAGTGATATTTACGGTGTGCTCGCCTGTACCTAGTGTGTCCTACGTCACTGTGAATTAGTCCACTCAACAGAGAATATAATTACATCGTCCTGTTACTGTAAACGGTTGATGGTGGTAATAATAGACTTCGCATAGGTGCAATGCTGATACTAAATCTCTGCTGTATTATGCATGTATTATACGTATAAACCTTCCTCTTGGATCACTCTATCTATTAAAACCGCATCACAATCCGTTGCGTAGTTTTAAAGATCTAAGCATACATAGGGACAGACAGCGGGAAGCGACTTGGTTTTTTACAAAGTGACGAATAGTTGTTTCAGGGAAAATATGTTAACTGACCAATTTTTTTGTATCTAAACAATACAATTATAAACCTTAAATATTTTGATATTGGATAGTTGCATATATGTACATATTATGTGGATGATTTTTGATGATGATCTTCAATCCATTTGTCCGAAAGGTATAGTTTTTGGATTCATTTTAAAGCTATAGGCAACAGGTAAGCTGAGTTGAGTATATCATTCCTATAGTCTGATAAGGAGTCCACAAATGATTTACTTAAATTATTTATCAAATTATTTATTCACAATTACAGGTATAATAACAAAACATAATTTCAAAATATACAAATACTGCAGCTTTAAAGTTAGCTCATTTTTCAAGATATTTTCACATAGCATGAATTTTAAAAAGGGTCAATATACGAAATCATTCGATAAGATTCACCGATCCATCCATAAGACCACTCAAGAGTGGTCTTGAACATTTCAATGTCGTAAAGTTTCTGTGAGAAAGATTCGACCTGTATAGCAGGGTCTCTCTCACACACTGGAACAATGATGTAGGTAATTCAGTGTAATTAGCGAAATTAACCCTCAACGTCGAAGTAATAGAGCATCTTTTAGGCTATGCAGGAACCACAGGGATGTCCCCAGGCAGGGGTGGAGTATTGGGCACGTTCAGTCTTTTCTCTTTCTCGTCTTTTTTGTGCTGATGGTAGAACCAACTGGAAAGAAAGGAAAGAATACATGTTTAGATAAGGGTAGAAGGCAGAATTTTATGGAGGATGATTCGTAACCAGTCTTGCCAAGAAGTACCGTGTTCCCCAGTTAATGGGTTGTGGAGGTCTGGTAGGCAGCCGCTTCACGTAAAATACTGGTATTCAGCTGAATCCGGCTTGACTGGGAGCCGACCCCAATGTAGTTGGGAAAAGGCTAGGCAGATGATGATGATTCGTAAAGCGCGTTGTGTTCTACGCGCGTCTCAAAGAGATGTCAGCATAGAAGATGGGGTCCGCTAGGGTCAGTGTTTGCCAGGGTTACGGAATTTGTTCGAAAAAGTCACCAGATGGGTTTTAGTCTGTAAGAGTCTGACCCTCCCTTCCGTTGCGCCAAAAGCGGAAGAAATCGATTGGTTTTTGCACGCGCCAATACCTATAACATATTGGCTTCATTACAATGTTATAACTAGACCACGATCACTAATCAGACATATCAGATTTCTTGTGAAACAGTTGTGTGTATTTTAGTGGGCAATAAAGACACTTTCATTCACGATTTTGAAACAAGAAAAAACAAAGGCTACCTTTCACTTTTATGAATTTACCGACAGAAATCCTTCCTCTTTCATACTTTTTAACAAGAAATGTACTAAGTTTACAAAAATTGATCGCAGCGACGTATGTCAGAGACGATCAATTTTTGTAAACTAGACAGAGAATGGATGAGTATATCATGACTTTTTAGTATTCATGATATACTCATTCATTCTCTTCAATAAAGTTTTGTTGTTTGTCATTGTTGGGGAAAAAATATAATCTAGATAGGTGGTTGCATCGTAGCGTATATATCGAAAATACATAGTTTACAGAAAGATGTGATGTTTTTCGTGTTCTTTATCGTTTGGAAGGAAAATTAATTTTCTTTAATATAATCTGTCATTTACTTCTTTCTTTGATGTTGCTTATGAATTTGGTTATGATTTCCTTGAATTAATATCGTCAACAAGTAGGTACTTACTTATTCTTAAGAAGGTACTCTTGTTCAAGCTAAGTCGACATTAGAGAAGATGAAGAGCTTTTAATATAATTTTTGTCTGATAAATAAATGTTAAAATATACCACAGATGTTAAGCTCAATACCTTGTCTCTGAAAAACCAGGTCCCTTCGACATCTGGCGACGAATAACGCATTATCAGAGTTGTCGCCGAATAAATAAATGCTTAAGAAATCTAGAATTTCTGTCCGCCATTTTGCTATCTATTACTTTGTAGGCTTATGCCTGATTTCAATGTTATTTATTGTCTGTATTCGAAGAAACACAATATACAGTTTTTTTTTCATTCGCACGAGAAGAAATATCAATTGACGTAAGGGAAATTTATCCAAAATGCTAACATGCCCCTTATAACAGTTAACATAATGGATATTTATCCAATATGCCAATATGTCCCTTACGTTTATTGATATTTCTGGTACCGATATTATGTCACCTGAAAATACCGTCCGTGTGATTATAAAATATTTTGAGTGATTGTAAACTCTCGATAAATGGTCAACTGAACATTCGGAATACTTATTTACGCTTAAAAAATTATAGTTGATAATCTCTCGAAGTAATTCCGAGAAATTGTAAATCGACATTAACTGAAGACGTATTGGCGAGCAATAAGTATACGGTTCTACCTTTTCCATCGGCAAGCACGTTAAGGCGTTGGTTTCAGCTGATATTCAATCATTTTTAACAGTATCACGGTAATCAGAAACAGTAAAATCTGTCACCAGTCTTGCCAAGGGATATCGTGATATGCTGTAGCTCCATGTAAAATACTGGTTTTCAGCTGTATTTGGTTTGGCTGGAAGCCTCAACAAAAGGCTAGGCAGATCGATTGGTAGTTGACGAAATCTTTGAAACATACGCCCTGGATCGAAAGAATCATTTATTCTTACTCACTTAAAAAAATGATGCCTAACGATTGGAAATCTTCCATTTCTAACAATTCGGTTATTGGATTTGACTTGAACGGAACAAAGGGTCACTGTGGTTTTGGTATTCAATCTGTCAATAGTGATTCTTCCAGTACTTAAGTACTGGAGGAATCACTATTGACAGATTACCTACCTAGTAGTTACCGACCGAATACGGAACCAACGTGAAGTAATTAAATTCAGTCATGGAGGCTACCAATCAATCAAGTCATCCTGTCAGGGAGGTCATTCTGGATATCTATATCTATCTATACTTACATCTTATGTATAAAATTCTCGTGTCACAATGTTAGTTACGAGTACCATAAACGGCTTGACCGATTTTTATGAAATTTATATGCATATTCAGTAGGTCTGAGAATCGGCTATATTCGGTTATATAATATATAAAAAAGGGTATGAAAAATAGATAGTAGCCGATTCTCAGACCTACTGAATATGCATATAAAATTTGGTAAAACAACTATTGCTGAGTTGCAGCTAGAATATTTATATAAATAAAACTGAAGAGTGTTTTGTTTGTTTGCTTGAACGCGCTAATCTCAGGAACTACCGGTCCAATTTGAAAAATGATTTCTGTTTCAGATAGCCCATTTATCGAGGAAGGCTAAATATTATCCCCGATCAAGGAACGAAGCAGACAAAAAAAAGTCAAACGAAGTTGCGCGGGTCAGCGAGGCGACTTATAAACTTCAATATTGTTTCAGATAGGGGATTCTGGGATATTTGTTATTTTAGAAGATATATTTCGAATAGAAGGATAGTCGTTGCTGGTTAGGCAAAATGGGGGATAAGTACTAGGTATTTATTTTCTTTGCTGAAGCTGAAGAGTTTGTTTGTTTGTTTGAACGCGCTAATCTCGGGAACTACTGGTTCGAATTGAAAAATTCTTTTTGGGTTGAATAGACCATTTATCGAGGAAGGCTTTAGGCTATATATCATCACGCTTAAGCCAATAGGAGCGGAGCAGCGATCAAGAATGTTTTAAAATCGGGGATTCCACGGGGACGAAGTCGCGGGCAGCAGCTAGTATTACATATACGTATATCTTTAGTAAAATAACAAAAGCTGGTGTCTGTAAATTGAAAGAAAGTTGATAAAAATAAAAGGTTCTTCTACTCTTTAGTTACCCAATAAAGAGTAGAAGAACACAAATCAGAGATTTTTTAAATACTCTTCTGTCAGTTTATTTATTAGAGTTAATCTCCGAAACTACTGAATGGATTTCATATACTTTTCACACGTGGATCAAGTATAATTTGGAACAGAATTGAGGCACTGTTCCATTAAAATAGGATAGTGGAAAAACTTTATCAATGCTTGGTATTCTGGGTACCCTTTTTAATAACTAAATACTGCATTTTCACAAAAAAACCTCCAAGTTATCAGTACCATTACGTTTCTTTTTATAATGTTAGTAGGAAGACGAGGAGTTACGAAAGCGAGTGGTCTGCCCTGTTTAAACTACATTAGACAATGGGCTGAACCGAGAAACGATCCAGCCTCCGGTGTCTGAACTAAGAAATATGTAATGAAAAATCCCTTATAATAAGTTCTCATTACTTGTGAATCTCCAAGAATTTAGGCGAAATCTATACTAATATTATAAAGCTGAAGAGTTTGTTTGTTTGTTTGTTTGTTTGTTTGAACGCGTTAATCTCAGGAACTACTGGTCCGATTTGAAAAAATCTTTCAGTGTTAGATAGCCCATTTATCGAGGAAGGCTATAGGCTATATATCATCACGCTAAGACCAATAGGAGCGGAGCAGTCATGAAAAATGTGACACAAACGAAGTTGTGCGGACAGCTAGTGTCATATATGCATCTAAAAACCCTTACCCAAATATACAAAGCGCAGGTATGGTAGCGGTAACACTCATGAGGAACACAGCGCCAGGCAGCACACTCAGAGTCGCGATGTACACCCTGGAGTAGAGCGGCGCGAAGATTATCGGCATCACTGTCTCTGCCACGCCGAATAGGGAGTACACTTTACCTGGAGAAGAAATGAATGAAGAATAATAAATAACAATGTGATATAATGTGGTAATTTTTAAATTCTATTTTGGATTGTAATAATTTAACTAATGGATAAATTTATAATATTGGTTACTTATGCAATAACCTACCTATTTTGTATATTTGTACGCCGTTAAGGCAAAACATGACTGTAATAAAACATTTTAGTAACATCTTGCATGCCATGTGTGTGCATACTCATGTTTTGGACAAATAAATGATCTTTATCTTTATCTTTATCTGGAATATTCAAATTAAGGTTTTAACTAGGTTAGAATAAGGTCCTAAAAAGTAATACAGTATTTTAAGTGGTAATCAATTTAATCAGTTGAACCACTTCTAAGGCAACGGGGCCTTAGAAGTGAGCCTAGAGTATCTATTACTGTGTCTACGTTTTCCATTTTACTCTTGTATGGCAGGTCTGCTGGAAAACTTCTGTATGTATACATGTTACCGGAAAATTGTAGATTTTTTTAAATATTGTAATACATTTTTATTAGATGATAAATTTTTACAGATTATGCAAAAATCGGTTAATATAGATAGATTCCGTGACAAATATTTAATTGAAAATAATGACTCCTCATGAGGCGTTAATTCTGTTGTATGTTGTATAGATAAAAAGTAATAAAAAACAGGATAAGCTTTCCTATACAACGTGGCAACGCCGCCAACCTTTTGGGGACGCTTCCAGTCGACGGCGATGCGGATTGTTTTGAGGGTATGTAGATACCCAAGTATATAATAAAATAATAAATAAATAGCACTGGGGGTTAAAAACCAGTTGACTAATGGCACACATTTATTCTTGTTGTCTAAGTAAGCTGTAATGAAATATTAAAGTGGACAAAATGGCGGCAACTCCAAATTAATGTTGTGACCTTTTGAAGTCTCATTGCAGTCTTGAGTTCTAGAAAGGTTCACATTGTATACGATTATAATGTCAATTTCTGAACAAAATACACAAAATATAAAGGCTGATTAATATATCACAAACCAGACCCACTTACAGCAACAATCTGAATAACGCTCCACAAAAGGTTCTATATAATAGCTTTTGGCTGCATTCATGTTCACATGTATTATATTAAAATGCCAGCAATATAACACCGTATATGTGGAGCTTTAAACAACCCGTACCGAATGTTTCATTTCTTAAAATGTTCTTTTCAGATTTTAAATGAAAGCTGGCTTGAAGACTAATTTTATTGTAACACCATTAATTAGTTAATAGGCCATGTTTGCACTCCTGTACATGCCTTATACAGGTATAAGTGTTATATTTTCACTTTAATACAGCTGATGAACCACGTGCGGCCTATGTCAATTTTTAGAGTTCACCAGTGAACTGAATGTAAACTATTAAAGATAAAAAATGCTACTTGTATAATTATGTTATCTTACCTAATTCTTGATACGAGACAAGTTTCGATGCAATCGATCGTAAAGCGATTGCGGTGGTACCGTTTAAGATTTCTAACAGTGGAGCTGAAAAAGAAAAATGTGTTAAATTAATTCCTTGTCTGCTGCTTGTTCCTTGGCTGTTAGGGCTACCCCGCTTTTGTAGTGCCTCTGGTATGTTTGCAGAGGCTAGGGTAGATGGCTTCCATGCCATCTTGCGCAAGCGGCTCGTATCGCTACTAAGCAGAGTCAGGAGTAGCAGTAACGGCATTCTACAGGTCATTGGTGATAAGCAGGACTCAAGTATTTTAAAAGCTTTTATTCGTGCGCACATTTTGAAACCATAAGTGTATCAGGTATGGACTTTTGTCTGAAATAAAGATTTATTATTATTATTTCATTTATTTATTTTTTGTACATACTTGTTACATTTTTAAATATTTCTATAAATAAATAAAAAAAACATTTAAAAATATAAAAAATAGTAGCCCACCGGTATCGGGAACAGGGTCCAAGCTACCGGTGGTCAGGGCTCCCGAGAGAGAAACCTCCTAACTATGCGGGCCGTGTCAAGAAGCACTGCTTTCTGGATCAAGCCCTTGATCCAGCTGCCCAACGAGAGCCTCTTAAGATGTTGGTCGAGGCTCTTGGCAATTATGCCATTGGCCGTCACGACTATCGGCACAATGACTGCTGTGTTCACATCCCATATGTCGACAACCTCGCGAGCCAAGTCAAGGTACTTCGATTGTTTATCCTTCTCAGCCTTCACGAGGTTCTCGTCATGCGGGACTGCTATATCAACAATCATTGCGCGACGCTCTAGTCGGTCTATCACCACTATGTCAGGCTTATTGGCAACAATAGTCCTGTCAGTGATGATAGACCGATCCCAGTACAATGTGCAATTGCCATTTTCGAGAACTGGGTCGGGCGCATACCTATTGTACGGTACTTCCGATTCCACAAGATTGTATTTAAGGGCAAGTTGCTGATGGATAATCCTGGCTACAAGGTTATGCCTGTGCAAATAGTCTCCGTTAGCCAGACTAGAACAACCGGAAATAATGTAGCGGATGGATTCCCCCGGCCGGTGACATGCCCGACATATGTCAACCGTACCGTCCTTCACAATGTATTTCCGGTAGTTGTTCGTCATCATAACTTCGTCTGTAATCGCACAGATAAAACCTTCGGTTTCCCCAAAGAGGTCACCAAAACGCAGCCAGGCCACGGACGCTAGAAAGTCTACATCGGGCCCATGTAGGACCCGATAAAAGCGTCCGTGAAGCTCCTTGCTCTGCCATACCTCCCTGCGATCATTAGTATCTAATACCACAGGTTTGCGCCAGTTCTCGTTAGCCAAGGAGAGCGGGGTGAAGCCCTTGTCCACTGCGACCACATCCCGGTGCATACCCACGTCGGCTTCTAGGAAGTATTCCCTAAGGCTGCATACCTCGCGGTTGTGCAGGGTCTTAGCATTTAAGAAGCCTCGACCCCCACACTTCCGCGGGATATACAGCCTCATTACCGATGATCGTGGGTGATGCATCCGATTTGCGGTCAGCAGTGAACGGACCCTCCTATCCAGGGCGTCCAGTTCTGTCTGAGTCCATTTGAGTATGCCGAAAGAGTACATCAATACCGGCATGACCCAACCGTTAAAGGCGCGCACCTTGTTTCCGCCTGATAAAAGACTATTTAGTACTTTGTTCAGGCGGCCGAAGAAGCGCTCCTTCAACGATTGTTTCACGCCAGTAGCATTGATGCCCAACGCTTCCGACATACCCAAATACTTGTATGTTTCGGTTGAGCAAAGGGATCTAAGGTGTATGGAATCCGAGAGTTGGGTTCCCACGGATTCCATAATCTCACCTCGCTTCACATGCATGACCGCACATTTGTCCACACCAAATTCCATACTGATGTCGCTACTGAAGGTTTCTGTTACCTTCAGTAGCTTCATCAGTTGCAAGTTGTTGGGGGCAAAGAGCTTCAAGTCATCCATGTAAAGGAGGTGCGATATGACCTGACCACCTCTTCTCAACCGGTAGCCTTGGCCCGAACCCTCCAGCAGTGTACTAAGAGGGTTGAGGGACAGACAAAACCACAGTGGACTCAGACTGTCACCCTGAAATATGCCGCGCTCGATCCTTATCGGTTCACTGTTCGCCTGGGTCTGTCGACATCCTGGATAGTGAAGGACCGTCCTCCACTGCCCCATACACGACATCAGGAAGGCGCGTAGAACTGCATCAACTTTATACAGCTCCAGCACCCTCATGAGCCATGTATGGGGCACTGAGTCATAGGCCTTCTTATAGTCTATCCAACATGTGGACAGATCCTTTCGGGAACGACGAACCTGTTGGCTAATGGCAACATCGATGAGGAGCAGCTCCTTAGTACCGCGGGCCCCGCTCCTACATCCATTCTGAGAGGTAGACATTATTGAATTACTTTCAATATGATCGTTAATCTTTGCTCTCAAAATGGATGTAAGAACTTTATAGACCGTCGGTAAACACGTGATCGGTCTATAATTTTTGGGATCCGCAGTACTACCTGATTTATGGAGCAGGTGGGTTATTCCTGTCGTGAAGAACTGGGGCAGCGACCTTGACTCTAAGGCAGACTGGAACTGAGACGCCAAGCGAGCGTGCGATCTTGTCAACCATTTAATCCAAAAGTTGTGCAGCCCGTCCGGCCCTGGAGATTTCCAATTAGGCAACGGACGGACTGCACGAGCTACATCTTGGGGGCTGATGTTAATTGCCCCCATTTCTGGTATCGAATCGCACGCGCGCTCGACCTCCCGGGTCCAATCACCCTCGGTATGACTGACAGGCACCGACCAGATGTTACGCCAGAATGAAAGCATGGCTTCATCATCCGGTAGGCGCGTATCAGTCACACCTTGGTCTGGTCGCTCCCAAGCCCTGTAAACCCACCTCTCATTGTTTTGGAATATGCGGTTCTGAGTATATCTATCCACTCGCCGCTTGTACCGACGAATACGGTTTGCCCATGCATAGACTTTCTGCTTCAGGAAGTCGATACGCTCTGTGACGCGGGTCAGATAGTCTCGAGGACTAATATCAGTCCCCGAGAACGCCCGCCTCACAAAGCGCATCACTCTACGGCGAGTGTTGCCCTCCCTGAAGCAGATAAGTTTGCCGATGAGCGCTCTAGCCTCAGCAATACGTCGCTCGATCCTGCACTGCCAAGCTGGTACAGCTGGTCGTGCAACTCTGTCACTGTTTGGAAGTTTGACATGAGCTACACGACATGCTGCTGCAGCCCCGCAGTACAGGATTATTATATTATTATTATTATTATTATTATTATTATAATATTATAAAGAGGTAACGTTTGTGAGTTTGTGACGTTGTAAGGAGTAATCACTGGAACTACTGAAGCGATTTTCAAAATTATTTCACCAATAGAAAGCTACGTTATTGTCGAGTGTCATATTATTGTATTTTATCTCCGTATTGCCACGGGAACGGGAACAACGCGGGCGAATGCGCGGGGCGCTGCTACTGTATTTAATAACTCTAAATAAATGATATTTATTTTGTAAGTAGGTTGTAAATAACACTTTTACACGTCAATCTTTTTTGACTGTTATAAACTAGATGACGCCGGTGTTTCTTAGCTGACTACCCTGAGAAGAAACACCGAAACAAACTCGGAGGTCAAAGTATCTTTTGAAGTCCATACAATTGTACTGGTCAAACACTCTCCCCACCAATAAAAAAAGTTTTATATAGACCAATAAACCTAGAAACTCAAAGAAAAAAAAATTAAAAACCCCCGACACAAAAACCTAAGTTCCCTTTTTTTCACAACTTTTAAACGGCTCAACCGATTATCATCAAACATGTATAAGGACACTCACCCGTAAATCACCTTCATACAAAATAAACTAAATTTAAATCGCTTCATCTGTTTGCGAGTTACGGAGCTACAGACAGACAGAAAAACAGACAGACAGACACGACAAACTTATAACACCCCTCATTTACGTCGGGGGTTAAAAACAAACGGTATGAAAATGTCTACTTAGTAAGGTACTCACACAAATACACTTCATAGTCATTCCTAGCGAAGGCCAAGACAAGAGCTCCGCAGATCTTACTGCTGGTGGATATTATGCCGAGCACCGCGTCGTCTGCCTTCAGCTTCCTGCTGAACACGCTGATTGAGAACAAGGTACCTGGAAAACAAACACAATTACTTTAAGGGAAGGTTCATATCTGACGGAACATGCGTCGCGTATTATCGGTCGCGTAACGCCAGAAAATGTATAGAAAAAACACTTGACCGTTCACACTCAACCGATGTTACGTTAGTGCGTCGAGTGTGAACGGTCAAGTGTTTTTCGGTCATTCGGTCAAATACTCTGTAATCTATAAGTTATATTAAATATTCTCTGTATTATTGTTTCCAAATTTTAGGCTGTAGATTCGGAGATATATTATGTATGTATATTAATAACTTCAAAATTATGAAAAAAAAATTGAGAGTCCTAACATCAAGTCCTTTCATTCGATATATCTAAGTCTCAAAAACTTTTAGTTAATCGTCGTTTAATTCTAGTTTAGAACTTTAAGTATTAAACTATTTTTTTTTTTCAAAAGTCCCCCATAAGTGACTATTTATTTTCATTACGCGTTGTGTCTGGTTCACAGAACTTCACATGTTTACCAAAATTTAATGGTCTAGTAGATCCGGGGCAAATAAGCCGTGACAGACAGACGGACACACAAATGTTCCTCCTATAAGGGTCCCGGTTTTTCATTCGGACTTACGAAACCCAAAAGTTCTTTGTCGATCCAATACAAAGTAGCCAAAAGTCGCAGTTCTGACCATTACATACATATACCAACGAGGTAGTTATTAGTGCCAAGAGACTCATTTGTTCAAACTCAACCTCTAGGGGTCAAGTTGACCGTAAATCAGAATTATACAATAATACTGCTACTATAAAATACGGGAGTATCATCCGGGACAATATAACAGATGTTGTGAAGTACAAATTCAACAAAATTACAGTTGCATTCAAAGGAGCGTACTATTGGTTGCATAAGTAGCTGGATATCACTGAGCAACTTTAGAATTTTGACGTATTTATTTAAACATAATGCTGAATAGTATGATCAAAACCTTGTTTTCATTCGCCTCTGGTATATTGTCGAGTATCTATGACTTAACTGCGTTTATAGTGAGACTTCTCTAGTGGCGATCTGATGTGTGCTAGATGAGCCATGGACAGTTATCCTGGCTACTGCCTTGCTGAATCATCATCATTATAACAGCCAAAAGACGCATAAACCTACTCAGAGTTTCGCCTCATCGACCGGTACTAGGCTTCTCCCACTCAATGGACTCACACAGCCCTCATCATCTCATCGGTCCACCGGTGTATTCCCGTTCGTCCCCTCGACTTCGGTCAGCGAGTCAACACGTCCCCTGAGGATGCCTCGTGGAGAGGCGAAACACGTGTCGGTAATGGTGTTGGGTTTTGCCTTGCCTTCCTGCATGTGCATAAAATCCTTGCATTTGCCTTGTAATCTTGCATGTGCATAATAAAGCGGGCGGGAGGGAGGTGCATACCTGCAACCCACTAATATTCGCGGAAATTAAAACTAGATATATTATTTTCAAATTCAAATTTAAAATGGATTTCCGCAAAGTAACGCCTGACTCAATCAATTTTAACAACCTGAATGGTAAAGTCTGTTTGTAGTGTTTAATTGTAATATAATACAGACTTTTTTTATTATAAGCTCTATACACTGATTTTTTAATCATATTTTTTTAGTTTTAAGGAGAAATTTATTCTTAATTAAAAAGAATATTATATACACCCCTAGTTTATAATTAGTACAAAAAAAACAGGGCTCTGTCCGTACCCGTTACTGATCATATTTGTATAGTCAAAAGTAAAAAAACAAAAACCTGAAATTGTCCACGGAGTTTTTTAATAATTGGTAAATTCATAATAGAATCAACATTCATAACAATTGCTACTAGAAAATACTACGCACAGTGTTTTTCCATTTTAATCGTCATTTATTCATTCATAAATCAATGGCCTGTACAATATTTTTATAAGTTGAGTGACATTTTAGGATATAAAAAACGCGAATAACTTTGCTGTTTATGAACATAATTTTTTGAGACTTTTCTTAATTAATAACAAGGCCTTTTCTAATAAGCCCTTAAAGTATTTGTACTAATTAAAAACTAGGGGTGTATAAAAAAACTTTTTACAAAAAATTAAACCGACTTCTAAACAAAAACCCAAAAAGTATAAAATAACTTTAATTTCGGAACTCGGTGTTTTTGGTTGCTTTTTTGTTGTTGTACACACCGACTTCCGAAATTAAAGTTATTTTATACTTTTTGTTTAGAAGTCGGTTTTATTTTTTGTAAAAAGTTTTTTATTTTTCACTTTTTAGTGGTTCACTCCCAGCTAAACATACCCATCACAGCGTACGTGGTATAAATTGGTGTAAACAATAAACAAACATGCGATTTCAGCTACCCCGACAGATTTGCTATCATTTATTGAAATTAACATAAAAACCACTTGTTCGATTTCGATAAAATTTTCATTGGACCATTTGGGAAGTATACCCTTTCCAACAAAAAAAGAATTTTTCAAATCGGTTGGCAAGCAACAAACATTAAAAAAAAATACAAACATCCGAATTGAGAACCTCCTCCTTTTTTAGAAGTCGGTTAAAAATATTGCGAGTTATCGCAAAGTTGATTCTGTGATTTTTATTCCTTAATAAATGACTGAAATTTATTTCAAATTTGTTTTTTTTACCAATTAAAACCACCAGTCTTATATTTTTTGGTGGGGAGCAGTAGACCTAAAAAAAGAATTAATAAATTATTCCCATTCGTCCCCTAAAAAATTTAGAGGGACCATCGGGAAAATAAATAACGAATTCCCGTTCGTCCCCCTCGGGGGACGAAGTCGAGGGGACGAACGGGAATACACGGGTCCACCTTGTGACCTTGGGTGGTCTTCCAACGACTGTCTATCAGAAGACGCATCTTCTGATAGATAGCCGCCACTTCTGAACCTTTCGGGTCGCCGTTATTGAATACCAATCACAACTACCACGAAAATGTACTAGGTGTCATGGCGAAACGAGAGAAAGAGACTGGAAAATCTTTTCTTACTTACCAATGGAGTGTGTAACCAAACTGTATGTTGAGTAGATGCTATACTTGACTTCATCCCAGTTGAACTGGTACCGAGTAAATATATACATGATACTCAGCTCTCCTGCAAATAATACGTAGTTAGTTTTATACGAAAAATAAATAAAGCTTGATAAACTAGAATCTTTATGCTAGAAAACTCGTGTGTTTATTGAAATGTGTGATTAACACTTGCAGGACATAAAGTCTTCATCTAAAAACGTCATACATTTTAAATGACTAATAAATATTATTAAAGAGTTGCACTTAAATTTCGGTATTTATAACGTTGCTAGTGTTAGCTAAAACTGTGACCTTAGCGTGTGTTTTTTAACGTGTTCGATCGCGTTAGCGTAAACGTCAATTTATATTGAAAACAAGCACCATCTGTTGGAAAACCTTTTTTTATATACTTTGACATAAGTAAACGTTTACGGTAACGCGACCGAGTACGTTAAAAAAACTCGCACAGATACCTGTTCACATGTTAAGTGCCATCATGCCATCATATCGCGCCAATGCCAACATGAATCTATTATGCGCGAGAAACAGAACAAATAACAGTATCCCTTTTATACAGCAAATTCATGATGACAATGACATATTATTTGGGGTCGATCATTTATGCCGAACCATAGTGACCATCTTAACATATTGACATTCTTCCCTGTCTCTGAAAGCATCGTGGTCCCGGCTGTCATTTGTAGATGTTTCTCAGTCGTTACGGATTGTCAGAAGCCAGAAAAAGTTGACACAAGTCTTGCCAAGAAGTACCTTGGTACCCAGTTGATGGACTGTGGAGGTCTGGTAGGCAGCCACTCAATGTAAAATACTGGTATTTAGATGAATCCGGTTTGACTGGGAGCCGTTCTCAATATAGTTGGGAAAATGCTGGGCAGATGATGAGAGTTTTTAACAGTACTTGAGCATTATGACTTCTCACTTAGATGACAAACTAAATCAAAGATCCTAGAACCATTCGAAGACATGTGACATTCACCAAACCGCACTGGGCCCGCGTGGTGAATTACGGCCCATTTCCTCTCCTAGAGAGGAGGCCTGTGTCCCAGCAGTGGGAACATAAAAAGTCTGAATATATGCTATACTTAGATGAATGGTTAATTAATAATTTACTATCTACCTACACAGTTTAGTTGCAAAAACAATCTTTCCACATCCACAGAGTGTAAGAACTTATAAAATGTAAATAATAACTAGTAGCGGCGTATGACGTAAGGCTGAACTTTACTAAAGCAATCACTGCCTAGGTCGGCTAGCCTGTAATTTCCCACGAGGACTAGAAACCTGCGCTATGAATGACGACTTTCATACTATAACTTAGAAGATTTGATATTTTTTCCTAAGCTTGCTTGAGTTTCGGAAAAGCCATATAATAACTCAACTAACAAATTAACAGAAGAAGTTGTTAACGTGTTCTGAAACTGGATGTTATAATAATTCTTATTGAGTAGAAGAAACTGAAGAACGCCAGTTGCTAGATATTTACATATACATATAATAAAATCGTAGACTCGCAGTATCTATACATAGAATATTTTAGGTTATCTGTATGTTTGTGGTGGCATCACGCAAAAACCACTGATCGGATTTGAAATCTAGATACTTAAAAATATGGAGTGTTATCCTGAGTTTTATTTAGTGTTTATTTCATTATAATTGAGCTACAAAATCAAAACATTTTGAATTTCTAAGTTTAGTAAGAAACATTATAGAGATATAAGCGCCGCGATGACTGAGTCCTGCACGCATCGCGCAAAAAGTACATACAGATTTGTTTCATACACAATAAATTTGCGTAACTTTGAGTAAAACTTAGTTTTAGTTTCGTCGCAATCAGTTCACTCTATAAAAATATGAATTAAAAACTATTCAAGAAGAAATTAGTTTCTATTACGGGAAGCAGCGCCATCTATTAAGAAAAATAATTGCATGGGAGCCAAAATAAAATGTTGAATTATTTGTGAAAACTTATAATATAGCAACATTTTCTTTACTAATTTAATAGAGCTGATGAGTTTCTTTGATTGAACTCGCTAATCTCAGGAACTACTGAAAGAAAGAAGGAAAGAAAAATGTTTATGTAGGACTCACACAAGACAAACTAAATAAACTAATTATTAATTTTAAACTGTGCGAGGCAAAAAAGGTCCTACTGGTTGGAATTTAAAAATTATAATATTGTTGGATAGCCATTTATTGAAGAAAGCTATGTAACATCACGCTACGACCTGTAGGAGCGGAGCATTTTTTTAAATGTTGCAAAAACAGTTTTTTTTTCTCTCTCTCTCATCTAACGCAGATGAAGTCGCGCGTGTCAGATATTAAGTACATACTTGCAATTATAATTAATTAGCGAATGCCAGTGACTTCGCCCGTCATAAATTTGAAAATTTCCCTAAGGGTACATACTTCCAAGATGAAAAGGATCTTCCAGAACATGATCTACCCAAATGCGTTTCATCCGTTCTACCGCAATTGACGTAAAGATATAACAAAGAGAAGAGCAGGCACAGTTACTTGATTGAATGAATTTGTGTCATTCGTAGATCTTACACAGTCAGTGACCTGACCAGAAATCTACTCTTACCAAGAAATATGATGTGATGAGATGTGTAGTGATACTATGTTAACAGCAACTAGGTTTTGGAAGCCTGATAAGCAGTAACTTCCATTTAGATGACCCTATGATACGAGTATTTGGGAGAAGACTAGACAGATGATGTTTATTAATAAACTAGTAGCGCCACGCGGTTTCACCTACGTTGTTCCTGTTCCTAATATAATCTATGAAACTTACAAATAATGTGGCTATCTATTGTTAAAAAAATACAAAATCGGTTCAGTAGATCCAGTGATTACCCCCTCAACCTCACAAACTGTAATTTTATTATAGAAGTGTAGATAAAATCACTAATGGCGTAGTTAATATTATATTCGTAACGTGTCTTTCCTACATTGTGCGAAAGACAAAGAGTAAGTATTTAGTTAGTAATCCCTTTGTAATCATAAGTATATTTAAATTATTTTCTCCATAGCTTACAAACAATGTACCTGTGCCAATAATCACTAATTACAATTTTTATTACACTATTCATTATCTAACAAATACAAACAAACGGCAATTTATTCATCCATTCCTATTGTTTACAAAATATTATGTAGTTATTATATTATACGAGTATTATTATATTTATTGACACCTATCATAATATTGCGCATAATATCATCAACGTAACATCACGCCTAGTTTCCTCGAGGGTTTAGGCAGTACACCAATATTCATAGGATGTAAAACGAGGTCCGAGTACGAGAAATGGCAAATAAATCAGTATTTATGTATCGTAACTTGGTGTTGAGCAGGCAGTTTGTAATATCAGCACTGTACAGGATGAAAGAAACGGTCCCAAGATTGATCCCTGTGGAACGCCCCTACTTACGACTTTAGGATCAGAGGACTTAACAGCTCCATCTCTATCGCTTGTAACCTGGACTAACTGAGATCGGTGATTCAAGTAACTTTGAAACCACTGTACTGTCTTAGGCTGACATACCTTAGTAAGACAGCTTGGAGAGGAGAAGCGAGGCATTAAAGGAGTCGAAAGCTCGTGAAAAATGTCACTTGAATAGTTTTATGAAAACTTAAGAATTTATCAATAAATGTCATCATTCTCACAGGAAATCAGTCATTGTCAACAAAGTGATGTCATTGGAAGTAGTAATCATTATAAATATCTACTTATAAGATTTGTCAAAGTACTTGAAATATATTATTTATGAAACAACACACATGAATATCAAGTTGATGTCAGTAAAAAAAAAATCAATACATGACATGACATCATGAATTTATTAATGAATGCTGCTGATAATTCATAAACAAACAAAAACGAATGAGAATACCCAATTATCACTTTAATGAAGAACTACGTTAAGCAGATGGTTAGCTTAAGTCATAAAGAAGAACGACAAAAATAAGAGTACTAAAAATACTAACACAAAGACTGAGAAACAAACAGCTATCTCAAATCGGCTGTTCCTGTGTCCACTTCCTGACCCAAGAAAGCATCTTCTCCAGACCTTCGTGGTCCACTTGGAAATCCCTGAACTACCTCAGAAATTCACGTAGGAAAGGGTCACTTTGTCTTCGCAAAGTGAGGCTATCTTGGATCAACAGCAGGCTATGGTTGGGGAGCCGCGTCACAAACTATGCTCCAACTCTTCTGTCCAGCCCTCCTGCAAAGCATGCAGCCAACTTGAAATCTGCCAGCAACGATGCCGTGTAAGAAGTAAAGTTATAGGCCAAAAAAATCTACATATGCTACAGCCGTGCCAGTGGCACGGTGTAGAAGAAGACGTTACAGTACCTAATAAGGGCATTGACGTCATTGCCCATTGAATACGATCGGTACTTTATATAATAAACTTAGAGCCCATTCGACTGAGTTCGGAATTTTCCGTTCAACAGACAAAGCCATTAAAAATAAAAATATTCAGCCGTCCTAGTTCATAACCAGCCAGACATCCAATTGTAACATCAAGTGTCAGTATTCATTCATCAAAATTCAAATGGCTTCTAGTCAATTATTTAATTCAGTAACATGAATGGTCGGACGTTTGTAAATCTGTACGTACAACAGTGTGTCTATGATTTATTCGTGCACTCGGTGTGTCAACAGCGCAATGCACCACTGCGTTTCTGAACGACGATTATTTTTGTCCATCCGATATGTTACGTGCTTACATGTTTTGTTTTCTGAAGGCCAATTTTTGAGATAGAAAATAAGCAACTGTAACCACCTAATCAACCGTACCGTTCTTTAGAGCGGAAATTAAAACACTTGTTAAGCACAAGAGGTCTTCCGTAGGCCAATTTCCGATGTATAGAATCTTTTATAATCCTCCCGGTTTTCAAAAGTTCCGCAAGAAATCGTGCCTCCGTATCCGCGACATCTTAAGAAGATCAGTTCCAACCAAGGACCTTTACTTGAAGTGCAGCCAGTAAAATAAAAATAAATAAAAAACAAATCACGGCACTAATTCTGTAGGTACTAATAGTGCCAATATAGAAGTATTCCCTTTTAAGAACCGATTTTAATTGCACTAATGCTAATAGCTCCAATATAATATTGAAACCTTGAGAGCAAGCATTTGGTGCACTTAAAACAGGTGCTCAAACGGGAATATTTCCCAATATGTCACTACCATTTTTAGTTTTTTCGATAATAAGTAACACGAACAATTCTTTTTTACGTGTTATTTTTTTTCCTTTAGTGTAAAATTACATCCTTTGGCATTCATCATTTCAAATTTTGAATATCATTCATGCTATATTCATGTTATTGTTATGGATTTCACCATTGTTAAATGGACCTAGTGAAAATATTTTTAACAATCATTTGCTGATACATGAATGAAATACAATAGGTACAGATTTTTTTGCAGGCTGTTGTTGAAAAATGCAGTTTTATTAGTTGGAATATTTTTAACAATAGTAAAAAAAAAACGTTTTCCTGCATAAATGGGATGTGAAGAGAATGAATATAAAAAAGATTTTCGGGAACGGATATGTTAAGATGGTCACCCATCCACAGACCAACCCCGGCAAGCTTTGCTTAACCTTGAAGATCGTTTCGTGCGACTGTTTCACCACGAGCTCAAATAAACGCAAATACCGATTGAAAGTTAAATTTAAATAACTTAGTCTATTACCTACTGAAAACCTAGTCATTCACGATATATAATTTAACTCATTTCGAAACAGGAGAACATAGTAAACAAAATGGCGAAGATCGTAGAAAACAATAATATTTTATGAGTATCAATGGCGGTGTGGCTTTATATTTGAAAGCAACGAAAAAAATACATGAAACGAAACAAATGTCATGGCATTCTTGAAATATGTTTTGCTCTAGAAGTTATAAGTAAATCCTACTAATATTATAAACGCGAAAGTTTGTAAGGATGGGTGTTTGTTACTCTTTCACGCAAAAACTACTGTACGTATTTGAATGAAATTTGGCACACAGATGGTTTATAACCAGGATTAACATATAGGATAATATTTACCCCGATATTCCCACGGGATCGAAACTTATGCACATGAAACCGCGGGGCTACTAGTAGTACATAAAATAGAAAACAAAACGAATTTGTTTAAATAATAAAAACATGGCATATACTTTCTCACAAGTAAAACCCATCCGGTGACTCTTTAGAAATTCCGCAACCCTGGCAGGCACTGTCCCTATTGGGCCCTGAATACTATGCTGACAACTTTGAGGCGCACATGGCCCACAACATGCTGTTAACCAGCGGGCGTACCATGACGTCTTAAAACGTGAGTCTTCCGAGCGAAAAAAGGGATGGAGCTATATAGGTTGTATAACTCTATCCCTCTTTCTCGCTCGGAAGACTCACGTTTTAACACCTCATGGTACGCCCGCAGGGCCTTGTTGTTATAGGACAGCGAGCCACCCAACGCTTGCCGTCCGCAGGCCCGCGTCTACGGGGGCCGGGAATCGCCGCGATTCCCGACGTCCGTCTTCTTCTGTGGCGTCGGCTGGGGCGGCTAGGTAAGGTTTAAAGAATAAAAATTAAAAACATACCGTTTAGCCTATTTTTTTTTTAGAAAGAACATCCCAAAGATATTATGACCGATCACCAGGGTGTGTATGTTGAGCCGAGTAGAATATTTCCTAGCATGCTCTCTGGTCCCCAAAATCTGCTTTATTGCCGTGTAAGCGACAAGAAGAAAAATATGTTTAGTTGTTAGCTATTTTTAAAGCACTTCTGATTGCATGCTTTTCATCGATTCACTCAAAAATGATTTTAGATATTAAAAATGTTAAACTATCTTGTTTTATTCGCTGGCCATACTGCAGATAATACAAATTAATCTGTTGTTTAGTGTTCGTCGATATCGTTATAATGGAGGAAGTGAAAAGTTACCTGAGATCAATCTAACAATGAAAGAATGTCATCTATAATAATTGTCAGTACCCAGTTAAAATTATTATTATCAACACACTATTGACGTTCTTTATTTGTTGGGGAAACACAGAGCGCAGTAAATATTGTATCACTTTGACAAACATAATCTATCAATATTTTGTCGTTCATGTGATGTTTTTGTTTATTTTGGCTATTCATTTTAAAGATAGGCAGGAGGCCAAATTAAAAGTTTTGAATAGAAAATGAGATACTTAATGATTTCATGGATATCCTCACTTATCAAGCACCCATGCAGGCGTCACTGCTAATCAAAGCATCGTATTATCATATTAAAAAAAAACAACACTTTAGTATCTATGAACGTAGGCTTCTTTATCCAAACGAAAATTTTAACAGTTCAACAACATTGTCAATAGATGGCGTTGTCCGCAAAAGAAGAATTTACATTTCCTTTATTCACAAGGTAGAGGTGAAGGAAGTTTTTGAGTAAAACTGTCATCAATTCTAAAAATAGTTTAGACATTCAAGGACTTTGTATAAATCATATTGAAACAAAAAAATCGAATTTGAATTTGTAGATTCACTGCATCGATTCATCCAGTAGGTATCTATTGAATTTGATCATAGCCTAGCCTTTTCCCAACGTCGGCATACTGTAAAACCGGATTCAGCTGTTTTACGTGTAGCAACAGCCTTTTGTCTATAAACTACTAGTAAATGGGAAACAAGGTACCCACTTTTTGGCAAGTTTGGTGTCAGATTTTCTGGCTTCTGACAATTCCTTACAACTGTCTACAAATGACTTAGTATGTTTTCCGAGACACGAAGGAGTCCCGGTATGTTATGATGGTCACCCATCTATGGGCTGACCTCGGCAAGCGTTGCTTAACCTTTAAGATCGACTTGTGACATTATTATTGAGATACGAGCTGCTCATTCAGTATTCTCATTCCTCATACGGTGCTAAATATTGTTTGAAAATAACGATAATTGATGTCGAACAAGCTAATGTTACTCGAAGTTGGGCCCCAATAAAACTGTTTAACCATATATATACATACCTACGAGCTACCTAATGAAAAATAGATTTGAATTAATCAGTGATAATAAGTTGTTCTCATTCAAAATCAATTAAAATTGTTTCGTTTTGGGCTTTATTACGAAATTAAAGAATCACCTTGATTCATCAGTCTTAGTTTGAATATTACGAATAGGTACAAACAACCACTCGTATAAATAGTCTGTTTTGTTGATCAATGTTGATTCGGGTTACAGAAGATACTTGAGCCGTTTTTTTTAAAATTTGAAACGGAGGTGGTGATACAGTCAGTGCTCTGCACCATTTTCCTATTTTCTTAATTCTGAGAGGGAAAATGTGAAAGAAATTTACTGTACGCATCAAAATTTTTTACGACATCCACGCGAACGTAGTCCTCTTTACTAATATTATAAAGCTGAAGAGTTTACAGTTTAGTTGCGCGATCTTAGGATCTACTGGATCGAATTTTAAAATTATTTTAGTGTTGGATAGCCCTTTTTATTGAGGAAGACTGGGTTAGGCTATATAACGTCACGATACGATACATAGAAGCGGAGCATCAATGAAAAATGTTACAAAAACGGTTTTCTTTTTTTCTCTCTTTTGTGACGCAGACGAAGTTACGCGGGTCGGCTAGTAAGTAAATATTTTTACGTTTGCTGGCATGCACTCATGCAGAATACAATTACTTTTAGAATATCTTTCCTTGTAATTTGTATGTATAGCATAAGCAAAATCAGCCTTTTAACGTTCCCACTGCTGGGACACAGGCCTCCTCTCTAGGAGAGGGAATGGGCCGTAATCCACCACGCGGGCCCAGTGCGGGCTGGTGAATGTCACATGTCTTCGAATTTTTGGTTCTAGGACATGCCGGTTTCCTCACGATGTTTTCCTTCACCGTTTTGAGAGCAGTGGTGATGATATTAATTACACAAAGTAATGCGCCTGGATGGGTTTGAACCCGCGACCTACAATTCGTAAGTCGGGGCCGTCACCACTTGGCCACCACTGCTCCCAAAAATTTGTATGTATTTTGTTGAAAATAAACATTTTGATTTGATACCTAACTATCTACTGTCCATCAAAGCATAGGTACTTCGTTACTTAGAATTTCCTCTCCTGCTCTCTGCGGCAGTTAAATAAAAAAGTGGCCGATCCCCACTGATTTAAAAGAAGAATGATAAAATCGTTGTTCTGAACTACTTTTTGAAAAAAGAAACGCCCACATACACATTAAACTTACTTACACATTTATAGAGCGCAATTTGATAGTCAACTGCAAAAACATCAGCAACCAATCATCATCGAATACATGCATACGAGTAGGTACATGTTTTAACATGTACCTACTCGTATGCATGTACATATATTTAAAGAATTCAACGACACAAATCATGAGTTGTTGTGTTGAATTAAAAATTTAATGCTGTATTTGTCCATAAGAAAATCTTGGAAAAACCTTAATTGGTGCCTAAGTACTCCTTGTGAATGTCAACACAACATACCAGTTTTTATTATGTTTGTCTAGACGGACACTGATGACATCTATTATCTAATTATATAATTATGTAGAGTTATGCGGTTTTTTTCTGTCGATTTAGCTCATCTTCTAAAATGTTCCTTTGTAATTTAGAAATTACATTACTTTTTAGTACATCGTGTTCCATCTTTGCAAGTGTTTCTTAGTGTTCGTTATTTACTATTGTATCTGTAAATAAAACATCGTATACATACCCCACATCGGTCCAAACGTTAAACACACCACGGTCAGTATGAGGCATATTCGCAGTCGCCTGTTATTCGGTCCTTTCTTGAAAGCTATTTCTACCGTCTCTTTGAGACTATGGAAGTCAAAGAACTCTAGTAGAAAACCGGTACAGCCCGTTCTTTTGACCTACAAACAAAATGATATATGTTCATATTAGACAATATTTAAAAATCTTAGTCGAGATAAAAAAGGAAATCATAATCAGAATAAATTAGCATGTAATTGACATTATCAATCTAATATAATCTAAATAAATGAAATAGGTATAATAATCAATCAGAATGAGAAACAATACTAGAATACTTAAGTAAGTATAATACCAACCTTGTCTTTGTTCTCGAGCCAAGTGTGGTCATCAATACGGAACAATACGTAACAGAAATTCATGAACTGCAACGCAGCAGATATGGAAAACACTCCATAGTATCCGATGACCCGTAGCAGGATACCACTCAACCCCATTCCTATCGGAAATCCAACTGTCATACACAAGTTCAGTATTCCCATTCGGAACGTCCTTGTGTCTTTAGAAGTAATGTCTCCTAAATAACTAAAAGTGCCGAGGAACATTGTGTACCAGCCTCCTGTTAGCGATGGGAATATAACCTCCATGAACACCGTCCATTCCACCGGGACTTCATAGAAAAAGTACGTGTTTATCATGTTTAGTAGACACGTCATGAACTCCCCGAAGATTGGCATCAGCATGCAAATCTTGCGTTTCCCTGTTTTGTCGCTCCATGCGCCGATGAAGAGCATCAGTAACGTTGGCACCGCTGTGTGCAGCACACTCTTCCATGCTTGGACTGATGCTATTAGTTTTTGTACTTCGTCTTCTTCAAACGTGTGGTTAGCGCGTCTCCTAAGCCTCAGAGCGGTACACGCCTCGTCGCCAAACCCCAAGTTGACCCTGCATGCTTTCTCTAAATTCAAATTTTGCGTTGCCAACATCGCTAGCACGCTTGGCATCACAAATAATGCCAAAACGGGTTCTACCGTTATATTTGACTTGAGGAATTTTATTTTCTCTAGAAAGGTCATATTCTGTATGTCATTTTTTGCTTCCGTCTTTAGAGGCAGTTCCTCTGTCGTCTCGTCGCGAGACATTTTCCCGTCGGTTTTATCTGTTTTATCCATTTTAGAAAATCTTTTCCCAAGTATTCTATAAAATTTCAAATATAAAATCAATACTCACTGGAGATTGAAATATGGAACAAGGAACATGTACCTTTGCTGAGATCCGAGTAAATCTTCAAAGTTGGGTCACATTGTTGTTATATTGGAGAGCACATCCTCACAGCACCAAGATAAATACGGTATAATATTGAATTACTGGTAAGCCGGCATCGGCGAGACGTCGTCGCTAGCGTCCTATTGTACGGCTGTATGTTAGCAAACACTCTTATGTTGCCATATCAGTCTTTAATGCGTCCACAAACACACTCGCTGAAATCGAAAATAAACTTAACACGTCGTTAAACTCAAACAAGCCAGCGATTCGTCGCGCAGTGTCACTCCGATATTATAAACATCCGATTGTTTCCGCGTTCAAATCGAATAAAAACCACGGTGAAACTCGACAGGGCTTTATTAAACATTCACACTTTATTCAAAACACTGTATAATGTCCAATAACACTTTCACTTATAATAAATGCTTTTGAGTTCAATAGTCACTCGTTGAGTGGTGTGCTATACGTCTTTATTCACGTTCTCCATTTCCTCGACTTGCTTGGTGTCCTCTCTTTGTTCGAAATACATCCATCTGAAACGAATGAATGGACTATTATCGTTTCGAGAGGAAAATGTAAATAGTACACTCGTGTCGAGTGTAAGGATCGATTGTAAATGATGTAATGGGCAGTTTTCAAACGCGTATTATAGTTGTGATGATATCGTGTACAGTCGCGGTGAGAAGGTTTTGTGTACTGTGACCAGTTCGCATCTGCTTGTCAGTTTTTTTACTTCCTCGTTTCGTCTTGAGCAAAGCGATGGAAAAGACTATTCGGTCATCATAAAAAGTTGTTTTGTATTAGTGTGAATTGATTAAGTTGCATGTTGCCTTTCAGCTTAGAAACATAAATTCAACTTTTTTAGCTTGTTTTTTTTTTGCTTGTTTTAATTATAAAACAGTTTTGATTTTAAGTTCGTAGCGACTGCTATCAACATGCGCTTAATGATTCCGAGAATCTTTTTGATACAGACTTAATTAAAATTATGCTATTAATATCACAGCTTCACCGTAATTCATATCAATTTATAATTAAACAATAGTTTGAACATTTTGAAACCAGTTTAGCGTCCAGACGTGGCCTTTAAGTTCTAGTTTTGTATCTGAAATCGATATTGACATGTACAAGGTTAGGCTCTTTACTATACCGTAGTAATCTCGTAAAACTTTGGCACTAACTTTGTCCTTATTAGTTCTGCACTGTCCGCAGAAGCCTATAAATAGAGTAAGGGTTTAGTTTATGCCGATATTGTCTATAGAGAACATAGAGTCGCGATCGAGTCATTTGTTGAATGGAGATATCGCTTTCTATTTATCTACATATAAAAAAGACTAGCAGCGCCCCGCGGTTTCACCCGCGTTGTTCCCGTTCCCGTGGCAATACGGAGATAAAGTATAACCGATGTTACTCAGGGTGAATGTAGCTTTCTAATGGTGAAATAATTTTTGAAATAGGCACGGTAGTTTTTGAATTTATTCATTACTAGCTTCTGCCAGCGACTTCGTCCGCGTGGAATAGTTACTTTACCCCCGATTTTGAAACTCTCAGCCTGATCGGTTTAAAATTGACAAAAGATAGACATGCTGTTTCGGGATGTTTTTTAGATAATTTTATGTAGATGACTTCTTCCGTTTTCCCAAAATGTTCCTTCACTGCTCTGCTCCTATTGATTGTAGCGTGATGAAAAGTATACTATAACCTGCCCAGGAGTATGAAGAATAATTGCACCAAGTTTCGTTAAAATCGGTCGAGTAGTTTTTGTTTCTATAAAGAACATACAGACAGACAGACAGACAGACAGACAGAAAGACAGACAGACAAAAATTTTACTGATTGCATTTTTGGCACCAGTATCGATCACTAATCACCCCCTGATAGTTATTTTGAAAATATATTCCTTGTACAGAATTGACCTCTCTACAGATTTATTATAAGTATAGATAAACATACATACACACAAAAATACATAACTTTCCTCTTTATAATATTAGTGTAGATATATTATCATCTATCTGGAGGTATGTATATAAATATCTATATAAAATAAATCGCCGTGCGTAAGTGTAGCAAAAACTTGAAATGGCTGGCTGGATTTGATTCCTTTTTTTTGTTATGTTCAACTTCGACTCAGGTGGTTTACAAAAATAAGTGCTATAATTAAAATAATTTTAGGTGGTACAAAGTTCACCGGCTCATATAGTTCCTAGCAGTGATCTACGAGGCGTTTAGTTGTTGTTATATGAATCTGACTTTATAGAAGTTTCTAGCATGTCTATAATTATTTTTTCATAAAGCAAGTACTTATGGAAATATATCTAAATATATATTACTCAAAAGTGATTGACTGACATAGTGATCTATCAACGCACAGCCCAAACCACAGAACGGATCGGGCTGAAATTTGGCATGCAAGTAGATGTTATGACGTAGATATCCGCTAAGAGAGGATTTTGATTAATTCTACCCCCAAGGGGAATAGGGGATGAAAGTTAGTATGAAACTTTGTCAGTTTTAAACCGATCGGGCTGAGAGTTTCAAAATCGGGGGTATAGTAACTATTCCACGCGGACGAAGTCGCGGGCAGAAGCTAGTACTAGTATATACTTTCTTATTAAACAAGTGCCTACATATTATATCGAATAATCTGCCTAGCCTTGTCCCAACTATGTTGGTGTCGGATGCTCAGTCTGACTGGAAACAGCTGAGTATCAGTATGTACATGAAGCGTCTTCCTATCTGCCTTCCACAACTTAGCACCTGGATTATAGCTAGGGACAGTCCTGCCAGGGTTGCGGAATTCATTTGAAAGAGTCACCGCGGCCCTGGAACGCAAAGGACATTAAGAGGAACACGGGTGTGTTTTAGTCAGTAAGAGACTGACACTCTCTTCCGCTCTGCCGAGAGCAGGCGAAGTCATTTGATGATTTCCCATTCTTTAATACAAAGGCTACTTTCAGGTTTGATGGCTTCTGATTATCGTGACGACTGTGAGTGATCGTGAGAACTTCAAATGATAGCCTGGACCATCGATTTTCTCAAAAATCTGTTATATGTGGATGGTCACCCATCAATGGAAGGGTGCTTAACCATGATGATCGCCCGTGCACCGGAAAATTGCAAAAGTCGTGAGATTGTAAAATATCGTATCGTAAAATTATAAACTTTTTCTTGTTAAATTTATTCTATGCAAAACGATTTTTTCATATTTTGTCGAGAAATTATTATAAATCCGATAAAGATTTATTACAAGAACTGCAAGAAGAAAATGTCATAAAAAGTTGTTTTGTACGTTATATAAATGCACATAGATGTAAAAAACATCATAACACTGCCGTTTCTGATTCAGGACCTCCTAGGCAAAGAACTAAAGCTAAATATGTTAAATAAATGAGTTAATAAAAGAAACATTTACATTTTCCCAATAACTATTTAGTCGATCGTAGTAATTTATTAATCATTATTAAATGTCAACTCATTATTAATTGATGACGTAGTTATCTAAGTAGTAGGTAAGTATCATCCATTTTAATTTGTATTCTTTATTAAACACATCAAAAGTATCTAGGGATCAACATATATTTTTGCAATAACTTTTCTCCTGATTGATATTAATTAAAATTTTCTTTAAGGATTCATCAAATAAAGTGTTTTCGTTTGTCACAGTAACGATAAACCAAGTCACCTTTGCATTAATAAAGAAATTTGCCATTTTCCTAATAAAGGGATTTTTGACATTTGAACCACTAACATTAAAGTTCGAAAAAAAGACTGAAATAACAGTTTTCTTTAAAATTTTATTGGGTAACTTAAACAATTAATAATCCGTGTTTCTACCGCGAACACTAACAACACAAGAACATCGGTTTGGCATACTCAAAATGAGTTCATCCAAATCACGCTGTGGAATGGCCGCCCATGTTCGTTGCAACAACAAAAAAAGGTCTTCTTGCGACTGGATACCCTCCATATTCGGCAGAGCTCTTCTCTGTAGCATATCCCATGCATGCTCAATCGGGTTCAAGTCTGGCGACTGAGCAGGCCAGGGCAGGACATTGATGTTAGCTGCGGCGAGAGTCTGTCTTACAACTCTTGCGGTGTGCGGTCGTGCATTATCATGCATTAACTGAAATAAGGGACCGATTTGCACTTGTAGAGGAACGATGACGTCTGATACAATCGTCTCAGCATAAATTTGAGCGTTGAGGTTGCCTCTGATCCAAATCAACTCAGTTCTTCCGCCGATCCAAATACCCGCCCATACTATGATGGTTCCACCACTATAAGGATGGACTTCCTGGCAGGATTTTAATCGCTGTTGGCGTCCAGGGGTTCTCCAGTGTCGTATACGTCTTGTATCCGGTCTCATACCAAAACGAGACTCATCAGAAAAGCACACGAAACGCCATTGTTCTTCTGCCCAATTTCTGTGTTCAAGAGCCCATTGATATCGAATCCTACGATTGTGCATTGCTATAGGTGGTACCCGTAGCGGTCTTCGGGAATGAAGGTTCACTTCATGCAAGCGGTTTCTGACTGTTTGGTCGCTAATTAAGTTCCCTGAAGAGTGATGAAGCCTCACGGCTAACATCATGGCGGTTATTGTTGGAGCTCTTCGAGTTAAGATTTGAATGTATCGGTCTTGTCTCCGTGTGGTGCAGCGATACCGTCCTCCATGGCGCTCAGCCAAGGTAAGCGAAGAGCTCTGCCGAATATGGAGGGTATCCAGTCGCAAGAAGACCTTTTTTTGTTGTTGCAACGAACATGGGCGGCCATTCCACAGCGTGATTTGGATGAACTCATTTTGAGTATGCCAAACCGATGTTCTTGTGTTGTTAGTGTTCGCGGTAGAAACACGGATTATTAATTGTTTAAGTTACCCAATAAAATTTTAAAGAAAACTGTTATTTCAGTCTTTTTTTCGAACTTTAATGTTAGTGGTTCAAATGTCAAAAATCCCTTTATTAGGAAAATGGCAAATTTCTTTATTAATGCAAAGGTGACTTGGTTTATCGTTACTGTGACAAACGAAAACACTTTATTTGATGAATCCTTAAAGAAAATTTTAATTAATATCAATCAGGAGAAAAGTTATTGCAAAAATATATGTTGATCCCTAGATACTTTTGATGTGTTTATTTACGCTTAAATGACTGTACTAGCCTCTAAATAGTTTCTATTTCCTATAAGCTAACGGAATAAAAAAGTGTGCCAGTGAATGATTTAAGACCTCAAAGACCCACGTGATTATATTTTAAAGATCCCGACAGACCGGTGCAACGTGAAAGGACGGTACCGATGAGACAACAATTTTTCGATTACAATAACCTTGTGAGACTTAATAAATGATTGACTTGTTAAAATAAACATCTGCTTTGCAAGAAATTGTAATACTTAGTCAATTAGCTTTACTCAAATAATCTATTCTAATTATAAAGATGACATATTTTTATTTACCGAATAAGTTCTGAAACATCTTAACCAATTTTAAAAAAAATCACTGATAATAAGCTACATTATTAGTGAATAACATACTCAGGCTATATGTTATTCCCGTATTCCCACGGGAACGGCAACTACGCGGCTAAAACTACGGGGCGCTGCTAGTTTAAAATATTTTGGAATGTCAGAAAGATCCAAATGGACAAAAATAATCACTAACTGACAATCTTCTGCAAATTTTAAGGGTGGGATTATTTTTAAGAAAAACAATTACCTAATGATTTCTTGTTTTTATTATAAGATGTACAATAAAGTCTATAATAATAAATAAGGAATATTAAAGGCAGTGTCATAGCGATATTATAAAATTTTGTCAAATTGCCTTATTTATTCTTCAGTAAAAATAATCTGATTGTTGAAAAACATATACTACTCATATTAAAACACTTTCTACTCGACAGTACAATTCGGCCACAAACACGTGCTCCTCATGTATCACTAAATAAATAGTCCCCTGAAGGAAATGACGAAATAAACTCAATTGTCTATTCATTTCCCACAGGAATCATAGACAAGTGCTTAACTTCCCGGTCATTATTGTTCTGAGAATAATCCAACTAAAGGTTCGAGCACACAAGCTTGATGTCACGATGTATCGATGAAAATGACATGGATATTTTTTCTGCATTTATAAAGCGTCTGAAGCTAGTGCACGGTTCAGCCTGGTCTTTTGCTGTGGAGGAAAACAGTCAAGATACTGCACGATTTTTTATGTGACACATCTAATGCTGCAGTCAGACCGTTTATTGGCTCAGCGTCGCCAAGCGCAAATTCTGACAGGGACACTCACCATTAGGTACGTATAAACGAATCAGAATATTCAATGTTGACTAAAGTCGACACCAAATAAATGTGCAATAACGGTCATTGATCCACCTACATTTATTGACAACCTTAATTCTTAAAACAGAAATAATGAATTAATGGTATATTGAATTGACATCCATCGTAATCCTTTATATTTACTAGTAATGGAAAACGATTTTTTTTGTCCATGTACCTACGAAGAGATATCAAGGAAAGGGCAATGACATTTATTGCACATTTATCAGGTGTCAACCATACACAATATTTATTTCCTTTCAAATATTATCATTCATGTGCGTATTATCTGTAAAAATAATTTCGATTTTTCACATCTGTCAGGCGTCCCGCAACGCCTTACTTTTTATATTAATATAATTATGTATGTAGATATAAAAAGCGTTTTCGCATTGTCAGGCCCTTCTGTCTGCGAGAGCCTTAACAAGTACTTGAAGGAGTTCCAGGCTCGCTTCAGCGACATATACACGTAACTGATATCTTGAGAGGTATCGAGAATTGTTGATGAATGTAACATAATTAAATGAATAGAATTGTGAAGTAAAGTTAATAGGTACTAATAATAATTATTGTTTACTAACATTTCATCGGAATAATAAATAGACACTTGAAATAAATATTTACCTAATGGTGATCACTGGAGAATACAACAATGTTATGATACAATGAAGTGTTTAATTGTTAACATAACGTATGTATAACCCAAATGTTTGCATGTCACATTGTTGTGACTAAGTGTTATGGATCTGTATATTTATGTTAAGACCGAAATTGTACCAACATTTCTTCTTCTTCCGCCTAGGTTTTTCCCAACTTTATTGGGATCGGCTCTCAGACAAGTCGGATTCATCTGAATACCAGTATTTTACGTGGAGCGGCTGCCTACCAGACCTTCACAACCCATTAACTGGGGAACACGGTACTTCTTGGCAAGACAAGTGTCAGATTTTCTGGCTTCTGACAATCCGTAACGACTGCCAAAGATTGTACTAACACTTATTGCGAATAAATTGATTTGATTTGAACAGAGTTTACTCCACACGATGTTTCAAATAAATTTTCAAGTTTTAGAGCGGTTACGAACTGCATTCGAGTCGAATCCGCGAAAATATGTTCCAAAGTAGTCATAAAACTATTTGTATGGTACTTAATGCACTAGGCTAGATCCGACTTCCATTGTCTGATTTCTCTTCATTATTCGTGAGTAGCTAATACAGAAGAAATATTGGCGGACCGAAGTAGCCGTGGTACTGTTTGTATGAATACTTTCACATTACGTCGGATTCAAATCGGACATATCCGTCCGTCTTTGTACGTACCTATAATATAGTACCAGAAGTTGACGCCAATTGAAAGGATACATGTATTCAAAGATGTATACGCTCTCCTAAGGTCTGCGTACGAATGACGTAGATATGCCAAAGATGGCCCCTGAATAGCTTGGATTTGGATCAGAGGTCGGATTATTGCACAAGCAATATCCAAATTTAATTTTATATCCAAATTTTCTTGGATTCGGATCGGATCTAGTGCGTAACTACTCGAAATAACCAATTTTAAAATCATGATTGTTAGTGATGTTACAGCGTGTTCCAAAAGTGTTTGGTCATATTTAAAGGTGATTTTAGGAAACGAACGCATATTCCGACGAAAATGTTCCAAATAAATCATTTTTGTTTTATGCAGTTGGTGTCATCAAATCTGTGATTGAACCAAAGTCAATGCCTCTACTTGTAACACACTGAAGACGCATTTGTTTTTGTTTTCCATAATGTACGTCAACTCTATAACCACGCACTTCTGAACACGCTGTACAGTGTTTAGTGCGGATACTGGATCCGATTTTCACATTAATAATCTGAATAAATCCATGCAACAATTGGATCGAGACTACGTTTGCCGTTACGTTACTAGTGTTAGTTTACTAATATTTGTTCTTTTGGTCCTTTCATATCAAAAGATAAACAAAAGTGTATGGAGTCAACAAACCGATTATCTTTGTTACATTTCTTAGTAAGTACTTTGTTAATTGGATTACTAACGACGATTGCTATATGAGTATAGGATTATTAGTTATATATTACCAAAGTACTTGAATAGGCACAGTTTTGGTAGGTACAAATACTTTTAGCTGGATATTTAAAAAAAGTAAAGACATAAGATTGTAAAATTCAGGAGGAGCTCATGGCAAATCATAACAGCCGCACGGGATGATTTCGAAGGTTAAGCAAGACTTGCCAAGGTCTGTTTGTGGACGGGTGACCATCTTAACATGCTGAGACTCCCCCGTGCCTTGGAAAGCATGCTAAGCCGTTGGTTCCGGCTGTCATTTGTTCTGTGGCATTCGTTACGGACTGTCAGAAGCCAGTAAATCTGACTACAGTCGTGCTGCAGACGTAGTTACCCGTGTTACACAGTAAAGTTGATGGGTTGTGGAGTTCTGGTAGGCAGCTGCTCCACGTAAAATACAGGTATTCAGCTAAATCTTCTTTGACTGGAAGCTAACCCATATATAGTTGGGAAACAGCTAGGCAGATCATGATGAAGATCCTTAAATTATCCTTAACTGAGCACAGAAAATTTATAAGTATGAGAGGGCCGGGACAAAGTGATAATCCATAAGAGATACTGATTTTCAAAAAGTCGAAAATGTTTTATAAACTGCGCTGGCCACCGAATGTGTCACGTGGGTAATGCCAAACATTTTTGACTTTGATAAATCGATGACGCTGTTATAATGGTATATCGTCTAGAATCAAAAGATTTTTGAAGACAAACGGCCAGATACCTGATGAAAATTCAAGCAGTACCTAACCCACGTTATTATTCTGGCAGGGATGTAAAATCAGAGGAAAAATAACTGTAAACATATCTAGAACATAATACCGTTCACAATAGAATAGAAAATGGCATTGTTTTGTATTGTTTGCCTTATTCAAAACTATTTCGCCGTGTCGTCACTGCAAATGATTGTACGATCTCATCATGGCATGGCAAGGTTATTTGCTAAAATATGTACCATAATGTCCATCATTATTTCAAAATAGTGCAGTGTTTTGGGTAATATTCGTTTTAAAATAGGAATAGATTGTTTTTAATTTTGGTATCTATAACCAGGAAAATACTTGGTTAAGGTAATGGATTGATAGGATATTAAATATTCTTATGACAATCTATCTATTGTCCTTTTAAAGAAAGAAAAAAAATGTCTATTTGGAACACCTACAAGACAAACACCATAGTAACAAAAAAAAAACTAGAAAAATAAATTAACAAAAGCTACCTACATATATCAGTCACTAGCAGCGCCCCGCGGTTTCACCCGCGTTTTTCCCGTTCCCGTGGCAATACGGGAATAAAATATAACCTAAGACACTCCACAATAACGTAGCTTTCTATTGGTGAAATAATTTTGAATATCGATTCAGTAGATCCAGAGATTACCCGTAACAACGTCACAAACTCACAAATGTACCTCTTTGTAATATTAGTATAGGTAAATAAAAATCTACAGCTGTGCATTAATCTCTTAAAAAAGCGAAACTGACTGCACGGATATAAGTGGGTATTTTTTTAATTTTTGTTACTCTTTTGTTTCTCTTATGCGATTGCCAAATAAACATTTTTATTTCTTTCTTTCTTTGTATTGATATAAAAACTGATTTTTAGTTTTCATTACAACAATCATTTTGTACATGAACTGTACATCGCCCGCGCCGTTCAAATGAATGCTGCCAGCGTTTTGGGCACTCATTCTAAACGAGTTCTTCATCCCCCTCCCTTTATACCGGTTGTATATATTTTCTTTATTTTAATTAGCTTATGTATTTATCGTGTTATTGAATAGTACATAATCAATGTTTAAATGATTATAATGTTAGTTGAGATCACGATAAGACTAGAATTGTTATTACCTATTCAATTGTCATAACTAGCTGGTTGGCTAGATAAGCTTATTACCTACGTTATGATATGGACGAATTAGTCCATAAATTAAATATACGACTGAACACGTCACCGACGTCACATTTTAACTAATTAAACAGTCGGTGGCATTAATTCTAGTTTAATGAGAATCACAGATTCGATGCGACGTATTGCATCAAAGTGCTTGAAATTTTATTTGAAATTTTTGTCTTATGGAATAAATCAATGAACTAACTGGCTACCTCGCGTTCACGTGCCATAATTTTCCTTATCTATCATCGAAGCTAAGTAGTTGCAAAAAATAGTTTGCTGCGTAACTTGAACCCGGAACTACATAGGTGCTACTAACATTGTAAATAGATATTTGAAGAGTACAATGACCTTGATTTGTTATTGTGAGTTTAGATTTATGCTCTTACAAATAAACACCGTTACATTCTAGTACTGAAGGTGAGAGAGCAGTGGTGGCCGAGTGGTAACGGCCCCGACTTACGAATTGTAGGTCGTGGGTTCAAACCCAGCCAGGCGCATTACTTTGTGTTATTCATTTCATCACCACTGCTCTCAAAACGGTGAAGGAATACATCGTGAGGAAACCGGTATGTCCTAGAACCAAAAATTCGAAGAAATGTTACATTCACCAACCCGCACTGGGCCCACGTGGTGGATTAGGTACGGCCCATTCCCTCTCCTAGAGAGGAGGCCTGTGTCCCAGTAGTGGGAATATTAAAAGGCTGATTATGCTTATTATGCTAATTCCCGTTCCCGTCGGAATACCATTTTTCTTAAAGGGTATCTGTGACGTAGTATTGTTCGCGGATGATACCTCTCTTATCTTTAAAGTTGATAGGAATAGACAAGATTTCAGTAACGTAAACAGCGCTCTATCAATGGTTACGGATTGGTTTACGACCAATAATCTAGTTTTAAATGCCAAGAAAACGAAATGTATAAAGTTTGCTTTACCAAATGTTAGAAATCTAGGACCCAATGTCACCTTAAGTGGCGAGGTACTTGAAACTGTGGATTCGGCAGTTTTTTTGGGAATAACTGTTGATTCCAAACTACAATGGGGCCCACATATATCAAGTTTATCGGGAAGGCTCAGCTCTGCCGCATACGCTGTCAGGAAAGTGAGACAGTATACTGACGTTGAGACAGCTCGGTTAGTCTATTTTAGTTATTTCCATAGCGTTATGTCCTACGGTATTCTATTGTGGGGAAAAGCTGCTGACATACAAAATATATTTGTCCTACAAAAACGTGCTGTGCGAGCAATATATCAGCTAGGGCCTAGAGTTTCATTAAGAGAACTTTTTAAAACCATTGGAATTCTTACAGTAGCATCTCAATTCATTTTTGCAAACATTTTATATATTAGGCAAAATATACATTTGTACTGTAAAACGAGCGACATTCACAACTTTAACACCAGAAACAAGCACAAGCTACATGCTCCTTCCCACCGACTTCGTAAGGTCCATGACTCATTTGTGGGGCTCGGTATCCGTTTTTACAATAAACTTCCACTTTCTTTTCTTGACCTGCCTTTTAACTCATTTAAAGATAAAGTTAAATCTAACCTTTGTTTGAAGGCATACTATTCTATTAATGACTATTTAGACGATAAGAATAGTTGGTCGCTGGGTTGAACGCAAGACAATATCTTATTTAATTTTATCATGTTCTTTCTCTATAAGTTAGCTTATGACGGGTTATATGAGTTCATATAATATTGTTTTGAATTTAGTGAATTGATTTATGATTTCCATGTTGGATAATTATATTTTTTTTTTGTTCTACCTTTGTCATGTATCAATGACTTTGCATACTATTGTATAAATTCAAGTTCATAAAACGCAATAGACAGATGTGTTGCTGGGGAGTTTGTTGCGCCACTTCTTCTTCCCAGCTAAAACACTAGGAAGTGGTGACGGGTGGGCGTTTTGGGGGACTGTCTTTATGTAAAATTTGACGTTCAAAAAGTGCTGTCTATCAGCCTAGTTTGAATAAATGACTTTTGAATTTTGAATTTTGAATATGAGGGTAAAATACCTACAGCGTATGTCACTCGGGGATAGTGTAGCTTCCCAAAACTGAAATCATTTTTGAAATCAGTTCAGCAGTTTCAGAGCCTATCCAATACAAAACAAACAATCAAATCTTTACTCTTTATAATATTAGTATAGATTAGGAAGGTATTAATAATAGTTATCAGGCACGGGTCAATAGTCCTTCAATAGTTTTAGGTTATTCGTTTATTAAGCCACCCAAATAATAACCCAAAATCGTTTGTATTATGTTGGAAACTCGTTGCAAATCAACTGTCGCGATCATCCGACCCGCGACTCGCGTACCAGGCACTGATGCCACAGTGGCAACGCGAGAGCATCGCCTCACACTCAAATCAATTTTAGACGGTACGAAGTTTACCGCCTCATCTATCTATACTATCTTTACTATCTATACTAATATTATAAAGCTGAAGAGTTTATTTGTTTGAACGCGCTAATCTCAGGAACTACTGGTTCCATTTGAAAAATTCTTTTTGGGTTGAATAGACCATTTATCGTGGAAGGCTTTAGGCTATATATCATCACGCTTAAGCCAATAGGAGAGGAGCAGTGATAAAGAATGTTTTAAAATCGGGGATTCCACGGGGACGGAGTCGCGGGCAGCAGCTAGTAATATTATAAATGTGAAAGCGTGGATGTTTGTTACGCTTTCACGCGAAAACTACTCAACCGATCATCATGAAACTTTGTACACATATTCTTGGAGGTATTAAAAGTAACATAGGATACTTTTATCCCGGGATTATGTTCCCTTGGGATAATTTCCGACATTCACGCGGGCGAAGCTGCGGGCAGCAGCTAGTAATATTATAAAGAGGAAAGATTTGATCGTTTGTTTGTATTGAAAAGCCTCCGAAACTACTGAACCGATTTGAAAAATTCTTTCACTGTTGGGAAGCTACACTATCCCCGTGTGACATAGATTATGTTTATCGCCGTGATCCCACGGAAACGGGAACTACGTCATCAATAAAAATAAACAGCCACTGCAATCTTTGTTATTTCAATGAGGAAGTTGTAAGATTTGCTAACACATAACGTCGATGCTGTTAAAACCGGTCTTGAATGTTTACTTGAAACTCACACATAACTCTAAAACATCGCTGGTTTTTCCTATATGTGTACAATCACCAAAATATATTTGTAACCAGGCAGTTACACAACTGCAGAAAGACCACATACTGAGGTACTGGACATTTTGATTGAGCAATAAAAGTATCTTGCGGAAAAAGGTGCATTTATAAATTGTTTCGTAACAAAAAGTATATTGTCTTCTGGAACACCCCATATTTTAATAGTTTTAGGTTCTAGACATGCCCAAGTGAAATTTTACTAAGGAGTGCAAAAATTTATTGGCTGGTGATCACAGCTGATTTTGTTGACTGTACTCAGTACAAGGTAAAATGTGAGTTTTTTTGCAAACATTGGAATAATTAAAAAATAAATATTTCACAGTAAAGTCTATGTACATAATTATATAGTTTACAAAGCCAACAAGGAGGTCCACGTTAAATTGTTTTAAGAAGTACATTACACCATGAAATCTTCGGGAATATCAAGATAGTGAAATCGTCTTCAATAAAGGGAAAGAAAGAAAGAAAGAGAAAGAATAAAATTTATTTAGTGCAGAAAACACACACGGTACAAAGAATGCAAAAAATTAAAAAAGAAAATAGTACATGTGCTGGTAGACTACTGTGTGTGTCACGGCAGCACTAAAAAGGTCCATTTCAGCGTTATGCCAGACAGACTGACGCTGCCTGGCGCTGGTTTTCAAATGGACCCAGGGACGAGTTGTGGAACATTTGAAATTAAATATATATAATTTATATAAATAGGTAATTAAACTTAAGATAAAAAAAAAAAAATACTCAGGATATAATATTATAATGTGTATCGTCACAATTTTTGAAAAGTCGGATGAAGAAGTCGGGTCCAGCAACAACAAGCCCCCTCCAAAACCTGTTTTTAATATTGCTGCGTGCTTATCTCCGGGCACGGTGACTCACAAGCGATGCAAGCCTCCGCGCGCGACAAAGACATCACCGACATGCATTAATGTTTAGTTAATTTCAGTACTTAAATTTAATCGAACATGTGTTGTGTTAATATCATACCAAGTAGTTAAATGTTTGTTTCGAATAAAATGTTAACGTGATATGGAAAAAAGAATTTGTGAAAAAAGTGCAACAATCAAAGATGAAGGTAGGTGTCAAGCAAAATATACTCGTATCTTTAAATACTTCTAACAGCTAGTTAGTAGGCTTCTCAGTGCTTCAAACTGTTTTTTTTTTTTATTTTGTTCCTGTTATGCAAGTTTCCCAATCCCTAAAAGGTAGCAAACCGCTCCAACAAACAAATTAGGGTGCCACCTTATATATGCACGAGACTGATTAGCGAGACTGATCAGCGAAAAAGAAGTATTCATTTGTGATGATTTGTGCCCCCCACAGGTCTCCCAACGGCGACGACATGCGGCACCCAGGCAATGACGTGGATAACTTTGCTGCCCACAACGTAACTGGTACAGCAGGAGGAATTATGCGGATTGTGAGCAACGCGGACTACCCACTAGCACAATACCTGTACAGAACATAAATGTATATGTTAGAGCTAAGTACTACATTGTTTTTTTTTATATGATAGAAACATTTACTGCGGCCATATCTTGTTTTCGCTGTGTATCTATCAAATACTGCCGTAAGCGTGTTCTGAAAGTGTGGATAGTACCCAATACCCTCAGAGGCGGTGGTATATTATTCCACACCTTAGACGCAGCGTATCGAAAACTACCTCTGAAGGCCGCTGTCCTATGCGACTGTGTTGAAAGCTGCTGCGCACAAAGCCTGGGCGCGCAATCTCGTCTACTAGCCATCCAACCAAGTTTATCGTACAGGTACCTCGGCTTCTTACATCTAATGACCCCAAAAAGGAGACAGGCCAGATGTAACTTACGCCTCGATTTCATTTTAAGAATAAAATGTTTATTCAGAAAAGGTGTGACGTGAGTTCTAGGAGGAACCGTATAGCAGAAACGTGCACAAGCATTTTGGACTCTCTGTATAAGTCTGTCGGTACGAGCTAGCAAGCGCGGGCCGTAAACCGTATTAGCATAATTTAGTTTAGATAGGACAAGGGTTTCGACCAGCTGCTCGCGAAGCTTTTCGGACAAGAAGGGCCTCATTTTGTACAGCAGCCTTAGGCGAAAGAAGCAGTTTTTCACAGATTCAGCTACGTGCCTCTCAAATCTAAGGCCGCTGTCCACATACAGTCCCAGGTTTCGAGCCTCGTCAACTCGTTCAATAGGCTCACCCATCAGAGACAAAGCAAGATTTGCAGGTAGCCGCTTCAACTGTTGTTTCGTACCAAACAGCATGTACTTTGTCTTTAATGGGTTTAATGCCAAACAGTTCTCTTCTGACCAGGCGGAGATTCTGTCTAGATCTTCACTCAGTTCCCTAATAGCTGTGGCATAGTCATCTGGCCTGAAAGAAATATACAATTGCACGTCGTCGGCATAAATGTGGTATTGGCACTTTCGAAGGCACTTTATAATATCCGCGCAGTATAGGATAAAAATAATAGGACCCAAAATTGATCCTTGAGGAACTCCTCTTCCTATGGAAGAAAGAGCCGAGGAAAGGGTGGTTCCATCCGCTAATCGCAATTCCACGAGTTGCTTTCTGTCCGTTAGGTAACTGCGGAACCACTGGATTGCATTTTCGTCAAAACCGTAATATTTCATCTTTGAAAGTAATAGTGGAACATTAATACAATCAAAGGCGCGGGAAAAATCGAGTAGCACCATCAGTGTGCACATGCCTTTATCTTGGGCAGCCAGAATGTTGTCCGTAACATCCAGCAACGCCGTGGCAGTGCTTCGCTGTTTCCTGAAGCCGGATTGAAGGTCTGGTAGTACCTCGTGCTCTTCTAAAAACCTAGTCAGCTGACGGCACACCACCCTCTCCATTACCTTTGATAGGCAAGGCAGAATGCTGATAGGCCGCAAGTCCTTAACTTCCATAGGGTTTGAGTTCTTAGGTAGCGGTCTAACAGTGGCAATTTTCCATTGGTAAGGGAACTCAGCAGTCCATATGGAGTAATTTATTATGTGGGTTATAATTGCCAATGTATGTGGCAGAGTTAAGGTTAGCATGTCTAAGGTTATGTGGTCATACCCTTCTGCATTTGATTTTAGATCCGAAATAATGCGCGATATGTCGTTTTGTTCTACTGCAGTGAGAGTGAAAATAGCTTCACTGTATTTATTGTTCTCATAAAACGACAAAAGTGCCGAGCTAGCCACCAGATTACCAGGAACTTGCAAAAATATGTTATTGATCAAGTCTGGGTTCCTGAAGTGTGTTGGTAGATCATTTCTTTGCTTTGTGGGTGAATAGATGGATTTAATGTTTTTCCATAGTAATTTTGGATTTTTCATTTTGCTGTTTATGTTGTGCCTAAAATATGCAGTTTTTTCATTAAACAAAGAAGTAGTCACTAATGATTTCAATTGTTTATAATAAACTTTTTTTGTCACACATTTAGTCGCCTTGTATTTAGCTAGTGCATTATCTCTTAGCCGCATCATTAGCTTAATATTGTCCGTGATCCAAGGATACGTTATTTCTCGAATTTTGCAAGTTTTAATTGGCGCGTGGATATCAAACAATGCTAGTATACGGTTATTAAAACTTTCAACCATATCATTAATATCGGACAGTTCAAAAATACACTCAAGGTTTGAATGCAACAAATCCGTACTGAAAGTATCCCTGCAAATATCTCTTATCGGCCTAAATCTTGTTACAAATGGCTTAAATTTGTCCCGCTTTATATGAAATTCACTAAATACAATCGAGTGGCCAGTAATCGAGCCGAAGGCCTCCACTTTCGTATATCTTGCCTTAAGGTCTGTGCACACGAGGTCGATTAGAGTCTCACTCGTATCAGTGAAGTGAGTCGGCATTGTAACTAGCTGTACAAGACTTAGGCAATTTAAAAATTCCTGTACTTTTTTGGTTTTACTGTCACTTACATTAAGGGGCTGTGGGGTGCACACATAGCATTCTCTTTGTTATTGATAAAGAGTGCATCTATCTGTATCATCTATCTATGTGCATCTATACGAAATATGGTTTGACAAAATGACAGCGAACTTAGGATTTCATGTTCACCAACAAATGCCATCAAATTTACCACCACCACCAGTCTTGCCGAGGGATACCGTGTTACCCAGTTATTGGGTTGTGGATATCACATAGGCAGTTGCTCCATGTAAAAACTGTAACTATAAGATTGGAAGCAGAACCCAGTAAAATTAGGAAAAGACTAAATTCCAAAAGCTTTCCACTGCTTGAAATTATGTAGATCTCTTAAAAAACCTTCAGCAATGTGACTCCAGCTACAACTCTCTAACTAAAGCGACATATAAAAAGATATGTTTACCCAAAAATAGCCACAGCAGGTACAGTCATGGCCGCTCCAAGCAGGAACACAGCCCCGGGCAGTACAGTCAGCGTTGCCATGTATACTCTGGAGTATAGGGGCCCGTAGACCAGTGGCATCATCGCCTCTGCCAGACCGAAGAGAGAGTTCACCTTACCTAGAAAAAAAAAGACTAGTAAGCTCTAAAGGTGTAGGCATACGTGCACAGTTCATTAACGTTTCTCCAATAATACGGGTAAACCTTTTGCTATTCATTGAGTACTTCATCCTGAAGCTGTAGCCGGTCCTATGATTGACCTCATGAACCCATGTTTAACCATAGAATTTCCTAAGACCAACACGATCTAAGCTGCATGATTGATTCACCAAAATAGTTACACAATTGTTGTATAAGGAATTTTAATTATGAGAGTACAATAGCAGTACTATTCTTTTTTTTCTGGATAGGAAATCATCAAATGACTTCTCCCGCTCTGGGCGGAGCGGAAGGGAGTGTCAGACTCGCACTGACTAAAACCCATCCGTGTCACTCCTAGTGTCCTTTGCGTTTCAGGGCCGCGGTGACTCTTTCGAACTAATTCCGCAAAACGTAGCTATCCCTGACATCAATATGTGTAGGTGTATAAGAGACACCGAGCTGACGGAACTTAAAATGAAAAGTTGTAGTATTGGCTCTGCAAAGTCAATCCCAGTATGACGTTTCAGTTAAACATAATTATACTAATGCCACTGCCAGGAACTTCCTTTGAAAATTCCTGAGTCAAGTCGGTGAGAAAAATTGAATTTTCTCACCGACTTGACTTTGCATTGAGGGCCCAGCGTGGGTTGCTCTTATTTAACCTGCAAACCCAATTACGCGAACTTTTAACTTCCGTATATCTTTTCCCAAATCTGTCGTGAAATGATTCCGCTTTAAGTTGAGGTTAAGTTAAGGTCAAGAGGGACCGTGTTTAATGACGCGCTTTGGACCTCTCCCAAGGCTCCTATATCCAATATAAAGTCCCGTCGCGTTAAGTTTAATTAGGTAAAGTTAGCTTCTATTTTTGGGATGCTCAAGAGTGGCTATCGTAGTAACTTAACAGGCACAGTTATTTGATGATAGAAAAACAGTACATCTAACGTAGGTCCCATAATTGGCACAAAACCAATTAATAGTTCGGAAGGAACGAAATTTAGACGGTTATGGGCTATATTTTTGTGAAAACAAAACTTAGGAAACCGTAGGAAAAATTTTGGCTTTTATTCAATAGTTACCAATGATTATTACAACAATCCAGAAAAAGACACACTCTCTGTGACCATCTAAACAAACAATTAATATTCAATCTTAAGGGACCTTCCTTTTAAGCCAAAATTGGCCATATATAAATGCCAAACGCATCATTAAAACATATGACATAGGCAGGTTACACACTAATCAAATTCATGACGTTTTGTTTACGTACATTTAATTAATGTTTTGTGTTCTCATTTATTATGCTCGGAATCTCCTGTTGCTCAATGAAAGTATAAATATAACTGCTAATAGTAACATTATTTATATGTAAATTTTCCTTAACTGTTTCCTAATTTAGCTCGTTTGTTCATGTAAATTAGCACGTAGCATGCTGTATGTAGAGGCATAAGGCCTCTACATACAGCATGCTACGTGCATGCAACATTGAGTTATACCTATGATGAAAAGGATTGTGTCTCTTTAGTTATTTCAACGTATGAATTATCTACAAAGGGTTCCATACCATTGGGAACCATAGTTCCTGCGCATGATTCGGCAACGGCACATAGTTACGTGCCGTTCATTTTGAAAGCCACACCCGGAACTCCGGGTGTGGCTTTTTTGAAGTTATTTGAAGTATAATAAATGATTTTTACTTTGTAAGTAGGTTGTAAAAAACACTTTTACACGTCAATCTTTTTCGGCCGTTATAAAAACTAGATGAGGCCGGTGTTTCCTAGCTGACTACCCTGAGAAGAAACACCGAAACAAACTCAGAGGTCAAGGTCTCTTTTGAAGTTCATACAATTGTACTGGTTAAATCATATGAGAACCATGTAGGTTAGTGTCTGAAGTGGTCTTTTGAGGAAAGTACCACACAGATTTGAGTTCAACAAAACCCAGACAGGGTTTTGTTGTACTTTAGGGTTAACAAAATATACATTATGTATGTATAATTTGATGCTTTTGCGTTATTAGTTTTAACGATACAGCAAAAGCGCCGTAAAAATACTTTTCTTATATACTGTGAGGCCCCCAGGCAAGAAACCTGAATTGACTAGTGATACTCTTTAGAGGAAATCACTACATAGTATAAAACAAAGTCGCTATCCGCCGTCTGTCCCTATGTATGCTTAGATCTTTAAAACTACGCAACGGATTTTGATGCGGTTTTTTTTAATAGATAGACTGATTCTTAAGGAAGGTTTATATACAAGCATATTATAGTAGAGAAAACATTAGTATCTACATTGCATCCGTGCGAAGCCGGGGCGTTTCGTTAGTTATAAATAATACTCTACCATTTCATAACAAATAAGTTTACGTTTTTTTTTGTTCAATACAGTTTGCACGTGAATAATTTGTGGTTTTTATGTATTTATGTACAGGCTAACCTCAATAATGGTTATTTTACGCAATTTACATGATTCAGCTTCAGTATAGCGCAAAACCACAACAGTACCTATTAACATGTTGTATCTTGAATTTTGTTGTTTTGTGTCATTTCTGATTTAACCTCCTAAATAGCGTCATCAAGAAGGAATTCATAAGTTAATCAGAGGAAGTGCCATATACTTGAATGGGTGTCAGTATCCACACTTATTTTAAGTATTTCATTTGTATTTTCTGTTAAGTATTTTCTCATTTTCATGGGACAGTGGAAATGGCAAGAAATAAAAAGGTGAGACCAATTCTCCTACAGAATAATGAGAGCAAATTCGCATTATTCTCAAAGACAGACAATTTCAAAAACACTTATTTAAACTTTGACAAACGATAGATAGGAAGGTACTTATTACACTGGTATTAAAATGCAAACGATATTTAAAATATGGGAATTACGTATAAATTAGGTAACAAACGTAAAAGATAATATACATATTAGTTTTTGCATTCAAACTTACCCAATTCCTCACTGTTCACTAGTTTCGAGGCAATGGAACGCATCGCGATGAATGATGTTCCGTTGAAGATTTCAACTAAAGGCGCTGTAACAAATAATCATGTGAAAAACTTCATATCAATCGTATCCCTATAACAATGAGCACCAATAATATAATAATAATATAATAGCCGAAGTGTCGGCGTCGTGTTACGCTGCGTGGTGTCACGTAGCCTTCCGCGGAATTGCCGATACTCGACACCCTTCGGCCAAAACTCTTCCTTGAGAAAGGTCTCAATATGATGAGTCGAAACTCGCACCACAAACGACTTGAAATTCGTGTTATGGCGCGGCTCCAACTTCTCTACCGTTAAGGTCCAGCTGGTCTTCGCTCGAACATACTCCACGATTTCCCCAACCTTCGTGGTGTGACGTAAACGAGACACATAGAGCTGCGTTGTAGGTATTGCCGGACGCAGCATATTGGGTCCTACCAGCGCGGTCCCATACTGGAAATCACTGCTGGCCAAAAGCCACCTGCTCTCTTTTCCACATAACTCTGTCTTTTTCTGGTTAAGACCAGTCTTTTTAGTACGAACACGTCCCGTTATTTCCACTTTGGTTTGCCGCGATGTCTTCTGGAATTTAATTGGACGCATTCTGTGTGTTGTTGTGTGTTCTTTTGCTCATTTCTCGTTTGGCATGCGGCAGACATGTCCAGCCCGATCCCACTTAGGCTTAGAGGATTTTTGCGTAACTTCAATGATTTTGGTTTTTTGTTCCTTAAACGGTCTGACAAACGGACCACCAAGATACTCCGCTCCATGGCTTTTTACGAAGTTTTAGAATAACGATTAATATTTAAGAAGAAAGGCAAGGTAAAATTGAACTGCTTACCAATGTAAATTTCAGTGGTGGTAGTAGCGAAGGCAAAGATGAAAGAAGCGAGGATCTTGCTGGTACAGGAGATGATGCCGACCACCGTGTCGTCCAGCTTCATAAAGTCACTGAATATGCTGATGGAGAACAGCGTACCTTGGCGAAGAAAAATACATATATGAATGTGATTTGAATGAAAATAAAAAATTGTCATTTCCTTTAGTACGACGTCCGGTTAGTACGACCTAACATCACTGGTCCCTTCATCGTCGTTATAATCGGATTCTACTGTATGTGAGTTGAAATTTATATAAGACAGAAAAAAATGTTTATTTGCCACAGACATATACACAGACACACTGACTGGAAAAAAATAATAAATTTTAAAACAAAGTCATTGTGCCTCACCGGTGCGCGACATGATGAATGCCTTGTTGCATTAAATTCGCCCATGTACAACAACTGTACATAAAGTTACAATGAATAAAGTATTTTGATTCATAGCTGAAAATGTGTTGGTTTTGTTAGACAGAAATATTGTGTTCTTTATCAATTTGACTAGCCCTTTGTATACGTTGGGTTCGGTTTTCAGCCTAACTGGATGTAGCTGAGTTTCAGTATTTTGCACGGAGAGAATGCCTATCTGACTCAGTAGTGTTGCTAGCGTGGGTGGTTGGCTGCAAACCATTTCGAGGGGTACTCCAATTCTACCGCCTATTTTGTTCAGTAATGTTATTATACACATGAGGTTTGTTTTTTTCTTAAATATCCATAATTTTGCGGCTAAGCTGAGTACTAAGACAAATTAGAATAGAATAGAATAGAATAGAATACTCTTTATTATGTACACCATTTAAGTTACAGAAAATATGGATGAAGAAAACATTACATAGGGTGACACAATGGGCGGCCTTATCGCTAAAAGCGATCTTTTCAAGACAACCTTTGGATGGATTTTAAAGAGAAAAGGAAAATAGTACTGTAGGTAGTCTTAGGTGTACTAATTGTATATACAATAAATACATAATAGATAAATATATACAATAATAATTATGAAACAAAATGCATAGAACCCAAATAAAACGATTAAAGAGAGAGGTAGTGATTTTTGACCATTGTTTTAAAAATGGACAAAGATTGAGCACGAAAGAAAGAAAAACTGTTTATTTGCGCCAAGCATGACGCACACCAAAGAATTTAAAATACAGCTTAAGACTAAAACAAAAATAATAGTTAAAAGTTCGGAAGGAATTAAGCTAATGTAAGAACTTTTTTGTACTCCGACTCAGATAATTTTAATTACAATTAACTACAACATAAAATTAACTTTGTGGATTGATACAGGTAATAAGCTACATAAATAGTTGAGGGCAGAATGAAAGAGTGAGCAAAGCGAGCTCAAAATATTTTTCATCCTAGCTAGCTAGCTAGGTTTTATTTTCTTTTGATCATTCATACTTAAATAAAAGTAATTTTGTTGATTAAAACTCAAAAAACAAGAAGATTTAGAATGCAAGAGTGAGCGAAGCGGGCTCGAATATTTTTAAAATGCACCGTATTTCCGACTGTCATTCGGAGCGGGTCGTACCCCACCCCGCTCTGCTACGCTACTGATCTGACTAACATAACAGGAAAATACGGTACTCCTAGGAAAGACAGGTATCAGATTTTGCAGCTTTTGATTTTCCGTAATGAATGTCAATGATCTGCAAATGACAGACGGCTTAGTCTGTTTTCCGAGGAATGAAAATTCAGAGGAGTTCTGATACGCAATGAAGGGTTATCCATCCACAGACCGAAATTGGCAAGCGCAAACAAGCCTCAAAAAAAAAATCAAAACAAAATACCTCCAATAATTAAAATAATGGAATCCCAATAAAACCACCATGATTTATTTTACTTAAATGAGATTATTTTTGAAATCATCAGTATTGCGTTGGTATTGCAATTTATCAATACGATAAGTAGGTAACATTACCAATCATTTCGTACTCATTTTCAACAGATTTTGTTTAAGAGGATAAAAGAGAAATTGGTTACGGAATTATAAATTGAACATACACAGTGTTTTCTGAAAATTATTAATATAGTTTACATAAAATTGTTGCGGATTATATGTATGTGCAGGTAGTATCTACATATATAAAAATAATATCTATAAAAATAATTTTGATTACTTCTTGCTTACCAGTGATTTAAATTATGGAAATAAGTGTTTCCATCTGCATTCTGTTCGATTAAAATTAATCCATAGATATTACATATAATTTACTACCTGCTCGTTCGAATTTGTTGTATATGTTACCGGCTAATTGTAAAATGCGTAAGATTATAAAATATCTTGAGAGACTTTCGATAAATTGAGAGATTATAGACTATCAAATTTTGATGCGTATAAAAGTGTTCCAAATGTACAGCTTACAATTTAACGAGAGTTTACAATCTATCGAGATAGTTTATAATCTTAAAGAGTTTGCCGTTTCCCGGTGACAACGTATAACAAAATTAACGCAAAACCTAATTTTCGTTAATTCTGACACGTCTATAATTAGAGCTTTTTGCCACTATCCTAACTTTTGGTAATGTGCTTGCAAATAAATTCTACCCCTCGATCATATTATATTTAATTAGATTATTATTTTCTAGGTACAACTATAACTATCGCATTAAAAGACATTTCTACGAATTTATTACATAACACATATAACGCACAAAGCGTTGTAATTCCAAAATCCATCGACTGCATTGGTTTCCCTGTACAATTAAAGGCACATGCCTTTAATCTGAAACTGAAATACAGAAAATAGTAATACATATTCCGAATCCTGTGCTCGGACTAAAATCAACATTGTTGATGTTATTATTCTACTGAAATGAACCGTTCGTGGTATCTGTCAATAGATCGTTGATTTCATTCAAGCACCCGAGGCGAACCTTAATTGTTGCGTGTTCGGGATTTCTGAGTAAATTAATAATCCTGTATTATTCTTGTAATTCTGAAAAGTATATTTACGATGTGTTAAAAAAGACCGTAATTTCTTTTTTGTCAATTTAATGTGGCTGGTGTTAAAGCCAAGCTTACTAACCTGAGAAGACACACAGAAAATAACTTAAAGGTCAAGGACTATCACAAGTCTTAAAAGTCTCTTTTAAATCCGATACAGTCCGTACTGATCAAGATTTGACCAGTATCCCAACACTGTATATTGTAACGTCTGAATTGGTCATTTGATAAAGCATCACACATATTTGAGTGGTCCGGTACAATGAGAGACTTATACCAATAAAAATAAACAGAATTAGTGACTTATATAGGCAACCTATTAGCATTTTGCTCACTGAAATTTAAATAAATCAATCTCTTATTTACTTGAACCAACGGTTTAGGCTAGGCATTGTTTGTCAATCAATGTTGTTGTTGTTGTTTTTAATGTTGTTTTTAAGAACGTGTAATTCACTCACCCACTAAATTAGTGATGATGCTGTAAGTACAGAACATGCTGAACTGCACCTCATCCCAGTTGAACCTGTACCTCATGAACAGGTACAGGACGTTCATTTCACCTGCAAGGAACACACTTCATTAAAAAAAATGGTTTTATTCAAATGATCTAAAAAGAAGAAAATAAAATGTTGCTTTAAAATTTTAACTTTTAACTTATAGCCTCATTATTCACAATTTTTTTATGATCATAGAAGCTTGTCTAGCGATTTACTAGTGTAAATAAACTAGTACCTATTTAATTGAGTAACATATTCTATTAAGTTATTTTTTTTTCAGTTTAATTAAATAATCATAGGTACTTACGCAACCTCGCGACAAGCTTTTATGATCTTCAAAAGACCGCCATATTGAATTAAGAGTGATGTCAGAATATTTTTCTGATTATTCTCATCAAGCCTTTTCATTTGATACCCATATTGCAGAAGTGCATAAAAAATAACTATTCCACTATCTTGGATGTTCCGCCATATTGGATTAAGAATGACGTCACATTATTTTTCGAGTTACTCTCAACAAGCTGATACCCATATTGTAGAAATGCATTAAAAATAACTATTATTATTTCGCCATTGTGGATGGTCCGCCATATTGGATTTCGAATGACGTCACACAGCTTATCGTGTATTGTCATCCAAACTAAACGTGTATATAAAATTTCAGCTCAATCGGTTGAAGATATCTGGTTCAAAATATAGTAGCAAGATTTCACCCGAACAAACATTCATACATACATTGCAAGTTAAATAAAAGCTTTTAAAAGAACTACAATGCCCGTCCAGAATAAACGCGAGTTGACTAAAGCCGCCGCGAACGTGTTGGCGGGCAATGTGCATCAGCCGGTCTAGACTTTTAACATCTAATCGTGTACGTGTGCACAAATTTGGTGGTGAGCATGAAGTGAACTGTCATTCTATCTTGGACCTTGGATTGACAGCTTACTTCAATTCAAGCTGCACGGTGAGATTTTTACAGAAACGCGCTGCAGGAGATGTTGCAACGGGCGTAGAGTCTATTCCTTGAGGCCAATAATTCTCGTACTTCACGTCTGCCTAGCCTCTTTACAGCTGTGTATTAGGGTCATTTTCCAGTAAAACCGGATTCAGCTGAGTATCAATATTTTACGCAGAGCGGCTGCCTACCAGACCTCCAGAACCCATTAACAGGGTAACACGAGAGAGAAAACGGGCAGGATGGTATGTTATGTTAAAAGTTTCTCTCTTATTAAAGAATAGTGGAAGTTCTACACAGTATAAGTACTATGAGAGGTGTTAAATACTTCACAAAAATATGGATGAAACTTTAAATGAAAATAGCCAAAAGCAATAAAACAGCTGCGGTTTGCGGTAACTAGGCACAGGGGAAAACTTCTTAAAATATCTGGCAGTTTTATCTGTAAAAATGTAGAAAACAATAATATGATTACTGTTCATAGGCTTTAATGGAATCCCGAAAGGTTGGTAGAGAAGAAAATATATTTTTTTCCAATTAATTCTCTTTGAAGCCTAAGTTCTTGGAAATATATTAATTACACGAGCGAATACCCTCCAATTTTCAAACCCTAAATAGGAGAAGAATCATTTTTCTCGAGATACTTTTCTAGGAAAAAGCTTTATAAGTTGTTAATACCAGGCTAGTAGCCGGTTTAAGAAGACAAGCCACGACAAAATAATTGTGTTTTGTTTTTTGTGGCAGTGTATAAAAGGGGGGTGCCTTGTACTAATTTCTTAGCCCTGGCTGGGGGCCTTAAATTCATTTGAGGCCACCACAGGATTGTCCGGTTGAGCAGTAACCAGCCTTAGTGTGCTGAACTGCGAGTGGTCCATTCCAAAAAAAAAAAAAAAAAAAACTAATTTCTCAGTCGCAACTCAACGGTCAGCGAGTCAACACGTCCCCTGAGGATGCCTCGTGGAGAGGCGAAACACGTGTCGGTAATGGTGTTGGGTTTTGCATTGCCTTCCTGCATGTGCTTAAAATCCTTGCATTTGCCCAGTAATCTTGCATGTGCATAATATAGCGGGAGGGAGGTGCATACCTGCAACCCACTAATATTCGCGGAAATTAAAACTAGATATATTGTTTTCATTTTCAAATTTAAAATGGATTTCCGCAAAGTAACGCCTGACTGAATCAATTTTAAATCAAGACGTGTTAAAAAGACAGCAAAAAAAGTAGTAGCAAGATTCTACCCGAACAAACATACATACATGCTTTACGAGTTAAATAATGTATTTTATTAATTTTTGTGTATTGTGTATTTTTTTTCTATTTTTAGACATTTTACTAATTTTAATTGATAAATGATAAATGAATGATAAATGATAAATGATAAATGATATTTATTTTGTAAGTAGGTTAAACATAACACTTTTACACGTCAAATATTTCTGGTCATTTTAAGCTAGATGAAGCCGGTGTTTCCTAGCCGACTACCCTGAGAAGAAACACCGAAACAAACTCAGAGGTCAAAGTCTCTTTTAAAGTCCATACAATCCGTACTGGTCAAGTCATATGAGAACCATGTAGGTTAATGTCTGAGGTAGCCTTTTGAGGAAAGTGCTACACAGATTTGAGTGGACCTGTCCAGACAGTGCAAGCATTTGTCAGATACCGTGTAGCTCAAACTTAGAACTTCAAGGAGCTCAACGATTTGACGAACAATACCAAAGTAAGGACATTTGGGTAGGCCGCAAGAATTACTCAAACTGCCAGACAAACTGAAATAAAACCCTAATATGGCGATCTACATAGTCCTCACATTCACAATATGTTATATGAGAACCATGCAGATCAGTGTCTGAAATGGTCTTTTGAAGAAAGAACCACACAGATTTAAGTGGGCCTGTCCATTCAGTGCAAGCTTTTGTCAGTAGTCGAGTAGCTCAACTTAGAAAACAATAAGGAGCTCAACGACCCGACGAACAATACCAAAGAAGGGACATTTGGGTAGGCCACAAAAGTACTTAAACTGCCAGACGTCATCGTTATATATACTTTAAAAAAGGAAAGAAAAAGAAAATAATACCCATATAGTCCTCATATTCACAAAAATAAATTAAGTAAAAATATACTACTTTACAAAGTAAGTATACATGTCAAACATAATAAATAAAAAAAAATAATATATTACTATAACAAGTAAATATTCATGTCACAATAATAAAATAATACTTCATAAAGTAAACATTCATGTCAAAATTGCACAAACAGGAGAATATCAAATGTCAAATCTAAAATTGAGAAAAGTATCAATAGATAAAAGTAATAGTAGGCCATGTACATCGTTGAAGCAGCTCAATCCCAAGCCTTTTGGTCTTCAATATAGTCTTTAACTGTGTAAAAAGCTTTCTGGCATAGCTTACGTTTGTTTGTTGACATTGACATAATTTTTGTTGTTAATTGACATAATTTTATAATTTGACATACATATACTCGTTATCTTTGACTTTTCTTTTACATCATATACTGATTTTGTATGCCTATCGGCGGGACATGGATTGTCCAATAAACATTGAAAACACCTGTAATCACTTATGTTCACAAAATGAATAAATGAATTTGAATAAAAGCTTTTAAAATACGTATATTTTTATGTAGCTACATATTTTTACTTAGCTGTGTACTTTAATAAACCAATGTTGTCAAATTAGCTTGGTCGCAAAACTATACATGATTATAATTATTTCTGCAAGCCTTTTCTTATTTCTTTATTGTACACCAAAAAAAAAACAACTTATATTATATTGGACAAAGGCGAGCTTAACTCAAAGTTGAGTTATCTCCCAGCAAACCTTTCAGTTATAGAGAGATTAGCATAGAGGGTAGGGTCTGCTTTTTGGCATGCTAAACAGTCTCCTATTATGACGTTTTGGTAGTTTTCGTGGAACATGGAAGGATACTTTACTCAGCAACTCAGAAACTATTTCAGCCCGTTACTATTTTTTTTTTTGAGAGCAGTGGTGGCCTAGTGGTAATGGCCCTGACTTACGAATTGTAGGTTCATTGCCATTCATGGCCAAGAGGTAGGAAATGGCGTCTAGTGTACCTAAATAAATATCTAAATAATATAATAAAATAAAAACAGACGACAAAGTATACTGCCATGCAGGTTCAGTGTTTTTGAACCGTTAATTTTGACTACGCTCATTTCATAACTAAATAACATAACGCATTTAGCGCCAATGACACACATGTAGCATTTTGAAATTTCATTATTGGCACCGCTGACACATATGTGGTGTTTTCAAATTGTATACAGAACTCGAAAAGACTTCATGAAAATAGCCTGGTAAGTGTTACCACGCTATGTGTTGTTGTGGTGCTTTGCTTACCATGTAAAGGTCCAAAAATGACGCAGACGACGACAATAAGTAAGGAGACCCGGAGTCTCCGTCGCCTCGGTCCAGTCCTAAAGGCGACTGTCAAAGTCTCCCGCACATGACGCGCGTCGAAGAACGAACACACCCACCCGCGGCATCCCACCGGTTGTTCCTGAGAATAGATGCCAATTATAGTTTGTAGTTATGACCCACGCTCAATTCTGTTTGTATACACTGGGATGATTGTGGGTGGCTGTGGCCTAGGAATGAGTGGTTATTTTTGTATAGATTCCTAGAACTGTGAGACGGATCAAGGTTAGTAAGCTTACTGATATTATAATTTTGAAAGCGTTTTAGGATGGATGGATAAATGGACGTTTGTATTCTTTCACAAAAAACACTGCAACGAATTTAAAACACTATAACATATAAAATATTTATTTTGCCTCAGAAATTTTCCGACTTTCATAAAGATGGAGCTGCAGGTAGTATTTAGTGGAGCAATAGACGTATTTAGTGCAAAGACAAAATAAAGAATAACATTCCAAGCTAGATAAAAAGACGTCTAGAAGGGAGAGTAATATCATCATCTGCCTAGTCTTTTCCCAACTATATTGGGGTCGGTTCCCAGTCAAGCCGGATTCAGCTGAATACCAGTATTTTACGTGAAGCGGCTGCCAACCAGACCTCCACAACCCATTAACTGGGGAACACGGTACTACTGGGGAGCACGATAAGGGACAGTAATATACAGAGTAAAATATTGTGGCAGTAAAAACAAGTAATGAAAGAGATCAGGGACCTGTGGTCCATCATGATTCCGAAATGAGAAACATAATATAGTGTAATTTGGCCTGTCTATACTCCATTCACAATAAGATTAGACATTGGAACAAATTTGTTTACAGTCCGTTCAAACGATTTTTACTTCTATTCCGTAGGCATAAGGATAGCATTAAAAGAAAAAACCTGATTATAATACTGTTGCGCGCCAGAATTAAGTTAGGATGGTAGCGGCATTCGGTACCACTAGCGCCATCTAGTATCGAGTAGCAGAACTATTGAAGTCGGGGACCTTCGAGATTTTTCTATGCTAGAATTCTCGGACCTTGGTCGGTCGCGACCGATATGTACGCGAACTTTCTGGAGTTCTACTCGGCGCACTATATAAGGCCGGCACATGTGCCGACCGAGTCAGTATTGGATTTGCGATACAAGTGATAACTTCGAGAGCGATCTTCGACTGCGAACTCAAGTGATTAATAGTGCGATTGTGTTTTGTGATTAGTGCGTTTATAGTGTAATCAGTGTGGTGTAAATTAAAGTGTCATCCTTGTTTATTTAATCGGCTGATTTTATTGTGACGAACCCGAAGCTCGTAACAATTGGTGTCAGAAGAGTGGATTTAAAAGATGCCGATTCTACCGAAGGACGACACTGAGGGTATTCGTACCCGAAGTCAACGCCAGCAAGAGACGGACCAGAGGCGTTTTGGAGGTGCAATGCCGCAGACGACGGAGAGACAGTTGCCGACCTTGGAGGCCGGCTCGTCCGCAGTAACTCCAGCATCATCATCAGCACCAGACTTTGCTGCTCTGATGATGATGCTGCAGGAACAGGCTCGTCGTCAGGAGGAACAGGCCCGTCGTCAGGAGGAACAGGCCCGTCGTCAGGAGGAACAGGCCCGTCGTCAGGAGGAACAGGCTCTTCGATTGGAAGAACGGCTCCAACGTGACAAGGAGGAGCAGGCGCGCCGCCAGGAAGAACAGATGTTCCTTATGAAGGACCTGCATGCCACTTTTGGCAAAGAGATGAAGGTTGTTAAAGATAAGGTGGTTCAACACGAGAATCGCCTGACGGAAGCTGAATCACGAATCGACCAAATTAATCATCGGGTTGACAACGTGATAGTTGACGTGAGGAAAACGCTGGACAACCTTAAAATAGGAGATGGAATCGCAACCTCTGTAGCTTCTACACCTTCTCTACGTGGATTCAAAGTGCCGCCGTTCGATGGAACATCTTCCTGGTCGGCATACAAAAAGCAATTTGACGCTGTTATGAAGGCGAACGGGTGGAGTAAGGACCAGGCCATGACTGCTCTCACCCTAGGCCTCCGCGACCAGGCCCTCACTATCCTAGAAGCCCTCGGTAACGAGGTGACTTACGAGCAGCTGGTTGAGGCATTGGAAGCTAGGTATGGCGACGCTCATCTGGAACACGTGTTTCGGGCGCAGCTAAAGGATCGCGTGCAGCGCAGCGGTGAAAACCTGCAGCAGTGGGCCCTTGAGGTGGAGAAGCTTGTTAGAAAAGCATACCAGTCTGTACCTGCACTCATTCAAGGGAACCTGGTGCAGGCATTCATTGACGGCATCCGCGACCTTGAAGTTAGAGCTGCCGTGAGGCTCGGGCACCACGAGAAACTTAAGGACGCGTTGGCCCATGCACTAGAGGTGGAAGCTGTGCGGCAAGATCATCATTCCCATCGCGTCAGGGAGGTTGCAGCGGCTACTGTTCGCGACCGGTCTAAAGGATACAGCCCTAGATGTTATGGCTGTGGGGAAAGGGGCCACCTACGGTCCAGTTGCCCTAAGCGAACTGTAGATAGGGAAGATAGTCGATCTCCAGAGGGTAGGGCGGTTAACAGCACCGCCCAGCAACTGCAGGGAAACGAGTAAAAGCCAGGACTGCGGGGCGGGTGCTGGCTGATGTTCAGAGAGCCCCAAGGATTTCGATCTCACAAACCCATGACGGGAACAGCCTAATCATCAAGGGCGAGGTCAACGGAACGCCATGTAAACTGACGATTGACACTGGAGCTTCTCGTACGGTTGTCAGTTCCCAACTAGTAAGTCGGTTCCTTGGGAACTCCGCATACAACCGAGACCGCATAAATTTGGTGACAGCCACCGGCCAGCGTATACCCGTCCGTGGAGAGAAAGTGATGGAGTTACAGCTAGGCAACAGAATCTATCTTCATAATGTCATCGTGGCTGATATAATGGACGATTGCATCCTGGGCCTAGACTTTATGAGAAAAAATTGTTGTGAGATCGACGTTAAGCAAGGAGTTTTGAAATGTGGACAAGAGGAACTTTTCATGGAAGGGGCATTACTAGGAAATGTGTACAGCCTAAAGAAGATTGTTCTTCCGCCGAGATCCGAAACGATTGTGCCGGTTAGTCTTCCTCGGAATTCTGGGCAGACTCATCGTTGTGTGCTTGTGGAAAGGGTAGACAATGACCTTCCTTGGAAAGTGGCCCGAACTTTGGTTAGAGCCACTGACATTTCGGGGGTACGTGTGCTGAACGTTTGTGATAAGGAACAGATGATAGAAAAAGGCACGCTGATTGGTACTTGCGAGGAAGTGGATTGGTTGCGTCGGTGCCAAAATCTATCGACTGGGAAGCTCAGCAAGGACGCCCAAACGAAAGTGACCACACTTTTAGATGACTGTCGCAGCGTTCTGTCTCAAAATGAAATGGTCAAGGCGAAGAGAATGTTACTGAAGTATGCCAATGTTTTCTCTTCAAATGATGCTGACATCGGGAAGACTGGCTTAGTTCAACACAAAATAAACACAGGAGAAGAGTTGCCTATCCGTCAGCGGCCAAGGAGATTGCCGGTAGCGCGTGAAAAAGAAGTGGAAACCATGATTGAGGGAATGGTTAAGGATGGTGTCATAGAACCTTCATCGAGTCCATGGTGTTCACCTGTTGTGCTGGTAAGAAAGAAGGACGGCAGCATGCGGTTTTGTGTTGACTACCGTCGTCTGAATGACGTTACGAAGAAGGACAGCTATCCTTTGCCAAGAATTGATGACACGTTAGACATGCTTACTGGAGTTAAGTGGTTTAGCACGTTGGACCTAAAAAGTGGCTACTGGCAAGTTCAAATTGATCCCAAGGACAAGGAGAAAACTGCATTCTCGACGGGAAAGGGTCTGTGGCAATTTAAAGTCATGCCGTTTGGATTGTGCAACGCTCCGGCAACGTTTGAAAGGTTGATGGAACTAGTACTAACCGGGTTAATTGGCGATGCTTGTCTGGTCTATTTAGATGACATCATCATCGTAGGCCGTACGTTTGATGAACATCTGCAAAACCTGGAACGCGTGCTCATGAAGATCCAGAGTGCAAACCTCAAGTTAAGTCCGAAGAAGTGTTCATTCTTCAAACGGCAAGTTAGCTTTTTGGGATATGTAGTGTCGGAAGAAGGTATCCGCACGGATCCAGAGAAAATCACCGCAGTCAAGGACTGGCCAATTCCAAAAGACAAGACGCAGGTCAGAGCATTTTTGGGTTTGTGCTCCTACTATCGGCGATTTGTCAAGAACTTTGCTGACATAGCGAAACCCCTGCACAAGCTAACCGAGGAGAAGCGACATTTCTGCTGGGATGAGAGTTGCGACAGTGCATTCCAGGAGCTCAAGGAACGTCTGTGTAAAACACCTATTTTGGGGTATCCTGATACGGGCAAGGAATTTATAGTTGACACAGATGCCAGCGATATAGGACTTGGCGGTGTGTTATCTCAACGGAATGGCGATCAAGAGGTTGTGATAGCGTACTTCAGCAAGTCTCTGTCGAAGCCAGAAAGGAATTATTGTGTCACGCGACGGGAATTACTTGCTGTGGTCAAGTCATTGCAGCATTTTAGCAAATATCTGCTGGGGAGGAAATTCCACTTACGAACTGACCATGCTGCGCTAAAATGGCTACTGCAATTCAAAAATCCAGAAGGGCAAGTTGCGAGATGGATTGAACTACTTCAGGAATACGACTTTGTGATTGAACATCGCAGCGGGAAATCTCATGGCAACGCAGATGCATTATCAAGAAGACCTTGCCCTGAAGACTGCAAGCATTGTACTCGGCAAGAGGGTAAAGAAGTCGTACCTGTGAGGATGATCAAGACAGATCTTAGTAACGAGTGGAAGGAAAACTTGGAACGTGCACAGCAGGATGATTTGGACATCAAGCCGATCCTGGAGTGGATGAAGGCCAGTGCTCCGAAGCCTACGTGGAGTGATGTCTCAGCGATGAGTTCAATCACAAAAAGCTATTGGGCCCAATGGGACAGCTTAGTGATTCAGGATGGAGTCCTGTGCCGTAAATGGGAAAATGCTCGGGGAGACAACTGTCATTTGCAAATGGTTGTCCCTAAAGCTAAAGTACCGGATGTTCTACAGCTGTACCATAATGGTTGTTCAGGAGGCCATATGGGAGTTAAACGAACTCTACTGAAGATACGGGAACGGTTTTACTGGGTCCACTGTCGTGACGATGTCGAGGACTGGTGTCGCAAGTGTACAAGTTGTGCGGCTGTAAAAGGACCTCAGACTCGTAGCAGAGGTGCATTGAAATTGTACAACGTTGGTTCACCATGGGAAAGGATAGCGCTAGACGTTGCGGGACCGTTTCCGGAAAGTGAAAGTGGTAACAAGTATTTCATGGTGGTTATGGATTATTTCACTAAGTGGCCGGAAGTCTTCGCCATTCCAAACCAAGAAGCTTCAACAGTTGCGGATAAACTAGTTCATGAAGTCTTCTGTCGTTTTGGAGTACCCTTAGAGATTCACAGTGATCAAGGAAGGAATTTTGAGTCTCAAATATTCCAGGAAACTTGCCGAGTTATGGGTACTCATAAAACGAGGACAACTTCTTACCACCCACAATCGGATGGGATGGTAGAACGATTTAATCAGACATTGGAGAGATATCTGGCCAAAGTTGTGGAAAACCGGCAACGAGATTGGGACAAGCACATACAACCGTTTTTACTGTCATACCGAAGTGCTGTTCATGAAAGCACGTCAGTGACACCAGCTTTCGCAAACTTTGGAAGAGAATTGCGGCTACCTGCAGATCTGATCACCGGAATACCACCTGATGCCCCACGCAGTATAACCGATTATGCGAATGACTTGCGGAGCAAAATGAACGACATTCATGAGCACGTCAGACAATCGGGCCAGCAAATGTCTGAAAAGATGAAAACCCGCTATGACCGCAAAATGAACAATAAAGGGTTCGAGGAAGGTTCACTAGTGTGGTTGCACAATCCAGTTCGCAGCAAAGGGAAATCTCCTAAGCTTCAAGCTAAATGGGACGGACCGTACCGGATTGTGACAAAGATCAATGACGTAACCTACCGTATACAGAAAAGTACAAGAAGCGCTCCTAAGATTGTTCATGTTGATCGACTGGCGCGTTATTATGGCGCTGATAATGCTCGGGACGAGCATGTCTTAGGAGGGGGCAGTGTTGCGCGCCAGAATTAAGTTAGGATGGTAGCGGCATTCGGTACCACTAGCGCCATCTAGTATCGAGTAGCAGAACTATTGAAGTCGGGGACCTTCGAGATTTTTCTATGCTAGAATTCTCGGACCTTGGTCGGTCGCGACCGATATGTACGCGAACTTTCTGGAGTTCTACTCGGCGCACTATATAAGGCCGGCACATGTGCCGACCGAGTCAGTATTGGATTTGCGATACAAGTGATAACTTCGAGAGCGATCTTCGACTGCGAACTCAAGTGATTAATAGTGCGATTGTGTTTTGTGATTAGTGCGTTTATAGTGTAATCAGTGTGGTGTAAATTAAAGTGTCATCCTTGTTTATTTAATCGGCTGATTTTATTGTGACGAACCCGAAGCTCGTAACAATACCAACTGTTTACTGCAGTTATCAAGAGTCATGCCGTCAACGCAATAGAAGTCACAATCGGTTGAACGGACCGTAAAAAAGATGTATTTTAATGTCTAATCTTATCGAGTTTTATCTATGAAAGTAGTGCAAAGAAGAAGAAGCATTCAATCATTATGGAAATAATACTAGAAACATTGCAAGATATCAATTAAAAAAAATACTAAATGTGTCTTTTCCGGTACTGTTTCATAAAAACGACCAATTTGATGCAGTTTTGAAGTTTTATAACTGTCTATTTAGGCTTATGTATTATTAAATTAAAACTAAAGATTGTGTGGAAAAGAAAGATACAGCTGCAAATAACTAAGTAAGCAAAGTAAACGTGGCACATCCATCAAACATCCACATGAAAAAGTTGCAGTACCGAGGACACTAAATTTCTAATAGTAACTTTGGTCCTTCTGGGAATACAGTAGCAAAGTTATGTATCTATTAATTCATAGTAAGTAAAACAATTGTGTACGGTACAAGTTTTGGTTTCGACCAAGAGTTACATGCGTTGTAGTACTATAAACCTACTTGTTTTTTTATTTAATCATATTTTACTTTAAGGAAAATTCTTCATTGTTTTATTTTTCTGTAACTTTTTTTTTGAACCCTTAAAATATTTTGAGCCTTAGTTTCATGTCTTATTAACATATTTCCATGAAATACAGTTTCAGTTTTCTCACTAATTCAGCTGATTGGTCATGTTTCCAAGTTACCTTTAGTATCCTGACGTAAAAAACGTTTACAACACAATCTTAACGTTCAACACATAAATGATTTGGTCTATAACGTCTCCTCCTCAATATTGTTAAATAAAGCGTTACATTGCCAACAAAGAAAATTGAATTCTTAGAAATGCAAATAATGAGATTGTTTCGCCACCTACGCATACCTTGTCTTGACTGCTATAAATATCACTAAGTAACTGCAGCTGGTCGCCACAGCAGTTCACTCTTATTGAGTGTAGGCAGATAATCAACTAGAGACAAGTTTATTTCTTCCTTGAATAGAAATCAGGGCTGATTTATACTGTTTAGTTAAAACTACTGTTAGTATAAACTACTGAACAATGTAGACAAGCAGTGGTCTTCGGTCAAACGCTCCTCATTATACCAAGATTAAATATCTTATTTAATTAAGTAATTAAACAAAAATATTATCATTTCATTGGTTTTAGTTAAGCTCTACTAAACAAAGAGATTTCACGGCATAGTCACTAGACAGCCCTGGACGTTCATGGTACAAAGGTAAAATTTAATTTCACATAAATTCATTATAAAGCGTAGTGAATTTAATTTACCCCCGGCCGGGACGAACGAGCGAATAAGTGCAATTTCAGATTTCAAACAAAATCCCGCAATAATCTCCACTTTATTTTCGTGTTCCCTTTAGCATACGAAATGCATACAGATTGTGGTTACAGCGCTTTTCATGAGCAACTGCCAAGGGAAAGATTTGCGAAAAATAATTTCCAACACAAAAAAGATACAATCAAAACTTTGCCGGATAAGAGAACAAAAAGATACATTTGGCAAAGTCTATCAAATTTTTCATACGCACAACAAAAATCGTAAAAGAGAAAAATTGTATTTTATAAAGTACGATCCGACGCAACTGCTATCATCAATCACTGTGGAAAAAACTATTAAAATTGTGCTGGAAAATGTGTCAATTTATTACATAGTGGGTTCTATAGTATTACTGACTATGTCAGAGGATCGGATGAATATAAATCCAAGTCGACACCTCGGCGAGCCTCGCGTAAAATCGCTGATTGCGTTACGATGTCCCCCTTGGTTCGAATTTGCGTAGTGAGCGTGCAGCAATTTATCACTTAGACATAGGACTAACCGTGCTGTCGAGCTACTCCGCAAATGATGTATGGCCACAACGATCCTTATCGGGAGACATACCGATACTACATTAGCACTAGACTTCGGTCTGCCATTTTTGAATAGTTGTAAAACCACCTGAATGGACCATGAAAGATGCTGACCTGAAAATTTTAATCTACCTCTAGGGTACTTACTCTTTGTCTATCAGAAGAAATGTCTGGATCCTTCAGTCGTATGTATCCATATATCAAACTCGTCAGATACAGACAGTTTGATATTAGAAATATGCCATAGTAACCGATCTGCTGCAGCAGAATACCGCTCAGGGACATGCCTATTGGTATTCCGAGGGACATACACAGGTTGGCCACTCCCACTCTGAATGTTCTCATTTCTTTTGTCGTTACATCACCAATGTAGCTGAATACACCGACACACACTGTTATCCATCCTCCGGTCAGCGACGGGAACAGATCAGACAGGGCCGTTATCTCCAAAGGTAACTCGTAGAAGAAATATGTGTTTAGCATGAAACTCGTGCAGCACAACACTTCTCCTACTATAGGCAGCAGTATGCATGCCTTCCGTTTCCCTGTTTTATCGCTCCACGAACCGACAAACAAAACTAAAATACACGGAAATGTTGTTTGAACGATATTTTTCCACGCCTGAACCGACGCTGTCAACTTCTGCACTTCTGATTCCTGTAGCGTATAGTTCTCTGTTTGCCGCCTATTTAACGCGGAACACACTTCATCATCATACCCTAAATTAACTCTACATGCTTTTTCCAAATTCAGATTTTGCACTGCAAGTCCTGAGAATACATTGGACATTATGTAACAAGCTATGATTGGTTCTACGGTAATGTTCGACCGGATCTGCATGAGCTTCTCCCTAACCCCTGTCCTCTTTGGTTTGGGTTCATCCTTCGCCGGTGCCTCGACCCCGGCCGGCTTCTCCACCGCCGCGCTTATCCCATTCATGATGTCCAATTTGTTACTTCACTTTAATGTTCAATCAATCATCGTTACTGGTGTGCTTTGACTTGGGATATCGAGGTTCCCACGAGGTGTGTATGCTATCGGCGCATACGTATACACTATGTTCATTGTTCACATATTACACATCACTGCATAACAAAAACTCGGTATTCACTGGTCCTGGTCCAGAGTAATCCACTAACGGTGCGATAGTGTCGGGCCGCGGGGCAGACTGAAGTATCCTCTTGTCTTAAGACTTGATTGGACGGATACGCGTTCGAGTGGTGTCATTAGAGGCAATTGGCCGGGCGTAGTGTCGGCTGTCGGCGGCGGAGTGGCCCGCAGCCGCAGGACTGCCTGGATCGTCGTCACAACCTTGCGGTAAGTAGGCGTTTATCCCATTGGAGCAATGTCTGTCATTATTTGAAACAGTGGGTACGCGCGCGGCCCTATTAGTGCACGGTCAAGGTACGCTCTAGGCGAGGGCGACGATTTAATTTCGATTTCATTACGCGGTTTTTGTGTATCTCAGTGCAAAATATGAAATAAGAAATTTAATGTGCATTTAATTGAAAAGTCTTGGTTTTTTTGTTCTAATGTTAATATTATATGAAAAAATAAAAATGTTATGTAGAAATAGTAATGAGGGAATATTCAGACATCGAACAAGAAATTCAAGTAAACATTTTGTTTGCACACTAAAGGCTAAAAAAATTCCGATAATGTTTTAAAGATACCCTAAAAATAAACCCTTTTCCCCTGCCACACTTTACATACTAACACAAAAGTATGTGTTCCACAAAAAATGGCGCTCAAAAGATAATTCTTTTGGTCGGGCGTCGAACCGAAGCTACTTTAGTTACAAATATCTTCCAGTAGGATCCTGTGCGTAATAAAGGGGCAAGAAGGAAGCATTAGTCAATATGAATGGTTTCCTCTCACAGGCCCTTGCCAAAACTATTGGCTAACTACTTTTGCTTCGTCGGATAGTGAGTTCAAATGAAAAACGAATATGTTAGTAGGTCGAATGTAAGTGCTCTGTTTGTCTGAGGCTTTAAAAACTAGGTTCAGGTTTGGTGTGATTACTTTGAACGAATATCCTCTGGCCGTACTTAGAATTGCCCAAGCCATTATTATTCCGTTGAGCGAACGGAAGACTGCTATTCGTTTTGTATTGCTCCGTCTCTCCTTCACAGCGGAATAAAAAAAACGTCATGTTTTAAAGACGTAGTGTTAGGGCCCCTGCAGCCCTACCATAACGTCTTAAATCCATCATGATTCCTGTGTCAGAGAGAGACGGGGTTGCACAAGACGAATAGCACTATCCCTATCCCTCACACTGAATCATGATAGCATTGGCACTTCGTAGTACGGCCACTGATATAGGGTTTTACGAGAAATGTAAAATTTTTATTTATCGAATAGCTGAATCGTAATACCAGATATGAGTTTGGTTTTCTTTAGTATTATAAATGCGAAAGTGAGTTTTTTTTTTGTTGCTTTCACGTTAAGATAGCTAAACCGATTTTGATGAATTTTAGTACTGACATAGAAGGGAGACGTATACCTGGAGACGGAAATAGGCTACATTTTTTTTTTTACGAAAGCTATGTTTATGTTTGTTAAGCCGCAGGAAATAAATAGTTGTTTTATTTTGGTATAGTTTTACCTCATTCTTTCAGTTTTGCAGTTGCTGGATAGCGTGTGGTTTAGTCCACAAGTGCAAAAGCATACCTTCAAACAACATACCTCAATTAAAGAGGAGCAGAAAAACATTAATTAATATGTAAATGTTTAAATTGCTAGTCTGTCTAAATAAACTGTTATTTGCCTTGAAAATAATTACTAAGAGAAGATAACGAGAGGAAACCAATTGAAATGCAGAAGAAAAAGTGTTAAGGCACTCTTACATAACGCAGCTATCGCACTATACAGCTGCAAAGTTATGACGTGCATTGTACTTAGTAAATGACTTTGTTCACTATTGCCCAGTACTGGACTCATTCTGCCTAGCCTTATCCCAACTATGTAGGTTTCCAGTCTAACGTCTAAGATGCAGCCGGGTTCAAGTATTTTATATTTAGCACCTGCTTATCTGACCTCCACATTGGATACACAGTACCCCCCATTGACACCCCACTTTTGAGCCCCCTCGACAGTCATCAATGACAAGACAACCCAAACCAACGGTTTTACGTGCTGTTTACAGCACGGAGGTCTTTCGATCTGTAAAGGATGGTGATCCGTCGGGTAGGCCCTAGCAAGCACTGTTTAATCTCGAAGATCGACTTGCGCTGCTGTTATTATTGGTAATTGATTTTTTTTATTTCAGACTAAGCACACGTAAGTTATACAAGTCCATATTATTATATATTACCGCCACACCCACACGCACATCCTATCATACGCACATCCACACCAACCACACACTTCTCACACCCCGCACACACCAAACACATCACACACTCGACACACTACAAACACACCCCTCACACACCCACAATAATGAATAAAAGTGTAACTCAAGAAACTAAAAATAAAATAATTTAGTAAGTGTACAAACATCCAAAGCTATGGAAGTGCGGAGTCTCCTAACACAGGCGTCATGATGCTTAAAAGGAGGCTCCAATCATAAACTAATGTAAACTACTTGGTACAGAAATAAATATTATTATTATTATATTATGTTAGTAGATGAAAACTTATAACTATGTTAGTAAAATTTAAAATAAGTGTTGTTTTGGACATGCATGAGTGACCACTGCCTCAGGATTTGGCTGTCCACTCTGACCGACAGCACACTCAGAAGCGTGTTGGTGCTACCCTTTACGCGAGACCACAGGGAGGCTGTACTTTTACGAAGCACCGCCTGGAAGCCGTCCGTACTGTGCTCAACGAACATGCCGGAAGCACTGCACCGCCATGGGAGCCCCAACAGACCCCTGAACGCGTTGTTATACGAGACGCGCAGAGCATTGTAGGCTTTTTTAGTATAACGTTTGGCAGTAGCTTTTGAATAGCGTAACTTTAACGTCACGAGACCATCGCGCAAACCTGCGAGAAAGCATGTTACCCCTTACCGACAATGCCATGTCCATATAATCGGTTAGTTTCTCATTGACCCAGTGACCCAAGTAATTAAAATTAGGCACATGCTGTAGGATTGTTCCATTTAGTGTGGTTGGAGGAACAGGGTAGGCTTTAGTACCAGCCTTAAAAATGTGCAGCTCACTCTTCTGAACATTGTACTTGAGCCCATGGGCCAATGCATACCGTTCACATAGGGTCCTGACGGAACTGATTGAGGGCCCCAGCAGCACCATGTCATCAGCATAGCTTATGTTATTCGTAAAACACCATCCACTGAGCATCCGACACCAGCACTGCTAAGCTCCTCAATCAGTCCGTTTATATACATATTAAATAGAGTAGGTGAGGCCAATCTGCACTCTCCGTCCTATATTCATCCGAGCATTCGCCCATCTATCTAACAAAATTGTTCTGGTTATCATACCAATATTAAAATAAATTAATTACTTCCACAGGCAGCCTGGCGTTTAGCCTCATCTTCCTCCACAGGACATTGTATGACACCATGTCAAACGATTTTGACAGGTCCGGTCGGTCAGGTCGATTATTACGCTACGAGTTCTCTTTTTTTCTAATTGGGAAATCATCAAATTACTTCTCCCGCTCTGAGCGGAGCGGAAGGGAGTGTCAGACTCTTACTGACTAAAACCCATCCGTGGTCCTTAACGTTCTGGGGCCGCGGACGCTCTTTCGAACAAATTCCGCAACCCTAGCAGGACGCCACGAGCTCCTAAGTCTCCAGTTTTGGACTGCGAAGAGCTTATTTGATTGATGTATAATTGATCTATTATATATGTATATTGAATGTAACTTTACCTTCCTCTTTCGCTAGCTTGCTAGCAAACTTAAGCCCACATTGCAAAACGTAAATTCCAACTCAACTGGAACTGAAACTCCATTGGAGCACCAGACTGTCAATAAACTTGTCATTAATTGAAGTTATCGTGCTTGAGAGATGAGCAAACAAATACGCAACCGCGCTTGTTCAGCTAAAAGTCATCTTTCGACCACGAAAACTTCGATTACGAGTATAAAGTCAATTAGACAAGTTCTCATGTTGCAGTTGCAGTTCGAGTTGAGTTGGGGTTTACGTTTTGGTATATGGGCCTTACTTTCCATACAGATCCGTGCATATGAGTGGTACCTACTACAATACCTAAATCCATAAGTAACGGCAGCATATCACAAAAAGAAGGCACTAATCAAATCCTCATACATTAGAGACGTCAGATTTAATCCTTTATCAGAGCTGATTTATGTCGCCATTAAACTCGTGTTTAAATCATAGGCTACCTTTTGTTTTTATTAAAATTAAAACGTTTTATTTCATTGTCTGAACGTAAAGCGCACATTTGAAACAGTTTATGGTAAATATTTCAAGTATTTTTATTTTGAAAGGGTGTTGAATTGTTTTACTGTATTTTCATTGGTTTTTTTATGTATGATTTTATTTATTTTCATTGTGTTTTTTTTGCCAGGTTTTCAGGCAATTTTGATTTTTATGTTGATCACTTTGTGATTAAATATCACGTTATTTGTTTTTTTTTTTTTTAAATTGTTATCAAGTTTTATTAGAGTCGGCGACTTTTTTATTTAGTATGTAATGGATCTCAATACTCAATACTCAATACATTTATTGCTTCCACATGTGAACTTAGGTGGTAGGTTTTACAAAAATATGATCATTGTGGACCCTGTCGGGCACAGCAAAGTAGGAGAGAGGAAGAGTGTAAGTACTATTTGTAAATTAATAAATAAAAATATAAAAAAACGACAAACATGTACTTACCTAATTTAAAATTTATCATTAAAATATTCATTTATATTGTAATAACATTTGGATATTAAAAATTGCTTTAATTTATTTGTGAATATATTATTTTTTTGTTGTTAATTATTACTGGTGATTTATTATATATTTTAATTGACATGACTAGAGTACTATTTGAGTGCATTTTAAGCTTAGAACTTGGTAAGTTTAACCTATTTTTATGACGTAATGTAAATTTTGACTGTATGTCTTCTCTTGTCGTACGCACGAATTTGCATAGTTCTAGAATGTATAGACAGGGTAGGGTTAATATCTTATGTTCTTGGAAATGGGGTTTGCAGCTGTCGGTGTCTTCTATATTTACTAGTATTCTCATAAGTTTTTTTTGTAATGTGAAAAGTGTCGGTGCATCCGTGCTGTTTCCCCACAATATCACGCCGGAACTTAGCCACGCATGTGCGTAGGCATAATATGTGACCAGTGCTGTTTTTAGGTCAGTGGTTTTTTTTTACTTCACGGAGGGCGTATACGAATTTGGATAATTTTGTTTTTATCTTTTGAATATGGGATTTCCAATTAATGTTTGTGTCTATTGATAGACCGAGTAGATCGAATTCGTGAACGACTTCTATTGTTGTGTCATTGTAGGTGAAGTTTATGTGTAGTGGAGTTTTCTGACAGGGATAGAAGGGAATTATTTTAGATTTTGAGAAATTGATTTCCAGGTTATGGTCATTCATCCAAGTTATTGCTTTATTTAGTGTATTTGTTAGGTCCTCACTCAAACCAACAGTGTTTCGGCATGACGTTAATAGTGAAATATCGTCAGCAAACAAGACGCATGGTCCTTCTATGGTTTTTGGAAGGTCGTTTATGTAAGATGAGAAAGAGGAGGCTACCTTGGGTTCAAAAATTAAAAATAGTAGTAATGTGATCAAAACGACATGGAATATTATTAATGGCGAAACAGGAAGGTCTGTCAATCGAAGTAGTGATTATAGCCTTGCTATTGATGACAGTATTATTGAATCAGATTCGCAAGTCGCCGCGGCGTTTGAAGATTTCTTTGCAGAGATTCCCGTATCGACAACTAAGTATCTAGATTCATCACCCAGTGCTGCAGAAGCTTTACTTAAAGAAAACGTTCCAGTTTGTGATGCTGAATTTAAATTCCATTATGTCACTTCTACTGATATTGTAAAGACGTTTAATTCACTGAATGTTAAAAAAACTGCAGATCTATGGGGTAATTCTGTTGACCTTGCTAAGTCTATAATACACATTGTAGCTCCTACTTTAGCTGTTATTTTTAATAATTGTGTAGACCGTGGTGAGTTTCCTGATCTAATGAAATATAGTAAAATAATACCTTTATTTAAATCAGGTAGTACATCAGACCCTTCCAATTATAGACCCATCTCAGTGCTACCTACTTTTAGTAAAATTTTTGAGAAACTGATTTTAAATCAATTGCAAAGATATTTTAATAAACATAATTTTTTACATAATAAGCAGTTTGGTTTTACAAGGGGTCGTTCAACAACTGATGCCGGTGTTGAACTTCTAGGACACATTTATAATGCATGGGAGGACAAATGCGATGCTTTGGGGATTTTTTGCGATTTGTCCAAGGCGTTTGATTGCGTTCTCCATGAGACATTGATCAGGAAATTACACTATTACGGAATCAGGAACGCCTCTCTGGATCTTCTTACTTCGTACTTGAGTGATAGGATTCAGAGAGTTGATGTCAACGGTAAAAGATCTCCTGGATCTGTAATCAGGATGGGGTTCCCCCAGGGCTCAATTTTAGGTCCCTTCTTGTTTCTCATTTATATTAATGACTTGCCGTACCTCATAAAAGACAAACACGATATAGTGTTATTTGCAGACGACACGTCGCTTTTGTTTAAACTAAAACGCCAGCAGATAGTTACTGACGATGTAAATTCTGCCCTTGCAACTGTAGTTAACTGGTTTAATGCTAATAATCTTTTACTAAACGAAAAAAAGACAAAATGTATAAAGTTTACCTTACCTCATGTGCGACAAGTGAACACTGTTGAATCAATAAAGGGTGAAGAGTTGAAACCCGAAGATACCACAGTGTTCTTAGGCATTACTTTAGATGCGAAGCTGCAGTGGGGCCCCCATATAGACAAACTGTCAAAAAAGCTCAGTTCTGCAGCATATGCTGTTAGGAAAATTCGTGGCTTAACTGATTTAGAGACGGCCCGTTTAGTATACTTTAGCTACTTTCATAGTGTGATGTCATATGGCATTCTGCTGTGGGGAAATGCCGCCGATATTCAGACAATATTTGTCTTACAAAAAAGGGCTATTCGTGCAATTTATAAATTAAGTCCCAGACAGTCCCTCAGAGACAAATTTAAAGAGATTAATATTATGACTGTGCCTTCCCAGTATATCTATGAAAACCTCTTGTATGCACATAAAAATATTAATCTGTTTAAAAAATACAGTGATATCCATAGCATAAATACTAGGAACAAACACAATTATGTCGTTCCTAAAACCAGGCTCAAAAAAATAGGTGGTTCGTTTCGATGCCAATGTATACATTTTTATAATAAACTTCCTAGCCTTATTCAAGAACTAAGCAGAAATAAATTCAAATCATTTATAAAACGTAAGCTATGCCAGAAAGCTTTTTATACAGTTAAAGATTATCTTGAGGACAAGAAGGCTTGGGATTGAGCTGCTTCAGTTTTGTACACGGCCCAATGTTTTAATGTTTTTCTGTTGTGTTCTCTTTTGTGCGCTTTTTGTTTATATTATTTGACATTTTTTGTTATACAGTTTGACATTTTCATTTATTTTTGACATGAATGTTTACTTTTTAAAGTATTCTTCTTATTTTATTACAATTTTTTATTTTGACATGAATACTTACTTTGTAAAGTATCATATTTTTTATTTTTTATTATTTTATATCAATATCTCATTTTGACATGAATACTTACTTTGTAAAGTATCATATTTTTTATTTTAAATTTTAATATTATTCCCTATTGTGAATGTGAGGACTATATGGGTTATTATTAGCTTTTTCCTCTTCAAGTATTTTTTTAACGTTGTCTGGCTGTTTGAGTAATTTTGTGGCCTACCCAAATGTCCTTTCATTGGCATTGTTCGTCGAGTTGTGGAGCTCCTTATTGATTCTAAGTTGAGCTAATCGACTCTGACCAAGGCTTGCACTGACTGGACAGGTCCACTCAAAACGGTGTGGTTCCTTCTTAAAAAGACCACTTCAGACACTGATCTGCATGGTCCTCATATAACGTATTGTGAATATGGGGACCATTTAGATCGCTACGTCAGGGGTTCATTCATGTTAGTCTGGCGGTTTGAGTTCTCTAGGTGGCCTACCCAAATGTCCTTACTTTGGTATTGTTCGTCAAATCGTTGAGCTCCTTAAAGTTCTAAGTTTGAGCTATACGATAACTGAAAAATGCTTGCACTGTTTGGACAGGTCCACTCAAATCTGTGTGGTACTTTCCTCAAAAGACCACTTCAGACACCAACCTACATGGTTCTCATATGATTTGACCAGTACAATTGTATGGACTTCAAAAGAGACCTTGACCTCTGAGTTTGTTTCGGTGTTTCTTCTCAGGGTAGACAGCTAGGAAACACCGGCCTCATCTAGTTTTATAACGGCCAAAAAAATATATTGACGTGTAAAAGTGTTTTTTACAACCTACTTACAAAAATAAATCATTTATCATTTACCTGTTACACTTCCTTGGGGAATAGAGGCGTTAATTTTTTTGACGTCAGACCGAATAATTTGAATTTCTCTGGTATTTTCATTACAAAATTCTATTTCGACTTGGTGTTCTCGATTTGATAAATATGATTTAAACCATTCATGCGCCTTGCCGCGAATCCCTACACCTTGTAATTTATTTAACAGAATGTCGTATTGCACTTTATCGTATGCTTTGGTCATGTCTAACAGTAACCCTACAGCGTATTTTTTGTCATTTATTATATTTATAGATTCCTGTATGTATTTATAAATTGCTAGAACGGTGGATCGGTTTTTGCGAAATCCGTTTTGACTTTCGTTAAAAATGTTATATTTTTCGTAGAAGGAATAGAGGCGATTGCACATTGCCTTCTCAAAAATTTTGGAGGCGGTTGGTAAGAGAGCTATGGGACGGTAGTTGTTTGGATCCGTTTTCAAGTTATACAAGTTGTACAAATTATAATTCTAAGCGACAGTGACTGTTCAATCATGCATTAGTGAAGATTGCCGAAATAAAATTTACGTACATATGTAAATGAACTGGTTGGTATCTCAGATTAGTCAGGGGCCGGATGAGCGAGGGTCAAACTAAGTTTCAGAGACAGTATACTTAGGTAATTATTGTCTCTTTACAGTGAAACTATTACTCGTTTCAGGATTCCTTTCAGCAAAAAAATAAATGCTGATTAAAGCACTCAAGAAAAGTACGAAAGTGACCTCAATGACAATGGCTGGTCCCAAGATCATAGCCGGGAAACACCGTAATGATTAAGTATCCCCAGTAAGCATTTACGACTACTTGAAGAAAACAATTCATTTAATTTAAAGTGTTCGTTTCCTTCGCGAGCGTGAGAATCTTTTTGTATGTTCCAAAACTGTTTTTTTTTGTGTCTGGTTAGTATACAGCCTAAGATACTCGTATTATCAAATGTGATACCTAAGAGATTGCTTCTTAGCGTGCCGATGGTAATTTGAGTAGAGTCAGCAGAACTGGCATGTCCTAGAACCAAAAATTCGAAGACATGTGACATTCACCAACCCGCACTGGGCCCGCGTGATGGATTACGGCCCATTCCCTCTCCTAGAGAGGAGGCCTGAGTCCCAGCAGTGGAAACATTAAAAGGCTGATTACGCTTATGCTTATCCAGCAGAATTTGGCTTTAAATGCCTTCGGAAGTGTCCGTCAGTTCCTGCAGACGAGAACACATACGAATTTAGGGTTAAAGTTTAATAAATTGATGTTTTTTTTTCAGTAATATCATAATCACAATACCGGGCGCAGCAATGTCGCTTGTCGGCTGACTTAAGTATGGTGAAGTTACGCGGCAAATGGTTGGATGGGGTACAAAAATGTGAGCTGTTGGTAAGACTCGAGATTGGTGGTTTACTATTTCATGTTTATCGTTATGGAGCCAATATGAAGCCGGCTAGAATTAAAGGTGCCAACGTTTATAATCAACAAAAACTAAAAAACATAATGATTGGTAACACAATATTGAGTTAAATGCCTGACATTAAAAATTGTGCTGGGGTAGTGCTGTTGCGGAATTTGTTCGAAACAGTCACCGCGGCCCTGGAACGCAAAGGGGACAAGATGGATCACGGATGGGTTTTAGTCGGTAAGAGTCTGACACTACCTTCCGCTTCCCTCAGGGCGAGAGAAGTCATTTGATGAATTCACATCCAAAAAAAAATGGGTTTGTGCTTATTCTGTCATGGTATCGGCGAGCAACAAACTTGAAAAGACAAAGATTGCTAGAATCTTAAGCGATTGGAAACAGGTTAACAAGAATTAAAACGAAGATAGTGGCTATCATTATCATTACGGCCAAAAAAACGACCACTACTGAACATAGACCAACCCCAAGCAGCTTTAACTGAAGCAAATCCGATTCTAATTCCATAAGTATTCCCTAAAACCGTAATTTCGTCTAACCGTAATGTACATAACTGTGTACAAGCGTGAACCGAAAGTAATCCACAGCGGCTCGTAAAAATTTAACACAACAACACCCCTGCGCGTAATTACACGGAGTGATAACGTTTCTACGGATCTCTACACGTGTCGGGACCGGCGCTTGATAACTGCTACTGGTTTGAATAAAGAAATGTTTCATTTGGTGTCGTTTGATTTGAATTTGAATAGAATAATGCATATCCAGTGGTGGTGAAGCAGTGGTGGATTGTAGGTCGCGGGTTCCAACCCAGCCAGGCGCATTACTTTGTGTAATTAATTTTATCACCACTGCTGTCAAAACGGCGAAGGAAAACATCGTGAGGAAACCGGCATGTCTAAGAACCAAAAATTCGAAGACATGTGACATTCAACAAACCGCACTGGGCCCGCGTGGTGGATTACGGCCCATTCTGCTAGAGAGGAGGCCTGTGTCCTAGCAGTGGGATCGTTAAAAGGCTGATTATGATTATGAATGCATATCCTAACTGTGAGTCGGTTTGTTTGTGGCTACACTAACACGAGTATAGAAAAATGCAGTTAAAGATTTGAATGATGGTAAGAAGCGTTGGTGAATTTAGGTTTTTAGTCTAATCAATTTGCAAAATTTCTACATGAAGCGGGACTTGCTGACTATTACTGGTTTGAATAAAGGCATTTTTAATTTAGGTGTGATATCATAACACTTGAATTAAAAAATAACAATAATTGGAATATCATTAGGGTTTTATAGATTAATCTAGCAATGATTTTTCTTAATGTTTTGAAGTAGATTTTGCATTTTAAGTAAGAAGTAAGTAAATTAGTTTCTTTATTGATTTATTTATATTTCTCGCCAAATACAGTTATTTTTGCAGTATGTTTTGATATTATATTTATGTCATGAGATTTTTGTATTTTCTTTCACTACACCTACAGAACCTTCCCTGGACACCTATTTAATTAAATTAATGTTCAACAAAAACTTATCTACGTTCACTGTCCCTACGTAGACAAGAAACACGTATAAACGTTTAAACGCGAGCAATTTTATTGGGACCGGTTCGTTACTGAGCAACTTTTGTGAGACTCCCTACCTCTGCAAATTGCCCAGACGTGAGCTCACTGACTTATTAACCTAGAACATATATTGGATATATCGGCTATTAGTCAGCAGAATCTGTTTTGGGGCTATTTCTGGAACTGTCGTATTGATGTGACGATACGGGGTCGCCTTTTTGTGAATCGGAAAAAAGGTTATGTGATACCAATTGGGTGTTTCCAAAAAACATTTAATTCTGCGGAGACTTCAAGACGATAGTAGAAGATAAATTAGTGTGTTAGAAATAAGAATACTGGTGTATAATTATGCGAATTGGATGTGGAATCAGTGGAGGGGGCACTCTGCCGTAGATCAAAAATATATATCCGGTAGATTAGAAGTTAAATCTATGTATATGTAAATCAGGCTGGTTTCCGCAACACCACGACTAAGCGCGTATTTTCCGTGCAGGTGGGACAAATGTGTCATTCGATCCACCCCAGCTCCCCAAGGAAAGCCAGCAAAGCCTTGGTGTTACTAACTATCTTATAGAGGGTACCTGGGTTTCCGAAGTACTTAGCCCTGTAATCCGCGACTACCGGGCAGCTTAGAAGTAGATATGCTGCTGCTTCATTCTCATCCATGCAGGCTCTGCAAAGCAGGCTGTCAGTGACTCCTATGACAGAGGTTTTTATTAAAAGACCCGTGTCGTGTGACTGTATGTAACTGTTGTTAGTTCAGTCTCAGCGCTTGTTTCGTGAAGCTGCCGTCGATAGAGGGAAGTGCTTATTTGGCCTGTCTGCACTCACCATGGTTAGTCCATAGGTCGTGATATTTCCTCACCAGATTGCGTAAATAAACGAAAGGGAGTGGTATGATGGGTTCGGGTTCCATCGCTGCCACATACTCGAGCCCCTTCTTGTGAGTTCGTCCGCTGCGTTGTCTCGGGATTCGCTGTGTCGTTCGATCCATTGAATGGTTATTTTGTTGTATCTACCAACCTGAGGTACCTAACACTCGAGGATCCGCCCAGTGTTAACTGAGTAGCTGTTCAGAGGTTGCAGGACGGCCATGCTGTCCGATAGTATGCGTATTCTGGTAGATAGTTTTGTAATATTTCTTGTTGAACTTGCAGTTCGATATTGCCTCTGCGGACACTGTACAGTTGCACCTAACTTTCGTAACCAAAGAAAATCAGATGAAAAATCTGGTCTTACTTAAAGCTACGAAACTGCGACTAAACAACGACTGCAAAACAGCCAACAATTCACAAAATTCTTTTACTCAAAAAACAACGCTAAACATCTTCAATACGACACACAAATATACCATACACCCCATCCAGTAGAACTATACCGCATAGTGAACACATATCAGGATTACAAAGGATTTCCCCACAAATGAATCGTTTACCTGCCCCGACCGACCTATGTACCGCGGTAATCCTCGATGGATGCTGCGAGCAATTTGGAACTTGGAAGATGGAACCCAATTGCGTAAGGCAATCACAGTCACGATCCGAAAGGGATTGTGATTTAAGGATCTTGATTTTTGTGACAGTAGATATGGGTACAAAACACGGTGACATAAAATACAATTAGCATCAGCCATGTTTTACCAGAAGCCATGCAAAAGTACAAAATACACTAAACATTCTAAGTAGGTAGGTACCTGATAATATATATAAACAATGTCAATATAAAGATTGATTAACTACAATTACAATGTAATTATGAAGAATATAAAAAAAATTATATTATTCACAATTATTCTGTAGTCGACTCATTTCGTATTAAAATTAAATTGAATTTAAATAAAATAAAAATTAAATGTCATATTTTTCTACGAAAGCCATTGCGATACTAAGTATGTTACCCAATAAGGCTGCTGTTTTACGTGTATGTACATAATTATATGGGACTAGAATCGGCCAGCAGCTTCACCTGAAGCCTGAAAATTATCCCAAGGGAACACACTACCGGAATAAAAAGTATCCTATATCCAATTTGGGACATAGTCTACCAGTGTACCAAGTTTCATCCAAATCCCTTCAGCCGTTAAGACGTGTAAGGCTACCAGACAGAGTTACTTTCTAATTTAAAAATGTTGCAAAAACTTTTTTTTTCCTCCCTCTTATCTAAGCAAATTCATTGATGTTGTGCGTAGCTTGATGTTATATTGACAACTAGCTGCTGTCCGCGACTTTGTCCCCGTGAAATCCCCGATTTTAAAACATTCTTTATCGCTGCTCCGCTCCTATTGGCTTAAGCGTGATGATATATAGCCTAAAGCCTTCCTCGATAAATGGTCTATTCAACCCAAAAATAATTTTTCAATTCGAACCAGTAGTTCCTGAGATTAGCGCGTTCAAACAAACAAACAAACAAACAAACTTTTCAGCTTTATAATATTAGTATAGATTTAAAATTGAATTGTTCACTGCAATAGGGATGTTTCCTGAGTAAAAAATATATGATTATGTTTAATCCGTCAGTTAGATTATAGAAGAATATTGGACACGTATTTTTTGCTTTATCAAATCTATAAAAACTGACGAAGATACAAAGCATCAAAGATCAGGAGTGGGGGCTTGTGACGTCACAGCTCGTTAAAAATTGTAGCGAGTAGTGACGTCACTCGAGTTTTCAACGCACTGTATCGTCTTCATTTTTTGTTTACGTGAAAAAAGAAAAAATACGTGTCCAATAGTTTTTGGAAATCTATCCGACGGACTAATTAGATTTTTTTAGTCAACTACCCCATTCTACTATTTTATTACATGTATAGATTAGGGGTTATGTCAATCACGAGGAAAGGTGTTATTAATATCTCAATGTGTGTATGTAGTTTGTAACATAGAATATTATTATAGACGATCCTTGAGCAAAACATACATTTTACAATAACAACTGCAGCAACTGATAGCCACACATCACAGTTTATACTCGGCCATTTTGCTGTCTTATAGCTCATTCGGCCGTTCCAAAGTTCAGAAGCGACGGACCCCTAAAACGTGTTACAAAACATACAGGCTATAATAATACCATAGGGATTTACACTTAATCGCTATATCGAAGACTTAAGCACCCAATCAAGAGAATTGGGCCGAAGAGACGGTATGATTATCGACGTGTCTCGCAAACCCTGGCTGCTTACATAATTATACTGGTTGAATGTTTTTTGGTTTGGCTTAGAAAAGAGACTAGTATCCCAGCTGTAGGGGGAAACTTATACGTATCTATACTAACCAATCAATGGATTCTGTGGGTGCACAAACAGCTAAACGGGTCGATGGCGAGGTTAAGCAAAGTTGGTCGGGTGATCGTAATCTTAACATAACGAGATCCCCCCAAAGCATGTTAAACCGATGGTCCCAGCTATCATTTGTAGATGTTTGATAGTCTTTAAGAATAGTCAGAGAGTTGCCAACGTATATCGCGTTGCCTAGTTAGTGGTTTGTAGGCGTCAGATAGCAATGTCATTGATATAGCCCACCGGATTAGTAAGCTGAAGTGGGCTGGCCATTTTAGTTGTAGAACCGACAACCGTTGGGGTAAACGAGTTCTAGAGTGGAGATCGCGTCTCGGCAAACGTAGTGTAGGATGTTCTCAGGCACGGTGGAGTGACGATTTACGCAGGACGGCTGGCAGAAACTGGATGCGAAGCCGAAAATAGATCTTAGTGGTATGCAATGTCCAGCAGTGGACTGGAACAGGCTGTTGATGATGATGATGAGGCGTCAGATAGACTCCGTGTAAAATACTGGTACTAAGCTGTGTTTTGTCAGACTGGAAGCAGAACCCAGCATAGAATAGGAAATCTAGGCAGGCTCCTGTGATGAGTTCCATAAAGAGATGATATTTAGGTACTGCAGCATCGGGCCTGCTTACTGCGAGCGTCGGGCCTGCTTACTGCCGTCCGATAACAACCAGGCCCGGGTCGACGGCGCGGTGTTCTTGACGCGCGCCTCAAAGAGGTGTTAGCATAGAAAACAGCCCCCCTAGGGCCAGTGCCTGCCAAAGCTTTGGAATTTGTTTAAAAGAGCCACTGCGGCCCTGGAACGCTCCGCCCAGAGCGATCATTTATTAATTTCCCATCGATAAAAAACCGTACCGCAACATCATTTAACTAATATGCTATTTTGAAAATTTGACTCCTGAAATAAGTAATTTAATTTTAAACAAAGTCCAATTAAAAGTATTAGAAGACCTTTGTCGTTAATCCTACTAAACAAAGGTTTATGATATATTTACGTAATTTATATTTATAAGTATGAGTGCTGTCTTAGTTGTTTTATTATTTGAAGGTTGTTGAAAACCCGATGAGTTTTTAATTTTTGATGTAGTACTTACACAAATCTATTCTATACTAATATTATAAAAAGGCAAGATTTGTATTTTTGTATGTAACGAATAAACCCAAAAACTACTGAATCGATTTCAAAAACTCTTTCACCACTAAAAAGCTACATTCACCCTGAGTAAAATAAGCTATATTTTATCCTCGTATTCCCACGGGAACGGGAACTACGCGGGTGAAACCGCGGGGCGCTGCTAGTTGTTTATAAAGAAATTAAGCCAAACCAAAAATAACAGTAGGTACCAGTTATAAATCGTCAACGAGCCTGTTTTAAAACTCACATGTAGGTAATAACTAGATACAAGTACGTCTTATGACACTTGTCGCTTTTTCTCCTAATAAAAAACCAATAAAAACCCCCATTGTCACATACCATACCGGACAGCACCCTAATAACCTCTAAAACAAAACATAACCGGCCAAAAATAATCAAAATTAATCGCACAAACTAGGGGTACATAAACCGGAAACAATTAGTGACATGGACACGATATATTATACGGTGCCGTAACCGGTCCGTTCGCACGAGTAATGCTCTTATGTCCATCACGGTCAACTCGTAAAGCATGGTTATGGACTCGCAAATTGATGGGGCTTCCTTGTTCCTTCCTAGTGACCCTATCTGGGGTTGCCAATGAAGAAGTTTATGTTATGTCTTTGTTTGGGAGAGCTTGTAAATTATTTAGAAGTTTGATTTTTGTTGAAACTCAGTGCTCGGGTCAGGAACTTTAGGGATGAGGGTTGCCGCCTCCTCTTCTTAACTGTTGTTCTGGGTTCGGTTGTACTCAATGAAAACATGTATTGTACTGGCAGAATGACGTTTAATTCTAATGAGTAGATATACAATTCTTATTACGGATGAAAAATGAGAAATTATAAATTTATAGTTTCTTGGTAGCGTATGGCGGACGAAATTTCTATTATATTTCCGTGAAGTTAGTGGGTGACGCTCCGTGATGATTGGCCAGCACGCTAGACGCTGATTGGTCGATGTCACTCGCGAGCACTTCATTAGCGGCAACGTCAGGTCTCCATCATTCCTCTTCATGATGAAAGATGGCACAGGCGGTAACAATTTTATTTTTTGGAATGTTTACATCCTTAAATTTTCCTATCCGTGTCGGGGTGCCTTAAGTTCGTGAGCTGATGCAACTGCTCTTTGTTCAGCGGTATTATCAAATGTCAATTATACTAGATGATAATTAGATCAAAATAAGAATTATACAAAACCAAGGTTAAAGAAAGTGTTGTTTTAACGTATGTTTTTTTATTTATACTGAACGTTATATTGAATGAAAGTTATGGAAAGTGTTGTTAGATAAAGCAAACGTGAAAAATGTCATTTGAGCGTTATAACTTTTGAAAAGAGAGCAAATGTTCTGATACTAAATGAGTGTAAGCGGCACTCTATTTTGAGTTAAGAATACGAACACTTTGGTGCCATTTTACAGCTTATCAAGATTTACTTCATTTTCTATAGCATTAGACAGAAGTTAAAAAAGGCTCTTTTTAGTTCACACTTTGTAATAAGTGTAAGGACTACAAACATTATTACAGTCAAGATTGATGTGGAGTGAAATATAATCAATTTAAATAACAGCTGTTACACTTAATTGTACTTATTTAAGTTATCTATCTTCTGAAAATACAAGGTTTTAACTTAAAATTATTTAGTTTTTACATAAAATATTGTCGTGTTAATGTTTAAAATCTAAAAGAAGCAGAGGTGGACTGTACCTGGAACGTTTTACATATCACTATTACTCTACTAAATATAAAATGTTACCTATTCCCTTCACAAGTTGTGGCAGCACGTGTTTTTTTTTATTTTTTCGGTTGTTGAAAAAGTTGTTTTTAATAAACTGATTTTTACTAAAAATTGTTTCATTTCATGTACCTATCCAAGCATCGTGACGAGTAGATAGAGAGAATATGCTTTACTGTATGCCATATATTATTTATTAAAAACAAAAATGAACTTAACTTGAAAATGAAAGGTTTCGCCTGGGGGTTTCTCCTGGCTTCTGTGATCCGTAAATGGAGTATATAGATTTTGAGAAATCATCAAATTTAAATCTTTAATTTAGAAATTGGGAGATGGTCATGAATCACCAAGGTACTTAAAACATAAGCAGCTAGAATCTTTTTATTCTTTTTTTTTAATGATTACATTGGTTTGGAAGCATCATTTGTATTACAGTATTTGCATCATTTTTTTTCCATTGAATAGAAATCGACGGGCAAGGCTTGGGTTTTATGATGAACTTGACTGGATCATAAAACATTAGAAGCATGGAAGTTAATAGTTTGTAAGTGTAGCTTGTAGCACTATCTGTTTTATTAGGTGGGGCAGAGTAAATACCAAAAATGCAACCTGGATACATATACCAACTTGTGGGACAAAGTATAATATTATTTTTTTTACCCTTAAATCAGGGAATCCCCACTAAAACTGGCAACCCAATCCCTACCGCTTACTATTGAACTGTGGACGAAGGTTGTAACAATAACGTGATGATGGCCCATGATGGCCGCAGATTTGTCCGCCGAGGGGAAACTGGCTGCGTATTATATAATTTAGCCACACACTAGGAAATTGAATTCGTTGGTCGAGAACTGAATCCAGTGATGCGGGTGCCTGTTGACCCACATGTGATGTACTTCGTGATTTACGTGGGAAGTTTTGGATGAGAGTAGTCTGTTTGTCGAAGAAAATAAACAGATGTTACATTTCTGTCGTGGGAATATCTTTTGAATACCATTCGATTTCAAGGTATTCTGTAAACATCTCACTTTGAAATCGAATATGGAATGAGTTAAAAGTGAACTGTCATTCCAGAATAGGTGTTGGTGTATGGATTGTGAGCCCATTTCAAGTTCACTGCACATCGGTTTATAAGTGAAATTTTATCAGAAACGTACCACTATGACACACCTAGCTAAATGTTCTATTTGCCATTAGTCCGGAGTCTGCGGTTTGATCGCCTTTGTTTAGCGCCGAAACAGCCAGTCTTTTTTTACTGTCAGATGGAGAGTCAAGATCATTCTTGACTCTAGTCTAGGTCGCAGGTGACAGAGACAAAGTTGACGATGGAATGAGATTGCCCAGAAGAAGCCAAGCGACATCAGGACTGAACGCGTTTGGAAACACAGACGCAGGCAGAGAGTTCCACTCCTTTGCTGTGCGCATTATAAAAGACGATTGGAAACGCTTGGTGCGAATTGGTGGAATAGCAACAAGGTAGGGATGGTAACTTACAGTGCGTCTAGATATCTTATGGTAGAAGGGGGCCGATGGGATGAAGTCGTGGAGTACAATACAGCAAGACCCTCGCCATGAAAACTTAGGTTGAGTAAGATTGAAGTGAAGCGTTATTCCACATGTGATTGTACTTTGGATGGATCGAGAGCTTGCTTTTACTAAACAAGCATTCTATTCTATTAAACAAACAAAATTTTCACGGGAACAGGAACTATACGTGCATAGGTGAATCCGCGGGACGCTGCTAGTTCAAAATAAACAGAAATGTCTCCAAAGAAACGGCCCAATAAAATATAGAGCACACAACTGAAAACCCAATAAAGATTGAAGTCAAAAGTACTGTACAAGCCACGTACCGCAGGAAACCATTTCAATAAGTAATATTTCTAAAGCAAGTTGAAACTAAAAAGTCACGCATCAGCTATTACCGCGGCGTTGCTCGGAGTTAGAAAAAGGGAAACTTTTACTTTGAAAGAACTGAGTTCACTTAAGAACATTGCAATATTCTGATATGGCGGCCTTGTAATATTGGTTAAAAATATTTTAGGTGTATTGACTTTACGAAAATTTGGGTTTGTTTGAGTAGAGGTGACTTTTCAGGAACGAAATTTTTGATAAAATATCATACGAAGAAGGTTCAGTGGTTCCAAAAACTTCTCCAAGAATGAATTGTTATTTTTTAATCTCGCTAAAACTAAAAAACGGCTTGACTTATGTTTTGTTTCTAGTAGTTGTAATTGGTATTTCAAAAGTTTTGAATCAAAGAAATTTTTGGAAAATAATGTACCTACCAGCGCAAAGCCAAAGTGACATTAGTATTCTTTAATTCAATCATTAAGATATTTATAGAAATGCAGGGGTGAATAAAAACAAAACTTTTATTGGGATTTTTTATACCGTATGAATGGATACTCACAAAGCATCCATTAAAAAAAATAATTAAGAAATGGAGTTCTTCAGTGCTACAAACAATATTTAAATAACGTGAAATTTACAATCAGTTTCATTTTCATTTATTCCTGCATTTCTATCCACCCCGTTTTACCCCGTATTTAATGTAGTGTATTTATTCTCGAAGACGATAAATCACAGCTCATATAGAGTACCCGATTTCGCAAGATTCCCTAATATCTGACAACAAAAACAAATTGAATCCTAAAGCCATACATTTACAATCCAAATCCACTAATCAATGAGTTTAATTTATAGCCAAAAATCACATCTACCGATCTAAACCCGTTGGTCCAGATAAGTTTTCAATATCTAAATGGACGCCAGTCTGCATAAAACACTTACCTAAATGGTCTACAGGTTAGGGGAATGTTTATTGAGAACACAAACATATACACTAGGGTTGGTAGGAGATCAGGTGGGTTTAAAAGATATTTGCAATAGTAGAAAAAATTGTGTGGCTTTTAGCAAGTGCAATCAAACACAGTAACAACGAATAGCATAACACACAGTAACATAACATTGCTGTTGTTCAATGAAACATAGTAACATCTGTATTTTTATTGAAGAATAATAACCGGTATATTTGTTACCGTCAACTCGAAGACAGTGTTTGTGTAGACCCAAATTTTTCCCATTACCGATTATGGTGACGTGTGCTACTATGACCTGAATGCAGATCTACTCAACAAACTTGACCGCCTTCTAAATTACTGCATTCGATTTGTTTTCAATCTACGCAAATATGATCATGTCTCTGCGCACCGCTCATTCCAAAGTGGTTTCCCATACGCCAGCGCAGAGAGCAAAGGGCGCTAACTACCTTGTTCTCATTTCTTATCTCTCCCAATACCCCTAGCTATCTAGCCCCTCATTTCCAATACATTTGTGCCAATCACGAAAGAAACATACGCTCATCCCATAATCGTCTTCTTCACTGTCCGTCTCACTGTACTGACTTCATTCACCGTTCCTTTTTCATACAAGCTATTTCTTTGTGGAATGCTCTACCCCAGGAAATTAGGACCACCACCAGGCAACCAACCGATTAACCTTCAAAGTTAAGGTTCACGAGCATATTCGTAAGAAGTTGGCAGTAGTATCGTCACAGCATTATATTTTTTTTTGTTTACTCATTAGCTGTTTGCATCAACTGTAGTATTTTCGTGTATAAGTTTATTAATTTGAGTATATATTATAGCATTGTATTATATGTATAGTTTATATATTATCTTTGTAGTAATTTAATATTAATCGCGTTACTGTTTATTTTTTATTTATTTTTTTCTCTTTCGTACTACACCTACCACAAATTATTCTCTGCATCACCCAAAGGTTGACTGGTAGAAAATGCCTAGGGCATTAAGTCCGCCACTGTACATTTGTGTGCGTAAAGTATAAATATATAAATAATGTTTTCTTCTGCTACTAGAACATAAGCACCAGCAATCCTTACTTATCTTTAGTAATATTATAAAGAGGAAGGAAAGATTTGATTGTTTGTTCATTGGCATTGCACTCCGAAACTACTGAACCGATTTACAAAATTCTTTCACTGTTGGGAAGCTACAATATCACCGGGTGACATACCGGATCACCATATTCCCATGGGAACGGGAACTACGCGATTGAAACTGCGGGGCGCTGCTAGTATATAATTATGTATATTATAAACGCGAAAGTTTGTATGTATGGGTGTATGGATGTTTTTTATTCATTCACGTCAGAACGGGAGAACGCATCTGGATGAAATTTAGCACAGAGGTAGATTATAGTCTGGAATAACACATAATTAAGATAAATTTTGTACGCGGATTACGGGTATGTTCGCTTGGGAAGTTTTCCGCCATTCAAGCGTGTGGAGCTGCGGACGGCAGCTATTAGATTTAGAATCAAAGGGAATTAATGTTATTAATAAACGACAAAACTTTTTCATTCATTCTAAATAATTAACTGTATTCTTTTTATGCATCTTTGCATAATTATATCGTAATTACTTCTAATTAACAGTTCGTTAATCATACAAACCAAAATGACAAAAAATAAATAATGGAAAACCCGTAACTGTCAACAGTCAGAGTGCATAATCTTTGTAGTAAAAACTGTAGCATAACTCTAAAATGGTTTAATCGTGGTGGGGGCTGGAACCTACCATATTGAGGGCAAATACTCCACGCATATACAGACACTGGATGTAATCGCTGGAACGAAGCATGGCGGCTGTTTAAAGCCAGCAGTAAACATTTTTAATGTTGTTTTGATGATAACGATTAGACCGATTTAATGCCAGTTTTTTCCACCTTTTCAGAAATGCGCCACAATTAAGCAAGGAAGATAGCTGCACTCGATACCAGTAGCGCCATCTAGTATCGAATAGCACTAGTAAAGTACCTTCGAGACTTTTCTATGCTAGCACATTCTAGAATTCTCAAACCCTAGTCAGTCGCGACCGATATATACGCGAACTTTCTAGATCTTTCTACGATGGAAGGTTCTGGAATCAACCGGCGCTCTAATAAGGCTGACACATATACCAACCGGGTCAGTATTGGATTAGCGATACAAGTGATAATTTCGAGAGCGATCTTCAACTGCGAACTGTGAGTGAGTTTAAAGTTGTAATTAGTGTTGTGTAATTAAAGTGTCAGTATTGGTTATTTAATCGGCTGTTTTTGTTGGCCCGAAGCTTGTAACAATATGTACCACCCCTGAATCAATACCGGCAGTGTGCACCGAAACGAAATAAATAAAGTGGACGGACATAGCGGGAATAGTTGGAAAATTTGCACCACAGCTCGTATTTACATCATGGAAGCATCGCGAATTTGGGGGGAACTGTACCGAACTAAGTATGGACCTGAAGTACTTGATGTTCTGTTATTTTATTTGGATAACTCAAGTCGGGGAAAGTACAGATTTTCCCGGCTTAAATGGCTGATGAGAGAAGTTATGGAGTGTTTGATGCAGCGATGGAGTGGTTACCAGAATGTAGACCTGCGACTTGATAAGGAGACGGAGAGAGATTAATGAGCACACAGAATTTTGGGCTACACTTGGGGCAGATAAAAGTCTATACTTTTATCATTCTGCCCCAAGTGTAGCCCTGTCTGACTGTGCATCAGCACTGTGATTTTCAACATCCAACAATGCAGAAAAACCAATGCGTTCTTTACTTAGAGTCATAATGAAATAACTATTTCAGTTTATAATCTTCCTAATAATTTTAATAGAAATACTTACATCAGACAGGGAACAATGTCTGATGTATTTTTAACCGACTTCTAAAAAAGGAGGAGGTTCTCAATTCGGATGTTTGTATTTTTTTTTTTTTTTTTATGTTTGTTCGCGCACAACTCCGTCGCTTGTGAACCGATTTGAAAAATTCTTTTTTTGTTGGAAAAGGTATACTTCCCAAATGGTCCCATGAAAATTTTATCGAAATCAACCTAGCGGTTTTCGAAAAATCTAAAAAAAATATCTACTTTGTCTACATTGACGACCTCTTAGTGTACTCTGCAAAGGAGCAGTACTTTTTTTTACACCAATGTGATTGGTTGGTTTAGGTGGGGGAGGGGAGGGGGTGTAGGTACCACTAAAAAGTGAAAAATAATTTTTTTATCGAAATCAACCAAGCTGTTTTCGAAAAATTTTAAAATAATATCTACATTGTCTACATTGACGACCTCTTAGTGTACTCTGCAAAGGAGCAGTACTTTTTTACACCAATGTGATTGGTTTGTTTAGGTGGGGGAGGGGAGGGGGTGTAGGTACCACTAAAAAGTGAAAAATAAAAAACTTTTTAACAAAAAAATACAACCGACTTTTACACAAAAAATCAAAAAAGTGCAAAATAACTTTAATTTCGGAAGTCGGTGTTCAAAAAACGAAAAAGCAACCACAAACACCGAGTTCCGAAATTAAAGTTATTTTGCACTTTTTTGATTTTTTGTGTAAAAGTCGGTTGTATTTTTTTGTTATCTCCTAGAGAGGAGGCCTGTGTCCCAGCAGTGCGAACATTAAATGGCTAATTATGCTATGCTATGCTAACCCTGGTAGACTTGGGTTTGTAAAAACGATAGGTTATCTCGCTGGGTCTTACGCGATTTTGGCAACCTTTACCGACTCTCAAAGATCTACAAATGTAGCCGGATCTATGTTGACATCATGGTTTTACCGAAACAAGTACGTTTCGGAAAAACCATGACGTCAACATCCGGGTGTGAAAAATATCAAAATACTCCTTGCCACATAATTAGCACTCATCTTAATAGGTCACTAATAAAACCTTAGCACTACTCTAGGGTGATGGAAATTTTGCAAAAAAAAGGTAAACAAACCCATAATTCTTTTCCCTCAGATTTTACGATCGGCCTGGCAAGACAGGCAAATGAAACGCTTTTATTTTTTTTCTTGCGGCCCTGAACTCACAAACTGTGGGAACACGTAATGAAGTGTGGCTGTATCCGCTTCTATTTTTCTCCGTTTGCAGCACAAGTGTGAATATGAGGGGTTTCAAGTTGGAGGGGATTTTTGTGATTTCTTCCTTGATGTTAGTGACAATATAATTGCAATCACTGCTTCGGTTCCGAATGAAGGCGAATTTTTTATGTGTATCAGTTTAGTTCTGATATTTTTAATATTAACTGGGCGGCACGGTTGGAGCACTGGTTCAGCGATTGACTGCTGCGGTACGTGTCGTGGGTTCGATTCCCGCATGGAACAAATATTTGTATGGCCTACAGATAGTTGTTCCGGGTCTGGCTGTTTGTGTATGTGAGATTATATGTTTGTAAACGCACCCACGATACATGAGAAATTCCTAGTGTGGGACAACGGTTTCGTTAGGAAAAAAATAAAATACAAAAGCGCTGGCTAATTTACTATGAGTATCATTTCTCATGCCTTTCCGACTGCCAGGAGTCTGCAAAAGTTGTCTTAATTATTATATCAACGCACTGAAAATAACTTGAACCACCGTTCTACACCAAGCCAAGAAAACCAAGAAAACTCCCCACCGCGATACTAACAAAATAATTACAAAGCCCATACCTCAAACAGCGCAAACACCGGGTTAATTTAGCCGGAACTTTAAATAGAATATAAGGCGAAACTGTAACTCGGTTAGATCGCACAATTTAGTGGGGCCGGGCTAATCTGCAGCATCTTGCGCATAAAGTAGCGATGTACCGGCGCGGCGGGACACCGGCTCTGTTAAGACGTCGACAGACAGGTGCAGCGCAACAATGCGACAATGATACGCCAGCGCGCTTTCATAGCTCTGGCTTCATCTAGCTTAAAATGACCAGAAATATTTGACATGTTAAAGTGTTATGTTTAACCTACTTACGAAATAAATATAATTTATCATAGAAACACTTTTAGTAAATTGCTTTACACACATAATCTATCCCTATAGAGATTTTAACTGGAATGGGATGTTTTGACAGCTATGTATTTTATAGGAAGTATTAATACTAATCGTTTAAAATTAGAGCTTTTTGGGCGTCATATTTGGAATATATAACCTCATAAATTTTAATTTATTTCTCAGCCTTTAGAATGTGAAAACGAAAATGTAAGTTAGATCATACAATTTAGTGAGGCTGAGTTAATCTGCAGCATCTTGCTCATAAAACCCTCTGTTTTAAAGCTGCCAGAGATAGGCGCGACACAACAATGCGACTACTATGTGATAAATAGTTGGTTTTGTGTGATAGTAAGTATTTTTAAGTTAAGATAGAAGAAGTTGATGCATAGACATAAATAAATCTGTGAAAATTACCTACCTACCTAATTACCTTTAAATGAAATAATTGTGAAAGTCCTCTAAAATGACAGCTTTTTGAGTGTAACATTTTCCCTCATAAATCGGATATGTGTTAGCGGAAATCGGTTTAAGGCATCGGCAGCATCTTGTGCATAAAGTTGATGCACCACACGGCAGAAAATCGTTTGAGTAAAATTTTCTACTATGTATATTCTGAATAGGATCATCATCTGCCTAGCCTTTTCCCAACTATATTGGGGTCGGCTCCCAGTCAAACTAGATTCAGCTGAATACCAGTATTTTACGTGGAGCAGCAGCCTACCAGACCTCCACAACACATAAACTGGGTAACACGGCACTTCTTGGCAAGACTGGTGTAGAGTCTGTAACGACTGCCAAAAATATCCAAATGACAGCCGGCACCAACGGCTTAATGTGCATTCCGAGGCACGGAGGAGTCTCGGTATGTTTGGTCATCCATCTATAGACCAACCTGGGCAAGCGTTGCTTAACCTTGAGGATCAACCTGTGCGGTTGTTATAATTTACCCAGGAGCCCCTCCGTAGTGTAATGGGGTGCCTATTATAAAAGGGTGGCTTTAAAAAAGAGAAGAGAAACTTGCTGACTTGACTTAAGATAAAGGATTAGGGTTCCGTGGAAAAAAAAAACCAATACAATTTTCATTTTAAATAGGTTCTGTGAAACTAGGGAGTTGGAAAGCAATACTTGTTACCTTGTTTTTTTTTATGGATGTGAAATCATCAGATGACTTCTTCCACTCTGGGCGAAGTAAGAGGATGTTTCAAACTCTTACTGACTAAAACCCATCCGTGTTCCTCCTGGTGACTCTTTAGCTGCTACTTACACGAACTTGGTGACCAAGTACCTTACCCATGTTACCTAACCATACAAAAATCACATACAAAACAAAAACCCGTACACAAAGCAACAATCAATTAGGAATATGCCAACAAAACCGTTTATCATCCATAACTTGTTGCTGTAGAGACGACCCCTAGGGATGTGCCGGGACGCCGTGGATGTCCCTTAACATCCAACATCCAACAAGTCTTTGTTTTCAGTTATCTTTACCACAACTCTGTTACGTTATTTGATTTTGTTGATGCTGATTTATTGAGTTTTTAATGGTGTTCGTAAATTTTTAGTTGATTTTTGAAAATTTCTGCTTTGTGAGATAGTTTTTTTTTAGGTATGCGTTTGTTAAAAGATTTGTAGGGTCTCAAGATCAGTTACAAAGTGATCAGTAACAAACTAATAAAATTTTTTTTTCAGGAAACTAAACGTGGTTGACCTAAAAAACTAAAGAAGTATATTTTATTTCGGAAATAAAACGGACCATTAGGTGAGCGAATGCAAACATCCCAAAATTCAAAGGAAAACGGATGTAATAAAAATATAAAAGTCGTCGACAGAAGAATATTGACCCAAAAATTCACAAGAATAACCGTGAAAATAAAACAGCCCGAAGTTTCCTGAAAATTTTGAATAAAACAATACCATTCTTCGTATCGAACCGTCTCAACCGAATCAAATTTTCCAATTTCAAAGTGTATCCGAGAACTATATTGGATTAAAAGCGGGCAGCCTAAAAAAATAATCCAGCTGGCAACAAAAGCTATCAGGATTCGGGCCGTTGCGATAGAAATCAGTCACTCCCGATTCCCTCCGGGTAACATAACAAGCTTACCCTTAACCCTAGGGGTCCACTCCAGAATTATTAACGAATAATCACTTGGACTAAACAATCTATCCTCTACCCTATTTACACCACCTAAAGTTGAATTTTCCTCTTCACCAGTGATAAGTTTAAGCAAGTTGGTTCAGTAGTGACACACTTAGATACAACATAATCCAGAGATGTGACGAAATTCTGAATCAATCTGTTTGAACTAGTTTAACGTATCCAGTTAACGCTTGTAATCCGTGTTCTACAGTCTCATGGAGAGTGTTCACATATTCTGATATTATTTTACGAGTATCAGCGTTTGCTTGATATATTTGTAAGGTCTTTGTAGAGGTATTCCTCGTAGCGCTCCCGTTTTGAAACGCTCCCATCTAAGCGCTCCCGTTTTGTTCCTCCAAGCGCTCCCAAAAAGAGCGCTTCGAGGAACGATTAAAAATATTAAAATTTATTTCCTCGAAGCACTCCCATGATTAACTTTCGGATAGAGATGGGACTATACTAACTGAAATTATCGATAATAAGTAGAACACATTGTTATAATAAAAAGAAGTCAACATATAAATTATTATTTCTGTTGTTGAAAATAACAGTACCAAATATGCAGGTTGATTTTTTTAAAAGCGACTTTGAGGAAGCCGTAATCAGCGGTTTTTTAGCAGAGTTTCCAAATGCAGTTGCAAGTGGGTGTATTTTTCACTACAAACAAGCGCTTAAAAGAAAATCTCGAGACCTAGGTCTATTCAAAAATAGTATTTTTAGGAAGCATGTTGCTTTGTGTACTGTATTACCTCATTTACCTGCCTCAGATTTAGATGATGCATTTCTTTATATAATGAGTCAGTCTCCACAGGACAAAAATATCACAAAATTCAATGATTATATGGTTTCCCAATGGTTAGAACACCGATTTTGGAAAAACAAATTTACATGTTACGGTGAAAAGAATAAAAGAAATAATTTCGTGGAATCACATTATTCAGACATTAATAAAAAAATCAATCAAAAGCAAGGTGTAAATTTAGCCAAACTGCTAAGATACTTACAAAACTATTGTAACAATTTTGCTAAAATAAGATTAAAAATGAACATTTCCGAAAATCAAAAACATGCCCAAGAACGAAACAATGTAATTGAAAATATATTACATCAATACGTGTCTGGCGCTATTTCTATAGGACATTGCCTAGAGATGTTAAGATTTTAATAAGTATTTTTGCACCTGTTAGTAATGATTAATTAATCAGTAATAATTAAGATTATGAAACGATCTGTGATTTTTAATAAGTATTAAAGATTTTTATATTATTATACTACTCTTAGTAAGATTAATTTGTAATTGTTAAACATGAAGGAACCATCTGTGATTTTTTTTTTTTATTGGCTATAGGCTCGCGTTTGACCATAATCACACCTGATGTTAAGCGATGATATGGCCTACGATGTAGCACGCTTGCCTAGAAGCAATCTATTCACTCTAGACTTGAAGACTCCTAGGTTGTAGCTATCAGGAAACACAGACTCCGGCAGGGAATTCCACTCCTTAGCTGTACGCATAATGAATGTGTTCCCAAAACGCTTTGTACGTATGGGTGGGATGTCGACCATGTAACGGTGGCGCATTGCCGTGCGTCTTGTGGTCCAATGATGGAACGGACTTGGTGGGATCAAATTGTGCAACTCCAATGAACACTTATTAATTATTCAGTAATAATTAAGATTATGAAACGATCTGTGATTTTTAATTTTAAAGATTTTTATAATATACATACTTATACTAATCTTAGTATTAATGTTGTTTTAATGTGATTGTAACTTGGAATATGTTTTTATATCCTATTTGTAATGGATAATGTTACTTTGCCAAATCGCCTGAAAGTTTGTCATAATATAGCCTGTATGGATACAAGTTAACAACTTTTTGTTTCTCTCAAAAATACCCAGTAGTTTTTATTTTATTAGCATTTAAAGTTTCGAAAAATATTCAGTCGCGCTGGCAGACTCGCTAATGCGTATGACGTCACAGTACCGTGGCGTGGAGCTAGTCGCCAGGGGTTATTCCCGTTCGTCCACACCCCGTCGCCAGTGGTACACACAAAATACTAATGTAATTATTATGTAGGTCTACTGCAATGTGATTATTATACGTATATAATTTATATTAAGTATATCTATGCGTTTTATTTATAACATCCTCTTTGAATACCTACACAATAACATTGGTCCTTGTATACACATAAGAGTGCCGAAAGCAAAAAGATATTATTCTCTCAATTTCGTAATTTGGTTAAGCAACTTCGATGTCGATGATGCACACATGAGTTTTTAAAAATTATCGATATAATTCATTACTTCATGCTTTTCCCTATTTTTGTACGTGTAACGTGGGAGCGCTTCGAGGAAATAAATTTTAATATTTTTAATCGTTCCTCGAAGCGCTCCTTTTGGGAGCGCTTGGAGGAACAAAACGGGAGCGCTTAGATGAGAGCGTTTCAAAACGGGAGCGCTACGAGGAATACCTCCTTTGTAGCTGTTTTAGGAAGGATGCTGCGGGCATTTTCTGAACTTTCTCTGAAAACTTCGCCTTTTTTTTCTCAATCTCGTATCTGGCAGAAAACACATGTTTTTTTTTTCGGATTGGAAATCATCAAATGACTTTTCCCGCTCTGGGCGGAGCAGAAGGGAGTGTCAGACTCTTACTGACTAAAACCCACCCGTGATCCTTCTTGTGCCCTTTGCGTTCCAGGGCTGCGGTGACTCTTTCGAACAATTCCGCAACCCTAGCAGGCACTGACCCTATGGAGCCCCGTCTTCTTTGCTGACGGCTCTTTGAGGCGCGCGTGGAACACGACGCGCCGTCGACTCGGGCCTGGTTGCTATCGGACGGCGAGCGACCCATACCTCGCCATCCGCAGGCCCGAGAAAACACATGCCTAAGAGACAAGATTTGTTCGTGGCATTCAGTAATATGCACGAGACTGTAGTATGTAACAGCGTCCTTGCTGCTCCTACTTCGGAAGCAGCCAGGGTTATATACAAACTCGTTATTATTGGGATTAAAGGGATAATTTCAGATAATAAAATATATATTTAACTTTTTTTTTTTTTTTTTGTTTTGTGACTCCATCGTTTAACTAACGATGATTTTGCCAATGTCAAGGTTTGGAGAGGAACTAATGATCGGTTCTCATTAATGATAGTGAATTTGAGTCAGTTTTTGTTGTGAATCGAGGTTCAAAAGAACAAAAAGTTTTTGGATTTTATAGATAACAGCACTTATTAGAGTTAAGACACGAAGGTAAGTAAACTAAAAAAAAGTAACAGATAATATTAGTTATAACTGGATTCTATTAATATTAATAAATTTATAAAGGATTTTAACTGAGGGGGAATGAGCTAAAGATAAAAGGAAAGGAATGTTAACTGGGCGAGGAATATCAGAAGGGAGTAAATCATAAAGGGGAATTATTAAACGAGGACAAGAAAAAAACATATGCTCCAGAGTACCTTCCTCCAGACCACATTCACATAAGGAATTGTCTCTCACGTGGATTTTCTTCAAAAAAACTGGAGTGCAAACAAACCCAAGGCGAAGTCTAATTATAATCTATTTCACTTACATATGTTTAGTTTTTAAAGTTGATTTGTCACGATGACGGTGGCGTAATCTGTCTAGATTAAACCCTCTTTAAATAATAAAGTAGCGATGTGTGTGTTTTTTTAATCGTACTATTTGCATTGTATGGTATGCAATTACTATTACCCTAAAGGACTACTTCTGACCATCAAAAAGCCGCCGAGAGACCGAAGTCTTAAAAAAAAAATGATTCAATAGTCTTGGATCTCCTGACTAAATTAATCATAACTCTACATACATATTTTCCACCTACAAGTAGCAGGCAAATATTACAAAAAATCTTTCATGTTGTTCTAACTTGTGTTATTTAACATGAAATATCTATTTGATTTGTAGGTATAACAAGTTCGCAGGCCCTCGTCTATTAAGCAAAGCGTTTCCGCCATTTAAGTTTTACAACTTGCGTGGGAAAATCGTCAGCTGATGAACCTACAATTTTGTTTTGGGTACACATAGCTTGTAGATGTACCTACATAGTTTTACGGAAATGGATAGGCGAAAGTGTTATGTAGTTTGTTATGTTCATGTTTAAAAGGAGATGGAATTGAATATGTATGTGTCATTATATTTATAATCAATGCATTTCAGAAATCAAGAAATAAAAAGATTATTATATAGATACCTTGTTTTTAATTTTTTTGAAATTTTTTTTCGGGGCGAGTTTTTTATTTCTTTTAATTATTTGTTTTTTATTTCATACCTTTTTTTCTATGTACTAAGCAAGCTTTAGACGATGATAACGTAGTCGTAATTTACATAAAAACAACATATTTTCGAATTTATTTATGAACCATATAGTTCACCCTTTTATTTTTTCAAATTTTCACTAGCTTAAGTTACGTGCCCGAGATAACTCAACAGTTAAGTCGTTTAAAAGTTATGGTGGAATAAAGAAATTCACAAACATACATACATGAATCCTGAAAACATAACACTCCTCTTTATGGGCAATCGTGTGCATAATTATGTAATTACTGATCATATCTACTTTGAATCATATATATTTTGAGTGCTTTTGATGTGATAACTACTGACCATGTGATTATTTTTTTCGCAGATTCGATCATTTTTTATTTTATTTTTTAGGCGTTATCTGGATATCTTATTGTATTATGTACTACGTACATACGTACGATACGATATCTATGTGAAGAAAGGGTTAAATAGATAATCAGAACCCCAAACAAAGCTCCTGAAAGTTTGAAACACACCGTTCCAATTTTAGTTAGAGGATCAATACCTACCCAAATAAGTGAATGTACCCTAAACTGATTAGATTACAAACATCCCAGTTTTGTTGAATTTCCATAATCGTTCCTCGTTCTCTATAAACCGATAGATAACTCAGCATGCCGCTCCGATATGAGTTTCGGTAGCATCGACCCAAAACCAATTGTACTAGATGTTGTCGTTTAACTTTTTCAATTTCACAGCGAAATTGGCCGGTCCACCTCCGACCCTCACTTATTAAAAACGAAACTGCGATAATGGAATGTTTCCACTTGAAATTAAAAACTTTATTGCCCTGTAAATCATCGGCGGCTATAGGTCGCGTGTGAACAAGATTTAGCGGCCAACAGACCCACGCCCTAAATTATCAACTCCAACACCAAACTTGCGGAAAAATTCGAAACAAAAGTGATTCAACCTGTTTCGCAAGATGAAAATTCTCAACATTTCCGTATATTTTATTGGATGGCCGTTTGCACGCACCGTTTTGTGCATAAACAATTTCGTAGCAAAAACGAGGTTCGTAACTAGGGCTGATATAAACAAGGGCACCTTTATCAGGGTCCTAATCGTGCAGTTTTTATTCCCCACAGAACATCAATTAGTTGCAGATGCCACTAGCTTTAGATTTTAGGAGGTGGCGAGGGTAATCCTCGCAAGTTATATAGGCGTTGGCCAGGGACCGACCGCGGATGTAGAATAAAACTGGAATCTGAATTTATTTTATCCGTACGGAATATTCCGTGGGGAGATCCGATTCGGAAGCGACATTCGTAGGAAATAGACGAGGTACGGCGGCTCGGCTGTAAAAATCCGTACCGATATGAGAGGAATATGTGAGTCAAGTTATTAAGTTACAGCGACCATTGACCTTGTTCAAGTGCAGTTCAAAAGATCTTCAATCATATCATTCTAGAAACAAATGCTGCGGAATAGGCAAGAAATTATTGGGAAGAGCAGAAAATGCCTTAATGTCAAATTTAAAAAAATACTAGTAAGCAAGGTACAAGACAATAATCTGCCTGCTACGAAGAGGTATCGGATTTCCAGACTGTTTAATTCATCACTTCTCAAAATCAACTAGCAACCAATTACAGCCGGTCGATTCTGTAACTAATCTCACTGTGAAAACTTGTGTGAAGTGAGCATGAAGTGGGTTATCTTTCCGATTGAAGCCAAGGATTGACTTCACTTAACTTTGAAGTCACACTAAGTTAGAGGCGGAACTGTCAAATGGCTCGTTACATTCATCCAGGATATGTTCATCCTTCTTCGAGGATTAACTATAAAATTCTCGCCGTGGTAACAACAGTGGCTAACAGAGTTTGTGAACAACCATGCTCACAAACTGGCACACACAAACAAACAAACAAAAAACACACAAACATCAAATGGTAAATTTTAGCATCCACATCTCTATTCAAGCACAGTCTCTTCTATTAAATCTACGAACTAAAAGTGGCAGGTTAAAGGCGACTTATTAAAACGGTCGCTTTAAAATATGTCACGTTAGGGCGCCGGCCGCGTATAAATAATGTCTGGTGGCCGCCGGCGGGTGAGGCCGAGGTGTTACTGTGGATATACGTACCGTCTTCGTTTACTTACTGTGGATAAGACGGATAACTTACTTAAATCATGCGATTATGGTCTATCTATCTATTAGGGTTTTTTTTCCGCACTAAGTCCTAGTATTGGATCATTGTGCGTGAGTGTGGCGGCCGTCACTCCAACCAGCCGACCTCCCTCCAGGAACAAATCAGTCCACTCAGTGTGTTCAGCATTTCTGTAAGTGAATTCGGTGTCCCAATTGTTTGCCTCCGTATTTCGGCTACACCTGTGCAATCAAGGAGTACGTGCTATACCGTTTCGTCCTCCTTCATGCATGCTCTGCATAGAGGACGGACCGTGTTACCTATCATGTGTAGGTGTTTGTTCAGTGAGCAGTGTCCGGTGATGGTCCCCGCCACCATTCGCAGGCTGCCTCTATCGATGCGCAGAAGCGACTATGATACTGGCACTATAATGTTATTTATTTTAAGTATGACCTGTCTCAGTGCAGAAATTGGCCCATTTCTTCTTTTTTTTTCCTCCTGGCTTTGGGCAAGTGTAGACCGATCCGGTCGATAGGCGTCAAGTTCTTCTCGCCATTTTCGTCTAAGTCTAAACGTAAAAGCACCAGTCCCAGAAAATATCCGAAATATTGATTGTAGATAAAATTCATTTAAAATTAAAACGACAATCCATCAAAACTTGTATACAACGTCCACTGTGGCCGTGAGTCTTCCCAAACATTGATCTGTATTTCTCGCATTCAGTAGACTCCGGGGAACTCATTATTTCATCTTTACGTCTTGGTTTTTCTGGTTTATTTAGAAATAAGAATGCAACTGACGGCTACTCCATTGAAAATATATACAGGTCAAAATTGTAACCCACCTTTTTGCGTCGCCGTAGGTAAAAGTTTAACATTCCTAAATGTCAATAAAAACAGTCTTTGAAAAAGGTCCCACACATAAGCAAGTTAGTAAAAACTTTAGCTAAGGTATATTCCCGCCTCAATTTAGGCACGCCAAGATATTGTCTGCGGCGCCTTAATGATAGCAAGAACGTTAATGACTGACTTTCATTCTAATATTATACGTATACCTACTATAATATTAGGTGCGTCAGCTTTCTTAAAATAGTATCTACCTATTTCAACATTAAACTATAATTATATTGTTGTACCTAGATGGATGTCTTTCTGCTGATATAATGATAATGGTGGTATTTATTTTCTTGTTTTTTTTATTTTATTTTTTTGTTGTTGTTTGTTTTATTCATAATATTAACTTTTATGATCAGATCGTGGCTAAGTAACATCCGCATCTTCAAGAACAAGCAACACTTGCGCAAGATCAGTCCGTGGATGAGTGGCTCAGAAAGCAGGTTAAGCCGTTGCCACCATACCACCGGCTGTTATTTATAGATCTTTGACAGTCGTTATGGTAGTCAGAAAACCAGAAACTCTAACACCAGTCTTGCCAAGAGGTTGCCGCTATCTTGTTTCCTATTTACTGAGCTGTGCAGGTCAGGTAAGCAGTCGCTATATGTAAAACACTGACATTGAATATACTTGGAAAATGATTATGATTGATGATTCATTCAGGTAGGTTTTCCTTTTAAATTTGTGTCAATAATACTGTCGAATTTATGGGCATTTCCAGAACAAAACTCACGTGGAAAAAAAATCAAACACGGCTGGTGTTTGATTCTTTTTCCACGTGAGTTTCATTCAGAATTTATCCAAGAAGGTAACAGAAATGTCTCCCAAAAAAAAACATCTACAAAATATTAATGATATTAGACGTAAATACGAATCCTATCAACTAATTAAGGGTCCAGAACAATATAATTACCACCGAGACTTACTTGGCCTCTATTATGGATCCTGTTTACGGCTAAGGGCGTGGAAAATTGACTTACATGCTTGGTCTGCGCGGTACCGCTTAAGGCCTCATTAACGCAGCTGTAGTTACTCAGTTATATTGTAAGTTTATGGTTTGTTAAGTGCTGCTTTCATGGTTATGAATCATGGATCATTTTATTACAGGAAGAGGACGATAAAAAAATCTAGCTTATTAATTGTGATTTCTGAAATCTTGATCTGGCTCTAGATTTTGATCAAGATTATGTAAAAAACAATATTAAAATAGATTGTGCTTTATCAAACAGAGGTTGGAATTGAATGGATGACAAGAGGCGTTGGAAAACGCAGGCGATTCCTGGCCACCGTAGGCGTGGGCCTGCGGACGGCGAGCTATGGGTGGCTCACCGTCCGATAGCAACCAGGCCTGGGTCGACGGCGCGTCGTGTTCCACGCGCGCCTCAAAGAGCTGTTAGCGACGGGGCCCCATAGGGTCAGTGCCTGCTAGGGTTGCGGAATTTGTTCGAAAGAGTCACCGCGGCCCTGTAACGCAAAGGGCAGTAGAAGGATCACGGGTGGGTTTTAGCCAGTAAGTTTGACACTACCTTCCGCTCCACCTAAAGAGGGAGATGTTATTAGATGATTTTACATCCAGAAAAAAAGATATTGATGAATTAAAAGAAAACTACAAATACCGTCACTTATATTATTATTATTTTTTTTTTTTTTTTAAGCTTACACGCCTAAATTAAACAGACCAAACCGATTGAGATGGATTTTGGAACAGAGATGGATGGGCACATGGATACCGTAGTACTTATACTACTTGAAAGTAAGTGAAACCGCGTGCAAAAGCTAGTATGTGTAAGAAAAACCTAAAGTAAAACTTTCCCAAAGCAAATACTACCCTCTCAATTTCAAAAAATGATTCACCCACAAAAATAAACTCGCACTCTTTGAAACCAGCAATCTAAGAATGCTTCAGACATGAAAGTACTCGTACTCACGAAACATAAATTGCGCAGTCACATTTCCATTAAAATATTTGCTTTATTATACTAAGTGTGGGAACATGTTTGTCAAACAATGTTTGACAGGCTGCACACACGGAAACATGTTTATTTGAGACGTTCACCGTGTTGTGTTTGATTTTGAATATTTCTTTGAAGTTTGTAGCCAAAGTGAGGGCAAGATGGTATGCAAAATATGACTGGAGACTGGAGAGGGGGACAAGCTATTAAATGAAATTGTGCTTTTGTAGGCACGGTTTTAAATTTTGCTAGGTGGTAATTCTCAAATAAATAGTTGCAGAACTCTTACGTTTTCTTTAAAATGAGTCTGAACGGTATTTTAGGCACACACACGTACCAAAGCATCTGTGGTAATTCCACTGTCCTACCAATTTGAGTTCTAGCACCTAGCGAACTTCTGAAGAAAATTTAGTTCCATTTTAGGATTATTGGGGGTTATTATAAGGATCTTGAGCAGTGGTGGCTGAGTGGTAACGGCCCCGACTTACGGATAGTAGGTCGCAGGTTCAAACCCAGCCAGGCGCATTACTTTGTGTAATTAACTTCATCACCACAGCTCTCAAAACGGTGAAGGAAAACATCGTGAGGAAACCGGCATGTCCCAGAACCAAAAACAGTTCGAAGACATGTGACATTCACCAACCCGCACTGGGCCCGCGTGGTGGATTACGGCCCATTCTCTCTCCTAGAGAGGAGGCCTGTGTCCCAGCAGTGGGAACGTCAAAAGGCTGATTATGTTATGTTATAAGGATCTTAAAAGTGGTTAAATACATAATGTATGTACATTACGGCAGACTATGAGAAGATGGCGGATGTCTTGGATGGCTTAGTAATTTGGCGTGATCAATCCATAGGAAAATTGAAGGAATGGGGACAGATTTTTTTTAAATTTAAGATGCATTTGGCATCTTAGATAAAAAAAAAAATCCTGTCCCATCTCTTGACTCTAGTCTAGGTCAGAGATGACAGAGTTAAAGTCAACAATGCAATGCGCTTACTCAGAAGAAGCTAGTTCACTCTAACATTGAAGAGATTAGGGTTGAATGCGTTTTCGTCGTCATCCGGATCCGCCTCCTTTAAGGAGCTGATGGCGCACGAATTTAGAGAAGAGGAGGGTTCGCCTGAGCGCCGGGGTGGCGTGGAGTTGGATTCCGGCTCCGCGCTAGACCTAGTAACGGTCAGCTCGGCGGGCTCGGGAGACGAGAGAGGGGGGGCTGCTGCGGAGAACGTAAAGTTCTTCCGCAAGCGGCCCAGACGGGAGGATGACAGGGAGTCGTCCTCTGAGGGTGAATTTGCCTCCGCCCGAAAGATCCCCACCGCTAGGCGGGGCAGGGGCTGTGAGGCGGGGAGAGGGCTGACTCCCTCTACCCGGGAGGTGGAGCGTCGGGCCGAGAGGTTGGCGGGGGAGGGGCGTCGCCCTGGAGGGAGCGGTCGCAGGGCTCCCACCACTCGTCCGCTTCCTCTCGACTCCGACGACTCGGAGTCCCCGAGTGAGGTACCTCCCGCTGCTGAGGAGAAGAGGGCCAAGCTGGAGGAGGTCGTGGAGGCCGCGATCCGCGCTGTGGCCTTCAAGAGGAAGCAGTCCTCTAAGAGGGAAGCCATCAGCGCGGCCAAGGCCTCCATTTTGGCGGCAGCGGCGGCCAACAACGGCGGGTCCGGAGAGGCGACAGAGTTGCGGGCGGAGGTCGCCCGCCTCGCGGCCGTAACGGAGCGATTCATAGCGGAGAATGAGTCGCTCCGGAGGGACCTGGCTGGCATGGCCAGAGCGGCCTCGGAGGAGCCGCAGGGGGGGCCGAGTCCGGCGGCGCTGGAGGGGAGCCAAGTGCTGAGCCAGGTGCGGAGCCTGGTGCGGCAGGAGCTGGCTCCCTTCCGGAGGCAGGTGTCCGTCTTGGAGGACATGATCCGGCGTCCCCCGTTGGCGGCGGCACAGAGGCCCCCGGGACAGCAGAAGGCGGCTTCGTACGCAGCCGCGGTGGCTGCTGGCCCGGGAACGTCCGGCCGGGCGAAGGCCAAGGTGGGAGCCGCGCCAGCGCCTGTGACGCCGGCGCCCGCGACGCCGGCGACGACCAAGTCGGCCCCGGCGAAGAGGGGTAGGAGGAGGGCTGGAGGAGGAGCGGCTAAGGCTGCAGCGCCAGTGGTGCCGCAGCCGCCCCCACCCCCACCCCCACCCTCGGACCCTCCTGCGGCCGAGGCCGAGTGGCAGGTTGCTGGCCAGAAGAGGAAGGCCAAAGAGGCGGCTAAGAAGAAGGCGAGAAAGCAGCGGCGGAAGGCCAACGCCATTGCGGCGAGGCTTCGCGCCCCGAAGTCCGCGGCTGTAGTGTTAACACTGCAGCCGGAAGCGGAACAGAGGGGCGTGACTTATCTCGCCGTATTGAAGCGGGCGAAGGAGGCGGTGAGCCTCCAAGAGCTGGGCATCAGCGGGGGCATCGGGGTCAGGAGGACCCTAACCGGTGCCCGCAAGCTTGAGCTCGCCGGAGCGGAGAGTGGCCCGTTCGCGGACGCCCTGGCCGAAAGGCTGAGGGCGGTCTTACCCGCGGACGAGGTCCGGGTGTCCAGGCCGACTAAGCGCATCGACATGCGCATAGTGGGCCTGGATGACTCCGTGACGGAGGAGGAAGTTGTGGCCGCCGTCGCCAGGACTGGGGGGTGCTCTGCCGAGCTCGTCAAGGCGGGCACCCTCCGGCCTGACAACACGGGCATGCAAACCCTTGTGGTGAGCTGCCCCGTGACGGCGGCCAGAACTGTGTCGGAGGGCCGAAGGCTCTTGGTGGGATGGGTGTCTGCGCGGGTAAAACTGCTGGAACCCAGGCCTCTGAGGTGCTACCGCTGCCATGTGGGCAACCACACGGGAGCTATGTGCCCCTCGGAGGTGGACCGCAGCGGACTTTGTTTCCGCTGTGGTCAGCCCGGTCATCGGGCCGGCTCGTGTGAGGCCACGCCGCACTGCAGTGCATGTGCGGCTGCTGGCAAGCCGGCCGAGCACTGGGCTGGGGGAAGGGCCTGCGCGCCATCCGCCCCGACCAAGGGCAAGAGGTCCGCCGCCGCCGCCGCCTCTGCCGCCGCCGCGGCTTCCGTCGCCGCTTCTGCCGCTACTGCTGTGGGTGCTGCGACTCCTGGTTCTCGGGAGGGGGCCGAGATGGAGTGCCAGTAATGGTCCCATCGTGGCCTCCTCCAGAGACAAGTCGGCCGCTGTGCTATTGCGCAGTGGCTGATGCCTGGGGACGGTGAGCGTGGGTGGCTCGCCGTCCGATACCAGGCTGAGTCGACGACGCGTTGTGCTTCACGCGCGCCTCAAGGAGCCGTCAGCACCAGAGACGGGGCCCCATAGGGTCGGTGCCTGCTAGGGTTGCGGAATTTGTTCGAAAGAGTTACCGCGGCCCTGGAACGCAAAGGGCACATGGAGGAGCACGGGTGGGTTTTAGTCAGTAAAAGTCTGACACTCCCTACCGCTCCACCCAGGGCGGGAGGGGTCATTTGATGATTTCCCATCCAAAAAAAAAAAAAAAAAAAAGGGTTGAATGCGTTCGGAAATACAGACGCAGATTGAAAATTTCACTCCTTCACAGGTGATTCGCCCGAGCGGGACAGTTCAGACTGCCAAATAAATAAAGCATCATGTTATCGTATTATCATATTTGGATTTGCTAAGTTTCAGGCTTCACATTCTCTTCTCCTTTTGTTCTTACACACTATTCATGATCTTACTAATATTATAAACGCGAAAGTTTGTAAGTATGGATGGATGTTTGTTACTCTTTCACGTAAAAACTGCAAAACGGATTTGGATGAAATTTGGCACACAGATGGTTTAGAACCAGGCTTAACATATAGGATATTTTTTACCCCGATATTCCTACGTGATCGAAACTTATGCGGGTGAAACCGCGGGGCGCTGCTAGTAAATAATAAAATAAATAATGAAGGTGAATTTAAATCTTTCTGTCCTCATAGCGGTACAACTAGTTATCATGTTTTTTTTTTTTAATTAAGCCAAAAATAATTTATTAACGACCAGTCACATCCACAGGTTTCCAACGTAGTGCGAGTTGACACCAGTGCTTCCAATAGCCGCGGTGCGACCGCTCCAGAATTTACACCAGCTTCCACCATTACATAAAATTCGATCCCGACCCGAATTATGAATGATATTATATACGTTAGTCACGGACTAACGAGAGGTATCGGAGGAAAGGGTGGATCTAATATGGCGGAGGTGCTAAACTGAGCCTGAATATTGAATTCGTTTCAGTTTAAATAGTTTAATCAGCTGTCATCTGGGGTTATAAAAATAATAAATTTTATTTCTAACAGCGCCCCGCGGTTTTACCCGCGTAGTTCCCGTTCCCGTGGGAATATGGGGATAAAATATAGCCTATTTGAAAAAAGAAAGAATTTTTGAAATCGGTCCAGTAGTTTTTGAGTTTATTCGTTACATACACAAATATAAAAATACAAATCTTTCCTCTTTATAATATTAATATAGATAACTGCCCAAATTATATTGCGATTTCAAAGATAGGTACCCTTTGTAAAATCTGACTATTTAATTTTTTTGAATAAACCAAGTCAAGTTACATGTTACAAAATAAGTTGTATATTTTAAAAATCACATTGGCACCGTGGCTCTCTTTTTTGAGGTCACTAATAGATACATAAATCGTATGACGCTATAAAGGTAAAGGAGTGAATTATAGCGTAGCCGCGGTACAGGAGAGAATGGATCAAGATAACGTTTTGTGCCTCGTCACTTGGGATTGAGGCAGGAAAATTATGTAGTACAGTCAACAACACACAACTGAAATACCATCTATTCATCGAGTGAATTATAAAAATCCACTCGATGAGTAGATAGCTGTATTATTACTAACATACTTTTCAATGACTCGAGAAACCCTGTAAATCTATTTATTTAAATTACATGGAAGACTTTAACGCAACCAAACACAGCAAAAACAATCTAGCGCACAAAATTACACACAAATAAATAATATGAATGAATCCTTGCAGATGGAGTTTTATACTGGTAGACAGACAGGTACAGCCAGAGATAAAAAGTTTAATGTTGTTTGTAGTACAGTCGCGGGCAGTAATGTGCACCGGACTGAAAAACGAGCCGAGTCACTTGCGTTCGTGCAGCGCAGGAGTTGTGTAGGGTTGGCAGATTCATGGAAAATCTTCGGGAAAAGTTACGTTTGCGCGAAGTAAAGAACCTCATGAAGAAATGAGAAATAGTCAAACGAATGAGCGTTTTCTATCAATATTATAGCAATTTCAGTATTAGTCATTATTTATGTCACAAGTATTTTCCCGAATACATTTGACCTAATGAAAGAACACAATTCGTAAATATTTTAGCAAATACTTGTGTGGCTTTGAAGCATCAATTTTTTATGTAAAAAAATTATTAATTTTAAAATAAAAGATTCACATAAAACATTATGGCTATCACAAGCACTCTAGGTAACCCTAAAATATCAACCTTAAGTGCACAACAGCGGGTCGTATCTCCACAGCGATGCACTGGACTTCTCGAACGGGAAAAGAATATGCAACACCTTTCAAAACACAGGAAAACAGCCCATATCTGGTTTCAATAGAGTCTATATTTCAATTATGTCCATTAGCAAGGTAAGCAATGTTACCGGGAAGTGGCAGTTTCCGTGGCACGCAAGCAAAAATGAATCTTGAAAGCCAGACGAATGAACGACAAAGGGCTTAATTTCCTGTGCACAATAAATAGCTATAGGAATGCGGCCCCAAGAGGAGCGGTAAAGAAAATGATTGCAATGTTTACGCCTATATAAAAAGGAATTCAAAGATGGCGATATTTCTCGGCGATATTTGCACGATATTATAAATAACGTTAACGTAGTTAAAGTAGTAGGAGTACTGGTTATATCTTCAATGTAAAGCAATATGTTCAGAAGAATTACATTAAAAATCTGATTAAACCCGCACTGGGCCCGCGTGGTGGATTACGGCCCATTCCCTCTCCTAGATAGGAGGCCTGTGTCCCAGCAGTGGGAACATTAAAAGGCTGATTATGCTTATTATGCTATGTTTAAATATCTTATTGTTGGAGTTTTTTTTTCACGAAAGACAGGCTAAGAGAGAGGGTAGTACTCACATCCCAAATTCGGGTAGACAGAGATGTATGAAGGTAAATGAAGCAAAAGAAGTATGCAAGAATAACAGCAGGTGGCTTTTAATAGTTTCTGCCTACCCCTAATTGAATACAGGCATGAGTATATGTATGTATATGCGTGTAAATACACGTATTTAATTTGTTGTACACCGTATAATAAAAGCTGCGAACGCGACACGGCGGCTAGATTAAGTAAAAATGTGACATGAATCCAGTTAGGACAGTGTAGAATTAGTACAGAGCTATTATTATTAGGCATAAATAATTGAAATAATAATCAAAAAATATTTATTATTATTTCAATTATTTATGCCTAATTAATTTATTTATTTCTCCTCTCAAAAAAAGACCTCACATAGTTACAATGTTACTTATTTAATACAGGTACGTGCGTAGTCTAGAATATAAGGGAAGCTGGTGTTTTCATGTCTACCTCAAAGGCATGAAAATACCTGTATAACAAATTACCAGGTCCCCACCTGACATTGTTGATTAATTGATTGATACTTATCACAGGACAAACATTTATTTAAGCAAGTGTACCTAGGGGTGCTCTTTTCGCACAGGTTGCCCTATGTATGTTACATGCAACCTTTGGAGGTACTATAATATACAAAAGTAAGTAGAAACGAAGATGTGTGTACATATGTATGTATGAGGTCCGCTGAGGTCTGCCCTGCTTGGGCGGAGCAACGCCGTGTCCTCGTCGAGGCAATTGGCGGCGGCGACCTCTCGCGTCCGGCCCTGGTTCAATCCATGGTCCGGAGCGAGGAGGCATGGGAAGCTGTCCCCTCCTGAAGCAGTAATACTAGCGAAGAAGGAGGCGGACCGCGTGCGGGAGAGGGTTACCTCACGCTCCAGCCGACGTAATAGAAGAAGACCACCGAAGGCCTGAGCCTGCGGACGGCGAACTATGGGTGGCTCGCCGTTCGATAGCAAGCAGGCCCGGGTTGACAGCGCGTCCTGTTCCAGCCGCGCCTCAAAGAGCTGTCAACAAAGAAGACGGGGCCCCATAGGGTCAGCGCCTGCTAGGGTTGTAGAATTTGTTCGAAAGAGTCATTGCGGCCCTCGAACGCAAAGGACACTAGAAGGATCACAGGTGGGTTTTAGTCAGTAAGAGTCTGACACTTCCTTCCGTTCGACTCAGAGCGGGAGAAGTCATTTGATGATTCAGAAAAAAAGCCCATCCCCTCCAGAAAAAAAGGTTGTTTCCGCTGTATTCAAAGCCTCTACTTAAGTGATACCAGCTGTTAATTGAAGCAGACTGAGGTGCGGATTATGTACAGTTTTTAACCCCTTTGCAGCAGTTCTAGCATAATTACTCCTACCACTATCAAGCCCAAAGGCCACTGTCTCACACTAACTCGTTGAAATTCTATCGGAGTTATTTAAATTTATTTTTGCGAATCTCATATTTTTATGAAAATAATATAGTTTCAGAGTTTACTGTTAAATATATCTCGGGACTTTATGCTCCATTCGCAGCTCGTTTTAGTTAAATGTGAGGAAAGAAATGGCTTTATAATACTAAAAGAAGATCCTTTACGATTTCAATGCTTATAGCGAGGTTGTCTTGATGTTTGTGAGGACTTTTTTGGTATGAAGGATCAAAATTGTGTGGCAATGTATTTTACTTATTGCATCGGGATGTAATAAAGTTATTTCAAATGGATTTATTTAATTGTTCTATTTTCAAATGCATATTATTAATATTAATATGCATTTGAAAATAGAACAATGAAATGCAAGGCCACCGTAGGCCTGCGGATGGCGAGCTATGGGTAGTTCACGATCCAATAACAACCAGGCGGGGGTCGACGGCGCGTTATGTCCTCGCACGCCTCAAAGAGATGACAGCAAAGAAGACGGGGCCCCATAGAGACAGTGCCTGCTAGGGTTGCGCAATTTGTTCGAAAGGGTCACCAGGTATTAGGAGGAACACGGTTGGGTTTTAGTCAGTAAGAATCTTACACTCCCTTCCGCTACGCCCAGAGCGGAAGAAGTCATTTGATGATTTCCCATACAAAACAAAAAAGAAGAGGTAAACTTATTAATCCTCGAAATAAGCACATGGTAGACACATATTTACAAATATTGGAATCATTAAACATTGTGAGATGCAGGAAAAAAAATGCAAAAACAAAAAACAGTAGGTACATTTTTCAAATTGATACATACATCAACCAGTTTTATTATGTCTATACCCTATGGAGCAGGACCAGTTTTCAATCATTTTTCAATCATTCTTATCCTGAATGTAATCTTCTAATTTACTTGTTTACAAAGTATGTTTTCAACTAACATTTTAAATTTTATTTCATTTGAATAAGTCACAAGGTATTTGTAATATGTGGATACTGGACTACAAATAGCCTACTATAACCAAACCAGATCCAATATCCACAAATGCTTTACTCCGGTCCCATCCAAGCGCTAAGCAAGACAAGGCCGCAGTGTACAATGTCTATGCAGGCATAATGTTGATTAAGTGCACCGACTTAATTGACAGTGTCCACAACCAAGCCAGCCAATCAACTGCCGTCTAGACGAGACAGATTGTTAACCTAGCTCCATTGACGCGTGGCAAACTAGCAATAATCACGCTGGTACCTTGAAGATAGTAAGTCTGTGGTGTAGGTATGTGTAGTTGAGGATAGGCAGTTTAGGGTTTAGATATTGTGAAAAAATAACCCTAAGTCCACACGTGTTTATAGTTACCGGCACGTAAGTTGGTAAAGATTTTCGAAGTGGGGGAAGTTCGCGCATCAAAATTTTTTTTTTTTAAATTTATGTGTTTATGAAATGTTACAGAGAAAAAAAAACTTCTGCCAAACTGCTGAACAGTATGAATTGTGCGTGTGTCAACTTACGCGCCGGTAATTACACATGTTTCATTTTTTAGTTCTTTCGAGCAAAATCGAATGTATAATTTAGGAATTAGACGATTCCGTGCAAAATCGAACTAAGTTGTTTAAAAAGCAAGATTCACGTGGGTTAATTATGTTTGCTGATATTTGCTCATCGGACTTCAACGTACGTGTAAAACCGGAACTACAACTTGAAGAAAGATAAGATGTGTTAGTAAGCTTTTGTGTTATGTAAGATTTAGAGAAGCAGTGGGATTGCTGTGTAAATGTCAGGGTGTAAAACCCAAAAGATCATGATGATGACTTACAAGTTGTCAATATCAAAAGACAAAAATATACGTATATGTATATTGTACAAACCGTTCCAGCATTTCTTAGCGTCGTTGTTAAAACAGCCACAGCGTCTAGCTCCACATAAAAGTATTTAATCTCGTAACCGAAATAACAAGTTTATTCAGTAAACATCTCACTGTGAAAAGTTAGGTGAAATATTTTTACAGAATAGCAATACAGATGACATAAAAAGGCGTAGCAGACACGACTTAACAGTGGGTACCACCATCGAGTGTGGTCTTCTGAGAAGTTGTCCTCTTCACTCATGCGCATTTATAAGAAGTCGCAAACGTGTGTTACTTGATGCGAAGCGCGTTCAAGTCGTATTGCTTGAGTTTGGAAAGGAAAGCAAAGCGAGACATCTCCTAGTCCACTTTTACTGTAAGAACTACAACGTTAAGTTACCTATATAGGATGTTAATGATAACTCACACTTTGAAACAAAGGAACCATAAACGCAGAGCTCCTCACAATACACAACATATTGTATCTACAACACGTCTTAGTACCGAAGTATCTCCTAGCCCATTTGTACTGTAAGAGCTTCAGCGTCAATTTATGCATACAAGACATGTGGATGATGAAACGACGAGCTTCTCACAATACACCACATGTATCTATTATACGTCTTAGTACCGAAGCATCTCCTAGCCCACTTGTACTATAATAATAATAATTCTTTATTGAGTCACAATAAACAAAAACCAGAAATTAGATTACAAAACGCTTTAGGCACATTCCCATTGGTTTTATATTCACAATATATAATATCGCAACTGGCATCTTAGCTGGGTCGTATAACAACCTGTGTTAAAGATACCAGTTTAGTTTAGTTTAGTTTAGTTTAGTACAATTTCACTGTTGCAAAAAAAAAGAGGATTTGTTTTGGGTAATCTAGAATAGTTGATAAATTAAACATATTGACTGTAAGGGTTCGGCGTCAAGTTATGCCTACAAGAATGTGGATGATGATAACTCACACTGTTATACAAAGGAACCATCAGCGTCAAGCTCATCACAATACACACATATTGTATCTACAAACCGTCCCAGTACTGAAGCATCTCTTAGCCCACTTGTTCTGAAAGTAATTAGAGCCACAGCGTCAAGTCTTTAATCTTTTAAGGCGGTATGCACTTACGTCGCAAATTAAAACTAACGGCGTCTTGTGCGCGGTATTTTTCTTTTCATTTGCTTTTACTATTATGTACGACAAGTGTTGGTTTTGTTCTTCAACTTTGTAAAAAGATAACGTCTATCTTTATTTTACATTAACCTGGGCTTTTACTCCCTCATTTTACTATAAATGGACAAGTAGTTTACAAAATGAAGCTTCAGATGAAGTTCTTAATATAAAGATGCAGGCATTAACGGCAATTATCAGCAGGTTCACTTAGTGATCGATCACTGTGTGAGTGATCAAGTTTTATTTTTACAAAAAGTAGCCTGTAATCATCTCCAGAGATATTCCTGAAAATAAGCGGCAGCGGCTAAACAATTAAGCGTCAAAGCGAAACAAACTAACAAAATCACTTTGGCATTTACATTAAAATATTAGGTAGAATGTTAAAATAAAAAACATGTACAATATAATGTTACCGCAAGTATGATAAACAGGTAAATCTCTGCTAATATATACAATAATCGCAACGTCAAAGCTCAAGCTTAGACACAAAATAAACTAATTATCCAAAAGTACGAGTATCTATCTTTCAATTGGATACTAATTGAAGTACCTCAAAGCAATTTGAGTGCCTTTGCTGCGGTCACGTGATATCAAAGCGTAGCTCTGACGTCATCGCGCTGTCCACAGCCCGAGCCACAGCCTGTCGTATAGAGCACGGAACGCGGGAACTAAAGATGCCATTGTTATTTTTTGCCATTCTCGTTGCCGCGCAAATGCGCTGAGCACAACTTTCCGCTGTCGTAATCATAGTTTTCACGGCCGTGATCTTATTTCTATGAGCAAAATGGTGACACTTAATGACATGCTTGGTCTGAAAAGTTCTGAAAATGGAGTCCTTGATGGGACAGGGACTTCGACAGGTGAAAAGCATCAAGCATATGCCCACCGCACGCTGCTGCCACGGTATAGTTACCGGCACGGATCTTGAGCGCTGAGCTTGGCGTGCGCAGAAGTCAAATATTGGGTCTCTTTAGTGGAATGAAGAGAGGCGCGGAAGCAGCGAATGATTACGCCGTACGGTGATTGGCCCGTTGCGCGATGCGTTATAGCTACGGCTCGGGATTCGTTGTCTGTTCATGTTGCATTAACGTACAACAACGAATACACTGCAGGACAATGAAACTGACAACAATTTTTAAACTGCAGCGGTTTTAGTTCTACACTTTTTTATCAGCAAACATTATACTGTTATAATTATTATTTTTCACTCCTTGTTTTTGAATGTGAAACTTTATTTAAAACTAAAAATAAAATTACTTCTTGCAGATTTTACCAACAAATCCCCGCCTGTTTTACAACTTTTTAATGGCCATATTGGCTTAGGCAAAATGAAATATTTTAATCGTGAATAAATAATAAAATAAAATTGATTGAGTCAGGCGTTACTTTGCGGAAATCCATTTCAAATACAACGCAACTCAACGGTCAGCGAGTCAACACGTCCCCTGAGGATGCCTCGTGGAGAGGCGAAACACGTGTCGGTAATGGTGTTGGGTTTTGCTTTGCCTTCCTGCATGTGCTTAAAATCCTTGCATTTGCCTTGTAATCTTGCATGTGCATAATAAAGCGGGCGGGAGGGAGGTGCATACCTGCAACCCACTAATATTCGCGGAAATTAAAACTAGATATATTATTTTCATTTTCAAATTTGAAATAATAAAATATAAAACCTTATTTATTCTCTACTTCCCAAAATTAGAGAATATTAGGGATAAGACATAATGGTGTGTCGTTTTCTTTTGTCATATGTGTACGATGCGCAAAGCTATCCCCACCCTAACGCCGGGCGCTCAAGATCCGTGCCGGTACCTGTAATGCAAATTCCATGCCGTTTGAATCTAAACTGAAGTGTAATAGACAGTAGGAGTGGCCTCGCTAGTCAGTGATATATTATATTATTTTATCATGAGGAACCATGTCAAGCTTCTAATGGCCACTACAACTCGCGATGCACTTTGTCCACCTAATCGCGCCCCTCACCACACCCATGGCCTCTTCAGTTACTGACCATTTACAAGGTTCCGCTTAGCAATCGCCACGGAGTCGTCTCTGTACTCTGTGATATGTAACGTCATGTCATGTGCAATCAATTTCCGCCAGAGGGCGCCTCACCATGGCGTGTTTTCCAAACCGTACACTTTGACATCGACACGCGGTTGATAAGTGCAGTTGTGTGTTGTTGGCGCGTGTCGGGATAATTAACTGTTGTTCGTTGCTGAACTGTGTTTGGAGTTGTTGATCCTGGTCTTCGAACTTAGTTTCCAGGCTCTCTGAACCTCTTGTATGCTTTCGAGATACAAGTCTGGCCCAAATAAAGCTGTCGAGAGATAGTACGCTGAGACAACCCTTGCTGGATTAGGATGACGACTTGAGCAGCTTCTATAGGTGTGGTTTCCATTTTTTAAAATTTTTAGTTTAACATTAGACTGATCACCAATTTTAGAAAAAAAAAAACACTTTTATAAGGTTTCAGGACAACCAAACAATATGGGGGTACTGTTCCACTGTATTCAAAATTCTTTCTATTCTAATGTTACTAGGTTACTTCAAATAATAACAAACTTGATGAAACATAAATTTTTCTTTTCTTTAAAAACAAAAATTACAGCAAAATGATATATTAAGACTATCCATAGTTCATTTCAAAGAAATCATTTTGAGCAACGCGCGATGAAGTGATTCCAGTTTATTGCTCGCAAGTGTATATTTTTTAAATTTATGGACGGGCTAGATTTACTTTATAATATTTTTTTTCGCACTCGACTACTGACTGTATACTAGCTTCACAGTGCTTAGCAGCAGCCCTAGAGTCGTCTCTATGCTTTTTTTTTTCTATAACTTATATAGTGTAAAGTGCGTTTCATGAAAGAATTCCCTTCGCCGTAATGTTGGCATTACGGAAAATCAGTGTTGCTATATTTTTAGCAATAAAACTACTTAATATTAGGGAGATTAACTAATATTCCGTTACTTTTACCAATTACTTTATAATTTTGTTTTTTCTTTTGGAAACTGTAAAACTATTTTTTAATAAAATATACAACTTACTGCACAGGAATTCATAAAAATTCATAGCTTTATTGGAGTAGGCACTCACAGAATTAAACCACAGATTGTCCTTTTATAGAGTGCTGGAGCAGTCGAGTCTTAATACGTTTGTTGACTAGCTAAAGTTTACACCACGGCATAAACTTACCCTTTACAACACTGACGCGGGGAATCGAGAATTTTTTATTGGCAGCACTGATAGCCATCTCCATGCTTTGACGTTAAGACAGACAGGGCAGCCAACAATACGACGAAGGGAATTCTTTCGTGAAACGCACTATACATAATAATAAGGAGTATTCAATGCTTTGTGGTATGTAACGTCATGTTATGTGTAATCAATTTCTGCCTGAGGGCGCTTCGGTGTGGCGTGTTTTCCAAACCGTACAGTTTCGCATCGACACGCGGTTGATAAGTGCAGACGCGTGTCGGGATGATTATGTAGTTGTAGTTAGTTGTTTTAATTGTGTTTTGGAGTTGTTGATTTGTCTATTTAGGTTAATACATCGCATTATATGGAAGAAAATGTTCTTCTCCCTCAACTACTTTTGGGCAGGTTATATTTTTATACCATTAAATCTAAAAATGCTTTCCTTCAAATCGTATGTTAAAAAAAATAACAGCGACACTTTATATTAAAAAAAAAATAGATTTATCTAGAACTTCAAATTGTCTTAGGTAGGTATCTGATATTTGCATAGATACTCATAGAAGAGTATTATGTTCAAATTTTCAAAATGTCACAAGCAATGTGCTTGTGACATTTTTAGCATATTATCACATATACTCCATAAAAAGCCACTCTATAACATTCAAAATATTGGGAGATTTCTGTATACGAACAATCCGACCAGTTCCAAAAACAATGTTTTTTATTTGTAGTTGGTCATATGATCCCTGGCTAAATAGTTACTTTTGATAGAGTGCAAAACTACCTGCTTGAATTTTAAAATATGTGCTATATATCAGCAAATATTAATTAATATTAAATTGCCCGGCTTTTCAAGCAGCAGGTATGCGACATTGTTGCGGAAAGAATCTTTGGGGCCCTGGAAATTGGAACACAAACGGCATTAGGAGGGACACGGCTGGGTTTTTCAGTGAGAGTCGTGACACTTCCTTCTGCTCCGCGTTAAAAGTACAAATTAACTGTACTCCACATTTTAAAATATGCATGGGTGTCTGGCTTGTTGCTAATAGGTCTTGACTCCTTCTTAACCCAAAATACTCAAATTCAGGACGCCTTTAAACGCAGACAAGGCACTTTGAAGTCGCCGCAATCAATCCCGCTTATTATGCAAGGGGAGGTTTTTACAGAAAGAAATAATAATATTTCAGTAGAAACGATAAAACTCAAGATAACAAGAGGTTGTTCACCTCTCTGTAACGACGATTTATTGCAGTTTTTGTTTTCAGCAGAAGTATCATAGTGATATTATCTTTTTAAATTACCATCATAAAAATAAATGCTTTTGAAAATCGTGAAATGTGCATCAACCTTAATAATATTGTGACTTTGTTTTTTTTTGTGTTTACGTAAGTAAATAAATAAAATAATCACAATCGTAAAATAAATAATAATTTTATCACTAACTTAATTAAAACTCATTCTCTCAACAATAAATCTTAAAAAAAAATATTCTTCATAATTAATTGTTATTTAATGTAACTAGGTCTTCGAGCCTAAATTAGGTTAAAAAGAATGAATAACTCAAACATACCGACAACAAAGATTAACACAATGCAAAATAAGTAAAATATTGAAATATAACTAGACATAGTTACGTGTAATTATAATATGAATTAATAAGTAAATGCAATTTCAATGGTTACTTAAATTAAAATCATAATATCCTCTCTTAGAAAATAAAGTCTTGTTCATAAATATTTAAATTACGGGACTTATCGAAAGTTTTTTTTTTTCGAACGAGGCTAATTAACATTGCGCAGAAGGATTTTTTATGGCTAGCATTATAACTGGCGCCAATGAACTTTTACTTTTTTTAAGCGGATGCCCTTTACTCAGCACTAAATCAGTGTATTTAAAAAAAAAACATGTCTTGAGTTCATCACTTCTTCCCTTTTCCCTTCTTCTTTTTCTTCACTGGTTCAGGGGGAGGGGTGGCGATTGGCGTAGGAGTCGGTTTCTTGTCCGGGTAAATTCGATGTATGTAATCAGCCAACACTGTTAGCAAAGACATAATATGTGAATATTCCATGTTAAAATAATCAAGCATGTGTTCCTCGAATGGTTTGACGCATTGCATCCACAATACGCATTAAATGGACTTAAATTCGAACTCCGTATTGCTACTGAGAAAATCCAAACTATATGAATTTTTGCTCGACTCGGAAATAGAAACCAGGACGTACCCATCCGTTCTACGGATAGCGGTGCACCGTCCCACCTCATTTTCGGCAGAAATTATCTAGTAAGTTAACCACCGCAATGGCAGAAGGCAGACGTGCGTGGAAAACAGGATATAAGTGAAAATAACTTGGAGACGCGCCATAACACCAGTTTCAAGGAGTTCGTGGAGTGCGTTCCGACTCATCACTTGGTGACCTTTTTTTTTTGTTACGGGGGGAAATCCTCATGGATGTCCTCCACCCTGGGGCGGGCGGAGGGGTCTGTCAGACTCTTACTGACTAAAACCACCCCGGTGTTCCATCTCTCACCTACGCCGGGGATCGCGGGAACGTATACCACATCCGTAATCCCCGGCTGGTGCCGGCCCGCCATCACTTGGTGACCTGCCTCAAGGAAGAGTTTTGGCCGGAAGCCTCGCTGCGTTACACAACGCCCTCAGTTCGTTTGCATAAGTTTTTATAAAATATATTCTTTTATTGATATTGTTTATATACTTATATATTGTAAAACATATGGGCCTCGGTTGCCTGAAATAAAGGATTAAATTAATTAATCAATAACGAGTTATTAATTCATTAATAACGGGCTAATTTAGGTTAGGTCAGTTTCTTTTAAACTTACTGTCAAGATTGAGTGGTCTAAGTTTAGATTCAGTTTTAGGGCCAGGGAAGCATTTCGACATGCCAGCTAAAAATTCGTCGTCAATCGCAGCCCCAGCTCTCTTCATAAAACGCTGGAACTCCGGTATCTCTAGGACCTGACGCGTCTTATTTTCATCAAGTATGAAGAGTCTGAAATAATATAATTTAAGGAAGATGCATTAAGGCAGTGAATATGACTTTTATAATTGAAATATATTTGATAACAACTTGTTATAATTGAAATTATAATCAAGAGATAAATGACAACCAAAACTATGCAATACACTGACTAAACCATCCGCCAATTTTTTTAATGTTTAACAGAACATAACAGAGGCTATAAAAGTAACACGAGAAGAGAGAGAGGTTTCTAGGATAGTTGCGTAAAAAAATCTAATTAGTCCGTAAGATAGACTTCCCAAAAATATTGGACACGTATTTTTTCTTTTTTCACGTAAACAAAAAACAAAGACGATATAGTGCGTTGAAAAATCGTGTGACGTCACTTCGTGCGACGATTTTTACCACGCCCTGATGTCACAAGCCCCCACTCATGATCTTTGAAGCTTTTTATCTTCGTAAATTTTTAGAGATTTCATAAACCAAAAAATACGTGTCCAATATTTTTCGATAATCTAACTGACGGACTAATTAGAATCATATTATTTTTACTCAGGAAACATCCCTATTACTGCAACTAACTGGTATTTAAAAAAAATCAATGAAGCAGTCTGTTAGGAAGATAAAGTAAAGGTAGGTAAAGTTGCACGTTCCAAGTGCAGTGGCTGTACTACGAAGTGCCAATGCTATCATGATTTAGTGTGAAAAAGGGATAGTGCTATTCGTCTTGTGTAACTCCATCTCTCTCTGACACAGGAACCATGATGGATTTAAGATGTCATGGTAGAGCTGCTGTTCTCTGAGGAGAACGTGTAAGAACGACACTGTTTAAAATCATCAATGGAAGTAAGTCTGTGAAGCGTGATCCGAACAGACGGACTGGCGTAGGGCTGACACTCCTTAAAAAGACGAATTCACTTACAAGATGTCTGATCCTTCAACAGGTTTCTTTTTCTTGGTAAGCTGCACCAGCTGCTTCAAGTATATAACCTTCATGTCTTCCAACGGCAGCGTGTAGTTGCCCAAGATATGGCCATGCGTTATCAAAGTTGTTTCTCTGAATTCTAGACTCCTTATCTCTTTTAGTTGCTGAAATGAAAACTAAAGCTGGATCTACGATAGCTAGAACCTAAAAGGGGCATGTTTCGACATGATAATTGAAGTTCTTGTGTCTTTATAATTAATAGAGACACCGAGGCGAAACGCATTGTTATCGCATGACGATCGGTCTTCGCTTTAGCCTTTGAAGCGTGGTTTATTTTATCTGCCATGAATAGGCATATACCTCTCTCCAATCTCCTGTGAACCTTCATCTAGGTTTACCTTCACCTTTATCGCGAGTAGACCGCGATGGCGACCATGTCGTCCTCCCATCTCGCTGACGGAGGACCTATATTCTTTCTACCAGTCCTTTGACGCTACTCAATCACTGCTAAACTTCATCTTTTATCACGGTACATAAATGGCATATAGATTGACTAACAACAGCCAAATATACTGTCCTTCAAATTTATGATATCTTTTACAAAATGAAGTAGTATAGGATCTGCTAGGGTTGCGGAATTTGTTCGAAAGGGTCACCACTACCCTGGAACACAAAGGGCATTAAGAGGAACACAGATGTGTCTTAGTCAGTAAGAGTCTGATACTCCCTTCGGCTCCGCCCAGAGAGGGAGAAGTCATGAGTATTCATTTTATACTAACGCTAGCAAATTCCTTGTTAACTTCTATAAAGTCCATTCGAAGTTCCTTGAGCTTGATTTCCTCAACTTTCATACTTAAAAGTATTTCCAATGCATCTGGCGGACCAAATGGATTGCAGGACAGGTCCAAAATGCGTAGACTCTTCGCCATGATGAGATTTTTGGCTATGATTTTAGCAGCCCTCGTAGTTAATCTGCGAAAAACATATCTTCGAAAATAAATTTAAAAAAAGTTAATTGAAAGCCATCAAAAGTCGTTTTTTCGCGTTTCTAGAATCTTATATTGAACTAGCTTCTGTCCGCGACTTCGTCCCCGTGGAATCCCCGATTTTAAAACATTCTTTATCGCTGCTCCGCTCCTATTAGCTTAAGCGTGATGATATATAGCCTAAAGCCTTCCTCGATAAATGGTCTATTCAACCCAAAAAGAATTTTTCAATTCGAACCAGTAGTTCCTGAGATTAGCGCGTTCAAACAAACAAACAAACAAACTCTTCAGCTTTATAATATTAGTATAGATTTAAAATAAGAGTCTGATATATGTACATAGTTATCAATATAATTATAAAAAGGCAAAAGTTTTCATAAATCAGCCCAAATTTATGAAAACTTTTGACATGTTTAGCAAGTTCTGAGGCTATCAACTGACTTAAGATAATTTAAATTCAGAATCTGTATATATCAAAGAACTCTGATTTTTTTTTTAAATATGTATATTTATGTGTTTATGTTTTGATTCATTTTAGGAACTGCCTATCCCATACTGCTATTACTACTTCAGTTAAAATTAAATCCTTTTGCTTAAGAGTGCTAAAATTATAGCATCAATTCGCCACGCTTATGTGCAGCATTCATTACGAAAACACTGGGGGTTTGGCTGACCTCCTGTTCATTACCTCGCACAAACAAACCATTCCTGAAACGTCTTCAATTAAGGCCAAAATGCCTTAAGTGACAGTAATTTACGACCATCATTTGACGCGTTATTCTTTTAACGTCCTTATCGTCTCTGGAGTCTCAGGTAATCAAGTGTCTCGCTCAAAATAGGCATAATTGTATCTCATTTGCAGTTAATAGGGAAACGGATCTTGAGTCTCCGCTGTTTCCAATGTACCTTCATATCATGGACACAATGATAAGCCTCGGAAAGCGTGTAATGATGGAAATTACAGAAGCTATTAGTTTTCATCGACACTTAGGCGTGTTATGGAAACTGGACGATGGAAGAACGGATGTAAATACTTTGCCTTTTGTTGGTAAATGATAGTCTCTGGGCTATAAATCTGACTTTTGACATTATCTTCCTCATCATAAATAATCATAATCAGCCTTTTAATGTTCCCACTGCTGGGACACAGGCCTCCTCTCTAGGAGAGGGAATGGGCCGTAATCCACCACGCGGGCCCAGTGCGGGTTGGTGAATGTCACATGTCTTCGTATTTTTGGTTCTAGGACATGCCGGTTTCCTCACGATGTTTTCCTTCACCGTTTTGAGAGCAGTGGTGATGAAATTAATTACACAAAGTAATGCGCCTGGCTGGGTTTGAACCCACGACCTACAATTCTTAAGTCGGGGCCGTTACCACTCGGCCACCACTGCTCTCTATCTCTCACATCCATTATCTTTCTCATATTCATTCTTATTTGGGGTTGGCGTAATATGTCTTCTTGTTAAATACTCTTCTCTATCAGCCTTCATAGCAGTCACTCACTTTCTAACTTTATGTTATTTCACACAGAAAACAGAATTCTTTCACAGTCACTAACTCTCAAATAAAAAAAAGGTTCCCTATTTGTATGTTATGAATCTATGGTGATCGCCGTGGCTGTTAGCGCAAGATGTTTGGAATGACTTGTCTGTGCAGTGTCCAACTCTTTTTTTATGGTTGGAAAATCATCTAATGACTCAATCCTGATTTAGATTTCACTGCTGGACAGAATTTTAATTCTTTATGAATAAAAAAAGATGGCTCGACAGTCTCTCGCCCCTTGTAAACCTCTAATATCCAGAAAATCCGGTTGTTCTCGTAATTAACCTACATACAATCTTTTTTTTTTAAAGTTAGACCATAAGCAAGTACTTTACTTGTTATTGCTAATATCTAGCACTTCTAAGGTTTCTATGCGCAATAAAGCTCCGATTTCCACGCCTACGCAAAGGCTGGTGTAAGATAGATTTAACTCCACCAGAACTTTACTGTGACGTAGTGTACGAATCAACTGGATTACCCCTGCAAAAAAAAGTTATTTTAGAGGCAAGAAAATTAAATTTAAAGAAATCCCCTACGCAAAAAACATACTTATAGTTTAAGGAACAATCCCTAGTTCATAATCGATAGGCGTTCATGATCTCCTCATGTGTACAATACGCACACATGAGATCACGCCTCTGAGAACGCAATCAAGGTGGCAGCGTACTGGAACAATATGACAACTGATATACCGCCACCGCCGAAGAAGAAGAATCGATATTAAAGTTTGTTAGATAGCGATACGCCGCCGCGACTTTAAATCACAAAAAAATCTAGGTATATTTCGGAATATTGAAAAACAAATATCGTTAAATTGAGTATATTTCATCAGAAACTATAATGTTTAGAGACGGCTTGTTACTTATTTTTCAATTCGCATTTCGATAAAAAAATATTTATTTGGTTTATCACGACTGATAAAGGATATTATTATTTACTTTTAGGGGTTCTTCCTCAAACTATAAGTATTTTTTGCGTAGGGGTTTTTTAAAATCTAATGTTTGCTTTAAGCTTTTTAAACTGAACTAACTTAAAGGGCAATACAATAAATATAGAAACCTAAGCGATTATGATAAATAATGATGACATAAGCTGGGAGTACCTCCCAGCGGTGAAGGCGGTAACTTTGATAGGTACATCTACATTACATACTTATCACTGACTAAAGTCCCATTTAATTAATGCCCATGCCTTCGGGCTTATGTTGCTGTTGTCCCTGTGTGTTTCGTTGTGAATACAGCTAATAATAATAAAACTGTCGCTTTAATCCAAACACGATATGTCTACTGTAGGTTTTCGAGGAGTTGGGTTCTCTGGAGACCTGCCTGCCTCTGTGTTTCCGAACGCATTCAACCCTAATATCTTCAAAGTTAGAGTGAAGTTCTTCTGGGTAAGCTCATTCCATCGTAGACTTTGCCTCCGTCACCTGTGACCTAGACTAGAGTCAAGAGCAAATCCATTTCACAATAATAAAAAAAGACCACCCAGGTTGTAGTACCAGGTCAACATGACCTGCAAGATACCCACTCATTGAAACTAATCTATTGAACCCAAATACGATATATCTACTGTGAGTTTTCAAAGAATCGGGTTTTCTAGAGACCATCCTGGTTGCAGCACTCAAGCAAAAAATCTGTCCATACGTTTGAGAGCTACGATGCCACAGACAGATACACACACATATACACACAGATAGACAGACATCGAGGTTAAGCTTATAACACCCCTCTTTTTACTTGGGGGTTAAAAGTATCCGACAACATCGGGGTGGAACTTTTTTTACGGAGAGAAATGCTTCTGGATGTCGTCCACCCTGGGGCGGGCAAAGGGGTCTGTCAGACTCTTACTGACTTAACCACCCCGGTCTTCCAACTCCCACCAACGTTGGAAAACGTAAGCGACTTCCGTAATCCCCGGCTGATGCCAGCCCAACTCTGCGGGTCATCTCGGGTTGGCGAAGACAGTGACTCCCAGACCTAGGCGAAGATAGCAGAACGAGCTTGACGCCTATCGACAGGATGAATCTCTGCCCGCAGTAAGACAGTACAGGCTAAACACTAATCATCAGAGGTAACAATTGTCTGATGAAGGGCTTGCTAAAATTGTAGAAGGGCTTGCTAAAATTGTAGAAGGGCTTGCTAAAATTGTAGAAGGGCTTGCTAAAATTGTAGAAGGGCTTGCTAAAATTGTAGAGTAGTTTATGGCCACCAGGCACCGGACAAGTTTACTTGTGCAAATGTGTTTCTGCAGACTTTAGAAAGCAGTTTTTGTGTTCAATTGCATCAGTTTAACTATCCCGTTATATTTCAGCTCTATCCAATGTAACAAAGCTATTAAGTCCCATAAAACCTGATAAAGCCGCAATATTTCACCGCTTTATGCTCCAAATATCGTTTTATCCAATTTGGACAAGCACAAAAAGCCGTGCTTTGATTGACATCAGTGTTTTATCCGCGAATATGCAGATGATATGAGCACGAAATACGCGTCAAATACACGTTGAAAATAAAAGTGTTGTGTTGAACTGGCGTTCTGTTTAATATTTATGAGATCCCCTCGCGGGTGGGATGGTCAGCTGAAAGTTTCAGCCTCCGGACGTCTCTAAACGGCCATGTGCACGTTCGCCTCAACAATTTTATTGCCAACTTTCATCACATTTAACATCAGGAAATAAAGAGGGGTTTTTGTATAAAACTACAATAGTTATTGTCAAAAGACAAAGGCGTCTAAATACAGTAGAATTTTGTCGGTGTAACATTTTTTTTTAACCAATTTCAGAAACGAAGGAGGTTCACAATTCAGTTGTTATTTTTGTACTATGATTGGAATTGGGTGGGATGGTGAGGGTAATAATAACGCCGTCTGAGTTAATCCATTTTTAGCTATTTATTTGATTTAAAAGAGTGTCCGTGGAGTTTTTTCCACATTCTTATCCATTTATTTGACAATATCTCTTAATTTTATTTTACGTTATACTTTCATACATTTTGTTATTCTAATCTCTTGTTTACACCTTGTATTGCAAAGTTTAATACGATCATGTTGTGGTTTTCTGTAAGTGTTCCAGTAGAATAATTTATTAATAGCGTTAAATTCTACACTTTGAAACGTACAAATAGCTTCCTTTTTTTTGCTACAAATCGACCTACATACATTCATGGATTTTCTAGTAAAACCTAAACGATAGTATTAGTAGTACTTAAATCACAATATCTTTGATTGACCAACCTTGACAACTGAAAAGAGCCTGTATATGATATACTTAATTGAAATAAATGCTTTGAGTTTGAGTTTTAGAAAAAATCCTTCATATAACCAAATCATCACGTCAGTGATGGAGTTTGTTTTCAGGCTCACTAATCTGTAGGTTTTATAAGAAAACACTAACCTTGTGTCTTATAAAATTTGTTCCAGGAAATGTCTAAATGCGTTGTGTGGTCGTGGAACTCGAGCACTTCAGCCAAAAGCGGCAGGCTGTCACTCGTTAAGTCATTGCGCCTCAAGTTTAATCTAAAAACAAAAAGATAAATTAAAAAAAATATAATGAAGCCTTTAGCGAGTTAATCTGCATGAAGGCTTCAAATAAAATAACAACTCGCTGGTGGACCTACTAGGGTGATAGCAGTGTACATATGTTCATTATTTTCTTTCTGGTTGTTTCTGTGGCAAAATTCAGTTTAATAAACTTTTTTCAGCGGTTTCGCTCCCGTGACCTAGGCCGTAACCTGTAGGAACAACCCGTTTTCCAGCACTCTTTATGCTAATATGACTTTTGCCTATGATAATAAATAATCAGCGATAAGTCGCTCAGTGTAAAATCTTTCAAAATCGTACCCGAAGTTTTACGAGATTATCTACCTGTAGGCAACTCATTTTATTATAGGTACTTTATTATTAAGTTTAAATTTGTTTAGTTTACGCGGGAAGCGAAATGGCAACGTCGCAAAGTTACAACGTCGCATTTCTTGTTCGCGCGCATGTTGCCAACCGCCGCCCGAGCCCGCGCGCCGCTCGACCGTTAGTTGCTGCTACAAACGAGTCGCGCGCGGGTGCGTACTAAAACGCTCCGACTTTCCCGCCAATTTTGTGAATCTCTGTTTTCCTGTATGTAACTGACTTGAGTTTTGGTGTAAATGTGTCTAATGTGAATATACGTCCTTTATATACCTAGTGACTGCGTCTCATTGTGGAAAAATCCCGCCCTAAATAATATTGGTCCTTCGTGCCTGGATCACAATGAATGTCAACGTTACTGGTGTCGTGACACGGAGCAGAGCCTATGCTGGGGCTGAGCAACGACCCGGTGCGGATACCACGTGTGTCACTACGGCTCCGCGTAGTGAAGTTGTTGCCACGTCGACCGGGTCGCGATCAAGCCGCCTCAGCCGCGAAGCGCTTCGCCTCCGTGCCGAGTACAGGGCAGAAGAAGAAATCGCTAAATTAAAAGAACAGCTCATCAAGAAAAAACTGGCCTTAGATATCGCGGAGATTGAAGACGAAGAAGCAGACAATCTCGCGATGAGCGTTTGCAGTGGCCGGAACGTGGATAAGTGGTTAAGTACACATCAAGCCTCGTGTGAACACGCGGAAAAACCGCCAGCGCCACATGCGCCGGCCGGAGCGTGTCCGAACTCGACCGAAGGCCTAGATGGAGAAAGAGAGCGCGCGCGCGGCGTCACGCATGCGCAGAACGCCGTTCGCGAGCCGTTCGCGCCTGCGGCGGCGTCCTCCCCGACCGCCGAAAAGTATGCGCCGGGTGCTCCGGTCCCGGCTGCCGGCGCTGTTGCGGCCTCTGACATTATGCATTTGGCCGACGTAATTATTACGAACATGTCGAAGCGACCACGACAAAACTACGACCTCCCCGTGTTTGATGGCAACCCAGCAGACTGGCTGGCGTATCGACGTACGTACGAAGCTACCGCCGCCACGTATAGCGTGATCGAGAACACTTTACGCTTGCAAGCATCACTGCGTGGCGCGGCAAAGTGTGCTGTTGAAGATCTGCTGCGTACCGGGTCCGAACCCATAGAGGTGATTAATGCCTTAGAGGAGGAGTTTGGTCACCCCAATTTGCTGTTGGAGACTGTACTTAACAAAATAAGATGTCTGCCCCGTGTGTCCGAAAGTGGTGTCGAATTACGGACCATGACCAACGTCGTTCGAAATTGTGTGTACATATTAAAAAACATAAGAGCGGAGGGCTACATAAATAACCCCCAATTAACACACGAAATTCTTGGCAAATTAACCAATGTTCAACGATCGCAGTACGGCGAGTTTGTTATGAAAAGGAACACCAACAGCAAAGAAGATCTTCGTCTATCACCTAATATAAACATAGTACTCGAGTTTCTGAGTCATTTATCACGGGCATCAGCTTATTACCTACCGCTGAGCATGAATACCGAGCACAATAATAATCGTAACCGGACCACCGCCACCGCCGACCCCGTCACCGCACCGTTTCGCGCCAAGCCCGCCGAGTCCACGCGTCAACACCGGGAACCTGCATACCGTGTACACCTCACCAGCGAGGAAGCCAAGTCATCGTCGCCGAGTACGTCCTCGTCATCAAGTGAGTGCGCGTTGTGTCGTAGTACGGTTCACCGATTACCCGAGTGTAATAAATTCATTATAAAAAGTGAGCTTGAAAAGTGGAACTTTGTAAAAGTCAACAAACTCTGTTTCAAATGTTTAGTGCAAAGCCATTCGCGCTATCGTTGCCGCGCAAAACGGTGTGAAAAGTGTCGTTCTCCGCATCACACACTTCTACATTACGAGAAGCTGATAACGCCGGGCGCCGTCGATGTCGCTGGTGCAACGCATGCGCCGGCCGCGGCGCAGGCGGCCTACGTACAGCCGCCGGCGCCGTCGCCGTCGGTCGCCGAGTCGGTGACGAGTATGGGTGAGCGGTGTCGAACCACTAAAACTTTATTAAAAATTATGCCTGTAACGATTATTGTTAATGACGTTGAATATTGTTTATATGCTTTGCTAGATGATGGGGCCACTGTGTCGTTAGTAGATTATAGTATTTGTAATTTCAACGGTCCATCATCTTCGTTAAGAATTTGTTAGTGCACGCGGTCTTGTTATGTCAGATAACAATTCCTGTAAGGTGACTGCGCTAATTCGCGGTAGCAACGGCTTATCTCATGATATCGTGTTACGAACGATAGAAAACTTAGACTTGCCTACCCAATCCGTGCCTGCCAGAGTTTTAAATAAGAACAAACATCTGCGAGATCTAGATTTGTGTGAGATGTCGTGCGCGAAACCGATGGTTTTAATCGGCCAAGATAACTGGAAGTTGATCGTAAATGAGGAAATACGGCAGGGCAAATCCGGACAACCCGTAGCGTCCCTTACTAAGTTAGGGTGGGTTATTCATGGACCTGTAACTGTAGGTATCTGTGACGACGAGTCTGATCATGAGTCGGTAAATCTAGCATTCGATGGTTTGGATGATTTAAATGACCTTGTGAAACAGCAATTTTTACTTGAGTCTATCGGTATCACAGAAGTGTCACGCAAAAATGTTGAGACTGAACGAGCTTGTAAAATCCTAGACAGCACTAGTCGCCGTGTGGACGGAGGTTGGGAGGTAGGATTGCTTTGGTCACGTGACGCGGTACACTTACCTGACAATTACGACTACGCTCTCAAACGATTACGCGGCATAGAGAGTAAGATGGATAAAAACCCTGATTATGCTGAAGCGTATTCGCGTCAAATTGAACGATTAGTTTCCGAAAAATATGCTAGGCTATTGGATACTCCGCTGAGTGTTAACCCGGTATGGCACCTACCGCATTTTGGGGTCACTAACCCCAACAAACCAAATAAACTAAGATTAGTTTACGATGCCGCGGCGAAATATAAAGGTGCGTGTTTAAATGATTATTTGCTTACAGGGCCGGACTTGTTAAATTCTTTATTAGGCGTATTGTTTAAGTTCCGATCTGGTCGAATAGCTTATAAAGCGGACATAGCCGACATGTTTTTGCGAATTCAAATTAGAAAAGAAGATCAGGGCGCACAGCTCTTTTTATGGAGAGGCCTGGACAGAGAACGCGACCCTGATACATATGTTATGAATTCTATGATTTTCGGTGCTAAGTCGTCGCCTGCCTCAGCCATACATGTACTGAATAAAAATGCTAATGAGTTCCAAAATTCATATCCTGAGGCGGTCAAGGCGATCCATGAAAATCATTACATGGATGATTATTTGGATAGTGTAAACTCAATTGATAACGCGCGTAATCTAATCAAAAATGTTTCCATGATACACTCCGCTGGTGGTTTCTCTATCAGGGGGTGGGTGACCAATTCACCTGAACTTCGAAACGAGTTGCCAGCCGTCGTGCCCAGTTCTGTAAATTTTGATAAGTCTCCATATAATGGTGAACGGACCTTAGGCATGATATGGATTCCGGAATCAGACGAGCTAGCGTTCGACTTGTCGTTCAAAAAGGTGACGCCTGACGTAGTTGAAGGCAGAGTTATTCCTACCAAACGACAGTTCTTGAGATTTATTATGAGTATCTTTGACCCGTTAGGCTTACTTTATCCTTATACGATTAAGTCTAAAATCTTATTACAGAAAATATGGAAATCGGGTATAGGTTGGGACGATCAGCTGATGGAGGCCGAGTTCAATGAATGGGAAAAGTGGCTGCAAGATATAAAACAGCTAAGTAGCATGCGTGTGCCACGTTGGTATAGGCTTAACCCTTCAACTGTCGAATTACATGTTTTTGGTGATGCAGGCGAGTCGGCTTATGCTGCAGTCGCTTATCTAGTTGGTAGGGATGAATTTGGTGTATCTACAGTTTCACTTGTTATCGGTAAAGCTCGCGTCGCGCCGTTGAAGGTTATATCCGTGCCGCGCCTTGAACTGCAGGCAGCTGTGCTGGCGTGTAGGTTGGCTTGCATCGTTGTTAAGGAGCAAGGCTTGACGATTACACGAAAGTACTTGTGGTCCGATTCGAAAACTGTCTTGAAATGGGTGCATTCGGATCCTCGTGATTACCAAAAGTTTGTCTCGCATCGGTTAGCAGAAATCGATCGAAAGTCCAGCCCAAGTGAGTGGCGTTGGGTGCCATCAGCAGAAAACCCCGCGGATGAAGCCACTAAGTTGCACTGGCCTACGAATTGTAAGTTGTGGTTTACAGGTCCTTCTTTTTTGTACCAGGAAAAAGACCAGTGGCCGGTGAACGAGTTTGAGGACGTGGGTGATACTGATGTAGAGCGTATTGAGAAGGTTCACCTAGTTAAACAGTATGTACCCTTATTTAATGTCGATAGGTTCTCTAGTTGGACACGAGCTGTTAGATCTGCTGGTCGAGTTCTTGCCTTTGTGAGTATGTGTCGCAAGAATCAAGTTCAGAAATTAACGGCTAGTAATATTCGTGAAGCTGAGAATATTTTATTGAAACAATCACAGCTTGAGACTTCCTCCAAGGAATTGTTGACTACTTTGATGGCTGAGGTAGAGATGACTCTTAATAGCAGGCCAATAACGTTCGTAGGTACGGACCCCGATGGGCCCATCGCGTTGACCCCAAATCATTTATTGATAGGTACAGCTACTGGAGCATCTACGTTAGGTTACTTTGAAGCTTCCGATTTAACTAGTAGGAAAGCTTGGGTAAAAGCTCAAACTCTGGCAGACATGTTTTGGCGACGGTGGCTAAAAGAGTATGTCCCCACTCTTCAAAAGCGTCAAAAGTGGCAACGTGAAGTGCCGCCCGTAAAGGTGGGAGACATGGTGCTGATTCTGGAAGACAACCAGCCTCGAAATGCGTGGCCAAAGGGCGTGATTAGCGCAGTCCACCCAGGCCGCGACGGTCATGTAAGAGTAGTGACTGTAAGAACCTGTAGGGGTTTTATGAAGCGACCGGTTGTAAAGGTCATTGTGTTGCCTACTAACGAGTTTGTTCAGGAACAAGGGGGTGGAATGTAGGCAACTCATTTTATTATAGGTACTTTATTATTAAGTTTAAATTTGTTTAGTTTACGCGGGAAGCGAAATGGCAACGTCGCAAAGTTACAACGTCGCATTTCTTGTTCGCGCGCATGTTGCCAACCGCCGCCCGAGCCCGCGCGCCGCTCGACCGTTAGTTGCTGCTACAAACGAGTCGCGCGCGGGTGCGTACTAAAACGCTCCGACTTTCCCGCCAATTTTGTGAATCTCTGTTTTCCTGTATGTAACTGACTTGAGTTTTGGTGTAAATGTGTCTAATGTGAATATACGTCCTTTATATACCTAGTGACTGCGTCTCATTGTGGAAAAATCCCGCCCTAAATAATACTACCTTTTGCAAACATAATTCAATCTTAAAAAAATAAATAAGCAAATAACATAGGTGCATACGTCAGTAAGTTCATAGAAGACAGGGCTGGAATTTTCATGGAACTATGTCTCAAATCTTGGAGAATGTACCTACTCACATTTAAATTTCTCGGTAGCAAAAAGTCGATTCGTCAATTCATGTGAGTAAGGCATGTTATTACTATATTACTTAGGGTAGGTAGTGGTATTAGCACAGGATAGGGATGAGCCGAGCATAAAAAAGTGTGTCGTGATATTGCGTATATTCAGCAGACGAGCGGTATGTATCCCGGTAGCTTGAATTTTAGACCGTTTGGGGAATAAAACACTGCGCTTTAAAGCTACAACGACAGCTGTTACTCGCAAAACTGCTATACTTAAGGAGGATTGGACCGAACATGTCTCCCACATGTCAGATGAGCAGTAGGCTAAATGAACCACTGGTTGGGGCCCATTCAATGCCAGGCAACATAGCGGCAGAGCAAAATGAAGGTGGGCAGATGAACTAGTTTGTTACCAGTAGACCTGGCCCGTAATAATAGAAGACAGCCGTGTTTGGAAAAGAAGACTTTCTTCCACCAGCAAAAAAAAACAACAACAAAAAAATTACCTTTTAATAACAGCCCCAAACAAAATTTGCTCAGTCAGGTACGGCAACCCCTCGTCTCTTATTTTGTTCTCAGATAAGTCTAACAGATCCAAGGTACATGTTTTAAGGCAGTTAAGGGCTCTGCGCAGGAACTTAGAACCAAGGCTGCAATAGAAATTGGCTATGACAGAAGGACGGACAGACTTGTACGTAAGACCATATCTCTTCTTCTTCATCGTTCCCTTACTGCTGAGGATCGCAACCACATACGACGCGTTTCCAAGCCATGCGGTCCTCTGAAGCGTGGACCGCTCTGTACATGCTGCCACCAACTGCCCTCTTTATGGCATCGGACCATTTTGCCGGTGTTCTACCCTGAGCGCGCTTTACTTCGACCCGCCCCAATATCATGAGCCTTTCCAGATTGTGCTTGGATAAACGCATAATATGCCCAAAAAGGCTGACCCGTTCCTGGCATATTGCAGAAAGCCGTTTGGTTCTACCAGTATGGACTCATTCGTTCTCAAGGCAGTCCATGGTATACAGAGGTCTTTGCCAAACCCACATTTCGAAGGTGTCCAAATTTCAACAGAATCGGCTCAGTAGTTTGGGAGAAAATTGACTGTGAAAAACGGATATGTGTGGTTCTATAAGGGTCTCGTTTTTTACGAATGTTCGGAACCTTAAAATGACTAAAAATAATAAAACCATTTACTTGCATCCGCTCAAAACCAGTTCCGTCAAAGCGTTATCGTTTCCAAGCATTCGTCCCAGATGATAGCTCGCGTCAAGATGGTCCAAGAAGTTGCTCGTCAGATCTAGACGTCGCACATTCTGATTATGCGCTAAAGCCATGCACATGGCTCTCACACCTACTGGGTTCACACCGTAATACTGAAAATAGACTTATTATCAAAGCCAGTGTGACTTTTAATGTACTTGTTTTTGCTCGCAGCTTCGCTCGCGTTCCAGTTTTATTTTAAGAAATTAACCAGCCAATATCCGTTTTCAGGGTTCCATCTATATCTGTACCAAATTCATCACAATCGGTTCAGCGGTCCGCTCCGTTCCTCGGAAAGCACGCTAAGCCGTTGGTCCCGGTTGTCATTTGTAGATCTTTGGCAGTCGTTACGGAACATACGACAGGCAGAAGTCAGTAAATTTGACACCAGTCTTGCCAAGAAGTACCGTGTGATACCCAGTTGGTTGTGGAGGTCTGGTCGGCGACCGCTTCACGTAAAATACTGGTATTCAGCTGAGTCCGGTTTGACTGGGAGCTGACCCCACTATAGTTGGGAAAAGGTTTCGCTGATGATGATTTTTCGGGTGGTGAAAATTCATATGATTATTTTAATGATGGGGAAATCTCAAGAAAATCCCAACGATCGCGGAAAAAACAGTTGATCTTCCATTATTGTTGAGTTATGCAAATATTTTTTTTGTTCATATTTTAACGTTGATCCAATAGTAAAGGTATTTATATTCATGACTGTATTATTTTACGTTAAAACATAGAAACTTGTATACAAAAGTGGTTTAAAAAAAGGTACGGTGATACTTATCTACACTAAATATAAAGCTGAAGAGTTTGTTTGTTTGCTTGAACGCGCTAAACTCAGGAAGTACTGGTCCGTTTTGAAAAATTCTTTCAGTGTTTTATAGCACATTTATCGAGGAAAGTATCACGCTAAGACCAATAGGAGGGGCGCACTAATGAGGAATGTTTCAAAATCGGGGGATTAGTAACAGAAGCTAGTATTATGGATATGAGCGGTAATTGATAAACTTTGCAAGGACAGGAAAAACACAGGCACACTTACTTTCAAATTAATTTCTTCTGTCAACAATCCTTTGTGAAAAATCCTTATCGGAATTATATTCATTGCCTTACACAAATCCAAGTATAGTTCTTGACCATCATCTTCATACTTTTTTATTGGTTCTGAAATCCATCAATGTCTACCTGAACTTGAAAATGAATATATAAAGAGTACAAATTTGTTTTTCTTTTTTTTTAAACTGCTCCCATTACAAAGGTTTTTACATAGATAGAAAGGGACACTAATTTAACTTTATGATGGGTCAAGACTCCTTTTAAAAACAAAATACTTTCACCAATTTATATAACTTGTTAATATGATCACGCTTGTGTTCCCCAAACGGTTAAGCAGAGCTGCAGCCCCTATTTCGCCATTATTATTAATCCATGCAATAGAGGGCTAGCTTTTTGTCATCAGTTGGAGACATATCCAGACTCCGAGCCACTGCTATGAAATTCCAGATGGAATGATGAGATGAAACAGCCGTAGCGTTTGCGACCTCTTTTTTTTTTTTGGATGGGAAATCATCAAATGACCCCTCCCGCCCTGGGTGGAGCGGTAGGGAGTGTCAGACTTTTACTGTCTAAAACCCACCCGTGCTCCTCCATGTGCCCTTTGCGTTCTAGGGCCGCGGTAACTCTTTCGAACAAATTCCGCAACCAACAAATTCCGCAACCAGCGTTTGCGACCTGACCTCAAAAGCATTCTATTAGACCAATCAGGCAGTGTAAGTGATATTTCAATGAAGCATACCCGGATAAAGCAGCGCTTCTTCAATTCCCGGATCTACGATACTAGGATAATCATAGTAGGGGTGTCTTAATACTGAGCTAGCGGAACAAGCTATATATTTGGCACAGATCTCTCCACTGCCGGGGCTGTAAAGACCCTCCTTGAACAATTTCACCTTAGGAGGATCTTCTGGCTCAGGTATTACTAAATCTTCTAGCGAGTCGACTGATTCGGAAGACGATTTGTATATAGGAGCTACAAAGACATGCTGCACTGCCTTATTGTGATCACTGTCTGAATCATCACTCTCCATCCTTAAAGAGTATTAAATACTTATACAAATTACTAATCGTTTATTCGATTTTATTGTTATTTCTTGCGTGCTGTTTGTTGTAAGCAGGAAACGTGTCAGTGTTTTGACGTTCGTTCAATATTTTCTTAATACGTGTCGAGGTTTTAGTCTGTATTTTACAAGCAGGTCAATGAGGTTGACTGATCGATCAAAAATAATTAATCTGTAGACTATATCGCTCCTTATAGCTGAAAGAAGCAGCAGTGATTTAAGTACGGAGAAGAGAAAGAAGGATTTAAGCGTGTATTTGATTAGTTTTGATGGTTTTATCAGTACACATATTTGATCTTTTTTATGTTCAGTAATTTATAGTATCAATTCCAATTATTATTTTGATCTCCCAATTTTAATTATGTATTATATTTTATTCAATTACTTTTATCATTTGAACAAGTTTTATTTTTTAATCAAATAATCAGTCATATAAAGTTATCTAATCTTATATGTTTTATTTTGTAGTTATAGGCAGTGAGATTGCCTGATGCCTGTAATTTTTATTGCTTACTCCTAATTCTATTTTATGCTAAATTGAGTGGAATAAATAAATGTGAATCTAAACTATTTGTTTATTACGCTTCCACACCAAAGTCACGGATCTGACTTTGATGAAAAAAAGTTAATCGAACGTGAGCCAAGCCTAGTAAACAAATAACTACCAATATCATAACCGAAATATTACATTTCGTATCGCTCTCAAATTAGTTCCTTGCCCTTAGGACGCAAAACAGTCGAACGACTAATGTAACGTTCTATTCTAGAGGAAAGTTATCTTTGTAAACAGGACATGATTCCAAACAGCCGTCGGTGGCAAGAGTGGAGAGCAAAAAGCGTCATGTGGCGTGCAATATCGAGGCAAGCAAACATTTACCAAAGCCAGTTGGTGTACAAATGGCGGGATGAGTTTTCACAAGCCTCGGTCTGCGTTAACCGCAAATGTGTGCGTGTATAATGTTGCAGGGTAGTTAGAAGAAATCGGTTCTTTTGCGAAAATTCCAGGTTTTATGCAAAATGTAGATGGATGGAAAGGGAGAGGTAGGCCAAAGAAACGATCGATAGATTGTGTGAAGAGTGATATGAAAGAAAAGGGAGTTAGTGATAGCGTTACGGCTGACAGGACAGAATGGAAGAAAAAAAACGTGTTGCGCCGACCCCAAGTAACATGGGATAAGGGCAGGAGGTATTCCATGAAGCACACCCAAATGAAGCACACCCAGATGAAGCACACCTAAAGTATTCCACTTAGCACACCCGTAGGTGGGCTTCAAATAAAAATTTAAAATAATTAATTTCCTATTCCACGAAGCACACCTACGAATATCACTCGCATAAACTTCAACATAGATCTAAAAAAACTTCAACATAGATCTCTATGGAAAACTATATTTACAATGTTTTTGATATTTGTCCAAGTTTTTATTGCATAATTATGAAACAATCTGTGATTTTATTAAGAGCACAAAAAAGGAAAATAATAGAAAAATAGTTAAAAACTAAAAAATTTTTTGGAAAGATAATTATGAAACAATCTGTGATTTTAAATAGTAAGATTACAAAAATTTCAAATATTGTATCACATTATTATAATGAAACTGAATGATGTTAGAAATTTAAGTTAGTCTTTTAAATAATAAATATTTCCTTCTATCGACATTTTTATTTCTTAGTCCCCGCACTATGCGAGTGATATTCGTAGGTGTGCTTCGTGGAATAGGCAATTAATTATTTTAAATTTTTATTTGAAGCCCACCTACGGGTGTGCTAAGTGGAATACTTTAGGTGTGCTTCGTCTGGGTGTGCTTCATTTGGGTGTGCTTCATGGAATGCCTCAAGGGCAGGAAGATGATGATGATGCCAAAGTCCTAGGAATTAAAGAAAAAAAGCAAGATTGTTGGCAACTAAGAGCTGGTTCTATTAAGGAAATTAAACAGTGTTAGCTTGTTTTAACTGCGTTCAAAAACTGTTAAGATCAATGTTCATAATCAATTACCTATTAGCTTGTGATGTGTGAAAGCACTCATTTTTTTTTATTATGTGGCCGTTTATTTATTTTTTGGATGGGAAATCATCAAATGACTTCTCCCGCTCTGGGCGGAGCGGAAGGGAGTGTCAGACTCTTACTGATTAAAACCCACCCGTGATCCTTCTTGTGCCCTTTGCGTTCCAGGGTCGCGGTGACTCTTTCGAACAAATTCCGCAACATATTATGTGGCTCTACGAACGAATTAAGCAATAAGCGATTTAAGATTCTTGTAAGACAATATCGTCTTCTTTAAAATAAAGGAAACTTGAATATCGAATGGCTAATAATATAATAAATAAAATGTATAATATATTCGAATTGATAACCTCCTTCCTTCTTTAAGTCAGTTAAAAAGTATCAACTCAAATTAAAAAAAAAAACGAACAACCAATAAGATATTTTCCAAGTAATCCTGCGACATATTGAAGGGTAGAAGTAAAAAGTATCAGCCCTTTTATAAGAGTTTATGAACACCGAAACTAACAGGACAATAAAACAGCATCGAATAGCAGCATAGCAATAAATTTTATAGCCAACATATTTACATATTCACAATGAAATGGCAGTAAAAATCATATTGTTATAAATTGTGACGGTTTATCGTCGATTGATATAAAAGATTTTTATGTTTGTGTAAACAATTGAAGCATTGTTATACCGTCTGGTATTGGAAATTCTAAATTTGAAAACGATAGGTACCTAGCAGATGTGGATAGGTGGATACATGATAGGTACAGAGGACTCGCAATTAGCTTTTAACGAAGGTATGTCAGATAAGATTACTATTCGTAGTTGTATTTTGGGTTTCTAAATATTGAACTGTTTTTGGTCACTAAAACATTATTGCACCATCTGCTGCAATTTGTGCACTATAGTTTCAGTCATCTTACATTATGTTTTATTATTTTTTCTCCATAGACAGAAAAATTACTTTATCTATCCATTTTGTGTACAAGTCGAAAATGGCTTGACAGATTTATTTTTTGTTCTTAATACGTAACACTGTTTTCTAAAACACCACAAGGTTAAAAAAAAGGTCACTAGGAAATCAATTTTCATCAATTTAAATAAGACTGTCAGTAATGAACTAATAATTTTATTGTAATATTTTTTTAACAGAGTTACTCACCAAATTAACAACGACCCAAACAAACAAAATCTCATAAGTCAGAAAATCAAGTCCGCGCCCATATCATTCTTGGTAATAAAGTGCCATCATTTCACAGAGAACGCGTCTAAATCCACTTTGGCGCATCTCTAAACACCTCATATATTTCCGACGGGAATAAATCACGCTGCGTGAGACAATAGAGCTTTATGCACAGTTGATGGTGGAAAAAAAATCATAAAAAACCCCATTACAAAGCCGTTAACGGATCCCTGACTGCCTCAATACTGAATCTGACGGCAAGGGATGACAACCCCGATGCTAAACCTCTTCATCGAGACGAAGATGGAAAAATAATATTCCATCAGTTATCTGTTTTAGTGTTTGCCGATAACCTATCGGGAATTGAACGTTTTTATTTTTGTGTGTGTGGGTATTCGTTTCTAGGTAATGTTGAGGGGATGGAAGATAAATGTTGACTGTTAGAAAGGCTTCAGTCAATATTTTTAGCTGGGCGTGTGGCTCTCATTTCAAGGAAATGAGTTAAATAAAACTTGTTTTTGAAATGAGAGCCAGGGTTAAGGGTTAATTCCTTAACCGGAATGATTTTATGAACTGGTCTATTCAATACTTTCAAAAGTTGTTAAAAACACTGACCTAATTAATTTTACAACATGATACAAATTAACGGTCGTACATATTTACATAACCAGAATGCCGAAATCTAATTTATATAAATCTTAATTTCATTGCCAGTCAACGCGCAGTCAACAACCATGAGATATAGAAGACTAGCTTCAGCCCGCGACTTCGCGAATCGGAATTGTTACTAACCCTCTGATTTGGAAAAAAAAAACAATCAATCCATTCTTCATTGGTTGGATTTAGCCTTCCACGATTAATAGGCTAACTAACACTGAAAAATTTCAAATCAGACCAGAAGATTAGCGCGTTCAAGCAAACAAACAAATAAACTCTTCAGCATTATATATTCGTATAGATTGAACTTTTGCACGAGGTTTCTTAATAAATCGTTAGCAACACCACGTGGTTTCACCCGTATAATTCGCGTTCCTGTGGGAATACTCGCTGATAATGTAGCTTTCCATTCATATAAAAATGGCTAAATTGGTCCACTAGTTACGGAGCGTATTCATTATTCAAAAGTACAAAAAAAAAAACAGAATCTTTCCTGTTTATTATATATGTAAGTATAGATTTTATACACACCCACGTCTATATCCACATCCCTATGTTTAGTAGCAAATCGCCCGCAACTTTGTCCTCGCGAAATATAAAGGTAAAAGGTACTCTTTACACCCTTTAAATCGTAGTTTTAAAAATTAGTTACATTTTATTAATTACCCAGCCATTTAGCTGATGCGACCACAGGATTAGCGCAACTGTTGCATCCCATTGGTTGTTGTTGACGATTGTCTGTACTAATTTCCAAGCTAATTGAAGCAAGCAGTAATGACATCCCCTAAAAACTTAATTATCCCATAACACCCCTTCAAGCTTTGAGCTTCTAATGTTGGGGCATATTGATCCTTCTTCTTTGAATCACATAACCTAACTCAGTAGATTATCACAGTTACACACGCTTATTGAATACGTAACTAAATACCGACTGATTGTTACTGGCTAACGTCCATCAGTAAGCCAATTAGGTGAATAGTCGTAATGAGACATGCTGCTTTAGGCCCCAAAATGTAATGGGTACTGTGTCTTAGACAGAAGTCGAATTAGGGATGTGCCTAATTGAAATACTTGTGTATCTTTCAGTTATGGTAACAAATGTATACTCACTTATTCAAGGTCAGCCAGGGTTGCGGAATTTATTCGAAAGAGAATTCGAAGAAATGTGACATTCACCAACCCGCACTGGGCTCGCGTGGTGGATTACGGCCCATTTCCTCTCCTAGAGACGAGGCCTGTGTCCCAGCAGTGGGAACATTAAAAGGCTGACTAAGTATTCGAAAGAGTCACCGCGGCTCTGGAATGCAAAGGGCATTCGGAGGAACACGGATCGGTTTTAGTCAGTAAGAGTCTGACATTCCCTTCCAGTCCGTCCAGAGCGGAAGAAGTCATTTGGGACATCGGTCGTTTAAATGACGCTGATACATGGGAGGCCAACATCCAGTTGTGTATACTAGCTACTTGTTCAAATTATGGTGTAATGTTGAAAAAATCTTGGTTTAAAAGCAACACTGATCGGGCTTATTAGAAAGTGGTTAAATGACCTTATAAGTAGCACAGTGTTAAGAGTTTATGCTAGCGCAAAATGTCAAACGAATACAACCATCTTAACAAAATTATATAATCCCAATAACATTGTACAAATAGACACCAGAAAATTCTTCGGTTGGATGAAATCACAACGTTTACTTTTATTCAAAACCCAAGCAAAATGAACTCAAACACACCAATAACATGGAAGTAAACAATTTTCACGGAATCACCATAAAGTCATGTTGTTCGATCTTAAAAAGCCTCAAACAAAGTGAAAATTATCTCCTAGTAAGAAAAAAGAATTGCTTACTCCGTTATTTACGTTGTGTACCCATTGATGTGGGAACAAAATAAATGAATACAGAAGGTGAGTTTCATACAACTTTGCCAAACAGAAGAGCTTAATTCCTTAGTAGTCAATTTGGACGTCCTAATTTAGTATAAATTATGATTTGGTACAACAGACCGCAAAGGAGATGGCTAGACGACTTAAGTTTTCTTAAAGAAAGTTCTTTGGAAAGAAGTGCCATAGAATCATTCGATGCTGAGCATAAGGCTAAAAGATCGAGTGCCAAACGTCGAGTTCCGAGGACACCATGGGTTCTAATTATGGAACTCAAATAAAGTAAGGTCGAAGAAGAATGCTAAGATTATAATAAATGCGCATACACCATTTCTAGTTGTGAAAAAGACTCCGTGGAGGAATATTTGGCGCACGTTTTCAAAACGCGCCTTCAGCGTATGAAGGCCAATCCATTTCTGGATTTCTGAATGGAAAATCCTTAAATGACTTCTTCCGTTTTGGGCGGAGTGGAAGGGAGTGTCAGATTAAAACCCATCCGAGTTCTTTCCTTTTGCTTTCACCCATAGTGTCTGCACGTTCCCTATAGTTCTCTTGGTGAGATTTTTACAAAATAGACCGTCAGTATCTGTTTTGTTGTATGGGTGATGTTCTCTGATACGTTCACGGTCGTTACCGTGAGTTTTTACCCTCGGAGGCCCGAGAACTTTGCCCTTAAGACGCGTATTTCCTTCACTTACAAGCCGCTGTCGTTATAAATCGTGATATATACGACTACAAGTAATTATTACTTATGGCCCGCCTTATTTGTTAATTGAAAGGTACGGCTTTCGAGTTTAGGTGGCCGGAGACAGTTTTGTGTGGGCTGGGTTCTTATTATTTAGAGGCTGAATATAATTTCTTCTGAATTAAAATTTAATACTACATTTTATTTCTTGGAGGGGTATGCAGAAGGTTTACATGCCTGTCTAAGAGGTGTTAGCCTTTCTTAAGAAACTCACAATTGTTGAAACTGAGCTGCAATCGATTTTTTTACGGAAAAGCTGGACTGACTTGACAAGAGTTTTAGAAAGAAGTAATGGGTTTCCCCAAACTCTGCAGTCATAGTTTCAACAACTATATAAATGAAGTAGTTTTTATGGCATTTTTTATAGTGAAATCCATTACATTGTAAAAAGAAAGCCTTTAATTTTTATGAACTGGGGTATTTTCTAGTCTACCTGTATATTACCTGTATATTTCTAGTATACTGTTCTATTTGTTTCGGAAAATTCAAGTATAGATTTTGGTTACCCAATCACGAAGGTACAACAGAACACAGATTCACTCTGGAATTTAGCACAGCAGTAGAATGTGTAGATTAGCATTTGGGAAATGAGGTTATGTGTAGTTAGGTATTTCCACGTACCTACCTAATGGTTACTGTAGGCATACTTGACTAGTACTTGTATACTTAGTTTGCAATAGATGCTTTTATCTTGACTAGCATAATACATTTAAAAATTGTGTGCTCGTGGCTAAATTATAACAGCCGCACGGGTCGATCTTCGAGGTTAAGCAATGCTTGCCGAGTTTGGTCTGTGGATGGGTGACCATCTTAATATAACGAGACTTCTCCGTGCCTGGGAAATCACGTTAAGTCATTGGTCCCGGCTGTCATTTGGAGATCTTTGGCAGTTGTTACGGATAGTCAGAAGCCAGAAAATCTGACACCAGTCTCGCCAAGAAGTACCGTGTTCCCCAGTCAATGGATTGCGGAGGTCTGGTAGACAGCCGCTCTACGTAAAATACTATTCAGCTGAATCAGGCTCGTCTGGGAGCCGACTCCAATTTAGTTGGGAAAGGGCTAAGCAGATGATGATCAATACATTTGAAAATTACAACTAAACTTTTCATAACCATGACTAAAATAATAGGCCTGCATAGTAATTGAAGATTTTATTACCAGCATTCTCAGATTTAATTATCTCTGGATAGGCGTGGAATTCGAAATTTAAATAAACTTCATTCGGGAGCCATGTTATTTTAATTTCAAAGACAGTTTGACACAATTGATTTTATGAAATTGTGGTAATTTTTGGTGCCATGGCTGCTATACTTCAAATTTAAAAAAAAGTCAAATATGAGTTCCTATGTGAAAATACTACAGTTGCAAAAACAACACGAAACATTAGTAATGGCGTGTACGGGCCTCTCGAGCAGTGCTAGGCCCTCTCGAACGTTGTCGTCGAATCAACGTTCGAGAGAGCCTAGCACTGCTTGCTGCTTGCAAATACGGTTCATTAATGGATCAATCATTTTACATCTGGACATTTTGAGTTGAAGAACGAGGCTTGCGGTCGGCCGGTAACCATTGTCGACAGTGACGAATTGAAGACGATAGTGGAAGCGGAACCAACTCAATCTACGGCTGAGCTGGCTGCAGGACTTGGAGTTAGTGTCAAAACAAAATTGGAGCACTTGCGTATGAAAGATAAAAGAGCTAGATAAGTGGGTGCCACACAAACTAAGCGAACAACAGCGAAACGAGGGAATTCTAAATCGAATTTATATCTGTGATGAAAAGTGGATCCTGAAAGGCAACCGTAAGCATTCGACTGTGTGAGTGGACTCGGGTACAGCACCTAATCAGTGCGCTAAAAAAAGATTACTCTAAAACTACAAAAGTACCCCCCCGTCCCCCCGTCCAGCAGATTTCTACACTAAAGGGATAAAAAAATTGCCATCAAAATTTAAAAAAAAATGTAGCCGGAACATGTTAGACTGGAAGCCCAGATAGTTGGGAAAGGCTATTTATCCAATAATTATTTTATTAAAATTATGATAAAAACTAACAACCATCAAAATGGCAAAACTGTATGATAATTTGGGCCAGGTACTTTGATTAGTTAATACCAAAATTAAAAAAATACCAACATTTATAAATTTTAACATTTTCATACAAATCTCCAATTTCATAGGTAAAGACCTAATATCAAAACACAGAAATATATTATGTATTTTATCATTTATATGCAAGCCCACATTTACAAATTTTCTTTAGATTAGATATATCTGAATGACGGGTTTCATGACTATTTTTGATCTAATTAACTGGTTAAGTTACTATATTAAATTATCATTTATCAAATAACCCAGTTTACAGATAACGTAAATCGTTCACCAAATCATACAAGTAAATATCGTCATTTTACTATCGCCATTCGTCAGTTTATCGAAAGTCGATTTTATTTTCGTTGATTCATTCATACAGTTTGTGCCAAACACACGAAACGATTTTATGCAATTTATGTAATTTATTTCAACGGGGGCGCAAGAACAATGTTTGTTTTGTTTGTCCAATATTTATTTTTAAAATTTCCATCCAGTGTAAACGGTGAGTAAATCGTGAAAATCAACGTTGGTCAATTATAAAATTACGTTGTGTTCCATTGGGGTTTGCTGTTCGAATTAACACTGGCCAGTTTTGTAAAATCTGTTCGCTTGGACAAAAAAATATTTAGTTTAATTAAAAACATGTTTCGTTTTATGTCACCGTTGCCAGTTTCCTGCAGTTTCGATTTAACTTTGCACAATTTATTTTTCATCAGAGCCCTACTATTTTGTTTCGGTTCTTTGCCATTATATTCAGCAATATTTTTAGAACACTGTGAAATATTATAAAAAAGTATCCTTCCAGAAAAAAATAAATTGCTAAACCTAAACGAGTTTTCTAGAAGAAAGACGTTTAACTTAACTTTTTTCAGTAAACTTCAAAAGAAAATAAGCTAAGATAAAATGATAACAACCTAAATAAATTAGGACGAAACATTGAAAAACCTAAATCAATTTAAACTTTTTTGTCTTTTCGCAGACTACAAACTTTTTAATGATTTAACATCAGAATCACTCAAAATATTAATAGGCATAAAATGTGTTACTTTAACTAATACTGGGACTTGAAAATGAAAATAATATATCTAGTTTTAATTTCCGCGAATATTAGTGGGATGCAGGTATGCACCTCCCTCCCGCCCGCTATATTATGCACATGCAAGATTACAAGGCAAATGCAAGGATTTTATGCACATGCAGGAAGGCAAAGCAAAACCCAACACCAATACCGACACGTATTTCGCCTCTCCACGAGGCATCCTCAGGGGACGTGTTGACTCGCCGACCGTTGAGTCGCAACTCAACGGTCGGTAATAGGTATTGGTGTTGGGTTTTGCTTTGCCTTCCTGCATGTGCATAAAATCCTTGCATTTGCCTTGTAATCTTGCATGTGCATAGTATAGCGGGCGGGAGGGAGGTGCATACCTGCAACCCACTAATATTCGCGGAAATTAAAACTAGATATATTATTTTCATTTTCAAATTTAAAATGGATTTCCGTAAAGTAACGCCTGACTCAATCAATTTTAATACTGGGACTCCCTCACTCCATATTTTTATACATCAGGAAGCGACGATGGCAGCAGTCTGCCTTTTTTTGTTTTTCTTTTTTTTTGGTTGGGAAATCATTAAATGACTTCTTCCGCCCTGGGCGGAGCTGAAAGGAGTGTCAGACTCTTGCTGACAAAAATCCATCCGTGTTCCTCCTAATGTCCTTTGCATCTCAGAGCTGCGGTAACTCTTTCAAACAAAATCCTCACCATATTGATTCCTATATCTGAGCTTTAGTACAACGAATTAATGTTTTACGAGTTGTACACACGTAAAACATTGATTCATTGTAAGGTCCCGAAAACTTGGCCGTCAACAGCATTGTTCAACAATGTTACGTTGGATTGTCTTGAGGAAACACGAATTTAAATTAAAAAACTTTACCCAGCTGTGAATCCGTATTATAAGAAAACGAGATTCTCAAACGGGCTCGATGAATGAATCTCTGTTTATTCAACACTTTGTATTATATTTAACATCATCACACCCTGGTGGGGTAAGCAGGGGTATAATAGCACACCCTTATTTCCAAAGTGATTTAATCCCATTTAATATTACCGCATTTGAAGGTCACAGGACCGGTCGATGTGGGAATGTTTGAACAAGGGCAGTGGTCTTTTAGTTCAAATGATAAAAATCATCATCCTATTGCCAGCAAGTGGACATTTTTGAACTTCTGTAAAGCACTGCGTGAAGGGAACACTCTATAACATATACTTGGGCATCAAATCCAGGCTTTTATTGTCAACCATGAAGCTTGCGGTCACTACACTGTGGATCAAAATTTAGTTTTACAATAAAACAGAAGAAGATAAAGCTGTTTCAGCGGTGTTTGATCCATAAACATGTTCGTTTTAAGCAAATGGCGTAATCTGATGGACATAGAACTTTAGCTATATTGACTGGTCTATTGTTTGATTATTTTCAAAATTTTGTTTTCTTTTTCTCTTAAGTTGTGTCCATCAAAAAAAAAAAAAATTGAAAATAGTGTAAAGAGGTTTGTTCTGTGAATATTTTCACGTTTGCATGCAGTCAGCGTTGTTGGCGTGTATAACAATTTGTGCTGATAAATTATGCTGTTCTTTTCTATACTGCCTCGTCTTTTTTTCGACACAAGTGCTTAAATATGAATTCTTTTGAATAAATACAATATTTTTTGCGAGTATCTTTTCGTTTCTTACTATATTTTATTTATTAGACATTTATTATTACACAACAGAAATTGGCCAAACAATTTCGAAAGACTTTTTGTCTTTATTTTCCTCAGAAAAACATAAATCTAACAATTTATCTCAACAACAATTATTTCAGCGCCTCTCGATATTTTGTATCGAAAACAGGATAGATAAATACGGGACAGCCATTCAAGAGTTCAAAACTGTGCTTAGTTGGTACGAAATAACGTTTTATAGGGTTCGGGAAACTATACTCGTAGCCTTGAAGTAAAATGGACAACATTAACAAAGTCACATTAACAGCTAAGCGTAAACAATGAAAAAAGTGTTAAATAACAGTTGGTTAGAAACTATTGGGGTGAATTTTTAGGTAAGATTTTTTTGACATTCTGTGAAAATATTCTGTTCTTGTCCATTTTTCACTAAGACACCGTGTATAAATAATAAACTCAGTTGAAAATAAAATCTAGTAGTTCATTCTAATATTGACTCAAAATTAACCTTAATTGTGTCCCAAAAAGATTTCAAGACTCCTATCCACACACAAACCTAAATTAACACCGAAAGGACCAAGTGCTAAATAAATAGATCGAATTTAAAAATGGAACACAATCAGTAGACAGGTATTAGTTTCAAGTGTGTAGGTACAGTTAGCTAAAAAGACTAGATAAAAAATTCAGTACATAGTAGTAGAAAAAAAGGCAATTTTTCTGAAAGCGGCCATTGTTTCTTTTTTAAACGTACCTATTCTGTTGGATGTGTGAAACTGGATTTTTACGCCCCACAAAAGTGTTACGTTTATTTTATTTATATTTGAACATTATAAGATTATTTAGGAGCGAATGTATGTACATATTTGTTTTTAGAAAAATCAAGGCATGGTTGCTGAATTTTCATGAATAGTAGTGATTTTCGATAGTGAAGAAAAAAAGTTAAAATCCTGCAGTAAAATAATGAATCAGTTCTCTCAGTTGATTTATAAAAAAATGTGCCGAGAGTACATAATTATGTAGGTTACACAATTTCTGCCCGCTGGGTTGGCTTAAAATCTAACTAAAGATAGTTGAATACCAGTATTGTTGATGGATTGACTGTCTTTCTAACCTCACAACCCAAGAACCGAGTAATGCAAATCCCCTTTGTTTTCTGAAAATCATCAAATGTCCTACCCCGCTCTGGGCGGAGCGGAAGGGAGGGCCAAACTCTTACTGACTAAAACCCACCCGTGTTCCTTCTAGTGCCCTTTGCGTGCCAGGGGCGCGGTGACTCTTTCGAATTCGATTCTAATTCCGCAACCCTAGCAGGCACTGACCCTATCTTTATTGCTGACAGCTCTTAAGCCACGCGTGTACCGCGACGCGCCGTCGGCCCGGGCCTGGTTGTTGTCGAACGGCGAGTCATCCGCAGGCCCGCGCCTACGGTGGCCGGGAATCGCCCTGCATTTCCCGAAGCCCAGGGCGTCTTCTTCTATTGTAATGGCTGGGGTGTGAGGTTTCCATCTCCCACACGGTCAGTCTTCTCTTTCGCTAAAATTACTGCTTCGGAGAAGGAGGCGACCGCTTCCCAAGTGCCTCCTCACTCCTTACTATGCATTGAACCAGGGCTGGACGCGAGAGTTCACCACCGCCAATCACCTCGACGAGAACACGGCGTTGCTCCGCCCAAGCAGGGCAGACCTCCACCGTATGCTCCACCCGGACGTATCCGCCGTGTTGACACCCGGATGTATCCTCCCGCTGAATCCGAAACAGAAACCTCCCGAAACAGCCGTGTCCGTTGAGCAACTGCGTCAGGTGGAAGGTGAGGACGCCGTGGCGTCTCTCCAACCACTCCTCAAAGAGGGGACTTATCGTCGCAATGGTGACATGTCCAATGCAAACCCCCTTGGCAAAGAATTTAGATTAAAGACTTGACTGACTACAAGGGAGTTTCGTTTTGCCATGAATGATCACCCATCCTCGGAAAACCTCAGCCAGCGTTGCTTAACCACGAAGATCAACCCGTGTGGCTGTTACTACTTAACAACGAGTTTTTCAATAACGTAACACAAATAACAGCATAAATCCTACAAACAAACAACTTCATAACTCTAAAATATTACCGAATAACTTCTTCAACTTCTACCGAAGAGTTCCTTCAGGATATTGAAAATCTATAGAATTTTCTTTGCATAGATTAGCAATACGCTCTCAAGGTAAGTTCCGAGTGAAATGAGATGCTTTTAAAGTTATGTTAGAGCGGTGGTTCCCAACCTTTATTTGACACGCTGACAACCTTATTTTTTTGTTTGCTAGTCCCTACTAGCAAACAAAAAAATAAGGTTGTCCTTTTGGTTGACCAGAAATCAAGAAGAAATTAAACCAGGTGTTTACTAAAATAAATTCATAGAGATATTCAAAACATGTAGCATAGCTATTCTTTGTAATCAAACGTAACGAACTTTGATAAAAATCAGTTTGCATCAATGTTGTTTTTGGCGTGAAAAAGGGCTCAATCATTTTCGACTTGAAAAAATTACAAAATGGCGGCCGCGTAGTTACGCGACAAAGTTTCTATCCCGTACGCCTTTAATATATAATAAATATAATTTTACCAGTCATTCGTGGACCACAGATTGGCAACCACTGTGTTAGAATTCCTGTAATGAGTTTCAATGTGAATGGTTTTAAGTGAACTTCGTAGTTTTGGAGTCAATATGGATCTATAGAATGGTGCTGTCGTTTTCGAGGACCGTTATGAAGTTTTCTTAGTGAAATATGAATGGGTTTTTGAAAGGAAGCTTGGTTTACTTTAAGATTTGAATTGTTCTTGACGGAATATGGACTTGGTTGATGACTTTGTAAGTCTGATGTCTGACGAAAGTACGGGTAGCTGGTTACTAAGACACATTATGCGCCTTTCGTAGTTCAGCCACTACTGAAATAAGTAAGTTTCGCTTGTTATTTTTTGTGTTTACAAAAAGTGGCAAGCCAAACTTGTACTCTTAGTCGAACGTTTGGTAAAGTTTGGCATAGTTTAGAACCCAAAAGTTTAACTTTTAATATTTTTAAACAACTTCTTTATTGTTAAACATTTTTTTTTGTGTTCTATCATGTAAATTATGTAATTACTAGCTTCTGTATGTTGATAATAATGTACCCTATGTTTTTCTTTCTCCAAGTTCTAGTAAGTTTACACTAATATTATAAAGAGGAAAAATTATTTCACTATTAGAATCTCACAGTATCCCTCAGTAACATAGGGAACATACGCCGTGCGAAGCCGGAACAGCCGCTAGTCTATAATAAATTTCATTAATGCGGACGACGCAGTTCGCAGAGTTACTAAAGCATTTTATAATATTAGCATGGATGTGTGTATGAATTATTTATGTGATTTTATCAAACGAATAGGATACAATGTACTGGAAAGCAAAGCTAGTGAAAAGCGAACTTTCTCTCGCATGTTTTTGTCGTTCCCGTCCTGTTTCACGTATTGTCCCGCGCTTTGCCTTATTCAGAAACATGCACAGACTTTTTATAGCCATTCTGCAAATGCAAAACTTTGTTACGAAAACTTCATCACTACAACTACCTGAGGAAATGCCATTCATCACTTTTAGAATTGTTGAATGATGTTTTATTCTGATATCGTTACTAAGGTTTTATAATTAAACTAGCTTCTGCTCGCGACACGTCCGCGTGGAATAGTTAATTTACCCCCGATTTTGAAACTCTCAGCCCGATCGGTTTAAAATTGACAAAGTTTCATACAAACTTTATTTTTTTTTTTCATACAATTTATTCAAAATCCTTTCTTAGCGGATGCCTACGTCATAACATCTACCTGCATGCCAAATTTCAGCCCGATCCGTTCAGTGGTTTGGGCTGTGCGTTGATAGATCACTATGTCAGTCAGTCAGTCACTTTCAGCCATTGCAGCGATTACCTATGAAGCACTGAGACCAAAAAGTTGTACCGATAAGGTCGACTGGTAGAATATTTCTAGTACAGTTTTATTCTCAAGGTTGTGCATGTTCGTTGGATGTGAGAAGTACAAGACTGGTCTACGATGAGACGCTCGGGCCTGCGGACAATAGGCTTTTGGATGAATTTATGATCGTGATGAAGAAATACAAAACTGTACTTAGTATTTTTGTCAAAGTCAAACTCAATTCATTTATTTGAAGAAAGAAAAGAAAGAAAGAATAAAATTTATTTAGTGCAGAAAACACACACGGTACAAAGAATGAGAAAAATTAAAAAAAAAATAGTACATGTGCTGGTAGACTACTGTGTGTGTCATGGCAGCACTAAAAAGGTCCATTTCAGCGTTATGCCAGACAGACTATATATAAAAAGACACTTTCGAACGTCAAAACAGCTTAAAAATAAATGTATTATAGTGACTGTAGTTATCAATTCGTAAAAAGTAGATTCTTATGTAGAAGAACGGACAGGAAACTCCATAGTTACTCTTTTAAGTTTTTATATTTTGTATACATTAACCAATCTATACTAATATTATAAAGCTGAAGAGATTGTTTGTTTGTTTGTTTGTTTGTTTGAACGCGCTAATCTCAGGATCTACTGGTTCGAATTGAAAAATTATTTTTGGGTTGAATAGACCATTTATCGAGGAAGGCTTTAGGCTATATAACATCACGCTTAAGCCAATAGGAGCGGAGCAGCGATAAAGAATGTTTTAAAATCGGGGATTCCACGGGGACGAAGTCGCGGGCAGCAGCTAGTTGATTTATATGTGAGGACGATGCACCCAAATAAAACTAAATACTATACTACTAACAGGTACAAAAAAGTAATGACAGCAGAGGTAAAATGAATAAATTTGCTAGTCAGGGACATAGTAGGTACTCACATATTTACAAATTTATCAACAATTGATTTATCTACAATGGATCAGTGTGTGTTAAATTAAATACAGTATGTTAACTAACAGAGGGCGTTCCCGTTAACCCACAATAGTATAGCATCTATATATGATAAAAAAAAATTACCATTCAAAAACAAAATGTTTTTATATTTTTTTTTATATTAAAAATGTTAAATTGATACGTTAAAGAAACACTCTATATACGCGTACTTGCCGGTTTGGGCATTGCTACTACGAGTAGGTACTATTCCGCGCTATACTATTTTGATTTTAAACAGGATTTTTCGAATTTATTGCCAATTTTTTTTTATTCGGATTATTTTATGCTTATTTTTCTATTCTGATATTTTTATTTTAATCTATTAATGATATAGATTAACGAATTTAAGGGAACGCCCTCTGTTATTTAACATACTGTATAAACGATCAGTGTTGTATTGCCACCTTTATTTAACCAAACGCCACGTTACGCCTTTTTCCAAGACCACACAGCCAATTTCTTCTCGAACCAATACGACCAATCCTTTCTAAGTCCACTAAACCAGGTCCGTTTACATGGAACGTGTAAATCTCACGCGAGTTCGAGTAAATAAAGGCAGCTCAGAGGCCGAACACGGATCCTGTCAAACGTAATAAGCTCCTTTGAGTGGCGTTAGTCACGTAACAAATGAAAGAATATATGAAAATACACGAAAATATACGAATATTTCCATCCTGCTTTTGCGTGCTTTCGGGTTTCTGTATACGCGGTACCAGTGTTGCGTTCGATACTGTATCTTTGTGTTCTTTTTTAAGTTCAAAAATAGGGCGTGTTGGATTAACCGTTGCTGTATCTATGTGGTTACGAATGTAGCCTGATATTTTTATGAAAAACTCGTGGGGTATCTGACATTTCAGTATTTTTAAATGCAGCACTTTCCTAGAAAGTATCAAATCCGATACTGAAGTGACTTTGAATTATTATCACAAAAACAGAATAGAATAAAAATATCTTTATTGTATACCATACCAAATAAAAACAAATACATAGAAGAAAAGAAATAAGAAGTACAACAGACAACAGAAGAATTAACGGAAGGATTTAATTAGAGAATCATTCAGAATATAGACGAAAATACGAGTAAAAGTCATAAAAAACCACTCCTCACATCAAAGACGTAGTAACTAATAATAGAGTAAAGAAAGAGGCATCTAATGTGCCATCATTAATGGGAGACTCAAGCGGAGAGGTAGGCGGTATGTCTTGACTCGTGCCACTGTAAACACGTTTACAAGTCGTGATGTGAGTTTCCTGAACTATACTATGTTTGAATAGCGGCTTAAGGACAAGATGCTTGTTTTTACATACGGAATTACCAAGCCTAGTCAAATAAATCCTTGTTTCTATGCGAGTGGAGGTATTGTATATGAGTCATCATTTTGCGCATCGTTTAGTTGATGTTATTTGATAGTGAATGGTAGATATGGGTGACATAATATCCAGTTATGATCAGGGTAACAGTTCAATTTATTAAATTATTGGGAATTATGTATTTGAGCCGTTTGGGGTTGAAAGACTAGGGCCGGTGGGGTCCAAGTGGTCATCTACTTTTTCGTGAAATCAGCAAGCAGTTAGTCGACTCTTCACGTGACCAGAGGGCTGGCCTTTTCTTTGGCCAACGAATCAGCATTGCCATTCAACGTGGCAATGCGGCCAGTGTTCTGGGCACTTTTCCCGTTGACAGCGATGTGGACGAATTTTTCGATGCCCTATTAGTCTTTCCCCCTTCTTACTCCGCTTGTACGTATATATATTTTCTAAATTATAGCTTATTTAGTTGTATTTTGTAAATATATGTAATAATGTACCACGTTGATAGCATTGAATTGGACTAGAAAGAAAAAACTAATATTTGAGTATACAAAATTTTGATACCATTAATCTCATCGGCTCACTGTATTGCTTTGTTTATTTCTATTTATTCTCCTTGTTTTTTCTGGATGGCAATTCATTCATCAAATGACTTCTAACGCTCTGGGTGTTGCGGATGCGAGTCTCAGACTCTTACTAACTAAAACCCACCCGTGTTCCTCCTAGTGCTCTTTGCATTCCAGGTTTAAGTTATTTTGCACTTTTTGATTTTTTGTGTAAAAGTCGGTTTTATTTTTTTGTAAAAAGTTTTTTATTTTTCACTTTTTAGTGGTACCTACATCCCCTCCCCTCCCCCCACCTAAACGAACCAATCACATTGGTGTAAAAAAACGCTCTGCTCCTTTGCAGAGTAAACTAAGAGGTCGTCAATGTAGACAATGTAGATATTTTTTTTAGATTTTTCGAAAACCGCTTGGTGGATTTCGATAAAATTTTCATGGGTCCATTTGGGAAGTATACCCTTTCCAACAAAAAAAGAATTTTTCAAATCGGTTGACAAGCGACGGAGTTATGCGCGAACAAACATAAAAAAAAAAAATACAAACATCCGAATTGAGAACCTCCTCCTTTTTTAGAAGTCGGTTAATAATCATCAAAGTCGGTAAATCCAATATAAAGTTATGAGGTAACAAACATAAAAAAACAGTCGAATTGAGAACCTCCTCCTTTTTTGGAAGTCGTTTGAAAAATATAGGTTCGAGCCCCATTATCTAAAACGATTTCACTCAATTTAAGCCTAATGATATGCTGTTATTTTACCCTATTATAACCGGATCAATTCTGTAAATTTATGGTAACTGTAATATAAACCTAACATGTCACTAGTTTAGTCACAAAAGTTAACGAGCAACAAAGTAAAATGACTTCATACAAACGTTAAAATTTACATTTATTACAGTCTACCACCCACAGGATCCAGTATATCTTAATCCTTCACCCCACATGTTGCCTCTTTATATTAAGGCCAGTTTATGCTGGATATCTGAATTGTGTATTCCGGTTACGGGGTGTGGTCTCTTAATTTTAAGTGTGTACATGCCCTACAATCTCTTGTTAAGGATCCCTTAACGTAATTTAAATTATCGTGTTGTGTTTTCCCGTGGTGTTGCTTGTGATTTTCGCTAAAGCGTCTTTGTTTTTTATTATTATGCGCGTGATAGTATTGTTTAGGAGCAAAGGCCTGCATAATCATCAAAACAACATATTGAATAAGAAGAATCTGTAATAAGAAGAATCTGTAATAAGAAGAATCTGTAAGTCTGTCTAAGTATGGTGTTATTCTTTCAGTAGAAAAACGTCAACTGGTCGACACTTGCCCTCTCCTAGCGTTGCAATATCAATCACTCCGCTGCTTTTCGCAACCAATGGAATCCCAGAATCCTGCAGCCAAAACTTGCTCCTCGGTCCTCCCAAAATCAGTGATTGATAACGAAGTGCCTAAATAGAAAAATATATTTCTACATGAAGCAATGTTCATATATCAATCAGTATCAATACATTATGTATATTGTAATACATATTCTAAGACTGTACGTATATGCCCTCGCTCTAACTTTGCCTGGCTTTTAGACAGAATAAAGAATTCACAATGCACCGGCCTAAAACAATTAAAGTAAAAAATCTATCTGTGAAAACTAAGATGAAGTGAGCGTGAAGTGAGTGTTAAGTGAGCGTGAAGTGAGCGTGAAGTGAGCGTGAATAGAACGTGAAGTGGGCGTGAAGTGAGCAGTCATTGCAATGTATGCTAAGGATGGACAGCTCGGTTGAAGTTCACATCACCAAACATATAACAGTGAGATCGTTACAGAATCGTACTACGATCAACATTAATATTCCAGCATACATATAGGCTTATAAGTATACGTATATACATATATTTAATACTAGCTAACCCGCACAACTTCGTCTGCGTTACCTATGAGAAAGAAAAAAACCGTTTTTGCAACATTTTTCATTGATGCTCTGCTCTTATTGGTCGTAATTTGATGTTCCAACGCTTAAAGTTTTTTCAATTTGAACCAGTACAAAGTCATTGTGTTGTGCAATGTGAATGTTGGCTCTCATCCATGGACTAGGCGCTCAGAGTGCTTACCTTAATTTCTTCAACGACTCGAACGAGAACGAATTTTTTATTACAACAAAAATAATTTCCTGGAAATAAGATATTTTTTCTCGCTGATAAATGTGTATTCACATTCGACCCACTAGAGTCCCCTTTTCCGATACTCGGGGGATGTAATGAGGGTTCTATTGAAAGGAAAAGATCCTTATATAATACCAAGGCTCATGAGCCGTTGACCTTCCATCACGATGACGTCACATTAAACAAATATTTTATACGGCATAGTAAATAATATGATAATCCCTTTCCTGGTGTGTTGTTCAAATAGCTATTTCAGTTTCTGACATAGTCAACAACGACTAATTCATCCAATCCACATATAAATGTTGTAGTTGTAAATATTTGTATCTACAAACAAATAATTTATACAATCCACATTTGGCGATAAGTTTGGTTGAAAATGAAACATCAATAGAGCAGTGGTTCTTTAAATGGTATCTTTTCTGGTAAATTAGTGATACACACAATTTTAATACTGGAAATTAGACTAACCATTTTATAGATTAGCTAAAGTACATACATCTTTTATGGGGTACTGTGTTAAACAACAAAATACCTTGTAACATATAAGAATTAAATGAAAGAAAATTTAAAACTTTTATTAAAAGCACCCTTTTGAAAGGGCATTTTTTTGTGTCTTGTACTTTTTTTTCTGTTTGCTTACTATTTCAATATTTGTAAATATGTGACTATCGTGAGCAGGAGATATTTAGTAGTTTACCTCTGCTGGTAATACTTTGTTCTATAAGTAGTATACTTGGTGCTTGCTTGCAGTATTTTTTGTATACCAAATATTGTAAAACATTTATTTGAAAAGAGTAACTATGGAGTTCCGTTCTTCTCCATAAGACCTTTGCGAATTCACGCTAGAGTCACTTAATTATGATAAATTTTAATGATGACGTTCAAAAGTGCCGTTTAATGGCCTAATTGAAATAAACGTTTTGACTTTGACTTTTTACGGACAATCAACTTTGTGGAGGTAATTCTAAATAATATTTTTAGTTTCAGCCTAAATCCCAGAATCGATTTTGATGAATGTTTACCAACATTCATCAAAATCGATTCTGGGATTTAGGCTACTACTATTAGATACTTTTTTTTATGGATCATAGAATGCTTCCGCTCTAGGCGGAGCGGAAGGGAGTGTCAGACTCTTACAGAATAAGGCCGATCTGTGTTCCATCTATTGAATGAAGTGAATCCTTTCGAACAAAATTCCTCAGCCCTCGCACACAGAGATTCCCTGGAGAAGAAATTAATAGTAACGCGAGTGAAGCAACGTGCTAATTAAAAATCTTTAAATTGCAGATATGGTAACGTATATTACTTGTTTAAGTGCGAATTTTGTGGCTTCATATTCCGTCGGTCTGTACGGCCTTAACTCAAAAACGAAGACGTAATGTCGTCTGTTTGTGAAAACGATCGGGGAGTCCTCAGTTCTCTAGGCCTAGACCTAGGGTTCCGCTATTTTTCTAAGCCAGAAAATCGGATAAATTGTAGAACACTGATAGGTCGCCAAAATGTCGTTAGTTTATGTCGATAGTATTTCTCGGAATGACTTTGATATATCGACTATTAAATTCTGATATATAAAAAAGTATTCCAAATGTTCAGTTGACAATTTATCCAGATTTTAGAATCACTCAAGATATTTTATAATCTTACGCATTTTACAAGTATCTATCTTGTGACATCTACAAAATATCCGAAGTAGCATATACCCATTTTAAATCTGTTAAAGTAGGCTCATAATTAATAACCACTTTTATGATCAATAATTATTTTATAATTGTAATATCAGATAGAGCTTAAACAATATCAGATTCGATCCATCAATTGTGGTGAACCATTTAGCCGTATTCAATTATTGAAGTTTGAAATCCAAGACGAGACCAAAACCGAAACCATTTATCGAAACCGGGTCGACTACTGATATACGAAATCTGATTATGGTTTGGTATTCCATACTTATTAATTCTGTGATCTGTGGGTTATTGCGGTTTCTGCGTAACTTCCTGCTTCTATCGTATTAGTAGCTTTTGGTGGATAATTTCGTGGATAAAATTGAGCAGTCAGAAAACTTATTTCAATGTCAAAACGTTTATTTCAACTAGACCATTAAACGGCATTTTTAATGGTCTAGTTGAAATAATCGGCGAAAGTCAAACATTTAAAGTTAAGAAAATAGACGACCCACTGACCGAATAGTTAGAAAATAGTAATTTGATGATCCCAACGTTAGATTCTTATGGACAAGAACGATCAATAAATTCTATAGTTATTGTTTTCAAATCAAAGGTTTACAATTTTTAGTACCAACAGGTACATTTATTAACTCATGACATGTGAGGACGAGGTACCTCCCTGGAGTATACCTTCTACTATATACAGGGTGAAATTGAATAGATGCGACATATTTAAATATACAATAATACGTGTTGTCAAGAAAATTTAGAACATACCAAATGTAAAATTAATGAACTTTTATCACCGCTATGAATGGCAACGTTTAATAACGCGAGTACTCCACAACGATCATTGAGCACTGCGATTAGTTGGACGAGATTTTTTGATACTTTAATTTTTCTTATTTATTTTGCATATTAATTATTTTTCTGGAATACCGATAATTCGTACTTAAATAAAGATATTAACATCGATGGATCATTTTAAAACGCCAACCACGTAACTTTTTTTAACAATTTAGATTGTAGAAAAAACAGTTTATAATTACTATGTTACTGTAACTGAAGCTCCCATTTCATTTTGTCGCATCTATTCAAAGTCATCCTGTATACAATTATTTAACATTTTAAGGTCGAAAGCTGAGGGATGTCAAGCCCTTTTTGGTAATACTGGCTGAATTTATTAACCTACCAAGCATTGTTGAATGAAAAGTTAAATTACATTTATCAATATTTTATGAGAACTGATTAGAATTAGTACATTTTTTAAAAGGACAAACTTTTACATCGTTGACGCTCGAGCTGAAAGTAAGGCTGTTGTGAAGCCGAAGGACTGCATTGACAAACGGTCACGTGTTATCAAACGACATAATAATATATACACCACATTCGAAATATTCAAGCAAGCAGTCGTGCTTCATCTTCGACCACATCATCGCTTACCATCAGGTGAGATAGCGGTCAAACTTTTACCTACCAATAACAACTCAACCCTGATCTCTTCAAAGTTAGAGTGGAGCTCATTCTATCGTCGACTTTGTCTCTGTCACCTGTGACCTAGACTAGAGTCAAGAGCATATCCATCTGACAATAAAAAATAAAATAAAAAAATGAAGCATGTTATATAAACATTATATTTATTAAAAATATACTGCGGTAATGACACGTGGTTTTATTATGCGCCTGGCTCGATTTACATGGGATAAGTCTCATGAATTGTTTTTAAAATAGAACAAATATTTATTAACACAAGTAAGGCTTTACTTAATACATAAACTAAAACAAAATAATAAACCAATTGGAAAAAAAATATCACAGAAAATCTAACCCACCACTGTCAGTCAACACAGCATAATGTACTGATATATCCGCGGTATAACATCTGTAATAACTGTAATTCCGGGCTGTTATACCTGTGGAATTACAAGTATAACCGCCCGGAATTACTAGGCTATATTTGTGAGCGGACGTCTAGAGGAGATTTTGGTGAGATTTTATATCCTGCTATCTGGGTAAACGTTTCTGTTTAGTTTTAACTGAGGTGAAGATTCTGTTTTGTTTTGGTTTGGATGTTGGGGGATTTAGTGGAGTATGCCTGTGTGTTTTGGGTAGGGTGGTTATATAAAATAGGAACTGTAGCAGAATTTGCTACAAGACTTTTGTCTTAACCTTTTTTTTGTCATTTTGGTAGGATATTCGGAATTAACAAGAAAAGTTTGATTGATGTTATCATCAATCAAATTTTTGGCGATGTTATTGAGAGTTTAAAAAAATAATAGTTTTGTTCGTCAGTATCCAGATCTGTTGCGTTCCTTTTGTCCTTGAACGAAGTACTGTATCACGATTGCAGTTTCTCCAGACAGATTCAATAGGTGACAGAGACAAAGTCGACGATGGGATGAGCTTACCCAGAAGAAGCCTCACTCCAACTTTGAAGAGATCATGTTTGAATGCGTTCGGAAACACGAACGCAGGCAGAGAGTTTCACTCCTTTGATGTGCACATTATTTATTTATTTATTTATTTATTTATTAACTCGACATCACTATCATTACAGGAATTTCCTAATTCAATAGTGTGGCTATAATTACAGTTTTATTATTTACCATAACATATTATGTACATCGTAGTTTTTGTGAACTCACTCAGAGAACAAGTAAAAATATCTATAGTGTCTGCTACGTCATTAAGTACACGCAAGGCGCGCGTTATAGGGGCTTTACTCAGTAGATTGGTCCTACCCCTGGGCACCGCCAATAGACGCGGCTGTCGCCTTCGCAATACATAATTGTCGGGCACACACAGGTTTATTTCTTTTAATATACCTGGGTTTGAAGTCTTGCCACGTAATAATTTAAAAATATAGGTAGCAAGAGCTGTGTCCCTCCTTGTTTCCAATTTATTGTATCCCACCATGCCTATAACAAACAAAGTTGGATACATCAATGGATAAAATGGATATATACCATACCACCTTAGGTACAGAAACCTAGTAAATTTATTTTGTATACGCTCCAGCATGAGACTATATTTAGCTTCATGCGGGGCCCATATGATTGCGTTACATTCAAGCTGACTTCTTACCAAGGCATTGTACAAAGAAGTTAGCGCAGCGATGCTTGTAAAACCCTCTGCTCTTCTTAGGACAAAACCTAGGCTCCTATAGGCTTTTTTACAAACAGTTACGATGTGATTACGAAATGCCAGACCCGAGTCAAGGTGTACTCCTAAATCCCGCACCGTTTCCGTTCTTTTCAATACCGTGTTTTCCACTCTATAGTCATATTTCTTGGGCATTTTCATCCTACTAAAAGTTATTACCGAACACTTTGACGTATTAAATTCCAACTTATTCTTCTTTCCCCATTCCACAACCCTGTCTATGTCTTCCTGTAAGCGTTCCAAGTCATTTTGCTCCTTCACAGCTAGCAGTAATTTTAGATCGTCAGCGAACAACAGGCACTTGGCATTCTTGACTACCTCAGGCAAGTCATTTACCATTATTATAAATTGAAATGGTCCTAAATTACTGCCTTGACTTACGCCTGACCTCGTAAAATAGGGCTCAGATTTGTACCCTGCATATTCTACATACTGCTTTCTGTTACTCATATGATCAGCAAAGAATTTCAGCAATTTAGGAGTGCATCCGACTGCCGCAAGCTTTGTCAATAAAATGTCATTATCGACTAAATCGAAAGCTTTTTTGAAATCAAAGTATGCAGCATCGACCTGCACTCCCAAATCCACGCTCGGAACCACATATGCCATAAAATTCAGCAGATTTGTAGTCGTGCTATGAGCCGGCCTAAACCCATGCTGCGAGTCGGACAACGAGACTGAAACCTGGTTTAAGACACAATGATGGATTACTGACTCAAATACCTTCGCTGGTACCGACAACACCGCCACCGGCCTATGCCCACTAACTTCACTCCCTGCTTCGCCCTTAGGTACTGGTATTACTCGTGTAATTTTCCAGCGTCCCGGAAAGTATGACTGTTCAAAACATACATTATATAAGTATACTAGCGGTTGTGTTAAATAATCCCTGCAGTCTCTAATAATAAATGGTGGGATGCCATCTGGTCCCGCCGAACGCTTAGGTTTAAGTTTAGTTAGCGCCTGCCTTACCTGGCTCCTATCAATACTCCCTATATGTACTCGAGAACTACTTGTGTTACTCTCGGCCACGGCGGCGTTCACGTCTAGTTTTGCTTTCACGGGACTGTATACGGACTTAAAAAAATTAGCAAACTCTTGAGCACACTCGATGTCCGATAAAATTTGACCATTTTTTGTGATTTTTTTCCGGTTCACTATACCCTTTTTGCTTCTCACATAATCCCAGAAGGATTTAGGGTCCTTTGCGAGATAGTTTTGCACATTCTCAAGGTGTCTGTCGTGTGCCAATTCTATCATTATTTTAACCCTCGCTCTAGACTGAGAAAACATTTCGTAATCACTCGGTAATCCACTAATTTTGCACTTCTTATGAAGTAGTGCTTTTAATTTTATGTCGCGAATAATATCTGCCGTGTACCACTCAGGGTAATGGTACCTTGAATTTACACGGCTGCGTCGCATTTTTCTGGGAACACAATCATCAATAATACCATTCATTATATCATAGAAATAATTCAAACACTCCTCCGGCTCGCTTATGTTATACATAGGCGACCAGTCATGATTCATTATCATACAATACAACTTACTGTAGTCCGCTTTATAAAAATTCCACTGTGGCCAGGAATCGCTCTCTTGCATATTTACGGGTACATCTTTAAAAGTGCAACCACTAACAGCTGAGCGTTTGCTTACCTGCGGTAACGTAATGTCTAGCGGCGGGTGGTACGCGTCTATTGGTACTATCGCTTCATTTGCCTCCCTGACACACACACTCTCACTCATACTCAACGAACATAGCACTAAATCCAACTGCCTATTATTACAATTTGGTACCTTATTTTTCTGAGTAAGTTCACAAAAAGATATAAAATATTCATAATAATTATTTATGTTTACATCACAAGAGTATAAATTGAAATCACCTAATATAACCACCTCTTTATACTTAACACACAATTGTTCTAATAGTCTAAACAATAACATATATTCATTTTCGTTACCGTTTGGAGGTATGTAAATAACGCAACATAAAAACAAATACTTGTTACCTTTATGTACGGTTGCACAAACCAATTCGAAGGTACACCGATCTATTACGACGTCATTCTCCGGTAGCGTAACTCGGCGCAGCTCGAGCCAGTGTGCGGCCACAAGAAGCGCGCCGCCTTGCTTACGCCCATCCGCCCGGTCACATCGCAAAATACTATAGTTTTGGGGTACCAACTCCGCGTTATGTATGGAATCATTGCAACCCGTTTCGGTAATTGCAAATAAATCTGCCCCCGTTGTTTCCATATTTTTACAGAAAGTGTTTACTTTTGTACGCAGTCCTCTTGCATTTTGATAGTAAATATTAATTGTTTTATTTTCCGTTGTCTCTTTTGTTTGTGTATCTCCGAAACCAAATCCATTCAGCGAACTCCGCGTTCACCGGCCATACTTCCGGTTTATACAATGTTTCATACACTCCCTCCGCTACTCCGATAATAAAAGATGCATAATCCCTTTCCGTTTTATGCTTGATTTTTTCAACTTTTACATTTTCATCGGTGCCGCAGATGTTCTTTATATGCGCTTTTACCTTCTCGATGGTAGTCTCTGGATGCAATCTCCATACATGAAGGTGTTTCTTTCTCTCCATGGCTTGCAGATCAGGGATACTTTCATTTTGGCCTCTATTCACATTTTTGGATAACAGCTTAGATCTTCTTCTTTGCACCGTAGTCCATTCTGAAGCTCCCGGTACAATTACACCCTTACTTTCTGTGTTGGTTTCTAAATCCGTAGATGTTGCAGATATTGTTTGCTCATTTGCCTGCAATGCTTCGCTATATGTTACCGGTTTTGGCGTTAACACCTTTTTCGTGGCCACAACAGGATTTATTATTTTGCGGGTAGGTAGGCATTGCACATTCTCAGTATCACATATTGTTTCAATAGACATTTGTTGCAGTGTTGATGTTTGATTAGATTGATACATGTCAACCTGCTTTTCTAACTGTTGGTTGCGAGTTTTTATCATCTTTAATTCACTATGCAATGTGTCCATTGTATCCACTTTATCTTCAGATACCTTCATGTTTGCATCACGAAGTTCCTGCAATTCTTTTTTTATGCTATAACAGACTTCTTCGATACTTTTAATGTTGTTTCCTTGGATTTCTAAGTGCGATAAAACTTCCAAGCGGAATGCTCTCAGTTCTTCCAACATATTAGGCTCCTGAGCAGTCTTCGTCACGGTTCCTCCAGATATTTTCGGACGACTGCCGCGCTGTGTATTGACATTGTTGCTCTCAGTAAATGTGTCCCCCAGCCCCGACACTCTTCGAACAGGTGTATTCTCGTTGCGCAGAGGTTTGTGCGTAGAAGAGCGGCACTCGGGACATATCCACTGACTTTTTTCTTCTTCATTGAATTGCTCCATAGTTATTCCAAGACAATCTAGGCCGTAGCTTTTCTTGCAATTTTTATTGCAACACTGCATGAATAGCACATTCAGTATTTCTACATTACAACCACTACATATTCGAGACATCTCGATTAAACACAACTTAATTCTCTGTTGCACGGTTGCACGTACACAGACGTCCGCTCAGTTCGAACGCACGACAAACTATATAATTATAAAGATGATTAGAAACGCTTGGTGCAAATTGGTGGAATAGCAATAAGGTAGGGATAGTAACTTACAGTGCGTTCATATTGTTGTTTTCGTTTTCTAACCATTGATGGTTTTTTTTTTATGGAGGACTGATCTCGCATAATATATTTTAATATAACGTGCACGTTAAGTCTGTGTTTAGTTTTTTTTTTAAATTTTTAGGGTAATAATTTCAAAATATGTAATTCGTTTTAATGTAGAGAAACTATTTATTTATTTTCGCTACAGAACGTAACTGATTAATTAGGGTTGAATTTACCTATGAATAACACTCAATTTTACCTTCTCGCGGCTATAATTTGTCCCAATACGTTGGCCAATTTTAATAGTGATAAGTCCAATACTCAGGTTATCCTACTATAAATATAGTTAGCAGCATAACGCTTTTTGCGATTTGCGGCCTTATTGCGAGTGTTTAAAGTTCTCGATCGTGTTAGCGTTAACGTCAATTTGTATTGAACATGAATAAGCACCGTCTGATGACAATAACGTGGAATCAGTTTTTTTTCCATACAATTTGACGATAGTGAACGTTTACGTAAACGCGATTGAGTAAGTTAAAAACTCGTGCTAAGCCCTCAGCAAAACACATTCACACATCACAGTCCGTAATTATTTAATAACACCGGCACGACTTCTATTCAGTTTTGTCGAAGTAACATAAATGACATAATGATAAAGTCGCTCTCGCCTTTGTTTTGTTACGTTTTTTTGCCTCTTTTTCATTTTCACAGCCAACTACGGCTTTCCACTTGCACCTGCGCGTTCCATCGATAAATGACATTGAAGCGAAATGATATTATGCGACAATCGATGGTTATTTATTTATATTTTTTTTTATTTTACTTGTATTATATATAAAAAAATCACGCTTTTTATAGTTGCTGTTAAATTTATTTCTTGATTACCTATTTTGTGTTCCGTGGGTGTATCCGTGTCACTACAGGCCCTGCCCTGTCAGAATACCTGCGCTGCATCGTTTTATATTTTTAATATCACAGCACATGCTTTGATAGGAGCCTCTTTGGTAATTTTTCTTTTAAGTGAAAATAAAGCACAAACCACCAAATTATCACGCATTTTGAAAAGCAATAATATTAAAGGGGGCTTTTATTTCTGCTTTGTTTTAATGCCAGTAGAAATTTTCTAACTACTCTAACTCTGAGAAAATTTCAACTCTCCATCTATGATGGACGGAAACCGATCGAATTCCATTGGAGCATCAAACTGTCATTAATTAGTGCTCGAGGAATGAGCAAGCAAATGCGTAAACGCGCTTGCTCCGCTAAAACTCATCTTTTGAGCACGAAAACTTCGATTTACGAGTATAACGTCAGTTAGACACGCTTTTACTGACGTTTTCTCATGTTGGAGTTGAAGTTTGAGTTAAGTAAGAGTTTACGTTTTGAAATATGGACCTTAGATGTAGGGTTCCGTCGGTTACTTTTTTGTTAACATTGTAAACTAACATTCCCATGTCGATGTTCCATGTCCCAACTAAACACTAGGAATTGGTGAGGGGAGAGGAATTTTGGCGGACTGTCTTTATGAGAAAAAAAAAAAAAAACTTTTGACATTTATGTACAAAGTTGTACCGTTAAGTAAACTGTCTCAGTGTTAACAGTGTTGCCACACAAATTCTTGAACAAAGGCAATTACAATATCAGTGTGGCCTAGGAAAATTAATTTGTACATTACTAGCACAGTTGTTGCAAATGGTATGTCTGCGTCCTAATTTACGCCACTGTTATAAAAGTAATGAGTAGCAAATTTGTGTCGAGGTTATAAATGACACATCGGTTTTGAAATAAATTGATCAGATATTCAGCTAAGCTTGTTTTGTTATAAGTAATGATTAATTTAGTTTTACTTTTATATTGTTTCATTTTTATCGTGAATGTGAGAATACTTTTAGGCTCCGTAGACTTGATTCTTGTCTATATCCATTCACGTTTTTGTTATGTTCTTACTTGTTGACTGGTCTACACTGTCCTCTCATACTTTTCTGTATTATATTATGGAAGCATTTTAAAGGAGTTATGGATTTTTTTTTGCTCGTATTACTCAGTTTCGAGTTTGAGAAGGTCAGCATTTTTTTATGAGTGGCTTATTGCAATTCAACCTAGGGTTGTCGACTACTTAACCGGGCTAGCCTCCAGCCAGGGCTTATATAAACTTATAAACTAAATGACTGCGCGCTAAGGGCACCCCATGTGGGGTACGGACCTCGAGAGGATCAGCAAGGCAGCCATTGTATTTAAAGTACTGCAGTCATACCATGACGTCATAATTCCTGTGTCGGAGAAAGACGGAGTTACACAAGACGAATAGCACTATCCCTTTCCCTCACACTGAATCATTATAGCATTGGCACTTCGTAGTACGGACACTGATATTCCTTTTCATCCTTTGAGCTGGAGGCCGCTGAACAATGTTTAAGCCACAGTTTAAGCTACAGGCACATTATCGTGCCCTGTCGTCTCGCACTACTTGTGTAATAATACTTTTTTTTTTTCTTTTTAATAAACGTTGCCCCACACTAGGATTTACTCCTGTATCGTGGGTGCGTTCACAAACATGAAAGTTCACATACACAAGACACCCAGACCCGGAACCACTATCTGTAGGCCATACAAATAGGAATTTGTTCCATGCGGGGATTGAACCCGCGACACGCAGCGCAGCAGCCGAACGCTCAATCACTGCACCAACCGTGTCGTCATCTCATCAAATTAAACCAAGCTTTAGTTTGTTATAAATATGCTAAAACTATTTATGTATTTTTCTATACAGACTTAACAATTTACTTTCTTGCCATTGTTTATGTACCTACTACATATTATACAAGCACTGGAATTCATCCTGAAATAAGACCACGCTCTCTAAAAAACTGGATTAGCAGGGGTTAATAAGACAAAGAAAATATATTATTTATATAATTTATTTAACAGACTTCATTAAATGAAAAGACAACATCATTGAGCAAAACAATGGTAGAACATGAAACTTCATCGTATAAAATTTATATTAACGAAATAATCACTATTTCTAATAGCTATATTATAAATAAAACTTCCATATAAACGAATATTTCAGAGACACGTTTCACTAACATTTTTTTTATTTTATCAATGTTTTATTTTCAATAGATTTCTTACACTAATTTAATATTGTCTACATCATTTAAATACATACATTAATGTTTATTTTAGGTGATTTGATGTATTTACTTAGGTAGTAAATAATTTACTATTGAATGAAGTGATTGATTTGGCATCAGTGTATTTTTGCTCACTTAAGAGTAATACCTAAATCAGTCGCTTTATTCAATAATATTTATCAATTTCAATAATGATCAAGAAAACCTCAACTCATTAGTGCCACATAAAATCTTAAGCCGCCCCATACAATTATAAGTATCAATATTCATTCTAAGGTATTCTCTTAAATAACTGTGGCGAGGTGTGGAGTCAGCCTAAGACCGGCCACACACCAAATTTTCCAAAGTAACAGTCAGAAATATGTATGATTTTATTTTAGGCGTAAAAAAGATTTTTATTAGCGTTCAGAAGTTTTTTGGCATTTTTATGCTAATGTTAAACTTGGCAAGTTTACAAGTTAGTCTTTGGGCATATTTTGCGTGTTTCGAGATTTATTATAAGACATAATGCTTACTTGTATTCGCGTTAACTTTGAATTAAGAAGTAGAAGGGTATATTTGGAACACTTTTGCTTTTCGTATTCAAGAAGAATGTAGTCTTTGGAACGAATTTTCTTCAAAGATAAATAAAATTGCTGTTATGTACAATTTCTGCCCCATTTGCTTTAAATTATATGTAAGTATGTAATTTAGCAAAAATCACGTTGATGTAACAATTAAATAACCCTCAAATGATCCTGTATTGTCTGAATGCGTTTTATTTGAGGCAAGTCATCTTTTGTATTTGTAGAAAAGGAGCACATGATGCTAAATGGATATTTACTCGAGCGTCGTAGGGACCTTTTTGATTTTGTAGCTGAGATGATAAGATGAATAAAAGGTTATGAAATGTTTCCCCTGTTAGTGGAGGGGGGAAGTGGCTGCAGAATTTTAAAATGTCGAAAAAAATCAATAAACTGGGAGAATTTAAATATGGCAGATACTAATGGTTTAGATGCCCTAACATGTCTCTAATACCTCATCACCAACATCAACCAACCATCATCATCCAGCCAACCAACTTGCGTGGTACATCTACCAACTTGCGTGGTAGGATTTGTAAGGGTGTGGCTCGTCGTCCGATAGCAACCAGGCCCGGGTCGATGGCGTATCATGTTCCACGCGCGCCTCAAGGTGCTGTCAGTAAAGAAGATGGGGCACCATAGGGTCAGTGTCTACTAGAGTTGCGGAATTTGTTCGAAAAAGTCACCGCGGCCCTGGAACGCAAAAGGCGCAAGAAGGATCATGAGTGGGTTTTAGTCAGTAACTGATGTCTGTCTGACACTCCCTTCCGCTCCGCCCAGAGCGGGAGAAGTCAGTTGATGATTTACCAGAAAAAAAAGACTGTTCCAAAGGGTAGAAAATAGAAAAAAATATTTTCTGTTTACACATCAAATGTTCAGAGGGAATATTAAGTGAAACCTAAAAATGCTCACATTCGAAAGACCCACGTTTTGAAAATGTCACAAATTTGTAGTAAATTTCTCAAAATGCTAAATAAAGAAGGCCAAGATTATTGAAAATACATGCGTGCAGATTTTAATTCAGCTTGATGTGTCATGGTAGCCTAATAAAAGTCTGCCGATTACTTTGAGGGGTATTGTTAATCACTACATAGTATAAAACAAAGTCGCTATTCGCTGTCTGTCCCTATGTATGCTTAGATCTTTAAAACTACGCAACGGATTCTAATGCGGTTTTTTTAATAGATAGACTGATTCTTAAAGAAGGTTTATATGTATAATACATGCATATTATAGTAGAGGAAACATTAGTATCTACATTGCACCCGTGCGAAACCAGGGCGGGTCGCTAGGTTGTAATAATGGTGTCATGGCGATGGAAAGCAAGATGGCGCGAAAGAGTCAGAAATAGGGAAAAAGTGACAGGGAAAGAGGGACATGCATGGAGAGTGAGGAATGCATGCTTTACTGAACTCAAATATTTAAATCGGCAGGTTATATATTTTTCATGATATTCGCATTTTTATTTTACTCATCTAATGTGACGTCCCTAAACGCACGGCTCTACATAAAGGGCTTGCCTATGGTGAAGGTATTCCACGTGATACAAGGTATCCCATTATGTTCATCTGCCGTGCTCGAGTAAATTTCAAATAAGTAATTTGGCTCCCCGACTATTAAAGACAAGCGACATTCATACACCAGTCGATACAAATATAATTGATCAATTAAACATTGGCGTGAACAGCCGTTTTGAAAAAGGAAGCTCACATAATGGAAGATCATAAGAGCAACATTTTAGTTGCCCTTCTTTTCATGGTTTTATACATTCATCCACACGACGTTTAGTATGATTCAAAATGAGCTTTGTTTAATTTTCATATTTAATTTTATACATTTTGAAATGATATATAGGTGTTGCGAATTTCTCTCAGGAATTTCTAGTTCTTACATAGTTAAAGGGTATTAATCTATCACAAGTATCACTACGAAGACCTTATGGCAGATTCTTTTAAAATAATTATAAAATTAAGCTTATGTAAACAAATTGTGTCCTACGAAATAAAGCATTTTATAAAAATCAATAATCCAAAAGAAAAGCTTAAAAGAATCTCAAAAGGTCTTATTCTCTTAGATAACATTTTTACAATCTGTCTTTAGTAGCTTCATGAGTTTTAAGATGTCCAATTATTTTATATTACAATTTTATCTTAGCCTTGGCGATTCACAATTAATTATTTTTATTCATTAAACATATCAGTAACTTTTTCTAAGCTCAATGAAGAGTAACACGATAGGTACACATACATATATTTGTACAAAATTAAAAATATTAATTTAGATAAAAGTTGCGCAACTTTTTTGCAGGCTTAGGTAAACTGCCAAAGTTGCCTTGTGTGCCCACTCCCTTAAGAGTGGCATATCTGTCCACTTCAAGTGATAAATTATATTTTGGCTAATATTTATCGACTAAATTCTACGGATCACACAATTCATTACAAGGACATCCATGAATTTAAGTTTACTTATACATCACATAACTATATACATTCTTAATTACGTGGCGTTTCACAAATTCTATATAAATTAATATGTACCCGATTTTAAACAGTAATTATAAATTATACAGACGTGACATTCGTTGTATGCGATGTAAAAATAAAACATGGTACAGTTTTTTAAAAGATCTGTTACAATGTGCTTGTTTGACCAAAATAAGTATAAAAACTAAAATTTCAGGCAAAATGTATGTGTTCATACCTAACAGAGAGAGTATAGTTATAGACCATATCGTAATCCATAATCTGATTGGGTTTAAGATAATTGCATGGTTAGAATATGATTATGCATATACCCATTAAGTATTAGCCCAGCTAACTGCCAGGATTTGCTCAGTAATAAGATTTAGCCACAGCGTGGCTTATGATAGTGAATCCCTCTTCACATTTAACCTTCAATCTCTGTTGTGGGGTTTAACTTAGATAAATTGGCGACAACATTATATACTATAATAATGTTTCTTAACCCCAAAAGATAAGCCATTTAATTAGACATTGTATGGATTTCTCCGATGATAATTTTAATGTATGTCTTACTAATATAAACATATCATTCAGTTCAATTGCTTTCCGTATTTGTCTTGTGCAGTTCGTAACAAATCCTAAGCAATCAGTAAAATTATAAAAGTAATGTACCACATGTGTATCTGACATTCCCGTATACGTGTAACGGCTACCTACATTACAATATACATTTTAAATTAAAATTCAGTTTATTATTTTAAAAATTCCCTCTTATTTACATTTTAATCGGAGCAGCCCAGTCGTCCGAAGCCAGACATCATCGCAGGATATTCCTAGAAAAGACAAAGTTAAATAAATTAACTTATATCATTTGATACAAAATTCAAATTTCGATAAAAATCATTCTGACACCGAATCATAATTTTAATAAAAATGAATATCTAAATGAACCCAATTACATTTAGACATTCATTTTGTTTATGGGAATACGTAACATTTTTCCACGTAAACAAATATTACACAGCACCTTCTACGTTTTATTTTGTTATAAATAAATACAGTTTATTATTTGTATTTCGCAGAAAAAGTAAAAATCCCAAGTTCAATTTTGAATAACAAACATTATTTCTTAATATTTTATCCACCGTTATTTGTCTCTGTGGTACCTAAGGTACTGAATTAATGAACAATATAAAAAATAAATGAACAATAAAATAATAGTGCTGAAATAGGACTGCAACAGTTGCGCAACTCATTTTATTTTGTATCCGTCAAGCCTTCGACGGCTCTCAAAACGGTAGAAGAAAGCGGGAAATATAATAAACCAGAAAATTGAAAACATCGACCAATAGCGATGTTTCTTGAGCAAAAAAAAATATGATTCTACTTAGTTCGTCCGTTAGATATTGGACACGTATTTTTTGCTTTATCAAATCAAAAAAATTGACGAAGTTAAACGGCATTAAAGATTAGGTGTAAGGGTTTGCGGCGTCACGTCGTGGTAAAAATTGTGACACGTAGTAACTGTACCATATATACATATGTACATATGTCTTCGTGTTCGTGTTCCATGGTTTTTGGAAATGTATCTGACGGACTTATTAGATTGTTTTAGCCAACTACCCTTCACACTGATTTTGCTTAGTTTATCAAGGCCCACTACCTCTTATAGTGAAGGTGCGCTATTGGCTGATTATACTATTATTAATTAAAACTCATGCAACACACAAGTAAAAAGGTGAACTTAAAGTCAAGGTTGATGGAAAGAAAACATGGCAGGGACGTACAAAACAGAAAATTGAAATATTATTTTAAGAAAATAATTAAATAATAGATTATATTTTCACGTCCCTGCAATTTGCTGTACTCATTCTACTCACCCAAGTATGACGTCCCACATAGCAAAAGTATTGCTCACGAGCAAAAGCAGCAACGACGCTGCCACTGGACCTGTGAAAGAAAAAAAAATTGGTTATTTACGTATAGCAAAAATAAACACAACAGGGGCCGTATTATGACATCTTAAAACCATCATGTTTTCTGTGTGAGAAAAGGATATTGCTATTCGTCCTGTATAGCTCCGTCTCTTTTTCACACCGAAAACATGATGGTTTTAAGAGGTCATAATACGGCCCCTGAAGACTGAAATGTTTAATTTAGTCAGAAGGTTAGTTCTAGTAGGAACGTTCACATTCGTATCACAGTAATAATGTGACAAAAAAAAAACTTCTGGTTTCTCTGTATGTTAACAAGATTTTGGCATCGAATATTGCTGAGAAGAGGCTGTTGGTGTTCATGAGAATGCTTTTTACTTCAAAATAATTTTCAGTCTATCAGAATTTCCCTAACGTTGAAAATAACTACATATGTAACTGTCAAACAAATAAAGCTTCTCGTTATGACATTGAAGCTAGCTAGTGTCACTTAATTTAACAATTTATTTTCTTGTGTCACTGTATGTAGGTAAGCAGAATAGAATAATTATGTAGGTTATGGGAAAAATATAACCGGTTTTGAAAAGAGGAACATGCAGAAACTATAGGTGGCAGCACAGAAGCGTCAATGTTAAGTTTATTTTACTTATAAGTTTCAAAGCAACGCTAGATGGCACAGTCTACTTCATGCCCGTTCCCCTATACGGAAGGTGCAGGAAGTATAGGTGGCAGCATAGGTCAACTATTTACAACGTAAAAGTTTCAGCTTTGCAACACTAGATGGCATGATCATCGCGCTGCACGTTCTTTTTTGATCCTCGATGTTTTTGACATTTAGATACTCGTAGGGTCAGCTTAGGTAAATGCGACATGCGACGGGAACTATTTGCATCACATTTTAATAGAGCTACGATTATTGTATTTATCGACTAAATTCTACGGATCACACAATTTATTACAAGTAAAAATAAATTCATGGATGTGAATTTATTTTTACTTATACAGGGGGATGAAAAATAGATGTTGTCCGATTCGCCACCCTAGCCGATATGCATGCTAAGATTCACGAAAATTGGTCGAGCCGTTTCGGAAGAGTTCAACCACAAACACCGTGACACGAGAATTTTATATATAAGATTGTCAAAGTATCCTAAAACATTTAATTTTCTCTTCTTTTTTATTGATAGTTTATTATATAACTTAATGGACATTACCTAAGGACTCATAGAGTGCATTTTAAATAAAGAACTTGGCATGTTTCGCCTTTTTTTTTTTGGATGGGAAATCATCAAATGACATGGGTCATTTGATGATTTCCCATCCAAAAAAAAAAACCCGCCCTGGGTGGAGCGGTAGGGAGTGTCAGACTTTTACTGACTAAAACCCACCCATGCTCCTCCATGTGCCCTTTGCGTTCTAGGGCCGCGGTAACTCTTTCGAACAAATTCCGCAACCCTAGCAGGCACCGACCCTATGGGGCCCCGTCTCTGGTGCTGACGGCTCCTTGAGGCGCGCGTGAAGCACAACGCGTCGTCGACTCAGCCTGGTATCGGACGGCGAGCCACCCACGCTCACCGTCCACAGGCATCAGCCACTGCGCAATAACACAGCGGCCGACTTGTCTCTGGAGGAGGCCGAAATGGGACCATTACTGGCACTCCATTTCAGCCCCCTCCCGAGTACCGGGAGTCGCAGCACCCACAGCAGAAGCGGCAGAGGCGGCGGCGGCGGCGGACCTCTTGCCCTTGGTCGGGGCGGATGGCGCGCAGGCCCTTCCCCCAGCCCAGTGCTCGCACGAGCCGGCCCGATGACCGGGCTGACCACAGCGGAAACAAAGTCCACTGCGGTCCACCTCCGAGGGGCACATAGCTCCCGTGTGGCATGTTTAGCCTAGATTGGTGTCTGTGTAGACAGTGTGTTTGAATATCTCCACGTTTTGAATAAAATTCAACATCCTGATGTATTCCTGTGTGGTCAGATCAGTTATAAAATTGGTATTCTTTTTTATTTCACGAAGGGCGGGAGATTATTTAGACATTTTTGAACGAGTTTTCTGTATGTGTGAGATTTCCAATTAAGCTAAATTCGTTAACGGTTTCTAATTTTGAGTCATGAAAAATAAAGTCTTAAGTTAATGGGGATTTTTAGTAAAGGTTCGTTGATCCAGTTGCATGTTTTGGTATGTATGGAATTTAGAGTTTCTTCTATATTTTCATTATTTTGACATGATACTAATAAGGCCTATCTAATTCGCCATTGGCGCTGTTTTGTCCTTAATAAGTACATGACAAGGCTAATCAGCTAATTAACTCTAACAACTGAGCCTTCACAAGTAACCAGGTAGGTAATATCTTATTAATTTCCTCTAGCAAATATCCCTTTGGTATAGCATTATTATTTGTATAAAGAAAATAATACATGAAGTAGGTACCCAAAAACATTCCAGATTCGGTTCGGAATTATAATAAAGGGAACATATTCGATATTGTTTGTAGATAATAATACACAGTTGCCACGTTGTAAGAAGGAGAAAATATTATGTAGTTTTGTAATAATTCGGGAGAGCAGTGGTGGCGAGTGGTAACGGCCCCGACTTACGAATCGTAGGTCACGGGTTCAAACCCAGCCAGGCGCATTACTACATCGCTACTGCTCTCAAAACGGTGAAAACATCGTGAGGAAACCGGTATGTCCTAGAAACAAAAATTCAAAGACGTGCGACATTCACCAACTCGCACTGGGCCCGCGTAACATAATAAGTAATCTATACTAATATTATAAAGCTGAAGAGTTTGTTTGTTTGTTTGTTTGTTTGAACGCGCTAATCTCAGGAACTACTGATCCGATTTGAAAAAATCTTTCAGTGTTAGATAGCCCATTTATCGAGGAAGGCTATAGGCTATATATCATCACGCTAAGACCAATAGGAGCGGAGCATTCATGAAAAATGTGACACAAACGAAGTTGTGCGGACAGCTAGTTACTAATAAATTATGGATCACTGATATCTGAAATTAAGTCAAACTAAAGTTAACTAAGTGACTTTTGTTTTCAATGGACTTTAAAATTGTGTAGCTGATAACAAAATCTTCACAAAAAAAAAAATGATTGCACTATCACGACTTAATCAAAACCAAACTCCTCTGAGATTAGACTCGACAAAAATCATAACATCAGAAAAATAACTACCCCACAAAACACAGAACGTGGAAATTGGACGAATGCAAAAAACGTTAGAAGTGGGACACTCGGACAGTGGACAGCGTAATATTACTTTTTCCCAAACCACATGTTACCAAAAAGGATCTTTATTTAATAAACTAGATCAAATGAACAATAGATTTGGGACTAGAAAAAGCGTATTAGGAGCAAGCTGACCTCTCCCCGTGGAACATTGTATCCAGTTAGGGGTGTCGATGTTAAGATTTCCAAGTTTTAATGTTTACACTATGAATATTTTTATTTTAAGTTGAATATTAATATTTTTGTTTTTCTGAAAACTTAAAAAAAAACGACATTTTGCAAGACACTGTAGCGTGTAATCAATTTTATGAAGATTTTCTCTACCTCAAAGGTCTTGCAGATAATTTTAACCCACGCGCTCAAAATTCTTTCCAGTTTTACTCACATATTTATCTTCAAACATTGTAGTTTTTAAAAATCTCACCATGGATACTTGAATTAAGTTGGTGCCAAATCAAAGTAGATTGCCAACTTTCTTCGAACTCACCTCATCTCAGTTTTTTTCAGTGAGGTGTGTGCTAAATAGGTCGACTGCAATGGCTTAGTATCATTGCAATTATGTTTTAATAAAAAAAGATGTTCAAGGAGCTTGTAGTTAAATAATAAAAACCGCAAAAGTCAATCTGTAATGTTAAGCAACGCTTGCGTGATCATCTAAACACACCGAGATTCCTGCATGCAACTGAATCACGTCATGCTGTTGGTCCCGGCTGTCAATTTAGGTCGACTATAATTCCGGATAGTCAGAATACAAGAAATCTAGCATCAGTCCTGCCAAGGGGTATCTTGTAACTCAATTACTGCCTATCTGGCCTGATAAACAGTCCCTCCATGTAATAATTGGTACTCAGGAGCATCCAGTTAGAATGGAAGACGGCCAAAATAAAGTCGGGAAAGAGCTGGGCAGATAGATTGAAAAGCGTATCTTCTTTAAAATTAAAATAAAAAATGCCTATATGCCTCCTAATTTTTTAAACAGGTGCTATATTCATCCGTGCCAACCCTAAACTGACCTCAGTCGACGTCACAATATCTTTATCGATCAGGGGTTCCGGGTTTTTATCAACATCGAAAACAGAATTCCGTATAACAAATGGTTGGTCGTTGTGCGCTATTGACACAGGCCAGTTGGCGGTGTTTCGGATAAGCAGAATTTAATGATATTGTGAAGGGTGCATCGTTTATAGAAGATTTAGGGGATTTCTGTCGGGGATTTTGTTCTGACAGATTCTTTTGTTTGAATTTTGGTTTGAGAATTTTTTGGGCCTCCCAAAGCATTTTGTAACATTACTTTGGGAGGAATAAAAATGTTGTAGGACAGTTTTAAGAAGGAAGCTGTTAAGATCAAACTGTCACCACTCCAGAAGACCGCATGATAAATGATATTTATTTTGTAAGTAGGTTATAAAAAACACTTTTATACTTCAATCTTTTTTGGCTGTTAGAAACTAGATGAGGCCGGTGTTTCCTAGCTGACTACCCTGAGAAGAAACACCGAAAAAAACTCAGAGGTCAAGGTCTCTTTTGTAGTCCATACAACTGTACTGGTCAAGTCATATGAGAACCATGAAGTTTAGTGTCTGAAATGGTTTTTTGAGGAAAGTAAAGATTTGAGTGGACCTGTCCAAACAGTGCAAGCATTTATCAGTTATCGTGTAGCTCAAACCTAGAACTTTAAGGAGCTCAACGATTTGACGAACAATAGCAAAGTAAGGACATTTGGGTAAGCCACATAAAAAACTCAAACCGCCAGACTAACATGAAATGAACCCCTTACATAGCAATCTACATGATCCTTATATTCACAATACGTCATTTGAGGACCATGCAGATCAGTGTCTGAAATGGTCTTTTTAAGAAGGAACCACACAGTTTTGAGTGGACCTGTCCAGTCAGTGCAAGCCTAGCCTTGGTCAGAGTCGAGTAGCTCAACTTAGAAGACGTAGCGTATGTGGTAGCGATTCTCAGCAGCGTCGAAGAAGAAGAACAGTTTCGGTCTCCAGAATATGCATTATCACTTATATGAAATGTAAAAATTGCAAACAGGTAAAAAAGGAAATTTTGGTACAATGTTGCGTGTTCAGTAAAGTATATTTTATTTTTCTTGCTAATTATCTGTGCCATTACAAGGGAAGTTAAATGGTATCTTTACTAAGAATGGCACCGGCCATTAAATATAACTATGTGCTTAAATGTCTCGTACACGTGTATATAAAGGACATTTAGAAAACACATTACAAAACATAACATGAATTTATACAGATTTGTAGAAAGTAAACGGCGCTCATAAAAGTTGCAGTTGTTAGCAACAAAAACAAATTTTCACAGCAAAAACTTTTATGCAATGGCTCAGAAACTATATACTATAATAATTTAATTTACCAGAATAAGTTATCTCAAGTATTAACATTAACGAATTTAAAATAAATCTGTTCAAATTATTAAATAGCAAAGTGTATTATGCTCAAGGTGTAGTATTGATATTTTATCAATAACTCTCAAATCGAATTTTAACATAATTTATAATAACTGTGTGAAAACAATTAATATTTTGTATGCCTTTTGGCGGGACACAGCTCGGATCTTATTTATAATAACATCTTCTGTATGTACCCTGTGTTCACGAAATAAATGAATTTGTAGGATCTCCATTCCACCCTTTTCCAAACACGGCAGTATTTTGCACGACGCTTTAGTAATCTGAATTCTGCAACCCAATTACTGTAGTATACCGATATCTCAACGGACAGGTTGTCAGAATTTGAATATCGAATCCCATCGCGGTGTAGCCAACATCAAAATAGCTTTCGCTTTTCTCATCAAAAACAGAAACAATAGACGATGGTTGAAATAATTATTGATTTGGTAGGTGTTTCATTTTCGGAACGTTACAATTGTGGCGATAAGACCCCTTTTTGAGGGATGGAAGGTGCCTGTTTCCGATTCAGCAGGAGTATACGTCTGGTCGTCAACACTGTGAGGATCGCTCGAAGGACACGGTGGAGCATACGTTGGAGGTCTGCCCTGCTTGGGGGGAGCAACGTCGTGTCAATCTATGGTCCGGAGCGAACAGACATGGCAGTCACCTCCTTCAGTGAAGCAGTAATGTTAGTGAAGGAGGAGGTGGATCGTGTGAGGAACAAGCAAACCGCACGCTCCAGCAGAAGCCCCAGGAATTGTCAGTCGTAGGGCGATTCCCGGTCACGGTAGGCGCGGGTCTGCGGATGGCAAGCGATGGGTGGCTCGCCTTCCGAAAACAACCAGGCCCAAGTCGACGGCCCATTGTGATCCACGCACACCTCAAAGATATAATATGTTAGCAAAAAAAACGAGATCCGCTAGGTCCAGTTCCTGCTAGGGTTGCAAAATTTGTTCGAAATAGTTACCGTGGCCCTGGAATGCAAAGGGCATTAGAAGGATCACGAGTGGAGTTTAGTCAGTAAAATTCTGAGGGCGGAAGAAGTCGTTTGATGGTCTCACATCCATAAAAAAGTTGTACTTGTATCATTTACTATTGAGAATAGATAATTCCAAAACTTCATGAAAGTAAAAAAAAATGAGAATCTCTGAAATATTGTTGATATTATTTTTTGGGATAAGCCAATAATTGGTGATAATAATAATAGTTAAGAGATTGAAGCCTGTACACGCACCAAAAATACATTACCCAAACATGCTGAGACTGAAAATCCTAACCCATTATAAATGCAAACGTGAGTTTGTATGTTTGTTACGCTTTCACGCTACTTTGCTGAAATGATATGAATGAATTTTGGTTCAGATACAGAAAGGACAATTACAGGCTTAAACAACAGCCTATGTAAATCAAGCGATCCACAGACAAAAGCTAGTAATGTAACACATCTAAGACTGGGTCATAATCAAGAGGTTGAAATCTGTATAATCCATAAAAAATATTTATCGCACACCCGCTAAAGCCTATTAAAATTAAAAATAAATCTAACCAGACTATAACCGTTATGACCGATTACATCAACAATGATATCGCTCACAAACAACGAACCACAACAAATAACAAAACGGTTTATGATAAAAGCAAATACGATTCTTTTGCCATAAATACGGTTTTATCTCATCTTATTTCTTGAGCATAGTGTAAACATGGGCCGATCAGGCAGAGGACAATGTAAGGCAGTGGTCATATCGTCAGCTATTAGCGAGTTGAAAGCGATGGTTTTGGCTCGGTTATACTGGTCGGCTCTGATTAGCGATTACATTGTACCGAAAGTGGCTCAATCGAAGCGTTGCTTACACTGAGACGACTGCCGTGTTCGGCGTGCAAGCGTCCGTGACGTTCGATAGCGAACTTGTTCAACTTCGGCTGCGAAGTCGTTAGATGACTAATTGTTTACTCTGAGTCGATGGATGACTTCAACTGTCCGACGATTATGTCCTATCTTCTTCCTTAAATAAAGCTATAATAATATAAGAAAGTGTCGTTGAGTAACCAGTGGCGAGATTTTAGGGCGTTCATTAATTACAACCATTTTTATATATTTTACAAATAAGTAGTAATTGAGTGCGACTAAAAGTTGTATGCGATGGAGAGGTCAAAAGAGTTTTGCCTAGTGATTCTTTTCATCCTTAGTGTTAGTGAGGGGTGAGACGGAAAACATCTTGTTAATATCAATTATCTTTCTATTCACCTTTAATACCAAACCATTGTTGGCATATGGCCGTATCCAAGTCATTCTAAGGTAAGTTGGCAATTATAGAGACTTTAATTATTACATACATAGATAAATTCGCTAGTCCTCATTTTATCGCTTCCAGTAAGAACACAGCCTTAAGTAAAAACTCAAATATTTCTCCGGGAAAACTTCTTGTAAGTTCTTTTCTGCTTAGTAAAGCTCTTGTGATTAATTAAGCACGTTTTTTTTCGTTAAACAGCGAGAATTTGCTTAGCCTAATTGCTTTACGATCGATTGCTTTCCAAAAGTGTTTGGATGTTCAGTTTTTTTTGCGTTGACTTTTTAGAATGTTGTTTTTTGGGTATACCATGTAGGATTTAAGGGATGTGCTTCTTTTTCGTGGTTGCGTAGTAAAAGCCGTTGTGGCTAAAAATGGAGTTATTCAACTTTAACATCGTGTAATGTTTTGCATTGATCATTTCAAAATGACTGTAACCGAATCGGTCCTTCTATCTGTCGCGGGAACGCGAGGAGGTATTTATTTGAAATTAAAGACACAATATACTCAAGTGCACAGTTCCTTGAAGCTGTGAAGAAATCAAACTTCTAATTTAACGTAAAAAAAAAGATACGGCTGTTTATGGCACAAAAACGTATATTTCGACACTCTCAATAGAATCAAAATTTATAGGGTTTTCCGTTAACGTAAAACTATTAAATTTGGCGAGAAGATAGATCTTACAGTCTAAATACAGGAAACGTACTGAAATTGGGAATTTGAAGTATTATAATTTTTTTTTTGCGATTGCAATCTTATATTTTCGGTTGAAGAATTTACCGTGACGTACATTTATGTCCGGGAGAACATGTTCAACAAAAAGTTAAATTTGTCCTTCAATCTTACCTGCTATATTTTGCTTTTATAGTTCATGAAGTTGCTTGGGTAATGTACATAGATATACTAGGAAACTTTCGCGAACCTTCGGTGCGCGATTCTGACTCACACTTGTCCGATGTCTTGTTTTTTTTTTTTTCATTAGATCACTCGCAGTTCAGCACACTAAGGCTGGTTACTGCTCAACCGCACAATCCTGTGGTGGCCTCAAATAATTTTAAGGCCCCCAGCCAGGGCAAATCTGTAACTGTGCACTGATTTAAATTGCGTTTATGAAATGTTTTGCACGTTCTTCTCCATGGAGGTCTAAGCTTTGGAACGTGCTGCGTGCGAACTGGCCCCATCTCCTTGAAAAATTGAAATTTTCTATATTAGATAGTTTATTGAAATAAACGTTTTTATTTTAATAATGTGTTGACAAGCAATAGTATTAAAACCGGACCGATCGATATGTGAGGTAACCAGCTGTCTTTTGAAGGAAGTAGAGTAGTGTGTAAATTAGTTATAAGCATAAACACAAGCATAATCAGCCTTTTAATGTTATCACAGAGGGGACATGCCGGTTTCCTCACGATGTTTTCCTTCACCGTTTTGAGAGCAGTGGTGATGAAATGAATTACACAAAGTAATGCGCCTGGTTAGTTTTGAACCCGCGACCTACAGTTCGTAAGTCGGGGCCGTTACTACTCGGACGCCACTGCTGTTTTACTTCAGTTTTAAGCTTTGTCTTTTAATTATGTAATTTCCAATAATATAAAGTTGTAAGACTAGAATTAACACATTAATTTTTGTTTGCTTTAAATTGATTCTACATTAGTCTCTCCAAACGCTTCTGTAGCATCCTGTATAGAAAGTGTAAGAAAAATAATGCTCTTTCCATATTTAAACAAAGACAAGATTAAATAAATACGAAAAGGCCAAAAGGCAAATTAAAAATATTTAACAATTTTCTTATAAAATTGCTCACATCAATAATGAAAATTGTTCATTTCATAAAATATTTTCTTCTGTGAAACATTCTCTTTTGTGAAACATTTGAAAACAGATGAATATATTAACTCCGTAACTTTAGTTCTAAAGTGAGATATATTCTACGTTATTCCCCTTATTTTATTTTGAAAGGAAAACTTTCAAAGTCTTTGTCTTTTAACATCAATCAGTTTTTTTTTATTTATTACTCAAAGACTTTTTCTAGAACCTGCCCGTGACAGGTTAGGCTTTTTTGTTCGTTTTACTTTGTGAAATATCAAATGAATTTTTAATTAATCGAAGTAGGAGAAGAAAACCAGATTTTCTGCTGTGTACCTCAAAGTAGGAGCCGCCCAGGGTTCGGCTGACTTCGGCTTGTGTGTACCTAATTAGTACTGATGTCCTCTATAAATTATAACCTATGCGTTATTCTGATGTATGATCTATATTATTTAATATGGTGCCTCAACAGATAGCTTGGGCAATGTGCCAAGAATAACACTAAAATACTTACTAATTGATGCAAAATATTAGAGGTTTTCTTGTATGAGTTTGAGTACTTACTGGTAAAATATACACACACACGAACAGGTACAAACCTATTAAATTAAATGAGACAAACTACCTACCTAGGTAATGTTCTGGAACTACTCCATGTATAAATTCCTTAATAAAACTACAGTAAAACGATCTCCGTCCAAGGATGTACAATTTATTACCAAAGTTGTACTTTATGGCTTAATCCTGCAGAAATCCTAGATACTAAATATTAATTAGCCGCACGTTTCCTACAGAACTCGTAGACTAGTTTAATCCGACAACTGACACTTTAATTTCTTTGTAATACAATTAAAAAGTTAATTATGGAAATCAAAGATAGAAGACAGAAGTCATATTGTACTAAGATATTCCGAGTAACTTCTGTTGTAAATTTGCTATTTAGACAGATTTTTTATTAGTAGTTATTTGTAATCTTTTCTTCTTTGCCGTATTTCACACGTTCAGGAGTCAGCCAGGGTTCGATATTAGGACCTATACTGTTTCTTAAAATAAAGGACATTTCGCAAGTACTGAATCTATCCAAATGTTTATTATACTCTAACAAGTTAAAATTAGACTTTAAAATATTTATTCTAGCCTGTCCTGCCCTTCAAAAAGGGATGGAATTGCTATGAAAGTGTGCATTTAAAAAAAAGTTATTAATCAAAAATTACCAAGACGACTGGATATATTGTCAACAAAAGTTTGAGTTTTATAGGGACCAATAGTGTCAAGTTTTGTGGGTAGTTCATAAAACTTTAGCTAATAAGTGGCTAAACAGGTGCCTAACAGTTATTCGGGTTTCATAAATGTCCTATGGTAAAAGTAGCTAATAATGAATTATGAATACAATGGACTCTTTTTCCATACTTTTGTAATAAGCCGTCATACTTAAAAAACCGTTGTCTGTAAAACTTCGCTATGTGATTATCTAAACCATCAAAATGTTGCCACCAATAAAGGTCACAGCTCATCAGAGCCACCCGGCACCCACCCCGCACCGCCTCGTCGCAAGGTGTCCATTCGTTGTCGACAGGTGGTCTATGGGTGGAAGCCGCGTTAACACCAATAAACGTCGCGCGGTCAACCAGTGGACCCGGCGCGATCAACGAGAGAACGCCGCGTGGTCAACGGTTGGACGTCGCTTCGTCATTCGAATTTTCGAGTAATCTGTTAACAATTGGCACTAGGTCTACACGTGCGATACGTCCGACTCGTTCGAAAGAAAGGCTGGGAATAATGGGAGGGTAGGAAGTCTGGGAATCGGCTCATCACCCAGTATAGTCCTCGTGTGAATCATTCGCGGGCAGCGCGCGGTGCACTCGGGACCCGCGAGTTGGAAATGCTCAGTCAACGCAAGGCAAGCGTGCGAGCAGCGAGTTGTCACCGAGTGGTCCACCCGCCGACAACGCGTGGAGGGCTTACAACCGAGGCGATCCGGTGACGCTACGGAGTTGATATAGTGAGCGCATACCCATACAAGTCCATATAAAGAATACTAGCCGCAGGAGGCGAGGCGGTGCGGAGTGGTTGTTGGGTGGCTCTAATGAGCTGTGACCTTAAACCATCTCCCATATTTAAAGCCACCTGCTGGAATTATTACTTCTAATACTAAACAACGGCTGTACAACTTTTTTCCCTATTTATTCCATTAATCCTATCTATTCCACACTCACAGCTAAAATTCCGACCACTCAACTAAAGCTTGACACACACATAAATAATGCAACGCAATAACAAGTCGCTGAGCTAACTGCGGTGTCCCGGTGTACCCCAGTTATTACTTCCCACCTAACACCCGCTGGGGTACGGGGTACCCCACCGTCCCATAGCGACATTCTTATGTGACAACGATTTATCCACCATGTATTGTGCTCAGTTAATTTATAGACCCGTTTAAAATACGACCGGAATTACGGGCGTATAAAAAATTTGTGCTTAAGCATTTTTGGGTTATGAATTTTGAAGTGATTTTTACCTGTGGTTTGAGTGGATTTATAGTAGTGGCGGTGGTCAAAGACATAACAGCTGATAGGCATATGATTATTATTAGATTATTTTGATTTTTTTTTACTTTCCGTGTTGGTATTAGAGACTATAGATTAATACAAAATATTAAAACAGCCTATTTTTGAGATTGAAGATTGCTCGTTGAATTTGATATTATTGTAATTTCATGCATTAATAATTTCAAAATTATTTTGTAACTATGCAGTGTCCACTGTTCATGGAATTTTTCTTATTTTTGCCTTATAAACGCCCGTAGAGATCTACGCTTTGGAAGATGAAATCAGCTAAATAAACTAATGGTTTGTTTGAAATAAATGTTGTTGATTTAATTTTATTTGAATTACGGTGATAGAATTTAACTGTGCTTTGAACATAAGCTAGTAAAGTTTTTCGCAATACCGTGGTGAGTCTACTAAAGCAGCGATCTTCCTGGATGCTAGTATTAACTGAAATTACCAGTCCACCTGCCAAGCCTGGTGGTTAAGGCAATTTCCTTAAACCATTTATTGTAGTAGTCATAGGAAGGGCTACGTTTAGAATTTGACGTTTCTTCACTGTCCTCAATACCTTTATTTAGTTCTTAGTGCGTACGTGCATAAGGTGTATAATAAGATAGTTGACCAAAAAAAACCTAATATCCGTCAGATAGATTTCCAAAAAATATTGGACACGTATGTTTTCTTTATTCACATAAACAAAAAACGAACACAATTTTTACCACGGTGTCACGTCACAAGCCTCCACTCCTGATCTTTGATGCTGTATATCTTCGTCAACTTTTATAGATTTGAAAAAGAAAAAATACGCGTCCAATATTTTTCGATTAAACGGACTAAATAGACACACTTTTTTACTGAGTAACATCCCTATTCCCTGCTGTAATTTGTATTTCTTGATAGCAGAAACCTTTCCTTGTTAAATCAAGCTCGTATAAGTTACTTATAAGTAAGCGAACTCTACTGTCAAGTACATAATCTCTTACCATCTGGTGATTACAGACTGCGTAGTGGCGAGCCTACGGTAAAAAATATTGTCGTCTCTTTTTTGGGACAAGACAACACAACGCAACGCAACGCTTGAATTTGAACTAAGTTGATAGAAATATAATGCCCCTCCTAGTCATATCACAAACAAAAATTAATGCAATACGAAACGTTCTTACTTAATTAAACTTTCTCACTTAATTTATTCAAGTTTGAAAACAACGTACTACTACGTATAATTGCGAATTAAAAATACAATATTTTGGCACCATATTCAAAGACATAATTTGTAGCGACTTTTTTAAAGTTAAAAAACTTATGCTACATTTATTTTGTGCGTATATTATGTTTTTTTTTCTTGCATATAATCTCAGAATTAAAACATAAATCCAGGAGCCCAACAGATTTTAATAAAACTTATTTATCTTTCACAAAGCAATGACTTGATGAGATTCCTTTTAATTATTCCAGCTCAAAACAGCTTTTGATAGTCATTCCAAATTAAAATGTTTCAGACCTGATTTAAGTATTCAGAAAATATAATTTTGAACAGTTTTAGAACCTTAATTTTGCGTGACTTGACGAAGATTCCATTAAAGTTGCTTAACGTAATTTTGGGTTAATTTTATTTTGAACTTTGTTAATAGGCTTAAAGATCCTTTACATAAAAAAAATGTTTGAGTGTTGGGCGTTGAAATTGTCTAATGAAGCACCTGAATTCTTCCTTTAGCAAATAAAACATAAATTCAGATTTCGTGCTGCTGTTAAGAAATTCCAGATGTATAAACGTGTCGATACACTTTTCTTTTATCGAAACCCAAGACCTCGCGCTCATTGGTATCGGTTGCGAGCGCCACGAGGTGGGATGCCATAGTAATATTATCAACTAGAAGCACCCCGCGGTTTTACCCGCTTGCTTACCGTTCCTGCTGGAATACGGAGATAAAATATATCCTATGTTACTTGCTGCTAATGTAGCTTTCTTATCATCTGCCTAACCTTTTCCCAACTATATTGGGGTCGGCTTCCAATGGAACCGGGTTCAGCTGAATACCAGTATTTTACATGGAGCGGCTGCCTACCAGACTTCTACAAATCATCAACCGAGTAACACGGTACTTCTTGGCAAGACTGGAAACAGATTTACTAATTTCTGACTATCCGTAACGACTGCCAAAGATCTATAAATGACAGCCGGGAGCATAAGGTAGCTTTTTATTGGTAAAAAAAAACGAACAAACAAAAACATTTTTCCACTATAATATTAGAATATATAGTTCCATTCCATAGCATACTTGCAACCTTCCCGACTCACTCTGTGTTGTTACTGACTAACTATGTGTGTGTATTTCACCACTAACTACCGAAACTCTTGAAATGAAACTCTTTTGTAAATACTTTTTTTTATCAATTAGTAGTATTGCCGTATTATTTAGGCGCATCGCCCTCACATAATATTTTTTTTTTACCAATGTATTATGATCTTTCTCGTGGTTCTCTTGTTTGTTGTATTCAAAATATTATTAAGTTTCATTAAAAAAGAGTTGGTGACTATGGAAGTTCGTGTCCGTTCTTCTCCATTAGAAGAAAGAGAAAAAAGAGTCACTATTTATAGACACACACACATACACACACACACACACACACACATTCTCAACATTGTTGTCTATTCGCTGATATAAATAAGTAACTCGACTACGACCAGCATTTTAAAACTCTTTTCTCTGTATAATCCGTTCAAAAACACCGGTTTTCATAAATTGGTTTAAAAGGATCAGGCACACCATTATCCGTAATACATTCCACTATTCACGAACCTCAAACATAATGATGGGGTAAGATGAAAGGCTCGTACATAATTATGCGATCCTCCCATACCCTCCCCGGCGTACTCTGTTCCTCCCCCATTTATCTACACACAGTTTTTATGGTAATTACACTTTTATCGTTATGTCTTAATTCAATTTAACGTGCATGTCGAATTGGGTGGGTTCAGACGGGATTTAAAGTTGAGTGGTTTTGACTTTAAATATGACTCTTTTGGGAGCTCGTGGCTAAATAATAACAGCCGCACGGGTTGATCTCCAAGGTTAAGCAACGCTTGCCAAGGTCAATCTGAGGATGGGTGACCATCTAAACATATCAAGACATTTCCGTGCCTCAGAAAGCACGTTAAGCTGTTGTCCCGGCCGGCATTTGTAGCTCTTTGGCAGACGTTACGGATTGTCAGAAGCCCGAAAATCTGACTCCAGTCTTGACAAGAAGTACGAGTACCATGTTACCCAGTTCATGAGTTCTAGAGGTCTGGTAGACATCCACTCCACGAAAAACATTAGTATTCAGCTGAAACCGGATTGACTGAAACTGCTAACCCCAAAATATAATATGTAGTTGGGAAAAGGCTTGGTGGCAGATAATGATGATTTGAATCTTGTGGTAGAGTTTGATTTGGTCTGATTGAATCTGATTTTGGAAGTGGTTGGTTTGACACCTCTATACCTCTGAAAGCTGCGTAAAATCTGGTGTGTCTGGTCTCCCTCCGGTCGTGACAGATGGTCATCCCATCGGAACTTATGGAGAGGAAAGAGAGAATTGAGGCACACAAGTGTGCACTATATTACCTTCGAGACTCCGGTGTAGCTCGTTTCCACTGGGCCAGGACCAAAATTGCAATAGACTGCAATGGCTTGTTATTCCTTTCTTTCTGTCTCAGTATTCAGTGTTTTTTGGGGTAAAATGAATTTACCCCAAAAAATACTACACAGCAAAGGCCGGAAGGTTCAAGTTATTATTATTACAACGATAAGAAAGGGCAAGATGATCAATTCGTTAAAGCCAAGGCGACGACGCTCCGCTGAAAGTATAATAAATATCTCTAATTACCTGACGCTTTTAGCTAATAAGTCTTGGTAAAATCTTAATGTTGAGTTTACGTCTTAAGCCTTCTTAAAAAGTCATGTTATTTTAAGAGCTTTAAGGCTCGTAAGTGGCTATGTTTAAGGTTATTATTTTTGATGGAGGGGATATTTTTAAGATCATTATAGTATAGGTTAATTAGCTAGGGTTGCGGAATTTATTTGCGGCCTTGGAACGCAAAGGGCATTAGAAGGAACACAGAGCAGTCTTAGTCAGTAAGAGTCTGACACACCCTTCCGCTCCGCTCAGAACACAGGAAGTATTTTGATGATTTCTCATCCATAAATAAGGGTGATTTAGTCGTTACGTAGATATATTTTAAGCATGATAGTAAATAAAGTTTCTAACGGTAAGTTATAAACAAAAAACGAACTATTTTCATCAATTTTGACAAACATTTTAGCATTTATAGACACTTTTAAACAGTTAAGTCAATTTAGGTAGACAGAAAGATAAAACTATATATATTTTCAGCTATATATGTTCTATAGAAAAACTCAAAACGACACTCTTTGACTCATTCAAATAGAAAAATTGTTGTTTCTCATTCGAGAACGACGCGTGATGCGTTTAAAACTAATCTACTAAAAATTGAATAGGTATACATAAATTAATCTTCAATGAAATTTGGCTAGCAACTTTGCATGCCGTGGCACATGAATTCATATATGTACATCATTATATGCTGTCACTTGTCACACCGTAACGATTATTTCAATAAAAACGTTCAATTTTAGAACAAAAGTTTATTTTACAACTGGCCTTGTCTGAACAAGCCTTTATCAGACAGATACCGACTCCCTTTAGCTGAATAATGGTGTTTCAGGTTACAGTTTTATTATAATTTATTACAAAACTTATTTGCTTTTAACGCCGCGGGTGTTTTTCACTAATTATTCAGTTATTCGGCCTCTTGAAAGCGATATACGATATTGGCACGTAAATCAACGGCATGAGGGTTAGACAGCTTTCTGAATTTCTTGATCATTTTCGGTTTATGATAAATATTATAAAATTAGTTTGTGAAGTCTGCGTAAATTAAATGAATTAAAGTCATGTTTTTTTTTCGTAGTGGGCCAGCTCTTGATGTCATCATCCGTCTGATGAAAACAAAGATGCCTTTTTCTTGAAACATGTAGGTTAAATGCTTCCCTTACGTATTTTGACTTTTTCCAGTAATTATTTAGAAATCTTAGCTGTAGCAAAAATACACGATTTCGCCTACTCATATTACCCAACTGCACCAGAAGGAGGGTTATGTTATTCGAGATTTTTTTGGTCCTGACTACGACAATTTTCTTGTATTGTATGTATGTGTAATTGGGTATGACGGGCAAAGAACGTTCTCCAAAAAACTGTCCGAAGTAGTTGGCATCTTTTACTAGTACTTTAAAACTTACTCCGTAACTTCTATTCACCATTGAAGTACTTTTCTATGTACATTCCACTAAAAAGTTAACAAAAACCAGCCAGCAGCTGGTTCATCACGAGATCAAGTAAACACGCGACATTTATGCAAGTGCATGACTTGTAATTATACCAGAATGGAGGCACGCTCGCGTTAAACTAAGATTAACTGTCGTTTAACGGCGACTCGTGTTTGACAATCTTCGGTGGATGCGACATGTTTTAGTATGCGTTCCGAGACTTATGTAAGGGAAAATCAACGAATGTTTACTATCAAAGGGGTAAAGATAACTTGGATGTATACGTTTACCTACATACTGCTTGGCTCAATGTACAGTAACATTTTCAAATACTGGTATTCAGTTGAATCCAGTTCGATTGGACGCCGAGGTTAATATAGTTTTGAAAAGATTAGATATAATTATTAGGTGGTATTTTCTTCTACTTTCCCGGTTTAGAACGGTAACTTTAGCGGCTATTAATCGGTGTAGGCCTAATACAAGATGAATCAAAAACCTGGTGAGGGGCGGGAGGATCTGCTGGGTATCAGAAGAATAGAACCGGTCGATGTGAGACTCTTCTAGAGATCTTCTAGCAGTGGACGTTCTAAACTCAAATGATAACAATGTAGGTTGTGGAATTTGTTCGAAAGAGTCAGTGAGGCCCTAGATCGCGAAGGGCACGATTAGGAACACGGATGGGTTTTAGTCTGATACTCTCTTCGCCTAGAGCGGGAGAAGTCATTCGGTGATTTCCCATCCAGGAAAAAAATATCAAAGGTCAAACAATGTCACTGAGCATTTTATTACAGTGTGATTGATAACTGAGTGCGTGCTTCAAATGAAATGTTCAAATTGGCATCGTTTTTAACCCCGATAACTTCCAACTGACCTGAAACACAGGTTTTATAAACCTAGCTCAGGAAAGTCGCTAAATAAACATAACTGTAGGTTTAAAATAAATTTTCCATAAGTCTTGAAATATTGTTAATTTACTTATACACATAAAGATTAATTGGATGCTAGCATAATTATCTACTTAAGATTACTTGTGGCTCTTTATATAATACTAGCTGGTGCCCGCGACTTCGTCCCCGTGGAATCCCCGATTTTAAAACATTCTTTATCGCTGCTCCGCTCCTATTGGCTTAAGCGTGATGATATATAGCCTAAAGCCTTCCTCGATAAATGGTCTATTCAACCCAAAAATATTTTTTTAATTTGAACCAGTAGTTCCTGAGATTAGCGCGTTCAAACAAACAAACAAACTCTTCAGCTTTATAATATTAGTATAGATTAACTATAATGTGAAAAAAATAAAAAATAAAACTACCGAACTGGGTAGATTTCGAGGTCAAATTCGTTGCATATTAATTTTAAAACTCAAATTACTAATCCTACTACTACTAATATGAGAAAGAAAATGGAGCTGAATCTAGAATAAAAGGTCTTTTTTAAAACTAAGATTGACGTTCGCTGTATTGAAATCGCCATACATGTTTGACAATTTTTGGTACGTTCGGCCAATGTTTAGTATGCACCGCGCTTGTGACAGAAACTTAGTTACGTCACGAGTTCTGACACATTTTGTTCCTCGTGTTGTAAAATGGAGGAGTGTTGTTTCAAAGACTGTCACTTTTCGTTTTATTTTTTCATTATTCTGCACCTTGTTTGTTTAATATTTTTGTATATGAATTATTAATCATTCGACTTCTGTTGTTGGACTAACTTTATAATAGTTATAGATATTTACTTGCTTTACAATGAATAATTCTGATCTAAAATTAAATGATAAAATGTAATATAGATAGAGATAACAAATTCGGTACAACTGGGGCTGCAGATTAACAATGAGATTTTACTGTGCCAGGCGATGTGTCGATACTATTCTTCATACATAGCTTATCTTAATATCTAAGTATATTCTCTATCACCAATGCGGAGACGGTGCTACAGTACTGCAGTACCACAGTACTGTACCACTGGGGCTTCACATTAATCATGACACGTTATTTTGCCAGGGTATGTGGCGACGTAAACGCTGGAATCTGCGGTCATTACTCTTACACCTCGCCTTGCGTAGAACATTGACGTGAATACGGGGAAGTTTGATTGGATACATCGTTTTGTGAATAGAAGATTTATGTGAAACTTGAAAGGTGAGGCGAGAGCTATTATTACAATTAAGTTTAAAACACTAACTTTGGCCCTCAGCTTCGATCCCGTGGAACAGTAGATATACCGTACCGTGTTGCGGAATTTGTTCGAAAGAGTCACCGCGGCCCTGGAACGCAAAGGGCACAAGCAGGAACACGGGTGGGTTTTAGTCAGTAAGAGTCTGACACTCCCTCCGCCTCCGCCCAGAGCGGGAGAAGACATCTGATGATTTCCCATCCAAAAAAAAAAAAAGGCTTCTATTACCGTAGGTATACAGTGGTCTAAGTGCGAGTTCTCTAACGTCAATTAGTATTGAAACTGAATAAGCGTCGTCTGGTGACTACAACTGAAAACCTATTCTTCTCTATACAATTTGACATAAGCGAACGTTTACGTTAACGCAATCGAGTACGTTAAATATTCGCATTAAGCCCTCTGTTCAAAGATATGTCAGAATAATAGTCGGGGCCCGCTTGGGACAGTGCCTGCCAGGGTTACGAATTTGTTCGAAAGAGTCCCGACGGCACTTGAACACGGCGGGCATTAGAAGGATCACGGGTGGGTTTTAGTCAGTAAGAGTGTGACACTCCCGTCTGCTCCGCTCAAAGCGGGAGAAGACATTTTAATGATTAAAAAAAGAGTGAAAGAATTTTCGGAATGGGACCAGTGGCCGTATTACGAAGTGCCAATGCCATCATGATTCGTGTGAGGGAAAGAGACAGTGCTATTCGTCTTGTGTAACTCCGTCTCTCTCTGACACAGAAATCATGATGGATTTAAGACGTCATAATAGGGCTGCAGCATTTCCACAATTTACAATACAAACATGATTGTAACCAAACAATGCTACTTACTCTTAAAATATATTAGATTAGAACTTCAGATAAAGCAAGAAACTTTTTAAGTTTTGAGAATCGTGACCAGGCAGCAAAGAAAGTACAGAATATTGTAAGATTCAAATGAAGATCAATAACGAAATTCATTACTAACTTTGCCACCGTCAGAGTTCCAAGAAAACATTATCAAAATATTTAATATAATGAATGCTTATCAAACAAAATTGGAAAGCCGTGGATAAAAACTTGATAGCTTTAATTTATTACAAAAAAGAAAAAAAAAAACAACTATTTCCAAGTCAAGATTCGGCCAATTCAATGAGGAAAGTAATAACTCATTTGTTCCACGGTCAAAAACGTAATGAAATTCGAATTAATTACTTTTTGGAAAGCAATAATGGAAATATTAAAGAAACAGAAACAAAGTAGGATTCTATTATATAAAAATGGTAAAGGAATAAATTGGAAGTATATATAAATTTTATCCTAAAGTAGTTTTTGTTCAAAAACCGTCAGAAGAGTCTTCAATTTCTAGGATTGACGTTCGTTACCGAAGTGACACGTGATCAATCCTAAATGGTTAAATATTACTTTATCTATATATTATTAAATGTTCGTTATCATTGATACAGTGTCCTTTTGTTCAGAATCCCCCAAAAAGTTTGCCGAATGAAAAGAAACACACACAAAAATCAAAATCAATACAAACTAGTCTTGAAATCAACACTTTTCTTTTAATGACAAAAATGTATATAGTCTATTCCTTCAAAATGCGCGCTCATCACCACTTCCTACTATTTAACTGGGAATGAGAAATGGCGTAACAAACTCCCCAGCAATATATTTATGTCTCGGTTAAGATTGACATATGCAACTAAGTTGAACATGGTATGCAACTATCCATCTTTTAAAATCATGATAAAATTGGAACTAAAATGGTCATGCTCGCTAAAAACAATATCCTGCTAGGGTTGCGGAATTTGTTCGAAATAGTCACCGCGGACCTGGAACGCAAATGGCAGTAGGAGGAACACGGATTGGTTTTAGTAAGTAAGAGTCTGACACTCCTTTCCGCTCCACCCAGAGTAGAAGAAGTCATTTGATTTTTCCCTTCTGGAAAAAAAAGAAGAAGAAAAAACCGCCATAGATGACGCACAAAAAAAAAAAACTAACTTAAAAGAAAATAACATTTCAAATTAAAACTAAAAACAATGTCAGGAGCCGACACGACTACCACGAATCTCTGTCTCTAAAAGCTAGACACAATATAATAAGATAGACTTTGTAACCTCTATCGCGTATTTGGCGACAATATTAAGACATACAGCCCAAACAGGGTAGGCTAGCCTGATGAATAAAAGACTAGCGCCTAACGGCTGAATTATAAATGGTATTATAAGGCTAAAATGGTGGGTAGGTAAGGGTAAACAGACGGTCTTTGAAACTATCGTTAGGTAGGACACTATTACCTTTTATATATAAAGAGCACCTTGTGGACGTCGAGGCAACATTTTGACGTACATACATTTTTGTTTCATTTGAAAAATTCATAGTGATTTTGAAGGTATTTTTTGGCAGCGTAAGGTCCCATTCTAGCCATAGGTTTTATTTATTTTATTTTTGGCCAACCAACAACTGTATATACTCGTACAATTTACAATAAAAATGTTTTTCTATGAACTAAGGATAGTATTACAGTTTATTATAGGTTAGCACCCCATAAAAGCAAGAACTATGATACAAATTTGCACCATGCTATAAAAATAAATTCAAAGTACATAAAAAACACCTATGAAAACAAAAAATAAGATTAAAACCAGACTTAAATGTAATACAAAAAGATGCCAAGAAAATAATATTAAAAATGCACGGAATAATCTGCACATTGCTAACGGTTACTCTATGGAACTTTCCAAATGGGTCAGAACGCCTGATCATCCAGATCGCTGTAGCTGTTTAGCAGTTCACAAAGCCGAGGGACGATAGAGCCTAAGCCCAGTGCTGTGGCCGTACTACGAAGTGCCAATCCTATCATGATTCTGTGTGAGGGAAAGGGATAGTGCTATTCGTCTTGTGTAACTCCGTCTCTCTCTGACACAGGAATCATGATGGATTTAAGACGTCATGGTAGGGCCGCTGTTCTACGGGAAGGTGGGTGTAATGGGAGCGCGAGGAAGTCTAGCAAGAGTACGAAACCGAAATCTGCCAAGTAATTGGGGACAATCTATTTTACACCGCGTATCTATACTAATATTATAAAGCTGAAGAGTTTGTTTGTTTGTTTGAACGCGCTAATCTCAGGAACTACTGGTTCGAATTGAAAAATTCTTCTTGGGTTGAATAGACCATTTATCGAGGAAGGCTTTAGGCTATATATCATCACGCTTAAGCCAATAGGAGCGGAGCAGCGGTAAATAATGTTTTAAAATCGGGGATTCCACGGGGACGAAGTCGCGGGCAGCAGCTAGTTTTGTATAAGAAAAGGTTGAGGTTGCAAGTAATGCAGCAGCAGCGCGGCAGTACCGCGTCAGCAACACATGCCTTCTTATTACAACTACAGCCGCTACAGGCGTTCTTGCTTCCAATAATTGATTCCAACGAGGAAAAGTTATTGTTGCTACTGCTTTTTTTTATTATCCTTCGGCGCCATCGACGTTGTGTTCATAATAAAAGAAAGACAAAAGAGAGGACAAATAGGATTGGCTACGCACCGGTCTCCCTATGACAAACACGTGTTGCGCGGCTGTCGCTCTGCTCTTTTTAGTATGGAAATCTGCCGCTTTTGAGCAGCGCAAATGTTGCGTGACATTCGCGCTGCTGTTGCCGCGTTGCTTGCGACTTAGTGTGAAGGAGAAAGATATCACAGAAATATTTTGTAGTAGCGATATTTTTAACCTTATTCTAGTTACTTGTTAGATTAGAATTTAACCGGAAAGGTTAAACTTATAATCTTCGCAATTCCATGGAGCAATGGATACGTTACATGAAAGCTAACAAAGGATTAACACTTTGAATTCAGGTCTTCGTCAATCTCTGATTCGCAAAAAAATTAATCGGATCAAAACTTCCAGAAACCTACCTCTTTCCTATAAAACTTATAATTTTTCGTTTTTATAGTCGTTAAGATAGTGGAATAGTTTTCATAAGATTCCATGTAAAGTTTGTAGAATTCTAAGGAAACTTGAAATAGTTTCCTTCTACAAACTTTTCTATCTGAACTGCAGTGATAAGCTCAAAATATAAACATTCGAAATCTATCAGGATTTCATTGTTATTTTTTTTTTTTTTAATAAATATGCTGTTAAGAAATACTAAAATATCAGTTCCCTGTCCCTAAAAGCAAGACTTCTATACAATCACAACGTACCAGCAGAACTTATTCACTAGTCATTTTCCAACTTGTAGAAAAAATCCACTTAACGGCCAAAGAGGGGGATCCAGCAAATGAAAAAAAAAAAGTTTGGAGGCAAAGACAAAAAGGACTTGTTCCTAATGGGAGCAAGTTTGGGAAACACTTTGGCTAAACATCCACTAATGGAAATGGAAGGAAGCCAGCAAAGTAACACGGAATCGGTTGTTTTTATAATTCACCCCCGACTGTTGCCAAATCGAGGGTTTTTTGGGGTTGAAATGGCAATATCTGTCAGTGATTTTGATTTCCAGGTTATGGATGTAACATTCGAATTGATGTAAGGGACTCTGGTATATAATAATAATCCTTCGAAGCTAATATTAGGAAACTAACCTTTGTTAGCTAAAATCAAATCAATAAACCCCTTATTCAGACGTATAAGAACGCAGTAGTGTTATTCTGCTAAATTCTCACCGTGAAAACTTTGGTGAAGTGGAAATGAAGTGAGTTGTGAACCCATTCAATCAAAGCGGAACTTCAAACTCACTCCAGCAAAGTTTTCACGGCTAGTTCACAGAATAGACCAGCTAATCTTTTGTACTAATGTATTCAAGAAAAATCACCACCAAATCAAGAATATTTAAGAAAAATACACCTGCAAATATATAAATCTTCAGACACACTGCAAAACAAAAACACAATAAAACCAATTAAAGACCTTTTCACCCAATAAAGCCTTAAAAAGTTCAAGTAGAAAAATTTGAACACTTTACAAGTTCTCGACTGAATCATTTGGGGGCCGTTACAAACACCTGTACCGCAGCACTTGAATTATTGCTCAAGTTTTACTTTTTTTTTCACTTACATTATTATGACTTTCAAAAAGTTGGCCAGCGATAATCTGCGAAGTTTCCGGATCTACTTGACACCTAGTGAGGTCGAGGATGTCTTTTGTGTTTTTTTTTTGTTTTTTTTTTGAAAATGGATGGTCATGGGATTGGACATGGGCAGTGTGAAGTGGGCCAAGTGTGGAAATGGAATATGGAATGGAATTTATATAACATGCACCATTAAGTGACAGAAAAGATGAATGATGACATACATAGAGTGATATCATTGGCGGCTTTATCGCTAAAAGCAAGCGCATTTTAAATATGTATCATTGCATTGCAAAGCAAGACTGTTATTTTAGTTTATATTCTAAAAGACGATTCAAAACGCAAGAACTCAAAAAAAAAAACACTGATTCGATTAAAAATTGTTTTAGAATCAGTGACATTTGCCGTAATTGATATTTGAGACAGTTGTTATTAGAAATCCGACTGTACAAAAACGTACAATGCGATACCTCCTTGATTTTTGGAGATAGAAAACTCTGTAGATTTGCTAATCAACGTATACAAAATTGAAAAACAATTAACGAAATAACTTTTCCCAAAGCATACATTGAACACTACGGAAAAATACGAAAACACAGTAAGCGAACATTCACATACAAAGCGCTCGAAACCTTTGCACAATCGCTCGCTCCACAAAACAAAGAAACGTTAGCGACACACAACTCACGAAACCAATTTACTACAATTTTTAATTTACAAAGCAAGTTCCCGGGTACCCGTGTACCCCACACTCGAGTTACAAACCCACCTTGTTTACGATCACAGTTTAACCGATTGCTCTCATTTATTCCCGATAAGTTCCCGCTTTTGTTTGTTTTATAAACAAACGGCTACAATAACTTTGGCAGAAAATTTACAACAGTTTCAATGAAAAATGTAACTTTACGCCAAGTTACAAGGTCCAATTTCAAATGATTGTTTGTCGTGTTATTATTTATGTCGAAATTGAAATTTTGCGCCGGTAATTGCGTAGGTTGGAAGGTTGAACAGATCTGCTTAATTGTACAAGTTCGATATCGAAATAGGTTTCATTTAACTTTTCTACCGATTCTATATATACGAGCAGAAAAGGTAAGGCGTTATTGTTCAAATCTAAAACAAGTGTCATAATAGAAACACGCAGATAGCTCGGTAAAAACATAAAGTTACTCGTATAATAGGACAAAAACTCTCGTAAACTTCGAATATCATAAAAATGGCAAGTTTAAAAACAATATTTCTTTACCACATATTTTTGTTTGCATTAACTTGGTAGCAGCTCGTGCTTAGTTATTAATTAGTAACAGCCGCACAGGTCGATCTTTAAGGTTAAGCAAATTTTGTTAAGGTCGGACCGTGGATGAGTTACCATCTTAAAATATCAAGACTCATAAAGCATGTTAGCCGTTGGTCGTGGCTGTCATTTGTATATTTTTGACCGTCATTACGAACATTCGGAATTCAGTAAATCTGACATGAGTCATGCCAAGGTGAGAGTAGTGGTGGCCAAGTGGTAACGGCCCCGACTTACGAATAGTAGGTCGCGGGTTCAAATCCACTCAGGCGCATTACTTTGTGTAGTTAATAATTGCATTCATAATTCATTTTCATTCAATAATTTTCACCACTGCTCTCAAAACGGTGAAGGAAAACATCACCCATTCCCTCTCGTAGAGAGGAGGCCTGTGTCCCAGCAGTGGGAACATTAAAAGGCTGCTTATGCTTATGCATGCCAAGGTGTATTACAAAATAATTGGGTCAAAGATGACAGATAGTCGTTTCATGTAATATATTGGTATTCAGCTATCTAAATTACAGTAGGTACCTATTTAAAATAGGAACGTTTGGATGCCTCAGCAGTGGGTCAAGTCGGGCTGTGGATGACGATATGATATGTTTACAAATAAAGGGATTGGATAGCCTGATATTATAATGGTGCAGAGAAACACATGAAGATAAAAAGCCACATCATATACATTGCACAAATTAAAACAAACTTAATAACAGAAAAAGAACTAATGCACATGACAATTAAGGCGTACATAGCGCTCATTACAACAAAAGTGCTGCCTTGAAATAGCCATTTTTTTTTTTTCAATATATGTATATCTAATTTAAAACATAAACTCATTATAAAACATTGTATTTTATCTTTATTCCTAATAGTAATTTTAAAAGAAATTATTAAAACATGTAGAAATCATTAAAATTTAAATAGTAACAATGTCAATTAATTAAAATTAAAACTGAGTTAATAAAATGTCAGTAGTTAAATTGAATTGAATTGAAATAATTTAAAAATATATATAAAATAAGTTCAAAGGTATCAACCAATCTGCCACATAATTTGTCGTCATTTTACCAACCACTTAACTGAAAACCAGTATTTTTTGTAACCCAGTTACTGGGTAACACGGTATTCTTTGTCACGATTGGGTTCATCCTGGATTCTGACTTTCTAAAATACTGTCAAACAACTTCAAATGACAACCGAGACCAACAGCTAAACGTGGTTTCTGAAGCAGAAATCTCGGTACGTTAAGACCCCCAGACCCATCCATGGAGTGCCCTCGGCTAGCACTGCTTAACCTTTAAGATCAACGTTTATCCACGAATTCCCTCCTCCCTTTTCTCCATAACGTAAGTCTTCTATACTTCAACAATTTTAAAACCTATTTTATTCTAGTCAGTTCCACAAAATTAACCGTACGAATTTCGATATAACTGAATTGCTAATTAGTATAAAAGTTGAAGCGCCGTTGCTGACATTAACTTCGGAACAGACAAAACAATTATTGTATTAGTAGAAGTTTTACTCAGTGTTTGTGTATAAAAGTAAACGTTCTCAGTACTTATACTTGGCTGAATGTTATGGTGACTTTTCAACGTTTCAGTGTTTCTGTTTGACTCCGAGATGTTTGGAAGTTAAATTAATGTTAATAACGTTTGTCTTTTGCAAAAGATTTTACATTTATTTGTTCTTACAGCGAGAGATTTAATATTGTTATTTGGCGTAATGTGGTGTACAATTGTACACCAGCTGTTCCCTTGACCTTCAGATAATCTCAAGTATTCAATAAAGCAATCTCAACATTATTGAATTATTATGTTTTTGTCATTATCTAGAGAGTAATATTAGTATATTAACTAGCGGCTATATGTTTAGCACTACACATTTTAAAGGTTATGTTCCAGAAATGTATGGAGCTTGAGCCAGTACTATGTACACCCAATGTAAATATCACTATGCAGTATAGTTACCGTTTTTTGATGTCAATTTCCTATATTTTGACTTCGTTTTTATGTACACCAATTTAACTCGGTCAAGGAGAGCAACACAACTACTAACAAATATGGTGGTCAGCAATAAACGAAATGTGATTTTGACAATGACATTTGATTGATGTGTCATGTGTCACCTTATACTTGCGAGAAAAAAATAAAACAAGAATTCCGAACATACTACTTGATTGCGGCATATCTTTTATAACCTATTATTGCAGCTAGATTAGTTACATTGGCTTTATGAGGCGCAATTAACGACGGTTACGAACACAATGATTCAAAGTTGAATGGAAACGAAACTTAGAACTGTCAAAGTCGTCAATTAAACGTCAAAACCACTGTCATGGGTACCTTAAAAAAGGGTTATTATGTCACTAAAACACTTTTCAAATAATTAATTAGTACACCTGTACTTTTATTCCAATAAATTTAATTGTATTTTTATGAGATTCTATTTTTTTTTTCCTTTTTATCTATGTAGTGTATAACATAGTGCTAGCCCAAAATCAAACATCTCCTTTTAAGTTAATATAATCTGGTAACAGAATACCAGAACAATCTATATAATATGTATGTACACACATATATACAGGGTATTGCAGAACAAATAACTTTTCAAAAACTTTGTTACAGTTGCCAATTTACTTTAATTAAATTATACATATGATGTTACTGACTGTATTAGACTACTTGAAAGTGATTTGTTTGAAACTTTTTAGTTGGTTTTAGCGTTCGAATGTTTTGAAAAAGTACAAATTGTAAACAATTCGCATACGCTTATAACGGAGTTTTATAAAATTTTCTGTGCATATCGGGTACGTCTGAGAATCGGCCAACATTTATTTTTCATACCCCTAAATAATAAAATAAAGGGGACCACCCCCGTAATTTTTTAATTTTTATTTTATATGGCAAAACAACGTTTGCTGGGTAAGCTAGTAGATTAGTAAAACAATGTTTATTTGGACTCAATAAGATACAGCCCAGTACAATCCATGCTTGTAGATTTCCATCTAAACTACAGTAATTAAGGTGGCACTGTACCGGTGATTTAGTTCCGACACGATGCCTTGCGCCCATTATTAATCTTCCGATAGATTGAGGGCGGAATTGAGACGTCTGTGGTTACGGGCTGCGGATACTGCTCCGGACGATGGGCTATAGTATCTTCATGTGTTTCTCTGCACCATTATAATATCAGGCTATCCAATCCCTTTATTTGTAAACATATCATATCGTCATCCACAGCCCGACTTGACCCACTGCTGAGGCATCCAAACGTTCCTATTTTAAATAGGTACCTACTGTAATTTAGATAGCTGAATACCAATATATTACATGAAACGACTATCTGTCATCTTTGACCCAATTATTTTGTAATACACCTTGGCATGCATAAGCATAAGCAGCCTTTTAATGTTCCCACTGCTGGGACACAGGCCTCCTCTCTACGAGAGGGAATGGGTGATGTTTTCCTTCACCGTTTTGAGAGCAGTGGTGAAAATTATTGAATGAAAATGAATTATGAATGCAATTATTAACTACACAAAGTAATGCGCCTGAGTGGATTTGAACCCGCGACCTACTATTCGTAAGTCGGGGCCGTTACCACTTGGCCACCACTACTCTCACCTTGGCATGACTCATGTCAGATTTACTGAATTCCGAATGTTTGTAATGACAGTCAAAAATATACAAATGACAGCCGCGACCAACGGCTAACATGCTTTATGAGTCTTGATATTTTAAGATGGTAACCCTGGATGGGTTACCATCTTTAAGCAGTGCTAGCCGAGGGCACTCCATGGATGGGTCTGGGGGTCTTAACGTACCGAGATTTCTGCTTCAGAAACCACGTTTAGCTGTTGGTCTCGGTTGTCATTTGAAGTTGTTTGACAGTATTTTAGAAAGTCAGAATCCAGGATGAACCCAATCGTGACAAAGAATACCGTGTTACCCAGTAACTGGGTTACAAAAAATACTGGTTTTCAGTTAAGTGGTTGGTAAAATGACGACAAATTATGTGGCAGATTGGTTGATACCTTTGAACTTATTTTATATATATTTTTAAATTATTTCAATTCAATTCAATTTAACTACTGACATTTTATTAACTCAGTTTTAATTTTAATTAATTGACATTGTTACTATTTAAATTTTAATGATTTCTACATGTTTTAATAATTTCTTTTAAAATTACTATTAGGAATAAAGATAAAATACAATGTTTTATAATGAGTTTATGTTTTAAATTAGATATACATATATTGAAAAAAAAAAAATGGTTATTTCAAGGCAGCACTTTTGTTGTAATGAGCGCTATGTACGCCTTAATTGTCATGTGCATTAGTTCTTTTTCTGTTATTAAGTTTGTTTTAATTTGTGCAATGTATATGATGTGGCTGTACTTAAATTTAAATAAATAAAATAAATAGATACCTACAGTGTGACTTAATTCGAATGCATATTTTTGACCCAAAAAAGATTGCCATTGCTTAAAAAAACACTGTCAAATGGATCTGGCGATGGGGACGAAAAAATTCTGAAGTGGTGATTCGGAGACCTCAGAAGTGAATGAGAGCCACAAATTGGGAACTTACAGTAGTTCATTATTTTATTTAGTTTCTTTATTTGACCTAGAGATCAGGTGCAAATAATTCAGTGTTTTCCATACCTGTGACAAACCACTTTTAATTCTAAATAGTGCAATTAATCATTGAATAACACCGTTAATAAATTATGGTGACATCGGTATTGGCAATTTGATGTTGAGTGGAATCATAGGAATAATAAAGCACTATTTGTTAATGGAAATACTTTTATTGTAACCGTTTCGTATTCAATAGATTTATTGGTTAATATTATGATTCTGCTGTTGTTTTGTGTGTTGAATTAAAAACTATTATTAACTTCTTGTAATTGGTATAGTCGTTTTCAGCAATTAATAGCTGGGAGTGCCTAAAACATTTATTAAGGTAGGAAAATAACATAAAACTATGGTCGCAAGCGCCGTCATATATACAATTTACTTAGTTTTGTGTAAATATATAATATACATATTTACAAAAAACTAAGTAACTGATTTCCCACTTTAAGAAATACCTAGGTAGGTTTCCAAAAAACATTGGACATGACCGTATGTTTTCATTGCCACGTAAAAAAAAACGAAGACGATACAGTGTGTTGAAAACTCGCGTGGTGTTATAACGTGCTATAATTTTTACTCGTTAGTGTCACGAGCCTCCACTCTAGAACTTTGATGCGCTTTATCTTTATACTTTTTTACGATTTGAAATTACAAAAAATACGTTTTCTATATATTTTTTTTTATAATCCAACGGACGGACTAAATAAAATTATGATTTTTATATCTAGTAAAATACCCAATACACCATGTTTTTACTGCACAAAACAAAAATACTAGGCTAGAATAAAACTGAACATATTACTGATAAATCATTTCAAACTTACTTCAGTTCGTTATACCTTCAAACGAGCATCACTAATGAACTGACTCGCAAATGAATCGCATGTAACATGCAAAATGTTCGTGAAACTCGAATAGCTCAAGCAGAAAAAGTTTTTATTATGTGATGTATTTTTCGGGTTGTCATGGGATCGTTATAGTAGTTTTCACTTCCCTTTCGTCGGCGCAACGCGATTTCTTCTTGAATACTTTTAATAGTCAACTCGTTTTTAGTCACCGTTTTTAACACATTCCATTCATAGAGTCTTTGGTCTTTGCTCGCTCTTGCAGCCATCCGCATTTATATTCATATCATTTCTCATGACTACCGATTTCCTAACAACTTTTCAGCAAGTCTTTCTCTTATATCTCATTTTCTATTCTAACATGCATATGAATTGTAACTATAACCAGTATGTGCTATATTTTACAGAATAGAATAGAATACTCTTTATTTCGTACAACATATAAGTTACGGAAAGAAGCTCTGTCTTACAATGAATAAAAAACTTTCAGAAAACGTTTCACATCACAACGTGTCATATTTTTCATGACTGCTCCGCTCCTATTGATCTTAACGTGATGATATATAACCTATAGCCTTCCTCGAAGCCTTCAAATCGGACCAGAAGTTCTTGAGATTAGCGCGTTCAAGCAAACAAACAAATTCTTCAGCTTTATATACATACTAGCTGCTGCCCGCGACTTCATCCCCGTGGAATCCCCGATTTTAAAACATTCTTTATCGCTGCTCCGCTCCTATTGGCTTAAGCGTGATGATATGTAGCCTAAAGCCTTCCTCGATAAATGGTCTATTCAACCCAAAAAGAATTTTTCAATTCGAACCAGTAGTTCCTGAGATTAGCGCGTTCAAACAAACAAACAAACAAACAAACTCTTCAGCTTCATAATATTAGTATAGATTAGTATAAATTATGGCCTAAAAAGTCTAATTAATCGATTGCTACGGACATCCACTTTTCTAGTCGCAGTTACTCAGCACAGACTTAGAGAAACTTAGAGCTCTTCTTGGTCTTTGCTTGTCCTATGGAACTCTTTACCTGAGCAAGCGTGTTTACGCATTTGCTTGCCCATCGCTCGAGTACAAAAACGTCAATTTTCGACAAGATTTATTGACAATTTGATGCTCCGAAGAGGAGTTGAGTTTAACTTTAAGATTTGGAATATAGGTCCTTGTCTAGTCAGGGAGTGAGAGTATTTTTTTTACTTATTCAAAACAATTATAATGGACAAAGTTACAACTTATTAATGTTAAGGAGAGTCCCCACTCCGGAAAATTAATAAGTTGTATTTTTGTAACAACATCTACATAGCAAATTTAACAAGGCATGTCGTCGTATATGTTGCTACCGGGATCCAGCAGAATATCACAGATTTAAATACTGGATTATAAGCAAATGACGAAACATTTTAGTATTTTAACGATTGAACTCTATGGTGGATAATATTTTTAATCTGTGGTAACAAACAGAAAGAAAAAATATAGAACAAACAACAACAAACAACAACAACAACACACAACACAACAACACACAAAACATTTCGAAAAGTCAATGTCAAGTCAAATAAATGTGAAACTTAAAACCACTTGAGATGTTGATGTTTACGATTTTTTCTGTGAAAGTATAGATAAGTGTGGATATTTTACTTTATTCTAAGACTACTTATCATTTTGGTTGTTTCGACTTTTGAATACCAGCGTCAGGTATATTTGCCTGGCACATGCTGAGCTGGACTCCCATTTGGTGCAGCTTAGAGACACATATCGCTCGGTGAGTGACACTCGTTGGATTAATGTCAATTTTTTTTTTGTCGGTAGTTAGTCTAGTACTTTAATGTATTGCCAAAAAAATCAGACAATCTTCAAAATGTATTTACCTTAATATTAATAATTTCTAGTGTTATGTATGATTCATGTGATTGTGTTTTTGTATGTCCTCTGTTTTTGTGCTGAATAAATGTTTTATCTATCTATCTATCATATATCAAAGCAATATTATTGTCTTCAAAATACATGTCCAATATCTTTGGTTATTTATCTCTTGGACTAATATTCTTTTTTAGAAATGTAATTTACTCTGCAAGCCATCACTTTTCTCATTAATTCCCATTTTAATTATCGACCCTCAGCTTAAATTCATTACTTTCTTTTTACAAGCTTTTCGACCCCTTGTTTGTTACCAAAAGTTCGGGATCGTGTAAAAAGTGTCCTAAAATGTATTAAAAATAAAGTAATTATAATGAAAGCGGTTGTCTGTGAAAGAGGGTGATAAGCTTGATAGATAAGTTACTGATTAATTCAGAGATTCTCATTAACTAAAGTGAGTAAAAGATTAATTTTCTTTGAATTAGTTTTGTTTGACAGTACATGGCCGCCGTTTGTGGCTCGAATACGGACGGAATATTCACTTATACGCTGTTCGAATAAAAAATAATTCGAATCATTTACTGGGAAAGCCAGAAACCAGTAGAGAGTTCCATTTTAAATATTGTTAAATATTGTCAGTGTAATTTAATTTATTAAATTTTTAATTTGTTTTTTCGTTTATGTTCTAAGTTATTAATTTAATTTTCACATTTTATTTACTTATATTTTTATGAATCTGTTGTAATTTCATAATTAATGGTTTCACCACTGTTTTTTGTGTAGGTATATACAATGTAATACATGGAATAAGGAAACACACGCAAAAGAGTCAATTTTTATGAAAAGTAAAAGTGCATTTAAAAAAAACAGGATTGTAACACCATTCGATAGTATTGATACTAAAGGTCAAATTCTGGGTAATAAACCATGGGAAACAAAAGAAAAGCGATCATGGAATTACCAACAGATATTATCTTCTTCTGCAAGAAGATAATATCCTGTAGGGGTGTTTGAAAAATGTTTGGTTTTCACCCAAGTAAAAACCAAACATTATTCAAACACCATATTAGAGGAACAAAACCACACTTTAATTTTCACGAGCCTCAATCCTTTTCCCAAACATGTGAACGTCTTTCATAGGCTTTCAACGTTTCCCATGTTAAAGGGAAGACAACCATTCGTCTTTGTCAGTGGACCCGTATCGATGGACGCAGACCGGAGCCCAGAAAAGAGCCTTATATTATGTTTGTTTACGAATTAAAAAATAAGTAAAAAAATGCATTTCCCATAGCAATAATAATTTCAATCAATCATTTCATTTATTTCAAGCAACACGAATCATAGGTGTTAGTAACAACTTACTTAAAAACTATATTAGTAAAACACAAGGACATACATTGGAAAGATGGAATGCAGAAACATACCAATCATCTTCAAAAGGGTGAACTGTTTCTCAAGCATTCTATTGTTCAAAATGCCAGTGGTAGATTGATTAAACCAAATGCCAAACATTTAAAACTATCGAGACTTTGTAGTTCGCTAATACCCAAAATAAATCCAATCAATAATCCACAGAAACGAACAACACAACAATAAAAAATATTGACATAAGTCGAAGCAAAAAACCGTTAAAATTTCCGAACCCTTGCTTCTAAATCCAAAGTTAATATTCCGAGAGCAACAAAACTCCGAACCGTACGTAATGCCAGCCTTAAACCGAATCATATCAAGCCATCAACTAAAAATCGTAAAGCGAGAAAAAAGCATCCCACCCTCGTTTCAGATACGTTATTGCGATACAGCAACGCCATTACGCAAGGAATGTTCTCGAATGTTCTATATTATGGAGCAGAAACAAAAAATAAGCTCAAATTCCCATCCGGGGGAACCCTTGAAGCGTCTAATTCAACAGATTCCGATGCAGTGACAAATGTTAGGTTTTTCTCGGCCTCGGCGCCCGGGTAGACTAGATGTGGGGCCAGGAGTTTGGCGGAGGAGGAATAGAAGACGAAATGGTTTTTAGTGATGCGTCGCTAATGTGTGATGTAGCAATAACAAACTGATGATTAACTGAATTGTAGGATTTGTCGTTTGGTATCTGCAGTATTTTCTCTGCGCATGGTAATTTACTCGTATAAACAAATGCTTAGTGTTTAATATGTAGTTATTTACCATACGTTATTTTTAATTCTATGACGTACAGTATGTAGGTTGAGATATATTTCAAAAGAGCAATTTATAATTGGCGCCCAACGTGCGACCACCAGTAGCGACTTTTAATTGGTCACCGATGACAGTTTATTTCTACATGTAACATAATTATGTAAATATGAAAAATGCCTTATTCAGTTCATCAAGTACCAAATTTCATGCTGATGAGAGGTGAATTAGGCACAAAGGGTAATTCCTGAATACTTACCCCCAATGATTATTTCAGAAATCGGAGCATATGAAGTCAAACTCCATTTAAACCTGTCAAAATTGGAAACTGAAGAGTAAGATTTGCCTCTTTTTTTAACCGACTTCTAAAAAAGGAGGAGGTTCTCAATTCGGATGTTTGTATTTTTTTTTTTTATGTTTGTTCGCGCATAACTCCGTCGCTTGTCAACCGATTTGAAAAATTCTTTTTTTGTTGGAAAGGGTATACTTCCCAAATGGTCCCATGAAAATTTTATCGAAATCAACCAAGCGGTTTTCGAAAAATCTAAAAAAAATATGTACTTTGTCTACTTTGACGACCTCTTAGTTTACTCTGCAAAGGAGCTGTACGTTTTTTTTACACCAATGTGATTGGTTCGTTTAGGTGGGGGGAGGGGAGGGGGTGTAGGTACCACTAAAAAGTGAAAAATAAAAAACTTTTTTACAAAAAAATACAACCGACTTTTACACAAAAAATCAAAAAAGTGCAAAATAACTTTAATTTCGGAAGTCGGTGTTCAAAAAACGAAAAAGCAACCACAAACACCGAGTTCCGAAATTAAAGTTATTTTGCACTTTTTTGATTTTTTGTGTAAAAGTCGGTTGTATTTTTTTGTAAAAAAGTTTTTTTTCTAAAATCATTTCTCTCTCAATTATCAAATGATATCTGCGACTCAAAGCATTCTAGACAATCTTCGTCGATACTGTGTTAGTGACTACTTCAAAGTTTTCCATGACACGCTTCATCAAATCATTTAATTCATTTGTGATTTAACTAGACAATAAGTAGGTAGACTTCAAACTGCCCTAGATACCATATACACCTAGTACCATAGCCGACTCCGCTCCTTCTATGGCCTCTGGTAAGGCCTCACAAAAAACCGGTCCTAAGCGGAAATTCAAATTGAATGACAATAAGATTGACGGGCCGCAGCTTGATAGCGGACCCGTTTCATTTCGCTAAGGTTTTATATACAGCTTGAGGAGACATATTACTTTTTGGATGTCAAACGATACGTCGGATCAAGACGTGTTGATGTATAGCTGGGTTTAGTATCCCCCTGATGTATTGGCCGGATCGATTGGATAAGCCAAGTAGTTCTATCAATGTTCTAGGCTTTTTAGCTTAGTTTGTGGTCATTAAAAAATGTTGGGTCCATAGCTTATTAAGCTTTTCGTCATTCTCTATCTATATGTTTGAATGAAATCATATTTGCGAGAAAAATATTTATCTAATTGTGATATCGATATGGAACTGTAGAACAAAGCTGTTGTTTTTTTTAATAAATCATATTTTTCAGCTCAGTTCCAAATGCAGTATTAAATTTATACTAATATTATAAAGAGTAAATATTTGTTTGTTTGTATTGAATAGGCTCCGAAACTACTGAACCGATTTGAACTGATTGATACTGAAAATTCTTTCACTGTTGAGTAGCTATACTTTCCCCGGGTGACATAGGTGGACTGACTGACATAGTGATCTATCAACGCACAGCCTAAACCACTGAACGGATCGGGCTGAAATTTGGCATGCAGGTAGATATTATGACGTAGGCATACGCTAAGAAAGGATTTTTGAAAATTCGTCCCCTAAGGGAGTGAAAAAGGGGTTAACATTTTGTATGGAACTCCACGCGAACGAAGTCGCGGGCATAAGCTAGTAATTATATAAAATGGGCTGATACTTAGGTCAAATCTACATAAATGACGAATTAACTGTCCGCGTACCGGCAGACAAAGTTTTGGAAGGCCTCCCACAGGGAGAGCCGATGACCTGGCGATGGCCGTGGGAACCCTTAGAACCGAGACGCACAGAGCTGGTCGACGTGATAGTTGGGGGAAACCTGTCCAGATTTGGAAGTCTTTGGACTCAAATGATGACGATGGTGATGATGAATTAACTATACAGACGAATGTTATAAGGTATAATGCTTTAATATATTTTCCTTTCAGCACTATTTTACCATTACATATAGTCGAGTATATTGTTTCATATTTTAGTATCTGGTGGCATACAAACAATCTCACTCCCCTCTTATCCTTAATATTCAAGTAAGATACTTCTAGAAATACTGAATGTTTCAACACGATTATCTTGTTTAAACTGTCCAACGTTATTCGAAGCATAAAGCGAAACTTTTCAACTATTTAAAGTAACAACTAGGAGTCTTAAAATGTTTGCGTTATACTGAAACAAAAATGTTTAACATTCTACAGAGATGAGCCGTGTCCACACTTGAATTAAAATGTTACATAAAAGATTTTTCCGGTAGAATAAAGATCTTGTAGACCAGAGTTTATGGCAAAACGGACTTGCAAGGCTAAAACGGTATTGACAATGGGTTACTGTGCCCGATAGGCAGTCTCCTCAAAGTGAGTGGCTGAGGATGATCGGGCCTGGTCTAAGAAGAGACAATAAAACTATCTGGACGTCTATTGCAAGTGCTGGTTTGGGGTTTATCGGGAGAAATATACCTGGAGGGGTTTAGGGGGCATTTATTCTGCAGTGGGATAGCACAGGTTGAATACAAAAAGAGACTAACAAGTTTTGATTACGTTTTGTTTTTTACAGCATTTTGCAATTCGTTTTTCAAAACGATTAAATGACTCGATGACTATTTTTAGAAGATGAAGATGATGAATTGCAAATTGATTTTCAGCCAGTGTAGGTACATACGTTACTATGCATATCGTGATTAAGTTGTCTTATATGGACGAGTCCTAAGAAGTCCTGTGGAGAGACAACTTGTTTAGATAGCTCAACAAATTGGCCTTTGTGGTTGTAAGTAGTTTAATTAGTGCTTAAGTGCTGTGTACTAGTTACGTATGTCGTCTTTGCGGTTAAACTGGGCAAGCATGAAAAGGTGTTGTGTGTTTTACAGTTTCATGTGAAAAGAGTATATCATTAAGTACTTGGCGAAAAACGAATATTTAATGAAGCAATTATTACTATTGGAGACCTTTAAAACTCAAACTCGTAGTATTTACGGTATTATTATGAAGAAAAGAAAAAGTGATAAATGACGTCAAATATGACGCATGCCCAAGACAAACAATATAAGTAGGTACCTTGTACTAATTAAATATCACATATACACATCTACGTAAAACAGCATTCATTGATTGTATTTGAATCTAAACCCTTTAAACGCACTTGTTAACTATCAAGGAGTCGGTGAGATAAGTATCAAGTTGAAGCTGTTTACACGTAGAACCCAATGCAGGAAACCATTTGTGTTAAAATAATTTTGATGGATATACCTCAATACATTGGTTCCCAACAAAAAGTAATTCTAAGGAAATGATGCAAATGTGAAAGTTGCTTAACATTTTGAAGTATTGGCCCTCAGAACTAAACTCATCCTTAAGGCTCTGACTACTAGCGCGGGAAGGGTGCGGAGTCGGATTCTGACTCCGCATCTGCGATGAGCGAGGAGAATACTGGTGGGGAGGTTGCGGGGGCTGCGGAGAACAGCAAGTTCTTCCGGAAGCGTCCGAGACCAGAGGATGACCAGGGGTCGTCCTCCGAGGGAGAGATGGCCTCGGCTCGCAAGGTCCCCACCAGTAAGCGAGGCAAAGGTCGGGGAGGCAAGGGGCGACGGCTCGCCGCCCAGGAGGCTCGGCGAACGGCGAAGCTCGCCGAGGAGGGGCGGCACCCCGGGATGAGTGATCCCAGACCTCTCTCGGGGTCTTCGGGTGGCGAGTCCGAAGCCGCTGGTGCCCCCGATGCTGGACGACAGGACCGAAAGGCCGGGTTCGCGGAGGCCGTTGAGGCCGTTGTCCGCGCTGTGACCCTGAAGAGGACGATAGCGTCCAAGAACAGGGCCATAAGCGAGGCGGCGGCCTCTATCCTGGAGGCAGCGGAGGCCACCTTCCGCAGGCCTGCGACGGACGAAACGTCCAAACTGCGGAAGGAGGTCGCCCGCTTGGCGGCCACCACGGAGCTTCTCCATAAGGAGAATGAGAAGCTCCGAGCGGACCTGGCCAGTCTCCGAGGAGCCGGTTCACGGGGGCCGCTACAGCCTTCAGGGGGGCAAAAGCAGGGGCAAAGCCGGCCCTTGCCTGCGCCGGGTCCGGCGCCTGAAAACCAGGTGCTGGACCTGGTGCGGCAGGAGCTGGCCGCCTTCCGGGAACGATTTTCCGTCCTGGAGGGCATCGTTCTGCGCCCCCCGCTAGCGGCGGACCAAAAGGGCAAGAAGGCGGCGTCGTACGCGGCCGCCGTGGCTGCCAAGCCGGGTACGTCCGGCCAGGCCAACGCAGGGGCCGGTCCGACGAAGTCGGCACCTGCAAAGCCGGCATCGGGTAAACCGGGGCCGGCCAAGCAGAAGAAGGGCGGAGCAGCTGCACAGGCGGCGCAGGCTCCAGCGCCGGCAGTGCAGCCCTCACCTTCCGACCCGCCTTCCAACTCCTCTGCCGAAGCCGGTTGGCAAGTGGTCGGGGAGAAGAAGAAGGCGGGCAAGGCAGCCAGGGCGGCCAAGAAACGGGCGCGAAAACGGCGGCAAAAGGAGCGACGCGTCGCCGCGATGCTCCGCGCCCCAAAGACCGCAGCTGTAGTGCTGACGCTACAGCCAGACGCGGTCAAAAGGGGCGTGTCGTACGGCGACTTGCTTACCAAGGCAAAGGAGACGGTAGACCTCCGGGAGCTCGGCATCGTTGGGGGCCTCCGGCTGCGGGTAACCATGACTGGTGCCCGTATGCTGGAGATCCCCGGGGAAGCCAGCGGCCCAACCGCAGACGCTCAGGGCGTCCTTGAACGCGGAAGATGCCCGAGTGTCCAGGCCCACCAAATGCGCTGATATGCGCATCTTGGGCCTGGACGACTCCGTCACGGAGGAGGAGGTCGTGGCCGCCGTAGTCAGGACGGGAGGGTGCTCTGCCGAGCAAGTCAAGGCAGGCACCATACGTCCTGACTACACGGGCATGCGCACTGTCGTGGTGAGCTGCCCCGTGACGGCGGCCAAGAAGATTACAGAGGGTCGAAGACTTCTGGTGGGCTGGGTGTCGGCGCAGGTAAAGCTGCTGGAGCCCAGGCCTCTGAGGTGCTTCCGCTGCCAAGTGGGGAACCACACGGGGGCGTGTTGCACCTCGGAGGTTGACCGCAGCGGGCTTTGCTTCCGCTGCGGCCAGCCCGGTCACAAAGCTGGCTCCTGCAACGCCGCGCCGCACTGCACTGCATGTGCGGCAGCTGGCAAGCCAGCCGAGCACTGGGCTGGGGGCAAAGCCTGCCCTCCACCCACGAAAGCCGGGAGTAAGAAGCCCTCTTCTGCCGTCTCCGTGCCAGCCGCCGCGTCCGTCGCCGCCGCTGCCACCGCCGCTGATGTAGCCGCCGCAACAGCGGCGGCTGCTACACCGGAGCCCAGTAAGGGTTCCCGGGAGGAGGCCGAAATGGAATGCCAATAACGGCTCCATTACGCCTCCTCCAGGCGAACATCAACCACTGCGCCGCCGCTCAGGACCTGTTGCTCCAGAGCATGGCGCAGTGGTTGATTAATGTCGCCGTGGTCGCTGAGCCGTACTACGTCCCGCCCAGGGATGACTGGGTGAAGGACCTGGACGGCTCAGTGGCTCTTATTTCGTCGGCCGCCGCCGGTACCCCGTCCCTCGAGTGCGTTAGGAGAGGACAGGGGTGCGTAGCAGCACGGTTCGGGGAGATTGTAGTAGTGGGAGTCTACTTCTCTCCGAGCCGAACTCTCGCCGAGCTCCACAACTCCCTTAGGGAGCTGCGTATCCTCGTCGTCGGGTATCGTCCCCTCCCCGTGCTTGTTCTCGGGGACTTCAATGCCAAGAACTTGGCTTGGGGTTCCCGTTACACCAACGTGCGGGGTAGGATGGTGGAGGACTGGGCTCTGGAGACAGGCCTGGTCGTCCTAAATCGGGGTTCTGTCCCCACGTGTGTGCGGATGCGGGGTGACTCCGTGGTGGACATATCGTTCGCCAGCCCCGCTCTGTCACCGCGTGTCGTCGACTGGCGCGTTGTGGAGGAGGTGGAGACCTATTCCGATCACCGGTATATCCGGTTCGACGTCTCCGCCCAGACCTCAAGCGCGCCGGTCCGACAGACCCCGAGTGGTCCGCGGTGGGCGCTGAAGCAGCTGGACCGGGAGCTTCTCCTGGAAGCCTCGATCGTGCAGGCCTGGGTGTCAACACCGGACAGGCCTGCTGACATCAACCACGAGGCGGAGCGGTTCCGGGAGACCATGTCGGAAATATGCGACGTGGCAATGCCCCGGGTCCGGCCAGGACGCGCCCGCCGTCAGGTGTACTGGTGGTCGCGCGAGCTGACGTCGCTTCGAGAAGCGTGCGTTGCTGCGCGTCACCCGTACACCAGACATCGCCGGCTCCGCATCCGCCCTCCGGAAGCGCAGGCCAGGGAGGCGGAGCTGTACGAGGTGTACAGAGCGGCGAAGACCGCCCTCCAAGCGGGGATCTTGCGGGCCAGGGATCTGGCTCGCAAAGAGCTGCTGGAGTCTCTGGACGGGGACCCGTGGGGAAGACCCTACAAAATGGTGCGGAACAAACTCCGCACCTGGGCCCCCCCGTTGACGCAGAGTCTCCGGCCCCAGCTGGTGGAGGACGTGGTGAGCGCTCTGTTCCCTACGCGAGGGGACCATGCTCCCCCGCCTATGGCTCCGCTACCCGTGGTGCCCGATGCGGACCACACCGACGACGGAAACGACGACGACGATACTCCGGAGGTGACCGAGGTAGACCTGAGAGCGGCGGTTAACAGGCTGAAGGCCAAAAATACCGCCCCAGGACCCGATGGCTTACCTGGGAAAGCCTGGGTCCTGGCCTCGGAGGCTCTCGGGCCTCGACTACGTGGGCTCCTAAGCGCATGCTTGGAGAGGGGCCAGTTCCCACGTCGCTGGAAGACGGGGAAACTGGTCCTCATTGCGAAGCCAGGGCGCCCTGCGGACTCTCCGTCCGCATACCGGCCCATCGTGCTGCTCGACGAGGTGGGCAAGCTCTTTGAAAGAGTCATTGCAAACCGCCTCGTCAAGCACTTGGTGAGAGTTGGGCCGGATCTGGCGGAGAACCAGTTCGGTTTCCGCGCGGGGCGCTCGACGGTGGACGCCATCATGCGCGTGAGAGCCCTCACGACGGGGGAGGCGATTTCCCGGGGCGGGGTGGTGGTGGCGGTGTCTCTTGACATCGCCAACGCGTTCAACACCCTGCCTTGGAGTTGCATCGGGGAGGCACTCCGGTATCACCGAGTGCCAACCTACCTCTGTCGCGTGGTCGAGGACTACTTGACGGATAGAGCCGTCATCTACCCCGGTCACCGGGGAGAGTGGAATCGGCGAGAGATGTCGTGCGGTGTTCCACAGGGTTCGGTTCTGGGGCCGCTCCTGTGGGACATCGGTTACGACTGGGTGCTGCGCGGCGACCTCCCTTGCGGCGTCAGTGTTGTTTGCTACGCTGACGACACGCTGGTTCTGGCGCAGGGGGGGTCGCACCAGGCGGCGGTCGACCTGATGACACGCGGGGTTGCAGCAGTCGTTGGGAGGATCCGGCAACTGGGTCTCGAGGTGGCCCTACACAAGTCCGAGGCCATGTGTTTTCACGGCCCTCGGAACCGGCCACCATCGGGATCCCAGATAACGGTGGGAGGGGTTTGCATCGGCGTCGGGTCGACGATGAGCTACTTGGGTCTCGTCCTCGACAGCCGGTGGAACTTTGCGGAGCACTTCCGCCGTTTGGCTCCCAAACTGGGGCGGGCCGGGGCTGCGCTCAAGCGGCTCTTGCCCAACCTAGGGGGACCAAACGCCTCCTGCCGGAGACTGTACGCGGGGATCGTGCGGTCCATGGCCCTTTACGGGGCCCCGGTGTGGGCGCTGTCGCTGAGGCGACTGCCAGCGCGCCACCTGGTCTCGGCCCAGAGGGTCATGGCCATCCGGTTGATCCGGGGATACCGCACGGTCTCCGGCGAGGCGGCGAACCTCCTTGCCGGATTGCTGCCGTGGGATCTAGAGGCGAGAGCCCTCGCGCACGTCTACGCGTTGCGCGTGGAGGCGCTACGCCGGGGCGAAACTCTGCTGCCGCGGCAGATTGCTGCGCAGCGGACGGAGCTCCGGCGGGATCTCACGGAGGTATGGAGACAGCGACTGCTGCAACCCAGCGCTGGGCACGCCGCCATTGCGGCGATAAGTCCCCTCTTTGAGGAGTGGTTAGAGAGACGCCACGGCGTCCTCACCTTCCGCCTGACACAGGTGCTCACCGGACACGGCTGTTTCGGGAGGTACCTGTGTCGGATCCAGCGGGAGGACACGTCCGGGTGTCATCACTGTGTGGATCGCCTGGAGGACACGGTGGAGCACACGGTGGAGGTCTGCCCTGCCTGGGCGGAGCACCGCCGTGTCCTCATCGAGGCGATCGGCGGCGGCGACCTCTCGCGTCCGGCCCTGGTTCAAGCCATGGTCGGGAGCGAGGAGGCATGGGAGGCGGCCGCCTCCTTCTGCGAAGCAGTAATGCTAGCGAAGGAGGAGGCGGAGCGCGTGCGAGAGAGGGAAGCCCCTCTATCCAGCCGCCGCAACAGGAGAAGACGCCCCGGGCGTCGGGAAACGCAAGGCGATTCCCGGCCACCGTAGGCGCGGGCCTGCGGATGGCGAGCTATGGGTGGCTCGCCGTCCGATAGCAACCAGGCCCGAGTCGACGGCGCGTCGTGTTCCACGCGCGCCTCAAAGAGCCGTCAGCAAAGAAGACGGGGCCCCATAGGGTCAGTGCCTGCTAGGGTTGCGGAATTTGTTCGAAAGAGTCACCGCGGCCCTGGAACGCAAAGGGCACAAGCAGGAACACGGGTGGGTTTTAGTCAGTAAGAGTCTGACACTCCCTTCCGCTCCGCCCAGAGCGGGAGAAGTCATTTGATGATTTCCCATCCAAAAAAAAAAAAAAAAAAAAAGGCTCTGACTACTAGCATTTAGTCCCGGACTTACAGTCACACTTGCTAAAATAACTACAGTCTATATATAAATATAGTCTTAATTCGAGTTGAACAACAGAAAATAACTGTATTTGTATGAAAACCGTTTAATTTATGCCCCGCCGAGGCATCGGGGATAAAACTGAAATGCTTTGGAATATGTCCAAGATTCAAACGTCTATTGCTCTAGTGATGGGGAAGTGCTACTAGTAGATACTGATACCGATACCAATACGCGGCTAGGAGAGTTTTATTAATACACATGACCTATCAGAATTGTAACGCTGTGTTTGTTTTATTGTAGCATTTGTTGAGATAGACAGGTATTAGAAACAAACAAATTGGGACTCGCACAAAACAGACCAAAAAATAATGTTTTTTTTTTCGAAAAAGTTACAAGTAGTGTTTATTATTTTAAAACCACACCTGTTTAAAACAAAAAAAAAATGTATTTAAATAAATCAAGTCGTTTTAATGCGATAATAACAGACATCAATTGATTTATATACCGATACCTAGACTGATGATCTATTCTAAACGTATCGCAAATCTATTGGTTATTAATAGGCATATGTCAATTATAATCTATTTCATTAACAATATCAACGGGGTATCAATAATGCAAATTAATACCAACATTACACATGTACCTCCACGCTATTATTTAGCCCAATAATGCCGACACCGTATGGTATGTAAACGAGCTAAATTATAACAAAACATTATCTCTATTATTCAAACTAGTGTCGACGTAACTGAAGCGGAGTTTAGAAATATATCGAGAACAGTAAAACAATACGCCCATCATTTACCTAATATTTACTAATAGTATTTGTTGTACTTACAAAATTAAAACCTATTGTACCTGTTTCTAGAAAGAGAAATCATACAAAAACTATGCCTTTTTTTTTTTTGGATGGGAAATCATCAAATGACCCCTCCCGCCCTGGGTGGAGCGGTAGGGAGTGTCAGACTTTTACTGACTAAAACCCACCCGTGATCCTTCTTGTGCCCTATGCGTTCCAGGGCCGCGGTAACTCTTTCGAACAAATTCCGCAACCCTAGCAGGCACCGACCCTATGGGGCCCCGTCCTCGGTGCTGACGGCTCCTTGCGGCGCGCGTGGAACACAACGCGTCGTCGACTCAACCTGGTATCGGACGGCGAGCCACCCACGCTCACCGTCCCCAGGCATCAGCCACTGTGCAATAGCACAGCGGCCGACTTGTCTCTGGAGGGGGAAAACTATGCCTTCTACCTTATTCTCTATCCTATTTAACTCTCGAATCTTTTAGTCTTCTCAAAACCCCACAAAAACTTAAAAAAAAATACAATTAGGTACATCGGCAAACGAAATTATATAATTAGAATTTAAAAAAAGATTTTTAAATTAATTAGATAACGTTTAAAAACAATTTCTGGTATCAACTTTCCCATCACTAGAACCGAGCCATTGCTATTCTCCCAGACATCACTAAGCTACAAATGCAGGGATACAGCACTATATCCTACTTTTGTAAACACTTTGGTAGCTTTTACACTAATTTACCTAGTTTATACTTCCTCTGGTTTAAGCGCAGACGTTCAAGACGTCAATTGAAAAGACTCATACTTAAACGCATTCAGCAGAATTGTAAAAACTTTTAGTGTAAATGTGTGTACATATGAGTATTAAACTGACTGAGCGACGCAAATAAGGGCAATGTATTTATCAAGCTATGTACATAGTTCATAACAAATCATATTCCAATCTGTCTGTGGCAGTTGGTGGCATCAACGCTGTGGCTGAACTAAAATAAATGCCAGTTATGGCATTACACTGTTTGAAGAGTGACGTGTTTAAAACTTATCGTCGTTTTATGCGGTAACTAGGTGAAATTGTGTTTATACATTAAAAGTAATCTTTGGCTCTCTGAAAGAACAGTTCCGATCATTAAAATTCTTTCTTTGATAAAAAAAGAATTGCTTTTGGTTGTGAGTGAATAAAAAAAATGAACCTTTGCAGGGTTATTTTTTTTTTTCTTTTTTTTTCTTGCCCTGCTGGGCAATGCTCTCCAGCATTCCCCAAGATCCCCAAGATTCCCAACGTTTATTACATTTTTCATTCTCCCCATAATTCGCCTGGAAAGAACGAGTCCCAATCACAAACTAGCGGTTTTTAGGTCTGCCTTAGTCACGACGCCCATCCTTACAGCCAACTACGTGGCGATCCAGGCCCAAGTAGTCAAAAACAACTTTGGATACTTATCCCAGGAAAATAGAGAGTTACTATAAACCCGGATACCCTACGGATGCAAAGCTCCATCATAAGGATTATTTTTTTCAAAATCTTTACGTTAACTTTCGTTCCAAAGAAAACTAGTAAAGGTTTGCTCCCGGCTATTGTGTCGTGGTTTGGGTTACTACATCTGGAGGCAAAAATAACTTTCATTTTTCAAATATAATATTAATCTGGTCATATAAACAGGTTAGGCGAACACTGTAGTTGTGTTTTTGAACAATGAGCACACATAGAAACCGATATTTAACTTTAATTAGTTTTATGTTACTCTTTCAGTGGTGTTATTGCTCCTAGAGTTTTATAAGGAGCTAACGATTTTATGTGGCAAATAATTGTATTGATCTTTGCTTTAGGTATTGAAAAGACTAACTTGGTTTCAGCTATTTGATTCAGAACCGAAATGCCATATAACTTTAATTTCGGAAGTCGGTGCTTTTGGTTGTTTCTTCGTTGTTTGAACACCGACTTCCGAAATTAAAAATATTTTATGCTTTTTGTTTTTTTTTTTGTTTAGAAATATGATCAATATAAAAATAATCATCAAAATCGGTACATCCAGTAAAAAGTTATGAGGTACACACAAAAATATAAAACGTGAAAACCTCCTCCTTTCTTGGAAGTCGGTTTAAATTGAGGTCAACGATGGAGCACACTTGCCTAGAAGGCCTAGAAGCAACCTATTATTTGACATGAATACTACACATTTGTAGCCATCAACACCTTATTAATTTGAAGGCTAATATGATCTATGACAATCGTTGACCTTATAAATAATAAAAAATAAAATCTTTTTATTTCAGACTTAATTGTTCCATAATATTGTTAGTGAGACTTAAAAAACTATATTAAAAGAAATAATAAATTAATTTAAGTATTTGTTGCCGTCAGGGGCCCCAGACACACGCACTTGCGCTTGAACCCAGTGCCTCAGAAGGGGGCTGTCCAGCTTGTGGCTGAGCACGTTCAGGGTGGTTTTGGTGCTCCCAAGCGTACGGAACATCAGTTTAGACTTATATAGTGAGGAGATTATTTTAAAGATCTACCAAGTTTTCTTTCAAAGGCAGGTAGGTATTCAACTTATTAATGTAACTTCCTGTAATAGGGATGTTTCCTGAGTAAAAAATATATGATTATGTTTAGTCCGTCAGTTAGATTATAGAAAAATATTGGACACGTATTTTTTCCTTTATCAAATCTATAAAAACTGACGAAGATACAAAGCATCAAAGATCAGGAGTGGGGGCTTGTGACGTTACGGCTCGCTAAAAATTGTAGCGAGTAGTGACGTCACACGAGTTTTCAACGCTCTGTATCGGCTTCATTTTTTGTTTACGTGAAAAAAGAAAAAATACGTGTCCAATATTTTTTGGAAATCTATCTGACGGACTAATTAGATTTTTTTAGTCAACTACCCTATTATCGAGTTTTCTGGTACAAGAATTACTGTCAAATTATAATAAGTAACGCATGGGATGGTATCCACTGAAGACAAAATTATAATTGACTTAAATCTTTAAGCGTGAGTGACTTGTGTTGGTCCAAACTATAGGAGGTAGAGATAGCGGTACCTAGTGGTGCCTGTAAGAGAATTATGAATATTATTTTTACGTTCCGGGAAGGTAGGTACCTACAACATGTGTATTTATCAGTATCATGATTTTCCAATATGAATTGGAAAAGCATCTTGTAAGTTTATATTTGTTTTTATTTGTATAGACACTAGCAGCGCCTCGCGGTTTCACCCGCGTAGTGCCAGTTCTCGTGGGAATATGGGGATAAAATATAGCCTATGTCACTCGGGGATAGTATAGCTTCCCAACAGTGAAAGAATTTTTCAAATCAGTCAAGCAGTTTCGGAGCCTTATCAGTGCAAATAAACAAACAAAAAAACAATCAAGGCTTTCCTCTTTATAATATTAGTGTAGATAATTTCGGTGAAGGAAAACAATGTGAGGAATCCTTTATTTGTAGTTGTCAGCATGATCATCAACAACCACATATTGCTATAATTGGTATATTTACATGAATTTGAGGTCTATGAAAAAAATAAAAATAAAATAAAATCTAAGCTAAAACAGTACACTCGACTGAAATAGTTCTATCAAAGAAGTTATTTCACACTTTTTTAGTACATTTTTGCACGATTCGAAATGTAGTAGAATAAAAATATTCAATTCCCTTTTATAATGTAATTTCACGATTTACTGTAGAGTATTACTTAGTCTGGACTTAATTGAAAAGCTGTTTAAATATTTATCAGTTAGCTGGTAGTACTGTTTATTCGAATACGGTCTACGATTGATCGATTTAATTTTCACATCTCGAGTCTCTAAGCCAAATAATTTACTCGGGACGCTCGTTCTTTGGCGGATTAGGCAAAAAAAATCGCCATCCATTTGTATCCAATTTAAAATCAAATTAGAAGTAAATACACTTTCTATTTTATCCAATCACGTGCGATCCCGAGCATCGCTTAAGTTCGCGAGGCGCGGTAAAGGAAGATTCCCCATTTCCCCAGCCGGGTGGGAGATTTACCCCAAATCGAATTCCGTTCTCCATCCGGAATGGCCTTAATTTAACGGACGAATTTGTCTAATTCCAATTCTTATGCTGTGACAAATGTACTGATTTTTATTCAGGCTCCGTCTTTTTTCTTCAAGTTTCGAAAAACGACAACATTCTTTTTTTCCCCGCTTGGGGTTTAAACCTTTAATTCCCACAGAAGATAAAACGTACTTCGGAATACACTGAATATAAATTAATTACAGATTATGAAGGTCTAATGCTATTAAAGTTGGATGAGGTAGAAAGTTTCGCCTTCAAACTGGCAGCTTACGAAAGAACAATGACCATTTTTCACCTGACTGTGTATAGTAATGAAATAAATGTTAAAATTTAGCTAATTGTATTATGTACCAATTACGCTCATCAAAATTTTAAAAGAAACGCAGGAAAAAAATATTTTTCAATTTTTCGATTAGTTTTTTTACCTAATACCAGGTATACCGAATACCAGGTTTTGAACGCATCTCAATCACTTTTTTCTACGACGTTCTATTTTACGCACTATTACATGACTTTATTCATGTCTGTTTCTGAGTTTTATACATTATTTTGGGTTTTATTCAATCAATATGTATTTCTTTATTAGTTTTTGTACAATACAGATTCATTGAAAATAAAATATTAATTTAATAAATTGATCATTCAGTATGAAATTAAGTTCGGATGGCAGAAACGGATTCTTTTTTGGCATTTGACAATTCTTCTTTTTAAAATAGCGCAGTTCTTCGTTGGTGCGTTTCCGTCTCGTTGTGTACTATACCATTTTGTGTGACTTCTTTTTACGACCCTATTTGCTACCCCCTGGACCTCGATATCTTGCTCATCTGACGGGCAATATTATATAAATAAATTAGCCCAATTGGTTGAGAAACTAAATATGAGTAGAAGGTCTACTGTTTTTCAGAGTATAGCAGCTGACAGAGATAATTTATTTATGGTTCTAGGATTAGGTTATAGTGCTGTTTGTTCTAGGTACTTACCAGATAGATAAGGCAAGGATCATATTATGGTGAACATATTCGGTTTCATGGATCATATAGAATAAAAATATGTAGGGACACACATATTTTTCTCACTACAACCTGAGAGGAACTGGTGACTTGACATTAATAAGAGGAAAAATTAAGTCCAGGCATATTTCTAGGAAACAATATTATGTCTACATTTTAGTAGAAAATAATGTGTCTGGCTGGTAAAGTCGAATATTGTTGTAATTATTTGGTCGGTCGACGAGCCATTGGATGTTGCGCTCACGTTATGACATTACTGTGGTATCACGGATGGGCTAGGTATCAAGAAAATATCTGCTCCAGCAGAATTTCTGGACGAGGTAGTTATAAGAGATTTAGATGATTATGGAGATAATTAATAAACCATTTCACATATATATAATTTGTTTTTCCTTTTTTGTTTATTTCTTTACCAAAATGTACCTATTTACTAGTTAGTAAATACAAGTGATTTGTGTTGGAGAATTATCATTATGCTGGACACTCTGTTTATTATATTAGAGCAAATCATCGAGAGTTTAGCGAGTCTACTGCGTACGCAGCGACGTAAGTTGAAGGAATACACAAAATAAAAAAGACTGTTAGACCACAGCTAAGTAAGTATTCCTATTTTAGATTACAATTCGAGAGTTAATCTGCAACACTTAGTGTGTTAGAACAAAAAGATTAACCATGACGGCAAATCCTAACCTAAAAAGTAAAATTAATATTTTTAGATTTCGCAGCGTTTAAATCGTAAAAGTGACTATGAGACATTATTTTCTAAACATACAGTTAGTATTTGTACTATACTTCATAACTATACATAAACTTTTATTGTCAGGTTTTGAAATGTATGGAAAGTGGTCATGCTTCTTTGTTTTTAATCTATTCTCTAAAAAGGTTATGCAACAAAGATGGCTCCCACAGCTTATTTTGGCGCGCAAATTGTTTCAAACATTATTGTGTGGAAAACAAAAGAATTTGTGGATTAAAAAAGGAAATTGTGAGTAAAAGTAAAATATCTTATTGTTGGTATTGCTAACATTTTGTTAAGATATTAGCCTAAATACAAATATTTTCATTAAATGAAACCCTTGACCTGGCACACACCCGCTGGTCGGTATATAACGGCCACACGTAACAATATAACAGCCAAATGTTGCCGACGTATTATTTAGCCTCTCACGATAAAATATTATTGGGCTTATATGATAATATTTTGAGGGAAGCTAGCGTAGTCTGAGAATATTACTGTATTAGAAAAATATAAGAGCATCTCTGTATAAATTAGATTAAGGAAGCTACTCGTTATATTGGATTGGGATAGAAGGGTCTTGCGTTTGATTCATTAGCTACGATGTTGATTTTGGATTTGTTGACCTGCAATGGGTACATAATGTATTAGACAAGCGTTAAAAGCCTTTTATATGAAGATAATTATGCAATTACACACAAGAATTATATATCGTATAGCGACCCGCTCCGGCTTCGCATTGCTGATGCTAAATCTCGACCATATTATGCATGTATTATACATATAAACCTTCCTCTTGGATCACTCTATCCATTGAACAAAAAAAGACGCGTCAAAATCCGTTGCGTAGTTTTAAAAGATCTTAGCATACATAGGGACGGACAGACAGCGTTGTGGCTATGCTGCGCATTGCTCAACATTTGCTGAGCCCGCTTCTTTTGCCACATTGAAAACTGTTATTTTTATAATAAATTACCTGTTTCTTTTTCATGATATAATATATAGTGTTGACCTTAAAATTTTCTTTTTTTCTTTCTTCTTCTTTAAAATATAAGACCAATTCTAGTAGGTAACTGTAGACATACCAACCGTCATTCGTAAAACGGGGCAGGTTTGTAGAAATAACTAGCTTTTTTTCCCGCCATATCCCGTTTTTCTTCCCGTTTCGGTAAGAATTTATAAAAATATCTTAAGCTTTAAGTCAAACTTCAGCGTTCTTCGACTAGTAGTTTCGGCTCTGCGTTGTCTGTAACTCACTCAGTAACGGAATATTTGTACGCATGTGTAAATATTTATTAAATTATAATTTCTCGATGTATTCTGAAGAAATAATTTTGTGTACTATAAATCCCATCCAAATTCAATAGTTTTCAATATATCTGTGTCTTATTAAGAAAAAATACTTAGTTTACAATTTCACGCTATATTTTACAATCCAACGGCGTTTGTAATTCCGGTGACATATAATATATTGATGAGCCTCATCAATTGTACCTCTTGCTAGTCACGTTCGAAATAACTAATGATAGGGTCGCGTTCAACCACAACTTAACCTGATGAAAAGCCATGAAATTTTCGACAGTACAATGCTTGTCTATAAGGAATCAATTCATTCTTCACTTGAGTATGTCCATACTTTATCGTGATATATCAACGATAGTTTATAAGATCACTCTATCTATTCTTTGTGAAGATATTATTTTGACGGAAGTCAGCGAATTATGTGAGTAATATTTTGTCAGAGCTCGGGATGCTCAAGGTTAAGGTGAATGCTACGGGTTGTTCGTGGCCATTTTCCCGTTAGATGGCGCTGAAGTCGACATTTTCAGTTTTATTTAATTTTGAGTGTAATTGGAACAATATTATGTCACAGAAATAACACCGCGCAAATCGGAGATTCCACTTTACCGAAATTAATCAAATTAAAGCCTCAAAACCCATTTGATTCACCATATTTCATACAAATCTGATTATAGTATCGTTTACACACACATAGACATGAGCGACTACTTTAAAGTCAAAAGCATTTAGCAAAATTAACCACTAGATGGCGTGAAATGAAAAGTTATTAGGCTGTACTTACGTCGAAATTAGAATTGTCTGGGGGGTAAGTTTATTCTAACGCCACCTATTACAATTATAATTATGTATTATGAAATACAAGGAATTATAATTATATAATAAAAGGTGGTATTTCTGGTGTAAACTATTTATTATTTTAGGAATGAAATGAATGTCAAGAATGCAATAGATAGTTTTATTATATTACCTTATACATTATTTTATTAAAAAACATATGTACCAACTAACAAAAATTACAAGTATTTATAGTAACAATTTATGTCTTGCTTGATACATAACTGTTTACTAAAAACAATCTTTATCAAAATAGGTATTTAGTCCCAATGCAAGTTTGAAGTAATTCAAGGTATATTTATTTACAACAATCACACACTAGTACAAGACAAACGCAAGACATTATAAATCATAACCAGACAACAAATTAGAATGAGAGATTACAACCAAGAAGGTGGAAAATGTTTGATAATATCGAAGCATCCATAATCACATATAACTAACAAAAATGGTTATATATATCTGCTAAAGTATTGTTGTGATTGTAAAGGAAATAAAAAAAAGCAAGAGTTCTTTTTGTTTTTCAGAAACCTGAAAAAAAAAAGGGTCAATGTATTGATCACATTACGATGAGCACACCATTTCAGGTTTCTGGTAACCAAAAAATTTGTGATAATTATTAGCTGCTTTATAATTTAGAAAGTATAATAGTTGATGTAAATTAAAATTAATTTAATACTTTACAATGTTTTTCTCGATTGAATTCATTTAATTATTGAAATAGTTAATTTAAAAAGAAATAATTATGTAATTAAAAAACAAAAACGATAGCTCAATGTGGGAATTGAACCCTGAGCGGCCGCGTAGGAGTCAGAGTCACTACTGACTAGGCTATTTTGCCGTTAGTGCTAGTGATGAAAATAAACAAGTATATCAGTTACACGTGGAGTTTCAAAGGCTTATTTCTTCGAAACTACTGGCCATTCTGAAATAATCCTTTAGGGTTTGCATACCCTTATGGGAAACTACTACCACACGCAGTCTCGTCCAGAAGTGAATTTCCCACACCGTGCCCTCCCCTTGTAAAACAAAAATCATTTGATGTGTTGTTTTCACTCTTCCTGATGTTCTTGATTTTCTTGTCCGTAAACCGCTGCTACACAGCTGCTACGAAAGGAAATTACTATAATTAGTATATTTTGTGTGTAACTTTTGATGTGGATGTTGAAAAACAATTTCCCACAAGAAAAAATGGAAATTATGAAGTAAATAGACAAGTAATAATTTAGTGTACCTTTCATATCAATACATTTCGATTTTTTTTGAACTTGTCTCAAAATTATTTCTGGCAGAATACAGTATTTAAAAAAGACTAATAGCTTTGGCATCATATTGCTGATAAATTCATTATCTCGATAAACTTCTATAACAGTCAAAGGTTCATTGACTGAAATAAAACATATGAAGTAACATTTATCCATGTTACTGACACGCATTTGTCCTTGAACCTGAAATAGATTTAATATTGTAGTAAGAGTAAATAACATGCTAAAATAAATTATAAAGTGGACATGCAATAGAATTATTAACTTACTTGATAGTAGATAATAATCATGCTTTTTATTCATAACTAGAACATTATTGTCCAATGTTAGAGCAAAGTTTTTCTTTTCTAGTGCAGCTGCCTCTAGGCTTTGGTTTTTCCTCGCCAATGATGGAAAACACTTGATCTCTATTATGGGTCTCTCAATTTCAATTACACCTATAACAAATTTACGTGATTATAACTAGTGTTATATTTTTTTTCCATATTTATCAAGTAAGTAAGATCCAATTTATACACATATGATACATGAATATTGATAAAGAAAGACTTACCATCTGGACTGCCAGCTAAACATCCAAATTCTTCATCAATAAAAAGACCTGAAGGCCTTACAGTTTTATTATACTGTTGCATAAATATGCTTTTTGCCACATTTTCATTTTGCTGTCCATATAACATGTCTTTTGTACAAATATTTTTTTTATATAGAATATCCTTGACAAAATTGTGACATGGTTTTGTACTCTGGCGTTTGCATACCTGTAAAAGTAAGATAAAATATTTTTTTTAAAGATGCTTTGTCTGCATAGGTGTTCTAAAAAACACAGAAATTACACATGCACATTTCTGATTACATTACCTTTTCAAATTGACTAGCAGTCAGACGGTCACTCCTATGAGTAGTATATAAATCATTTTCATGCTGCGCTACAGTAGACATTTCAATAAAAGCTATGTCTTCTGGTGACTTTTGGAATTCAGCTTACCATTCTTCACACAATATTCTCAATTGTGTTTCATCAATATCTATTGGATCACTTGCTTCAGGTCCATAGTTCTTGTCTGGTTTGGATTTTTCTCTTGGAACAAACAATCGTTTGCGTGTTGACGATTGTTGTCGTATCGCTAACTCGATTTACTGATTCCGTAATCTAACAAAAACGAATGTTAAAATTTTATAATCATTGTAACAAAATGCTATCATTGCAATCACATGATGTATCTATTTTTATTACCGTATCGGGGTACAAGAACGTTTTCTTCCTTTCTTTTTTAAAAGATTACAGTCGAAGTGTTGACTGCAAATTCTGGAACTCAGTTTTGGAACCCAATTAGGCCTATTGGTAGCAGCTATCCATGTTTCTTATTTCAGGTTTATTTGGAAATCTGCAAGTATAATAAGATACTTTTACTATCTTACATTTTTGTAGTATAGTTTATGTATTATATAACAGTATGAGAGTAGCTATGTAGTTGTAGTGTGTTTTACTAATATCGTATAGATCAAAGCCTGAATATACTACCCACATGAAAGGGTACATTCCCCGTTGAAACGTGGCCAATACTGAACTTTTAAATAAGAAAATAAAAATATTCGCCTAATCACAATTTTAGGACATTTTTCTCATTATACAGATTAGTTAGTATGTTACTGCAACTATTTGATTATAAATAGAAGAACAAAAAGTGATCGAATCGAATACTTACGAGTGAAAGGATAGGTAATCCGTCAATCTTCATCAAACTATTACTTTTATAGTTTATTACACTGTATCTTACCATTTTGCACTATTGCACAAACTTAATATGTCAAATTGAGCACGAAAAGATACGTATTCTGTTGTTATTTGGACGTAATTGTTAAAAATCAATTAGATGCAAATCGACAACAGTCACAAACGTCAAACTCGTTGTGCACAATGATGTGCGTTCCCGCTCAGCCGACACGCGATAAAGGACAGAAATATTGCTACTCCGTCTCTTTTCTTTGCTAGTGACGATAATATGTTTGTCTTTGTCTTTTGCGAATGCAAAGGAAGATAATATCCAGCAGTCTATAGGAATAATCTGTCTACGAACCATATACATGAAACGCGATTGCAGTAAAGTCAGTAAACTAATGTTTGTTTGTTCGTTGTCCGTCGATAACTATTTGTATTACAAATGTGAAAAAGTAATATGACAGGAAATACAATATATATATATATATATAGCGACTTAAAAATTAAGTTTACAAATGATACATAATAATATTATTTAGTACTTAGGTACTTATGTACCTACTTATAAAAGTTTGTATAAGTACTTGATATTATTATAACTTTACAATATCGATCGGTGATTTCTATCTATTATGAGAAGATTTTAGTTTGTAATTGTTTGTAATAGCCAGCAAACTCACGGACCGACTTGCTAACACCACCGAAAGACTACTTTTATTTAATTTTTAAAATATAATTGCGTGTAAGCAACCTATACTACAATACCTTGCAATAATGATATGAAATTGTAATGAAATACATACAAGAAAATAATATTAGTTCAAATCAATGAAAATGCATACAATTTAAAATATACAAGCAATTCCGCGCGTAAAGCCTATCACCGCACTAGCTAGCTTGGTTTCAAAATGTATTTTTATTTCAAGTCAATCGTATCATCACATTGCGAAGTTTGGCAACGGATTTTCTTAGAAATTCCGACGTTACATCTAAGGTCAAAGGGTCAAGTAATAAGAACGGCAACCTCGCGCGCCGCGTCTTACGTAGTGATGAATAAAACACCTACTAACAATAATCATAAACTAGGTAATGCTAACAATTTTTTGATAACAACAATTTTTTATGTTTTTGTTTATGATAGTTAGTTTTATGTTATTATAATGTTTTTTTTAATGAAATCCATTATTATAAATTGAGTAATGATTTTTCAAATTTATATTACCGGTTGCACGCCATCTAGCGTCAAATTATTATAACATATCGCAATCATGGCGGTATGTTTTGGTATGGTTTTGGTTGTCAAATCGCACTCACACTAGTAAACGAAATGTCAAATTTTGCCCGGTTTTTAAAACTGTTTTTCTCAATATATAGTGCAAATTATTTACCAAAAAGTCTAATGCGCACCTATTTCATTGTAGAAAAGTGATAAAATGATTCGTTTTGAGAAAAAAGTGTCTATGTACGGAGTAGAATGTATGCTTTAAATGTATGAACAGGCCAGCGAAACAATCACCTTAATAGAAATAATAATCCGAGTTGTTTTCTATCTCTTGACTTGTAGAAGTTTTTATGTTAAGGGAAGTATTCGAAATGGTATTGTACTTTGTTTATGATTATATTTCACCGGATGATTGTAAAATTCGTAAGATTATAAACTCTCTATAAAATTTCAACAGAGCATTTGGAATACTTTATACGCATCACAATTTGACAGTAAGTTTTGAATCTCTCAAAGTCATTCTGATAAATTGGGAACGGATAAGTTGGCGACCTATCACTTTACGGCTCTACAATTTGTCAGATTTTATTCTTTTTGAAAATTTTTGAAATCGTTCCAGTAGTTTTTGAGTTTATTCGTTACATACAATAGCACAAAAACATAAATCTTTCCTCTTTTAATATTAGAGAGAGTTTATCTCTAATAACCATTTTCAACATATAGAAAGACCAAAGGTATCTTACGGCCGAAACCAATAACCGATCTATCACATACTGGAGATAGAAAAACAAATGAAACAACAGAAAACCTATATCATTTTTCTTGATTTTTCTGTTGTTTCATTTGTTTTTCTATCTCCAGTATGTGATAGATCGGTTATTGGGTTTGGCCGTTAAACAGTAATACATATAATCTCAAGTAAAAAGTAGTATAAAATCAAACATCTCTCAGCACTAAGGTTTTTATATATAAGTTTTCCTATTATATTTATTTGTTTTTCTATGCAAAAAAGAATCAACGAAACGCAATTTTTACCATTATGAAAATTTTCCCTAAAAACCGCGCTATTTTTATTTCATCCGTCCATATAATATAGACTTGTTTACACGTCAAGCTGTCTTGGCCCTATATTAGAGCTGTAACTAGCTAAAATGGGAGCGTGACAACTAACCCGGTCTTACGAGGCTATGACTGTCACGTGTCAGTGTCGCACGTCATGAGATTGCGTGACAAATTGCGCGGTTTTGTTGACACTTGCACTTTTATTGGAAGGGAAAATTTTGATGATGCGGAAAAGATTCACGTTATTCACGTTTGGAACAAGATGGGTGCCAGTACCCTATTTTTTTTTTGTTATATGTAGATTTTGCTGTAGTACGGGTTCGGTGTTTTTATTTGTTGAATGAGTTCAGGGCCACAAGTCTGCTATTTTTATAAATTTGTCATTGCAACACGATCCCAAAGTCATTTTGCTAAAAGTTCATAATCTGCTAAATTCATAATGATCGATCATTGGTCCGTCAATGGTCTCGTAATATTTTTTGATAACCGAGCTATAAAAGCAATGACACAATGATGTTCTAATGGTAGGTCACTGATCAAAGGAACTATCAAGATTTTAGCAGATTACTGCATACGTCTGCCATTCATTTGTCATTATGTACGAGATTACCATTCTATGCCATTTCTTTCAATGGAGTGTCAGTGTTTGACCATTGGAAAGTCATAGTGACGCTTTTATATTAGTAGATTACCAAACTTCTAAAAATCAACCATTATGAAATCAAAGATAGACCATTCTGAGACTATTGTAATAGCAGATTTGAGGCCCTGGGATTTATCAATGTTAAGCTTGCGTGTGATAAAGAGTGATAATCTTAAATCAGGCAAGGCAGGGACTCCACACTATGAAACATCACATATTACAAAAAACAGTCTCCTAAAACGTGCTTGTCTCACTATTTCTTATTTTTTGCGGCGAAGGAAGAAAGAGAACTACTATTCCAAAATATATGTATGTAGCAGTGGTGGGCGAGTGAGCAGTGGTGGCCGAGTGGTAACGGCCCCGACTTACGAATTGTAGGTCGCGGGTTCAATCCCAGCCAGGCGCATTACTTTGTGTAATTAATTTCTTCACCACTGCTCTCGAAACGGTAAAGGAAAACATCGTGAGGATACCGGCATGTCCTAAAACCAAAAATTCGAAGACATGTGACATTCAACAACCCGCACTGGGCCCGCGTGGTGGATTACGGCCCATTCCCTCTCCTAGAGAGGAGGCCTGTGTCCCAGCAGTGGGAACATTAAAAGGCTGACCTAATTTTTATACGCGCAGATGATCAAAACGCAAATTCCCAAACTACAGACCGTAAACAAATAATGTAGGCCATAGCATACAAATATTGGTTAACTGATACCGATCATTCAACCACTGAGCTGAGTCGGCAATAAATTTATGATTTTAGCAGTTTATTGAAGTAACTTACAGCGCCTCGCGGTTTCACCCGCGTAGTTCCCGTTCCGGTGAGAATATGGGGATATAATATAGCCTATGTCAACCGGGGATAGTAGAGCTTCCCAACAGTGAAATAATTTTTAAAATTGATCAAGTACTTTCGGAGCGTATTCAATGCAAACAAACAAAAAAAACAATCAAATCTTTCCTCTTTATAATATTAGTGTAGATAAAAATGATACGAGTTTAATAAATGCTGATGTACTAACTCAGATAAGTAACTGTGATTTTATGTTTCCTTACACATACACCACCGAGAGCATAAAAAGAAAAATTAAACGGAAGATAAATGAATATTTCACTCATTTTCATTCGTACATTCATCATATATTCTCACCCCAGCTGATTCAGCAAAAAACAAAGATTGCGGCTTGACTTACAAAATGGTTATGTTCTAAAAACGATGTGTTGCAAGAAAATCTTCATTATTTCTGTATGTATTACCTTTTTGAGGTTCTTATTAAGGCCTATTAACCTCATTTGAAAATACAAATATGGTTTAAAATTAAAAAAAAAAATAGTTAGGGAAGCAACACGAACAGCATGCAAAGAAAAATAAAACGGAGAAAGTTATATTATAGTCAAAGCTCATCAGAAGAAAATAAATTTTATGAATAAAAAAATCTTTAAGTTCTTTAAGTTAAATCTTTAAGTCGCTGAAAATCAGCGCTTCGACTCTGTCTCGTACAAGAGTCCTAGCATTATGCTGAGCGACAGCCGTTTTGCGCAAATGTGATTCATACCTTCCCAACTTTTAACGATTATTTTTGTTTTAGTTTTAAGCTTTATTTTTAAATTATTTGGTGTGCGTCATGCTTGGCGCAAATAAACAGTTTTTCTTTCTTTCGTTTCTTTTCTTAAGTTAAGAATTCTCATATTTATGGTTCAAGAATCAATGTAATTTTAGTTCAAATTAAAACTACTGACAAAATTAAAGATACAATCATAATAGAGAATATTTATTACGACCTCTATCAAATATCTACATATATTTTCCCCACATCTGCATGAAAATCAAAATCACTTAGAAGCGTAACACCAAACAGCTCTGGATGTTCAATATCGGAGGGAGGCAGTTGCAATGTCATGCAATTACGAACGTGTTCGCAATGTGCCCGTCATTGTTCGCAGTTCCTTCTACTCGAGAGCTTTGAGAAGGTCGCTTGGGATGTTACGAGTTTACTTCTGTTTTAGTTATCCACTGTGTAGGAATCTTTGTTGGTCTTGACTGAGGATCTTCGTTCTATTTTGTTAGTTTCGTGAAAGTATGACTATTTTGTTGTACAGTGCCATTCAAGCCAAATTCTTTATCCTTCTATTAAAGTAACAAGTATTTCAATACTCAACAATGAATCACTGGTAATAAATTATGTACCAATAATTAAAGGTTCACGCTTTCACCTAACCGAACCGTTATCATCACCCAAATAGCGCACAGTATTAATATATCGCAAAACTGAAAAGCCATTAAATCTAATTGCCAGTTGCATAGCTCTGGGCAATCGAATATCAATCACGCACTTTACATTCAAAAAGTAAATATAGCTCTATGAATTTTACAACAATGGACACGCAGTATCCGGCTCGAAATGGTTTCTACCGGCGCGTGCTGGAAAGGCCTATCGATATTCTGAAATCGAAATTCCAATGAAGTGTTTGCTTGATTGCTTATTTCAAGAATGATAATGATTATTTTGTGGAATTTTCTGTTAACACAAAAATCTATGTCCATGGAATGGTGGAACCATTTTTAAAATCTGCAAAAGCCAATTTACACCCGAGCCTAATATGTATAAACAGAAAACTATGTTACATGTAAGTATACTAAAATACCAAAAAATATGAAAGTTCCAAACAAAAATAGTAACAAATGCAGTAGGCCTCAATTCACACTGGTTTTGCGGGCTCGTTCGCCAAATTTGCAGTGTGCGCTCATTTCGATGAACGACATCGGTATATCGATGCAAATGACCCGTACAGCCTGTTCATTATCATCCACATCGGAAATTAATTCTCGGCGGGATTTGTCGAATGTTAGTTAAACTGTTTTACATCGAGCGTTTGATGGCGTATGTCATGCCGACGTTTTACCGGGAGCGTTTGTGATAGTTGTTTTTGTTGTAAAGTTTATTGGTTTTGCAAAGAAAACGCACTGTTTGTTAAAAAACTGATAAATACGTAACATATATAGTTTACTTTTTAAAATAAAAATGGGTTGCTACAAGGAACTATGTTAGGGTCATACTAGATTATGTTTTAAAATTTTGATTCCCTTTTTATTGTGGTGGACTATACTATTTCCAACATTACTTAGGTAAATCCCAAATGATATTGAAATATGAGGTTTTGTTCCTACAAATGTATCTATTACAAAGAAAAATAAATTTCGAGCATTTTTAACAATAGCAAGCAACCTTTAATTCTACATTTAATTATATAATAGTGTAAATAGCATTAGATAAACACAATCACTCAGGTAAAATTTCATGAACTGCCAATACCAACAGACATCAATCTACATCACTATCCAACAGAAATCGATAACGCCACAAACTATTCCAAACATGCAAAATCCCTATTCCTAACATTAACTACTAAGTAACAACAAACCAAACATTAGTACGTGTGCATCACCTAACAGAATCCGAACCTGTCGATCTAGTTCCGCAAATGCCATTAAATTTCAATATAATATTAGTAGAGTTTCAAAGTCAAACAGTGGTGGGAATCGCAGAAATCCATCGCGGAATAGAAACGAAAACGGCAGACTAGAATAATATGGTAATGTAAGAGCTCACATCTAGATGTGTGCTTGCCTGTTTGTGTTTGTAAGAGGTATTGGTAAAAGTGAGGCTGGTATTTGAAAGGATCGGTGTAGGATTTGGTAATATTTTGTTACGACGGTGTATACGATTGTTGTTGCGATATTTGCGTCCGATATTGATGCTATCCTATAACAGGTTCCTCATTTCGTCTACTACTAACTTTTTTTAAACTACTATGGAGTACATAAACAATGGGCTGTGGAGGTCTGGTCAGCCGCTCCACGTTAAATACTGGTATTCAGCTGAATCCGGTATTACTGTAAGCTGAACCCAATATAGTTGGGAAAAGGCTAACAGATGATGATGGAGTACATATTCTATTTATCTTTAGAATTTAAATTTAACCGTTATTTGCGTAAGATACAAATTTAAATCTCCTCCATCAAAATAATGTCACCTTTGACTGTGCTACCACTTAAGATCAACGTTTTATAGTTTTTAAATTCACCCATAAGTTTTACTTTTAATATTTATATAACAGCAGTGCTATTCTGTAAGAACTCACGTGCGAATTCGATTCATATCTCATTTTCGATTACGCTTCGTAACTCACCTGAAGTGAAAAGTATTTGATATTCTGACTGTGAAGTTAAGTTCCCTTCACCTATGTTCTCACTTAGTGGCGCTAGTGTAGTTTTCATCAAGTTACAGAATACCAAATACAGTTTTCACCGCAGAATCAGAAGTGAGAACTGGAGTGAGTTCTTACAGAATAGCATAGCAGGTAATGCAATGGAAACAACAGCCTTCATTAACGAGAACAATAGAACAATGATTCCACGAATATAATGACAATTAATTTTAAAATATATTATTATTTCCGATATGGCTATGTCGTTCTATCATCGCTACATTATTGTATAACTGGTATCAGTTTGCACTGTAAGCGACTGCTTGTGTAAATTTACTCTCCCGGATAGCTACACAACCATTTACATTTGTAATGACTAATCTGTTATATCGATATAGTCAGAAGGCAATACTACTTCATAGGTGCAATCATTTACAACAAAATGGGATTTTGAACGTTTACCCCCTTACTTCGCGCGAGTGTAAATCGATTACTCATAAGTGGCTCAGTTCCCTATCTTATCAAGCGTCTGTCTTATGATGAACTTGAAAAATTTGTAAGAACCTTTATACATATTAAGTAAAACTATCCCTTTCATTCCCTCCACCTTCAATACATATGTTTGTACATACACCTACACATACTCACACATTCAATCACGCGTATACACAGACATAGATACACGACACTTACACATATTCATATGCATTATTAGTTATTTTTATCTTTTGTATTTTATTCATATACAGGATGACTTTGAATAGATGCGACAAAATGAAATGGGAGCTTCAGTTACAGTAACATAGTAATTATAAACTGTTTTTTCTACAATCTAAATCGTTAAAAAAAGTTACGTGGTTGGCGTTTTAAAATGATCCATCGATGTTAATATCTTTATTTAAGTACGAATTATCGGTATTCCAGAAAAATAATTAATATGCAAAATAAATAAGAAAAATTAAAGTATCAAAAAATCTCGTCCAACTAATCGCAGTGCTCAATGATCGTTGTGGAGTACTCGCGTTATTAAACGTTGCCATTCATAGCGGTGATAAAAGTTCATTAATTTTACGTTTGGTATGTTCTAAATTTTCTTGACAACACGTATTATTGTATATTTAAATATGTCGCATCTATTCAATTTCACCCTGTATATAGTTTTACCGTTGCCCCCTCCAGGTGGGCGCTATTGGCCGCAACAGAGTATTTGTTACTAATCAGCCGCATTAGCGAACACAAACTTTTTGTAAATTTGCTTTTTGTTCCAATCAATATTTGTTTCTGTACTATAGGTAAATTATTCATTAGTGACTGCAGTTTGGTTATACGCAATATACCTTTTAAATTTTATTAAATTTAGCCATATGTAAAGTACCATAAATTCCCATTATCATAATCGTTTTATTATTAATTAATCATGAGGAAAAAAGTATCGAATGGTTAAAAAATCAGGTCATCAAATTGTTTGTCGGGAAATTCCTAGTCCAATTAATACAATTTAGAATTTCAATCACAAAATATGATTGGATTTTAAAAAAGAATTTTTAAAAATACACTAACTTAATAGACGAACTAGTCGAACCAAACAAACTGACGTCTTGATCATGCAAAAGTTACCGAGCAGCCTTACTACTTCTGAAATATGCAAAACAGTTCTTATAGACATTATTTTTAAACCTATTATACAAGCATAACCCTCTCAGCGCCGTAAATAAAAGTAATGCGCGTTTTATTAATTATTCAGAGTGCATCAAGCAAGCACTTCGCAAGCGGTTGAAAAAGTTAATTTTCATGTCTTTACTGAGCTCGTGTGGATTTAGTATTTCGTTTATTTATAGAACGTTTTAGATTAAAAGTCTCTCGGGATGTTTGAGATACAGTTCAGGATTATGTTTTTCTTTGAATTCTTCTCGTAAATTAAGTTGTGTTGTTGGTTTGAATTTTTAATTGAATGAAGCAGAGTTGTTTCTACGTACTGCTATGTTGTTTGGATATGTTTCATTTAAGTGTAAACAATGTAATCAAGTAAGAGTAAACAATGTTTCATATAATATTTTTATCTACTTTAATAGCAGAGCATTGCTGCATTATGCTGATATTCACTAAACTAAGGTAGAATTATGTAAAAAGATGTTCAGATTCGATTAATAAAAATCTTTCTTTGTTGAAAATGTACCCTTCTGCGTCAAGCCAAGGGAAGGGAAGCTTTGGAAAAGTTCTCATCTTAGATCAAGATAAATGGTTGCGGAATTTGTTCGAAAGAGTCACCGCGGCCCTGGAACGCAAAGGGCACAAGAAGGATCACGGATGGTTTTTAGTCAGTAAGAGTCTGACACTCCCTTCCGCTCCGCCCAGAGCGGGAGAAGTAATTTGATGCTTTCCCATAAAAAAAAACAAGATACATTTTAATTCTTTCATGTCTTAACAGCTCTTCGACTGTCTATGAAACTTTGGACTCGTATAGATCGTGTCTTAGACAAAAGATATTTTTTATACTGGAGTGTGTTCTCACTACCCTTGAGATAATTTTTTACTTTAGCCACAGGCAAAAGCCAGAATTGTACGAATTTTGACCCACATTATTCTTCTATATAAAATGGTGCAATGAGAAATGTCTGAACTTTAAAACAGTTCTCAGACTGAGTTTCTTTAAACATTTCAGTCAAATAGAAAACGCCGACGCGATCTCGTTAAAGAAAGAGTCTAAGGCGAAGTGTATACATATTAAATCTTTTCATAAAAATACATCAATAAATATTTATTTTTGTGTAAATCTTGTTTCACTAGTAAAAACACTTTACTAAAGCAGACTTAAAACATGATCATCATAAATATATTTAAAATAAAATAACTAACGTTATTTTAAGAAAACATAACCGGCCAATTGCGAGTCGGAATCGCGCACCATAGGCCTGTACCATTGTGCAAATGAATCATCCTTTGGAAAGTGCTCCCTCTGATGCAATAGGGACAAATAAAGAGGAGAAAATAAATCCAGAACGGTGTGAGGGTTGTAGAAGATGATTATTGCTAGAGCAATGATTTTAATGTCACATGTCTTCGAATTTTTGGTTCTAGGACATGCCGGTTTCCTCGCGATGTTTTCCTTAACCGTTTTGAGAGTAATGGTGATGAAATAAATTACACAAAGTAATGTGCCTGGCTAGGTTTGAACCCGCGACTTACAATTCGTAAGTCGGGGCCGTTACCACTCGGCCACCACTAGATAGTCATGTAGTAGCGCTCTTAAGGTAGATGTTGTAAATAAGTACGAAGTTATATCCCAAATCGTTCATTAGAATAGTAAGTAACACTAGGGGCGAGGTTCCCTGGTGTTATAATATGCAGGAAAAGCTTTCAGATGCGAATGCGTACTGAAGAGGTTTAGTTAGAAGTTTTAAACTTACTTAATAACAAAAACAATTTTCATATTTTTAACCGACTTCTAAAAAAGGAGGAGGTTCTCAATTCGGATGTTTGTATGTTTTTTTTTATTGTTTGTTCGCGCATAACTCCATCGCTTTTCAACCGATTTGAAAAATTCTTTTTTTGTTCGAAAGGGTATACTTCCCAAATGGTCCCATGAAAATTTTATCGAAATCAACCAAGCGGTTTTCGAAAAATCAACAAAAATCTAAAAAAAAATATCTACATTGTCTACATTGACGACCTCTTAGTTTACTCTGCAAAGGAGCAGTACGTTTTTTAACACCAATGTGATTGGTTCGTTTAGGTGGGGAGGGGATGGGATGTAGGTACCACTTAAAAGTGAAAAATAAAAATAAAACTTTTTACAAAAAATAAAACCGACTTCTAAACAAAAAAACCAAAAAGTATAAAATAACTTTAATTTCGGAAGTCTGTGTGTTCAACAACAAAAAAGCAACCAAAAACACCGAGTTCCGAAATTAAAGTTATTTTATACTTTTTGGTTTTTTGTTTAGAAGTCGGTTTTATTTTTTGTAAAAAGTATTTATGAGGTCAATAAATTCATGCGAGTTAGGCTTATTTTGCAATAGCGTGCTATCAGAGCCATTTATAATCTTTGTCGCCGCGATTCTCTTAGGGAACTTTTTAAAAAGATTAATATTATGACAGTCCCTTGTCAATTCATATATGAAAATATTATGTATGTGAGGAAAAATCGACATCTCTTTAGCAAAATTAGTGATAGACATAATTTTAATACTAGAAATAGAAATAAATTAGATCAACCATTATATAGATTAGCTAAAGTACGTACATACATCTTTCATAGGGTACAGTGTTAAATGTTACAACAAAATACCTTGTGACATATTAGAATTAAATGAAAGGAAATTTAAAACCTATGTTAAAAGAACACTTTATAAACAAGCATACTACAAGCTAGAAGATTATATTCAAGATAAGAATGCTTGGAAACATGCTGGTCCTGCTCCATAGGACAATATTGGGCGTAGTAGACAAAGACAGGTGTAGTTACTGATCTTTTATAGTTAATTTAACACTGATTCATTGTTGGTAATTATATAAAACAAGGATTAAAAAAAAATTGTAAATATGTGAGTACTATATCCCTGATTGGCAAATGTATTAATTTTACCTCTGCTGTCGTTACTTTGTTGTACCTGTTAGTAGTATAGTAGGTACTTAATTTTATTCGGGTGCATCGTCCTCACATATAACCAATTGGCTAATGTATACAAAATATTGTAAAACTTATACATATTTGAAAAGAGTAACTATGGAGTTTCTTGTCCGTTCTTCTCCATAAGAATCTACTTTTTGCGAATGGACAACTAGAGTCACTATAATATTTTTATTTTCAAATGTTTTGACGTTCAAAAGTGCCGTTTAATGGTCTAGTTGAAATAAATGAATTGACTTTGACTTTGCCCAACAGTAACAGGCCATCAAAACATGACAACAACAAAAAATATTCAAATATTTTTACCATTAAGTACTTAACAACCCGTTTTTACCGCCTAAAATATAAAATCTCTCATTTAACAACGCAACTTGACAATCAACATGTCAGATGAAGTGTTAAAAAAAAATACCACAAACAAAAATTGAATAATTTTTATATCTCGCTATGCAAACGCTGGCATTATTGCCGGGTTATATGAATAAAATGGCGTAAGCGTCCGGGCTGTTAGGTTATTGCTTCCGTTTAAGTGCGTCGGTGCTGGTAGAACAAAAATGTATAAAAATGTCTGCGTGTATTGTTAATATGGCTCATATATTCTTGTAACTATTGTCTGGGTTATATATGGGCGGTGCGAGGCAATTGTTTTTTTTTTTAATTTTTAGGAGGAGCATTCGCAGGGTTACAATGCTACAACTACTTTTTTTTTCATTTTCAATGGCTGCCGTGACTTTTGTTTGAATTTGGAACTGTGCAATTTAGAAATGAGTTCTTGTTGAATTATGACTTGGTTTTAATTGGTTTTTTATTGCCGTAGGCTGGTCAGCCCCGCAGTTAATCTTTTTTGGTATTCCGTATTGGATTCGAAAAAAAAAGAAACAAACACTTTCAGTATTTATGTTTCAGTACAACGATGGTAATGAAAAAGGCATAAACACATCCTACTAACCATAGCCAATCCAATGTTGCATAACATTGTGTTATTTAAGATGTTACATAAAGGCTTATAACTAAATTCAATTACGTTTCCTACCAGGAAACAACGATATATAAAGTTTTCTAGAACAATGGTGCATATAAATAAAATCTTAACTAGCAATAATTATATAAAAAAAGTAAATAATTAGTGATGATGAATTTCGTAAGTTAAAATAAAATTAAACTTAAAAACAATTAAAATATCACATAAAAAATTGTCTTGATCGCTGTCAGCTAGGTAATACGCCCAAGAGACTGACGACATTGCCACTTTGAATAAGTAAGGCGAAGACTCTGGACAAAGCACATGTCAGTTCTTGGATAACGGGAAGTGTCAACTAGCCGTTTCAAAATTTCTTTGAAAAGGCTGTGAGCACAAGGGCCCCACGGCCTGAGTGCAAATAAGTTATATACTTACGTTGAGGTTTTCCGCAGCTGCGGTAGCGCCAGCACAAAACGATGAACAAGGAAGATGGGATGGCGCAATAGTACCGTCACAGGTTGCGTTCCACACTTAAGGCCTACTTATCTACCATAGAACCAAAGACATAGGTACCATCAGATTTTTGTCAACGTCACGTGTCAAGCCATTGGATTCCAATATGGCTGGAACGCAGACGGGAACGATTGTTTGTCGGATAATGCCATTTAACTTAACGTGTCGCGCAGAACGAAGAAAAGTCGTGGTGGATAACATGGGGCTCCTAATCATAGTGAAGCAGCGAGGCGGAATCTGATGACGTCGAACAAAGTGTCTATATTCCACGACAGCTGTAGTGTTTGAAGCCATATACTATAGTATCTGTACTTTAAATACTGCAGATACTAACATATTGTACTACTAAACACTTACGTTTTAGGTATTTTATGCCTTTTATCCATTGTAACATCTCATTATGTTCACATGATTTGTCTTTGACTTTTAGATTATCTTCAGTTACATATACTGAAATTAATGAAGTGCTTGTATTAGTAGTGGAATTCGTTATTGAATGCTTTAAGCGTTGATTCTAAACGATTTCACTGAATATAAAATCACCTTTTTAATATTTTTAATATTTATTTTCTTGTTGTGACATTTTATGTCAGAGTTGTCAAACTGTAATATTTTTCTTTATGTAATTGCTCTATAGCTTTACTAAAAAGGTTTAACTGTTTGTAAATACTAAAATTCACTTTATATTTGTGTTTAATAGATTAATATAAGATGTTAAGCTATATTCTGTTTTCCTTCTGTATAGCTATGTTATAAACTGTATTTCTAAAATTCTTATGAACGCTCTCACTTAGATTATTTGTAAACGGAATACTGGCTATAAACCTCACTGGCATTCTAACTGAATTGAATTTTGAATTGTTCCGGAAGAAAACATACGTTTTGAATTATGAATTATAGAACGTGAGTCTTGGCTATATAAAGGGCTGAGGAGCCAGGATTCGGCAGTGTGACGACAGGGTTCAACTGAGAACCATCTACCAGTATTACGCCGGAGTTCCATGGTGAACCATCTCCGAGGATAACGACGGGGTTCAACTGAGAACCGTCTACGAAGTTCTCTCCGCGGGAGCGCTGGAGCCCGCGTGCGGGCCTTACTGAGGGGCCTCGCGCTGTGCGGCAACCGAGGTTGCGAGCCGGCGCTGCACCAGCATCGGCTTCGGACCTACTGCCTGGCTTCTCTGGCAAGAGCCCAGAGGCCTAACCAAGTAACTTTTTAACAGTGTTTTGACCATTTCTGAGAGCGTTAGATAGGTGGTGGTTAGGTGAACGTGTGTCAGTAGTAAGTGTAGTTCTAAGACATTTTTATAATAATATAATTGTACGTCATATTTCCTCTTTTATTTATTTGTGAGGGAAAAACGTTACAGTTATATTAGACTTAGGGGAGTCCGTTTCTACGCAGTAGAGTAGTACCAGAGTGGATCTACCCTAAGTCCACTCACATTCGACACAACCTAGCTGGGGGGTTTGTGTATACTCGTCTCGCCCGGCTAGCTCAGTCGGTAGAGCATGAGACTCTTAATCTCAGGGTCGTGGGTTCGAGCCCCACGTTGGGCGCCAAACTGTAACGTTTTTCCCTCACAGTTAAATAAAAGAGGAAATATGACGTACAATTATATTATTATAAAAATATCTTAGAACTAAACTTACTACTAACACTCGTTCACCTAACCACTACCTATCTAACGCTCTCAGTTATGGTCAAAACACGGAAAAGTTACTTGTTTAGGCCTCTGGGCTCTTGCCAGAGAAGCCAGGCAGTAGGTCCGAAGTTGATGCTGGTGCAGCGCCGGCTCGCAACCTCGGTTGTCGCTCAGCGCGAGGCCCCCCAGTAAGGCCTGCACGCGGGCTCCAGCGCTCCCGCGGAGAGAACTTCGGAGACGGTTCTCAGTTGAACCCCGTCGTTATCCTCGGAGATGGTTCACCATGGAACTCCGGCGCAATACTTGTAGATGGTTCTCAGTTGAACCCTGTCTTTACTGGCAGTAGTAATAGTCATTGAGCGAGACTTGGATAACGTGAAGCCTAATTTCAAAATTTCCAAGTGGGAATTATTACCTAGTATTGTAATAGAACTACCACTATCTAGTAAACCGGAAAATAAATCTCTTGGCTCAATTGATATTCCGATTAGTTACAATAATCAAACTCATCTAATCGAAGCTTTTGTTTTTCCAAATATATCTCCTTCTATTATTTTAGGAGTTGATTTTTGGAAAAAGTTTAACCTTGTCCCTCACATACTTTCTTCGGCTTTCAAACCAGTGACTAGATGTTCAGTAGTTACTGAAACTACTAAACAAGTACTCCCTTATGATTATCTCTCATCAGAGCAAAAGACTATTGCTGATGACATGATTAATCGTTTTAAAGCTATATCGTTTGAAAGTAGAGGTGTACTTGGCCGCACTCATCTTATTAGTCATCATATTGATACTGGTGACACTCCACCAATTAAACAACGGTGCTATCGACTTTCTCCTGAAAAACAAAAAGCTCTCATTAAAGAAATTGATAAAATGTTAGAATGGGGTGTTATTGAAAAATGCGAAAGCCCTTGGCTTTCCCCGGTTATCATTACACCTAAAAAGAATGGCGAATGGCGTTTCTGTGTTGATAGTCGTAAACTAAATTCGGTTACTCGTAGAGACGCGTACAGCCTCCCATTCGTTAATGAAATTTTAGATAACCTTAAGAATGCTAAATTTCTCTCTAGCATTGATATTGCTAAAGCTTTCTGGGAGATACCGTTGAAAGATGAATCAGATAAAGATAAAACAGCTTTTTATGTTCCCGGTCGAGGCATGTATCGCTTTGTTATCATGCCCTTTGGACTAACTAATGCTCCAGCTACTCAGCAAAGACTTATGGACATGCTTTTTACTCCCGAATTTGATAATAAAGTATTTTGCTACTTAGATGACATTATTATCATCTCTGAGTCATTTGAGGAGCATATCTCTTATCTACTTAAAGTCCTTGAGAAGTTAACTTTAGCCAATTTGACTATTAACTTTGATAAAAGTCAATTTTTTAAAAATGAATTAAAATACTTGGGGTATATTGTAGACGAAAACGGTTTACGATCAGATCCAGCTAAAATTAAAGCGATATTAGAATTTCCTACTCCCACTACTCGTAAAGAAGTAAGGAAGTTTCTTGGAACTTGTAGCTGGTTTCGTCGATTTATTCCCAACTTTAGCACTATTGTAGCACCACTTAATAAACTAACTTCTTCCGGTAAAAACGCCCCTAAATTCTTTTGGGATAAAGATGCTACTTTGGCATTTAATAAACTAAAAGAAGCTCTTGTCACTACTCCCATACTAGCTTGTCCTGACTACGAAATCCCTTTCTCTGTGCACTGCGATGCTTCTAACTTTGGCATCGGGGGTATGTTAACTCAAGAGAAAGATGGAAAGGAAGTAGTCATAGCTTATATGAGCAAATCCTTAAGCAAAAACGAGCGTAATTACTCAACCACGGAAAGAGAAACCCTCGCGGTAATAACAGCTTTAGAACATTGGCGTTGTTACATTGATAATGGTAAACCATTTACTGTTTATACAGACCACGCGGCACTTAAGTGGTTCCTTAATTTATCTAACCCTTCTGGTAGACTAGCACGGTGGGCTCTTAGGTTATCAACTTTTAATTTTACTTTAAAACACAAACGAGGTAAAGATAATCTAGTCCCAGACTTACTATCTCGCGATTTAACAATATTACCTCTTGGCGTTAATCCTGTCTCGCATGGTTCCCAACCTGAATCTTCAGCATTGGAAGTCTATAACAAAATACTTCTGGAATGTCGCAATAATCCTGATCAATATCCCAATTATACTGTTCGGGAAAATAAATTATTGCGCTATACTCATTCTCCCTACGCGTTAACGGAAGATTTCATGTGGAAAGAAGTTCCTCATCCTGATCTCCGGGAATCCCTTGTCAAAGATAACCATGGGTCCCTGGATCAACCACATCTTGGAATTTTTAAAACTTACAAAAAATTATCACTTTTATATTACTGGCCAGGTATGTTTAAGGACATCGCTAAAATAATTTCTTCCTGTGATACTTGCTTAGCTTACAAACACGCTAATCACTCTCCCTTTGGCCTTATGGGTAAACCAAAAATTTGCTCCAGGCCCTTTCAAACAATATCTTTAGATATAATGGGTCCTCTGCCTATGACTAGGCGAAGGAATCAATTTATTTTAGTAGTTAACTGTTGTTTTTCTAAATATTCCCTAATCTTTCCACTAAAACGGGCTACTAGTGCCAATATAATATCTTACTTAGAAAATTTTATTTTTCTGGTTCATGGTGTACCACAGACTATCATTATGGATAATGGAGCGCAATTCCGATCCCATGAATTTGACAACTTTCTTAAGAAATATAAAATTCCATATATATTCTTTTCTCCTCACTATTGTCCTCAGGTTAATCCTACTGAAAGGTACAATCGTACTATAGTCACAGCGTTATCATCTTTGGTAGGTGAAGACCATAGATCCTGGGACATTCATCTTCCTAAAATACAATATGCAATGAACAGCACAACTAATGCTACCACTGGTTTCTCTCCTAACTTTTTGGTCTTTGGTCGTGAAACGGTTACTTCTGGCTCACTTTATACGCCAACTTCTAACCTCGATGAAATTGTTTTTCTACCTAGAGATATCTATGCTTCTAACATAGCTTTATTGTCTGCAACTTTTGATAAAGTACAGACAGCCCTCTATATTGCTCATACTCGTAACTCTTCTCACTACAATGAACGTCATTCTTTTAAAGAATATAACGTTGGTGATACAGTCTGGCGAAGAAACTATGTAATTAGTCAGGCTGGAACTTATTTCAGCGCAAAACTAGCTCCGAAATATATAAAGTGTAAGGTGTTACAAAAGCTATCCCCATTAGTTTATGTACTAGAAGATCCTAATGGCAATCAAGCTAAATGGCACATTAAAGATTTTAAAATATAATGTATATAATTATGTAAATAAATTCATCCTTAGTATTATACTCATGACTCATATCTATCTTTTCCCTTCTTCTAACTATAGAGTTGTTTTCGCTTATATGAACTCTATTAGTTTTCTTGTCTTTCTTTCATCTGGTTCTTAAACCATTCGGGAGGCTCTTCCTAATTTTAACAGTTTATCTGAACTAGTCAGATACAACTGAGAAGTGCTTTCAGGTATTATTACCAAACCTTCTAATTTACTAGCTCTCCAAGTTAGTATAACTCTTGTTTTATACACTATTAAGAAGTGCTTTTAGGTATTATTACCTAACCTTCTAATTTACTAGCTCTCCAAGTTAGTATAGCTCTTGTTTTATACACTATTAAGAAGTGCTTTTAGGTATTATTACCTAACCTTCTAATGTACTAACTCTCCAAGTTAGTATATCAACTGAAAGGTTGATCGGAGCGACTGGCAACTCCGTAAAAATAAGTCTTTGCTAAAACTTTTTCATATTTTTGGGTTTTCGACGCGAGCGGCTAACAGACTCCGAAAATAAGCCTACTGTTATGTACTAACAGGTCGAGTAGTGATCATTGAATGTGAATCCTACCTGACCTAACTTCGTAAGATGTCTGTGTGATTGAATGAGGTATGTAAGTTAAGTGAATGTTGTTAAACTTTAACCTTACAAAATTTTTGTTCTAGACCAAAAATTTTCTCGGGGTCGATGGGGAAATATAGTATCTGTACTTTAAATACTGCAGATACTAACATATTGTACTACTAAACACTTACGTTTTAGGTATTTTATGCCTTTTATCCATTGTAACATCTCATTATGTTCACATGATTTGTCTTTGACTTTTAGATTATCTTCAGTTACATATACTGAAATTAATGAAGTGCTTGTATTAGTAGTGGAATTCGTTATTGAATGCTTTAAGCGTTGATTCTAAACGATTTCACTGAATATAAAATCACCTTTTTAATATTTTTAATATTTATTTTCTTGTTGTGACATTTTATGTCAGAGTTGTCAAACTGTAATATTTTTCTTTATGTAATTGCTCTATAGCTTTACTAAAAAGGTTTAACTGTTTGTAAATACTAAAATTCACTTTATATTTGTGTTTAATAGATTAATATAAGATGTTAAGCTATATTCTGTTTTCCTTCTGTATAGCTATGTTATAAACTGTATTTCTAAAATTCTTATGAACGCTCTCACTTAGATTATTTGTAAACGGAATACTGGCTATAAACCTCACTGGCATTCTAACTGAATTGAATTTTGAATTGTTCCGGAAGAAAACATACGTTTTGAATTATGAATTATAGAACGTGAGTCTTGGCTATATAAAGGGCTGAGGAGCCAGGATTCGGCAGTGTGACGACAGGGTTCAACTGAGAACCATCTACCAGTATTACGCCGGAGTTCCATGGTGAACCATCTCCGAGGATAACGACGGGGTTCAACTGAGAACCGTCTACGAAGTTCTCTCCGCGGGAGCGCTGGAGCCCGCGTGCGGGCCTTACTGAGGGGCCTCGCGCTGTGCGGCAACCGAGGTTGCGAGCCGGCGCTGCACCAGCATCGGCTTCGGACCTACTGCCTGGCTTCTCTGGCAAGAGCCCAGAGGCCTAACCAAGTAACTTTTTAACAGTGTTTTGACCATTTCTGAGAGCGTTAGATAGGTGGTGGTTAGGTGAACGTGTGTCAGTAGTAAGTGTAGTTCTAAGACATTTTTATAATAATATAATTGTACGTCATATTTCCACTTTTATTTATTTGTGAGGGAAAAACGTTACAATACTCGACTCCCATTTTCCTACAGCCAGCAGACGCACTGGGCGCTGAGCCCGCGTGGTGGATTACGGTTACGGCCCATTCCCTCTCCTAGAGAGGAGGCTTGTGTCCCAGCAGTGGGACCGTTAAAAGGCTTATTATGCTTATGCTTATGCAGCAGGCGCTAACTCAGCTGTAGTACCAGACATGGTCAGTAAGTTGTTTTGAGTTACTCTGCAGAGTGACTCGTCTCACCGCCTCTGGGAAGATGGTTTGTTGTGAAAGCCAGTTTCCACGGATCGATAGCATCAGTCAAAATCAACCAGTGTGGAAGCCAGAATGTTCCTGATTGACTTCACAGTGCTGTGGACCGAATTGGAAGCCGATGAATTTATTTCAGCTAGTGGTTCAGCTTATTTCAAGTAAATAGATTTTAATTTTTTTGTTAGTACCTACTTGTTATTTCCTAATTGGGCTTTCTTTAATCAGAACCAATTAATAAACGATCAAAAACAATACAAAAGTCAAAGTCAACGCCCCTATGGCACCCAAAAGTGGGAAGTGGACGGTTAAAAGAAATATCTTTATTAAAAAGCTTTGTTTCGTAATTAGGGGGGCGTCCTGTTCCGGTGAATCATTAGCGTAATAGCGTTAATGGGGACCCTCCACTAGAGGTGGGATGAGTCGATAAAAGATCGATGATTTTTTTTCTTTTTACACGACTTATTTATCACCCAACAAAGACCAAAAGTGGAAAACTTAAAATCAGTCTTTTCATTGCAGTCGGGGTACGGTTTCTTTTAAGAGTTCTTTACAGTTTCGATGAATCTTTAATTGCCTTTGATGAAAGTTGAATTGACATCGATGAAAAGATTGATTTTCAGTTTTCCTCTTTTGGTGTCACTGTCCTGTTTTTAATTTTTTAGTTCACTTTTTACCATGGTAGGCGTGTTTATTATTATTTTTATAATATATATATATATATATATATATATATATATATATATATATATATATATATATATATATATATATATATATATATATATTTTTACTTAAAGATACGTAACTAAACTTTGTTGGACAAATTATGCTTTGAATGAAAAGGGATAAGAGCAACAGATTTTCTGAAACTTAGACGATAAACGATATAATTCTGATGGCTCTGGAAATGAACGCTCACGTTATAATAAGTTGTGTTTTTTTTTTTATTTGGACCACTCGCAGCTCAACACACTAAGTCTGGTTACTGCTTAACCGATCAATCCTGTGGTGGCCTCAAATGAATTTAGGGCCCCAGCCAGGGCATGAGAGCTGTGTCATTGAACTCTATTAATTAATATATAAACTAAGTCACGCACAGTAAATGACGTGAAGATGGCACCGGTTGATTTTAAGTGATACCTAAATTAATCAATTTTATGATCATTGAAATAAGTTCACATGTATTATATAAGTATATAGTATAAGATTGTGAAAAACTGGATAAAACGTTTTTTAATTATTTTTTAAACTCAATATAGCTTTAGAGAAAGATTTTTTTTAATAAATGTGTCATGAATAAGATAAAATTAAAAGTCATAAAATATCGACATCGATGAAATGTACCTGAGCCAAGTAATCCAGTGTATCTCACTTAGCAAAAAAGTGCCAAGGCTTTTCGTGAATTTTCGTCGAAAAAGAAAGAAAACGCGATAATTCCTCGTAATGAATATTTAATTATTGTTTTCGTTTTTTTAACGTTTCATCGTAAATTAAACGTAATTATTTCATTGCTTTACACGTTTTTCTACTCTGTTTGGAATTAGTTTACTTTGTTTCTTAATGTTTTTGTTTTAATAGGAATTTAGTGTAATGCCGGAATGCTATTAGCAGGAAATTAGATTAAATTTAAGTTGTCTCTGGACCTGCCATGGTTGCGAATTTTGTTCGAAAGAGTCACCGCGGCCCTGGAACGCAAAGGACATTAGGAGGAACACGGATGGGTTTGAGTCGGTAAGAGTTAGACATTTCCTTCCGCTCCGCCCAGAGCGGGAGAAGTCATTTGATAATTTTCCATCATTAAAAGCAGCAAATACTATTTTCTTTTATTTACTTACCTATTTGGATATCAAAGTAGTCGCCAAGTAAACTTCTAAAAGCGGTTGTTTACCTACCTACATTTATGGACATTCGAAATTTAAAAAACGGATATAAAGACATAAAGCTGCCCTGAATCTACATACATTCATGATTCTTTACATTTTCTAGTAATGAAAACTATTTATAGGTAAGTATTTTTTCAGATACCAAGGAAGAGATGTTCGGGAAAGGTAAATGTACTTAACTGAAAGTTTATCTGGTGGAACCTACTATCATCTGTACGTGTGTATTCTGTAACTATCAAAAAAGTAGTAATCAAAACTATTTCAAGATTAAAAACGTATTGGTTTGAAGATATATTAAATCTGAGATACGTTAAAATATATTTTAAAGTAATGTCTATCAGAATAATTTCCAAAGAAATTCTATCTTAGTAAAAGCGGAACGCAATTACCTTAGACAAAACCTTACTAAAATTTTCGATACAATTCAACAGAACATCACCAACAAATTTCCATTCTACAAAAACTAAAACAATAAACTGTAGAACTAAAAGCAAATCCTCTCTAACTAGAAAGGCAATAACCAATAATTTCTCGAATACTTCGATTACTGTCTACCCCTGTATTGCATAGCTCGATAATGACTGAACGACTGGCTTAATGTATTCCGTCTAGACAAGAGAATCTATGCACCGTATACAAGATGAGGTTTTCAATGGGGTTCAAGTACTCGTGATTTGTTTATTCGACTCTTTTTCATGGCTAAATAATAACAGCCGCTCGGATCGTTCTTCAAGGTTAAGCAACGCTTGCCGAGAATGGTCTGTGGATGGGTGACCATCATAAGTTAAAGCACGGTAAGCTGTTGGTCCCGGATATTGTTTGTACATTTTTGTCTGTCGTTACGGATTGGCAGAAGTCGTAAAATATGTCACCAGTCTTGCCAAGAAGGATAATGTTACCCAGTTACTGGGTTGCGGAGGTCAGATAGGCAAACCATCCACGTTGAATTAGCTGGGAAAAATGTATAAAAGGATTAAACATAAATTAAATATTGAAATAACATATTTTACCACAGCAATCACCCTGTATAAGTTCAACGGTAACATTCGATACATAAATACGCGGTTACGATGTTCATTTGTTTGTATTTCTGTATCTTGAGAACGACGTCTAGACATGTACGGGAAAGTTTTTATATTTATTTAAAGAAATAAGCATGAAAATAAGTGGCCCCATTCAATGTTATAGACCGTGAAAATTATTGTTGTTGACTTTTGGTAACATGGGTCAATGACCAACTAAAGTCATAATGGCCAAAAATTTGTGCGGCTGAGAATTTTAAAAAGGAGTTTCGAAAGCAGAACCTATTCGTGAAGCCAGATTAAAGTTAGTTTAATTCCTAAATACGAGTAAGACATGACATGGTAATAAGGTCATTGGCAATGATGAACTGCAGTGCGATTCTGTAAGCCTCGCACCGTGTGCTTATATTAATTTAGGTGAAGCGAAAATGAAGTGAGTTGTGCAGACTCGAAGGAATGACAGTTCAACACTTACACTTAAGTTTACACGTTGAGTTGTTGGCAGAATATACCTGCAGGTTGAGCTCAAAAGTGAGCCTATTAAAGTGTGTACAACAAAATGGTTAGTAAGTAAAAAAAAATGGCTATATAATCTACAAATACCAAATTCTATTTCGCCAATTCTATAAAAAAAAAAATCCAGGCCAATTCTAAAAATATTTAAGCAACGTTAGTTTACACCAAAATACATTTTAAGAAAAAAAAATCACACTTAATTTTCTTGGTATATTAGTTTTATGAGTAAGAACTTACAAAAAAATTCTTAATTATTTTTCTCTATGAATCCTATTCATACAACTATTTTTTTTCATGCAAACAGAAGCAATTACGTAATAAATTGGTAATGAAACCACGCCGCAACGAAGTTTGCAGTTTGTAAACTATTGCGAACAGCTCAACAATTCAATTAGGTAGTTGCCTGGGGCGCGGGTTATCAATGTTGACGAGTCTAACAACTAACAATATTGTTTATACTTACCGCTAGGGTTTACATAAAAGTATGGAAATTATTATTGGATATCATTAAAAATACAGATTCATGAATAGACGATTAGAATTAGTTTGTTGTCTGGATTTTAGGAAAACCTAGCGAGGAAACCAGAATGGGTTTTTTATTAGACTATATTGTGTCCAACTGCTGAACAAAGGCATTCTCATCCAAAGATTACTCTATATTAGACGATTTAGCCAAGTCATTTGCCCTCTAAACATGATTAAATCGTAACGCAACTTTCGCCAAAGTTGACCTCTGCATTTCAAATATGTAAATAAAAATTCGTTGTATTGTGGCATCCACCTTATGCGTCCATATTTGTGAACCCACTTACAAACAGGTAGATCTGTGAACGAGAAGTGGGAACGTTGTGGGCTAATTATGAGTGTCGAGAACCTCGTACTCCATAAACGCACAGAAGACTAATAGCGACATCTTGAGTCGAAGAACGACACCATACACCACGTCGATCGTGATTGGTTTATCTACGGAATTGTTCCCTCACCCCTCTCCTTGAGTTTTGTAATATTGAAGATCGCGAATACATTTTTTGTTTGTTAAACCTAATGCATCGTTTTTCTTATAATAATCCTCAACGCAGTAAAACATAAAAACCTGAGTTTTCAAACCTCACCGCCTGCCATTACAATGAGTAAATAATTCTTGGGTTATTTTGGAGGAATTGGCATGAACTGCTAGCATAAGAATTATCATGGAGCTTCTTTTCTTCATCAGTCAGCGTTTCTACAATAATGGACAGGTCTACTCAAATCTATGGGTGCTGTCTTCAAAATACCATTTCAGATATTACATAGAGTTCCCATATTATGATCTGACCATTGACCATGGACTTCTCAGAGTGGTCAGCTAGAAACACCGGCCTTATTGAGTTTAAACGGACTAAAAGACTGACGTGTAATAGTTTATATTTTACATATTTATAAATAAATATTATTAATCATAATCAGCCTTGTAACGTTCCCACTGCTGGGACTCAGGCCTCCTCTCTAGCAGAGGGAATGGGCCGTAATCCACCACGCGGGCCCAGTGCGGTTTGGTAAAAGTCACATGTCTTTGAATTTTTGGTTCTAGGACATTCCGGTTTTGTCACCATGTTTTCCTTCAACGTTTTGAGAGCAGCGGCGATGATAATAATTTAATTATTTACACAAAGTAATGCACCTGTCTGAGTTTGAACCCGCGACCTACAACTCGTAAGTCGGGGCCGTTATCACACGGCAACCACACTGCTCCATTATTAATCTGTTGATGGGAATGTAAACATAGAATTATTTACATTCCCATCACTTTTGTTTAAATTTGCTTTTGTCAGAAATAACCTCTTACATTTAACATTCACACAAAGTAATTTGCCAATTTTTGACGCAGTGTGCATTCTGTTGCAGTCTCCGCATATCACGTAGGTTTCGACGTTTTGGTCAATGTTTATTTTATTAAATAATTTATGCACATAAGTTTTAGGCATTTTTGCCAGAAAACCTATGGGTGATGCCGAGACAAATCTTCTAACTTGTATTTATATTGGTTTTATTTAATTTATGTACTTATAATGTCAGATAGATTATAAAAATGAGGCTAAAAGTTTATAAACATCTATCCCATTCTTTCAAACTAAAAATAAGAAATCTGTGACCCATAAAACTTTGTTACCTATTTATAAGTTCTATAATTTCATCAATTATTTGAGTATTTCAATATACTTCCAGTAGTATTCCTAATAGTGTTGTTTTCCTGAATACGTTTGTACCCAATGCAGTATCCAGACTGGATTCAAACACACTCCCAAATGGAGGCTAAGCACAAGGGTTCTATTGCTACTATGTATTGTGTGTACGCTTGTGCGGTTTAGAATATCGTGGGTTCCAAGATAAAGGAGATACAATCCTATATTCCATGTACAGTAGCAATATACGTATATTATGAGTAGCTTACCTTTCATTGATAGTCAGAAAAACAGTAGTGCTTTTATATTAAGTTCACTATAAACCGAAGACAATAGAGATGTTTCCCGAATCAAACTATATGATTCTACTTAGTCCGTCAGTTAGGTTATCGAAAAATGACATCATCATCATCAACAGCCTCTTGCAGTCCACTGCTGGACATAGGCCTCTCCAATTGCACGCCACTTAGGTCTATTTTTGGCTTCTCGCATTCAGTTTCTGCCAGCCGTACTGCGCAAATCGTCACTTCACCGTGCCTGAGGACGTCCTACACTACGTTTGCCGAGATGCGGTCTCCACTCTAGAACTCGTTTACCCCAACGGTTGTCGGTTCTACGACTAATATGGCCAGCCTACTGCTACTTTTTTTTTGTTTTATTTTTTTTTTTATAAAAACTTTGCCCCACACTAGGAATTTCTCCTGTATCGTGGGTGCGTTTACAAACATATAAATTCACATACACAAACAGCCAGACCCGGAACAACTATCTGTAGGTCATACAAATATTTGTTCCGTGCGGGAATCGAACCCGCGGCACGCAGCGCAGCAGTCAATCGCTCAACCACTGCGCCAACCGTGTCGACAGCTTACTAATCCAGTGGGCTATATCGATGACCTTGCTTCTCTGACAGATCACCATCGATTTCTGATGCGATCGAAAAATATTGGACACGTATTTTTTGCTTTATCAAATCAATATAGAATGACGAAGATAAAAAGCATCAAAGTTCAGGAGTGGGGGCTTGTGACGTCACGTACAAAATTGTAGCGAGTAGTGACGTCACACGAGTATTTAACGCACTGCATCGTCTTCATTTTTTATGTACGTGAAAAAAGAAAAAAATGTCCAATATTTTTTGGAAATACATCTGACGGAATACCTAATTCGTTTTTTTTTTTGATAACTGCCCTAGTAAGCCTCTTGCAAGATAAGCATGATAACTAATGATAAGGAAGCGCAGAGGAGTTATAATGTACAACGGATTCTGTTTCGTCATCTTCTCCTAGTCTAGACTAGAAGCACGTGGTGCGCACGATATACGCGGTGTGACATGAAGGCACTACACAGAATGATGCTGTACCATCGGCACATCCACAGCACGAAGGCAATTTTCAATTTCAAACAAACTTTTATGAAAACAAACAAACTAACACACAAACAAACAAGCAAACTTTTATGAAAGAGGAGTTTTGGGCCGACGGGTGTCGTGTATCGGCGTTTTCAAGGAAGGCTAAATGACACCACGACTCTGCGTCGCCGACTCAACGTATTCAGATTACCTAGCTGTTATGTTTTTAATATGTATTAGTTTATTATTTTGTAAAATTATATTGTGTATTTTTTCTAAGGGCCTTAGTTGCCTGAAAATAAAGAATCAAATAAATAAAAGTATTAGGTACAGAAACCAAGTCTGATGAGTCTGACAAGAACCAAGTATGTATAAAATATTACATATATACTATAAATAAAAAAAACAGTAATTTTGAACAGCGAAAACACATACCGTGTGATGTGTCACTCTCACACGAGTCACGGTACGTGTGTACGTCCCACCTCGTTTTTATTTAAATTATTTTTGTACAAGACTCATCTCCACTACAGCTTCTTCTTCTAGAGTGTCAAGAAGACAAATTAGGTGATCCTATTGGTGGATATCGCACGCATCGCTCCTCATATGCATCCTCGCATAGCACTGCTGTAAATGCACCCTTATTATGAGAAGCAGCAAAAACACAGTAAGAATATTAAATCACGTACTGGTTACATTTTCTCTCACGTTATTGGCCTATCCAGTTTATGTCATAATATATTACAACCTAGTTGAATTCAACTATAGGGAACGTGCAGAAACTATAGGCAGCACAGACGTATCAATGTCAAGTACATTTTACTTATAAGTTTCAAATTTATAACGCTAGATGGCATAGTCTACTTCGTGCACGTTCGCCTAAACGAAGAGTGCAAGAAGTATAGGTGGCAGCACAGGTCAAATATTTACAACGTAAAAGTTTCAGATTTGCAACACTAGATGGCATAGTCCACGCCGTGCATGTTCCCTATAAAGAATGAAATCAGTATGTGTTACGGTTATTATAGACTAAATTAAACATTTTAACCGTTTAAGCTATTAGAAAAGGTTTTAAACTTCTCTATTATAAAGATATCCTGAAGACATAAGCAATCTCAGTCTTTTACCAGAAATATTTGAGTAAAAGTATTAGTTCTTCCTTAATAGAAAGAAAATACCTACATCGATTTAGCAAAAACACTTTAGATGTGTAACTTGTCTACACTAAAATGGCAACATAAATATAAGGTACCTACCTACCACAATCCTATACTCCTCGCGCGTATATTAAGCTACTTTGAGCGATTAATACAGGTACTGCTTGCGCTTAGAAGATTGTGATGATGATATATGGCGCATCTACATCATAATAATATAATACACTAGCAGCGCCTCGCGGTTTCACCCGCGTAGTTCCCGTTCCCGTGGGAATATGGGGATAAAATATAGCCTATAGCCTTCCTCGATAAATGGGCTATCTAACACTGAAAGATTTTTTCAAATCGGACCAGTAGTTCCTGAGATTAGCGCGTTCAAACAAACAAACAAACAAACAAACAAACTCTTCAGCTTTATAATATTAGTATAGATTAATGAATTTAGCATTATTACAGGTAACACCACGTGGTATTACTTTATCCATACAAAATGTACGTTTCTGTGAAACTTTACTTATTCTATCCTACCATAACTTTGACATCCAAAATCTTCGCAACTATGCCTATAAACCCAAGTTCCATTGTGCGTATAGGCGATGATCCAAGGTACCGACAGATCCGAACTATTTGCTCACACACAAACAGGAGACTACAACGCAGCCAACGCTAAACATTACCTTTGCTTAGTGGACCGGAACACTCGCAGTCGACAAACAGCCTCGGCGCAGAAGCCAACAGTAGCAAATATTTGAGTGATTGCCTACATAATATAGAAGGATTTGCCGATTCTGCGTTCCACGAACTGTTAATACCCGGTATTGACAAACACCAATATCGATGTTTGAGTGAAGCTGAATGCGTGTGTATCCTTTTTGAAGCAATCTTTTTGAGGTTTTTGTGGAGTGTTGTAAATTGCTCTTTTTTGTATGTTTTTCATTATACGTGGCCCTTTCATAAAAATCTCTCCATATGATTATTTCAATAGGTACTGAATGGCTAAATCAACAATTAAATTCTCTACAGATATTTTATCCGCCGAGGTCGGCTCAGAAGATGGTAGCGACCTAGATGTCTGCCAGGGCTGGTTCGAGGTGGCTCGGGATTTAAAAATATTTGGAAGGAATTGGGGCCTCCCCCAATTCCTTTGCCCGGTAGTGGGACAGTTTAGCATATAGTAGCTGAAATAACGTAAAACAAGTCTATTTTTCTGTGTATGTCATGGATTTTGGTATTTAAATATAGAGTTTTTATTTGGTTTTTAATACTCTTCTAGTTTTAAAGTAGGTACTGTATTTCTAACTAAAGCTTCTAGATAGCCATTGACAAAGAACAACATAGAAGTTAATTTAACTTTAGTTACCGCAACGTTTCTAACACACTCTAGTAAACTATCTTAACGGAATAAACTGATGTTTTAAACTATTTGACGCATTTTCAATTATGTGTGCACTGTGAGGTGTGTATGTACTATGCAGCCATAATGGCGCAGCTATCGGCAATCTTCGCCACAACAGCTCTCTAAGAATAGTTTCCATCAGCAAAATAATTATGTTTACAATGTATTTTTTGCATTTTTCATATATTTGCCAAGATGCAGCGTTCTGGAAAAGTTCTCGTGGCAAATTGCAGTGCAAGTCGGCTGCTGCAAATATTTGAATTGTAGAGTGGGATTGGTTTGCCTTCTACGTATTCAAACGTTGTGTTTACACCGAGAAATAAAAATTCTTAGTGATTCGCTACTCAGCCGAGAGATCCCGAGTCTAAATCTCAAAGAAAATTTCTCATGGAAAATATTGGCTAAACTTGTTCGTGTTGAAAGAGGCCAATTTTCTAGTATATTTCCAGTTGGTTCAGGTACTGCATAATGTTGTTTATTGGACCGTGACGGGCCGTGAAAGCTTTCGATCCGTTCGTGATTAATGTCGAAAAACGTTTTAAATGCTCCGATAAAAGCGATGATTTATACGAATCGGAGTGTTTTTCACGTACTGTAATAATAGTATTAATCGCATTTATTTCGATTTTATTGCTTTTCTGATATTGAGTTTGGATTAACTTTTACGTCGTGTTTTACCTGGTAAAGCGATTGCTCGAGGCATTTGTTTGTTGTTACTTATGACTTCATAATTTCCGCAATGTCGATGTTATTTATTTCTTTTGAAGATGGTACTCGTCTGTGCTTCCAGAACTGACTTTTTAATAAGCCATTAAAAGAGGTCAATTAATTTATGTGGTAATTGAGACAAGTATATTTCTTTGAGTTGCATATCTGGTCGTGTCGGGCGTCGTTTTCATTTTATCGAAGCTTTAATAAATTAATCCTTTGCGAATCTTACCGAACTTAATCCTCATTTTTATTATCATGTGACATTTACATATAATCATATCTGTGTGATTGAATATTGACCAAACATACTCACAGAATTACCGATTTGACGATTTAGACTAAGTCTTAGAACAGCCACAGAAATATACTTTTGTTAGCCTTCTCTATCCCTCTCCAGGGCTTTTCCCTGGAAAGGGATATTTAGATTCCATCCACCTCTCAAGAGTTCGTGCTTCCCTGGTACCCTGAGACTTAGAAGTACATACCTCCTTCCACAAGATCTTTTTCTTTATTAGTCCGTACTGTCCCCCAAGCCCTTCCAAGAATTATTTTCCCGCGCTTCCTCGTACCAGCCCTCATAATACGCATCCAGATCGTCTCGCCAGCTCTTTCTGGGCCAGCCTCGTTATATTGAGAAATGATCCTTACCTCCCGCCGCGTCCCTAGTCCCAAGGACGGAGGCAATCTGTGGCCGCTCCTCATTGATGACCAGCTCAGCTTGCTCGCTGTACACCGAGTGGACTGTGGAAATGCAGGTCAGCCTTAGCTGGCCGCGCTCGAAGCTGTCTGGCCGCACCATGAAGGACAGCTGGCTTATTGATGCCACCTGAAAATACAAAAGCGGTGTTTTAATAGTCACACAGTGTATGTATGTTTGTAGGATTATTTATAGAGTGAATTTTGGAAGTGATTGTTTGTAATAAATCTAAAACGAAAGTCTTTTATTCTTTATTTGTAAAATTATATAAACACTTGTAGCGCCTCGCGGTTTCACCCGCGTAATTCCCGTTCCCGTGAAAATATGGAGATAAAATGTAGCTTATGTTACTCGTTGATAACTTAGCTTCCCATTGGTGAATAAATGGTTAAAAGCGGTCCAGTAGTTTTGGAGCCTATTCAATACAAACAAACAATCAAATCTTTCCTCTTTATAATATTAGTACGGATCATTCGAGCGGAAAAAATATTTCGGTGTAGGTTAAAATATATGTACCTATATAATTTATAATAATGATTATAATGTTAATAAAAACTGGGGTGTTTTTTGTCATGTGTTATTAGTATTTAAAATCAAAGTAATATTATTCGTTTTTTGATAGCTAGTGAATTATTATTATAATGGCGTAGCTTTTTTTTGAAACTATTTATCAATTTTATTATGATTTTATGTAAAATCATTGAGCTTCATTTATTTAACAGTAACGTAAATATTAATGGGTTTCAGAAACTTATGTGTGTTTTTTACCATGTCTATTAGATGATAAATACATATATTTTTCTGAGTTTTATAAATCGTTTCGTTTAATAAAACACAGAATAATATTGATGTAAAAAACATACTAAAAGATAATATTCTTTACGCACCTTATTCGACGTCTCTGCGGTAGGCATCGGGTCGGTGGCGTCTTCGTCCATTGAACTATCGTGATGCCTGGGAGATGGCAGAACCACCGTGTCTTGACTTGGTAATAGTTCACCCTCCTATAAACAGAAGAATTTGCTCATTTACCTAGTTATTTGGAGGAAACTAGTTGGCAGTTACATTTTCTTGAGTTGAAAATCTTGGAACGTCGGCGTCGGGTCCGAGTGCCCATTCATAATTAAAGAAATATCTAAACGCCGAGTTTACACTTCACGTAACCCATTAGCTTTTACCTTGGATAGAGGATAAGCATTGCCAAACGACGTGGCAATGACACCAATGACTTTTTGGGCCACAGTGGTAGTTGACAGCCATGTGGACGCATTTTTGGTGCATATTTTAAAGTTTACCTACATATGTAGGTATATAGTTAGGAGTTTCATTTTAAACGTGTTACAGAAGTACCGCTTTCTGAATCAAGCCCTTGATCCAGCCGAATTACGTGAGCCTCCTAAGGTGTTGGCCGAAGCTCTTGGCTAATACGCCATTGGCTGACACGACAATCGGTACTATGATTGCTGCGTCCACTTCCCACATGTCGACAACCTCGCAAGCTAAGTCAAGTCTATTTGATTTGCTTATCTTTCTCGGCTTTCACGAGGTTCTCGTCATGAGGAACGGTTTTGTTTACAATCATTGCACGCCTTTCGATTTAGTTAGTTACGAAGAATATTATCAATACAGACTTAAAACTGTCATAAGCCATCACCATGGCGTATTCGGTGTTAAAAGACCTTTATTTATTACCTTATATAATTATTATTAAATATTTGCGTAAGCTTCATTTTACTTTCAGAATTTTCAACTTGATATTCTCATAAATTAAATGGGTTTGCCTTTTGCAGTTCGCTGCTAGGTTGCACTATGTAAATAAATAAAATAGCCTTTTATTTCTTGCTGAAAAACTGCAAAAATATGTAGGTACTATGTGCAACAAAAAACAGTTATTTCAAAAAATAATAGCCGACCTAAAACAATAATGTTTGTTTACACCACAACCGTTGCCAAAAATACTACAATTTCATCCTCCATAATGAATATGTTCACGGCAGCGAGACGATTGGTGGAGGGTGAGCAGACCGCCACATCACACCATTAATCAATGTCAAAAACCAATTAGAGAGTAATATTTGTTGTGAAGGCTTTCTGTTTTCTGTATACAAAATATCAATTTTGGTAACCTTTAGCCGATTGTACGATAAACTCGAGTTGTTTTAGGATGGATTTGTTGAGGTACCACAATTAAGGTTTCCACTCAAGGGATTTGCTCGGTTTTTGATTGGCAGCTCTATTTCTGTCTCTCCGTAGGTGTCAACAAAGGCAACTGAGGGATTATGGCATACAGATTGACAGTAGCATCCTCTTTTGAGGTAGTAACAACATTTTGTGAATGCTAATCCTGTTGCCAAGTGGTGTTTTAGAAAGCTCCAACGCTGTTATGTGGTGGAAATTTGTGGAGTGATAAAGTTTTGATTTAATTTTTTATATGCATACATATTTAAATACTCACGTTTCATCACGTTATGTCATACAAACTGGCAAGTCCTTAGTCTTAGTTTTTTTTAAACCATCGGCTATTTTACCAGTCCACGCCCAAAAAAGCCTTTACTTTTTCAACTAAGTCCCACTGCTGGACGACAAAGACCTACCTCGTATTATACGTAAAGCAGCTACCTACCAGACAACCACAACTCATTAACTGACTACTGGAAACACGGTACTTTTTGGCAAGACTGGAGTCAGATTTACTAACGCCTGGAAATCGTATCCTATACCTTAGACCACAATTATGTATCTGTCTGCTAAACTAATAATATAATTTATAATTAACAAACGCAAAACACTGTCTATGATCTTTCAAGTGACTTACTCTGGCCAGTTGTCTTACAAATTACCTTAAAATTTATATGTATAAAAACTTATTTTCTTATTATCTATGTAAGCTCTTCATCTCGAAATGCTCATTATTATTTGATGTTATTCCAAGTATTTCTTAATGAGCTCTCTCAGGAGGAAAGATTTTGTGGCATAGAACACCGAGTAAGTATTAATTATGTAGCTCCTTAATATTCTGTGAAGATATAATAATAAAGGCCCAATGTATCGTCAGATGATAGGATAATCTTTGTACAGATGATAATATTTTCTTATATTTCATTATTTTCACTTAATTTTTTTTTTGTGGTTATAAATGGCAGTCACCATATTGATTCATCCTTTATACTTGACTTGACTTTTTTTTCGACGAGGTGTAAAAATAAAATATTATTTTAAAAAGAATCTGAATCTTTTAAACCTTGATTTATTTGTGGCCAGTAACAACAGGTGTTGACAAAATATTCGAGCAAAAAAATTTTACCACATTTTTTCAGCCACATATTTTTCTGTCGAGCAAATATCCAAAGGGGAATTCCTTTCCACATTTTTTGGTGTTTTGAGTAAAATATTTCGTACCTGTATGGTGTCGACAAAGGGCCCAAACGCCTTCCATGGGCTGAATATGATGTTGTTGTGGTCATCGACAGGAGTAACTGTACTTCTATAGTTGTGGGGGGCATCGATTGATACCACAGGACTTGGAAGAATCCTCTGTTGAATTATTGGCTTGCCTTGGATCTGAGAAGAAGAAAAAAACACTTTTTGAATAATTATTAAAAAAAAAAATTAACTTGTTAACAAGTCGATTGTACTTTTTTCACTGGCAATACCAATTTTGATGATTCTTCTTATATGCGGAATCTGGTGCTTGTCATGTGGTACTATTTAATGCGTGGCTTCGACTACATTGATGATGTTTTTATCATCATTTATCAATGTAAAATGAAGAAAACAAAATATTATTATTATTATTACTTTTAGGTGGTCCGTTTCTAGTTTCGTGAAGATCTGATGAAGAGCGAAGATAGGAAACGGAAATCTATACTAATATTATAAAGCTGAAGAGTTTGTTTGTTTGTTTGTTTGTTTGTTTGAACGCGCTAATCTCAGGAACTACTGGTCCGATTTGAAAAATTCTTTCAGTGTTAGATAGCCCATTTATCGAGGAAGGCTATAGGCTATATTTTATCCCCATATTCCCACGGGAACGGGAACTACGCGGGTGAAACCGCGAGGCGCTGCTAGTCTTCAATAAATGATAGCAAACTTCCCGGGATTATTTTCCGGGGTTATTGCTGAAATAGCATGTCTGTTTATTGTTTACACCAGTTTATAACACATACGCTGTGATAGGAACGATTAGCTGTGGGTTGTTACCACTTAAATGTGAAAAAAAAAACCTTTTATACAAAAAATACAACCGACTTCTAAATAAAAAAACAAAACTTACAAAATAACTTTTATGTCGAGAGTCAGTGTTCGAAAAATGAAGAAACAACCAAAAACATCGGCTTCCGAAATCAAAGTTATTTTATAGGTACTGTTTTGTATTTTTGTTTAAAAGTGGCTTGTATATTTTTGTAACAATGTTTTGTTGAATCAACTGGCATGTCCTAGAAACAAATATCGAATATTTGTTTCTAGTACAGCAAAAATGTCACCATTCCGCACTGTGTTGATTGGATTTTAAAGAATAATATTTTAGCCTCGCACTGATATTTTATATTGATAGATAAGATTACTTAGCTTTTATTGTTAATTTAATTTACTTGTCGAATGTCTTATGTAAGTCCCAAACTAACGTTTTTCCTATTTTTTCTCTTTTCTGCCTCCAACAGACAGCCTGTGCACGAGCAATGATTATACGAGAGTAAATTACCTAAACCTATGCTAATTTTCATACTATAATTATTTAATTAATAAAAAAGCCAATTTGTACCTTATTGTAAATGTGCGAGGCCAAAAAGGCTCCTACCTCAGCATATGCTGCGATATTTAAAAAAAAGAATCACAACGCTGGTATTCTGATAGGTCCTGTACAGATTATTTTTATAGTTTGTACTTTGTACGTTATAAGTATGTTATGTTTTCTTCTTTTTCGTTTACCACAGAATATATTTCATATTCAAAATAAATTGGGTAAAATCAGTCATTGTGACTGGAATTAAGTAAGTAGCTGTTACTTTTGGAAGATGGCTACGTGAGCCAGGATTTTCAGGAAAACGTTTAAATATTCCATCTGTACGTTTGTAATCGTTTGCACCGATGTTATCGGAAAAAGATTAAAAGACTTTTCCTGTAAATCGTTGCATTCAACTTTATTATTGCTTTTGGATAATTGTTCGTGAAGGTTCACCAAATTTGAAAGATCTTTTTTATTATTAAAAACAAAAAATAAAAACCATGGATTAGGGCCTGTCTTTTGCGCCGACTCAAAATTTAAATATTTTTATGAAAAATTCAGTCTACAAAAATAACGCCAGTAGTACATACAGCAAAAAAAAAAACTGACTAAATTCTATTACTGAAAATACCTCCCCTTCAAAATAATTTAATCAGATTTTGGACTCCCTTGTCCCTCGTTCCGACCCACAAATAGCAAACTATGTAATAATTAAATAGCTATAAGTATAACCGCTATCGTCTAGCAAAAAATATCAAAGGAAAGTTCGCTAGTTTTAATTAAGTATCAAGTTGACGTAACGGCCGAACACACTTCGCCCAGCGTCCTTTGCGTAGTTTTAAATTAAAACTTTGTTCAATAAGTAGTTATAGAAGAATTAATTGGTTCAAACTTGTTATAATATACAGAATCGTCAGTCAGCGTTACTAATGGCTCAGTTTTAATTATGGTTTCGAAGTTTCACCTTTGTTTTCGGTTGGAGGTACTCGTCGCTAGAGGGCGTTCTAGCTTGAATGTTATTAGAAATTATTTTGAGGCGTCTGGCGTTATTTCATTGAAGGTGCTAGATTCAAACAATGTTAAAGTTAGGACTTAGAATTCTTTAGTGAATTTTGCAATTACTCTTTTGAAATGAATTTTCATAATGGCTTTTTATTTTCATGTTGGCTTCAATTTTAACGCGTTCTAAAGACAGATTGTTAAGTTTGTTGGATTTAAAAACATCCAATACGCTTTTTTTGTAAAACATTGTTGATTAACGTACGGGAAAACTTTGTGCATACAGTTAAAGAGTGAGATTTGATGCCAGAGTCTGTTTCGTAATAGTAACTAGCTGGAGAGCTTTAAGTTAATATTAAATGTTATAGTTTTAGGCAGTCGTCCACAAATATCTACCAAATCATCGCCTTTCATCATGAAATACATCTCAAATAAAGAAAGGAAACATGTTTATTTGGCACACACACATACTTTTTTATGGATGGCTAAATTAAACGACTTATTCCGCTCTGGGCGGCGGCTTACTGTCTAAAACCAATCCGTGTTCCTCCCTTTGCGTTCTAGCGGGCCCCGTCTGAGATTCCTTTGAGGCACACACAGACACATCTACAATATAGGAACAGAAATTTTAATACAATAATATTGTGCGTCTCGCGGTTACGCCAAATAGTTCCCGTTCAGCATATGCAGTACTTGCATGACGCTGGTTTTCAACTGAATCTTACATACAATAAAGACACTCTAAAAATAAAGCACTATCAAAATAAAACAACGGCTGTCCTTTAAAAATCTCTCCTACACGAAAACCAAACTCTCCTTCAAGTATCCTATCTTTGTCTACAATAGAATAAAAACCCTTTACAACTACTCGTAAGACTAGACGGTGATCAGTCAACGTTATACAGAGTCCAAGCGTCTCTGGATAGCGACGATAGAGATGCGACGATAGAGATGCGCCCATGATTGAGCGTTACATCGCTCATCGCGGACAGAATGGACCGATAGAGATGGGGTATTACACCTTTATCGATAAACTTTAAGAATCCCATTTCATTTTACCAATTTCAAAAGGTGGGAGTAGAATTTTATGTAGCCTATCGCACGATATTCGATTGCTTTTTTATGTGTGACATTATTGAGTAATTTGAATTTAAATGATGCTTTTAAGGACCACTTTTCTCTCGTGTGTTTTAATTTACTTTCATAAAGTTTAAATTGATATTGTTCATGATGGTAAACAGTTTATATTAAATGTCCAACTTGGCGGTAAACTGTCTTATCCATTTATCTTGCTTTAACATCGCGTTAGTAATCAGTGATGCTTATCAGTTTAACTTAAAAACTATATTCGTGACTAGATACAAATAAACACCATAATAAAGCCATTATAAACAGAAAATCATTTCAAAGAATAACCCACGCATTAATTATTTATCCAATTCCAAAATAAGTACCAAACAACTCAACATGCACTGATCGAATAAGAACATAATTGACCATAAATTATTATTTATCGACTATTATAATATCGATAACTACTAAATCCATCACTAGTTATCAAGCGAGCTATGTTGGGGTTTATTATGAGCGGAACTGTCATCGGATGCCTATTACGTTCAATTGCCTCATAAATTTCAGCTCCAAGAGCCTACTGTGCTGTGAAACATTGTTTTGTGGTCCATTGCTGTTTTACTGCGGGACTATTTATATAGCTTCCGCTGAAAGCTGTAATGGACCGCGATGTGAAAAATGAGTACTGGATTTATTAATTTGGGAAAAGGTTTTGCTGTGTAATTCGGGGATAAGTTTCGTTGCTGTTTTCAATATTATTGTTTTGTTTCAAGATAATAAGTAAAAATATTGCCATTGTACAATTTAAGCTTACTTCAAATACCTTTACAAAGTAGCGGTATTGAAGGTATTCCCAAAATATGTTTTGAATGGCATTAATGTTTCAGCGAAAATTACTGGGCATTAATTTTTTCCAGGTATCTAGGCTTAATGTTCATTAACCAACTTTCAAAAAACGGAGGAGGTTCTCAATTCAACTGTTTTTTTTTTGTATATTACCTCATAACTATGTACTGGGTGTTCTGATTTTGATGATTCTTTTAATATTTGAAAGCTGGTGCTTGTTGTGTAGTCTCATTTAAATTTGATTGAAATCTGACGACTATTATTTGAATTATCGCTAATAATGCGTGGCTTCGACCACATTGATGATGTTCGCATTCACTCTTGCCGATGTAAAATGCAAAAATATAATTGTTTATGATGGTTTGAAAGAGCATCTCAGTATTTCAAGTGGTTGCTTTCTAGTTTGGTGAAGATCTGAAGAAGAACAGAGATAGGAAACGGAACTCTCTTCAATAAACGATAGCAAATCTTTTGGGATTGCTGAAATCGCATGTTTGTTTATTGTTTCCACCAATTTCTTGGGAACGTTTAGGTGGGAAAACTTTTTACAAAAAACCAACCAAGGTCTAAACAAAAAAACACAAAAAGTATAAAATAACTATGATTTTCGAAGTCAACCAAAAACACCGAGTTCCGAAATTAAAGTTAATTTATACTTCTTAATCATTAATAAAAAAAAATATGTCCAGCAGTGGACTGCAACAGGCTGTTGATGATTGATGAATTATTAATAATAACAGTTTGTTTTTTATAACAGACTTTTTGATCGTTGCAGACTGATTTAATAAAAATGTACCTACTCGTAAAATACGTTTTTCTATTGGAATCTAAAAGCAAAGTCCCACCCTTCAGTTAGTATAAAAGTAAGAACTGAAACACATCCCCTATTATCGGTAATCCATTCCAGCTTGTCCAATTTATTTGGGATTAACGAGATTGTTAAGTATATTTGGAATTGGGTATACCTAATTGGAAAAATACTGGGTAGTACTGATAAACCGACCTACTTGGAGTTTCGATGAAGATAATATTAGCCTAAGTCCTTTTGTTTTCGTGGGTCTCGATGGAAGGCGAGTTTAATGGTATTAGGTCATTATAATAAGAGTATATCAACTAGGCTGAAAGAATGGAGTATTACCATAGTCTGAGGATATCTCTTATACCTATATCTCAATTAAATAATTGCTATAAATTTATTATTATTAATTTATTATTTTTTGCAATAAATGTATTGTCCTACCAAAATACGTAAAATGCGCCATGATGAATTTTCAACTAATCAATACGATAGTCTTTAAAGATTTTTATTTGACGCATAAGTAAAGTATAAAATACCTCAATACCCTAAAATATAACTATCGATACTGGCAACCAATGGTATTACTTACCAAAAACAACACTACAAGACTAAACGTAGTGTCTGGACAAACAATAAAAAAATGTATTCCGAACAGCATTTGACAATTTCTCCACGTCGCGTGTCGCAAACGCTACAATAGTTTTGTTCCACCTTGTACCGTTTGATTCGACGCATGTGTGACGACTGGGAAACGTTCGAAACGCGCAAACTGTCGCCGATACAACATGACATGTTGTCACGTGGAAGGTTGCGAGATGACAAACCTGGATATCGGAAGTCTTTGATCTTTTTGGATTGAATCTCGATAGTCTCTGATTGGTAAGAATGTACAGATAAATCAAGTTTTCCTGTTATGATGACAATAATACCTAACCAGTACTACCTAACAATGTTGTGTAGATAACCATAAGAGTTGGGTTTAGTTTTTCAGATTTTAAGCTCCCTCTTCTAAGTACGATTTTAATTACAAAAAATATAATGTACCTATGTTATTAATTATTTGAAATTCCAATACTTATTTTATGAAAACAAAACCTAGTCTTGGTTATATGTAGTTGACTTAAAAGCATAAATAAAAAATATCTTGATGAAAAATTTCTCCATGTCGCGGTTGCGAACGCCGCAATAGATTTGTTCCACCGTGCGCCGTTTAATTCTGCGCATGTGACGAGCATGGAAGCATTTTATAAAACTGTCCGTGTCACGGTGTCACGCACGTCGTGAGCGTGATGCGGTCAGCGTGGCACTGGCACATATATTAGATGGAAACCGTTATTGAATATTTTGTAAATGAAACATTTTTTCTGGCAAAAAACGGGGTAACCTTTTTGTTTGTACGTGTATATAGAAACATCAAAACTTAATCACACATTAAGCCGTTGATCCCGACTGTCATTTGTAGATCTTTGGCAGTCGTTACGGATTATCAGAAGCCGTTAATCTGACCCCAGTCTTGTCAAAAAGTACTGTGTTACCCAGTTAATGGGTTGCGGAGGTTTGGTAGGCAGCCGCTCCACGTAAAATAAGTATTCAGCTAAATCCCATTTGACTGGGATCCGACCCTGATATAGTTGGGAAAAGGCTAGGCAGATGATGATGTCAGCTCTATTATACATTTATTGTTCCCAAATCTCTGTCTAGCCTAGCCAACTGTGGTCGACTTTCAGTCTAACCTGTATTTTAAATGGTACGGCTGCCAATCCGACTTCCACGCTGCTAAATAACAAATAAATATCTTCATGTCATTACTTTTTTCGTCTTTTTTTGTCTTGCAGAAAGTTAAATTGAGAAAACATTAACCGATGCTCGCTTTGTCCACCGCAACAATAAATACTTGTCCTGTCAATTTTTATAAGAAAGAAAATGTCCCCATTTTTTGTGTTCATCGAAAAAGATCGGACAGCCGAAGACCTGTTTGGATATTATTTTGTTTGAAAATATATTGTTTATTTACTTTGATGTTTAGGGACGCGATATTTTACCGTTGTTACAAACAAAAATAAGTCGATTATTTCGTAAAAGTTTTGATGTAGGTAAGTATTGTTGTGTGTGCTATGAATACAGATGTTTAAAAATGTTTTGAATGTATTTGATTTTGGTCGTATATGACTTTCAGAAGTTCCTATAAATAAAATGTATGATAAGTTATTTTGAAATACTTCTATTGTTGATTTTTCTCTTTTGTGTTGTTGTATGTCTTAATCACAGAACAAAAATAAGTAATGTAGTTTGTAAACAAGTCGCAACATTCACAAACACCATAATTTTCTGTGACTGTGTTTGCAATAAATAAATATGTGATACAAAACCTTACAATACAGAAATTATTTAATTAAAACTACCACAAAAATCCTTATAATTCTTAAGCACCAAAAAGAACTGCTAACACAATTAACACCGTCAAACATCAAACAAAAAGCGACCATTAATAAAAAAAAAAATTACCTACCTACACAGGATTTTACCAAGATCCCGTTGAATATTATAACGACGTGCCCCCGAGGTAAATGACACCAGAGTAGAAAAGAATAAAATGGAATTAGCAACACAAAGAGGGAGCCACGGACGCGGGCTGAATAAATTTCTCATACATGACTTTTGTACCTCTGCCACAGAGAAATTAGCAGAGCACCGACGTTGTTGAAAAAGGAGGTGTTGCCCGTAACCGTTGGATGGTGTACAAATAATTTATTGCGGATGTGTTTGGGCTTTTTTGTGTTATGTTTTCCGGTTGCGTCCGTCTGTTTTCTTGCTTTCGTTTTGGTAGGGCTAGAATTAATTGGTTGATTTGTGCATCTTTTTGTATAAAACGATGCGACTACGCGTTTTCGTCATTCACATCAGAAAGAAGAAAGTAAATAAATTTATTTGGCACATATAGATACACACAATTTAATATACAAATAAAAGGACACTTAATTTTAGGACAGTTACATTGTCTGACCCGCGGCTGCGCCAAACAGGCTGCGCCAGCAATATGTATATATATATATACATATATATGTATTTATATTTTTTTTTATAAATCCTACCATCGCGCGTCGCAGGGTCGCGTCGGTTCTGTATGCCTGAGAGCCTCTTAATTAACAAAAAGAGAAAGGGAAAGTGTTCATCAGTAGAAACAATATATCATTGCACTAATCCAGCTGATAATTTTATTCCTAAACAAGTATTTTTACACAAACGCCTTTGCCCTTTTATTTATTTATTCCAACCAGCTACATTTCTTCGCATGTGATCAACAAAACTTCTAAAATAGTTTTCATCTATAATTCACTTCAACCACATAATTTTGAAAAGCCTTTTTCTACACCTGAACCATTGTCTTGCTCATTATTCTATTCTATGCCATATCCGACCTAACTTCAACTCGGCGTATACATTTAAAATGTATTACCTAGTCCAAGATAAGTCTAAAAAATGTGACACGAGTTTTATGAATACATTTTAATGAAGCAGCGGATTAAAATGAAAGAAAAATAGAACCTAGATTACTGAACAGACAGGTTAGTTAACTACCTCTGGAGGTTGTTTAGTGTAGGTTAGCATGAAAAATAATGTTTTTTTTTTGGGTTCCGTAGTCAACAAGGAACCTTCAAGTTTCGCAATGTACGTCTATCTGTCTGTCTGTCAGTTCGAAGTTTAACTCAGAGACGCGAAAAATTTGGAATTTCGTGAAGGTATACATATTAATCACGCCAACAAAATAGAGGTGCCTCTTATACACGTAAAGTGGTAATGTTTTATTTACCGAATTGACGAAAAAATTGATGTTACAGTCAAGTGGCTCCCTCCCTGTCGGTCATCCATATTATTGTTTTTGGATATAACGAAAAACTGTCACAGCTTCAGGTACAGAAAGTTAATGAGTAATATTCGACTAACTTACTAAGTGAAACTGGATGAGAAAAACTTCGTAATAATTCCATAGAAAATATCCTTAAACTACATGCACTTGTAACTTTGTATTCTTACATTGAAATTCGTACTGATTATTTGGTTTACCTACGGGACGAGCGACTACGGAACCTTTTACTGCGCTTGACCTAACACGCACTTGGCTGATTTTCTTTTAGAAGATTCGGTATCAAAAATTGGAGAGTCATTTCATCAATAATAAATTTGATAGGAAGACGGTTGAAACGACAATGGCGTGGTTGCATGTACAATGACCCACTTTTAGGAGCATCGTACAGAATGGAAACTTGTAAGTTTTTGTACAACTATATAAAACTAGCAAAAAACTCAAAAAAGCAAATGGGAAAAAGATGTTCAAGGAAAAATATTATAAACTAAACCGAATCTAATAGTGCGCATTTAACAATACAATATTATCTTTTTTATGTAATATGTATGTAGATTCAAAAAGGTGTTTTAATCAGAATAGATATTTACGAACAGTACCATCGTGGTTCCGTATCTCTCGTTTGGGTTTGCATGGGGTAGGTTGGCATGTAATACAAATCACGGTGCGTTCAATAAGTGCAATCATGCTGCTTTATTTTTAAGTAAATCAAAATCTTTTTCTAACTTTTAATTCCCATCACATAGTGACTCAATATTTTTTATGTAAACCTCTTTCAAAATCTTAATTATAGTAAACATGAGTGAACGCAAGAGAACGACAGTGATAAATAATGTGGGTCCAAACTCGCCATCCTCCTTTTCACAGAGTTTGTAATTTGTATATGTGTGTGTATGTATGTTTCAAAGATAGCATAACAAATTATATTTTAAATAATAATATATTAAGGGTATTTCCTTGCTTTTTTTTCTATTAATTTTGTTTTTATCATCAAACTTTGTAGGCCTCTTAATAGAAATGTCTATACAACACTACTCTATAGAAATTCATTTCTTTTTATACTTGAAGACAGATTAAATTGTTCCTGGAAAACATTCTATTAGACGATTTCGCGGAATAATAATGAGTAATTAAATAAAGTTTTATAATTTTCTGGAAATATGATTTTTCGGTTTACAAAGGCGAAAATACCGATAGCCTTTATCTTTTAGATATTTAATTAATTTACCTAGAAAATTAATTATTTTTACTCAATACCTATTTGGGGGGGTTGGGTGGTTAAGTGTTTTTATTACAAGGTGTACAATAAAGTAAATAATGACAATATAATATTTATTTTATATGAAATGCTTAGTAGTAATAATCTTTTATTTTGAAATAACAGGTGAGTAAGTATTTACTTAAATACCATAGTTTGTGTCTAGATAATTCAGCCGTTCCAATCAGCTGTTCCAATACTTGAAAAGCTGGTTTTTATTTCATATTTTTTATTTGATCTCACAATAAAAGAATTGCCTACATTTTTATATGAATTACGGTAGGTACACTCACTAATCATAGATTTCCAATTAAATAAAAGGATTTTGAACTCGTATATGAATATTAATAGAACATAGAATTATGAACATGACTACGCATCATCCAGCTCATTATTAAAACCGTATCACGTATATTTGTGAGAAGCAACGTTATTATTATAATAGAAGCGTGATTAAAATAATTGATATTCATAGAAATCTCACTCTAATCAATTTTCTCTCATATTCACCGCTCAATATCTGCGGTTTAGGGTTGGCATTCCTTCAGAATTTCTGGTTTTGAGGAGAGACATTTAAAATGCGTGATTTATGGTTGTTTTTAACCGAAATAAAAAAAGAGGTGGTTATTGATTCGGATGTTTGTATTTTTATACAGGTATGTTTGCATTTTTTTTTATTTAAGTTGTAGTGATCTGATGAAAAACTTCAAAGATAGGTAATAAAATAGATATGAACTGGTTGTTTGTATTTTTTTTGGAAAACCAATTTAAATTCGGAAGTCGGTGTCAAACACCAACTTATTTTGTAAGTACTCGTATTTTGCAGCGGGCTGTATCTGGAAGTTGGTTGTATTTTTGTAAGAAAAAACAACCGACGGTTAAGAGCTTGGTACTTATTTAGAACATTTTTCATCACAACATTTTCAAATGTTATGTTATGCTATTTTATGTTGTGTTATTACTTTAGCATAATTATATGAATTTTATTAGTATTATTATATTTTATTTGTTATTTCTTTCCCCAAAAAATGGATTTCTAAGTTTTATTTATTTGTTGTACGCCTACCACAGCGTTGTCTTTTTAACCCAAAGGTTGACTGGTAGAATGCTTTGTTGCATTAAGTCCGTCCATGTACTACTATTGTAAATAAATAAATGTTTATTTTTCATACATATTGGTTTCCTCACTTGTGTGCATATTAAAGATCGGGATCGACTACTAATACCATTATTATGCCCTGATAAAAATTCCGTTGTTTGTATTGAAAACCTTACAAAACACATAAATTAATATTATAACAATATAAAATATTCCAGAACTTACTTTCAGAATATTCTGCACCGCACGCATATATCTTACAGTTCTTATTAAGTATAAAAATTTTTTTAAAGCCGGAACTTCCTTTCATTTACATACCCAAACTGAAACGGTGACAACCCTAAGACCCATCCGGCAAAAAGACCGAACAAAACAATTCTAGGTTCGAGTTCATTCCATAATTGGAAGTGGCAGCCCTGGGTGTAAACAAGACAATAATTCACGCTCTTCTGCGACACATATCGAATAAGTAATTCTATAAAGTCAGACACAAACCTGAGGGAATGGCGGAATAATGCAACACGTTGGTTGGACCGCGTCAGGGGAATACAAAGGCAACGTACCGAGGTTTTTCAGAAGAGGTTTGTGTTCAGTTTTGTTTAGTTTAGAGGTTGTGAGATTATGTTTATGTGAACTTAGAGGAAGTGTGGCAAAAAGAAAAGAGGTATATTTATACCCATCATAATAATGAATTAAATACTTTATATTAAACAGTCAGTAAGTTCTGACGTAGGTGGGTACTGTCCCGGACAGTTGTGTCTTATTCAAAAGTAATATATTTTTATGATAATTAAATGTATTTTTTAATACTTTTTATAGGTACCTACATACTTATAAGAATACTCTCGATTAAATCATCAATATTCTCTTTTAATGCGCTTTCATTTAAGACCCAACTCGAATATATTTGCAGATATTCGGTTATTCTTCCCCACTTTCACCCCCCACAACTTTTAAATGCTCAACCAATTTTCATCAAACATGTCTAAGAATACTCACACATAAGTCATCTTTAATACAAAAAAAAACTGAATTGAAATCGCTACATCCGTTCGGGAGTTATGATGCCACAGGCAGACAGACACGTCAAACTTATAAAACCCCTCTTTTTGCGTCGGGGGCTTGTTGTTGTTGGCTTGTTTTATGTACCTATACATTTTGAAGTTTTATAATTTTTGAATATTATATAATATGTTTTTTTTTTTGTATTTTATTACTAATTTATTGGAAATAATTAGAATATTTGTGCGTCGTTGACGCCAAAGCATAGCGTTCATTTTATAAATATTGACAGCTTTTGAGCACTTTTTTGTTTATCTATGATCTAGAAATAAAAATATTTGAATTTGTAAAAATGCAAACTTTGCTCAAAGAGAGCATAGTGCTTTTTTTGTGCCAGTATTGTCAATAAGCGATGAAATCTCATTACATCATCTCACCACCGCTACTCACAGGGTTGACTAGTAGAAAATGTTTTAGACATTAAGTCCGCCTTTGCTCTGTACTTGTGCATAATGTTTTAATAAATTTACCCTCAAACTGTATCTTATTTTTTACTACTACCTTCAACGTCTTGTTACGTATGTACGTTAATTATTTTGTTGTTGTGTTCTTTTAATGTTGTGCATGTTATACTAGCTCTGCCCATGAATTGATTCTTATATAGTTAAAATATTTCTTACTAAGCGAAATTTGTAGTACATTTTCATTTGATCAAATAAAAATTCATTGACCACAATATTGCATTTTTGGTTGTGTCTAACTATGAAACGCAGACCATCATGTTCGGGCTTGCAGATGGCGAGCGGTGGGTGGCTCACCATCCGATAACAACCAGGCCCGGGTCGATGGCGCATCGTATTCCACGCGCGCCTCAAAGAAATGTCAGCAAAGAAGACGGACGGTTAGTGCCTACTAAGGTTATGGAATTGGTTCGAAAGAGTTACCGCGGCCCTGGAACGCAAAAGGCATTAGGAGGAACACAGGTGGTGTTTAGTCAGAGTATGACAATCCCTTCTATTTCTCCCATAGCGGAAGAAGTCATTTGATGATTTCCCATACCAAATGAAAAAGGCCATCATGTTATGTTATACTTTACTCTAAAACAATTCCGTTTTAGGTTTGATAAGACATAGGTACATAGATAAACATAAAAGGAAATATTCAACAATTTAATCAATGAAAACACAAGAACAAACCAAGTTAACAATCTTAATACAAACTTCGCTTGGACTAATAAAATAACACGTTTAAAAGTGTTTGTAACTACAATGCTAAGACAAAAGGAACTGTGTTTTAAACTGCCAACTTTTATTTGCCTAACAAAGTTTCTAAAAGCTGCTATTTAACGATAAAGGAGTTTTATTGTCTGACGGTACTTGTACATTTGAAGTAGTTACTGTGGATGGACTGTGTATTTGTAGGTAGTTTTGAAAACTGAGTGCTTGAAGGGAACACTGTCAGTTCGAAGTGTTTATCTGAATTGTTAATTGAATGATTCCAAACTACAATGGGGCCCACATATATCAAGTTTATCGGGAAGGCTCAGCTCTGCCGCATACGCTGTCAGGAAAGTGAGACAGTATACTGACGTTGAAACAGCTCGGTTAGTCTATTTTAGTTATTTCCATAGCGTTATGTCTTACGGTATTCTATTGTGGGGAAAAGCTGCTGACATACAAAATATATTTGTCCTACAAAAACGTGCTGTGCGAGCAATATATCAGCTAGGGCCTAGAGTTTCATTAAGAGAACTTTTTAAAACCATTGGAATTCTTACAGTAGCATCTCAATTCATCTTTGCAAACATTTTATATATTAGGCAAAATATACATTTGTACTGTAAAACGAGCGACATCCACAACTTTAACACCAGAAACAAGCACAAGCTACATGCTCCTTCCCACCGACTTCGTAAGGTCCATGACTCATTTGTGGGGCTCGGTATCCGTTTTTACAATAAACTTCCACTTTCTTTTCTTGACCTGCCTTTTAACTCATTTAAAGATAAAGTTAAATCTAACCTTTGTTTGAAGGCATACTATTCTATTAATGACTATTTAGACGATAAGAATAGTTGGTCGCTGTGTTGAACGCAAGACAATATCTTATTTAATTTTATCATGTTCTTTCTCTATAAGTTAGCTTATGACGGGTTATATGAGTTCATATAATATTGTTTTGAATTTAGTGAATTGATTTATGATTTCCATGTTGGATAATTATATTTTTTTTTTTTACCTTTGTCATGTATGTACTTTGCATACTATTGTATAAATTCAAGTTCTTAAAACGCAATAGACAGATGTGTTGCTGGGGAGTTTGTTGCGCCACTTCTTCTTCCCAGCTAAAAAACTAGGAAGTGGTGACGGGTGGGCGTTTTGGGGGACTGTCTTTATGTAAAATTTGACGTTCAAAAAGTGCTGTCTATCAGCCTAGTTTGAATAAATAACTTTTGAATTTTGAATTTTGAATTTTTGAATTTTGAATACTGGGAATTAAGGAGTCGATTGGTGCCTATAGTGGTTAGTATTTTGGTACAAATTGGTGGTACCGTCAACATCTTAATTATTATACTGGTTTGATTTTATGACAGCATGAAAATATTATTTAACTGTTTGTTTCGACTGTTGAAGCAGACAGTGAGCAGTAGCACAGATTACTAAATAGTTCAGTAGTCTTATGTGTTCTTAATTTTATAAGTCACTAGCGACCCGCCCCGGCTTCGCACGGGTTTCGCAATGTTTCCTCTACTATAATATGCATGTATTATATATATAAACCTTCCTCTTCAATCACTCTATCTATTAAAAAAAACCGCATCAAAATCCATTGCGTAGTTTTAAAGATTTAAGCATACATAGGGACAGACAGCGGGAAGCGACTTTGTTTTATACTATGTAGTGATGAAGGAATAGTACATAAAAATACAAGTGAGCTAAGTTGCTCATTATATACGAGGCTGTGGGTTGCAGGCAGAGCCGTAGGCGACGGCGTAAATCAGTCGAGTGTCTAGGGAGAAGGTTACTCACCGAATTTCATACCTACGCACTTTTTCAACACACTTGCGAGGAAAAAACAAAGATGTTTATTGTGTGTTGTCAATTATTTACCACACAGCAACAAATGCGATACAAACAAAATACGAAAATTATGGGAAATGGCGCGCTGGAAAAGTATTTTTTTTTAACGCGCCAAATGTAATTGGCTACTTCAAAATTATAATTTTAGTGATAAAATGCAAATGTTTTATATAAAAAAAAATTGAATTATAAATAATAATAATAAATGTTTTTTCTTCTTAATTAGGACATATTTATTTATTCCAATAATGTAAATTGAATTCAGCGGCGGGCGTAAAACCTCATTGTTGTTACAAAAAAAAGCTGTTACGTAGAAACTTAACTTTGTAGGGATAATTCTATGTTGCACAAGTGTGTAATATTATTATTATACACGTGTGTGTAGTATAGCATAGTTCGGTTTATAGCCCTAAGAACGATGTAATAAGGCTCACTTTACGAGCAATTGTGTTGAAAATATAATATTTGTTCAAACCAAACAGACAATTTTAGCATCCTGTCTCAGATAGGTTTGTCAACTTTTCTTGTTAGTGTTTCGTACCCAAAGGGTTTTACTAAGACTCCGCTATCCGTCCGTCTATCTGTCTGTCCATCTGTCACCAGGCTGTATCTCATGCACCATGATAGGTAGACAGTTGAAATTTTCACAGATGATGTATTTCTGTTGCCGCTATAACAAAAAATACTGAAAAACAGAACAAACTAAATACGAAATAGAAGGGGCTCTCGTACAACAAACGTATTTTTTGAAATTCTGATGGTACGGATCCCTCATGCGCGAGTACGACTCGCACTTGACCGGTTTTTATATATTTTTATTTGTTGTCAGGGCCAGCCTTTTTACCCAGTGCCTCAAGTCTGCTATTACAATAATGTCAGAATGGTCTATCATTATTTTAATAATGGTTGATTTTGACAAGTTTAGTAATCTACTTATAGGTATAAAAGCGTCATTATGACTTTCCAACGGTCAAACACTAACACTGCATCGAAAGAAATGGCATAGAATGGTAATCTCGTGCATAATGACAAATTAATGACAGACGTATGCGGTAATCTGATCAAATTTTGACAGTTCCTTTGATTAGTGATCCTTTAGAATGTCGTTGTGCAGTCATTTCTTTCAATAGCTCGGTTATCAAAAATTATTACGAGACCATTGACCGATCAATGATCGGCCATTATGAATTTAGCAGGTTACAAACTTTTAGCAAAATGACGATGGATTGTGTTGGAATGACAAATTTATAAAAATAGCAGACTTGGGGCCCAGTCTGTATTTTTAACCCCCGACGCAAAAGAGGGGTATTTTAAGTTTGACGTGTCTGTTTGTCTGTGGCTCCATAGCTCGCAAACGGATTAAGCAATTTCAATTGAGTTTTTTTGTTTTGTATGAAAGGTGAGTTACGGGCGAGTGTTTTAAGACATGTTTGATGAAAAAAAAAGTTGTGGGGGGTGAATATATGTCACGTTGGGGGACCGCGCTGCTTATTTAGGTAATATTACTAATTAAATTGTTACTATTGCTAATTAAATTGTTAGGTTTGGAGCGGCCCCCAACGTGACGTATTTTTTTTAGAATTATCTATACTTAATATTATAAAGCTGAAGAGTTTGTTTGTTTGTTTGTTTGTTTGTTTGTTTGTTTGAACGCGCTAATCTCAGGAACTACTGGTCCGATTTGAAAAAATCTTTCAGTGTTAGATAGCCCATTTATCGAGGAAGGCTATAGGCTATATTTTATCCCCATATTCCCACGGGAACGGGAACAACGCGGGTGAAACCGCGAGGCGCTGCTAGTTAATACATAATTAGGTACTTTAAGATTGAGTTTTTTTTTACTTTTTAAAGAGAACTTTGGTTTTTGTGTCGGGGGTTTTACAATTTTTTTTTTTTGAAGACATCATGTTGCGTCTATCCCTATTTGGGAAATCTATAATTCTAAAATTTGTATGTTTCGCTCGTTCCGGGTAAAGTCGGCCTTGCCTAGTCCCGTTAGTTGGGCAGCACTTTGAGCCCCTTCAGCTATGTATATTGGTTTTGGAACTAATTTTAGTGTTCAGAATACACACCGTTTAAATAAACCATAAACCATTTTTTTACAAAACAAGACAGGTATTGAATTTTTTGAACAGCATTTGTATGTACAACGTGGAATGTTAGCTCTGAACACTATCGACCTTTAAGACAGAAGAACAAACCCAAACCCAAGTAAATTCCGTACCTTTGACAAATCCCTTAAAAATAGGCCAACAGCCTACCAATTAAGATCCCCTAATGAATACCTGACTTTAAACGACATATCCTTTACCAAACGCGTCGCACAATTAACAAGTTCCGTACTTTACTTTGCTTGGCAACAGATTCGTAACAAAATGTGCGTGAGCTCTACATAATGGGTTTAGCTAAACCTTTGATCCTGACATTTAATTACATTTCCGCCATTATGTTGGGCCGGATCATAACAACGTGGGCTGACGGACAGGTTGGAACGTTATTGGGTGTGGGGAACGTATGATGGATTTTGGAGTTCAATTTGTGTACCCTGAAGAGGTTTGGATGGTGTATAGGTATGCTTGTGAAACTGGTGTGTATGTACTCATTAAGTCGGAGTTATGTAGGAAATGAACCAGTCGTGCACCCGAATGGTGCTTTTGTGTTGTTGAAATGGTACAGCAGAACATTCATTTGTTTTATTAATAGCTTTAAATAAGTATGTAATACTGAATACATTTATTTGCATTCCACAATGTGAACTTAGGTGGTAGGTATGTACATATAAAATATATACATAATTTTAAATCATTGTGGACCATGTCGGGCACAGCAAGATAGAATAGAGCAAGAGGGCTTATTATTATTTAAAACAAGTAAAATGTTAATGTTTTTCTACTACTCACTTCGATTTTGAATCTTTTTACTATTTATTAAGTACGTATGGGTCAAATCTAAAATATTTTTCCTGAACCCATGCTCAAATTGTGCATACACGTTTCACGATAATGCACGGTTAGCTAAGTAATGTTAAAATAATATTTTTTTTAAATATTATTGATCATTATTTCCAGAAAATGAACTGTGTCCTGACATACAGGCTCGGCTTAGCTCAAGCGCAGTTGCTCATTTTTATTATTGTACAAATAACAACATTTAAAATATAATATTGTTCAAATTGTAACAAATTCGAAATAAAGAAATGAGAAAAAAAATAGTCCAAGCAAACGCCGATAATTTTGGTAACTTTGGAATCATTCTTAACTTAGATTTTTGCCGTTTATGTGTAGAGTGTCTATAGTCAGTGAAGTATATTAAAATAGGTACCTATTTCTCGCAAAATGTTAGCGTGTTCGTTTTTTATTAACCGACTTCTAAAAAAGGACGAGGTTCTCAATTCGGATGTTTGTATGTCTTTTTTTTTTTTTTTATTGTTTGTTCGCGCATAACTCCGTCGCTTGCCAACCGATTTGAAAAATTCTTTTTTTGTTGGAAAGGGTACACTTCCCAAATGGTCCCATGAAAATTTTATCGAAATCGAACAAGCGGTTTTTGAAAAATCAACAAAAATCTAAAAAAAAATCTACATTGTCTACATTGACGACCTTTTAGTTTACTCTGCATTGGAGCAGTGCGTTTTTTTACACTAATGTAATTGGCTCGTTTAGGTGGGGAGAGGGGAGGGGGTTTAGGTACCACTAAAAACTGAAAAATAAAAAACTTTTTACAAAAAAATACAACCGACTTTTCCACAAAAAAACAAAAAAGTACAAAATAACTTTAATTTCGGAAGTCGGTGTTCAAAAATGAAAAAGGAACCACAAACACCGAGTTCCGAAATTAAAGTTATTTTGTACTTTTTTGATTTTTTGTGGAAAAGTCGGTTGTATTTTTTTGTAAAAAGTTTTTTTTCAAATGTAATATCGAATGGTAACATGGTAACATTGTGGGTACCTAACCAGGTAAGTAACTGGTACCTATGTCTGTTTGGAACATTTGTAGAATAAGCAATATAGGTAAGAGTATTTTCAGTTTTACATACAGTTTATTTTTTTCAGTCAGGGGGCTAACTGGAAACTGGTTTTTTGAGGATGGAGCCATTGCTTTGCTTTGCTGCAAAAGTATTTTTCACAGGGGGATTTGGGTGGGAATGAAATAGAAAGAAAGAAAAATGTTTATTTAGGACTCGCACAAAACAGATAAACAAAAAAAACATAATTAAAAGCTTAATTATTATGAGCTATTTGAATGCGTCCGATGTTTGATTTGCTTGCACTCAGGCTTCAAAATGGAGTTGTAAACAAGCAGCTTGTTGTTCAAAGGCAAGGCCAATAGTTTGCCCAGTAACCATAAAGTTCCTGAATCGGATATTTATTTCATCCCTTTTCTTGTTTATGTGGTCCTTCCAAGTAAGATGTTGGTCCAAGTGGAATCCCAGGTAGGGTTGCGCTGCTAGTTATTATTATAAATCGGATAGTAACTGTGTGTGTTTATTACGTTTTCACGCTTAAATCGTTGAAGTTATTTTGATTTATTTTGGTAATGAGAATAATTGGACATGAAAAATATCATAGGGTTCTTTTTACATCACAACCAAGCCCGGGTCGACAGCGCGTCGTATTCCACGCGCACCTCAAAGAGATGTAAGCAAAGAAGACGGGGCCCCATAAGGTCAGTGTCTGCTAGGGTTACAGAATTTGTTCGAAAGAGTCACCGTGGCCCTGGAACGCAAATGGCACTAAGAGTAACAAGCGTGGGTTTTAGTCAGTAAAAGTCTGACACTCCCTTCCGCTCCGCCCAGAGCGGGAGAAGTCAATCCATAAAAATAGGCAACTGCTGCTAGAGTAGAAGTCAGGAACTATTAGCTGTATACTGTCAGCCCAAATATAAGGTGACTGAACTTATGTTCTTCAAAATAGTTTACTATTCTAGACCAGATGGTAACCGCTTTATAACTGGTGAAGATCGGTGGCCATACCACTTTATGAGTGTGTAATCCGATTAAATTGGGTTTAATTTTAATTTATAGTCCATGTCACACTTAAGTACTTATATAAGTAAAATTATCACGACACTAAATTCTACAAATAAAATATTTATTTTTAACGCCATTCCATAGGACGACAATGTTTCATTCTGGCAAAATACAATTTTTCACCTATTTTTTATAAATTCAACAGACCAGACACCAACCAGACCCTAGCAACGGGGTTGCCAGATCTGTCACCAACAGTAGCTGATTTTAAATAGTTTTTAACAACTATTTTCGACACCTAGAACTTGATAAGTACTTTACATTCTAATAAAATGTATGTAACAGAGGAAAGTTTCTAACAAACTTTGGGATTAGTCACTATAGCGGGCACCTATACTTTTTTATCTATAAAAATTCTATATTTTCAAATTTATCCTTTTCTGTTGCACAAATAACAAACATATGTGTATATCAAACTTCGAATAATTAATAGATGGCTAACAGTCGTATCTAACACAAGCAAAACACAACAACGCCATACAAACTAAAACACGTCCGTTTTAATCCTGCAAAGCCTGGCTAAAACTTGCACCAAAACATTTATCATGAGAAACGTCAGAAATTCGACCTAAATCGTGGAAGGTTGTCAAACAAAGTGACATAAACGACACAAAGGACTCGCGATGGGACTTCATACTCCCATACCGATAAAGGGTTGAAAGGTTTATTAAATAGGTCGGGTTTATCAGCCGAGTATCTCCGAAGCCTGCCGAATTAAAATACAATTACGTGTATGTAACAATAATTTTGGACGTCCGTTTTCATTTTGAGGGAGGTTGATGAGAAGTGGGTACTTGTTAATTTGTATTTTTATGTTGTTATGTCAAATTTTGATGATGAAGGTTTTATTTGATTATTTTTCGTGTTGGCTTTTTGCTTTAAATTGCTTGGTAAACATAGGGTGGGATTTTATGATCGTTGATATGCTAACAGGTAGAACAGTTTTTTAATGCTTTTTAAAAATGCATTGTCAAATTTCAGCTTTTTTTTTGGATCTTATCGCACACAAAACGATACTAAAATGTTCTATTTACACTAATAGAAGAAATAAAAATATTTTCTTAGCAGAGTTTCAGTAAATTCTAGCTTAAAAAGTGACTAGTTAAAAGTCTGGCTTTGCACTATTCAAATAATAATAAAAAACTGCATCTATTCAATTGACAATTTATCTTTCAGGTCTTTTATTACTGAAACCACAAAGCCTCAACATTTTATCATAAACTTGAATCAATTGAACATTTTGTAAGTAAGAACAATACTTTTCCGCTATGAACTAATAATGGTTGTTGGTTTAGCTCATTATTTGTAAGAGAACGGAGCAATTGAAGAAGTATTGCCGACTCTTGGTTCAGTAGGAACTAAAATAAAAATAAAAAACGAGCGCTAAGAAAAATGCAGCCAATTATAGAGGAGAACTATACTTCTATAGTACCTATTGTGTTTTCAATATTTTTAGTTTTAAAAGAACAGTATGAACGACTTTTGATTTTTGCTTTTCTGTTAATATAACATCAAGGCGACTTTTCATGGGATGAAGTATCTAACTTTTATATTTTGATGTTGTTTTGTTTATCGCCTAATGGACGTCGCTATTATTAACGTGGCCACCTACTGGGTGGCAGTGATCTAACAAGTATATTTTTCTTTTCACTAATTTTAAGTTTGACAAAATAAAATTAAAAATCTTTATTTCACATAGGTAGACATTTTATTAAGGATGGGAAATCATCAAATGGCATCTTCCGCTTTGTACGGAACGGAAAGGAGTGTCAGACCCTAACTAACTATAACCAATCCGTATTCCTTCTAATGCCCTTTGCGTTCCAGGGCCGTGGTGATTTTATGAACAGATTCCGCAAGCCCTGTTGTTTTTGGAAACAACTATTGTATTAGGGGTCATCCTGTAAATATAGTGTGTATAATAAATAAATAAACAATCCGTCAACACCGATATTAAAATGTAAATCATTATGTAAACTGTGGCAACACTCTCTTCTTACATCTGCGACACTGGTCCAACACATACACACAACACTGGTACAGATAGGAATTTAACAATAGGGTAGTTAACTAAAAAAATCTGATTAGATTCCCAAAAAATAATGGAAACGTATTTTTTCTTTTTTCACATAAACAAAAAATGAAGTCGATACAGTGCGTTGAAAACTGGTGTGACGTCACTACTCGCTACAATTTTTACCGGGCCGTGACGTCACACGCTTTCACTCCTGATCTTTGATGCTTTTTATCTTCGTCAGTTTTTATAGATTTGATAAAGGAAAAAATACGTGTCAAATATTTTTCTATAATCTAACTGACGGACTAAATATAATCATATATTTTTTATTACTCAGGCAACATCCCTATTCCGCCATATTGTTGAATCTATCTCGGCACCAACGTACCAGTATCTGATCTGCTCCTACCACAAGGATAGTGTAAACCAGTTATCAAAGTACCGGGTAGCTAATTGGGTAACGCAAAATTTTCGTATTACATTCGCCAGGAAAAAAAGACACTTTCATACTACCAACCTCCCAATGAAAAAACATCAATAAGTCCATGAAGACAAGACGCAAATCTAGTTTGTACAACATACTACCTTCTACTTCTAGGTCACTTGATAAAAAAGTCTTGACGTTCGCCTAAGCTTCATTTTCTAGTGCTTGAACAAAGTTCTTTTGTGTAACAACCATTGGTTAAGATTTAAAACCCATTCTTAAACATTTGCGGGTCGTTATTTTATAACTGGTTGATTATTTTATCGATAAGACTGTTGATATTCTACTTAAATGTTTGAATAGTTTGCTCGGTGAGCTTGAATCTACATAGTAATCATTATCAATCGGTGGACTAAAATTAGATCGATGACCTGCCCCTGTACTATGACGTGCCAATTGCTTCATGATTCCATCTATACTAATATTATAAAGCTGAAGAGTTTGTTTGTTTGTTTGAACGCGCTAATCTCAGGAACTACTGATTCGAATTGAAAAGATCTTTTTGGGTTGAATAGACCATTTATCGAGGAAGGCTTTAGGCTATATATCATCACGCTTAAGCCAATAGGAGCGGAGCAGCGATAAAGAATGTTTTAAAATCGGGGATTCCACGGGGACGAAGTCGCGGACAGAAGCTAGTTGGGAGATAAAATGGAATGGGATTTCCCTTTTTTCACAACGTAATCATGATGGCAATGTGACGTCATAGTAAACGGTCTGATAAAGGCCAAATGAATGAATGAATCCGCTGAATGGGAAACACAGTACCGCTTGATGTACCGACTATGTCCAGCAGTGGACATAGTCGGTCTAAAATGGTGATGATGGAGTCTGTTTGATTGGTACATATATACCAATCTACACTAATAATATGAAGAGGTAAGATTTTTTTGTTTGTTTGTACAGAATAAGCTCCGAAACAACTAGACCGATTTTTCCATCAATGGAACTTACATTAATAGAGAGTAATATAGGCTACATTTTACCCTCGTATTCTCACGGGAACGGGAACAACGAGGGTAAAACTACGGGTTGCTCCTAGTTTTTTATATTTTGGTCAATCCACTGAATTCATCTTTGTAGACTACATTTGGATACTCGATTTACATACAATGCAAAGGCTAATCATTTACTCTCAAGTAATAAGACGCTTAGTATCAGGAACAATTGACTCGCAAAGTGTCGTAATAAAACAATTAGAGACAACGCAACTGCAAAGACTTGAAACTTGTAGCAGTGTTTCACAAACAGTGCCTGCTAGGGTTGCGGAATTTGTTCGAAAGAGTCACCGCGCACAAGAAGGATCACGGGTGGGTTTTAGTCAGTAAGAGTCTGACACTCCCTTCCGCTCCGCCCAGAGCAGGAGAAGTCATTTGACGATTTCCCATGCAGAAAAAAAAATTGACAATGTTTCACATTCGCCAATCTACCCTACTAAAACTTATAATTACAACACTGTTGGCCGTTGTAAACCAACAAAATATGAAAACATTAAAAAATATATAGTGACGCATCGAATCTTTTACCAAAGGACCTGTAACTTCGTATGCCAAAATCAACACCATAAAGAACCGAATATCTAGCATTAAATAAAATATTTTTTCATAAAAATAGTTTCCGAATATCCTGAATATTCTGCGCAGACAAAGTACAAACTACGAGACGTACCTAGTACATACAAACTATTTGTGCGCTTGGATCGCTTTATCGGAAACTCGGACGTCGCCGTCGCATAAGCTTGTTTTTCTCGTGCTCTGAGCAGAAGTTCTTTGTGTACTGACCGTTTAAAAATTCATACTAAAATATTTGACGTTCAATTCTCAGCATTTTTAATTGAGCGAGTTTTCAGGCTGTATGTATATTTTGTTCAGAATTTTTGGCAAATAATGATATATTTCGTAGTAGTTGTTTTGTTTTAGGTTAGTAACAGAGTACATTGCCTTTTACGTTATGTTTCTTTTTAACCGACTTCCAAAAAAGGAGGAGGTTCTCTGTCCACCGTGTTATTTTTTTTGTGTGTGTGTTACCTCATAACTTTGTGCTGGGTGTCCCGATTTTGATGATTTTGTATATTCGAAAGCTTGTCGTATGGTCCCATTTAAATTTGGTTGAAATCTGACAGCTAGTATATGAGTATCCCTAATAAAGCGTGGCTTCAACTACATTGATGATATTCGGTACGATTATATGTTTTAATTATTTTTTTTAACTAATTAAATTATGTCTGTGCATCGACCGCTATTATCTTGATAAAACACAGCAGTTATAATAGAAACTTAAGTAGTTATTTGCCGCGTCAGTGTGGTTTAAGTTATTCTGTTTGAAAGAATGTTCATTGTTGAGACTACCACGTTACACAAACCACGCCATGATTAATCCGTTAATCATGACAAAAACCAAATGTCTTTTTATGATTTTAATAAAATTATCAGTCTGAAGATTATTTTGAACGAGTACGATCGAGTCTTATACTAGTAAGCTTTTAAAATAGATAACTTAATATGCTTCAAAATCTACATACATGCTTTAAAACTGCTCTAGAACGGCAACTTACGGAGATAAGTACCAAGCCCATGTTAATGGTAATAGCAATCTATGGCCGCAGCCGATATTCACTTACGAGGCACGCTATATCGCCCCCAGTAATGCACGCTTTTAAAATTCTGTTTACACTAAAACAGAGTAAGTGAGCTATATTCTGAAACGAGTCTTGTCGGTTGCTATGTTCTTTTGTAACGTGGGTGGAGAGTAAAACTTATAACATTTCTCCTGTATCGATGGGTGCGTTTACAAACATATAAACTCACATACACAAACAGCTAGACCCGGAACGGCTATCTGTAGGCCATGCAAATATTTGTCCTATGTGGGAATTGAACTCGAACAACACAGATCAGCAGCCAATCGCTCAACTACTGCCCCAACCATGGTGTCCAAGCAAAATGTACATATTTGTTTTTTTTTCGCTGTCAATCTACTTAGCATTTTCCCTCCCAAGATATTGGGTTAGGCTTCCAGTATCCCTACCATGACGTCTTAAGTCCATCATGCTTCCTGTGTCAGAGAGAGACGGAGTTACACGAGACGAATAGCACTATCCCTTTTTCACACAGATAATTATCTGTTTCCTTGTACTCAAATGCATCCAATGCTGGATGCATCTGAGCACAAGTAAACTGAAATTCTGTTTACACTAAAACAGAGTAACTGAGCTATATTTTGAAACGAGTCTTGTTGGTGGCTATATTAGGTTGTAACATGGGTGGAGAGTAAAACATACAACATTTAATTTTCTCCTGTATCGATGGGTGCGTTTACAAACAAATAAACTCACATACACAAACAGCCAGACCCGGAACGACTATCTGTAGACCATGCAAAATATTTGCCCCATACGGGATTCGTACCCGAACAACACAGATCAGCGGCCAATCGCTCAACCACTGCGCCAACCGTAGTGTCCAAGCAAAATGTATTTGTTTTTTTTTTCTCGCTGTCAATCTACTTAGCGATTTCCCTCGCAAGATATTGGGTTGGACTTCCAGTTTACTTGTACTCAGATGCATCCAATGATGGATCTGAGTTACTCGGTAACATGGAAATGACTGAACCGATTTTAATGAAACGTCACACATATAAGCAGCATACATAGGTCTGAAAAGTTAATTAAAACATTTTCGAAATGTCTTATTTAAAAAAAGCTAACTGGAAATTTATGTTTGTATGGAAAATTTAAAATGTGTCTAATTTAACTGTAACACTATTTAACTAACTAACACTATTTATGTTTGAAAGGATGTTCATTGTTGAGACTATCACGTTATATTTGTTTTTTTTTTCGCTTTCAATCTACTTAGCATTTTCCCTCCCAAGATATTGAGTTGGGCTTCCAGTTTACTTGTACTCAGATGCATCCAATGATGGATGCATCTAAGTTACTCGGTGACACGGTTTCCCTTGGCAAGACTGTGAGTTCCCTAACGACTGTGATTCTACATATCTAGAATGTAGAAAGGAGAAAGTAGCCACCATTTAGGCTTTAGTAATGGATGATCATCCATCCATCCACGGACGGGAAGAGTAGCTTCACCGCAATGATTGGGTGTTATTACTTAGTCACGTACTCCGTTTTTAGTGCAATAACTAAATTTAGTTTTAGCATAAGTAAAGTGTATTGCAGAGCAGTGGTGGCCGAGTGGTAACGGCCCCGACTTACGAATTGTAGGTCGCGGGTTCAAACCCTGCCAGGCGCATTACTTTGAGTAATTAACTTCATGACCACTACTCTCAAAACGGTGAAGGAAAACATCGTGAGGAAACCGGCATGTCCTAAAACCAAAAATTCGAAGACATGTGGCATTCACCAACCCGCACTGGGCCCGCGTGGTGGATTACGGCCCATTCCCTCTCCTAGAGAGGAGGCCTATGTCCCAGCAGTGGGAACATTAAAAGGCTGATTATGCTTATATTATAAAGGGTATTGAACTGATGACCCGGTGAAAGGCGCGGGAATCTCCTGGATGTGAGAAACGTAGGACCGGTTGATGTGGCGACGTTAGGGGGAAGGCCTAAAAGTCTAGCAGATTTTTTTTTTGTAGACATTTTGATGATGGTAAGTTTGAGCAGTTCTCGATAGTATTTTAGAAGATTCATGGAAGTTTTCTGGGGATAGGTTTAAGGAAACTAAGGACAGCAGATTTATTAAACCACCAACTCGTCTGGTAAACGTTTAATAGTTTCGTAAAAAGTGCGTGTTCTAAAATAACTGCTGTTGCATGGCTGTGATATCTATCTAATCTATGGATATTTTAAGGGATAATTTCTTCACAAACTAACCGGTAAACATAGGAGGTCCCTGCCAGGGTTTGCGGAATTTGATCGAAAGACTCAGAAACGAGTCTGGAACGCAAATTTCAAGGAATACGGGAGGGTTTAAGTCAGTAAGATTCTGACACGGACTTCTGTTCCACCCAGAGCGGAAGAAGCCATTGATGATTTTATATCAATAAAAATAAGTAAGTAAATAATAAATAAATAATGCACTTGGAAAAAATACACCACATTTGATATTCCTACCACTTTCCCTCATAAATCACAATTAAATTCCGGACTAAAACACGTACCTTACGAGTATTTGCGTTTATAAATGGGAAATCACCAAATGACTTCCGCTCTGGGTGGAGCGGAAGGGAGTGTCAGACTCTTGCTGACAAAAACCTATCCGTGTTCCTTGTAATGCCTTTTGCGTTCCAGACTCGTTCCTGAGTCTTTCGATCAAATTCCGCAACCCTGGACTAAATAACTTACCTAGCCTCCTCAAAGTGGCCTTTTAACTGAAATAACTTTAACTGCACGTTTAATTCAACAGATACAGAGGTACATCAATATGCAAGAAGTGGAATCCACTCGGGTAGAGGCGCGTAGCACTCAATATTTTATTCGATTCGATTCAATTTGTTCAAACTCCAACATATATTGTTACTGAACGCTGACAAAACCTCTCTATGATCGGATTTGATTTGCTAACAGTTTCAATAAAAAAGAATATGTGTGAATTGTTGATGTTTTTTCGATGTTTGTCTATACTTAAGAGGAAATATTTGTTTGTTAGTTTATTTGTACTGAATAAGCTCCGAAACTACTGGACTGATTTTAAACTTTTTCTCAGCAATGAAAAGCTACATTGTCAGCGAGGAACATATGCTATATTTTATCTCCGTATTTTTACGGAAACGGGATTTATGTCGCGGGTAAAATAGGCGGGGCGCTGCTATTATATAAGAAAAATAAATGTTACAATCAGCCCGTATACCCAAAAGGATTGGGCAGAGGTACATACCCCCAAATTTTGCCAGTTATTTTAAGCCTCGTGCAATAAGGGGCAAGTCTAATTTCCCACATCGGGGCATAATCTAGAGTTCTACAACCAAATGAGCGTTTTATGATTGTGTATGTTGATGACAAAATATCAATTAAAAACAACTAGATGTTTCAAAGAAATTACTTTTCAAGCAATCTGATGCTGTCATTAAACTAAATGACTAACCATGTAAATACATATGTACATTTATGTATCAGAAGTGCGTGGTCACATGTATATGTGTATGTGGACCACGTACTTCTGATACAGCCTATATAAACGGTATACAGTTAACCAATCTGATTGAAAGTGTACGCCTAGTTTATATTAATAAGCTCACCCATTATCTTTACAAATAACTAGCAGCCAAAACCCACCCAAACAAAAATATGTCAACAAATAAAGGAAATATTCCATAAAGAAAAATAAACATTGAAACGGTATGAGATAAAACAAGTGAGGTAGTTGTTCGGAGTCATTTATCAAGCGCCGCGACGTTACACGACGAACTGTGACGTCGGAACAGCACAAATTGATTTCATTATTGTTGGTATGTTGTGTTTATGTCAAGTTTCCTTTTTGTATTATTGTTCTGGAGTATCGGGGCGAATTATGTGAGAGAAAGCTCCAGGGGACATGACAGTCTATAAGCAATTACGGTTACCAAAATGTAGCGTATGCCATACATTATTTGTATTTTTAATTGATATCGCTGACTTCGAAAAGGCGCATATTTGACAGTCGATTCGGATAGACAGAAGCCTGAAAATGTGACAGCCTAGGTGTCTTGCCAAGGAATATCGGACGGTATAATTAGGTATTTTACTAGTTACAAAAATCATAATTCTATTTTGTCCGTCCGTTGGTGTTTCAGAAAATATTGGGCACGTATTTTTTTGTCATTTTAATCGTAAAAAAATATTAAAACCAAATTTATGTGTGATTGTTTAATATAAATAAAAAAATATCTAATTCTATTTCACAATCTTAATTATGAGGGTCAATTCTAATTTTTAAGCAACGCATATTCCTCGCATTCGCATCTCATTCGGAATCTGACGAAACCACCTCTTTTTCTCTAGATATACATATATTTAAATTTATTTATCGAGTGTGACAAATAAATTCAACTTCAAAATCTTCATTCAGAAATCGATAGTTGGTCTCAATCGTAAAACTGTACGTCTTGTACGTCTATGTGAGGTACTAGGCGCCCATAACTAAAACAGCAGTTAGACAGACCAGCGATCGATGCTGACGTCGGTGATTCATTGCTCATTAATTAACTCGGCGTCGCGAAGGATGCACGCTGATGGCGACGCTAACGAGCCGGTGTTATGACGTCATCATAGTGACGTTTATTGGAGGGCTTGAAGGATGGCTAGATTTGGGGCGAACCTTATTAACGTTGTTGGTGCCTTGGTATCTATACTATAATATTATAAAGAGGAAAGATTTATAATATAACATAGGCTATATTTTATCTCCGTATTCCCAAGGGGAACGGGAACTACGCGGGTGAAACCGCAGAGTGCAGCTAGTAATATATAAAACTGAAAAGTTTGTTTGTTTGCATGTACGCAAACAAGCAACGCTAATCTCAGAAACTACCAGTCCGATTTGAGAAATTATTTCATTGTTAGATAGCCCATTTATCGAGGAAAGCTTCTAGGCTATATCATCTCGCTAAGACCAATAGGAGAGGAGCAGTCATGAAAATCATAAAGATTTAGAAGACTCTTAATCTTTAGAATTTTAGGAAATCGTGGCTATTATTATTACGTGGCTTAACTAGCTTTTGGCTGCGACTTTGTACGCTTGGTGCTTGAAATCTCATATCTACGGAAATTATCATTTCCTATTATAAAATATAGCCTATATTTTAAACTAGCTTCTGCCAGCGACTTCGTCCGCGTGGAATAGTTACTTTACCCCCGATTTTGAAACTCTCAGCCCGATCGGTTTAAAATTGACAAAAGATAGACATGCTGTTTCGGGATGTTTTTTTAGATAATTTTATGTAGATGACTTCTTCGGTTTTCCCAAAATTTTCCTTCACTGCTCTGCTCCTATTGATTGTAGCGTGATGAAAAGTATACTATAACCTGCCCAGGAGTATGAAGAATAATTGCACCAAGTTTCGTTAAAATCGGTCGAGTAGTTTTTGTTTCTATAAAGAACATACAGACAGACAGACAGACAGACAGACAGACAGACAGACAGACAGACAAAAATTTTACTGATTGCATTTTTGGCACCAGTATCGATCACTAATCACCCCCTGATAGTTATTTTGAAAATATATTCCTTGTACAGAATTGACCTCTCTACAGATTTATTATAAGTATAGATTAGACATCTAGCAAAAGAGGGCGAAGAACTGTGTTCAAATCCACGCAGAAGTTTTTGCGTGATATGCGTATAAACATACAGACAGACAGACAAAAATTACAAATACTGTTGTTTTGGCTTCTGTTGCTCTAACAAACCCATCCCATATGTATTTCTTTCTGATTATCTTCAATGTAAAGATATCGGCTTGTTAGAATGTTATAAATGTAACGACTAAACATAAATTCGAAGAACAATAGCTTCAATGTACCTCGTAGCAGTCGTAGCACGTCGATACTACTACGTCAGTGTACAGCGTAGCACGAGATGCGTAGCGGCGTAGTAGTGACGTCATCGGTCATGCTACGGCGTAGCATTTTTAGGTATTGGAGTAGGTTAAAGTTTTTCGACACTTTAATTTGGTTGAGATATTATATAGTTGTTGTGGCGACACTTGGGGAGGCCTACGTCTAGCAGTGGACGTTTCCAGGCTGATATAATGATGATGATGATTATAATTTCGTTGATTCATTCCTATCTATACTAAGATTATAAAGAGGTAAGGTTTGTGAGTTTTTGAGGTTGTGACGTTATAAGGGGTAATCTATGGATCTACTGGACCGATTTTAGAAATTATTTCACCAATAAAAAGCTAGGTACGTTATTGTAGAGTGTCATAGGCTATATTTTATCCCTGTATTGCTATGGGAATGGGAACAACGCGGATGACATTGCGGGGCGCTGCGGGTTTATATATAAATTGCATTTGAAATATTTCTTAAAAAAGCACATCAAAAATACATTTTAAAAAATATGTAGGAAGTAGTCCAATCTATCTTTGATTAGGACTCTAGAGAAAGGAACTCCTCACCTCACTTATTTTGAATTACTTCAACATAAATGTTTTGTTTACTAAAAATAAAAAAGAAATTGTGTTACTACTAACTCTTTACATTACTATCAGCGCCCCGCGGTTTCACCCGCGTTGTTCCCGTTTCCGTCGCAATACAGGAATAAAATATAGTCTATGTTACTTAGCATGAATGTAGCTTTTTAATGTTTTTTTTTTGTAATCGGCACAGTAGTTTTTGAGTTTATTTATTCATTACAAATACACACACACACACCAATATAAATCTTTCCTCTTTATAAGTGTAGATAAATATCTAGTACTGTCGCTATATTTGTTACTTCTTTACGTCTCAATAGCAGAAATACTAGATTTAAATAAAACTTTGGAACACGGGTAGATCAAATCCTTGAATAAACCCTACATATCTACACTAATAAATATTATAAAGACGAGAGATTTGATTGTTTTTTAGTTTATTTGCATCGAATAGGCTCCTCGACCTATTTGAAAAATTCTTTCACTGTTGGGAGGCTGCATTATCTCCACTGAACATAGGCTATATTATATCCTCATATTCCCATGGAAATGGGAACTACGCAGGTGAAACCGCGGGGCGATGCTACTGTCTTATATTTTTTTTTACTTTTATGTGGCAAAGTAGCTGGATAAAGCTAGAAAACTATATGCATACATTTTTAAACGTTGAAGTATGCAAAAACAAAGTTCGATCTTGTGACTGAGCAACGACAAGCGCCGCGAGGAATACAAGCTTCTTATTTTGCTCTCTGTGTCTTATTTCACGGAGAAGTCTATCTATATCTAAAAATTCTTTATAACTATCTATGCTATGTCTTTTACGAGTGGATCGGTATTCTCATTTATAGCTGACAAAGCCAATTTAATTTTTTTTACATAAAAATGTCCGATCTGGATAAGCAGAAGCATAATCATAAAAAAACAGCCTTTTAATGTTCCCACTGCTGGGACACAGGCCTCCTCTGTAGGAGAGGGAATGGGCCGTAATCCACCACGCGGGTCTAGTGTGGGTTCAGACAACATACAGGTAACAAATGACTAAATTAAGATTTGTCACGACCTTCCTCATTCGTCAATGGCAATAATGTTTTAAGAATTCGTCTAAAAATACGGAACATTGGTGTTTAAAAACCGATCAAGTGCGTATCGGACTCTTACAAGAAGGGTTCCGTACCATAAGCCGAAAAAAGAAATACGTTTCTTGTAAGTATAGCAACCTTTAATATTTAATTTAATTTTTATTTATTGGTTTTATTGTGGCAATACAAGTACACACTCTGTGAATATTTCAACTGTCAAATGTCAGGTCGCTGACATACAGACGGTTCGACGGACGGATAGCGGACGCTTAGTAGGGTTCCGTTACCCTTCGGGTATGGAGCCCGCAAAATTGTTTTTTAAGTTTGTTTTCGTGTCTTAGTTTTCTTTCTCATGATCCAAACAACAATCTGTGACAAATTGCTGACTACATAATTATGTAGAATAGGCTGCTCTCATCTCAGTCTGCTAAATTGATAGCAGCCTTCGCAATACGACATACATTGTACGCTGACGGATTTTACTACTAAAACTACTCAAATCTATTCTATTTAGTAACCACGTCAGATTAGCAGATAAATCAACTGACGTTGACAAAAACTACACTCTTAGAGTCACTCAAAGCATTACAACCCATGTACGAGCCCACGTGCCACCATGTCATTAGCTTGCAGGTCAGCTGGTGGGGGTGAACATTATATTCTGAGAGTGTCGTGATGGGTATCAACCCCTGTCCGAGACTATCTTACTACTAAAGTTACTTACATCTCTTCCATTTAGCAGCCACGTCAGATTGGCTGGCGGGTCAGCTGGTGGGGATGAGCATTGTGCTCTGAGGGAGTCCCCTGATGCGTACCACCCCTTTTCTGCTTTTATCGTTGGCTTCTCTGGAGGTAATTCTGTGGACAAAGAACAGGTGGGTTAGTACTGGAGAAGTTGGTCTTACATGAAGAAATAAAGTATGTCAAAAAATAAACGATGTCAAAATCATAACCGATTCTGAATAAAGTTCTACGAAATTGATTTTACTATAAAACCCGTAATATAACATTACCATACATTTTCACATAGGCAATGCAGACACTACAGGATGCCACCGTCTTTGATACTACATACCTTTCTTAGTTTCCCCATAAATCATAAATCAATCAACATACAGAGCCCCATCAAAACATAAACAACTTAATTGATTCAAAGCACCCCGAACAACACACAACGATTGATTACATGTTTCTGCAATCTAGAAATCGTTTGAGCCCCAAGCTGCCATTTATCCCCACATAAATGCTCCCCAATTATAAGTAAGATGAAATATGGGGTGTGCCCAAGTACTCAGAGGAATTACTTGGGCCCTCAGGGATACGAATGTGACACGAATTCCCTCATTTCGAGGAATAAAGTTTATTAAATTAACTCAATTTGAATTTAGTTCGTTAAGAGATTAAGGTAGTTACTTGATTATACGATTAAGAATTAAGATGTGCTTCTTTATTTGATTCTGGTAATTTGATGTGTAACGTGCGTCTTTTGTTCAGTGGGCACCTTCTTTTATGTTGGTGTAATTAATCCTGGCTTGTGACATCGCCTTTATATTAAGCCAATTATTGATATATTGTGGATGACCGAACTACATACATACATATTGAGAGTTGGGGAAATAAGCACTAATTACATTTGCTTTATTCTTCATTTTTTCATTACATATTTTCATCACACGGCGTGAGTTTATGTTTGTATCTGTGTAATGTGTATACCCTAAACATGTTTTCCACGTTCCTTGCTAGGTAGATTCCAAGTAATATTTCAAAGATTCAATGTGTTTTTTTATGGATAGAAAATCATCGAATGACTTCTTCCGCTCTGGAAGAGAAAGTCAGACTCTTACTGACTAAAACCTATCCGAGTTCTTCCTTATGCCCTTTGCGTTCCAGGCACGCGGTGGTACTTTTGAACATATTCCACAAAGATTCAAAGCATACATCATGTGAAACGCAATCTAGTCTGCTATAAAATTAAGCATTAAAATCTTTTCTTCATTTTTCATGAGTGTTGACTTATCTTTTGCATTTTGTCGGACCGCTATGTGGCCACTTGGATTGTAGTCTCTGACTCTAAATGTCGTCAGCAATTCCAGGAAGTTGCAAGTAGTTCGGCATTAAGAGTTGAGAAGTAGGTTGGGCATAACCCATGAAGGAGTTACAAACTGGTATTGTGTATATAGTTGGAAAAAGAAATCATATGTAGTACATATTTAGTTAGAAAATGTTAAGTACAAAATTAGCCATCTCTTTATTATCAGAGTGTTCCTTTAATGGTTCCGGTTTTTTTTTTTCTTGCGGCGTCTCGCATCTATAAAAAAAACAGTCAAGTCCGTAGTAGGTGCTCGTGATATTAATCAAACAAAAATACTACGTAAGAATTGTATCAATATGACACGGCGTGAGTTTATATTTGCGTATGTAATGTATATATCTTAAACATGTTTTACTTTATCCAACGCACGTTCTTTGCCAGGTCAGGTAAATAAATTTAAACCTTAAGAAAAGGTCCAGAAAGCAGCAACAAGAAAACAGGAAAATACGTCTCATAATCTAAAACGAAAACCCACAAAGACACATTTTATTCCCCAAATCCCGAATTCCGAGAATCCATTTCGTACATAATCTGCCTCCATATCTCCGTTAGGTCTAAACTTGTAAAGTAAATCTGCAAACATACGTGTTCAGAGCTAAGGTCGAAGTATTAGCGTTACACCATTAGGGTACGGTTCTACTAGAGATGTGAGAGGTAGCTGAGCTGTGCGAGGTGACGTAGCGGATAAAAGTGTACGATGAAGCTGATTGGTTGGTGCAAGCGTAACTCCGCTCTGCGAAAAAACGGTCTTGTACACACACATTCCTCGAACACATTTCTTCAGTCATTTATTTTGTAATGTCCAAGAGACTGTAGACAACGTGACATGTTCATATAGGCAACGGAGTTCTTATGATGATTTCTGGGAGGCCAGAGTCTGCCGTTCAAGGCCGACTCTGGCGTTCTATTCAGTATCATGTGGCAAAATTACACTTTGTTTTTTTTTTAATTTTTTTATTTGTTGTAATGATTTTTTAACTTTATTGATTTAGTTATTTTGAATTGATTTGATTTTAGTATTGACTAAGATAGTTTTTAGAATTTTGTTACTAACAATTATAAATATACTAGCTGCTGCCCGCGACTTCGTCCCCGTGGAATCTCCGATTTTAAAACATTCTTTATCGCTGCTCCGCTCCTATTGGCTTAAGCGTGATGATATATAGCCTAAAGCCTTCCTCGATAAATGGTCTATTCAACCCAAAAATAATTTTTCAATTCGAACCAGTAGTTCCTGAGATTAGCGCGTTCAAACAAACAAACAAACTCTTCAGCTTTATAATATTAGTATAGATTAGTCTGATATAAATAAATTTAATTAATTAAGAAGTTAATGTTATTAATTATTAATTATCAGAGAAGTAATTTAAAACATTCTTTAGTCATACAATTCGGAGAGTATAATATTTTAGTGAAACACAGACTACATTTAGTTTTAGTATTCAAGCAAAGTAAGGTTGAGAATTTTAAATACAACACATAGGCTACCATAATAATTCATGCATGTGGCTAATCATAAATATGAACTCAGACCTCGCATCTGATATAGCCATTTCCTATTGGTGGATATCGTACACATCGCTCGCTTCGCTTTCTCGAACATTTTTGTTAAAACGCACCTTAAGGTTTACCGACATCTATCGCCTATTATATACAAACATACAAACTCGTTGCGTAATGTAACATGCGTTGCGTGTTGCATAACAATTTGCTTTGTTTGTCTAAACTTATTCCGGTTATTTGCTGTTGTTTACATAGTAAATATTCATTAATACGAGGTTAGCCTTTTGTTTATTATGTACGGATGTTTTGATGATATAAATATGAAAATAATGTTTGAATAGAACCCACGTCACAGATTACTAAATAGTTACTGCCCACGTGTCGAACCCATCGGAATATTATGTAGTTGTAATTAAAAGCTATTTATGATTTTTATTTATTTGTTTGTAAAGTTGTATATTATACTAGCTGCTGCCCGCGACTTCGTCCCCGTGGAATCTCCGATTTTAAAACATTCTTTATCGCTGCTCCGCTCCTATTGGCTTAAGCGTGATGATATATAGCCTAAAGCCTTCCTCGATAAATGGTCTATTCAACCCAAAAATAATTTTTCAATTCGAACCAGTAGTTCCTGAGATTAGCGCGTTCAAACAAACAAACAAACTCTTCAGCTTTATAATATTAGTATAGATTAGTCTGATATAAATAAATTTAATTAATTAAGAAGTTAATGTTATTAATTATTAATTATCAGAGAAGTAATTTAAAACATTCTTTAGTCATACAATTCGGAGAGTATAATATTTTAGTGAAACACAGACTACATTTAGTTTTAGTATTCAAGCAAAGTAAGGTTGAGAATTTTAAATACAACACATAGGCTACCATAATAATTCATGCATGTGGCTAATCATAAATATGAACTCAGACCTCGCATCTGATATAGCCATTTCCTATTGGTGGATATCGTACACATCGCTCGCTTCGCTTTCTCGAACATTTTTGTTAAAACGCACCTTAAGGTTTACCGACATCTATCGCCTATTATATACAAACATACAAACTCGTTGCGTAATGTAACATGCGTTGCGTGTTGCATAACAATTTGCTTTGTTTGTCTAAACTTATTCCGGTTATTTGCTGTTGTTTACATAGTAAATATTCATTAATACGAGGTTAGCCTTTTGTTTATTATGTACGGATGTTTTGATGATATAAATATGAAAATAATGTTTGAATAGAACCCACGTCACAGATTACTAAATAGTTACTGCCCACGTGTCGAACCCATCGGAATATTATGTAGTTGTAATTAAAAGCTATTTATGATTTTTATTTATTTGTTTGTAAAGTTGTATATTATACTAGCTGCTGCCCGCGACTTCGTCCCCGTGGAATCTCCGATTTTAAAACATTCTTTATCGCTGCTCCGCTCCTATTGGCTTAAGCGTGATGATATATAGCCTAAAGCCTTCCTCGATAAATGGTCTATTCAACCCAAAAATAATTTTTCAATTCGAACCAGTAGTTCCTGAGATTAGCGCGTTCAAACAAACAAACAAACAAACAAACTCTTCAGCTTTATAATATTAGTATAGACAATCAAAAAAAGCGGATTTGCCATTTAAAGCTTCCGGTATATACTTATTGGAGTGCAAACGTACATGCTACATAAAAACAGATATTTATTCATAAAACTTTCTGCTGCC